>JALJCO010013346.1:1451250-2902500 GCA_023101725.1 Atherinomorus stipes | reverse complement strand
TCTTTCTTTTCTTTCCTTAGTTTCAGTATGTATGTGTGTTTTTGATCTCTAACAGGTTTCGGCTTTTTGACCCGTCAGTTGATGTCACTGGCAGGAGGCCGGGTTGTCCTCGCTTTGGAGGGGGGGCATGACCTGAAAGCTATCTGTGATGCTTCTGAGGCCTGTGTGAGTGCCTTACTGGGCATGGAGGTAAGATGTTTAAATGCACATATAGAAACATGGGTGTTTTCCAACAGATCCTTTCGCCATGTTGCATGCTTCAAATTCTGACTCTGGGATGTGTCTCAGGTGGAGCCGCTGTCCCAGTCCGTGTTGGACCAGAAGCCATGTGAAAACGCAGTGCGTTCTCTGCAGAGAGTCCTCCAGGTTCAGGGTGAGATAACAAAGCATGTGCAGATAAAGAAGCTTCAAACATAATAGATGAAATGGTTTAACACTGATGAAACACTGCTACACTATGTTTAAATGGCCCCCCGATGTGACTAGTGATGGGGAGAAGTATTTTGAATATTTTGTTGTTGTTGAGTAACTATGTTTCAGCCCTGAAAATTAAATTTATGCACTGAATAATCTGATATGCACAGAAACTATTTCACACAGTGTGGAAGGTATAATATTGAGCACGTATTTGTCTTGGAGGGAGATTTTTAGGGGAGGCATGGGGGGGGGGATTTTTGTTGTTAATTATTTTCTATATTGTTGTTGTTTGAGCTGTTATTTGTACATTTTGATGTATCTCATACTTGGTCACCAATTATAAGCTGTATAGCTTCTGGTGAGTCCCATTTTGCAGATCTGGCTCTTTGATGGAGACTGAGAACCTTATGCTGTATTTTATATGATTTGCAAATAAATGAAATGAAATGAAATGAAATGAAATGAAAGAAGCACACACATATCTGATACTTTGGTACTTTTACCAAACCAGAAAAGCAGCTTATTTCTCGTAATGCTTGTATCAAGCTTTCATCAAAATAATTTGCTTGACACATTTCAATTAAAATCACTCATTAGAGGGAAAAAACATGTGAATGTAGCGCTATTACATAAATTCTCATTATTCATGCCTTATAACAGCTTATCAAGTTACAGTTTGCAGAGGCTCAAGCTCAGTTTCAATATTTTTAAGAAATTGCAACTCATCAGTGTTTTTGTTATAAATGCTTTATAATCAGCTTAATTTTTAACAATTTGATAATCTCAGCAGTCTGTTAATGAAGAGATTAAATTTGTTGCTAATTTCCCATGGCTAGTTGTGCAAACTATATGACAGTGTGATTATCAATAAAAACATCAAATTTTCTATATATTTTAAACTTGATTTGAGTATAGCACTCCCAATCTGTAAAGGGAATAAAGCAAAGAGTATAATGCTTATGTGATATAAAGCTGGAGTTAACGTGAGGAGAAAGAAAAAGACTCAAGTACCTCAGATTTGTTTGAATGTACTGTACTTGAGTGTGTGTGCTTATACACCACTGCAGCTTAAATGATGTCTGTTGTCTGTAATGACTCTTTGGTGCATCATCAAAGAAACTTAAAGTCTCGCAAATAACTAGCAGGGCAACTGTCACAATAGATGTGAACTAAAAATAAATTCCTTCATCTGGTTTAAAGGGGAGTAAACCAGCAAATAGATTTGCAGAAGTGATCTGTGTTTGGTCAAGTTGTTGTTGCTCTATGGTGATAGATGAAACACACTTGTCTATCATAATATTCTTAAGAGTTAGATATCAGATCAGTGTTATTTTGATTTTATTCTAACTAAGGTTGGTTTGGTTATGAGATCTTATTATTTATTAATTGATTTCAGACATTACAGTATAGATCATTATTGGGAGATCAAAACTCAGTTTAATAGTAGAGTATCCCAGGTGTTCAAGATGATCCATTTTTAAATGATTGGTGGTTTTTAAGCCAACAATTTTCAACCAGCTTTCTGTACTGATGTCGGAAGTTAAAATGAGAGTGATCTTTGTTTCTCATCGATCAACCTGTCGCAACGCTTCGATGGGATCATAAAACATGACTTTACTAAAGCCTTTTCCTGTGAAAAAATGGACAGAATGTCATCTCTGCATTTCTCTTCTAACTCCCTCTAGCTCTGCTTCCATTGCTCCTGCTCTCTGACCACCTCTCCTCCTTTACATCCCTGTCTCCCATCCTTCCCTCCAGCCGTCTCACACACAGACAGACACACACACACTCACAGCTGCCCTGGCTCCAATTATCTTCAAACACTTTTCTGGCACACGACCTTCGCAACATCCCCTCCTGATTGCACACAAATGTTATCCCAACCAAATTAGATTAATTAAAAATATTTGAATAGCCACAGGAATGTTAAGCCCATAATTCAGGCCTGGGGTGAAGTATATGTAAGATGCATGCACAGCAGAATACACACTTATGGAGGAACACATTTGCAATCACTGATTTATTTTTCCACTGTGTGACACAGGACTGAAGGCCCTGAGAGAACACTCTGAATCAGAGTTTACATTTTAAAATGATCAACACGGATATTTAGTCGGAAAGGCTGTTTATTCCGCAGTCATTGCTTATATTCAGATCAAACAGCTACAACCAGTGGATCAAACACCAAGTAGTACTTCTTTTGATAATGCAGCCTGGTTCCCTCAAGGAACAATTCAGGATGAAAACAGCAGTGAAATTCCAACGACTGAGGCCATTAATCTTTTCTCTCCTGTTTCCTTCCTCTTCTCCCTCCTTTTCCATCCCTTTGCTTCCTGCAGGTGAGTACTGGCAGAGTGTGAGGGATTTGGCCGCCACAGTGGATCTATCCTACCTGCAGGCACAGAGACCAAGACCCAGACGAGACTCAGACAGCGAGGCAGTCAGCGCCATCGCGTCGCTGTCCATGGGATCCCTCACATCTGAAAGGTACGGACATCATCACAATTCATCATTACCACTCAGGATTTGCATTACTGCACTCTAAGAAACGTTCTCTTTCTTTTTCTCCAAGGAAACAACCTGAAAAAATTGCAGAGAAAAGTGATTCTCTCTGAGGAAAATCTCCTGACTGTTGGCTTCAAACTAGTCTCAGTGGAAGTACACACATGCATTCACACACACATGCAAGGCTATGCATTTGGATCATCACTGGAAGCAGATGTCACAGCACAAAAAAACTCCTGCGCAACTACTGGCTGCAGCATAACCACTCTGATTCAGAGGAACAGATTCATCTGGGCCGCTTTTTACTCTCTTGAGGTCTCCGCAGGATTCTCCCTGATCGGTCTCACGCTTAATGAAGAATCTTTTGTAGCATCCAATGCAACATAACGTAGCATGAACATGAGAAAGCATGACTTTAAACATTGACTTTGTTCATGACACCACTCAAGACTCTTGTCTTGAAGGTGACGTGGAGTCAGAGGGGAAGAAGGCAGTGGAGAGCAGCCATGCTCTCTACACTTAAATAAGTCAGATCATATCATTTTAAGCATCCAATGAAGGAAAAAGATCAGTTTTCCTGATCATCTTGCACTGTATGATTATGCAACTGGACAAAAAGGAAAAGCATGTTGACAATCAAACATATAGTTTGCTTGTAGTTTTACTTCATTTAAATATTCCATCATTTGACATATAGCACACATTTTTGTGACCATCAGCTTTTTTAAGGATTCCAGTAATCCAATGTGAAGCTACATTGAAGTCTGAGATACATATGTTTCATATTGTTCTATGCCCACATATTTTCTTAATCCTCTCTTTTTTTTTTCTTTCTTGGCCTGTCAGGCGAGCACATGCAGCAGGAGATAGCTGCAGTTATTGTTATCACTCCCTGGCAAATAAAAGGAGACACACAAGCCTTTGACAAAGTGCATCTTAAATGTACAGACATACTGTAGTTTGCATTGATGGCATTAGTCACAATGAAGAGCTAATACCTCTAATCACTGGGAAATCGCCCGTGATGCCTCGGTGCAACGTGACCACTCAGTAATGATTGTATATGTGACAATGCAGATCACATTTTGACATTTTGGGTGAGACATCCAAAGCATTTATGACAATGTTTCACATACATACAAAGTGCACTTAGATTGGCCCCAGAGATGAGGGTCAGAATAACTTGGGTCTCAAAATCTGAGCTTTAATATGTTTAAGTGGACCAGTGTTTCTTCCTGTGGATGAGCATTCCTGCTGTATTTCTTCATCTTTTATTTTTGCTATTTTTATCTTTAGGACAGTCTGATCCATCTTTTGTTATTCATTTACGAAGCGCTGGTCTGTGTATTGTCAGCGTCAGGGGCGTTTCGCTCTCTGGACCAAACAATGGCATTTTAGTAGTTGGGATGGAAGAAAGATACTGAATATCATACAGACAATGAAAGTGGACACAGGTTAAGCGCAACCAAAGTTTATGAGAACAACGTGCTGTCCTTGGACTGGCATGGCCTGAAGAACTTCAAAGACTTTGAAGAGTTTGTGAATGTTTCTTTTCTCTTTCCAAACAGTCAAAAAGCACCAAAAGCACAGATTATAAACAAATTCATTTGACATGACGTGTATTTATACTTTGAGATTCTGTGTCTTTGAAGTGGTTTTTGCGTGTCTAACACAGTTATATCGGTGCTAATACAATATGTCTGCTTTTTTTTTTCCTGTAAAGTTCTTATTTGTGTTGCAATGATCATGCAGCTCAAAACCTGTCCAATGTCTGCTAATGACATGAAAAATGTGAAAACACATGACGGTGACAGCAGCTGATGTGCAGCTGTTTCTGCAGGTTAGACAGCCTGACAGCGGACTGTAGCTTTAAAAGTTTTACATGACAGTAACCTGACAAACCTTACGTCTTATCGCTCTGTCTTAATCAGCACAAATGATCTATTTTTGTATTTGATCTGAAAAATTAAACCTGTGTGTATTAAGAGACCAAATTATCAACTGAAATGTCATGACCAACCTGTGCAAAGGTAGCCTTAACTGTTAGAGATGCACCGATCCCATACCCGGATCGGATATCGGCTCCGATACTGACAAATTAGCTGGATCGGATACCAGATGAATGTGGCGATCCAGCATTCCGATCCAGTCGTTTCTGTTTTTATTAGCATCATGGTAAATGTACACTTTATCTGTTAAAATAATAATAAAATTAAGTACATTTATATCTGTGTTAATTTGTTACCTTTTTTAACAAGGCTAAATGTTTATGTCAAGCTTGATGCCTTCACTCACATGGCAATACAGTTCATTCATTCAACAGTGGTATCAGAGCAGTATCGGCGATGCGCTCAGCCCAGGTATCGGTATCAGATTGGATCGTTGCATCTCTGTTAACTATGTGGAGCTTAATTAAAAGTGCAGGCCAAGTCCATTTTCATCATAACTGACTGTTTCTGTACAGTGTAGATAACAACCTCCGTTCTGTCTCTTGTCTGTCTTTTGACTTTTCTATTTTGTTCCAAAAAACTTTAATAAAGATAAGTTATATAAATTTGAATGACTTTGTGTTTATTTCTGTTTCTTTGACTTTTTTTGCTTCTCTAAATGAGCAAATCTTTCCTCCAACCTTTGAATTCTTGTTGCAAAAAAAGTAAAAGCATGACCCCTTTGATTATAAAAAATACTGTACTTATATACAGCATTTAGGAAATTTTTATTGTCCACAGGAGATGAAACAGGACACATGATTAAAAGCAAAATGAACAACAGTATAAAAGAAGCATGATCAAAAGGCAATTACTTCCACACTTCCAAATAAATCTGTTCTACTGTGAGTGGACTCACTTCATTAGCACTTTGGCACATTTTCTAAGAAACTTTCTGCTGCATTATTTCTCAATTTATTCAGTAAAAATCAGTATGAGACGTTTTAAAGCCGCCATTCAGAGTACAGCTCTCTGTAGCTCTCACTATTATCAGCCAAGCTGACAAAAATAAACAAGTGGCTGAACTGTGATCAGTGGTTTCTCATTAAAGCAGAGTGAAGCAAAAACAGGGTTTATGACATTGTGCATATACAAAATTCACAAACAGATGTATTTTAAAAAACAAACTGAAAGCTATCCAGTTACTGCAGCACAACAAAGTAGAAAATCTGCGTCAGATTCCTGGAGCTCTTCCTCTTCCCGCCTTGAGAGCCAGAGCGATTAGCTTATTAGCATTTTAGCTGTAAACATTCATTGGCTGTGACCGCCTTCTAACCATCACTGTGCCATTATCATTAGTCATCGTAATGTCTGTCAGGCAGTGAGTCATCCAACGAGAAGACTTGGGTGGATGGTGGTTATCACGGTGTTACCGAAGGCACTCGAACCAGCAGCCATTTTGTTTCATTGTCACCGCAGACCAGCTGTTTGTTTTTTTTTTTTGTTGTTCATTTTTTTATCATTCAAAATGTTCAGCAGTTCACTGGACTGTCACATCTTCACACTGAGTTTCAGTGAAAGCTATTTGGCTGCGTTATATTGTCACGAGTCAAACACATGTCCAGAGAAAAAAGAAAAAACGAGGAGAGAAAAAAAAAGAAGAAATCTGGTGAGGCGGGAGCAAATTTCTTCAAGTTTGGAGAAGTTCCCATTTGTCGATTTTTCTGCGGAGAGACACAAAGATGAGTTAACATCACACGGTAAACTCAAGGCTCAAAACTAACCTCAACACACACTTACTGGACTTTGGCTGGGCTGAGGTCATAAAACGTGTATACAACCAAACAAACACTTCTGTTTAGTGGAAAGTGGAAAAATCCCTGCAGCTCTTTAACTTCAACTTTTCTTGTTTTAACAAGCAAACATTTCATCTGAAGCTCTCTCTAATTACAGTGTGCCTTTCCGTGCTTCCAGAAAGACATACGGGGACACAAGAAGTCCAATCCACATGACTTCCATCAAACCAGGGAGGCATGAATGTGTAAATTAACAACAGCAGTATAAAGTAGCTATAAGGTAATTATAGTTTGTCTTGAATTAAAATAGAGGTATTTGCTTTCATTTTATGAATCAAAATAACTCAAACTTTTATCTAAATTATTTCTCTGCTTGTAGCTTGTAATGCTCGCGCATGTTTGACAGATCCTGAGCCATTCTGGGCCCAAATTATGCAGCCTTTCGTTGCCTACGTGTCAAACCAGAAGTCCTTCCTCCATGGCTTTCTTTCCCTGCAGCTGTCTGGCCACCACACATATGAATGCATGTACAGGCAGGCATACAGCAATCAAATTCACACACACACAACCCTCCCACCTGCGTTCGGCTCAGTTTGGAGCTCTAAAAATAAAGATGACTATCAGAAGCCACGACTTCTGGATGAGGCTTTTAAAAACGCAGATGAGCCACAGAGGACTTTACATCTGGTCCCAGATCAGCCAGGAGAAAAAGCCAAAGATTTAATATGCACAGAAGAGCATCCAACAGCTGGTCAGTCCAAACTGTAAAACACACACACACACACGTACACGCACATGAGCCAGGAGTTCCGGCAGAGGAAGGAGCAGCGAGAAGCATTGATTATAGTATAAACACAAGAGAGAGTATTGTTTTCTTCAATTTCAACAGAACAATCAACATATTCTTAAAGTCTCACGCAGGGACAGAAAGTCATACGCCTTCAAATTGCACTTTTTAAAAATACACAGAGCAGTAGAAGTTCAGAATCGTGTGTGTGAAGAGCTATTTCCAATTTTCAGGATACTGCTGTTCCTGTCACATACTGAGGAAGTGAAGGGGAATCCAATGCATGACCGCTTATAGCCTTTAAACAATCACATCAGTAAATCCCTGGACTCACAAAAATTCAATATTTCAACTTGATTTTTAGGTTATTTTGTCCAACTCCTGCACAATGAGAAGACTGAGAATAAAAACTGCATCATGCAAAACCTTACACTACCGCTCAGAAGTTTGGGATCCTTTCATTGGATTCAATGGGAAAGTGATCCCAAACTTGTGGGCGGTGGTGTATCTGTGCACAGTGTTTCCAGTCACACATATGTTGATGCACACTCTGCCTTTGAAGTTTCCTGACCCTTTCTAGCCTCATTTCTTTCCTAAAATTGCAGGTTCAGGTCAGCTGCAGGCCTCAGGTTTCTAGCACTTTCCGTGGCGGCCCCCGTAGAGCCGATGATAACAGGCAGAGCAGGTAAAGTGGTGGGTAATAGCTGCAGAGATGCGTTCAAGGACACTTGGCTCCACATGCGGGAGCCTTGGCTCTCCAGCTGCAGCACTTACTGGAGCTCGATGATGTCTGCTGCGGAGGCCACTGGAGGTTTACCAGTGATTCAGAGCCGAACACCTGCAGTGAGCACATGGGCGGCAGCCGCATGTGTGTGTCTGGACAGCGTTATGTGTACATGTCGTATGTAGGCTTGGAGTATAATCTGTGATTCATTGATTCTTACAGTGAATAATGTGTAACCGTGTGAAGGCTGCAGTCACTTAGAAGTCTGCCCAAAGATCTGTCAGTGCACGCGCCTGCTTGAAATATGTTTACCTTGACCTGTCACCTAGCTGAGGAGAAAGTGTGTCGCACAGACACAAAGATGCACGTCTACACTGTCTCTGCTCCTCATCATTTTCACCCCCTTTTTTCTTTTTCTTTTGAGTGGACTTCCTGCCTCCCTTTTTGATGGACTAGAACGCCAAGTTAAAAAACTAAAATGAGGAGATGAAAGAGATAAAATCATTGAAATAACATCTGCGAGTGTATTCCTGTTTACATTTACGCACATGTTCAGCCACACACACCGCTGCACAGCTAATTAAAGCTCGCCTCAAACACATACACAAGGACACACATGTACATGCACTGACATACACAGGCCCAAGCGCCTGACCCTAACCCTGGTACACACACCTTCCTAATACCTCACAACTGTTTCCAATCTAAAGGTTCCTGCTTGTCTGGGCCCCAGCGAGGCCTGATTGCACGATACAGGATCCTAAAGGAAAGAGGGCAAGGCTGCAGGGGGAGAGGGAGCGGCGTGCCTCTACTTTTCTTCTTTTTTTTTTTTTTCCTTTCTTCACTCTCCCTTTCTTTCCCTCCTTTCATGCTGTACCTGTGCAGGAATCTGGTGTCTGTTAAAATAGTTGCAAAAAGAAAACAGACCCCGGAGACTGTGGAGGAAAACATTTGTCTTAAATTCATCAGAGGTCTGTCAAACACTGGAGCCCGAGAGGATAGATTACGATGGTGATAATAGTTCATTTCAGTTCATAAAGTTAGACAGCTGAGAGGCTCTTTTGATATTTTGAATCCTGCTGCTGCATAAACTTAACTGTTCTTACTGTTTATTGTTCTTAATTATTTACATTTTTGCTTTACTTTTCAAGAACAAACGTGTTTTTGGATGCTCAGTACTGAGCTACATACTGGTTTTTAAAAGTGCCACCAGAAAGAGTTGCTAGAACGTGTTACAAGAATACAAAATTTAGACTTTTTTTTTTATTTTTACTTATTTTTAACTGAGTTTTAGAATTTTGCAATGTGAGACTTGGAGCTTATTTTTCTCTCTTCAGATTCTGCACAAACTTATCACAAGACTTCATTTATGAGACTATTAGTTTACATTGTTTTACATGCAGGATTATTTTTAAAAGGAGGGGGAAATTGCCAAAATAATTTACACAGGATTTTGTCCGATTTTATAAACTAAATCAATTCAATGCAACAGTTTTACACAAATAATAATTAATAATCACTGAACTTTGAAAGAAATAACATTCCTAAGGAATTTTAGCCGTTACTCTAATTGAACATCTTTGTATTACAAAAGTTCTGTAAAGCATGAACTGCAGCATAAATAAAATATTTTATGTTATTAGCCATTATTATTACTAACAATATATAAAAGCATAACTTTTCTGAAATATTCATTATGTTTTTAGGACTACATTTGTGTATATTTGTAGTAAAATTGAATCTTTATAAAACTACGTAAAGGCAAAGTGAACAGATGTTTTTTTCTGATTATATTTTAAACGTGGCAGCTGAGAAAGTCTTCTATTTGTGATTGTGGGCCTACAAAGCATTACATGTATTTTAACTGAACACATTTTTACTGAATCATTTGAATGCATCTTTAAAATCAGGTTCCTGTGTTTACTGGAGAAAACAAATCCACGTCAAACTCATTAATCCTAAACTTAAAATGTAGTCTTATAGCTGTCTGTGCAGGTGACAGACGAGTCTATGTCATCTGCACAGACTCAGATGTTTTTTATTCTGGTAAATGTTTGTGTGTTTGTGTTTGTCTCCAGTGTTTGTTTGTCGTGCTGTAAGATCGAAATTAATGCATTGAAATACTTCTAAAACTTGATTCTGGAAACTTTCACAACTTGAGAACTGATGATTTTCTAAATATTTTTTCTGTTTTTAGCTGTGTGTAAAAATGTGTTTCTTTGTGTATTTTGTGCATACCTGAGGGGCTGCAGTGGAGTGACTTGCTGCACTGGTCAAAACTGTGTGACAGACAAGGGAGTGAAGTGGAAATAGTGGAGAGGAACAGAAGTGGAAGGCTGCAAGACATACATTCAGCTGTAAAGGTTTTTTAAAAGGGGAGTCAACCATTGTGCAACACAGAAGTCATGTAGAATCGGAAACGTATGCAAAGATTTTAGATGGAAAAGTTGAGAGCATACCATAGAAGAAGAATTCACAGGGTCAGAGGTCAGGATATGGATGCAAACACAGACAGGGATTGGGGGGATGGAGATATGGACACGAGAGGGTGTATGAGAGAGGTTCTGTGGGGTCCTAGTGGCTGGTGGACATGGCCCAGGCCCCCTCCATCCTCCAGACAGAGAAGGCATAGCTGAGTCTTTCATGGGCCAGGTAGTTGCAGCTGGCCAGCTTGGCGTCCATCTCATCGCTCTGCAGCACCTGATAAAGGAAGTCGATGTACCGTGAGGCCAGCTTCAGGATCTGGATCTTGCTCAGCTTGTCTGAGGGTAGCGTGGGGATGATTTTGCGTAGGGAGGCAAAGGCATCATTCAGGGATTGAGTGCGTTGACGCTCTCGCACATTGGCAATAACTCGCTGAGAGTGGAGTTCCTCGAAGGGCGGCTCCGGCCTGGGGCCCAAAGATGTGGGAGCCAACGACACGACTGTGGAGGGGCTTTTCTTGAGCCTCTTCGGCCCAGTCGGCAGCAGGCTGCTGGGACTGCCGGTGCTGCTCTCCTCCGCCTGACTTAGGCTGTCCTTCTTAGGATAAGGGGAACGCTTTCGATTTCCTGGTTGAATGATCTTTTTGGATCCTCTCTCGAGCTCCTCTTCGCTGGCCCCCAGCCCTCCTTCAGGGGAATTGGTGCAGGACACCTCTTCTCTCATTGTAGTGTCCAATGATGATCTTCCAAAAGCCACCACAAAGAAGGGATTCTGGGCGGCTTCTTTAGCAGTTTGCCTTCGTCAAAACCCTCAATGAACCTCAGCCCGACAAACTTGTGTAATAAAATTCTTCCTGTCCGTCGAACAAGGTTACTGCTGCTAAAGCTCCATCAGACTGGACGCCTGGTTGTCCTGTTTCCTGGTTACCTTGTTAAATTTCTCACTTTCACATTCCCCCCTCAGCCTGCCAGACAGAACAACAACAAACCATCTGACAGGCAGGTCCACCTCTGCCTCTTTTATAACCAAACGCTAACCGGGGGCCGCCGGATGCTTGCGATTGGCCTAAAAGACTTCCAGAGGGCGCGGCTCAGTCAAAGACAGCCATGAAAGCAGGAAGCATGTGTTAGCGGGGCGGGTGATAGAGAAAAGGGGTAAGTGGTGCTCTCAACCAATCAGAAGTGCTGTGTCTAATGTTGCAGAGATGTCTGAGGCTTTATGGGTTCCAGATTTGGGCTGGACCTTCAGTCCGCCTGCATCCTCATGTCTACACAAACCTTGATTTTCTGACAGTCACCACATGCACGCTTTAGACATGATCCTCGGTTCATTTTCAATCATGGGAATAATTACAGAAAGTCTTTTTAACAGCAAATCTGCATCTTTTATATGTTTCCCATTAACGTTCAAACAGAAGTGAGTTCACGCTAACATTTGTCTGTCATTATTTTCATCATGCCGATGACCAGAAACTAGAAAAACAAATCTATGGAGCTGCCGAGCTCACGGTGGGCTGAGGCAGCTGTGAACTGGAAGACTTACATGAACTTCACAGGTTGGACGAGAAAAGCCCTCAGAGAGTTCAGCGTCCTAAATCCCAGTTTTTAAAAAAGTGATTCACACCGGAAGGTCATGGCTTTTGTCATGTTCCACATCTCCACCGAGCACCATAAAGCTGGTACTGAAACTCACCTCAGTAGAGGAATAATGTCCTTTATGATGTGAAATTTCTGTTTATTGCTTTAACATTCAGCTATGACAGGCTATGAAGTCATATATGTTTGACCACAGCGGCTCTAAGTAGGTGTAAGGGAAAGTGTGAGCATGCAACCTGGAGAAAAGCTTATAAGAACTGATGCACAAATAGAAAACTCTTTCAAAAATCCATCCTCTCCTCACACCTGGCAATTAAAGCAGGTTTTTATGCACCAAATTCTCTATTATCACTGCTGATGTCAGCTGCTTCACTCCTCTGCGTTGGGTTGGGAAGGTAGTGCAGGAAGGACCCTAAATCACCCCTGACCTCAGTGGCCCAATGACCCAAGCCTGCAGAGGTGAGAGAGAGCACCTAATTGTGCCATCCATGGCCCCAAGGCAGAGAGTTCCCCCCTCCACACTGCCAACACATATGGATCTGCAGCCACTTAGACATATTTTCCTCGCACTGGCTGCCGTGACGCAGCAGGTTGGCCCTGCTGAGAAAAGGTTTTGTTTGTTCAGTCTGTACAACTTACGGTTTTGACTAGTCATGTAATCTTGCGCAAAATCCACCATTGCATCCGTATCAGTTTCCCAGCAGCAGCCATTTATACCTACATGCGTCATGACTGAGTGACTCATCTACAGATCACTGCAGAGCATCCTGTGGGGAGTTTTCCGCTGCTCCAAGCTGTAGAAATTTCAGACTTTTTGATGACAGCATACTTAATGTGTAAGCGTATTCATCTCCATATGAATGAAAAGTTGCAATTCAGTCCAGGTTAAAGCAATGCAAAGAAATAATCTGAATATCTAATGTCTAAACAAATGGTTTGTGTGTTCAACTTAGATTTTGTTTGAAAACAGCCAAGAATTTGTGCAAGATTTCTGCAGCATTTAAATATTGTATGTGTGCAGAGAGACCTCACGTTAACAGACTGGTTTACTTATCATTCAAAAAACGATGGTGAACTTAAAGAAGTTTAATCCCAGTTGGGTTCAATCAACTTATAAGAGAGAAGAAAAAAGAAAAAATGCGCCAATATCAAAGCAAGATGGAGACAGTGAATAATATAAGGTTAAATTTACAGAACGGGCCAAGTCAAATCCTGGATTAACTGGTTTTAGTACAAAGACTCATTGGAAGCTCTGACAAACACAGAGGAAGGGCAGGAAAGTCATTGTTGCTGATGCTAATCTCAGGAGCTGCCGCTTACCTTCAGCAAAAGCATGGCTCAGTGCCACTACGATGGAAAAAATGAGCTAACGTAGCGGGTAGGCCAGCAGGAATGTTGCGGCCCAAAGAAGAATAGAAGGGAAGAAAAGGAGGGAGAGAAGCTGAGAAGAATAAGAAAAGGAAAAAGGAAAAGGAGAAGAAAGGAGAAGGGGGGAAAAAAAGTGAGGCTGTCCAAACAGAACCAGATGCAGGAGTGTGGAGGCTTGTTTGATCTCGATCCTCATAGGCTGATTGATGTTGCACATTTCATTTCCTTGTCAGAGTCTTGACATAATGTTTCAGTAAACACTTAGGCCCTGCTCTCATCTTTGTTCTGTTTCCACAGGGGTCATAATTAACCCTTTCTGGAGCCAAATTTAGATCATACATATATCAATATACAGTATATTGGCTTTTGTGCAGCTTGGGTATGAAGAAAAAAGGTAGATGTTTTGTCTCTTTCTGTCTCCACACCATGGCCCTCATTTATCAAACGATCGTAGAAATGGTCGCACATCTGATCGTAAAAATGGTCGTACGATTGAACCCATGTGTGATTTATTAAAACGTTCGTATCGGTCCAATCTCGTCGTACGAACAAAAGAGTCTTGATAAATTCCACAGCTGAAATTTATCGTCATTTAAATGTCACACCCACGGTTACGCCCTTAAACATGCATAATGATGAGGCTTCACCCAGCGAGGTTGAACCACGGCGAGGAGAGATTCTGCCAAAAAAGAAACTTTTGGGGGGATCAAGACAGAATTCCTCATTTGTGAGGTGACAAAGATTAAAGAGGTGTTTGGCAGCTTAAAAACCGGATTCAGAGACGTGCACAGAAACGCTGCACGGAAGAGGATCAGTCAGCCTCACCGCCGTTGAACGACCGGCTGAGATAATAATAAAAGTCTCAATCTAGGCCTGGTTTATATGTTTATTCGTTTTATTAGCTATGAAATTTAACAATAGCCCACATCCGATGGAAACGTCACAATTCTTTAGCCAATGGGTCAAGAAAAAGTGGTCCAATATGAAACTTACCACCAAAAGATGATGCCCCCCCCCCCGCTGCGCCCTAACGGGTGACAGGTGGATGCCGGTCAGATCCGAGCCTGACCCAGATGGGGACAGAAAAAATATAACTTGCATTTGCAAAGCTAAGGGACAGTTTACTGACTGAGCACTTATACAACTTTAAAGTATTGATTACTTGTTAGAAATGGATCAGCTGCGGTCTCCTCCATATAGCCCGGGGGCTGCAGAGCGGCTCCGGGCGCATCTTTTCCTGCGCATCAAATCTCTCCAGCGGTCCGAGCGATGTGCAGCACTGCACAGGAGTGTATTGTAGATTTTCTCAGAGTCTAAAGCAGCGTTTCATCCCGCCGAGTCCGAGTCGGACCGTCCGACACCCACCTGCCTTCCTGCAGCCCGAAGCAGCCTCCACCTGCACCTGCGCGTGTGTGAGTACTGATGCCTACCTCCGCTCCTATGTGGCAGTTTTACCAGCGGGGTGAGGAGATGCACGAAGAGTGGAAAGCACTTGTCTCCTAGAACTATATGTTAATGATTTTAATAATTTGTTGTGATAAATGGAGGAATTAAATTCAGTCACAGCTATTTTTGTAATTTTGGGAATACATTCTACATTCACTTTTTCCTTTTTCTTTGCAAATGGGTTCATTCTTCGTGCTGATATGTGAATACTTATGTTTAAATGACAGTTTGCGGTTTGGTTAATAAATATTTTCATGTTCTGCTGCAAACCCTCACTGACTCAAACTTGCGTACACGAACTCAGAGCTGTCGTGAGATTTAATCGTATCCTACGATCACGTTCAAATTGATAAATGCCGAGTCTTGCGTGGAAATGGTCGTACGCACAGATTTTCGTCGTACGATCGTTTGATAAATGAGGGCCCATATGTTTTCAACCTGACAGAAATGCTACACTGAAAAGCGGCCATGTTGGAACTTTGAAGTTTGGGGGGGGGGTTGCTTGTGAAAATTCCTAATGCAGTCAATTCAGTTTCCATCAGACAAGAAAAAGATGAAGCTTTTCGGTGACGTAGTGGGTTGGTAGGAGTGCAGCCGTGTGACCGATCGTAAGTGATGTATTTGGAAATGCATGCTGGCCCAACAAAAGGAACCAGTCATTAAATAACTCCTCACCTTCATCCTGAGAGTTCCCTAACCCCCCTGAGCTGCTGTTTTTGACATTTTCACACAACACACTGCTCCTCCTCCCCCCCTTCTCCTCTCTCCCCCACCTCGTACCCATCCTTCAAGGGCTCCATCCCAGGAGGAGCTTATAGTGACACAAAGGCAGACATCTGGGACCCATTTCCCCTCCTAGAGAAACCCTTCCTGTGGGGTATCCACTTAGAAGGGTTTTGGGAGGAGCAGGGTGGTTGGGTGGGGGTTGCTGCAGTCATGGGGGGAGGGTGGTGGTAAGAGGTTGTTTTTTGGGGAGATTTTTTTTGCAAGAGGTGTGGATGATGGCTGGGTAAAGGTGGAGACTGTAAACAGAAGTCTTTATCAGCCTGCTTTAACAGGAATGTGTAAATGAACACAGCTTTACGTCTATTTTCTTGATTATCCTGTTAAATAGTACTGTAAATGCTCTGCACTCTGACGGCTTTGTTTATGCACACATTCATGCACCTAATTGTAGCAGCACTGCTATGCAGGCCGCTATCCTGCCATCTGGAGCCGCCATATAAATGCCAGACACCGCTACCGGTCCTCAAGGATTCAGCATGTTGAATCAGCTGAAGCAAAAACGTTGATGGTATCACAGTGTGGCATTGTTGAATCAGTGAGACGGACATTCATGGCAGCTGAATGTCGCCTTGATGTGTTATGACCCTGCAATAAATGCTGGCTTTAAAACAGCTCTGGCTCCCACAGAAAAACTTTACTAATGTGATACTTGGTGAGTACATTTTGTTCACAAGACATGTACCAGTATGTGTTACTAGTCGGCTTTCTTTTTTGCTGCCATGTCTCAGTGGAACAGTTCACCAGCAGAGATTATAACGTACAAATAATCGAACGTTTGCACTCTTTACAAAGAGATGGCTACTGCTGAGACAAATTTGCACCCATTAGTGATGAATGTGTGTGAGCAAAAACATGTGAATCTGATTGATTATGAATGTGGGTTTGTGTATGTGTATCTGTGTGATGTATGAAAGTTTATGGACTGGTTTTGGAAGTGGTGTATTGAGGGGGTGGAATGTCTTATTGGTCTATGCACACTAAAAGCTCCTGGGTCAAAAACAAAGACTGTAAAAAATATGAACGTAGTATCCGGTCACATCTGAATAGGGGAAAGTGAAGCCAGTTGGGCGTTTCACACCGTCGCCATCTTGCCATATCACGTGTGTCGTCACTCCTGGAAAATACTTAAACGGGCACAGCGCGGCCTCGAGGCAAATGATTGACAGCCAATCTGCTCTGGGCTAAATGCAAACCGAGTTAATTCGAAACTAAAAGGAGATAACGAAGATTAGCCTCCTAAGCAGCGGGATAAAGGTAAGTCATGTTTGGACTTAATGTTAGCTGGCTAACAACCACCATTTTGCTACTCTGCTGCAGACTGAGACCTTACCGAGAGCAAACTACTGTAGGAGCCACCGGCCGGCACCCGGTCTTCTGCCTGTCAGTCAAAAGGATACGCCCATAATTATGTGTAATTTCAAGATTAAATAACATCTAAATGGATGAGTGATAAAAAAAAATAAAAATAAATTCACCCCCCTCACAGTTGACATGAAGGTAGCTTGACCTATTAAACCTAAAATGATTTTTTGAACCAGGATGTAAACATGTTTATTTCTGCTGTGAAGTTTGCCTTTTTAATATGGGAGTCTATGGGGATTTGCTCTGTTTTGCAGCCACTCCCTAGCAGATGAAGGAAGAACTGCAAACATTATCTTCTTTTTAACACTGCTGGGTTAAAAAGGGACCAACCCAGAAAACTGTTGTTTGTTTGTTTGTTTTTTAACCCAACTTTCAGGTTGAATGTTTGACCCGATTGGTTTTTCATGAAACCACCAACGGAAAATTTTTTGTTTTTTTTGTGTGTGATATTTCTCACCTTCTTTATACTTTACAAATTACATTCCCTCCTTCCTGCTGGACAATAATTCCACTGTAAAATCTGTTTTAAGTCTTAAAGATATATAGTTTACTACAAAAACTCAAATCTTACCAAGTATATTTTTTTAATTTCGAATCAAAATATCTCATCACATTAAACATAATACAAAATCACCTAAAGAGAAACATTTTATTTTTTTTTTTTTAGTTTTTGCAGTGTTTTTCCCAGTCAGGTATCCCCGAGCAGCTCCAAGACCAAGATTGTGACCGCTAAATAATCAATTTGGAGCTGAAAAATGGCCGTTTAGCAACCAGTCGATTTCACCTCGGATAACAAGTCGTGGGAAGAACTTTAAATTTGATGGCTACAATGTAAAATCTGTTAATTGACACACCATTAAGATAGTTTCCGGAATAATGGTGCTGTTTTCTGACTCACCTGCAGAATCTGATCACGCTTTGGTAAGTGGTTATAGTTGGATGACAACGAACAAAAGCAGCTCAAATTCTGCATGAGGTGGCAGGGATTCCTGCTACGTGTGCCAGCGCTGTGCAATGCACTATTAAATAGTTTGTGATAATTTTTTGTGGTTTTGTGAGACAAAGTTGGTCTTTGTTACTCTATGATCATTCAATTAATGACATAAAATGTTCTAAACACATTCCTGTGTCTGCAGAAATGAACACGTGGTGATTGATACAATCACAATGTCGGTCACTATGATTCAGTAACTTGTAATGACAGCTTAGTATAAAGACCACAAACCAAATGTCTTAAATTTCCTTAACAGATCCTCTAAAAGACCATAACTAACATATTTTATGTTGCTGTTACATATCAGACAGCTTATTTCTAGTCTGAACTGAGTATTGCTGTTTTGCTTTCACCCTTTTCACATTTCTACAGATGTCAAACCTATTATATCGAGTTTGAGATGAGTTGAAAAACTTCTAATCGATAAGATTTTCCATCAAACTTGAACTTTGATCATTCCCTCATCTACATTAAATATTAAAAAGTGAAATGCTTTAAAAAAAAGCTTTGATGTGCTTTAATGAAAATGCAAATTAGAACAACTGGTGAAGTTCTCCTGCTGATGAAGCTCGTGTGATATGATCTAAAGCTCCAGGGCTGCAACTGAAGAGATCCTAAAGTGAGATGTTTGATTTTGCCCAAATGTTTGTGGATACTTTTTTTTCTTTTCCAAATGCAAGTAGTCTTGCATTAAAAACACATCCCTCCTCTGCTGCGTGCAAGCCTGTATAGGCCTTCTTGTATTAGACCATAATTTATCATAATATTTAGCGCTCAAGCTTCCTTTAAATATCCCTGCTTTCATGTGTAATTTAGCTAATATCCTGCTCTGGCTCTGATTACAGTGTTAAAGTGCTGGGGTCCGTCCGAGGTACATTACAAATAGTCCCAGTGGAGCGCATAGCGGAGCTGGGGATATGGTGCACTGAGCAGCAGGTCAGGCTGGATAAGGACTCGCATGGTTCATTCTAGGACTTCCTGAGAAGAAGTGCATGATGGTACAAGATATGATGGACCTGAAGGAGTTCATTTGAAGACGGATCTTTAGCTTTTTTGGTTTATAAAGGAAAATGTGACAAAAATATCTGAGATTTGCTGCATCAGTTGGTTTCAAAATATCATTGGCAATTCAATTGTTGTGTGCTGTAATTAACAAGTGATAATTGCAATGAAATTCTTGTTTGCTTTTGTCTCCATTTAGTGCAGTTAGCAAGATCAGTCATCTTTCATTGGACCCCTTACCAAAAAGTAGCATAAAGTATGCTTGAAGTATTCTAATTTTAAACTTTAAATAAGACACTATACTTTAAGTTTATTGTTTATGTACATATCAGAGATATACTTCGTTTACTTTCCATTTACTAATATATATACAAGAAGTTTAAGTATATTTAGCTTATACTTATATTTAAACTTTTGAACAATATGCTTTAATAGTAGTACATTCATAGTACATTTTCACACATACTGGTTTCTTTGTGGCATACTGCAAAATGTACTTTCTATCATGTTTTTAAATCTTGTAAGATTTAGGCACTAGCTCTAGCGTTAGCTCGCTCACACTTTGAAAACCCCCGGTTCATTTCATATTACTTTCAGTCTACTTAAAAATGTACTTTAATATACTTAAAAGTGTACTTTCTAAAAGTTAAAGTAAGCTTGAAGTTTTAGTTTTAAATACTTAGAGTGGGCCAATTTAGTCCCAAGAAGTATACTTGTTTGTATACTGCTAGTGCATTGGTGTCAGTGTACTTGGTAAATAAAAGTACACATAGGGGATATACTTTACTATACTTGAGTATACTTAATGACATGTACTTAAGGAATACTTCTTTTTGGTAAGAGACATGCTAAACAAAGACTCTAACGCCTACAGAATTAGGCTCAGTTTTTAAAAACATGCACACCAAAGATGTGCAAAAATATTTCCTTTGTGTGTGCAAACCTATTTAAAAATTCTAATGAATTGGTAGATTTTTGTGTGTGTGCACGCATGCATATGTGAGATGT
Source organism: Atherinomorus stipes (assembly GCA_023101725.1). Classification (NCBI taxonomy): domain Eukaryota; kingdom Metazoa; phylum Chordata; class Actinopteri; order Atheriniformes; family Atherinidae; genus Atherinomorus; species Atherinomorus stipes. The sequence goes on along the minus strand of JALJCO010013346.1, from coordinate 2,882,358 downwards.
TGCTTCAGTGTTACATCAGGTCCACATGTGCGAACAGCAGGTCTTATGATCTCCCTCTGCAAGTGATAATGTGACACAAGAGCAACACATAACAAATGCAAATGAAATGGAACTTCACAGATAAACAGAGAGAAATGCGTTTCTGTCTTTCTATATGAAATTACAGGAAAACAAACCCGCTGCTTATTGCAGATCAGTTCTATCACGCTGACTCTAAACAGCAAGGCTGGGGGAAAAACGCTGATGTGATCACTTCTATATATAACAAATCATCACATGAAAAACATTTTCACAGCTGAGTCAGCCACTCGAGCTAAAATGTTCGATTCACTTTCTTTGTAAACACTAACAAACCGCTCAGTGAGTCAGCAGATCAGAGACGACCATGTGACTCTTTGGGCTGGAAAAATCCTGTTTCAGAGCACACCCAAGATTTTAGCTTATCAAGTTCTGCTGACAGGGTAAAAGTTTACTAAATCTGTGCACCTGGATGTTGCCAACAAAACAAAAAGACAAGTTGATGGCTTTTCACCATATGGGAAATGCACTTTACTACCAGAACCTACTAGATACCCAATACCTTGATGTTGCAGGACAATTAAACACCTGCTCAGCTCGAAAGTGGAAAAAACCCTCACCACAAATCAATTTTAGCATAAGTTCCTCTGATCGGTCTGGGAGTCAAATGCTGCTGTCTCTCACCGCTCACTTCATGTTTCTGGAAGCTGTGTCAACCTGGGATCTCCAGGATTAGACACTATCACGCATCCAGTCTGTTAAACATATACAGCAAAGCACTGCCTGAGAGGTAGAGAGGAATGCTGCATTTCTCTTGCAGAGCTATTGCATTAGAAACATAAACAGAGCCTGCTTCAAAGGGGTCTGCCTTCACATTTAATCAGTATCCGCTTCCATAAGATTAGATGGCCCTAGCAAAGTTACATTGCATTAGTGTTTCTTGATGGTTTCTCAAATCCGTTGTTCTGGTTCTGGTTCCCCCTATGAAGCCACTTCAAACAGCCTCCGCCATGGCATATCCTTTTGTGCTCTAAAACAGCAAATATGTGTCTCCCTAAAATGTTTCAGATGCGGGCGCAGTGGTCCCACAGGCTCCGAGAGCATCGCACACAGAAACGCACCGAAGCTGAGGGTACAGTAAAGCCAGGGCATCTAGTGTGCTGTCAGCAGGCAGCTCTGGATGTAAATGGATTTGACTGACTGATGAGCGATGGACGAAAATGATAAGGACAGACAGATGAAAGGGGAAAAGTATGGAGACTGAGAAAGCAAATAGCATGAGGAAAATTAGCAAATCAGTGTAGAAACAGGGAGGATATGGGAGGGGAATGGGCTGCAAAGGTCTAGAAACATATGTTTCAGTTTGTAAATAAAACAGTAAATTGCTATGGATATTGCTCAAATATCTGCGGGCTTTGTACCACGCTTTGCGGAAGTTCCTCGGAAAACATTCTGAGACCAAAATGCCAAAGAGACTCCTTAATGTCAGAGAGGCCATCTGGTTCTCGACTGATTCAAGATGTTTGCTTTTCATTTTGCTTCTTCTCCTCCCAGTGCTTCTTTTTTTAGATCAAATGCTTCACTTTTGGATCATCAATAACACAATTCATCTTTTGCAATGGGCAAACTAAAAAAAGCTGTGAATGACTGTACGCATTTTATCAGCCATTCAAAGGAAAAAAAGTACTTTAAACCCTGTGCAGATTCAGTTTTTTAAGCATCCTTAGCAGTTCATCTGATGTCCTCCCGCGGCCGCGGGAGAGAATTATATATATATTCCCCCCATATTTTTTTTTTTTTTAAATTTTTTTTTGTTGGGTATTGAAAAGAAATTTAAAATGTGACTTTTTAAAAAATATTTTTTTTTTTTTTTAATTTTTTATTATAAAAAAAAAAAAAAAAAAAAAATTTTCTCGTGTGAGCTGTTTTTTAAAAAGCCATTTTTTTTTTTTCAAATTTTCCCCCACTTCTTCACGTGACACGTGTGTCATTATGGGAGTCAAATGTCCAACACGCTTCATTCACAACACCTCTATGGGGAGAAAGTTTTCAAAAAGTGTAAGTTCCAAAATATTAACTAAAATTTACAGCCTATATCAATATCTATACTCTATTTCTGTGTTTTCCTGCTTTTTTTTAATTTAAATCCAATTTAGTAGATTTTATACTAGATACATACTATAGTTTTTCATCAGCTTTTACTCTTATATACTGAGTGTTTTGGAGAGTAAAAATCCAAAATAGTGATGTTACTGTCAAAGCTCAGAGATATGGAGCCAAGTTATAAAACATTTACAATGAAAACAAAAGATTGATGAAATTTATGACCAACACTTCAGAAGAATTCCCACCAACCGAGTGGCTATATATTGATGGGGTGTGTAAGTTTGAATTATTCCAATACAAGTCTTGCCTTATAAATTGCTACCAGTGATTATTTTCTTAGAGATCAGTTATTAATTGAAATCTGAAATGAAAAATATTAAATGAAAAATAAGGATGAGCCAGACCTTTGAATGGTTCTTTAGAAGGAATGGCTGCTAAAGATCCGGCTCCCTTTAAAGAGCCATAAATCCCATCTCTAGTAACCAGATCAAGTTGTGATCGTGAAATGACAAAAGTTTATCATTGAACATTGTTTTGCTGACTTCTTTATGCAAATGAAGTAAATATGCTCACCTGGGTAGAGGAAGACTTGCATTACCAGTGCTTGGATAAAAGCGGCCACATAGACAAGGAACGAGTCATGGGATAATGGACATTTAACTCCCGGTGCAGAAAAGAACAAAGAGTACTGCAATGCATGATGGGAAATATGTAAATAAGTCCATCAAACTCATTAAATTTGAGTTGAATGTTTGTTATTAAATTATTTGTGTGTAAAATATTTTAAATCTTACTGAGTCACCTTTAAGGGGGGTCTGAATCAGTTTTTTGGGTGCACAGCTCTTGTGTCTTTTCAAATAACAATGAAATCTAGTGCAGGTCCAGGATAAAGTCTTCCTTACAAATACAGTACTTGAGTAAACTGAAGTTTCTTTCCACCACGCCACATTTTGACACCAGAGCTACTTTATTCTGCATGATTATGAATGGTTTTATGAGCTGCCGTTAAACAGCAAATCAACATAAAGAATAGAGATACGTCGTAAAACTTAAACCCAAAGATGAAGCAGTACAGACAGGTGGTCGCTCATGTGTAACATGCAGGATACAATTCTTTATTCTGGTAAAAAGAAAAGAAAAAAAATGTGTCTGCATTTCAGAGGAGTAACTTTCCCAGTGTTGCTGTAGATTTGGATTCATGTGTTGTTCTATAGTACGTAATCGTGCAGGATGTTTGGGATATTTTAGGTTATTTGAATGTGTAAACTATTGTTTCCAGTCTCACCACACTCAGCCAGACTGCCAGTCAAGACGACTTCCTTCCTTGATTCGGGTAGAAAGGAGTCCTATAATTGAATAAAATAAGACCCCTCCCTCTCTTTACACACACACATACACACACGCACATGTTTTACAGGCTGGTGTATAAAGTTAATAGGACACATTTGGTTCCAAAGCCCCCAGCTTGCTCAGTGGAAAGTGAGGCGGATTGTTTTTCAGTGTCTTAATGTTGAAGTTTATAACAGCCAGATTACAAAAAAAGAGGGGGGAAAAAAACTGTTACCATGGTGATTTAACCACAACATCTCAATTACCTTGATGCAAAGGGACTCTCAGGGCTCGCAAACAAACTAGTATAATGCAATTAAGATATAAGTACCGGCAAAAAAAAAAAAAAAGGGGGGAAAAAAGTCCTGAAAACAGAGAATGTTTGCAGGAAAGCAAAAGAAAGCAAACTAATGATCATTTACTTTCAAGGGTCAACAATAAAGCGCTTTGCCAAAATCACTTTTCTTTCGAGGATTTATTCTAGAGACACAAATATATTTCTATAAACAAATCACCTGATGAGTTGAGCCACACCAAACACTGATAGCTCTGTAATAATGCAGTCACATGTTTTTCACATCAACTTCAAAGTCCGTCTATCAGCCGACTGCCTTAACAAAATCAGGCACCAAAAACACCCCTCCCCACCACCTTCCCTTTGAGGGACAAAATAAAAATGTGGATGGATGGAATAATTGGCCGACTTCAAAGTGCAGGTTATTGGCCTGCATTTACTGTTGCAACTCCAATGCTGTGGGGTGTTTTTGCTTCATATATGTGGTTTGGATTGGTGGGAAAAGGGGATCACCCCTCCCATGATGCAAATCCCCTTTAATGCCTAACACTGACCCCCACTGACCCAAGTTTAGCAGGAGGAAGAACGAGTAGCACCTCCACTCTGTTCCATGATACTTTCTCATAAGCCTCATGAAGAAAATCCCAAGCTTTGCTGCTCCAAGTCATTTTTAAGCAAAGAGTAAAAACAATTATAACTCCTAAAGAAAAAGCAATTATTCCCTATTATGTTTTTATTTCATTGCAAAATCACAACAGTGTCCAGCAGGTGTCAAAAATGCATTTTATTCAACATCACTTTCAAACACGCTCATGTACAAACACACACTGCTACATTCAGTCAAGTGATACATGTGGATACACAATGCCATAGTACTCTTTAGCAAATAATCTCATTAAACAATAATGTAACTGTCCATAAGTGGGTTTGATGAGGACAATAAAAGATGAATATATAAACATGCATATTAATGGTATCACTGCTAAATTAAAGCCAAAGCTCAGATTCATTTTCTCTTGTTGCACAAATTTTAAAAAAAACATACAAAAATCATTCTTTATATTAAAAATGCCCACTTGTAGTTGAGAAATATAGTGAACTGGGACATGTGGTGTTCATCTATAATTGCACAAAAAAGCCTTCATAAGGACGTCTCAGGATTCTGGGTGACCTGCTCCGTGTTTCTAGGATCGATCCCTCATAATATGCTGGTTTCTTCTACTGATCACTGCAAACGCAACCTGTGGTCATGAAATTAAACACTTGCGTGACAAAGTTTACATGCACACAAGGGGACAGTGCAGTTATAGTTGGAAGAGTGGTGCCCTCTAGCTGCAGTGTGAAACTGCAACTGATTATTACCCACAACTGTGTGCTGAGATACCCACCAGTGATGGGTGGTTAGGAAATATTTTCCTTTGTTTCATTGAGAAAGTGTGCAGATGAATAAGTGTTTAGGATGCAGGAGAAGTCAGAAAGAAGAACAGTTCTATGAAGGATCATCTAGGGCTCGATCGACAGCAAATCCTGCTCATGATCAAATGAAATGACAGGACCAGTGTGAGGCGCTCATCCTCAACACAAAGCTTCGTAAACTCTCCTGTGATTCTGCCTGCATCACTTCAACACAGGCTCAAGCTGGGAGGCCGGTGCAACGAGTGCACATCAGAGTCTCTGAGGTGGGAACAGCGCCTTCAGAAGTCGCTCAGGATGCTGATGTCAGCAAACTCTTTCCGGTAGCGGTGAGCCGACAGGGCGAGCAGGAAAGACCACTTCAGGCTCATGAAGCTCCACACACAGGACAGGTACAGACTCCGAGGGTCGGTCAGTGCTGAAGCGGGAAGAGACACAAAACTTATATACAGCCATCCTCAAATTATTCACACCCTCCTATTACAGAAAAGGCTAAATTCACATCAGCTATTCAAATAACAGGAAACTAAAATAACAATAATAAATAAAAATTTACAAAATTATGATTTAGTGAAATAAAACATTACTTTTGAATTGTGATCGAAAATAATAATTTAAAAAACAAAAACTGTCCCAGACATATAAAAGCACCTTTCCCATGAACAGTGGACCAAAATACCTGTCAACATGTGCAGAAGTCTCTTTGAACATTACAGAAAACACCTGATTGCAGTGATTGCCCCAAAAAGATTTAGCTTCGGAGCCCCATCATGCTTGTTTACTTGTTTTATTTTTTGTGTATGTTTTCTTCGTTGAACCACAATTCAAAATCAATGTCATGATTTTCATAGAATTTTTTTTTTTATTATTACTTTTGTCAATTTTTTTTTAAATTATTTCACTGGCAGCTGAGTTTTTTCCTTCTGTAATTGAAGGGTATGAATAATTTTGAGGATGCCTGCATATACAGCATACCTAGAGGCAAAGAGAGTCTGATTAAAAGTTCCTGCCTGTCAATCATAACAGAACCTACGGACTGTGATGCAGCCAACATTTTATTAATTACACTATCAAATGAGTGATTCCATTTAACTCACCACATACCATATCATGTTGTGGATTTTGAAGTAAAAAATATTCAATATAATTAATCTAACAGCATGAAAATCAGCTGAGAAACTGATCCAGAGATCATGAATGCATCAGGATGTGTGTTTGTAGCTTGGCAACAAGTTAACTCAACTGATTTTATGTCACATTCACTGTTGACAAAACAAAATAATAATTTTAGAGACAAAAGGTTCAACTAGACGCCCTTTCTTTGGATGTGTGTCTTGACATGATCATTATCTGCATTATTATTTTTCCGATTATGATCAAGTCTTTTCAGATATATTGCACTACTAACAAAATGTATGAACACTTTTATCCAATTATTTTGAGCAAGAAGAAACTAAAAGGCAATTGAACACATAATTTTATTTCCCTTTAATTATTTTTCAAAAAAGCTTTTTTTTCACTGATTTTACAGAGTTTTATTCTCTATTAATGGTTTTATTTCATAAATATGTGTGATGACGGTTCCTCATAATAGAAACATAAAATTGCAACTAATAAATGATGTGTTTGTTTCTTACAAACCAAATAATGAGGATGCCTGTTGATGCATATGTTTGGGTAAAATAAATATTAACAGTTGTCCTCAAAATAATTCATACCTTCAAATTAAAGGAGGGAAAAAAATCTAGCTGTCAGTGAAATAAGATGAAATTGACAAAAGTAATAATAAATATAAATTTTATGAAAAATAAATACATTGATTTTGAATTTTGGTTTGAAAAAGATATTAAAAACAAACACAGAAAATAAAACAAGTAAACCTGTTAACAGGTATTTTGGTCCACTGTTAATGGGAAAGGTGCTCTTACAGAATGTGTCCGGGACAGTTTTGTTTGTTTTTTAAAAATGATTATTTCCGACCACAATTCAAAAGTAATATTTTATTTCACTAAATTATGATTTTTAAAATTTTTATTTATCATTTGTTTCTTTAGTTTCTTGTTATTTAAATTGCTATTGTGAATTTAGCCTTTTCTTTAGTTGGAGGGTATGAATAATTTTGAAGACACTTGTATATACTACAAAGACAGTGCTTTACTTTACAGTTTAAGCTTTTGATGTTATTACTTACATTCTTAACTAGTCACAGACTAATCTTTTTCTTTTTTTAAAAAAGGAAAAATGGTTTTGTGATGAATTTTAACACTATTCAGTTTTTAAAGAATACTTCTTGAGAAAACATGAAATACCCCCCCCCCCCCCCCCACCACCCTTTTTTTTTTAAGCAGGGCCAAAATTGTGGAAACAATGATCAAATAAAGAAAAAAAAAAATCACTAAAAACTAAACAGGATGCAACAGTAACTGGTGATATTTCAACTAAATGAGCTACTTTAACTTGCAGTAATTTTGGTTTTGTGAACATTTGGTACAAATTTAAACTTTAGGTGAGGAGAGGTGAGGCCTGGTAGAAAAATCAAAAATGAGAAAGTTTTGCTTTGATGGCCAAATTTTAAATGACCACGACTAAAATTCACAAGTTTGTCTATTTGGTTTTTTTTTTTTTTTTTTTTACAACTATGCCAGATGATGGAGGGTCTGCAGAAGGCATGATGCTCCTGCCTCTACCATATAGGATGAATTTCCGCTCTTTAAATGAGACTAAATCTAAATAAATAAAAGTGGGTATCAAACAAAAATATATTTCTATATATGTCTAGTTGATTTTTTTTTTATTGATTTTAAAAAAAAAAGTTTACTAAATTTGTGTTTCCATTTTGTCTCTTCGGACAGTTATAAGAGGGGAAAATGTGCATTTATAGCCTGTTTTGAGACATAAGAAAGTGACATGAAGCAGCTTACACTCCTTTTTGTTGATGGCAACGGTCAGGAAAGTGATGAAGGCTACGACGGCCAGCAGAGAGAAGAAAACCCCAATGAACAAGAAGAACTTGAGGCCCTTCAGCCAAGTCCGCCAGTAGTCCTGCAGGTACATGATGTGAGTGATGAGGGTCCAAAGTGCCAGCACACCTGAGGGCGGAGGCAAAGTTAACCAGTTAGTTTTCAGAGCATATTGGCTTTATTGAGCTTTTAAAGGGGCTCCGTTTGTAGTTTTACATACTTTGACCAACTAACTGTAGAGTTTATAGCATGATTAACGGCCATTGTGTTCACAGCAGAACAATAGTCCCCATACAGGAAAATACTTTAATTGTAATACAGCAACAATAGGGATTGAAACAACAAACAATAAGCAGAGATGAGGGGGGGCATAAGAACAGTCAAACAGACTGAACTACTATAAACTCCCCTTCCCTCATGCGGCTTGTTTTTTTTTTTTTTAATCTGCCTTCCAGCAAAGATTTAACAAAGGAAGAAAGGCACACGAGCACGGAGGAGGCGAAGCTGCAGAATGAGAAATATTTGGTTCCTATCCATCAGTATAAAGCAGCATCAACTCTGGAAACAGAAGATTTGCACATCAGACCCCTTAATATAAGATATAAGATGTCCACCTAGGATGCAGCCAGGACCTCCATCCTGGAGCCTCCTTTATCCTCTCTCATCATTGTGCATTAAAGAGATTGGAAATTTCTGGAGGATGGTGGAAGGGGAACAATTTCCGGGCCACAGGAGGAGAGAAGGCATAAGGCTGAATAAGTTAGCATAATAAAAAGCACCCCAGGAATGGAGCTTTCTCTCTCTTCATACATATTGCATTGCCTTAACGAAAAATCAGATTCAGAATCTGATAACCAAGCACCCTTTACCCCAGATCGAAAACCTGCAGGTTCCGCACTGAATGGAAAGCAGTGGGCTCCCTTTTACTTGCAAGATTTACAATAACACAATGCTAAGGGTCCCCTGCTGCAACCTAAACTGATGCAACTGAAAACCTGAGCCTTGCTGATAAGATTACCGTTTCACTTTATAAACTTTATACTGATCCAGTATACAGTAGTTAGTAAATCTCTAGGGTAAATATTGCCAATCATGCGTTAAAAAAAAAAAAAAAAAAAAAAAAAGTTTAACTCATCCCAAGTCCTGTACATAAGTTTGTTAAACATTACTAAAGTTACTGACAGTCAGGACATTTACAAAGTAATCTGCAAACAAATTGTGAGAATAATGAAAGACATACAGCAAAAAGTGATGGTATGACATGTGACACCTGGCTTAGAGCTGACATTACAAAAAAGTTGTTGAACTGAGTTTGAGTGGTCATGAACTTATATTTGTGGGGGTGGTGAATGTGCATTTTAGTGGCTGACTGGCACAGCAAGCTGTCAGCTGCTGAGTCAATAAATCACACTTCTTTCTTCATCTTAACTGTATCAGAAGGATCTGCAGCAGATTTTAAGACTATTTTTTTTAACCTCCTGGCCGTGCACTGCAGAACTAGACTACATCATATGACTCTGACATGTAAGCTAACAAGCTAAGCAAACAACTTGATCTTTGGTTGCAGTTAAATGAACGAGCACTTATTACCAAAGATCCTGATAAGTGCATGGGTTACAGACTGACTTGCAATCAAAGGTCAAACTGATGGATGTAACACTTAACATGACCTTTGAATACTTTGCATACATTAACCCTGACAAACTTTTCTTTTCAAAGGACTTAAAGCTTTAAAATGGTTAATCATAGGTCTAATTTAGCAGTAAGGCCTTGCAGCTAAATCTGTACTTACTACATGTACTACTATACCAAAACTTAAAGCTGAATCCTTCTATATTAATACATTTTTTCAACACTTTTTTCCCTGTCTAAAAAGCTATAGTTCGTATTTATTCTTCAACTGTGTGCATAGGAGGGACAAACAATAATTTCATGTATCTTTTTTAAAGGTAATATTACTCTAAATCTAGGGAAAGTGCCTTTTGACATGTCAAATTTCTTGTTTAAGAACACTTTTTATAGCCTCCACTGTTGCAATCAGATCCAAGTCTTTAACCATTACCTAAAGGGACATTTCCACCTTTAAAGGACAAATGCGTTTAACTGAACACATTTTGAACATGTTTAATTATAATACATAAGCTGTGTTTTTATAAGCTTGCAGACTTGGACAACCAGCTGACCTGTTTGCCCTTCATGAAGTTTTAACTGCGACCCGTTTGTCAATGTAGGCTAAACTTTCAGTCATTGTGCTTGGAAACTGGTGGGAGACTGCTTTTTAGCTCAAGTACAACACCTCCGACTGCATGTTTGCGTCCGTATTTCTGCACAGTTCACTTTACCTGAGAGACCTCCCATGGCTCCGGTCCACGGCTGTTTGTACACGATGTTCCACACCAGGAAAGCAGAGAAGCCCATAAGCAGACCAAACGAAGCGTACCCGATGCTAATGTACGTCTTATTAATAGCCATGGTGACAAAAACACAGACAGCGCACAAGTGAGAAGAAACGCAGGCTGGACTGGAGGAGAGCAGAGTGTCTCTGGGAGCAGCGAGCTGATGATTTCAAAACAACTGCATCCGGTCACCGAGCGCGCACAGGCCGCCCAAACGTGACTGAACATGTGAGTCCTGCTGACTAATGGTTGTTGTCACACACATAGACCGAGTTTGAAACATGACAAAGCATTTCTGATGGAAATTTTTTCTCCCCTTTTCTAACCCAGTTGCAAAACAAATCGCTTACGTCACCTATTACCATACCAAAGAAATCTGCTCAGTTTGGCAGGCAAAGCTCCCGGTGAGCGCGCGCAGCGCTCTCTACAGGCCCACAGAATAAACAACTGTTTGCCGAGATGTGTTTGCATCCAACTCATGTTTTTGTATTCGAGTTAAAATGATAACTGGATATAATTTCGATATTCAGGGAAAAGAAGACTCAAGCAAGCAGTTCCACACAGTATAATGAATTGAGTTGGATTTTTAAAAAGTATAAATAAAGAAGTCTTGGGTGTTTGGTTGATATGTTTCCCTTTGTGGAAATGTTCCAGGTATGTCCCGCTGGGAAGGAGGCCCCGGGGAAGATGCTGGAGGGACAACACGTGGAGGGGAAGTCCGAGCTTCTCTGCTTATTGCTGCCCCAAAGAAATGACTTGTGAGAAGCAGCAAATGGATGGATGAAATAGATCAGGATCCACAGTAGCCTGTTTATATGGGTTACTTTGGGTATTGGACAGCAAAACACTATAAACACAATTATGGGTCTGTTTATATTAAGAGTTTGGAACCAGTCGATCATGACCAAATATTCCAGATATACAGTATAAACTTCAGCTGTGTGCTTCAAAATCCCGACTGCCTGTTTCAAATTTAGCTGAACATTTAACACAATAAAACATTGACATAAAGGTTTGCAGTACTTCTGTCTACTTAAGAAGGAATGCGGCCATCCAAACTTGTGAAGACTTTAACCAGGTTTGCCAATTTTTAACTTGAACCTCACACGCTGATTTAGACAAAAAAAACAAACGTGCAATGGGGTTAAGGTAGAAATAACTTTTACTTGAACATTAGTGTACAGTAAAGTGGTCCTGGCTGCAGACTGCAGGACAGCTGACAACAGCTTGTGTTGAGAAGTTTCTTCTACACATTTAAACTTAACCCATTAAAATGAACAAACACAGAAGGGGTTAAAAAAAAAAAAAAAACTGAATAAACCCACCCCCCAAACATAGCTGTAAATTATTTTATTGATTCAACAAGTTGAACATTTGTATTTTTGTTCAAATAAAACAAGAAAAACTATCCAAAAGCATAGTAAGTTGAGCAAAACAGTAGACATAAGACAATTTTTAAATCAGCAACATGTTTAAATTCTACTCAAGAATCATATTTGCTACAAAAAATATCTTTAAAAAGAAAATCAAAGATTCAAAACACAAAGACCTTATGCACATTTACAAGACTGAAAATCTGAAGGGAAACAATGGCTTGTATCAGGTTTTTAACTAAAGCTTCAAATATCCTTGTTAAGCAGCACGGTCCTCTGCAGTGTTCAATCCATAAATTGCACCAAAAGTTCAAAAGAAATATTAGTAAATAGCGTCACTTTTTCCAGCTCTCTTAGTTTTTACTTCCATGTGGTTTGGGGTGAAAGTTTGCGCCAAGTTTTGGTTCCAGATATCACTTCCTCGTTTAGTGGGGGAGGGGGTCTCTGTTAATCGATTAATGCTCCCCACTTATTAACAGATGAGCCGCTGAGGAAATGTAATGCGTCATTCCGTGTAGTTAGTGGCAGCACTTGATTGTTCGAGCAGGTAAACTACTTTATCTCAGTAAAGAAAAAAAAAAAAAACTTAATGCATGCCTTTGTGGCTTAACTACTAGTGTAAGAAAGTTTCATCTTTAGCTGCAATGAAAGAAAATGTATACAGCAACATGTGACGACACTAACACTCAAGCTCTCAGTTAAACCAGATTCGGCAGGTAGTATTGAAAGAAAAACTCCTCCAACTTCTTATTCATGAGCCTGATGATGACCTCATCGCGGTAGATCCGTTGAACCAGCATGTCTCTCCTGGAGTAGACCAACAGATCACACCATGGCGCTCCTGTAACCATCAACTCTCCTTGGATGTTCCAGTAGTATGAATGGACCTTCCTCAGCTGCAAAACTCCATCTCTACAGGACAGAAAGCCACATTCTATGAAACTTTCCAAATGGGCGCATTTGATATGCAGCAGCCCATAGGTGCTCCGCTCTTTAGGGTCATACACCAACCCATCAGGCATTGCTGCCAGCCACGGAGCATTGGGATGGACGACCAAACCACAGGGGGACCAGTTGACACACAAGTGTCTGCAGTATTCCCGAATAGCTCCAGGCTTCATTTCCTCATCTATCTGTGTCGTCTTGCACCTGCGACCGCCTTTTACAATTCTTAACAGCAGCTTTCCAGCAAAGCTCGGCCCTGGTTTTAGCTTGCAGATGTCTCTGAAATGACTGATTATGCGCATCTTTTGTTGCTTCTCTGCAGACTCTTTGGATCCACGGGTGGAGATCTCCAGAAGTTGTGCGTCTTCCCAGGTGATATGCATGTCATTTACATAAACCCGCTCTTCTGGTCTGAGAGTAGGAGGGGTAGATGCTGGCTCCAGTAAGTGAAGAGTCATGGGAAGCAGCGGCAGTGGGGGAGCATCATCATAGGGTTTGTAATCCTTACTCGATGGCACTGGTAACTGGTAGGACAGGGGGCTACCTTTAGGAACCAGACCAACAGCACATTCCACCCATTCCACATCCGTTGTAAGGCCCATTTTGGTAATCAAAGGTTTCTCATCTTCAGGAAAATCCTTGTAGGCTTCATGAAGTCTTTGTAGAAATGACTGTTGGTCCTTTTGTGTAAATTCTAGAGATTCATGGACCACCATCCTGCATAAATGCAGCCAAAAATATGTTAGTAACATTAAAAACTCATTTAAAAATGCAGTTAGACTCCGCCTTCTTACCTGGGTATCTGCAGCATGGTTTTCTGATGGCAGAACTTTGGGTTCTTTTGTTTTGTAGCAAGATTCCAGAAAAGAAAAAGAAAATATTTTTTCAACAGTAAAAAAGAAGAGTACAACAAATCAACATTAAAACCAGCCCTATTTTATATGTAAAAGCACGGCCTATTCCACCATTTTGTAAAAAATGGATTTCTAAAAAAAAAAAAAATGGAAAGGAAAAGGATGCCTTGTGTGTCGCCTTGTTACACAGGATACTACTGGTGGAGTCCTAAAAGGGGAATCTAAAATGCCAGTTTTTCAAAAATGATTTTGTTTGGGGTTTGTAAAGCAAGATCTTCATGCATCAATTTTTTCTTAGCGAGTACCTTGGAAAAACATGGTTGAAACTGAGCTTTTTTCTAAAGTCACATGACATGAATTGCATGCACAACAGCATAAACATATTTTTTAAAAAGTATCTTATCTGCAAAGAAGAGGGAAAGTAAAAACTCACATTTTAGAATCTTTATTAGTCTGCGAAGTATGTTTGTAAGTTATATCTGATATCTACCAAGTAGGTGCTCAGAGGCGGCTGATGAGGATTTAGAGGACGATGAGGCTCCAGGTAGGGGCCTCAGATAAAGTGCTTTCCACCAGGTTGACACAGATATGTGCTGGCATGACTGCCAGATTCCAACCCCTTCCCAAAGGCCTTGCTTGGTTTGGTAAGCAGCCTAAACTTTGCTTTTACCCCACAGTAAGCAATGTGCTGTGTGCATGATGATATGACTAAATAGAATAGATATGCTTGTGCTTGAATTATATCTAGCCATTTAAGCCAAGATTATGCCACAATATATTTTCCTCACCTATGTTAAACTACTACTGTATTTAAATTCCCTGTATATTTAAGTTTAAATTTGCAAATGTGATCTGTTCCTCTGAAGGCCAGAAGCAGCATTTTAAATGTTTCTAAAAGTAGAACAAAATTATTCAGTTCTTTACTAGAAAATTGTTTTCTTGTGAAGTTTAAACACCCAAATATTTAGATTTAAGATGTTCAGAAGCATTTTTTTCCACTTCAACTTACACTGGTAATTGAAGATTCATGGCTGCCTTGCTGGTCTATGCTGTTGCTCGTGCTTTCCTTGCTCTCAGATAGCGGTGAATATGTTGCATCTTCATCAGATTCCACGAGGGAAGAACCACTTTGTTCATCATTGTCATCCCCTGCAGAGAGAGTGCCTGAAGAGTCTGGGTCATACTTTTGAATGCGATATGAGGCCGTGGGGCAGTGGATGCTCGTTTGCTCTTCATCTGGATCTTCTTTCACACAGACTTGCATTTTCATGTTTTCAGTGTCACTCGGCCATTCTTGTTGGTTTGATTCATAACTTATGTTGTATTCAATCTGCTCCTCTTTTGGTTCTATAGAGGGAGGAGCTGGTATTTCACTGTACAACCTGTTTGGCTCCGCAGGGTGGTCTCTGGTATTTGAGGTTGTTTCAGCATAGGGACTGATATCTATAATGAAAAAAAGACAAAAATATTCACTAACAATGCACATCTTGCCATAACCTGTACAAAAAGCCTATTGGACAAATACAAACTTTTAAAACTGATTGCTTTCTTATGGCTTCTCCTCTATTTAGACATTTTTTTGTATACAAATAAAAAAAAAGCATAAGTATCGAAAGTTGGACTGGCACAAACCCAAAGCTGCTGATCACCAGGCACTATCAACAGCCAGTCCACACAACTGACACAGTTGAGACTCCTCAAACTGACTACTTTAGAAAAACATATGGTCTTTCAGCCTAAAGTTTTAAATTTAGAAAAACATATTGTTGGCCGAACCAATCAAATATGTTTGGAGAAGAATTCAGTTCCAAAAAAGCTGCATTAACTCTGGGGAAGCAGTAGCAACACACTTAAGGTCTCAACAAATGACACCAAATCTATGAAATAACGGGTCAAATAAGCAGAATTTTTTCAGAGGCTTTAAGAACAAGGCGCAACTTGGTAAGGGTCAACCAACAAAACATTTAATATGTATTTGGAGCCTTTCATTTTGACCATGTGCATTGCAGACCTCCTACATGTAATTAAAATGTGCGGACACTTATGATTACCTTCCTAGACACATGAAACAGCAGCCAGTGTGGTATATTTTGGGGCAGAAAATACCCAAAATACTAATAAACCAAGCAAACATCAGCAGTTACTGTTTTGTGCCTCAGACTGTTTCTTGCAGATGTATTTAGGGTAAATTTGTCATTTCATCTTTAAAAAAAAAAAAAAAAATCAAGTTACATTTCTGCGATTTTACATTTTCACTTTATTTTACAGTTTTCTTTTGTTTATTGGTGTCTCTTTCAATTTCATTTAGTGTCCTCCTCGGTTTTAAATCTGTGATAAGATAAGCAGGCTTCGAGAATGTCCACGAGGACACCTAATAAAAGGCCATTATACTTCTTGTGGGGTAGGGGAAAAAAGGAATTTGAAAACAAGTTATATGCTAATTTTACCCTAAATACACTACGTTTATTTTAACGAGTTTATGTAGTGGCTGGGTCGTCCATAAGGTAAACTACCTGATGAAGCAGTGTTAGTACAATCAGTTTTAACACATTACACATGTATATCACAGATCATGAGCAGTTCTTCACATCGACTAAAAATAGACATAAAGAGTAGCCAGAAAAGATTAATAAACATTCCAAATATTCCAACAAGCACACAAACCTATCTTGGACAACTTTATCTGGGGGTTGAGCACCATGTGCAGTACGCTCTTCAGCCGTTTGTTTTCTTCGTAATACGCCTCAACGATACTTTCGACCTCGCTAAATACTTCCACAGCAAATGTGGTAAAATGTTCAGTTAAAAAACTGCGAAAGTTCTGCATCCTGGAATCTGTCATTTTCAACACTTTTAAGCAGATTAAACTAGAAAAGTGGCCTTCTCGTCGGCGGCTACGAGCAACGCGCGCTAAACCGAAATAAAAACTAACCGGAAATTGATGAGGCGAACTTCCTGATGAGACCGTCTTCTTCTGTGGATTTTGGCGGAAATTTGTTGAATTTGGTTTCACTATTGCCCCCTTCAGGACAAAGGAGATTACTTTCAAACGAGGCAAAATCAAGCGATTATCAGTTTTCTGAAATGTTTTCAAGCTTATTAATGACTCACAGAATCTTTTAGATAAGCGTTTAAATTTTTTTTTTTTTTTACAGGAAACGCTTGATTCATTTTCATTAATAAATTTTTCATGAATCCCTGGAAAAAATTGTAATTAACTGTAGGTTAGGTTACGATAGTGGAGTGAGTGACTGAAATGGCAATATGATCCATCGGATTTACACCAATTTTGGTTAGGTTTGAAACCAAATTTAAATTCTAGTATTATTTACACTCAACAAATAAAGCCATTGCACATTAAAAACTGTACAGACATAAGAATCTGAGTGAGTTACCATCTGTTTAGCAAGTTTTACACCATCTGTTTAGCAAGTTTATTGCATACATTTCGGGTGTAATTTACATTAAATTTACACCAAATTATTATCTTTGCAAAAACAACCCTGTCACAAAGTTTAGGAGCACTATGAATATTCTAAAAAAAAAAAAAAAAAAAAAAAAAAAGATAATAATAAAGGATTTCAGGCAACAGCTTGCTATACCCAACATGAGACATGTTCACAGCTTCAGCATGAATAAAAAAAAAAAACACAACAGAAATAAAATGGCATTACAAGGTCATCTCGTACTTGCACTTCTGTGTATATAAGATTATTATTATTTATTTAAACCAAAAGGTTTTGCAAGAGACTTTGGCACTCTACAACAACACTTTCTTTAAAAATAAATAAATAAAAAAAAAACTATTGTAATCCCACGGCTCCTGGGAGCAGTTGGTGGTAGCCTGGCACACTAGCCTTACATGTATTTCATATGGCAATAGTCAGGCTGGTGTGCCAGGCTAAGTTGGTGGGGGTTAAGGACCTTGCTCAAGGACCCAGTGTTTTAATCTTATTATCCAGTTTCAGTGCAGAAGAAACAAATAGATAAATAAATAATGAAAACATTAATCTACCCACAACTAATGTATGTTATTTCTTTTGCTAAAGTTTAAGTAACCATTTTTTAAAAAAAATTGTTGTCAAAGAAGGTGCCATCTCATTTATTAATTTATGTTTTATTTATTTATTCATCCTTTCTTTCTTTTAAATTAAAAGGTCATGTAGGACACTTTGGAGTTCCACAACACCAACTAAAAATGTTTAACTATTTTCATTGCAATAAATAACTAAAATAATCAAAAACATTTATCTACCCACAATTGATGTAGCCTATATACAATTTATTTTGCTAAAGTTTCCATTTTCAAACTTGTTTTCAATGAAAGTCCCATCTTGTGTATTCTGTTCATTCATTCATTAATTCTTTCTTTCAAATTAAGGTCACGTAAGAAACTTTAGAGGTCCACAACTATTACTAGAAATCTTTACTATCCATTTTCATTGCAAGTATACATGAAAATCATTCATATATCAATGAAGGCAGTTTACAGGATTTCTTTTGCTAAAGTTTAGTTTAATATTTTTTTAGACTGCAATAAAATGTTGACTGTACGCATATTTTTAAAAAAAATCATTTTAGGTGTTATCTATCTATCTATCTATCTATCTATCTATCTATCTATCTATCTATCTATCTATCTATCTATCTATCTATCTATCTATCTATCTATCTATCTATCTATCTATCTATCTATCTATCTAGACCCAACAGTGTTCTCTCAAAACGGATTTCTAATCCATGTTCAGACTTCCAAACTTTGTTGAATGCAGTGAAGCGCTCCAAATGGGGGCGATATTTACACAATATCCTTCACTAGCCATAATAATTGAGTTGAAGAAGAAGACAGGCAGTGAGCGACTGACAGCCGAAGTGAATCGCCAAGTGAACAGTTAGTAAACTGGATGAAACGGAGACGTTACCGGATAGCTCGATGGAAATGGATAAGTAACAATTAGGCGCGTTCAGTGGTCACGTTTTGCAAGTTTGTGCCGACCAATTAGTTGACTGTCACGAGTAGAAGTAAGGTTCGTGATGGCAAACTGAGTTAACACTGTTGCTTCGACTTTTAGTCCAGGTAACGTTGACGTTAGCAGGCATCTAGCGAGCAAAAGCTAAATAACCTCCGTGTTTACGGTCCCATCGGACAGCCTGCTTTTGTTGCCTCACGGTGTATCGACAACACGTCAGGTGGTCGGGCACTCGGTAAAGATGGGTGACATAAACCCATCGACATCTCATGCCTTTCAGTCAGAGGTGAGTGTTTTATATAACTGCAACAATGAGAAGTTTGCTGCCATGGCTAGCGGTTTTAGCAGACGTCAACTTGATCGAGGTCCGTTACCGCACGGTGTAGCAACTGCTGATGAGTTAGCGTTAGCATAGCTTGCTAATGTTGACATAATTTGCGCTAACGTGTAGAAAAAATAGCAAGTTACACGTGCTAAACACTCAGCTGTGCTTATATCGAAGTGCCATTTTGCGCAACTACAACTTTACTTTGTATTTAAGAATTTGTCATTAATGTTAATTCAGATGGTGGGCTACTTTGTATAATGTCAAAGCTAGCTAGCATTGAGTTTCATCGAAAAGACCACATTCCATCACCATAGCGGAGCATGCTAATATAAATGCTGGCCAGTTATCATACTGATAACATATGCCTTTATCGTCAGGTAACAGTCGACTTGCAGTGATGCTTTTATAACTCAGTGGCACTGATAAATAAGATGTAATTATGGAGTGACTTCATTGTTTTCTCTGACAGTCCATCACTAGCCCCTTAGCATTAGCTGGTTACTTATTTGCAGTCACCACTAGCCTATTTAGCCAACATAGCTGTCGCTTGTAAATTGGCTTCGTTGGTGGGGGTTGGTAAAAAGGTTCACTCGCGAGTCTAAAGAGAAGCGTGCTAATTTAATCCATCCAACTTTCGCTTATGTCTGTCAACATTTTTAAGTCTATTTTTGTTTAATCTTACTACGTGGCACCGAGCCAACTGTGCGTAGCAGTTTGCAGAGTGTGGGTGTGCGGCGGTCAGTTCTCGTTAATGTCATCGCCATGTCGGGGTGTGCAGGTTTGATGCAGGTTTCAGCGACATGATTGTCTCTTTTTCAGGGTTTCAGCCCACCGTACAGGAGGAGGAGGACAGTTGAAGATTTTAACAAGTTTTGCACTTTTGTTTTGGCCTATGCCGGTTATATCCCGTACCCGCAGGAGGTAGGTAAAGGCGGCGATCTGTGCCTGTATCACTGTTGTTGGGTAAATCTGCTTTTTAAAAATGACGATACGTTTATTTTTAATGGTGCGTTACACTTATTGTAAAGACTTTCTTAAATTCTTATGTAAACGCAAGAAAAAGATCCCGGAAAGTAGAAATTCCCCTTTTTTTGTTAAAAGAGAGAATATTGATTACATTTTTGGTAAATTAATGAAAACATAAACCTAAGACTTCCATTATTAATAACAGTAATATTAATTGACTCCATGAAGGTAAAAAAAAAAAAAAAAAGTCTTGTTGATTGACCATATCAGTTATAATGGTGAAAGATACTCCTCTGGGTAAATTGTCATTGACATTCACGTTTTCTTATCAATGGATCAACAGAAGTCAGTGCTGTAAGGTTTATTAAAGCTGTCAAACTAGTATATCATCTCCTTTTTTTTCTGTTCGTGAATTGTGTTGACTCAGTAAAAGTGGATATAAGCTGTAATCTATCTTTTTGTAATTTAATCTTCTGTTTGGGTCTAGGGAGGGAGATAGTCACACAATGCGATTATCTTTAACAGATTCTGTCTCTGTAGTTTCTTTGAACACAAGTGTGTATTTTAGCTTTGCATGCTCTGTGCTGGGAACATGGACTGTCATTGATTTAATGGATGACTGTCCATCTTCCTGCCAAGTTTGCAGTTATTCTTTTTTTTCCTGACTGTTATTAAAACCGTCACAATCTACACCACACTGTTGCTTTTCCCCTCCCATCTAAAACCCCTCTGTTATTTGGAAAGTTACCCCTGATCGAAATATGTTCCTGAATATAAAACATGTTTGCACATTTGTCATTGTTTTTGGAAGCATGCAGTTTAATAACAAAGTCCTGTCTTGCCCCTGTTATAAAGAGATGTTCACCTTTTAGTGTTGGATTGATTTACAGGCAGGTGCTCCAGGCAGCAGGGATGCTCTCCAAGTAATTGTTTTAAATGTAATTTTATTTGAAACCAAAAAAGTGCGACACCCCTTTGTTTAGGTGTGGATTCTTTTGGTGAGGGCAAAGTATTGACCGATTTAGTTCCTCCATCAGCAGCACTTTATTTCTACAGGCTGACTTCACCATGTAGACTCATTTAGACCAATGCATGGTAGGGATCTGTTATTCACCTGTTTTTATCTTCTGTTGTTAGTTTGCTTTCACTTATGAATGCATTTAACATTTGTTTTTAAAGGACTCTCCACTGCGCAGTAGTTCCAGCCCCCCTAATAGTACAGGCAGCACAGCTGACAGTGATGGCTGGACTCCCGGACCCCCAACCTCCTGCCCCCAGCGCCCAACAAAAATCCCCCAGGACAGGAGCAGGAAACGTCCTCAGCCAGGACCCACGCTGTCCAGCCACACTAGAAGAGATGTAAGCTGAACTGATGTGACATTGTTAGTCTTGCACGGTCATCTACAGAAACAAAACCACAGCTTTGGCTTCATTTTAACATGTTTTCTGTTTTCTCTGCAGCACACAATCACCACCCTGCATCCAGATGACCACAGGAAAGCTGAGAAGCTGAAGAAGAAGAAGAGGAGAAAGGAAAGGGAACATCGGGCCATTGAGGAAAGCAGGGCAGAACAAACCCACTCAGCAGTGCCAGAGCTGGAGTCGCCTCTTTCCTTTGGTGGCCGGATGATCAAAGAAGAGCCTGAAGATGATCTCAGCATTCCCCTCCACCCCCAGTGCCTGCCCAGCCCTTCCCCTTGCAAAGAGGAGCCCAAGGAGGAGCCCAAGGAAGAACGTCGACACTGGGACGGTCGAGACCTCGAAGAAGGAGTGGTAAAGATCCAAAAGGTGGAGGGCTTTTCAGGAAACCGAACCGTGTTCCGCCAGGGGAAGCAGGTGGTGTTCAGAGATGAGGACGGGTCGGGAGAGGACGAGGACATCATGGTAGACTCGGGTGAGTTCTTTTAACACTAATGCTGAAATGTAAAATGTCTCATGGTTGAATAAAACCAGACTTATTGGATGATTTCTTCTCAGATGACGACTCGTGGGATCTGGTGACGTGTTTCTGCATGAAACCATTCGCGGGCAGAGCCATGATTGAATGTAACAAGTGCAACACCTGGATCCACCTGTCATGTGCCAAGATCCGCAAGAGCCACGTTCCAGAGACATATGTGTGCCAGAGCTGCCGAGACACACACGGACCCCCGGACGCCCGGCGCTCCCACCGCTCTCGTGTTGGCTCGCGCAAACATCTGCTAGACTGACCCCAGGTCAAATCTTGAACTCTGACCCAGTTTTGCTCCTGTTCACACACCCCCCTCCCCAAACACACACACACCTGCTGGACTGACCCCTCCTCAAAATCAGGTCTTGCACCCTTCGGTCTCTGTCCTTCGTGGTCAGCCATGAATCCACGTTTTCTATGAACACTTTAGTGGACCTATTCCCGAGCCCTTTTCCCATTTGAAAACAGTTTGAGTGCTGTTTTAGATTTCCTAGGGTTTGTTTCTGCTTCCTACAGACTCTGTGCGTAAGGCAATCACTGAATGGATATCTGTCTGTAGATTACGTTAGCATTAGCAGCAAACTGCTACTGTTGAGACCGTTTGTCTCGTGAACACTGGAAACATTTGAACTGCCATATAAAGAGAATATCTTCACAACTGCCACCCACCATGGTGCATGCTGGGATTTGTGGGAAAGATGGTTCGCACTTTTTTTTCTCACTTTTTTTTTCTTTTTTAAAATCCATCTGACTTTAGCCTCAGAGACACATGTTTTTCTTATTAAACTGGATTTGATTTCTTTAGGATGCCTCTATTAATGTTACACAGTTAACCATTTAAAACAAGTAAAGCCTTGTGTTAATTGCTTCAGACGGTGCTATTGTATTAAGCTGAGGTATAATTCAGTAGAACAAAGATGTAGGATAAAAAAAACTTAGCCTGCATCTGCTTCATCTGTTGTTTTCTGTTTTTATTTAAGGCATTGTGAAAAAATTTTGAGACTAAAAGCCCGTTAATCTGAACCAAGCGGTTGTTCTCCTCCCTTCTACTTCACAAGCTGTCTTCCAACCTCAGCTGTTTCTTCACAATCAACATATAAGTCGACTCTAAATGGAGCTTTTACAGACTTTTAAAGTGTTCAGTGTTCATAGTTTGCCAGATTTTGTCTTTTATTAAAGAAACGGTCTTGTAACGGTTCTTAAAAAGCCAGATAATCTAGAAGAATCAGAAAAAGAAGCTTTGAGTACAGGTGTTTTCAGTTTCCTTTGGTCTGTATGTTTTTGGGGTTTTTTTTTACAGCATGTTGTGAAAGGATTGAACGGTGGTGTTCATGACTATTTCCCACACTTGTTTCACTATGACAACATTTACAAGACAAGTATGTTTCTAAAAGGGAACTTTGAGGCCGTCCTGTTCAAGTATTGACAGAAATAATTATAAATAAATAAAATCTGTCCTAACTGGAGTAGTATCGGAAGAGAAATTCTGAGGAAATATGCATGTGAGTGTGTTGGTTTGAGTGAGTGTGTTAGCGATGCATGTGCTGCTATGAGTTGCCTCATCTAAGCTCCATGGATTTTGGTCTTTAGCAAGACGTAGACCAAGATGTCTGCATAGTGGGAACAGTCAGATTATTCTGTTTCTGAAGGGTCGGAGCAGAACAGGATATCTCTGTCTCTTACCACCTCATTTTCATAACAGTATTTACTTATTTATGAAGCAAGTTTAAGGGAAAATAAGATTTTTTTTTTCTCTTAAACCATGCTCCAGTTCGAATTAAAGAGTTTTATGCTTTGTTATTCATGTGCCATCTGCTGTTGGACCTGTCTGTGTAGACTACATATTGTTTCTGATTATATAAAAGCCATACTGTAGAGTGACGGATTTTAGACGCAGAACCTCGGACGTTTGTCAAAGATGAGGTTTTACAATGCAGAATCAATGAGTTGACCGGGACAAGACTAACACAAACACGGTGAATGTTTAGTATGTGAAGAACACAAGACTTTCCAAGCATTAAAAGTGGTTAAGCTTATCTGTGCACTCTTGTCTTCTGGTATTTACAAATGTTGGTTAACTAGTTTGTACCAGCAGCCACCAAGGTTGATGTTTTTAAGACGTTTTAAAACAAAAGATAAGGCAATTCTCAGAACAAGTGAAAGAGTCTCAAGACATCTAAAGGCACGTATCTAAATTTTTTATGTCTGCGTCTTAAAAACATGAATATACTCGATGTTAACGATGCTCATTGTGACACAGCTTGTTTATTCTGATCCTGGGTTGTCCTATTCCCTCACTGAGAAAGCGTTGTCTGTACTGTGGTGCAAACTGTTTCTGTGAAACTATTGTAAACTATTGTAAATAAAGAGTTACCATTTTAACCTTATGAGTTTCTTCTTTTTTTTTTTTTCACAATAGTTGTTCAATTGTACATTGCTTCACGTGTTTTTTATTTTAATCTTTATTGTTTTCTTTACAGGACAGAATACAGGCTCTTTGTAACCATACATTAACATTTACATAATGGGAGTGAGTTTAGAGGATGGAGCTGGAATGTAACAGCAAGGAGCAGTCTCTCTGTTCACCTCACGGTGGCACCAGTGCAGAAGTGACCAACTGACCTGTCCGAGCACTTTACAGCACTTTTAAAAACAACAAAGATAAGACAAATACAAGAAATGGTGCAAAATGGCTGCTGCAGTATTTAACTCAACCCAACACAACATCATGTTTAACACATCCAACTTCGATCCTTTCCAGTTATCATGTCTACAATTAGAGGCTTCAGAATCGTTAATAGCCTATAATAATGTACTTTTTGTGTAAAATATAACCTTTCTATACAATATAACAGTTTATATCAGGTGCTTAAAATAGTGCGCCACATTTTCTCCTAATTTATTACAAACTTAGCCCAATGAATCAAAGTGTAACTAGCTCTTTATTATTGCAAACTCCATTTATCAACAGTTAAACCGATATAATTACTGACACTGATCTAATTAAACAGGGCTTAATTAAGAGTCGCTTTGTAGAGTTCAAATGTAAATCTTTGGGGCTTTAGTGCTACGCTTTCCTGTTGATCAGCAGTTGAAGAGTCCTGTGTGTTATTGAATTTTATCTGTCAGCCTCACACTTCTGCTGAGACTAGTTACAGCAGAGGTTAATCAATGGGTAAATGAGCACTAAAAGATAGCATTAAACCCCCTCTGTGGCTGAAGAGATGGATACTAGTACTGGATTAAAAGCTATGGCACTGGGCTGTTGTGCAAACTTAACATTCATGCTAATAATAAATTAATATGTAAATATGTCAAAATGGATAAGACTTACAGAGGCTCAGCTGCAGTGGCTGATTCAGCAGTGGAGAAGCTACATGAGGCAAAGTGTTAAGATTCATTCAATGAAGATTTAATCATCATTAAATCTTTTTTTTTTTTTCTAAATTTTTAAAGTCTATACCGCTATTTACTGTTATCGCTGGCTGTGTGCCAGACACACAGCAACCAAGTACAAACTGTAACCTTCATCGAATCAAAAATCATTACAGAAAATTCTGTTTGGCTGCAACTGCACATACATGATCAATAAACACTGACGCAAATAAAACCCACGCGGGATTTCTGCCTATAAATCACAGCCCAGAATGAGTTATTACATTTCTATGTGTGGTTAAACTCTTCGCTGGATTACTCCCATCGAGACAACTCTTCCTTTTGCTCCTTGTGTAATCCCTCCTCCTCCTTCAGAAGTTTTGAGCACCAGTTTACACGTGCTGACTGGCACCACACTGAGCCGCAGACATGTCACGAAATTAAATAAAGGAGGAGTTAAGTCGTTCCTCTGACTGACACATGGTCCTGCATAGTGTTCCCAGAAACATGTGCATGACTTAATGCAACGATTAAGATAATTAAACTACTGGATACATATGAAGGAAAAAAGCTACAATGATATGGGGTAAAATTACAGCTCCCTTGTATACACCTGACTTAATGAATATCAGGAAATGTACTAGGGATGTCTGATATTATCGGCCTACCGATATAATCACCGATATTGACATTAAAATGTGATATCGGAAAATATTGGTGTCAGTTTTTTGGACCGCTATTTTAAAAAACTAAATCGTAAGTAACATCTCGCGAGATTTCATTGTTCTGTAACGTAATTTCGTGAGATCTTGTTCCATCAGTGTTGGTCCAGCATGTAGAAAAGTCCCCGTTATCCTGGAAGAACCTCATATCCCAGCATTCCTTTCAGAGTCATGTGACTATGGTGCAGCTGCTGCTGCTACAGACTGACTTGCTTTGAAGCTGCTTACAATATATCTGGTTTTAAAGGTGCTATAGAAGATGTTTTGGCATTTCAGAAACCAGAGACTGTTAGCAAGTTTTTGAATAATGCGCATGCGCAAGACCAACCTGCTAGATTCACAGCTCCCTCCTCTGGCCACAGAACAATGTTCACGAGCAATGAGCCACTCCGTGTTTAGCGGACAGTAGGTACAGATTCTCCATCATGTCACAAACGCAAGTAACATTGCTAACTGCTAGCAGAATGATGTTAGCTACCTGCTGTAAACGTCAGACGAGTGCGTGCAGCGTCCAGGTCGCAGCATTACTCTCGCCAATCAATCACTCATTGATCAGTCTCGCATATTACCCGTTCTTACTACGTTAGTAAAAGTGATTGACGAGACAGTAGACAAATGAAAAAGTTAAGGAATGCAGAGATGATTGGAGGATGTTTTTTTTTAGCCCCATTACTTTCACAGTTGATGTATAATAATATTTATATATTTAAAGCTTTTAATTAATCATAGCGTATGGGGTAGTGAACCCAATTTTACCGAATATTGCAAAAATTGTTGAAAGAAACATCTTCTATAACGCCTTTAAGTTGTTGGTTAAGTTACCAAGTTGTCAGAAACATTATAATTAGCCACATGTTAGCTAATACCTGCTAGTATCTGATATCTGGCAGCCAGATGTCCAGAATGAACTCCTCTGGCTGAGTTAAGGCTATTTTGGGATCTTTGCTCTCAGAGCAGAGTATAGTTGTATCTCTGAGAATATGACAGATACAACCTCACAGTTCTCTGCATATTTCAGTATCGGTTGATATCGGAATATTAAAGGATTACTTCTTTTTTTTTTTCCAACCTGGACCTTATTTCTAGGAGTTTATATGTTTATTTACTCACCGGTAAAATTTCTGCATCACTTTGACTCCTTCGGAAGATATTACGTTGAGTCGTCCTGTGGTGATTCATCCAGTATTATGGTAGAGACAGGGAAGCCTCTCTATAAGACAGTATCTGCAGCAAAACTCCTTGATTTTCACCAATATTTTAAGGAGAATGAACGAACAAATGAGTACTATTGTCCTATGAGTTCACAGTTTCGCAAATTGTGTTTTTTTTGTTGTTGTTGTCTGGGTAGCAAGCTGCTCTTCTCAGCTGTACTACAGATGTGCACATCATGAACGTGCAGCCCTGAAAAGTGTGTAGAACAACCTGATAACTAATGGAGAGTTAACTCTGAACTAACTGAAGTATTGGCGAAAATCAAGGAGTTTTGCTGCAGATAATGCCTTATAGAAAGGCTGCCCCATCTCCACCATTATACTGGATGGGAGACTCAACGTAATATCTTCAGAAGGAGTCAAAGTGATGCAGAAATTTTACCTGTGAGTAAATGAACATATAAACTCATAGAAATAAGGTCAAGGTTGGAAATAAAGAAACTTATCCTTTAAGAGTTAGACAATATCGGATATCGGCAAAAAAAAGCCAATATCGAACATCCCTAAAATGTACACTTTTAATCCCCAACAGAGAGAACTCATCACCACATCTGCAGTAACAACGCTCCCTCTCTGTGTAGTGCATACAAAAAAAAAACTGTGTTCTGGGCCGGTGTCTGATCTCCAGCAGCAGGCAGATATGTGAGCAGCTCTGTCAGGTGATGCCATCGAGGGAAGCTCTGAGCTGATTCCTATACTCCATAGACCTGAGAACTGGCCTTCAGGAAAGGAAGGAGTGGAGAGATTTGTGAAACAGATTCACTAATACCATGACAGGAGGAGGGCCACTGGAGAGAAACAAACTTATATCTGAAGAGTCCCTTCCAGTCCTGGGTTTGTCTGTGCACAGAAAGTCTGTTTTATCTGCATTTGCCTGCTGGTACTCCAACAGCAGTGGGCTCCTAGGACTCGGACTCACTCGGTGAGCTGACGAGACAAAAAAGAAAAATACACAATTTGAATGTGTGGGCAAGTGCAGGCTGCAGGCTTTAGTAAAGCTGTAATTAGTGTGCAGCTCCATGAGTCTTCAGTTAAGTGGCTGAATACTAACATTGCTTGGGTATCCGTAGTGGCTCAGTGTCTGCAGAGATGACTTGATGCATCACACCTCTGAACTGATAAAGTAATTTTAGACTCTTTTCCTCTCCTACGCAGGGGTCGTAGAAGCCCGGCAAACCTGCCTGCACATACAGAAACAAGCAGTATGAATTCTGTGCATGCAGATTTGCAAAACTTAAATACACGCAGCCATTTGATCAGACTTACCTTGGAGGCCTCGGTGAGGATGAGCTTGGAGTCTTTGACCAGGCACTGCAATGGCACAGTCACGTCAATCACCTTGGCTTTCTCCTTCTTCTGGCTGGTGTCTGACACAAACTTTCCATACCAGGCGTTCAGGATGATCAGACCTATGTAGTCAGATACAGCATGATCAGTATTTCTCCAAAGAGTTATGGGATCTTTTGGTCTGCTTCTATGTCAGCATACAGGAATTTTAGCCCCTTCCTTTATGGAAAATTTAGTGTGTTTTCTTACATAACTGCTTCTTTTAGGTTTCTCCAGAAGTGTTGGGACTTAACTTTGCCATCACAAAACATATTTATTCTTTTGAACATTTTTTGGTGGAACAACTTATTTACTTACCCTATTTTCTTTTGAATGCAGTTCACAGATAAATCTTGACATTTTCCCTTACTTATTTCAGTAAAATAGATTTCCCCATCAGTGCTGGCAAAGCAGGTCTGAGGCATCAAAACAAGCCCATACCATGAAACTACCACAACCATGTCCAACAGCTGGGAAATGATTGTTCTTTCTGCGCAACTCTGCTATCCGCATGATTGTTGTTCAGTATTTTCCTCATGGATGGAGTTATAGAGATCGATTTCAACCTTTGGTTACTTTGAAGCTATCATGGTTTCCTTAGTGACATTGCAGAATATTACATATTTTGCTCTTATAGTGATCATTATTGGTTCAAAACACCTAAATAGGCAATGTTGTTTTTAATTTCTCCCATTTCCAACAGGGACAGCTAAACTACAGCTTGTTTTGTGAGGTCCTCCGTAATCTCCTTTACTTGTACCATACCACACAGTACCTAACACTCAAACTCTAATTTCACATCAAACTATCTAATAAATCACCAAGATGTGTTATATTTAGAGATGTTCCGATACCATTTTTTTTCTACCGATACTTGTGCTGTGGGTATCGGCCGATACCAAATACTGGTATGACTTTGTTTAAAAACAAACAACATATTCCACCTGCATGGCTGTGATATGATTATCATTGTGGCAAGGCCTGGTTCAGGTTAAACTCTTTATAAAACATGAGTGAGTACAACAAATTGAAGCCACTTATTTTTAAAAAATTTAGAGGCAGGAATTGTGAAAGAATAAACAAGCATGTCCAGTTTTTTAATACCAATGGGTGATGAAGCGCTAAAAACCAAAAAGAACGAGCCCACCCACGTCTCTCTCCGTTGCCTCGAACAGACTGTGTGTAGGGATGGGCATATCAATACCCTGGAGTCGATACTTTGATACCAGCCAGACAAGATATCGGAATCAATACTTTTTTGAGTATCGTGATACCACTGTACAGATACAAAACATGCATTTTGTATCTACTTCTGAGAGTTTTAGGCAATGAAATGATGAAAGCAGCCAGATTCTAGTTTCTGTATCACATGATGGTGGTAGCCTATCAGATGTCATGATGCTACTTCTACTGTTAGTGATGATGATGATTATTTGTTGTCTTTCAGAACATTTCCCACTTAATAAATTAGATTATTTTAGTTAGTATATATTATGTTATTTGATAACTGAAAGACATTTTAATCTATTTTTGTTTAATTTTATCATCACTAGAATTCATTATTGTTTTTAAAGCGTTTCTTTGCAGTACTTCTGTTCTCGGGTTTTACTTATATCTAATATTGCCCTTGCATTCAAGGTATTAATGCAAAATGTACAATCACTTAAAATCCCGTTTAAAGGACAAAAAGTATCAGTACCGGTATCGCTGAAAAAGTGCCAAAAACTACTGGTATCGTATCGACATGAAAAATTTCCGTATCGCCCATCCCTAGCTGTGTGCTGCATAACGCAAGTGTATCTATCTGCGGCTTGCAACCCAGTGGGCGTGTCATATAGTGGGCATGTTGCATAGTGGGTGGGTCTGGTTAGGTTTAGGGGAAGGGTCAGGGGTAGGGCTAGATTTTACCGTGCTCTCATTGGCCTGGTGGGCGTGTCGTCGAGTAATGTCACTCTACGACACGCCCACTCTACGACACGCCCCTGTCTTGCGAGCCGCAGATAGACCCTTCTCGCATAATGTGCTGTGATTCGGTGGCCAAATTTCCCACACTGTCCTGTGGATGTGACGTCAAATGACGCTGCATCCGCGTCCCCGACAGTTTTGATACAGGAAGGAGACGGTCGCGGTAAATTCAAACACTGCAAATGATAGTTATGGATTCTTCTGCCGTCAGCAAACGATCCAGATCAACTGAAAGACACTAAAAAGTGTTACTATGAAGAAAAAGACTTTATCAGCGAAGCAAACAACGTTATAGCTTCAGTTTGTGCATGCTCCCGTGACAGCTTGGCTCGTTGCTGCAGTAAACGCAGCGCCAGGCGCAGTCGCGAGTCTCATTTTTTAATCTTTCCTCAAGTCCCTTTAAATATAGTCTTGCTGGTGGTAAAATCCACTGTGAAATACTGCCACACCACCGCCATGATTACTGTTTGCTCCTTGTCTAACAGAGCTAACAGAGCTAATCAGTAAATAGATTACTATTTAAATGAATTACGTAGTATCGGATCGGTGCCTGAAGTCCAGTACTTGCCTATACTGATAACAGAATTTTGGGCAGTATCGGAGACATTTCCGATACTGGTATTGGTATCAGAACAACTCTACTGTAGTTATATTGCATCAATGTCCTAACAAAATAAAGATCCAGTGTAATTCCAGATCTTTACTAGTAAATTACTACGTCCCATTTAATGATTTTTATTCTGATATATATATATACACTGTACTTTTAGGGTTTATGTGAAAGATATTTTAGGTCAAATTCAGGCCCCAGTTTAACTGACTTTACCAACTTTAGACTATGCTAAGGAGATGAATTTAAGAAGATAGACAGCAACCTTGACACACTGAAATGCTTCACATAATACAGATGTGGTCATAAAGTCAGAGGTTGCATGACAACATAAGCATTCTCATATAATGCTGACAGAGGGCGATCCAGAGATGAACACAACTTTAAATAATCATCTAAGTGAACATAATGTGAAACCAACCAGGATGCTAAAATCATACTGTCGATTTAAACATTGGCAGCAGTTCTACCACCATCATGACTTGCTTTACAGCTGATGTCAGATAAACTGGATCCTGAAGCCACAAATATATAATAATGCCGACTTGACAGGGACAAAGATACATATATGTAAATAGCATGTTTGGAATTTCAGTTTAGACTGGCTACAAACTAAAAAAGCTTCACTTTCTCCTCTGTGTGTGTGTGTGTGTGTCTGTCCTCACCCATTTTGGATTCCTCTGCTTCTATGATTCTCCTCACAGACTCCTGCATCAGCAAAACCTGCAGTGGAGCCGGGGGAGAATGGGGAAAGGAAGAGGAGGGGTGGAGGCGAGCAGAAAATTATGGGACTGTTGAGATTCAGTCATGAGTTGGTAATGAGTAGAGCTGAACTTATAGACAATGATCAATTATGCCTCACACACAGTGAATAAGTGCATTTCTGCATGCGAGTACTCACAGCAGATTCTGCCTCCTGCTTCTTTTTGGCGATGTCTGTGGCAGAGCTCTTCCTCTGCAGCTCCAGCTCTCTGAGAGTCACATAGACAGACAAAGCAGACATCAACAACCACCCACTGGGATTCACTGTGGAGGCCTTCTCTGATGAAAGCGAAGTGTGAAAAAGATGCCTCAACACCCATATCAGAAATGTTTCCTCAAATCAGGGCTGTAGAGTTGCTTTTATTGGACTGACAGGGGTGTTTGTGATCTAACATTCAGTCAGTGTAGAGATAAACTGAATTAAAACAATAAATATAACCATCTTGGTTAAATGAATGTCTGAACAGTGATGATTTCTTATCATGGATGGAAATAACCCTGAAGCTGAAACTGAAAGAGCAAAGTGTGATGCAGACTGAGGTAGAGGACTTGCACTCACTGCTGTTTCTGAGCATGTGTGTATGGGATGATGATCAATCTGTGGACGGCCATGTACACGAGCAGAGGCCCCACAGTGGCGTAGAAGACAGCACTGGGCAGAAGCTGATCCGTCAGGTGGACTGGAAACAGGTATGTTTGACTGGCGCGCGCCAGCCTGCACAGAAACACCAGCACACGTTTAAACGCGAACATTGGACAAGGACAAGGACACACAGAAGAGTGAGGTCGTATCTTGGGGGTGGCCCGTACTTGATCTTGAGTGTGACTCCCTGTGGGACACCGATGCTGACGGTGGCTGACAGAATACTGTGTCGGCTGATCTTCCTCTCTGCTCCGTATTCTACCACAGTACCAAACCAGCCAGTTCTGAAAAGGGACAAAAAACTGAACACTTGATGGCAAAACTGAAAACTTCATCACCCTCAGCTTCTCACAAGACGCAGTCAATTCTCCATCAGATACAGAGGGGTTAAATTGTGGAATAATTATACTCATTTGGCAAATAAGTGTCAAAATGTTGGAAGCTTTAAAAGATGTTTAAAAAGTCATTTGATTGGTGATTTCTAATATTTTACATGTGCTCATATTCATTGCTTGGCATGTTTTTAACTTTGGATGCTTAACTTAGTATGCTATATGCCTATTGTTTTTTTTGTTTGTTTTGTTTTTGCATCCTCCTGGACTTTATTCTAAGTCTTCTTTTTGTTTTTGTAGGCAATGTATATTTAATGTGCAAAAAGAAAAACAAAAGTAAAGAAGAAGAAACAGAAAACAAACAAACTAGGAAACTGCTTAAGAATAAGACCAACATAGCTGACAGGACCAGCAATGGTGGTTAAGATGCTGAAATAAAATTTTGTAAAACTCACATAATTTTTTTGAAGGTACTTTGTTAGTCACATCAAAGTATGTAATCTTAAAACAAACTGTGATAAAAATGGAAATTTACAGACTTGTATGTGTGTGCCAACAAGATGATTTCGGGGCATCACAATGGAAGAAGCTGCATACAAAAATATCATATAACAAATCAAGCTAATTGTTCATACCACCAGTTTTCAACATTTTAAAGTTATTTTTTTTCTGACACTGCTGTGTTGCAATCCCTACAAATAATCTCATGACCTCCTGGGAGGGGGCAGGTGAGAATCAGTGGCTCAGGAGCAAAAATGTTCACATTATAAAGCAAAATGTGTCATGACGGAGTTTTGAACATCCGCACTGGTGGCCACCTTGCCAAAGTCAGGTCTCCGTCCGCTCGTTAAATTGTTTATATGGTGCCTGTTTTTCTTAAATAACCATAATTTTCTCAATTTTATACAGATTTCCAAATAGTTTGTTTATTTTATTTATAAACGTCAGAAATGTAGTTATGAAACTGCATACTTATTAGTAATTATAACTGATGATTCTATATAATATATACACGCACACACACACACACACATATACATATATCCAACTGCTCGTTAACGCAAATTTCTAATACAGCCAATCACATGGCAGCAGCTCAATGCATTTAGGCATGTAGACATGGTCAAGACGATCTGCTTCAGTTCAAACTGAGCATCAGAATGGGGACGAAAGGTGATTTAAGTGACGTTGAACGTGGCATGGTTGTTGGTGCCAGACGGGCTGGTCTGAGTATTTCAGAAACTGCTGATCTACTGGGATTTTCACACACAACCATCTCTAGGGTTTATAGAGAATGGTCCGAAAAAGAGAAAATATCCAGTGAGCAGCAGTTCTGTGGGCACAAATGCTTTGTTGATTCCGGAGGTCAGAGCAGAATCGCCAGACTGATTCGAACTGATAGAAAGGCAACAGTAACTCAAATAACAACTTATTACAACCGAAGTATGCAGAAAAGCATCTGTGAATGCACAACACATCCAACCTGGAAGCAGATGGGCTACAGCAGCAGAAGACCACACCGGGTGCCACTCCTGTCAGCTAAAAACAGGAAACTGAGGCTACAATTCGCACAGACTCACCAACATTGGACAATAGAAGGTGGAGAAATGTTGCCTTGTCTGATGAGTCTCGATTACTGCTACGAAATTCAGATGGTAGGCTCAGAATTTGGTGTCAACAACATGAAAGCATGGATCCATCCTGCCTTGTATCAACGTTTCAGGTTGTTGGTGGTGGTATAATGGTGTGGGAGAGATTTTCTTGGCACACTTTGGGCTCCTTTGTACCACCGTGACATGGTTTAACCACCACAGACTACCTGAGTATTTTTGCTAACCATGTCCATCCCTTTATGACCACAGTGTAGCATCCTCTGATGGCTACTTCCAGCAAGATAACGCACCATTTTATAAAGCGGAAATCATCTCAGAATGGTTTCTTGAACATGACAATGAGTTCATTGTACTCAAATGGCCTCCACAGTCACCAGATCTCAATCCAACAGAGCAGCTTTGGGATGTGGTGGAACGGGAGGTTCTCATCATGAATGTGCAGCCAACAAATCTGCAGCAACTGTGTGATGCTGTCATGTCAATATGGAGCAAAATCTCTGAGGAATGTTTCCAGTACCTTGTTGAATCTATGCCACAAAAGATTAAGGCAGTTCTGAAGGCAAAAGGGGTCCAACCCGGAACTAGCAAGGTGTACCTAATAAAGTGGCCAGTGAGTGTATATATCTTACTCAAAATAAGTGCAACTGTACAGTTTACAGCTGGTCTGGAGGAAGAGCGTGCCCTACATTCGAGCAACGCAACTTGCACACTGAAGTAGATGCATTTCTTTAAACCAATCCTAACTGGTCTGGGTGGGGCTGAGCCCAGAGGCAGGAACAGAGACCTGTTAAAAGGTCGTAGGCAGGGGTAGAGGTGTTTGGAGAGACTGGTGGGAAAAACAGAAGACTGCTATTAGCAAACGTTGCAACATGTTCTGAGACAACTTTACAGCCATAGAAATCCGTCTGACCGGTTATCTTCTCTGCAGACGTGGGGAGGCAACGCTCACCGCTTCGTATCATCCTCACTGCAGTGTGTTTTTCATCTGTTTTCATAAGAGTCCCGAAAATGAATTAACACCCATCATTGGATGCAAAAGTAGTAAGATGAGAAATCCTTTAAAAAAATGAAAACTTAAAAAGAAATGACTGAAACACTATTTAGAATACCAGCATCTTGTCAGTATTGGTCTAGTATTAGGGTACAGGCAACAAATAGTGCTGAACGCAAATAAAAACATGTCAACATCCATTTGATTTCTTGGGGACCCTTCAGAAATGTTGATATACTTTTATCAACTAATCAATTATTTGTGTATTTTTTCCAAACAAACATACTTGACAGAGCCCTTCACTTTGGTCTGATCTTCATCTTGGAACTTGTACTGGTAGCTCATCATCAGGTAGGAATGAGGCACGCCCAGCTGGAAGGGGGATGAAACAGGGCAGAGAATGAAAAACAAAAAAACAGTGACAAAATAACACAAATCATGACTTCATGTGACTTTTGTTACAACTGCAAAGCCTGGAAAACCTTATGTTCATGTGTACCTGCAGAGCGAGAGTAAAGTGACTTGTTTTTGTGTCTCGGACCAGACTGGTCGTCATGGCGCTGTTGGGCCCCCAGCGCCACTGAAGGTAGCCCATCGTGTTCTGATCCAGGTGTCGCGCGGTCATCAGAGAGCAGCTGGGTCTCAAGCCGCGAGGAGAGAACTGCAAACCGCACTGGGCCGTAAGGAAGCTGGAGGGATGAGGAAGAGGAGGGATACTGCAGCTCATATGTCACAACAGTGCTTTGACACAGTAGAACTAGAAAGCTGGGCCTTACCATCGCGGAGTAACATTGCGGAACACCTTTAACCCAATGAGAGGTCCCAGTATGTCTCCAGCACCGAACTCCACCTGCAGAGACAGATGCAGGCACAAATAAACAAACAGCTAACAATGCGTTTAAATCAAACCAAAAACATCTAAACTAAACGTTGTTTAGAACAATGGTTTCTGACCTATTTCCCCTGAGGACCGCCTTCATGCAACAAATAATGCAGTCAGGCTGATTCCTTCCCTGTCCTTTAATAAAATCATGATGCAGCTGTCATGATCTGTGGGTTTGGTGTGGTTTTTGTGAAACTGAAACCTATTTTAATCAATTATTCATGCTTTTATTACATCTTGTTTAAATTACTGCAACTCGCTTTTGGCAGGAGTTAGCCGGGCCTGTGTAGCCAGACGACAAGTAGTCCAAAAAGCAGCAGCCCAGTTTGTAACAGGTACGACGAAGTGAGAAGGCATCGTCCCCATTTTAGCGTCCCTTCACTGGCGAATTTATTTAAAAGTTCCTTTATTTGTTTTTAAGTATCATAGTTCCCAGGATCCTTCTAATTTGACCGACCTTTTACATCCATGTCCCCACTCGCTCTCTCCCGTCAGCTGATCAGACCTTTTGTTAGTTGTGCTGATGACAAAAAAGCAGCTCAGAGGCGATCGAACCTTTTCTATTTTAGATCCGAAGCTGTGGAACGATCTTCCACACATCAGACAGGTTCCTTTTATTGCTGTTTTTAAATCTTGTTTAAAAACACATAATTTTCCCCCAGCCTTTAACCAAGAGTGAAGTTGTGACGGTGACAAATAATTGTCCGATGGTCTCATGGTGTTTTTATTAGATCTATTTTGTGTATTTTTTCTTTTTGAAACTGCTCATGCATTTCCATTTTTTAAGATAGCTTTTAGTGTCCTTTTGAATGTTTTTACTTATGTCCTTAATGTTCTGCTTAACTTTTACTTTGTCAGTTTTTATTCTTTCTTTTCATCCTACTCTTATATTTGAACTGCACAGCACTTTATTCAGCCTTGTTGTTTTAAAAGTACTTTATAAATAAAGCTGGTATGGTTTGGTGTGGTTATTGTCTTGTGTCTCGGTCTTGTTTCCTGTTTTATTTTGTAGTGTTTAGCCCTTCCATGTTCTGCTCACGTTACTTCCTGTTTCCTCCACCTATGGTTCCATTTAGTAATTTGTGCCACCTGTTTCTAGTTTAATCATTAGTCCCTCTGTGTGTATGTACTCCCAGGTTTCTGTTGTTCATTGCCAAGTCGTCGTCGTTTCTACCCAGTGTCTCGCTGCTCTTGCCCCTGTACTTGCTGTTAGTTTCGGATTCTGTTAATAAAACTTTTGTTCCTACTCCTGCCTGAGTCCTGCATTTGGGTCCTCCACTCCTTCATTACACAACAGTAACCAAACCAAAATGATAAAAAAAACTCAAGTTGATGCACCTCGGCTCATGTCTGTGCTGACATGATGGCACAGGCCGTAAATAATCAAAGATTTGGGGACCCAGGTGGGAACCACTGGTTTAGAATATAATCAAAACACTGAAAAGTTCCTTTTTCTTAAACACACACACATATTAGGCGCCTCATGGTGTGGATGAGTGTGTAGTAACGTGTGTACCTCGCCCCAGCCCTTGGCTGATGTAACTCTGCGTACAGTCATGTTAATGTTGCCCCCTCCACTCCCATTATGAGTGGAAAGCGAACCGGACAACATTGCTGTGTCACTGTTGGTCAGCGGAGCCTAAAGAAAGACAGGAGAGTGTTATCAGCATTATCCTGGCCCATGTCAACACAAGGATGGACAGAGAATACTGAAGCCCCATTTCCACTGAGCAGGACGGTACGGGTCGGTCTGGTCCGGTACACTATTATGTGTGTTTCCATTATAAAATCGGCCCATACAACCGAACCGAACTGAACTGAACCGAACCGAACCGAACATACCCTCTCTGCAAGGTATCAGTAATATCAGTTAAGTAATATCAGTTAAATCAGTTGCATTAGTTGCTTGTGTAATATTTAGGATACAGAGGTTACTGCGTACAACTTAACCATGAGTGGCATAAAGTTGCTAACTTTTTTCGCATTTACACAAGAGTTGCACCGATCCAGTTTTTTTTTTTATCCTATTCGATACCTGGGTTGAGCATATTGGCCGATACCAATGCAATCCTACTGTTGAATGAATGAACCTTGCCATGTGATGTAGGTTCATCACATGGCTTCAAATAAACATTTAGCCTTTTTTAAAAAAGGTAACAAATTAACTCAGATATAAATGTATTTATTATTATTTATCAGCAAATAAAGTGTACATTAGCAGCAACCAGAAATAAATAACGTTTTTCTGCTCTCCGTGATGATGTCACCGTCCTACAAACTACATTGCAAACATAGAATTTAAGTGACTAGATCGCAGTAACTGTTTTATTGTGTATGATATTAATTTTAAAAAAAAGAAATGACTGGATCAGAATGCTGGATCGACCTCATTCCTCCAATATCTGATCCAGCTAATTAGTCAATATTGGAGCCGATATCCGATCCAGGAATCGGATCGGTGCATCTCTAACTTACACGCTGATTTTGTCTTATTTATGATGTTTATGATCATTTACAAGTATTAGCTTTGGAATCTAAGTGACCGGGAAAGTTTTACCCGTCACCTATAGAACTAATGAAAAATCCGAAAATCGCCATATTTCTTACAACTTGAGTAAATTTTTGGACAATATGCGGATATGTAGGGATGCACAATAATTATCAGGCCGATAACAGGAAACTGTTACGTCATTCTGATAAGTCCGATTTCATGACAACTTTCTCCAATAACGTATACTTCATACAGTTGGAATTCTTAAGATCGGACATGCAGAAGTTGAAAATCCCACTTTTAAGCTTTTCTCGCTGAGATATTGTGATTGGGGAAAGAAAGCAGCTGCTTCACAGGGGAGACTCCAAACTGCTTCCAAACCACTTTTTCTTCTTATTTTAGACACAAACTACCTCATTATTTTAGACACAAACTACCCTTTTAACACAAACCACCTCATAGAGTTGGAATTTTTGATTTAGTATAATTAGGTATGTACGTGTGTTATCGGTGTCGGTTATCGGTATCGGACTTTAGCAGCTGAAATTTATCGGTTATAGGTACAGGTTTTGAAAAATGGTTATCGTGCATCCCTACGGATATGGTTGAAGTTCTTGATGTATTGGTAACGACGAGCCACCAGTTATTCATGTCTTTTCCACACATTTGTAACAATCTGTAATATGACCCTAACATGGTTATCTTGTTCCTGCGGTTAATTATTTGTTGCCACGATTTAATAGTGCGTGGCCACAGGATAACAACTTATAGCTGTGCCTTATGCTGCCTTCATGTGGTATGAGAAAGATGACCTTTTCCACTTGTTAAGTGGAAATTACCAGTGCGTTGTGTTCAAGTGATTTATTGTCATAATAAAGTTAAACACTTGAGGCTATCTTCGACTGACTAGTGAGCTAGCTGCTAGCAAGCATCTGCTCTTAGGAGGTAAACCAAACAACCATATTTTTACAAACAAAAATAAGCTTAAATAGCAATGATATTAAAGTCCTGTACGTCACAGAATTATGCAGAACACAAACTAACCAAATAACAGCAACAGAAAACTTTAAACATCATGTAATGCATCGCATTCATGATATTTTTGTTGTTTTCCGCCATGTTAAAAGCTCAAAGTGATCGTCTCGGCAACTCGATCATCATAAAATTTTCCCAGCTTTCCAGTGGAAATTACAACATGGGTGAGTGTTCGAACTTTGGTATTTACCATAAATATGATACCACCTGAAGGCAGCTTAGTAACGCATCACCACGACTCGTACCTACTGATATGGCTACGCTGGTGATTTGGTTTAACCCCTGGAAGATGCCCAGTGGGAGAAGTGGGAACGTTTGCCAGAATGGGCCGGACCATTCCAATGCTTCTGAACCGCAGCGTACCGGACCATATCACTGAGTGGAAACGGGCTATAAAAGTGTGTTTTCTTGCACCTCTATAGACTGGGAAATATGCATCTTGTTGATCTCTATGTGAGGAAAGCCTCCCCCTGGCATCTCTTCAAAGTCTTCATCATAGCGGTCAAACAGATCTGTTGCATCCACCCCGACGCTGATGGTGCCCTGCATGATGATGGAGAGAAAATGGAATTGAGGGGATTAAAAGAAAAAGTATAACAGTGAAGGCGATGTAATAAATGAGAGGGTAAACCACCTACAGTCAAAATAGAGCTGTTACAAGAAGTATTTAATAATATTTGAACATAAGTGGTGAAAAAGTAGTGGAGCTGAGAGAAGAAAGAGATGAGTGGCTAACCTTAGGGTTTGTTCTTTGCTGCAGTCGCCTCTCTTCTCTTTCCCTCTGTAGCCTTTCATACTCCTCTCGAATCTCTGCCGGCGTCCTCTTCCTCTCCACCACCTACGCGACATAGTCACCAACATAAAGTATAAGCGATGTAAAACGATGAAAGAGCAAAGCTGCTGCTGAAGCTGTTAGAAAACATACCTCCCAGCCTTCCACTTCCAGCCCTTTCTTCCCAAAGAGGTCATAGATGGCTCTGGAATGAGCATCACTCAGCACTGAGACATGAAGACAAAAACTGCACCGTTTAATTCACGCTTAAATTAAGCATCATACTAGAAATGCACCATCTTAGGATTTCCTTGTTTCCCGATTGAGGTTTTAAGCTTTAATATTAGTGCCCCAAAAAGTAATGATCACATACAGATGAGAATTCATTTTTTATTCTATCTATTTTTTTGGTGATTATGGGGGTCATGTGATGTTGTAGTGACGTGTCTTGTCTATTTTATCCAGCTTTGCCAGGCAACAAGGGGACAACTATGTCCTCTGCTGTTTGGCACCCAGCAGAGGACAGCATACCAGGTGTGTGATAAGGTGTGTGATCCCCCATCTGTGCTAATGATCCTCCACAGGCTCCACACGTCATAACATCATGTGACCCTTCTCAGGAAAACTTGACAAACATGTCAAAGTGACAACTTTTTCCTCATTTGACAAAAGAGAAACAGATATCTGACAACCAGCAGAAAAAATGAACCTGAATGGAGGATTAATTTGTTTTTGCTGTTGACTTTGCCCCTATAACAAACCTTCATAGGCCTGGTGAACCTGGTTGAAAAGTTGTTCAGCTTGACTTTTCAACTCTGGGTCTCGATGTTTATCGGGATGGTAGAGCATGCATAGCCTCCGATATGATGCCTTCAGCTCTTCTAATGTAGCCTGTAACAAGATGGGACAACAGCTGTATGGGTTCTTAAAAATACACATACAGTCATCCTCAAAATTATTCATACCCTCAAATTAAAGAAGGAAAATAAATCAGCTGTCAAAGAAATAAATTGAAATTGAAAAATGTATTAATAAATGAAAATTCTACAAAGATCATTACATGGATTTTGAATTGTGGTTTAGCAAAAATATCAACAAACACACAAAAAATAAAACAAGTAAACGAGCATGATGGTGCTCTGAAGCTAAAATTTTGTTGAGCAACATTTTGAGGTAATCATTGCAATCAGGTGTTTTCTCTAATGTTCAAAAATACTTTTACGCCTGTTGAGAGGTGTTTTGGTCCACTATTGACGGAAAATATGCTCAATATGTCTGGGATAGTTTTGTTTTTTTGTTGGTTTTTTTATTATTATTATTACCATTATTACCTTTAACCACAATTCAAAAAGAATATTTTATTTCACTAAATCATAATTTTGTAAATTTTTAATGTATTGTTAGTTTCTTTATTTTCTTGCTACTTTAATTACTATTGTCAGTTTAGCCTCTTCTTTAATTGGAGAGTATGAATAATTTTGGTTAAATCCTTTTTTCTACTACCGCAGAAAATCATGAGCAAAAAGTATAAATATTAAAGAGGCCGGATCCAATACATATATATATATATATATATATATATATATATATATATATATATATATATATATATATATATATATATATATAATCTAGCTTTAAAAACAACTCATAGTTGTATCGTTCCTATTGATTTTCACTGATAATTGACTATTGAGCTAGTTATATGTGAACGCTGATATAATGCAACTATTTCCACGTAAGCTAAGATTAATTTTGAGATCAGAAGTATTTAAGGCTCTTTCTGTTCAGTCCAATCCTAATAACGACCTAGTGTTATTAATATGACCCACATGAACTATAAATACTGTATACTGGTAGGTCGTTTTTAGGAATTGGGATTTGAGAGGATGTAAAACGATCCAGTCAAAATATTCCCACCAACTTCCTCTAATATAAATAGAAATGTAAGTGAAGAACTGATTTAAGCAGTGTGCTTGTCCACGGGTCTGTCTGCAGCATCAGCCGGTCTCAACCTCCTCCATGGAGCTGCAGAGCGTTATTCAACTGGAGGATGATGCACCGACTGCAGCTGACTTGCTCAATGACAAGCTGCTGAACGATCACAGCAAAAAGCCCGCTGTGGCTGGACGTCACCGTAGAAGAAAGAACAAACATACCTCTTTCCTGACGTTGAGCAGAGAATAGTAATCTTGATTATTAAACTCAAAATCATCATCTATAGACGCCGCCATGTTTGGTTTTGGTCAAGTTCGGCCCCGCCCACCTTCTCAGTGTTCTAGAAGCTGATTGGTCAGTAGTGAGAGCTGATGACAGAGAACCAAGGAGGGTCTGTCGCCCTCTGCTGGCTGCATTTGAGACTACATTCAAGAGGAAAGGCGGCTGTGGAGTACTTTTTTTCTTTTCCTAGAAATTGTTTTTTTTTTTAATGTAATATATGACTTCTTTAATTGGTAAGTTTGCGATCACTGTTATTATATATTTTTTCAAATACTTGGCTATTTATTTCTTCGGTGGCCGCAAAAAAAAAAAAAAAAAAAAAATCAAAAACTTTTTGAGACGAGTTAATTAGGCTAATGTTTTGAGGCAGCTGTTAAATTTCACTCATTCCAGCCTGACTTGGTGTGTATAATGAAGTTATGAAGTATCTCCCTTGCATTATCAGCTGTTCAATTTAGCTCTCTCCAATAATTTGCTTTCATGGCTGGAGTGATCCGTTATGTTGCTCAGGGGCTCACACGAACCGCTGCTCCCCTGGTGAGCTTGATTTGGTCGTCTTTTAGCTTGTCACTTGCACTTTACTTGAGCATTTCCATTTTAAAGGCTCTTGCTTCTACTCAGAAATTATTCTGTGCAATAGGCTACTATATTTTGTGTAAATACTTGAACGTTTTAACATTCCTACAGCCATAATCACAACAGTTTGTGGAACAGGGTGCATCACTATTGGTTAAAGCATGAACTCAGGATAGGGAGGGGGTTAAGAATAACATGTCTTAGAATGGGGAAAGCGTTACATAGTGCATCACCTGCACCAGAGATCTTATACAGAAATACTTTATATAGCCTCATGTTTTTTGTACATCAGTATGTGCATTCATGATACAGCATGTGCATGTATGAGTATAAGTGGGGAATCTCGAAAGGCTGCCGAATTATTCTGCAGAATGTCTTGACTAA
Organism: Atherinomorus stipes; assembly: GCA_023101725.1. Taxonomy (NCBI): domain Eukaryota; kingdom Metazoa; phylum Chordata; class Actinopteri; order Atheriniformes; family Atherinidae; genus Atherinomorus; species Atherinomorus stipes. The sequence continues at coordinate 2,838,543 of JALJCO010013346.1, read as the reverse complement.
AACGATTCCAAACTACTGGGTTAAATTCCCTAACAATACAGTTTTAAAAAGAAAGTCTTTCTGTACTGCCGTAAAATCAAAGTAGGTGCGGGTACAGTACCAGTAATAATGAACCCGTTTCATTCACTTGTATACTGCCAATTCACAACAATTATAATATTTTACAGAGGATGCAGACAAATGAAATATGGTCCAATTCAATACAATGATAATCCAGTTTTATCCAATTCAGTTCAGTTCAGTCATTGCAGAATAAAAACATTTACAGAATGCCAAATGGCAAAATGTTGACAAGGGAAACAGTTTAGAGACAGAATAACACACAATAAAACTAGAACAATCCAAATCGTTGGTGACGATATTTTAACTTCAGTCTTTGCGCAATGTATGTAGCCTATGCATATGTAGTTTGAATCTGGCTTTAAAATGAAACCATCACTCATGAAAAAAAAAAACAATTTGTCATGAATGCAGAACTAAAACTTCATATCTAGCTGACATAGAAAAACACCACCCATTCGCTGAAACTAAATTCCCATTTGACAGGCCATGTTTCTCTGTGACGTCCATCCTGCTTGAATTCTGCCCATGTCTTGTAACCTTGTGTGCCTCTGCTCTTCGACACTATGCAAAGCAGACGTAGCCGGGAAGGGAGCGTTCAAAACCTTGTTTGCCGTGTCTACGATTGTCTCTCTCCAAAGGCTTTGCTGCAAAGGCGATATTCTACCCCGAGGCATAGAGTGACAGTGTGGGCTGAAAACAGGAACATAATGGTCCCAGTTAAGCCCCACTGTTTAGAAAGGATAACCAAGTATAGAACGGCTGAATAAGAAGTAGCCTTTCAGTGGGGATATTGTGATAATCTTAACTTTCTTTGGGGATGTTAAAGCAGTAATATAACGATTTCCTGCCAGAGTCTAAATAAGAGAACATCAGGGGCATGTTTTTCCATTTCCTTTAAGTTTTTCTTTGACCTATTATCACTTCAGTTTAATAACACGGCTCAAAAAAAGCAGGTAGTGAGTTAAAACAGGCTGAGTAGGCGCGTGTGGAGCTGTCCTTTCAGCACCGCGAGCTTCAGCACTACAGCGACTGACAGCAACCGCTAGCCCACGCGCATGTTTTTTACCCCCTTGAAAAAAAAGTCTCTTTCAGCTCCTTTCATTGAAATTCAAGAGGGGTTCATAATTTATGGCGAGACCCGACCTTACATCGCGTTTTCTCAATAGTCCACTGAGTTTGCACACGAAGAAACGAGCGCCCGCGCGCGACTTTGTACGCGCGTGTCCTGCATTTGCGTGTAGGCCGAAGTTGTGTGCGACCGTGCGTGCGTGTGTGTGTGTGTGTGAGGGAGAGAAGATGATGATGAGCATGATGATGATGATGCTGTGGGAGGCTGTCAAGGTGTCCTCGAATACAGACGTTGTTCAGTGACGTGAGAGAGAGAAAGAGAGAGAGAGAGAGAGAGAGAGAGAATGCGCGTGAACTTTGAGAGAAAGAGGGGTTGGGGGGGATGGGGGCGTGGCCAACCAGAAAAAGGCAGAGGGGATGGAGAACTCCGCGAGTCACCATCACGGATCCCCGCTGTCAGTCCTCACCTCTTCCACCAATAGCCCGGCCGATCGCAGCAGGCTCGCCCCCCCACCACCCATCACCCCTCCCTCTCAGCCCCTCCCACCTCCTTGAGCTGTCCTCTCTGTGCACGCGCCTGGTCCTCCCCACCACCACCCCTCCCGCCACCACTAGGTCGAGTCGAGGAGGAGGAGGAGGAGGAAGAGGAGGAGGAGGAGGAGGGATGAGGCGCGCGGCGGAGGGGAAATGGCTGCCGAAAACAAGCCGGAAGGTAAGAAGAAATTACGGTTTTTATTTGAGGTGGCAGAGTCCCGTTATTCGGGGTTCAGACGCGGCGATGAGGGGCCGGAGGCGTAGAGGAGGGCAGAGATAACGGCGGGGCTTTCCCTCTCCTCCGGCCCGTCCCGAAAACACCGAGGCTGGTGCTGAACCAGCTCTGAGGAGCACGGTTAACCGACAGCAGATAAATAACAGAGGGAGAGTTGTCCTGTCGGTCCGCTCCGAGCCGGGATGGGGTAGTTTTTACCGTCCGCTGCCTGCCAGCGTCTCCCCTGAGTAGCTGGTTTATGAGTTAAGCATGAAAGGGATGGGGATGAGAGAGGATGAGAGTCTTCCACGCTGAAGGAATTCAGATGCTCTCTGTGTGCGTGCGTGCGTGCGAGTGTGTGTTTATCCTGCTCTGTGTGTTTCTTTAAGCATGAAATAGAGCACTGAATTGCAGATTTTTTTCCTTCCCTGACAAGCACGCAACCTCTCTGACCAGCTGTGTATTGTTTTAGCCTCAATCTAAAGATGGTGTTTTTGTGTTTACGTGTTGTTGTTTGTGTTCATTGGCTGTTGATGTGTGCTTATGGTTGCTAAGGCACGAAGGGTGAGAATCTTGGCTGCATTTGGGTTGTGAAGGGGGTTGGTGCGTGAATAGGTGTCAGTTTTAGGTCATGTCATGTATGGATCTAATTTAATTTCTTATTCCCTTAACTAAACTCTCAGGGTTGGCGTCATCACACACCGCCACAGTTTCATTCAGACTCCTGCTCATTCATCTCAACAAAGTAACGCTTTATTTGTCATTTTCTGTGCAACGCATTTGGTTATAAACATTATTTGGTTTATAATATGTGTTACTTTCATTATCTTGATTCCCTAAAGCAAAAAAAACACACATCAGGCTGCATGTTAAAGATATTTGAGGGCTTGAACGTCTCTGAATATTCCCTGAAATATATCAACTTTATTGTTGGATTTTTCCTCACCTGATGGATTTCTTTCTGTAAAGTCATGTTGGAAATAGCAGAGAGAGCTTGTAACAATTCAACACTAGGGAGCAATGCTGAGCAAGATTTCTCTAAGGGGCAATTTTAGGTTAACATGAACAAGTTGTTTCATACATTTCTGAAACATATATTAGGTGTACATCTATTCGACACGTACATACATGTACGCAAGTGAGCATGCAGAGTGTTGCCAGAGGCAAAGAGAAGGCCGTGGGTTGAGAGTCCCGTTGCGCGTAAAGACGAGAAGTGTAGATGAGACAGAAGGCCTATGGGCAATTCAGCAAGCACTCTACCGCATGCATGTAAAAATCTCCCTCCTTGTCCACAGTGTCAAATAATACACACACATTTGCGGTGTGAGGGATTTTCGTCCATTGCCCGTGCACTGTTATGAGCAGAATACTTTACAAGCATCAGTCATGCTGAATGAAAGCCAAATGAGTCGAGGCGGTGAAGCCAGGAGACAGCCATCCACTCTTTCCATTCCCTGGCAGATGTGTGTGTGGCGCCGAACAGCAGAGTACACCAGTGGGCATGAGAACAACATCCACCATATAGCCTGGAAGACCATCTCCCTCTGCACTGGTTGGTCTACTTTGTATCATAGCAACAGTGGTCAGGGAAACAGAGAAATGATGAGAGAGAAGAGAAACTAAAGCTGGGTACAAGTTAGTCACACACATGGAGGCAGCGCATCTACTGTGGCCAATCGATCAGGGGACACAATGGATTCAAGTTAGTGGATCAGAAAAAGGATCAGCCCACATGCATATCACTCGGAGTTTTGTTTCTGGGCTTGAGGGGAGAAATGAGGTGAGGGGTGAATCTGCTAAGGAGACCAAAAATTTGAAGTGTTGCCTAAATATCTCCCTGTTTTTTTGTTTTTTTTTTTTCCTCATTGCAGGACTGAAGAAGATAAGAAATCCAGAACGAATGGTCAGGATTGCCGTTGGTTACACAGGACACACCCCTCCCAAGAGTGATGACACTGATGCCAACAGTAAGAGACACGCAAACACTCTTCACACAGTTGATGTGCGCATGTGTGTGAGGGTGTTTAAGTGCCACACGCACGTTTGTCTGTAGTGCAGGGTGACTCTGGGAGCGAGTATAAAAGCCTTCTGGCAGAGTGATGTGATGTGGGAACTGAGGTCTCCTTCTCATCTGCCCTGTAACAGATCGTACACACGCGCGCAAACACACACACATACACCGTCTCTGTCAGCTGAGACGTCATTCCAATTCAGCTCTGTCACACATCATGTTTATTCATGCATGCTAGTACAGTATTAGTACACACACACACACACATATCTACACAGAAGGCAGAGCTTACTTTGGCTATCAGTAGTTTATTGTCATACCTAATCTGTAAACTCGGCATTATGTATCTATAATCCTCAATGGGCCTTGTTAAACTGGAAGTGAGATGGAGTGTGTAATCTGGGGGTGTGTATGTGTGCGTGTGTGGTGTGCTTGAGGGATTATAAGGTCAATGATTGCTTTGATTGGCCATTGATTCTAAAGGACAGGGGGCAGATGTGCGTCTGATAGGGGGACAAATTAGGGGCAAAATAAAGAGATGGAAGGTGGCTCAAATAAACAGAAAGGTGATGGTGGTGTGTGTAGGGGGGGGTTGATCCAAAACTGCAATTAAATATAAAAAAAGACAAGAAGAGGGACGAGTTGATAGAAGCTGGAGCTTCATGCGCCTATCCCCGTCTCCTATCTGTTCTCACGTCCCAGCCGGAGGATTACTGGAGGAAAAGTTTATCAGCAGAATGATAAAATTAGCATGCACGCCCATCTCTCTACTCCCCCCCCCCCCGCACCCCATGTTCTCCCTCTTTTTCTCATCTCTCCCTCGCTCATCCCGTGCCATGCCGCCCTCCCTGCCCTGACTCTCCCTCCATCCCTCTATCTAGCTGCTGTGCAATGAGCCTTTCTCTCTGTCACATTAATTTCATCCCAAAAAAAGGGGGGGTAAAAATGGGAAAATTTCCCCTGACGCCTCCTAATATCAGTGGGGGGAGAGTTAAGAGTTGCATTTGGAGCGTTTTTCTCCCTTTACTGAGGAGAGTTTTATAATTAACTGACAGCCATCTCACAAGGGCATTGGCTTGTTTCTGTGTTAAATATGGAGATGACAGTTTTATGAGGTAAAATATTCATCAGATGGAGGCGGCTCTTCTGCGTGATTACAGTCTAAATTATGGCATTTGATAGGCTACCAAAGTAATGTTTCACTTTGGTGAAATATTTTCACTTTTCAGCACACATACCTCTATATGACTTAATGAGCCATCCGTTTCACATTAGCATGCAGGCTTTGTCACACTTTTGGACTCTTTTTTTTTTTTTTTTTTAAATGAATTTGCAAGTCAGTAAGTGATCTGCGTACAGCCAGAATTCGTGGCTCAGTGCTGAGGGGGCTCAATTGATGTGAGGCAGGTATTGACACTGCTGTATTATTTCAAGAGCAAATGTGAATGCGAACTCATTTCCATATTCAGATGTGGTTTTCTTGCGTCCCAGGACGGTTCATTTTCCTGCGTAGTCAGAACAAGAGAAGTTTTTTTTTTGCCCCGTGTCACACCAGCTCCACTGAGAGTCATTTGAAACAGATGGGAAAGACAATTGCACCACATATTTATTTATTTATTTTTATTTGTCTTATAAACTGGGACCCATCCTCTCGTTGTGAGATTGTTAAAAATGCACGTTGGGGGTGTGGGAACTCATCAGCATTCAAGAAATCTGCAAAGCTGGTCTTCCAGCAGGGAGAACAAATGTGAGGACAGGTTAAGACGGTCGTGTCCATGAAGGTGCGCTTTGAAAGGGATTACGGTACCAAGGTCATTGGTAGGGGGAAAAAAGGCTACTCTGGGACCAATACAGTGATGTGTGCTCTTTGATCGGCAGGCTCTGTGCATGCGTGTCCGTGTTGGTCTGTTTGTATGTGTGAGCATGCATGAGTGTGTGCGAGTGCTGGTGTTTTTGTGTGTGCCCGCGCATGTGCAACGGGCTTGTTTGATGTGGTGGTTCTGGTACATTTCAAAGGCGAGGCTCTGATGAGAATTCTTCAGAACAGCAGGGTGAGGGAGGGGGTTATAGCCAGGAGGGGTGGGGTTTAAACGCTGATTGGCATTCATAGCAGAGAGGCTGGAGTGCTGCTAAAAAAGAAATTAGGCTTTAACTAAGCTGCACCATTCAGCTGTTTAACTAAGCTGCTGCACAGTTCAGCTGTTTGAAATTCTGTCTTCTCAGGCCTTCTATTAATAAATGCATAATTGATTAGGGGGAGCATACGTGCCTGAACACACTTCCTACAGACACAAACACACACATGCTCAGAAACTTCTTTATAGGAGCACACACGCACACGTAGACCCCACTCCTGTCCTTCTACGGTTCATCTTTTTTGTGTGTGTCTGTTACCTTGTTACATCTCTAGTCCTTGACAAGTTATTACTTTCTCAATCTTTTCCCTCTTTTAATTTTTTTTTTTTTTTTTTTTGTAAACCGTGTCTCTTCTGACCCTCCCACCTGCCTTATCTCTATTTTCTCTTGCTCTGTCATCAGCCCCCAGGTAGAGTATAATTCCTGTCTTCCTAGGGGACCCATGAATAGACGTCCTCTACTCAAATGATTATCAAAAACCTTTTAATGCTTGCTCCCTTTGACTTCTGAGCAGCACACCCGTTGGGCACACACTCAAACCTGGACACACTCTTACCAGGGGGTCTATCTTTGTGCAGTTCTATTTATTTATTTATTTTTATGCCTTACCTGGTCTTATTGGATCTTTTGGTGATTCACTGTGCAGTTAGGTGGGAGAAGAGGAGCAGAAAAAGTAATTTTTACTGGTAATTCAGCCCCTCTGAGCAGTTTTGCTGTTATAGGAATGACACCCTTATAGCTCTTTCCAAAACATTATTATTACTATAGGTTGTGTTGGCAATAGTGATGGCAGTTGTCAGCAGAATCAGTGCTGGACTTAAACATGGGGAAAATATTGCATATTACTACACTCTTCAAGTTAAGTGATGCCAGTGAAGTAAAACATAACAGCATTCTGCCAAGCTGTGGCTTGGCTCACTATGATTCCAAATAAAACAGTGATTTGTTGCCCTCCAGGACCGTCAGTATGTCCAGAGACATAATTTGAACCTCGAATTAAACATCACCTGCCCTCAGCTTGTGACTCTCCAACTCCTCTACAAAAATAGTTTCCTCACAGGAGCAGCTATTCTGGGATTCTCCACTCCATTACCAAACTGTCTGTGGAACACTGTGGGGAGAACGTTGCTTTTAAAGGGGATAAAAAATGCCCATGTGATTGGCCGGTATATTTACCAACCCAACCCCAAATGCATGGATAATGTATGCTAATGGATTCTCCTTAATCCACCTCTGTTTCTGGGTGGACACCAGGTGCACCTCCACCTGATGTCCACAAGTAAAAGCCCTGCCGCTCCCTCTGGGCTCTACACTTGGGACAATTGGCACCTATTTTTGTCCACTGATCGGCAATACATGGCTTCACGGGGTTAGCACGTTTAATTGAATAAGAAAAAAACAGCATACAGTCATCCTCACAGTTACTCATACCCTCCAATTAAAGAGGGAATAAAATCAGCTGTCCTTGAAATTAGTTGAAATTGACAAAAGTAATAATATATAAAAAATTATATGAAAATCATGACATTGAATTTGAGTTGTGGTTCGAAAGAAATATTAAAAACAAACACACAAAAAATAAAACAAGTAAACAAGCATGATGCACACTAAAAACTCCTCGGTCAAACTGCTGGGTTAAAAAGGGACCAAATAACTTCTGGGTTATTTTAACCCAGACATTTGGGTTGTTGCCCCAACATTATAGTCAACATAACCCAACTTCTGGGTCAACTATTCAACACTAAAGTTGGGTAAAAAAAATAAAATAAAATAAAAAATAACCCAATTTTCTGAGTTGTTCCCTTTTTAACCCAGCAGTGGGTCAAACATAACCCATAATGGGTTATGTTTGACCCAGGAGTTTTTGGGCTCTGAAGCTAAAATATTGTTGAGCAACATTTTGAGGCAATCACTGCAATCAGGTATTTTCTGTGATGTTCAAAAAGACTTTTACACCTGTAGACAGGTATTTTGGTTCACTGCTCATGGTTAAGGTGCTCTAATGTGTCTAGTACAGTTCTTTTTAAAAAAAAAAAAAAAAAAAAGATATCCAACCACAATTCAATAGCAATACTGTATTTCACTAAGTTATAATTTTGTAAATTTTTATTTATCATTGGTTTCTTGTTATCTGAATTACTATTGTGAATTTAGCCTTTTCTTTAACTCGAGGTTATGAATAATTTTGAGGACAACTGTAAGTGCTTGAATAGGAAACAATTTTGACTTCTACTTGGTTCTTGAGGATGCTTTATCTCTTATCTGAGAGCCCTTTGCTGTTCTCTCATTGGCCAGATGAGGAAACCTTGTTTCAAGAGCCAGAAAGCTGCTTTGTACTCAAGCACTTGGATTACTATTACGTGGATAACAGATCTATACAGACAATTAGGAGTGACAAGCTCTCAGAGCCATTCAAACTCTTAACCCTGACATCTTTTGCTGTTATGCAAAAAAATTCTCAGCTGTATTTCTGACTAAATATAAACATCCCGCTGGAGTACAAGATGGACCAAAATTAATTAAAGCTTGTTATTTCATGGAGCTGAACAAATCTTTTATACAACAAACCTAATTTACTTGCTTATGGTCAAATTAAGCCATTAGGAATGCTATGCGGTCTAATTTTGTCGGGATTTTTCTTCAGCCAGCTCCTGGAAAGTTGGTATTCTCCCTTCACAATGTCTGTATCTGATTTGAAATGCCTTTCCTCTTCTTGCTTATGCCTCACTTAATCTTACTTTTGCTTTCCTGCCTCTCCTCCCTCCACTCCAGATGAGCCAGGCCAGTTAAAAATCTACCTTCCTAAGAAGCTGCTGGAGTGTCTACCCAAATGTTCCTCTCTGCCCAAGGAGCGCCATCGCTGGAACACCAACGAGGTGAGAGAGAGGGGGAATATCCATGACAGTGAGATGAGCTGCATCTCTTCTCTTTCTTTTTCTTTTGCGAGTGACTCATCTCTAAATAATGTCACATTTAGAGATGAAGAGGAGGTAAACAAACACAACAGGCTTTTCAGCGCAGATCTTAAAACTGTGACACTTGGAAATAAAGAAAAGGAATCAGTAAGCAAAATTCATGCCCAAAAATCCCCATATATTAGACAAAAAGAGGCAAAAAAAATCCCTCAAAACTCTGGGTTTAGTCATGGAGTCGCAGGATTTTGGGTCTCATACAATCACAGTTAGAGAAATGAGGCCAGAGATTAACATTTTCCTTTGTTGGGTGTCACTGTGTAGAAAAGAAAGAAAGAAAAAATTGACAACAACAAAAAAAAGAAAAAGAAGGAGTCATATTTGGTCAAATATAGCCACTTCCAGCTTTGACATGGCAACACGTTGGTCTTTTAAGGAACTTGAAGTGATGACTAAGTCCAGACCTTTAAATCCATCCACTCCATCAAGTTGACTGATTACTCCTGGCACCGTGACATGAAAGAGCAGCCTTTTTTTTTTTTTTTTTTTTTTTTTGGTGGGGCTGAAAAACAAGTAATCCAATGAGTACAGCAGAAGAAATAATGTTGAGCCAATTAACGGCATGGCTCGGACTAACGGCGTTGTCAAGCTGTTGTATAGTGTTTGAAGCTGTGACAGGGCTGTTTAAATGGGCAGTGTTTGCTGTTTTTTGGCAGTCCTGATGCATGGCTAATGAACGTCAAATGCAGGAACATGTTAAGCTTTCTTTGCTTCACACCGCTCCCAAAACTCTGTCCAAGCAGGTATGTTGGCATGACGATGCGTCTGTGTCAGCCTAAAATGATGATAAATCCAGGAGGATGGGTTCAGGGAAATCAAAAGCCTCTGCCAGGAAATCGATTAGAGTGAAAGTGATGTCAGAATGAAGCTGGAAACAGATTGCAGCAAGTTGACAATTTTGTCTGATATTGTGATAAAAAAGATTGTTAAGTGGATCTAACGTTGTTGCTATGCAACCATAGAAAGCTGTTGAATTTTTTGTCACTTTTGATTCCTAATTGTTTCTGTCTGTTTTATGTTATACTGAGAAAAGATATTTGTGTTGCCGTGTGTGAAGTGATCCCAGGATGCAAGATATTTAGGAAAAATAGAGATTTTGCATCAGCAATAATCAATAAAAGCTGTGACCCAGATGATTTCTGAATATGAAATGAGGAAAATATGAGTCTTTAAGGCTTTTTTTTTTTTTTTTTTATAAAAATTGTATAACTTGATTTTTCCCCCTTTTTTCATATGCACATATCTACTGCTCATTAATATCAGGCTGCGGCAGCCTTGTCCTGGGGCAAGGTTAGCATCATATTTGCAGCATGAACAGATTACTGAAGTTGTGCTCCTAGACATGTAGTCAAACATAAAATTGGGCCAAGTAAGCTTAAGACAAGTCTTTATTTTTGACCAAAGATGACCCAGAGCTAAACTTCTGGAGTGTTAAAAGCTTTTCAGTCGCATGTTCCAGACCTAAGCTGTTAGCTTTGGAAAATGTTTGATGGGTGGAAATGGATGCAGGCATTTATCGTCAATAGCTCCTTGTTTATGCATGGCACAGCTCTCCACCGGTGGTTTGCTCCATCCATTGTGATGTGGTTGGCCTCTGCTGAGACATTTTCTCCATGTGCAGGCTATGCACTCCATTACGGATGTGTGTTTGTGTGTTTGCGTTATTGATTACGAGATCCAGCATTATTATGCAATACAAAGCTGATTTGGCCTGTGGTTTTTCTCTCAGGAAAGTCATTAAATTTTTCATGCAATCCATCTCAATGAAGGTCATTCTGGGAGTTGAGCATGGTTCCTTGTGAACAGTGTGTTCACATGAATAAGCAGTGTGTGTGCGATTCAGAACAACGTGACCACAGCTGGTTAGGGACCTCCACACATCAGCCTAACCAAGAGCAGTTGCATACAAGGCCAGAGCACCTTGGTGCTGCCTGGTTTCCATCCTTATTCCCTACCATTCTCCACTGGTCTCTATGTTTTTAGCAACCAACCATCTACTCCTCTCTGGATCTCTCTGTGTTTACACCCCCACCACAAACCCACATTCACCACACACTCCTCTACGTGGCTTTCTCTGATGAGGAGGTACAGACTCAGTTCAGGGGGAGGTTGGGTGTCCCTCAGCGGATTCCTTCAAAGCTCCTCTTCCAACCAGGCATAAAGTTTTCTGCATACTTAAACACTCCATTGTGTCTGCCGCTTCCCTTTTTTGGTACTTTCTTCGTGGGAGACGTGTATGAATGCTGCGCGTGTAGCGTTTGTATGCATTTTAATCTGTGTATGTGTTCTGTCTGTATGTCTTTGGGGATATGCAGAGCTCTAGATTACTGCATTCAGTTGTTTTGTACCTGTAACAATTTTTTTTTTCCTTTTATTTGTTCATTTAAACAGTCTGGATTGCAAATATTGTAAGAAATATTCTAATTTATCGGAAAAACAATATCATCATACATTTTTAGAGCATTTCCACAGATTTTTATTTGTACATCCGCCACACATTGTAGCGTAGGACATTTTTAGATGTGGAGCATTCAGACCAATCAGCTGTCACCTGTCAAGTCAGCTGTCACATTTGAAGCTTTCAATTTATCAAGGCAGTCAAATCCCCTCACTGTGTGTTTGTGTGTGTGTGTGTGTGTGTTATATTTGTGTATTAGCTCAAAATGAAATACATTTCCGTTCTAGATTGTGCTCATGTGTGGTGATGTGTCTTCAACAAATGATGTGTTGAGCATACCAAGTCTTTCAGGTGTTTCTGTAAAGCATGTTTCATTTAATAAGATTTTCTAATACTATTGGAACGATGTACAGAATACTGTAATATATGAAATTATTCATCCCCACCAATTAAAGCAATTTAAGAATAAGCATAATTCATAATAGTAATTCAAAGACCAAGAAACTAGAGAAACTGATAATAAATTTTAAAAAATGACAAAATTATAATTTAGAGAAATAAAATATTGCTTTTGAATTGTGTTTGGAAATAATAATAACAAAAAGAAAACAAACAACACTGTCCCAGACACATAAGAGCACTTTTCCCGCGAACGGCGGACCACAATACCTGTCAACAGGTGTAGAAGTCTTTTTCAAAGTCAAAGTCAACTTTATTGTCAAATGTGCCACATGTTAGACATACAACACAGATGAAATTAGAGTCCCCTCAGACCCACAGTGCATATAATAAAATATAATAAACTATAAGCTGAAAATATATCACAGAAAACGCCTGATGGCAGTGATTGCCTCAAAATGATGCTCCACAAAATTTTAGTTCAGGAGCCCCATTACGCTTGTTTTATTTTTTGTGTTTGTTTTTAATATTTCTGTTGAACCACAATTCAAAATCAGCGTCATGATTTTCATAGAAGTTTTATTTATTATTACTTTTGTCAATTTCAACTTATTTCACTGACAGCTGATTTTTTCCCTCTTTAATTGGAGGGTATTAATAATTTTGAGGATGATTAAGTATTGGTTCATACTCCTTATGAATTGTACACATGTATCCTTAGATTTTGTGGGCATTTGGGCAGATAAGAAAAGCGGAGAGTGATAGATGATGAGATTAACGTTCTGTGTTTGGATGAAAATAAATTAAACCAAAAACTCAATCTCTACAAGTTTTTTTGTAAGTCTGTGCAAAAGTGTTTATGTGTGTATGTGTGCACGGTAATGTATGATCCTCTGATCTCTGTTTTGTCACGCATGGCTCCCCATGACTCTTTGGTCTCCCAGAAACACTGAGCCGTGACCCCATGCATACTTTGTCCCCTTCACTCCTCCTCCTCTCTGTCCTCTTCTCTCTTCCTTCTCTCTCCTCTCTCTCTCCCCCTCTCTTTTGTGTATCTACTGATGTGTGAAATTATTCTGGGATGGAGGGATGGATTCCTCCCTGAAGGGCTGAGCGGAGGCGTGAGCCTTTTGTTCAATAATAGATTGGGGGTGTATGTGTATCTGTCCATGGTAATAGACATTGGGCATGTTTTAGATAACAAACCCCACTCAGGTGGATAGACTGATGGTGGAGCCTGTTCTTTCACTCATCTGGAATTACTTGCTTGGTTTTAGCAGAAACTTCAATAAGAAGACTATCAAACTTTTTCAAATGCAGACAAAGGCTTAAATATGCAGTTCTGGGACTCAAGCTGATGAAAGTATTTGATTATTGTTGTGGCAAACTCTGACATCCTGGCTTGAAAAAGCCAGAATTCCAACTATGAGCCAAGCAAACAGACACTGTCTGGGGTAATGTGCATTTTAAAGGCTTTCAGTTTCAGAGCATCTCCTGCTACGATTGAAATGATGCGACTCTCAAATGGGTCGGTGCAGACTCTAGAGCATCAAACACAGACGCATGTCATCTGTGTTTGACTCCGCTCCACATGTTGCTCAGTTCTACAGCAACAACAATGTGAGAAGCTAGTATATTTTTGTTATTAATAATAAATAATGATATATGTTCTGCTATGAAACATGCTGTGTTTCTTTGTAACGCTTGTTGTCATCACACAGTGATATGTTGGCTGCCATATGGTGCGAAGGCAGGCGAGTTGACAATTTACGCACGCTCACGTCTGGCTGTGCAGCTGCATGACACCAACATGCTTGAATGAGAAGTGGATCAAAAGTCATACATGTTTCAGACCATTGCCTCTCTTTTGTGTGTGTGTTACTTTTTGTAGGTGTTGCCGTGGTAACAGATTATGTGTGTCTGTGTGTTAGTAATTGTGCTAATACTATGATCGATGATTCACATGTGACATAAACACCATTCAAGATTTTGCAGTGAACTGGAGGCGATAATGAATACATGACAGTTGGCGTGTGTGTGCCTGAGATGCCAATCATGCATGAGAGATGAGAACAACAATTGGTGGAGGACAAAAGATGAGTTTCCCCCAGTAAAGAAGTCGGTAACCCACTCGCAATTTGTAGCGCCTTGTGGGAGCTATGATTCTGCCACTAAACAAAACTTTTCATTTATAATTCATGTCATTAGTGTTGTTTGTGAGCCATTAAACAGATATATTAAGTTGTCCCTCTTTTTTTATGTAGAGATATATCTGTGTAGGCAGAATTATCTGCTGAAGAAGTTGCAAAGGAGCGATGATGTCATCAAAGTGTGAGAAAAAAATGCAATGAAAACAGGGCCGCCTGCAGAGATTTTTTTAGGGGTGGCTAAAGGGTGGCCAGAGAAAATAACAGGGTGGCTGACAGTTATTAAAGGATAACTTTTGTTTCTTTCAACATGGATCTTATTTCTCGGAATCTATACGTGCATTTATTCACCAGTAACATTTCTACATCACTCTGACTCATTTGGACACTATTTAGATTAGTCGTAGATCCGCATATATCCACATAGCTCTATATAAGGCATTATTTGCAGCACAACTCCTGAATTTCACCAATACTTTAAGATAAATGAACGAACTTACAATTGTCCTGTAAGTTCAGATTTGGCTTGCTGTAATTATTGGGGGTGTTCTCCACACGCCTACTGGCCGCATGCCCGCTACATTTTTTTTTTTTTATTTTCCCGTTCTAATAAAAACAAAAAAAATATAAATAAAAAAAAAAAAAAAAAAAAAAAAAAAAAAAAAAAAAAAAAAAAAAAAAATAAAAAAAAGCCCCCACGAAAAAAAGGTGGATGTGTGTATTTTTTAAAATAGTTATTAACTTCTGTGTTCTTGGGTGTTGAGTGCGTGCCCCAGGCGCGGGGCACAGCCAAGAAAACCCCCCCCCCCTGGAATTTCACCTTGTTTTTTCCCCCCCAGAAAAGAAAGGGAGGAAGACCTAAGATTTTTGGGGGGGGTGGGGGGGGAAATTACCTAAGAGGGTACTGGGAGCAGAACCCTGCAACCCTTTAAAGGGCTACCCGCGGTCAACTGTGTTGATAAAACGATCAGCAGGTAAATCATGATCTCGACTTCCTCCATTGTTGTTCAGTGTGTGTGTGTCGCAAACACTTTACAAAACTTTGCTATGGCGACCTCACCCGCTCTGAAAACCATAGCTGAAGATGGCCTCAATAGCCCTCAGTTGTAATGTGAACAAAAAAAACGGGGGTAGTGTGGTGTCGGCCCAGTGAGAGCCGGGCTACGTAGGTGCTGATGTGAAAGGGGCATTAGAAACTGGTTGGGGACACAAGAAAGGCAGAGTTAATTAGGCGTGACAGACCAAAACAGCAATGACAGTAAATGGTAGGTGTAGAGTAAAATTTGTTCTTTATTTCATTTCTAGTACATGATAAAGATTTTGACATTCAAATGTACCCAAAGCATGATGTGCTGTGTTAGTACAAACACTACTCACAAAAACTTAGGGATATTTGGGTTTTTGTACGATGCCAGAATAAACCTAACAACAAATTGTTTGAGATGGAGGAATTACCACATAGTTCCAGTTAAATGTCCGACATTCATAATATAATATCAATAAGGTGGGAACATTTTACATTTTCCCTTAATTATAACCGAAAGTTGAATATCCCTAAGTTTTTGTGAGTAGTGTAAATGTTGATATAAAAAAAAGTATATAACTTTTGCTGCCGTGGCCAGCTTTTTCTTCAGGGGGGGCCTTGGCCACCCTTGGCCACCCCTTGGTGGTGCCCTTGAATGAAAAGACGAGGAAAACCAGAGCGCGGCAGTTAGAAGACAGCCAGTTGCAGGCCACTATGTTTCATTTATCCGGTGGTGAAGGGTAAACTTGATTTATGACTGATATGTGAGTTTCTACTGTACTGCACACCCAGATGCAAGACTTTGAGAGGCTCACACTCTGCATTATGCCGGCAAAATGTCACAACAGGTGAAAAGAAACACACTTTTTGTGAATTTTCCAAAAAAGTTTTGTTTTAAAAAAAAAGGCATGGATGTGTTTCTCGAGCATGTGTTAGATTAAATGATGGGGAGAGATTTAGTTTATCCATGTCAGTGTGTGCATGTGCATGTGTGCGTGTGTCCCAGAGCTAGCCTATGGCTGTAACCTCTGCAGCTGACATTGAGCCCTGCGCTGCTGCCGTTTACCAGAGTAAAGCACAGTTTAATGACGGGGCAAAAAGAGGCGGCATGCACGTTCACACATGCACACACATGCATGCGTATGCACGCACAGATGTGCACACACAAGACCAGAGGGTTGTTTCACAGCTTCATGTGTTTGATTCCCATTCTTTTATTTTTAATTATTTCTCTGTCTTTTGAGTTGAGAAATATTTTATGTTTGGAGAGCGCCAAGTTATAATCACTAATTAGTCCTCCAGGCTCTTTCTCTTCCCCCCTCCATCTTTTTCTCCTCCTCTTTGTCTTTCTGTACATCTCTCCCTGAGCCAAGCGTAGCCCAATTAACACCAAACATCATTTTGTGTCTGTTGTGACTTATATATTCAACTCAGATTCCAGACAGCCATACCAAACTGGCTCTATGAACCCGATGTCATCAATTCAAAGAACTGAATAGACTTATTCTGTTCAATGATACAATGAAAAATAATTATCCGGCAAGCCTTTTATTATTTGCAAATGGGCCAGTGTGTGTGCACGGGTTTTAGATTGTTGGATTGTTTGGATCAGTGTTTCACTGAGTTTCACTTTCAGGTTCACAAGAAACTGGGGTTAACCAGGTTTTACAAGTCTAGTCGATGAAAGCCAGGTGTCTGAGGAATGACTTAGTGTTGACTTTCCTCTCCCTTCTTACCCTCTCTCTTCTCCTCTCCTCTAGAAGTGCTGCATCTTCCTCTGGCTCTATTTTCTCCACGTTACACAGACCCACTATTTATCTTGCCCACTATAATTTGACACAAAATATTGTTAACTGGAGACACAGAAATATATTAAACACTGGGAATGTGTTTCTGTGAGTGTGTGGGTGTTGTGTACGTGCCTAAACTTGATTGTGTGCGCATGTGTGTGTATCTGTGGGAATTTTGCTGTTTGAATCCAAGCCCAACCAAAAAGAGGTGAATGACCAGTAGACTCTGCTTTAATAAGAAGCCAGACAATACTTTTTGTTTCCATAAATGTCCCCTCATAGAACCTCTGTAATATCAGAGTCTATGTGAATTAGATTTAATTCATTAAAGGCAGATAAAGCATTCAAATGTGTATGCGTGTGTATGTACTGGCACACACAGACAATCCTTTTTATCCTATTCTGGGAACTTGTACTTTATGTGTAGAGTTTTGTCTTGATAGCTGTATAACTTTATCTAACTTTGATAACTTTGTACTTTTCTGTGTGTTGAGGAGTCAGATATATTTTCAAGCACCACGAGGCAATTTAGTATGTTTGCAAGCCCGCCTGAATGTGAGTTATAAACAACACACCACACTGCAAATCAAGCACAACTTGCGCTAGAACCGATGAGGTTTTTCTTAAGCGTTTCTTTTTTCTGACTAAGTAATAACTGGAGCATAGGGACTTGTTCAGAATATGCCTAGTTCAGGATTTCTGAAGTCAGTGCATATTTCATACTTTCTGCTCATTTTATTGAAGGCGAGCTGATAATTTTAGGTTTTTGAGAAGTAGTGGTGAGAAGTTTGACTGGGTATAAAATAATAAATGAATGGATGAATCTTATAAGAATTTCTGTAAATCCTTGAATAACATTTCAGTCCGAATATCTTAATATCGACATCATTTGACACTCCTGATTCATAATTATTCGGTACTATTCTGTCTACTCTAGGGGTGGGACAAAATGTTGATACAATGAAATATTGCGATATTTTATATGCTGATATCATACTGATATTCAAAAACATGGTATCGATCTATTTTATTAACAAAAGCTTGCGAGATTTCATCGTTCTGTTACAAAATCTTGCAAGATTTGGTTCTATGAGCAGCAGTCCAGCATGTAGAAAAGTGTCTGCTTTCCACTGATATATGTGCATCTGCAGGTTCGGGTTAAACTTTACACATAATGGAAAGCACAGGTTAAAATGTGTGTCCAGGTTTTCATAGACCAGTTGTCAGAGATTATAATGTACTGACTGAAATTTTTTTTCTCATATGCAACGAAATGTGCTTTACTACTTTGTTTTACTGTTTTACTAATTTCACATGAATTCGTGTACATTTATGCTGTTCCAGCTCAGCTTTGGTAATATTGTTTTCAAAAGCACTTTATCTTTATTATATTTGCATATCTATTTAGTTGTGTTTTCCCAAAGTGAAAAAAATTATGTTCAGAGGGACAATTGTAAATGTTTTTATTATGAGATCCAAGTGGCAAAGAAACCTGTCCAAGTTTAATAAACAGGACATGGATAAATTAAATTTCATTGATTTGGACTCATTTTGTTGTTTCAGTTATCCAAAGTAGTTTGGTACAACTTTTATTTCAAGCTGCACTTTAAATTTCTCTGAAGTGCCTAGAACATTGTGTTATATTGCAATATATAGCGGTGTCACAATATTGCATTATTGCATCGCATCGTGACCCATGTATCGTGATATGTATTGTATCGTGAAGTCTTTCCCAGTACCAACCCCTAGCAATCTAGGGCAACAAGACTGTGTTATTTCATACTGCTTCCTCAGTGTGTGTATGTGGATGCATGAAACTGTAACCCACACTCTATGTAAACTGGACAGCAATTTTTGAATTATTTTTATATATCTGACCCATCCAAAATCTCTTTGAGTGCTTGGCGGAGACTTTCTAAAGGAACATATTATACAGCTATGTTACACCAAAACAACAAACGGATCAGTAGCTTCTGAACTGCAGCGTAGCCCTCACTTTTTTCTCTCAGTTTGAATTCAGTATGCATTTCACTGGGTTCATTTCTGCACTGGCAGAGTCTGTCTGCAAATTTGCTGTTTCTGGTCTGATGGGGATTTACTCTTTACTGATTCTTCTTTATGTTTTTTTTTTTTCCCACAATGCGTATTTGAACAGATACTGATTATGAATATGAGCATGACTCACTTTTGAAGTACAACATAATATTCATAATTTGTTGGATCTATTTCAGCTAAGCATACATTTGTGGGTTCCATGCACAGTTGCCTCTTTAAAGTTGGTGCACATTATTACCTACCTATCTCACAGCTTATCCGAGAGGAGTTAATGTTTCATTAAGAAAGCCCAAACTCCAGTAGCTTTTGTTGGAGCAATCAAACTGCACATATCTATTTGTAAGACGGTTGAAAGGGGACCACGTTTGTTTATGATCTGTAAAGTCAATGTGAGTTCAGATTGTTAGCTTTGTTGATGTGAGATCTCATGGATCTTAGTATGTTGATCTCATATTATATGCTTCAACCCACTGACGACCACTTGCAGGCTACAGCTCCTTTTTTAATTAAATTTGGTGAGAATATGTTGTTGTAAACGTAAGAGTCGCTGCATGATAAATGTTGTTCATTTCAAAGCAGAATAGCACAATTCAAGACAGCTGTGGTGGAGCACTTTGATTTATTATCTTTTAGCATCTGTTTGCTCATTTTAAATTTGAAGGAAGATGTACATATTAAGTTTTGAATGTGAATGATCTGTGTACTTGTCTGTGTTTTGTTATTGAGGAATGTAAGCATTATGTTTTCAAAATCATGTTCAGCTTTGGTTGATATAATCTCACAGATCTCGCTTTGTCACAGGAGTCGAAAGGGTAAATTGGCTGCCTAGAGCATCATATCAGCACAGTGAAAGAACTGTGAGGCTCATAATGCTGTGACCAGCATTTTTTACCAACATTATCCTAAAAATGTACACATTGACAGGATTTAACCTGGGACATATTCTGGTAAATATGCTGTTTTTCACATTTACTTTAATATAGGGTGAGACATTTTGCTGCGTGTTTGTGTGTGTGTTGCACTTTCAGTGCAAATTATGACATCTGAGCAATTCTATTCAGAAGTGCACATCGAGAGTCCTCAAACTGCAGCACGTTGTAGCATCACGTATTTCTCTGTCTCCTTTTACTCTATCTTCCTCTTCTTCCCGCTCCCTCTTCTGCCTCGCTGATGCATGGATTGTCTACTCTCATATGGAGTGTGTTTGTAAAAGTCATGGTAATCAAATTTTGCCAATTCCCGGGGATTAAACAAGGTGGCATTTGTGTGTATGTGTCTGACTGAGAGTGTTCCGTCTCCATCTACAATATTAGCTGTGTACTAAGGTCTGTATTGTAATGCAGCTGTGTCATTAGTCTAAGACCTGCTCAGCTGTAATATATCATCCATCATCTTGGACTCAGAGGAGGAAACTATATATGGAATACTGATGCTGCATTTGCATACTAGCAGAGCAAATGGTATGTTTAATCGTGTCAGTGTACAGTGTTCAGCAGTAGATGGGGGCATTATAGAAACCTAAAGGCTTTGTGTTTCAATTGTCTCACTGATGTCTCTACCAAGAATGAAAAGATTGAAAGTAGTGTCCACTCATTCAGCTGAGTGTTTAGATGTGATGTTGCTAACAACAAAGCAGTTTAGTGGAAATGGCTATGTAATACGTGCAACAAAATCTCAATTAGATCAGTACGCTGTGGAAGTGTTTTCTCTCAACTGCAGCAAACATGGAAAACATGGTGGCGGCATGAGTTCTTTGTACAAAAGCATTTAAAATACATACAGACAGTCGTCCTTAAAATTATTTATAATTCCCATTAAAGAAGGAAAAAAATCAGCTGTCAATGAAATAAGTTGAAATTGACAAAAGTAATAATAAATAAGAATTCTATAAAAATCATTACGTGAGGAAATGAGGGATCTAATCTGTAATGTCGAATCAGACGTCTGCACCTGTTGCCAGGTATTTTGGTCCACTGTTCATTGGAAAGGTGCTCTAATGTGTCTGCAATAGTTTGTTTGCTTTTTTTTTTTGTATTATTTTCAACTACAATTCAAAAGCAATAGTTTATTTAGCTAAATTATAATTTTGTAAATTTTTATGAATTGTTAGCTTCTTTTGTTTCCTGTTATTTGAATTATTGCTGTGAATTTAGCATTAATTGGAGGATATCAATAATTTTGAGGATGTATACAGTATACTGTATATATATATATATATATATATATATATATATATATATATATAATATGTGTGTGGGTGTGTGCTCTGAAAGAATGTTTATAGGACGCTTGCCAGCTAGCAAGTCAAAACTTTGCCCAATAGGTAACATCAGCACGACTTTTTCAGTGAAACTCTCAGCTACAGTCTGCCTGCTCTAAGGTGTCACTGCATGTTGAACTAGAAAGTCACAGTCCATTACAGTTCACATGAGGTGGAAAGTTACCAGGACAGCCCAGAAGGCAATGACTGATGTCTGTCTCCTTTTCAATCTCTAAAAGTGCATTAAATTAGCAATTATTAGATAGCTTTGCCAGAGCTATATGCAGTTAATGGATGGAAAACAACGAGAATGAAAGCAAACAAAATGTCTCCCATCGGCAAACTGATATGCCTGCTGTCTCGTCTGAGCAGCACAAATGTTGGTTATTTCTCATCCTCAGCTTTTTTTTTTTTTATTTATATACATGTATCTTACATTGTAAAGAGGGAAAAGTTAAAGATAGCGTGCATTCTTTGGCGCCCACTGCATGAGTCACAGTGCTTGAAGAGAAGGTGATGACACAGGGCTCCACCGTGCATGATGCATCACCACCACAAACGCTATGTGAAGAGGAGCCCCTTTGGATGATGATACCACACACTTACAAACAATTAACGCCAGGCATATTTTTCACAAGATAGTTATGGCATCAGTTCATATATAAAGTTAGATATGGATGACTGCAGTCCGTCCTTCATGCAGTGGCTCCAAGCAACGGAAAGTTGTGGAGAAATTTCAGTCCGTATCAAGCTGAATTCAAAATGAAACAGATCCATACTTTTTACCATAAGATGCAATAAAGAAATTTTAGACACAGCCCAAATTATGCTGACTCCCAATGTGTGGTTATGCTTCTGTTCAAGTCAACAAGAAAATGAACAAACTTGTTCTGGGATTTGAGAAATAATCCATTTAGCCACAGAAGAAAATTCCATCTTTTTAAGGAAGTGCAGTTGCAGTAAAAAATGAACTCTTTGGGGAAGGGGTTAAATTAGATTCTACATCATTGTTCTGTTGCTTTTGGTATTGTTTAATTGTCAGTAATCACTGGCAGGTGGCCAAGTAAAAGCACATCATTTGGTTAGCTTTTAAGAAACTGTTATTTCTTTTGCAAGCGGTGTTGCACATTTACTCCTCAACTCCTTGAAGCACAAGCTGGCAATCATCAGAGTTAAGAATGTATTTGGCAATGTTTTATTAAACCATGTGAGAGTATATCACATTTCGCAATACCCTGAAAGAGTGAGTGCAGGTCTAGAGCCCAGGGCTTTGTTCCAGGCAGAGACAAATCAAAACTGCACAACAGTGGAAGGCTGTCATGGGGCAGGGTTGATTTAATGCTAACTATTGCCTGAGATTGTTTTAACTCCACCTGCCCATCTCCTGCTCTGAAGCCCTCAGGTTTGTTGTCTGTGTAAATCTGGAAATTGCAGACAATTTGTACATCTGTAATTTGGTGCTTGTCTTTGGTTGTTTGTTTCTGAGGTTTGAGGAGAGTTAAATATGCATGGCTTCAACATGGGTGGCTGCAATTTTTTTTTTCCAAAAACAACAAACAAATGACATGAAATCTTTATTTGGCAGAAGCAAACAGAATTCTGAATTGATTTTTTTTTTTTTCAGGAGAGAGGACTCCACATGAGCCCCATGAGTTAACTAGATTTGTTTGTTTCTACTGAAAATTGAGCTACAGTGATATTTACCAAGAGCACACACATGCTGAACAGGTGCGCAAACTCTCACGCACACAAGCACGTATGAACACACATATGCTTCCTTCCTTAGTTGGTTGAGGAGGAGACAAACCTAAAGATCGCCACAGAGACCCATCTTTCAAATTTATTCATTAAACTCCCAAATGCTCCCCTTAACGAATGTAATTAGAATATGGTAATGAGAGAGGGCTGAACCAGGGAGTGTTATAATACGCTTAGCAGCACAGAGGGAGAGAAGAGGGAGAGTCAGAAAAGAAATAGAGGAAGGGAGTTAGAGGAGAGAGAACTAGAGAGACTGACTGACAGGGTGCCAATTTATGTCTTGTTGTAAACAAGTATTTATGCCAATGAGAGGTGGCACACACTTTCTTTCACCCCCCGACTCCCTCTTTCAGTCTTGTATCTCTGGCTTTCCATCTCTCCTCAGCCAACCGAGCTTCCTCTGCCACAATAACATCAACAGTTGCCGAGATGAGCCACAGAGGGAGGACTGACACAGTGAGCTCAGGCCGGGGTTAACACAACCACTGGAGACCACCACCACCACCGGCACTAACTTATCCTTCTGTCTTCTTCCACCTCCCACTGGCAAACTTACCTTCATAATTAGAATTTTAAAATGTACATCTGTTTGCATGTGTGCGTGTGTGTGTGCATCCTCTTCTGGTTAACTTTGCTGGAGTTTTTGAGGACTCTGTCAAGCTTTATCCAAGACGCTTTAGCGCAGCAGGGTATCCCGGCATTGTGTTTGACACCACACACCTGTTGCCGTCTTTGATGTGCTCACCCTCCCTGCTGAGAGAGAGGGGGCCGTCTCCTCAAATGCAAATACAAGGCGGGAGGAACAGGACAGGTAAGGTATGCCAGAGAGGGGAAGTCTTTAGAAAAATATGATTGATGTTCCCCCGGTGGATTGAAGCTCTCTCTTCCTTGCTCTCAAGTCTTTGCTGAAGGACTTTGTGCTACTTTCTGTACTTTGAGTACATATGTGTGTGCGTGGCCACCTTCATCGTTTGGACCTCTAAATTTGGTGATGAGAGGGGAAAAAACGGGTAAGATGGAGGGAAAGTAAAGGGGTCAAACTAAAAGGAGAAGGAGAAAGGGAGAGGCGAGAGTGACTTTATTATGAAGTCATCATTCATGTAGGCGGCAGCTTCCATAGAATCATCAGAGACTAAGCCTCTCTGGGCTTTTGCATATGTATGTGCGTAGTCTTTGTCATGCCTGTGCATTCCACCATGCCTTATTATTTATTATTGTGCCTTTGCATGTGCACGAACGCAGTGTGGCAGAGACAAATGTGATACACATGTCTGTTTCCTAACTATGTGACAGGGGCAAGTCCCCACTGAAGGTCAGACCTGATATACCAGCATTTAAGATGTGGGTTTGTGTGTGAGTGTGTTGGTCCGTGCAGTTTGCGTCACCAAGAGAACAAGAGAGGAGACAGAAAAAACCGTGACAAGTGATGTTTTTATTTATTTTTTTCTTCTGCGCCCAAGTGACTTTATGTATTACCGGCCCATTTGTATGCATGTGTGTGCAAGTCTTTTATGGCCATATTTGTGCATGCGTGTGTGCGTGCGTGTTGCTCAGTGTGTGATGAGGTGTTTATATGATAAACACAAGGCAAGCTTGAGAGGAATTCTGATCAGGGGCTTTGCAACAGTTGTTATGGAAACAGCATTAAGCAGTCGTATTAGCCGGTGGAGGTAATAGAAGAGCTGCTGAAAGTAACGCACAGTAGGGAATGAGGCTGTTTGGGAATATAATACATACTACACATTATTTCTGATTAACAATAGACTTGATGACATTTTATTGTATGACAGCACAAAATAATCCCTGTAATTAGTAATTGTCCATCACCTTGATCAGAGTTTTACAATAGTGTAGTGCCAATGACACATTATTTGTCTGGTTTTCATAATTTGTGTCACATTAAAACACAGCAGCTAGTTTGTCGTATAGCTTTGCTTTGCAGCAAAATCTTTAGGAACTATTTCTTCATGACAGTGAGCATTTTAGAGGTCAGTCAGGACTGCAAAAGTCTGTCAACGAGACATGCTGTGGACAACTCTGGCAGAGTTTGGTTTCAGCATAAATCTGTCGTTTTTATGATTAATTTGTATAAAGAGGCTTTGAAAGCCAGATGTGAAAAATTAGAGGGAAGTCTGTGACATTTTTGCCAAAGTTATGAAAGCTCGGAACAAAAAATGAGAGAAAAGGCTGCAGAATGGTGATAATAATAATAATAAAGTGGTAACATACGGCAGTTTGGGATAGATTGTCTGTCAACATCAGATGCCGACAGGGCTGTTCTGGGAAGGAGAGAACCAGTGGAGGTGCTTAGGAGCAAATTACAGCATCAGCAGACCTCTCCTGGTAATGCTAATGCAGTTCTCTCCCCCACACATGTATACAAGACTTACCACGCTCAAGGAGAGAAGCAGATATAGATTGTGTAGTTGAAAAGGACACTTCAGTTTGTTACCTCCTGTTCTGCCAAAATAAACTGTTCAATGCCAAATGATTCCTGTAGTGAGCCAGCGGCAGCTTTCATTTCAGGCACTTCGAATGGATGTGACAGTTCCAGTTTACAGACAGCTCTGTTTTCCCCAGATCTCTGTCGGGGTGATGCTCGTCATTAGACTTCAAACGTGCAGACATACTTAAACACACACACACAAACAGAGAAAAATAAATGCACACTAGCCTGTGGCCAGACCTGATAATGGAATCTCCCTTGGGAAAGCTCCTGGATAAGTCTGTTGCAATGTCGGCGACCACTCCCCTCCCCTGGAAATAATCTCCAAGAGACCCGTGAGCGTGTTTGTGTGTATGCAAGTGTGTCTGTCTGTCTGCTTTTCTGTACATGCCACCAGTTTCTTGGAGGGAGATGGTTTCAGTGATGCGTGAGTGGGAGGTTGATTTCCCCAACTGCAGCGCTTGCTCCAATCTAACTTCCCACTCATGCTCTCTGCTTTGTTAGATATTGCTTAAGTAACTCTCTTTCTCACTTTCTCCCTCGTGCACACACACACACATTCAGACAGGATTTTGTGTGTGTTGAGGGGACAGTGTGTATACGCTTTCAGCTGGGCCTGTTGTAATGTATCATTATGTAGACTCATACAGACATGCAGAATGTCTGGGTTTCTAGAGTGGATCTCTGGAGAAGGATGCACATCCCTGCCCATGTGTCTGACACAGCTAATGCACACACACACACACACGCATACACCCTCACTCACAGTATTCCTGAAGGGTCAGTGTGTCACCAGGCATGCTCACAACGCTCCATCACTTTTTTCCGCTGGGACAATGACTGTGACTTCCTGAGGATCGACCTTCACCATCTCACTTCTGTCACTCTTCACATGGGCGTGTGTGTGCCCTGGTAAGGGAGTTAGTAGCAGTGTATGTGCTGCATGGCTGTGTGTGCATGTGGGTGTGTGTTAGAGTGTGTGTCAGGCCGCTGTTTCAGCTGACTCTTCTGTTTCTGGCTTTTTAATGGCTCTTATGGGGCAGGCCTTTAATTGCAAGTCTCTCTCCCTCCGTCTTAATCCTCCCATCCTTCTGTCTCTCCCAGCCCCTGGTCTCCTCTCTTCTTCTCCTCTCTCCTCCCGCCTCCCACTGGCTGACAGTCACTAGGGGAGCCCGAGTGCCTGGCCAGAGCTGTGGAGGCCGTATAGGATATTGACTTGCTGCGGAGTGGTTTGGGAGGAGGAGAGGTGGCTGCCTGTCACAGCTAATGAATAGATGCATAAATGAATGAGGCACTCCTTGTGTGCTTGTGTGTGTGTGTGCGTGTGCATGTGTTGTTGTGCCAAGCTATGGCTAAAAATGTGCCAGTGCGCAGGCCTCTGAGCAGTTTTATGTGCTTCAGACAGGCAGACATTAATAGCAGCCAGCTTGATAGTGATAATTATTAAGGGTGTGATAACGGTCCCTCCTACACACACACACACATACATATATAAACACCTCTATAAATTCAGGATGAGGCAGCAGGGGGTGGGACGCGAGGATCAAACGGAGGATACTAAAAAAACAATCCAGTTAAGTGCCAGCACCTTCCAGCTGCTCTCTCTTTTCGTCTCACCCCTCCTTTCCTCCTGTCCCGAATCTTTTGTGTGATCGGTGTCGAGCCGGCGTGCTCTCATGCCAAACTGGAACAAACACCTAAACACACACACAATTACACACACACACAGAAGATGAGAGAGAAAGGAAGTCTGGAGAGGAGACTGTTGATCTGGGGGCTGATGAAGGACTGCTGGAGTGTTGATGTCTTCCTCACTTTTGCTTTGTGCCACATTTCAAACACTGATTGCCTTAAGAGGACAATTTACATTTCATAGTCTTTCACAACAAGTGTGTGAGACGGGATCCAGTGATAGACGGATAGAGAGTGATGTTTGAAGCAGGAAACCAGAGGTGAGGAAGTTCACAGAGCAAAGAGAAAAGGTGGAGTTGCAGCAACAAAAAAGCAGGTGGGATAAACAATAGCATCTCTTTCTCTGCTTATCGGTGTGTCTTTGTTTGCGTGTGTGTGTGTGTGTGTGGGACGTTTTGTTTTCCAGGGCTCTTGGTAGAGTGCACCTGTATGGCTTGAACTTTCTTTTTCCTTATTAGATTCATATGAGTGTTGGAAAAAAGAAGCAGTGTGGAGAAGAGAGGGGGGCTGAAGAGATGAAAAAAAGAGCCGGAGGAATTAAGAATCGAGTTAGGAGCGGGCTTTATCTGACGGGAAACTGTGAAACTGCAAAGTGCAAGAAAACTTTTCCTATCAGTACTCTCTTTCAGCTAGTCTATAGGTTTGCACCCCCTGTGTGTGTGTTTATGTAGCATGAATGTGTGTATTAAGAAGATAGCTTTTCCTTCCCAATGGAGGGAGACATCAGTGTGTCGGTGAGCGTGATTGGTTGTTGGCCCTGAGGGTCTGTCCTCTGCATCTGTCTCCTGACTGGCTACTCTGTGACCAATCAGAGTAGCCAAACCTCACCGTGGCAATCAGATAGTGACACACTCTCTGTGGGCATCAGCAGGTCATCTGGAAATACTTGTTATGTTTTATCTCCCGGTGACACACACTATCAGCAATGCACACACACCAAAATAACCTTTCTGTCTTGTCTCTGTCTCTCTAGGAGATTGCTGCATATCTCATCACTTTTGAGAAACATGATGAGTGGCTGACAACATCGCCCAAAACCAGGTGAGGAGACTACAGACACTGACTTCCACACAAGTGTTTTTTTTTTTCATATAAATCCCATCTGTAACAGTGATGATGGCATTGTGAAAAGAATGTATTTTAACCAGTCAGGAAGTTGCAAAGTTTTGTCATAATGTGTTGTGTTTACAGTCCTCAAAATTATTCATAATCTACAATTAAAGAAAATGCCAAATTTACAATAGTAATTCATATAGCAGGAAACTAGTAAAAAGTATTAATAAATCAAAAATAAATGAATTATAATTTAGCAAAATAAAATATAGCTTTTGAATTGTTGTCAAAAAAAAATAAAATAAAAACAAAAAAAAAACGTCCCAGACAAATTGGAGCACCTTGCTTGTGAAAAAGTAGAAAAATACCTGTCAACGGGTGCAGAGGTCTGATTGGATGTTATAGAAAACACTTTCTTGCAGTGAATGTCTCAAAGGGTTGCTCAGCAAAATTTTAGTTCGGCAGCCCCATCATGCTTGTCTACTTGTTTATTTTTTGTTTATTTGTTTTTAATTTTTTTGGTAAACTTCAATTCAAAATAAATGGCATGATTTTCTTTTTTATGTACTGTTAGATTTTTTTATTATTATTATTTCAACTTATTTCACTGACAGCTGATTTTTTTGTTTTACTTATCCAATTGGAGGATATGAATAATTTTGAAGATGACTCTACATGTAACTATGACTACCTGAAAAAAAGCACCCATGACAGTTGTGGTCAGTTTGTCAAACCATAATTGTTCTGTAATCATAATGAAAGTAATTCAATTAAGTTTTATTTGTATAATGCCAATTCACAACAAAGTCACCTCAAAGCACTTTACAGACATAATCAGTTCTGGCTAATTCATTCTGATCCAATTAATACAAATCCACATTAGTGAAGTTTCTGATAAAAGGTGATTTGATTTCATCCCCCATCATGATCAAGCATAGGGTGTCGGGCACCAGTAGGAGGTGGACAGGACAAGATAGAGGAGCCAAAAAGCAACATAACTCCAAGTCAGCAAAACCTACTGACGAAAAAGAGGGGATATACAAATTAATGACCAATACTATCATGTATTTATGTGGACAATGAGAAGCAGAGAGATGAAAAAGTAAGGAAGTGCTCCATGCTTCATGGGATGTTCCTCAGCAGTCAGCCGGAATTAAAATGTTTTTCCAAACCCAACAACAAAGTGCAGAAAGGATTTAGGTAAAGTGTTGTTTTACTAATTTTGTCTCAGTTTCACTTTCTTGAAGGCTGTTGGTTAAAAGTGCAAAATCCAACCACTCCTCTTCCCTCTATATGCAGGCTCTGTGTCTTTTTTAATAAGAGTTGACAGTGGCACAGACTCCATTGTAGAAATACTTGTATTCTGCTTGTTGGGGTGGTACATTTGAGGAATCAAGATACATGTTTGAGGGCATGAACAAATGATAGATATGACTTGTTAGAGAATGTGCTGCATAAACAGACTTCAAACTCATTAGGTTAAAAAAAAAGTGTCAAAATAATTCCTAAAGTTTTTATACTTCACCAATTCACAGTCAGAAATATTGTTACACTAACAGAGGAAATAATTGTTACCAAAAGACTGTGGTTGATTAGTAGAGATCACTTTAACAGGTGTCTGATGCTAAAAGAGAAGGTTTTTATTTGAGTGAAATACTGCATCCCAAAGAACCTTGATACATGAAACATGGTGGAAGTATCATGGTTGAGGACAGTGTTGTCTCTCTCAGTCCTTGGCGGCTACTGCTTTATAAGTTTGAAATGTTTCCTTTTTCCAACTCACCTAATTGAAGGTAAACAAAGAGGCTTATGCAGAATTTGTTATTAGTAATAACGTAATAAAGTGTTCAAGGGATCCGTTTACAATGATTTAGATGTGTTGGAGGACAGAAACATCTCAAGCAGGATTACTCAATTCAGTCCTACGAGGGCCGCAATCCAGTGGCTTTTCCATCTCTTCCTGCTCTAACACACCTGAATCAAATTAGATAGAGCCAAAAGCCAATCAAGCTCTGCACAATTACACATATTCTGGATGGCTTGTGTGTAAACAAGTTTACATGCACACCAAGTCTGATCATTATCTAGTTTCTGAGTTATCAAGTAATCATGTAGACAGCATAACTCATATACAGCGAGTGCAGAATTATTAGGCAAATGAGTATTTTGACATCATCCTCTTTATACATGTTGTCTTACTCCAAGCTGTATAGGCCCAAAGCCTACTACCAAATAAGCAAATCAGGTGATGTGCATCTCTGTAATGAGAAGGGGTGTGGTCTAATGACATCAGCACCCTATATCAGCTGTATTAGGTAAACATAATTATTAGGCAAATTAACAATAAACAAATATATACCCATTTCAGTTATTTTCACTGGGGAAACCAATATAACAGCTCAACATTCACAAATATACATTTCTGACATTCAAAAACAAAACAAAACAAATCAGTGACCTTTTTTTTTTATTATTTTTTTTTTTTTTTTTTTTTTCTCCTCCTTTCTCTTCATATTATACTTTTCTTTCTTTTTTTCTTATTATTTTAAAAAAAAAAATAAACTAATTTTTTTTTTTTTTCTTCTTTTTATATTAAAAATAAAAAATAATAAAAATAATAAAATAATATATTTTTTTTTTATTTTATTTTTATTTTCTTTCATTTTTTCTTTATAATAAATAAAAAAAATGATATAAAACATAACACACTGTTTATTGTTGTTTTTTCTTTTTTTTTTCCTATATATTATTTTATTATTTTTTTAAATTTTTTTTTTTTATTTTTTATTTTTTTCATCTTCACTCATTAATTCTCTTTTTTTTCTTTTTCTCTTTTTTTTTTTATATTATTTTTCGTGATTGCTGGGGGAGGGCCCCCACACGCTGGCTTAGAGGGGGGCGGACGAGGCAGCCCTTTTTTCTTTTTTTTTTTATTTCTTTTTTTTTTTTTTTTTCTTTTTCCTTTACCGCACTCCCTCCGGTCGTCTACTTTCTCCTTCTTTCTTCCCATCTCTCTCTTATATTATATTGTTCTCTATAATTTTATTTTTAATTCTTTTTTCCTTCTCTTTTTCTTTTCTTTCTCTCTCTTTCTTCCTTCGGGGGGGGGGGATTATTCAATACAGAGAGGTATGAGATATATGCCAGCAGGGGGAGACAAAGGGGATCCGGCAAAAATCTTATTTTTCGTGTTGGGTTTGACTTTTTGTTTTTTTTTATTCTCTCTTCCTTCTTCATCTTATTTCTTTTTTTGGCATCCCCTCCCCTTTTTCTTTTTTTTTGTTTTCTTTTTTTTTTGTTGCAACATACATCTAGATATGAACACTTCTATCTTTATATCTTTCTGCCAGTGTGCATGCCTCTCTTTCTCTCTCTCTCTCTATAAAGGGAGGAAGAATATATTATATTTCACAATATTTATCTCTACTTTTTTTTTTTTTTTTTTTTTCTTTTTTTTTTTATTTTTTTAGTTTTATAATAATTTATTGTGTCTCCTAGTGACTTGGGGGCCACAGTCTCATTAATTAAATGAAACACTAGTACAATATAGCCACCTTTCTTTGCAAGGACACTCAAAAGCTGCCATCCATGGATCCTGTCAGTGTTTTGATCTGTTCACCATCAACATTGCGTGGAGCAGCAACCACAGCCTCCCAGACACTGTTCAGAGAGGTGGACTGTTTTCCCTCCTTGTAAATTTCCCATTTGATGAGGGACCACAGGTTCTCTATGGGGTTCAGATCAGGTGAACAAGGAGGCCATGTCATTAGTTTTTCTTCTCTTAGACCCTTACTTGCCAGCCACGCTGTGGAGTACTTGGATGCGTGTGATGGAGCATTGTCCTGCATGAAAATCATGTTTTTCTTGAAGGATGCGGACTTCTTCCTGTACCACTGCTTGAAGAAGGTGCCTTTCAGAAACTGGCAGTAGGACTGGGAGTTGAGCTTGAGCCCAAAAGGCCCCACAAGCTCATCTTTGATGATACCAGCCCATACCAGTACCCCACCTCCACCTTGCTGGCGTCTGAGTCGGACTGGAGCTCTCTGCCCTTTACCGATCCGGCCACAGGTCCATCCATCTGGCCCATCAAGACTCACTCTCATTTCACCAGTCCATAAAACCTTAGAAAAATCAGTCTTGAGATATTTCTTGGCCCAGTCTTGACGTTTCAGCTTGTGTGTTTTGTTCAGTGGTGGTCGTTTTTCAGCCTTTCTTACCTTGGCCATGTCTCTGATTATTGCACACCTTGTGCTTTTGGGCACTCCAGTGATGTTGCAGCTCTGAAATAAGGCAAAACTGCAGGCAAGTGGCATCTTGGCAGCTGCAAGCTTGACTTTTCTCAGTTCATGGGCAGCTATTTTGCGCCTTGGTTTTTCAATACATTTCTTGGGACCCTGTTGACAATTTTGAATGAAACGCTTGATTGTTCAATGATTACGCTTCAGAAGCTTGGCAATTTTAAGAGTGCTGTATCCCTCTGCAAGATATCTCACTATTTTTGACTTTTCAGAGCCTGTCAAGTCCCTCTTCTGACCCATTTTGCCAAAGGAAAGGAAGTTGCCTAATAATTATGTTTGCCTAATACAGCTGATATAGGGTGTTGATGTCATTAGACCACACCCCTTCTCATTACAGAGATGCACATCACCTGATATGCTTAATTGGTAGTTGGGCCTATACAGCTTGGAGTAAGACAACAGGCATAAAGAGGATGATGGGGTCAAAATACTCATTTGCCTAATAATTCTGCACTCCTTGTACTTTATCAGGTAGAAGTAGTTGTCTGACAGAAAAATCTGATTCATACACCTAGATGGCTCCCCAATACTTTATATAGATCTATATATATTTATATCTGATTAATTTTGTCCTTTTTACATCTGCACATATCCAAAACCCCACTTTTAAAGATGAAAGTGATGCAGTCACAACACAACAGCGTACAGAAGCAGGAAGTTCGGAGTAAAAACTAAGTCAAACTAAGTAAAACATTCAAACACAGTCTATTTTGCAGGCTTATAAACTCCCTCATTCGTGCAGCTAATTAGGTGTATAAATCACTCGTTTGATCACGATACGATTTCGATTCAATTTGATTCAGGATCCACCGATCGATATAAAACAATATAAAACATTATAAAACAATATTACAAGTAATAAAGAAGGTTATTATTTCTTAACAATAACTGTAAGCTTTGCAGTACAACTTCCCTGTGTCATATTTAACCACTGCACAACTATAAACATGTATTTTGTAGTGAAAATGTGTCATAGGACCTTCAAAATAAAGCCATTTTTATAATAAAAGTGGGTTTGATATGGATTTGTGGTCGATATTGGGTTTTTAAATTTATTTACGATCTATACATCAATCTATATCTATATCAATGTATCGATATATTGACGTATCGATATATTGATGTATCTATTAAGATCGATGTATTGTTACAGCTTAAGGTTTAGACCGTATGTGCCACCATATTCAACAAAGAGTGGATGTTTTATAAATGAAAGGAATTGAATCTTACATCACTGTTTGTATAATCTTCGATAGATATCCAATAGTAGCCTAGAACATGTAGATCAGGGTTTTTCAAATATTAAATTTCTGAAGTGCATGTATCCGCCTCATATCTGATCATTGCAGTTATTTGATTATAATGGTAGCATAAATGGGCTCACTGATGAATAAATTAAACCAATACATTCTACACAACAGGTGACAACATCTTGTAATGCAGAAAAGTTTAAATTATATCACGGCCAAGTTAATGTTCTGACATTAATCTATTTTAAATGAACAGTGACCAAAATGACACCATCATCCCAGAAATGAAGCTTCTCTGTAGAGAAAGATAAATTTCTTCCAAGCTGATGCACAGCACTGATTAATTTTTACAGAAGAAGGTTTGTTGCAATAACTGCATTTTGCCTTAATTCATAATATCGAATCATTTCCCTTGGTAGATTACAGTTTTTCTTAACTGCTAAAACACTATTTTTGAAATGTCCCCTCAGTTTTTCACAACTTTAAACATGAATCCCATAACTCAAACTACTTTCCCAAAACTTCTGCTTCTTGCTGCAAAAGGAAGTTACTGACTCAAAACAGCATCACCTGGCCTCAAAAAGAGACACTATTGTCAAATCATGCCCCAAGCACAGCAAAATGTAAAACACTACAGAGCAATCAGGAAACACTAGAAGGAAAAAAGGAAAACATAGTTCTCAGAACATCATGCTGTCAAAATGTATGTTTTTTTTATTTACATCAGGCCAAATGCATCATGTCACAACACAGAGAACTCATAAAGTACTAGAGCGCAGACCTCTGCCAAGCAGATCTCGCAATGATAAAGAATCCTTCAAAAAATTCATGGATCCAGAAGATGATCTGAATCACCACCAAAATGTAATGGGTTCATTCTTGGGCTGAGGCTCATGACTGGTGAAAATTTCAGGTCAATCCGTCCAGAACTTTTTCCGTAAAGTTGCTGACAGACAGATAAACAAACCAACGCATCAAAAACATAACCTCCTTGGACTGTAGCATGGCAGATCACAGTTGCACGGATTTCACCTGAAATGAAGGCTCTGCGTCGGACCTGATTTTGCCCCCTTATGTCCTCACCCTTGACCACCTCTTATGCGTACTCTTCCTCTCTGATTTCCTCTATCCATTGCAAAATCTTGACCTCCCACAGCTTCCTCAACTGGTTTATATTGGTTCCCTCATCAGCCAAAGGTGAAATCAATTTTGAGTCACATGTGTTTACCTGTTGACACCTGTGTCTTAGTTGTGATCAAAGTGTGCAGCATGTGTTCACCATTTTGCACAGCAAGTGCATCACAATGCAAATGTGTTTGCAAACAGTGTCTAATGATGTGAAAGGTGCTTTCAGTTTTGATCAAAAGAGGACCGATTTGATACCTTGGTTTAGGCTTCTGAAAAATTGGCTTTGAGAATGGGATTTAGTGTTTTAGCAACTGAGAAAAACTGTAATGACCAAGTATGATACTTTTTTTTTTTTAGTTACATTTTATTTGGTTCTCTTTAGCTACTCTTTGGAGAGAAAATCTGATGAGGATTATAAAGAATAATTTACAAACTTTCAAGCATCACAGTACAAACACAGAATCCCTCAATCAGTTAGTGAGTCAGATTAGTTTATTCTCAAATAACTAAGTGCTTGTATTTAATTAAAACATTAGTGATGTATGTCAACTGTCTGTCCTGCTGACAGCCTACTCTGCATGTACAGAATGCTCTGTAGTATGGTTGAACTGTAAAGCACATAGTCAGCTAGAAATGAAGTATTAATGGATGTAAATGTATTAGGATAAGTGATGTATAATTCAGACACAAGAGGAAAAGGGGGGGTAAAGGGAGGGGTAGCATGTGTATATAAGATGGGGTGTGAAAAGGGATTCACATGTCAGAACTGAATATTCATTGATATGAAATATCCATAAGTAGCTCTTCCTAGAATGAGGAGTGGATTTAGTGAGGAAGGGGGGCTGGAAGAGAAGGAAGAGAGAATAAAAGACTGTTGAAAAGGGCAAGTTGAATTATTGATGAATCACCTTATTGACATTTACTTTAGTTAATCCAGATGTAGGTATATGCTGTAGATAAAGAGAGAGAGAAAGTGAAAATAAAATTGAGAGAAAGGGAGAAAAGAAAAAGTAAAGTTAAGCAAGTGAAGCTGTCACCTTATGGCCCCGTTTCTGATTCCTGACACCGCTGAAAGCCCGAAGTGATGCCTCTGCATTCCCATTGTGCCAGCTGAAGGACTCGTCTCAGGAGCAGCCGGAGGCCACCAGCACGGTTTATGTTGTGGATGGATTTCTCATTGATTGGCTGTGCTGCCGTACAGCCTCAGCCTCCCGGCAGCAGCAGCAGCAGCAGCAGCAGTCATATTGGTGTTATTGAGCAGCAGTTAGATATAATCCCATTTACACATGACACGAGGCACGATTAGAACAGATTACACCTAATCCCATCAGATGGAAAGGAGCTCAGCTAACGGAGCCACTGACATTTATGTGAATGCATTTTTTTGTGTGTGTGCATGTGAGGTTTTGTATCTATATGTGTGCTTGCATTTGCATGCTTGTGCGTGCATATGTAGTGTGTGTGTGTGTGTGTGTGTGTGGGGGGGGGGGGGGGGGGTATAAGGATAACAATCAATGACCTTCATTTCTCCTATCACTAAACTCCCTCATCTGTTCAAAGTAAAAACTGTTACCTCCTCTCTGCTTCTCCTTTCACTTGCTCCTCCTTCTCTCCTCCCTTACAGGACTCAGTCACACACCCACTCTGCCTCTTTATCTTGCTGTCCCCCCCCCCCCCCCCCTTTTTCCTCCCCCTTGCCTTCTCTGTTTTTGCTCTGCTACACCGTGGAACGGTTGAAAAGCTTTTTATATCCCACACATCACAGCCTAGTTACAATCAATAGCATTTATGTCTGCTTGAATCACAAGGTTTGCGAGGAACACGGGCACCGTCCGTGCGCATGTATCACCACGCGCGCGCCATCACATATGAACACGCACGCATTTTGCCACCCACACACAAGCACACGTTTGATCTCATCCATCTTCTCCGTAACATAATTAGAATCAGCAGCTCTAAGATGACTCACACTGCTCGAGACAGA
This sequence comes from Atherinomorus stipes, assembly GCA_023101725.1. NCBI lineage: Eukaryota > Metazoa > Chordata > Actinopteri > Atheriniformes > Atherinidae > Atherinomorus > Atherinomorus stipes. The sequence goes on along the minus strand of JALJCO010013346.1, from coordinate 2,801,863 downwards.
GACTATACTTGGCTTTGATCGGAGGGTGGGGGTCTCCACTCCACTAAGAAACTGGCAGGCTCGCCCCAAAACAGAACAGATTTAAGGTGTCAAAGAAAATCAGCTCAAAGTAAATTCAATTTCACTACACACAATGTTCTGAGTATAGTGCAATCCTCTCAGTCCATATAGATGTGTCGACATCAAATTCAGAGAGGAGGAGAGGAGAGGAGAGGAGAGGAGAGGAGAGGAGAGGAGAGGAGAGGAGAGGAGAGGAGAGGAGAGGAGAGGAGAGGAGAGGAGAGGAGAGGAGAGGAGGAAATAAAACAGTGTTAGGGGAGTAATAGAATGAATAGAAGAGATGAGAGGGTGAGAAGACCTGGTGAGGAGAACTGAGGGACTGAAGGAGAAGTAAAGAGAAAATGAGGAGATGGTGTGATAAAAGGGATAAGGACTTGAGGTTGACTGAGAGGAACACAGGGAGAGGAGAGAGAGAGGAGGTTTAGAAAATGTGTGTTTTTTGTGTGTGCATTCATAGGTTCACGCGACTGCCTGAGAGATAGGATTTGTGAGTAAATAAGTTAGTTTATTGATTGTTAACAGGTCTGTTCTCTCTCTGTTGTTACAAGATAAGGCACAGAAGTGTTTTTCCTCCTCCAACACACTCGCAAAGTCACACACACACCCATCCCTTATGTTTTAAAGTGTAATGATTGATTGCTGAGCAGCAGGTTTGACATTGAGCCCAAAGAACACACGGCAGTAGGTCCTGCCATCTCTGATATCGCTGTAATATCTCTGTCTTTGTACATGTTTTACTCCTGGTGTGTGCCTTTGTGTGTGTGTGTTTGTGCATGCATGTTCATCCCACCAGGTGTGTATAGAGAGGGAGCTTAGAGGCCAATGTTCTTGCTGTGCCAATAAATCACCCTACTAAAATATTAACATGTTGGAGTGTAAGGCTATGTATGAGCAGGGAGGGGGGCACATGAGAGCAGCTAATGTGGCTGTGGGAGAGTTACGCTGACGTCACAGCGTAATATACTGCTCTGGTTGGAGTTATGCAGTGCAGGCAAAGTTGAACCATTAAATTTTATATCTGTAGTTAGTTTACAGGTGGTTAAATTGCTGTTTCTTTAATATGGTGAACTCTTTTTCAGCGTAACAGTGGATGTCTTCCTGTCTCACCCAGTCTTTTTACTGTGTCCCATCAGGCCTCAAAATGGCTCTATGATCCTCTACAACCGTAAAAAGGTGAAGTACAGGAAAGATGGCTACTGCTGGAAGAAGAGGAAAGACGGGAAGACCACCAGAGAGGATCATATGAAGCTGAAAGTCCAGGGAGTAGAGGTAAGAGGCTGCAATGGAGAAAAAAAAAACAAGTCGATGATTGTGCTTGCCTCTGAGTTTGGTTTCACTCCCAGTCTTGTCCTTGCTCTCCTTGACTTTGAAGAGGCACATATGTGCAACACAAATGAACACACAAACGGGTATGCCACTGAAGCTACAGGCCAATTTGTGGCCTGAAAGCGAGCGGTGCCCCTCTTTCTATTCCTTCCTCCTTGCTCCGGTCCCTGTCTCCCTTTCTCTCTCTTTCTGAAGGATAAGAGTGTGTTTGGCCCAAGGCCAGGAATGATGTCAATGCCTCCTTCAGCAGTACAGAGAGGGGTATCGATCCAGTCTCAAGGCAGTGTCTGTGCGTGTGTGTGAGTGTGCGTGTTTGAGTCACATCAGCCAGCTCAAAAATTGATTATTCAGCAGGAATATACCAGGAGGTGAGAGAAGTGAGCATGCATGTGTCAGAAACAGAAAGAATTAGGTGGAGAGGAGAGCAAAGAAGAGACTATGAGGACGGACGTGAATGTTTACAAGGGGCCCAGTGCTTTTGAATTAAAGGTGAGCAAGAACAGGTAAAAAAAGACATAAAGGTTGTAATACAGATCAAGTATTCCTTTATAATTCACAATCTCACTCTCAGTCTCAGACTTACATCTCATGCATTTTTGTGCACTGCAGCTGTACACATACTCCAGCAAACACGCACACAAAGGGAAGTGTTTCTTTCCCGCTACTTGGTCAGTAATTGTTTGTGTCACCTCTTCCCAGGACCCCTCAAGCAAGCAAGTAAGCAGTGTGTATAGCACGGGTTGGGAATGAGAGAATGAGGAAAGCAGCAAGATGAGCAGAGGGAGAGGAGGGAGGATGGGGAGAGGCAGGAAGCATGAGAGAAAAACATAACCCTGGATGGAGAGCCTCCTCATATCGAATGGAAATATATGGAAATGCACTCTGCCTTTGGCAAAACACACTTTAGATAGAGGGCGGGCTACTTCTGAGAAGAGGGAAAATGGTGACAAAATATAAGTGCGTGTGAGTGTGACTGAGAAGAAAAAACACAACATGCTTTAAGTGTAAATTACATATTGGCTGATTGCAGAGTATTTACGTTTGTGGCAATTTTGCCTTTAAAATAGCCACTTCATATGTGTGAATGTATGTGTGGAGTGTGTGTGTGTGTAAGTCTTGATTTTACTGCATTTGAAAAAGTGATGGCGGTGACCTTGATAGAAGGCTGTCATCACTTCATCCCTCATCTGTCAAACACCTCAACACTCTTCATTAAGGCTGGGTATTGAACCTTGATACATTTGGAGTACTAAGGATTTTACCATTGCACAAAATGCTGTTATAACATAGAAGATGACTTTTAATGTATAGTTATTCACTCATTCTGTGATTAGATAGACGCTTTCACTACTTTATTCTTATTTCAAGTATTGAAAAATCCAGTGGATTTGGCACTTGTTCAGAAAAGCTGGTATCAGACTTGCATGAGTATCGAATATTTCATGCTCTGCTCAATATTTCATACCATATTAAATTTTACAGACACTCTGAAGTTTTGCAGATCTGTATGTCAACCATTGTTCTCATGTGTTTGGTCTTTTTCCACACGTTGTATTTCACATATATAAGCGTCTTCTGCAGGATGGAGTCCATACTGATCCTACTTGTCTTCATTACATCCACATTGACGGGTCGCTTTCACACATCCTCTTTGTTCACTTTACTGTTGCTGATCTGTCTTACACAGTAGTGAATCATACAACTTTGCAACTTTTTGTGAATTTCAAGTAGTTTATGCCCTTTTCTGCAGAGGCGGTGAATTTCAGTCTCTTTTGCTGTTATTGTCAACATCAGATTGATGGTATTTTACAGAAGACATTAGGAAAAAAACACATACAGCATGTTTGCAATTTACTTTTAGCACCGCAATCGATACAACCTAAGTGGGTATAACCTAAGTTCTCCTCTCCTGTTCTCTCCTTTGCTGTCCTCTCCTCCTCCTCTCCTTTTGCAATTTTTGTCTTGCTTCCTCCCTTTTTCTTTTTCTTGTTCACCACTGCAATCTCCTCTCCTCTACTGTCCTCTCCTTTCCTCTCTCCAGTGTCTGTATGGCTGCTACGTCCACTCCTCCATCATCCCCACCTTCCATCGTAGATGCTATTGGCTGCTGCAGGTAAGCCCACCGCCCTTTCCCACCTTACCTTTTTTTCACACATTTAAGCAAAATCAAAACTATATTTTGACTAAAATAATTGTAATATGGTGATTACAGAGCTGCACAGTGTGGCTTTGTCATTTTGAGTTATTTCCCCTGACATTATGGCTGTTGTATAACACTCTTTTAAACCATGTTAAGTTTTATCTTACTTCAGCTAGAAATTATACAGTATATTAGTTTCACACAAAGTTTCACCTGTAAAATTTTGAAAACAAAATGCGAAGTTAAACCATAGGCGAGCAATAAATAAAAGCAATAAAATAAAAAAAATCATCCTCTTCTAAATTAATGAGGCGGACTCAGACTGCTGAAAATAATATCACAAGACTGGATGGATAATAAAACTTTATGTTGTTTGGCTGACTGGCGTGTCCTTCCTACACATATAGACTGTTGTGAAATATACAAGACATATGCAACGCCTTGCACAATGCAAAACCATGCAGGGCAGTTTAGATATCTCTTTTTCCCAGGAGTTGACAGTAACTTCCCTAAGAACAGTGTGTTATCTAACCCTGACTCTCAATACTTGCATCAAGGACTCAGGTGCTCCTCTCTATGTGGTCCTTTCAAAGAAAATGCCCTGGAGCTACGACTAGCACACATAACATGTTCTCACAAACACACATATGCAGAGGTGTCTCCTGAGTATAAAAAGTGTGCTGCTTTTCATAAAGATGTTGGACTCACTCTGTTGCTCATGTGAGAAAAAACAGAGTAGCAGTTGTGTGCACGCGCCCACACACGCACACACACAGGTCTCTCCCTCTATTGGCCATGCAAGGAATGGTCACAGGACCTCATCATCCTCTGATGGCATGTTGCATGATGAATCTTGAACATGTCTGCATATATTTAAACCGCCTCTCATCATCTTGCTGTGAATGCCAGAGAAAATATTTGTGCATTTCAGATGAGCAAATGCAAACACATACATGTAGTTTGTAATAGTAGTAGCCACAAGGGTTTTTCCATAATTTGTCACGCAAAATTTCCATGGAAATGTCAGCCATCTCTGTAAATTGAAATATCACGCCCTAACCCAAGATGTACATTTTTTTTTTCTCAGCATGGCCCACAAGTTTGACTCCTGCAGCCTGAAATTATAAGAGGGGGAAATTCGACTTGCTTTATCTGTAATGTACCATTTTCTGCTCTTTGCTCAGATATCAAAACACATCAGTGAATATGATCATAAATCAGTCCATGGGAGCTGTTGCATTGCACAGTGTGGTGATGTAGCAGCCCACTGTGCTACCCCCCTTTGGAGAGAAAAGTGTTCCACCTCAGCAGGTCCACCCTCTAACCTGAGTCTGTCTACTGAATCTTTCATCGCGGAGAGGCTCTCTCTCTATCTCTTTCTCCCTCTCTCACACACACATGCCCACAAACGCACTTGTTGAATCATTCATGGGCTAGAAATTCCATAGGTCTGCTGGTGACCTGCAGTGTAGTGAGAACTTAATTCCCCCTGTTTCTCTCATTCTTTCTTCATATATATCCTATATCACACACACATACACACAAACACACATGTAGACACTGAAGCGTTAGAGAGAGTGATGAGTGTGCTCCAGCTGTTAAATCTTTTATGGGCAGGTGAGAGAATCTTATCTGACACGCTAAGTCTGACCTTCCTGTCCTCCACTTTCTCTTCCACTTTCCTTTTCAATTCCTCCTCCACTATTTCCTTTGTAAACACTCACTCGTTTTGTTTTCTTCTTTACGTGGTTAAAACAAATGTCAGTGAAAATATTTTTGGATGATGTGTGACAATAACAGCGTGGTCCTGTTTATGTTTGCTTTACCGCCCGCTGTAGAACCCAGACATCGTGCTGGTGCACTACCTGAATGTACCTGCAGTGGACGATAGCGGGAAGCCATGCGGTCCTGTCCTCTGCTCCATCAACACAGACAGGAAGGAGTGGGCCAAGTGGAGCAAGGAGGAGCTCATTGGACAACTCAAACCTATGTGTGAGTTGCCTACTTGAACACTTTTCCACCCTCCTACTTCAAAGCTCTCATGTTTCAGCCTTCACACTTTTCCTACTCCTGGGAAATATGAGTCACCTGAGGGCCAGCAACATAACGAGTCAGCTCTTTGCAAAGTGGTCAAAGAGGATCCTGTCCATCACAATCCATCATAGTATTCCATTTGGTTCCCTTTCATTTGTGTAGACTTTGGTGTCTAATTTTCATTTGTTCGTAATGGGGATTACACAGTATCCCACACAGGTGTTTTTATTTGGAAATAATCTATTAATCTTTCATTTTGCTTGATTTAGAAATCTATTAGACAAAAAAATATAGATTTTTGTATGTAAATTATTCTTGAATCGGCAAATGAGTGACTTCACATATGGTCCTCAAAACTATTCAGACCCTCCAATTAAACAAAAGGCTAATTTGACAATAGTAATTCAAATAACAAGAAACTAACTTACTAAATTATAATTTTGTGAATTAAATTATTGTTTTTGAATTGTGCTTGAAAATAGTAATTTAAAAAAACAAACAAAACTGTCTCAGACATATTAAAGCAACTTTCCCGTGAACAGTGGACCAAGATACAGTACCTGCAGAAGTCTTTGTGAACATTACAGAAAACACGAGATTGCAGTGATTGCCTCAAAGGGTTGTTCAACAAAATTTCAGCTTCAGAGCCCCATCATGCTTTTATAATTGTTTTATTTTTTGTGTTTGTTTTTAATGTTTTTGTCAAACCACAATTCAAAATCAATGTTATAATTTTTTAAAGAATTTTTATTTATTATCACTTTGGTCAATTTCAACTTATTTCACTGACAGATTTTTTTTCCCATCCTTAATCGGAGTGTATAAATAATTTTGATGACGACTGTACATGACACAATGAAGCAGATGGCCCATTGGAGTACAATAAATACTGGATCTTAATTTTTTTTTTAATTTAAAAAGAAAAGAAAAAGAGGTTAGCCGCCCCATGTCAAGTCAAGTCAAGTCTGATTTATTTACAAAGCACATTTAAAAACAATCTCAGTTTACCAAAGTGCTGTATATACATTACAAATGGCAGTTTTTCCCTCTAAAGTATAATTTTGACATTAAAGATACAGCAAATTGTTAGGAAAGGACTTATATGAACAAACTCATACAGTGGCATTATTTACTTACAGGTACAGCATGTAAGAGTTGTTGACATTTGGTGGTTAAGATGGGCCTATGAAAGGACTTCAAATGCTAGGTGCAGTTATTACTAGAAGGTCTTCCGTGCCAAAATTATTCTTTCTCACATAGTCATGTAACAATCTGCTAGTGGATCCGACAGCCTCAGGTGCAGTGATGACTGCACTACAGGTTTGGTGCTTTTTAAGGTATTGCTTATCCCAAACAGTACTCTAGCTCCTGTCAACCTTTACTTGACCTGTTTGTCCATTCAGAGACACCATAGTAAAAATGGTGGCACAACTATGGCAGCTAAGGTATGTGGAGCCACAGGTAGCAGATATAAATGGCTCATTCAAAGAGAATAAAAATATAACAGTTATTTTAGTAGTATTTAGATACCAATAGAAACACATTTTTAAAGATATTTTTCATCATTGACTCTAAATGTAGTTATGCCTTCAGCTTGGTTGAGAAAATACTATCAGTGGAATGCAATTAACAATATTAAATTAATATGTTTTAGCACAAATTTATGCTTTCATTTTAGTTATTTCATTTGACCTTTGACCTCAGTTTTAGTCTTAACTATATACATCTGATGGCTTCAGTTACTTGCTTCACAAATTCCTGTATTTCATCCAAAATCTAAACTTATAAAATGTCATGCCTTGTCATTAATTAAAGCAGCCAACTGTTTATACAAGTAAAGCTAAAACCATTAGTCAATTAGATTAATCAATTAGCTGACTGACAGAAAATTAAGTGGCAACTGTTTTGCTAATCATTTAAGCAATTCATCATGCACAAACATTTAATGATTCCAGCTTCACAGATGTTAAGATTTGCTGCTGTTGCCTACATCATACTGATAACTTTAAGGTATGGACTGTTGGTTTGACAAAATGGGCTCTGGATGACTGGGACAGCGCTCTTCAATATTTTCAGCAAATTTTACAGACCAAAGGGAAAAAAATCAATTGTTTCAGTGAAGAGCAGATTAATTAGCAAGTTATTCCTCAATGAGAATCAAATTAAGCTTATTCTTGTTCAACATCAAAACACTCCTTTTAGATCATTACATAATTAATAAAGGTTTACTGATATGATACAGGGACTTCATGGTGGTTAGCACTTTTGCCTCGCAGCAAGGTTTCTGCTTGTCCCTGTGCTAGTTTGAGTTCTCTCCAGCTTCCTCCATTCAAAAACAAGCATATTAGGTTAATTTGCCATTCTAAATTGACCTTTAGAGTAAGTTGTGTTGGCCCTGTAATGGACTGAAGACCTGTGCACAGTGTATTCTCTCTCATTCATTGGCAACCGGGAAAGGCTCCAGTCCCCTTTGTGACCCTGGATGGATGAATCATAACGTACTCATAATACGTTTATTGGTCAGATTGGAAAATTTAGTGAATTAATTACGTTTAACTACATTTCCTCCAAATCTATTGACATAGATGAACTTACACCTGTTTTTAGAAGTTTTGATGTGAAAAATGTAGGGATGCATGATATTGGAATTTTGCCTGATATCAATATGCCGATATTTTAAAACTCATGTGGCCAATAACCAATATTGATACCGATATTAAAGCTGAAAAAATAAGCAGTCATTCCAAATAGCAGGTTTGTTATTCATTTCCAACACTTTGAAAGGGGTCGCAAAAATAAAGATACACTGGAATATCGCGATATTTTTATATGCCAATATCAAATTGATATTTACAAATGCGGTATCGATTTATTTTACTTACAAAATCTTGCGAGATTTCACCGTTCTGTTGCAAAATCTCACGATATTTTGTGAATTTCCGCAAGATTTCATAACAGAACGAAAAACTATCGCAAAATTTCATTTGTAAAATAGATCAATACCGTATTTTTAAATATCGATATGATATCGGCATTTGAAAATATCACAATATGTCAGTGTATCAATATTTTTTCCCACTCCTAGTCTTTAGAAGTTTTAAAGTCTGTAAAGACTTTAGAAGAGCGGGCTAATCGGTTAGATATCGGTTAAATATCCGTGGGGTGGGCGATGTCAGTTTTAAGGCTGATATAGGCCGATACCGATAGGAAGCCGATTATATCGTGCATCCCTAGCAAAATGTTCATAAAAACAATTTGTAAATATCAAAAAAGCTATAATTTATTCACAAATAAATCTTATTTTATTGATCATTACATGCTTTCAGTTTGAGAAAGTTCTGGACTACAAGTTGACCAGTTTAACTACAAACCCATGTGTTGTGATAGATGCTGTGATTAAGGATTGTTTTGCTGAACTATCCAAGGGCTTCCATGAAAAAACATCATCTGGATGGAAGCATGATGTTCTCCATCCTGTATTGATGGTGCCCTCCCAGATATGCAAGCTGCCAGTTTTGTTGCATTTGTGCACCTCCATGCCATCACAGATGGAAGCTTTTGAACTGAGCACTGTTAACAAGTCAGATTTTCCCTTTTTCTTGAGTTTGTAGGATGTAATTTCCTCTGGAATTTAAATGTAACTTTTTCTGGCCACAGAACAGTTTTCTAATTGCTTCAGTCTACCTTCAAATTAACTTTGGATCAAAGAAGACAGAAGTGGTTTTAGATGGCTTCTTCTTTGCACGATAGAACTTTAACCTGCATTTGTGGATGGTACAGTGAACTGTTTTCCACAGACAGTGTCACTGAAAGTGTTCTTGAGCCTGTGCTATTTTAATGTCGCACCACCTGATGGCCCGAAGGTAATGGCCATCCCAACAGATTTTGACTATGTTCCAGACAGAGATGTGCATAGTGTCTGAATATTATGTTGATATTATGTACAGTACATGATGGAATATTTAAAGTCTTCGCAATTTCATGTTAAAGAACATTATCCTAAAAGTGCGTCACAATTTCTATATAGCTTTTAGCAGACTGTTAAACTTCTGCTTATCTTTACTTCTAAGCGGTTTTGCCTCTTTCAGGTGTGTATTTGCACCCAGTCATGTTATTGACCTGTTGTTAATCAGCCTAATTAGTTGCAACATCTTTCTTCAGTTGTTTCTTATGAGTACCACTTACTTTAACATCCCTCTGTTGCCCCTATCCATTTTTTTTTAATAATGCCGCTGCCATTAAAATCGTGATGAGTGAGGTTTTTTTTTTTTTTTTCATTAAATGGTAAAATGTTCCACTGTCAACATTTGATATTTTTCCTGTGTAATTTATGTGAACAAAGTTTGGCATATGAGACTTAAAAATCCCTCTGGTTTAGTTTTGCACAACATCCCAGCTTTTTTTTTTTTACTTTGGGTTGAACATTATGAATGGAGGACTTGCTATTTGTTAAAGAAACAGAAGTACAGAGCGAAGAAAAACTTGTCTTTTTTCTAAAAGTATCTAATCCAATACAAACATCTCACAATGTGTTCAACGTCATGGAAAAACAACAAGCCAAAAAGAAAAATGTAAAGAAACATAAACTTGCTTAAAGGTGCTGTCATTAGAGTTAATTTAATGTAGAATCTGATGAATAAAAACTATAATATGCCAAAATGTATTTGAAGACTGAATTCTTATTTTAAAAAGTCATTGCAACATTTCCTACAAACATCTGAATCAGCCAGGCTTTCTACAGACATATTGGTTTCTGGTGGTTTCAACAGTCAGCACCATGCTGCCACCTAGAGGCTGACACAAATTCCAACCACGAAAGGGATTGGAAAGACAGAGGTGCCCGAAGTATCCAGCATATATTATTCATGAATCAGACTCACTGAGTAGATAACGCCATAACATGCACAGACACACACACTCGTGTAATCTCGCCCATCTTTGATGTGGTCTGAAAGGCTAAATAAGGACTTCTACCTACAATTAAGTGGCCTGTTGACTAATGCACTACTTGATTTCTCACTTTCACTTCTCTACACATGCTGATGTAGTCACATAGATCTATTTCTTAGCTCTTGTTTTTGGATCACTAACTTGATCTTTTCGTTGTTACTGGGAGGAGATGCATGTGTGCATTTACACAGAAAATAAATCAGCTAAATGATAAAAAATGTAAATTAAAAAATTTTATAAAAACATACTTTAAGATATGTAAAAATTTGTCCTGCAAAATAAGCACATTGTGCAATTTTCAGTGCATTTCCAAAGTTTTAAATGCATCTGCAGAAGCTGAATTTTAGTATTCATAAACTCATTTTGGTGCAGATTGTGGACACTGGAGGGTGCTATTACATGCTTTCAAAAGTATGTGAAGTAATGCTAATACTGGAAACATTAAGCAGAGAACATTAAAGGGCATATAAGTACTGTCAGTGTGCATTAACCTATATGCGGCTTTCTTTGTCTTGCTGTGTTTTTCCATCAGGTGCTGGAAGCAGCCTGCATCAGAAATGTTCCAGTGTCAAGCAGCGCATCATCTCATCCAAGCAGGAGTCAGGTGCAGCAGCAGGAGGGGGGACAACAGTGGGCACCAGCGTAGCAGTGGGCCAGAGAGCCGAAGAAGCAGATGGCACAGAAGTCCAGAACAGTGATGTGTCAGAGGGCCAGACAGAGCCCGGTCCTGGCGGGGGCAGGAGCAGAGGAGGTGGAGGAGAGAGGAGGAACGGCCGAATAACCAAGCCCTCCTTACTCCCGCAAAGCAGCATGGAGGTGTCTTCGTCTACTTCCACCAACCAGGTGGAGGTGCCTGACACCACCCAGAGCTCCCCGTTGTCTATTACCAGCGACATGGCTGACAGTCCTGCTCTTGCCATCGGGGCCGGCTTATCACAGAGCACTGCTGTGTTTATGTCTGAGGTCACCACGCTGACTGGAGATTCGGTTTACTCTGCCGGCCACACCCACCTGCTGGCGTCTACCCATGAGAGTACCACCACTGGCATTTTGTTAGCTGTTGCCCCTGACAACCAGCGGTTTGCATCGTTTTCTGGAGGGGTAGGTTTAGGGGAGGGAGGAGAGTTGGTTCTGTCCAGCTCTTTGGACTCTGGTGGAGGAGTCAGTCTTCCTGAGACCACCATGACCTTTGACCCTGATTGCTTCCTTAACAATCCCAAGCAGGGCCAGACATATGGAGGAGGTGGAGGGAAGACGGAGGGATGTAACGGTGATGATAGCGGACTCCACTGTTCCTCTAATGGCTTTGTCTATAACCCGGCCCTCGTCAACAACATCAAGACAGAGGCTACGCCGCTGGAGCAGCCACTGGCCACCCAGAGTAGCTATGTCGGAGAAGGAACCGGCCTCAGCCCCAGCACCACCCTAGAACAAATGGACTTCAGCGCTGTCATGTCATCATCCTGTGTCCCAAGTCTGACCCAGCCTGCACACCACTCGTCCCCGAGCCTCTTCCTCCAGGCCTCCCCTCAAACAAGCCAGCCCTCTCAGCTCCAGACCAATGGTACTAAATCCACCCAGGAATCCGGTGAGTCCCAGGCTTACATAGGCCTGCCCCCAGTGCCAACAGACTCACCAGTCACCAACGGAGACCCACATAATCACCTCCACCAAGCCACCACTGACAAGCAGGCCATGTGTGCACGGAATGGGCAAGCAACGGCGGTGGGCGCTTTTCCCCTGAATACACAGGATGCAGCTGTGGACCAGCCTGGCAACAGGGGGCATCAAGACGTTGGAGACAAACCTGCTGAAAACGGTGGGGAGTTATTACTCAAGGCTGGGGATCCTCATGAGACCTATACGAGCGTTGAGACCGAACATTACCTCCAGCCCACGGATGACACTGGAGGAGGAGAGGAGGGCGGTGGGGGAGGCGGCGGTGGAGGAGGAGGACGAGAAAATGAAATTCTGTGCAATGGTGTGAGCTTGTCAGGGGGCAGCAGTTCAGTGGTAGCCAGTCCTCAGTCTATAGCTGCAGGTGCAAACATGGAGGGGGGGCTCTATGGCTCCCCTCTTCCTCAGCAGGGTGGAGGGGTGTCAGCTACAGCAGCTGGGACTGGAGCCGCTATCAGTCTGGAGGGATTCGAGGCTTCATTTGGAAGCCAATTCTCTGATCTCATCAATGATTTCATCTCAGTTGAGGGCTCTGGGGGTGGGGTGGGGGCAGCGGTCTCTGGGGTACTGATGCCCCAGGAAGGGGCAGCAGGAGAGGAGCAGGGCACAGGGGCTGGCCACCTGCAGGGCTCTGAGGTGGAGCAGGGAGCTCTGGGACTGCTGCAGGAGACTGGGAGGCTGTTTGGTGTGACAGACTACTCCCCAGAGTGGTCTTATCCAGAGGTTAGTAAACCCAACTTGTTATCATTATTTATTCATTACGGTTCCCCACAGTAAAATTAGTCCGTGCACCACATGATTGATGGCTGCTTGTACTGATGTTAACTGTTGAAATAACACTTAGCACAGTTTGTACTGACAGCTTGGTTACAGTATGTGGTCATTAAGGAGGCTAAATATTTCAAACTCACCTGATTGGGTTTTAATGAAATTTCAATATTTCTCTGATTCCCCTGGGTGGCTCATTAATTTACCCATGTACCACATCTAATAGCTCAGAAAGCAGCTGAGTCGCTGAATTCTGGTGAAACACAAGAGAATATTGCATTTCACACCATCATTTCAAAAGACACGGTCACCTCGGGGTTGCATTAAATATTTTTCAGCATATAACGACAAGAATTATCAGCATGACATTATTTTCAGTTTTAAATAAAAGCTAGAAAAAGATCTTTTTGTTTAATGAAATAAACAAATTGAAATCAAGCATGAATCTTTACCCACTCAGTGTTGTGTCCTACAACTTCATGACTTCTTCGGGTACATGAGAGTATTTTCTTCAAGCATTAAAATATTTTTGGCCATGCTGGAGGAAACTCACAGACAGTTCTGACGTCTTTCTGTTTGGCTGTAAGGAGCCACACAGCCTCTAGGGGCTGCTGATGTCCTTGTAGAGTCATAAATTTGTCATCTTTGTAATAAGAGAAAAAAAAGAAAGTGGTAAGTTTTGAAATGATTTTTATAACAGACAACATTACAGATGGAGTTTGAAAAGAAAGACTGACACATGTTTACATGCCAACATACCAGCATAACCATCAACTTCACACATTTAACATAAATCTAGTTGCAACAGCAGGATATTATAGAATTACTGCAAATATTGCTCTGATTTTTAAACTCTTGCCTCTCTTTGCAAGCTGTTATTTGCTATTAGATTATTATCTTATTTGTGTTGTGCAGGGTGGAGTGAAGGTGTTGATAACAGGTCCGTGGTTGGAGTCAAGCAGCGAGTACAGCTGTCTCTTTGACCACATCAGTGTCCCCGCTGCCCTTATCCAGCCCGGGGTGCTGCGCTGCTACTGCCCAGGTAACTACATATGTATGAACAGAACAACATAAAATTCACAGCTAATAGATTTAAACTTTATTGTAATCATCGTCCCCTTTGATCAGTGATTTTAAAGAAAAGTTTTAAAAGTAAGGAGATGCTGTTCCTTTTGCATGACATAATAAGAGGATTGCAAAAAGAACATTGTGAGGAGGGGCACTCTGCCAGGTACACACTGCACTCAGTTCTGCTTATTTATGTGTTTAAAGATGACAGTGTAAGGGAAGGATGTAGTAGTCCTATCCTGAGTGGTCTGGGGATAACTGCAAAGCAGCACCAGATATTCACAGCATTTGCTTGGATCATTCTTCTTTGTTATCTACCTTTAAGAAATGAATGTTGCACACACCACCTGCCACCCTTTTACCTCCTGATGTCTTTTGCCAGCCCATGACACAGGACTGGTGATGCTGCAGGTGGCCATGGGTGGTGAGGTCATCTCCTCCTCTGTGGTGTTTGAATATAAGGCACGTGACCTTCCTGCCCTGCCATCTTCTCAGCACGACTGGTTGTCCCTGGATGGTAAGAGCAGTTATTTTTGAGCAAATAACAATGTTTGATAAAAGCTGTAGAAAGCCTATTAAAGAAATGCACACCTCTTCATTAATCTGAGTCGACTTCATATCTGACTTGGAACCTCCATAATTTTTTTGTGCAGTTGTGATGGTAATCTTTAGGTTTGCCTACTTTAACCACCACCAACACACAGTTGCACCAATGAATGAACAACCATGTGGTCCTGATCGTGCATATTATTTGTTTAGAGGAATCCAGATTGCATAGTCAAATAAATAAATAACAATCCCACATAGATTTTAATTATATACTTTTAACCACCACAAGAAGAAACAGTTTCAGAGTTTTATTTTGTTTGTTTGTTTGTTTGTTTGTTTGTTTTCTTTAGTTGGTTTTCAGTGACTGGGATAAATGAACAAGAGGGAAAACAGCTAATTACTACAGCATAACTTGCTGTTTTACAAAAATTCTGACTTACTTAATGCACCACACTATCTCACATGATTGATCACAGGCACAGTGTGCGTGAGCTCTGTTAGCATCATGGGTATTTATGTAATTCTTTGAATGAACTAGATAGGAACATTAATGTAAACATTGCTGATGTGATATGTCTAAAAAGGCTTAAATGTTGAAAGTTGCTCAGTAAGCCAAAATTAAATAAAACCAAATTACAGTTGGTTGTAATTTCTTCTTTGTGCATCTGACAAAACCTGTTGCTATGAGTTCAGCTGGGATTTTGGTTTGTTTTAAATCCCTATGTCATGTTGATGGCTTCAGCTACAGATTTACTGACCATTATTTGTCACTACCACTGAAGTGTGTTCTTTTCTTGCAAGCAACTTTTTTTAGTCCCCGTGTTCTCACGTTTGCTGTTTGCATTTGAGGTTTCATTCGAGCTTCAAACTGGTTTGATGAAGTTATGTTAAACACATTTTTCATGAGTGTTTGTTGGAGGCACAAGAAAACATGAGTGTTGTAGAGGTTGTGGTTGAGTAATTTAACCTCACTAAAACATGTAAGGAGTTGAAGGATAATTAAATGTCATTTCAGTCAGCTCTGTGGGGCTAGCTGCAAATATCTGCTGCGCTCCGGGGTCAGCTTCTGTGTGTAAATATATCTCCTGATGCAGTTGCAGCCTAGAAACGCATGGGTCTCATTGGCAAGGCTTGTCCTAGGTTACTCCGTGTTCGCCCCCGTCTCTGTGTTGCGCAATGCGGCAATGCGGCGCTCAGTCACAGCAGGCTTGCCGCTTGCTGGAATGAGGGGCAAGGACATGAATGCACAATCGCTCCATTTGACATTCAAATGTTGGGCACCAGTTACAACATGCTGCGTCTGAATGCAGTCGCAGCGCATATATATATATATATATATATATATATATATATATATATATATATATATATATATATATATATATAAACGAGGTGTCTTCGACTTTTGGGCTTTGAGCGAGCATATTAAGACTTGTTTATGAGCTCTGCCTATTTTAGCTTAAATCCTTTGTTTGGCTTAACTGCAACCCGAAGATAAAGATATACATTTTTTCTCCTAATAAAACACCCTTCAGCACACAACGACCCCACATGCCTGCCATTGTCCCATTTTAGCTCGTGTGCAGTCTGTTGTGCGATGACGACCGAACCTCCCGCAGCTCAAAGTGTGGCGGGCGGATTTGAAGCGCTGCTCCCCCTCACACACACAACGTGGAGGGAGGCTGCTCTCTGTCTCTCTCTCTCCCTCCCTCTCTTATTTGTGTTTTGCACGGCTGGAGTAGCGATCTGTGAGTCGCACACCTCAAACTATCGGAGGTTGAGCAGAAGCGGGAACGAGAACAAAGAGCGCAGCAGATAGAGAGAGTCGCCTTTTGGGGTTTGTAGCATATTTGTTTTTCAAACTGACGCTAACTTCTCAACTAGCTCTTTTATTGGAGTTATGGTGTGTGTGGGTGCTGTTTGCACTGCTTGCAGCTGCGTTAACTTTTCTTTCTTGTCTTCTTTCTTTTGCGTGTTGGTGTGGATGGGCATAAGTGTGACTGGTTAAACTGACTGTGGAGCCTTAGCTTAACTATATTTGCAGCCTGTCAGAGGATGTGCGGGAGGGTAGCTACATGTGGTGCGCAGACAGTTTATCAGACAAAGAGACAGAAATGCCACAAGTCATCACGTTGTTTGCACGCTGGATGATTGAACTGTAATACTCAGGAGAACCTGCTTTGATGCAGACCTGATAATTATGCATGTTGACCTTTTTAGTTTCAGCACCACGAGGAGTGGACAGTTCCACAAAGCCCTCTGACAACAATAGCGGAGGCCCAGATAATAACAACCAGATAGAAACAAAGAGAGACGCATGGGGCTTAATTATTACAGGCTGTACACTGTTTTTAGATTATTCTGTTTATTATTTAAGCTTCCATTGTGACCAAGTATGTGTTTGACTAATATGATTCATTTTAAGAAAAAAAAATAATTATTTATCTGCGTGTGAGGACAAAAATGTAAGAGATTTTATACTTAAGCTGTTAGTTGTTTTGCTTTGTTGGTTTTGTTTGTTTGTTCGTTTGTTTTATTTAAGCCATAACTTTTAAATGCATCAACTGCTTTTGTTGCTTTTTGTAGACGTTTTGTTAGTGCTGGTAAAAGTTTAATGTGAACACATCACTTGTTACTTTTTCTGTGTTTCAAACAACTGCAAATTTGTCACACTGGTTTGGGTTTTTGGTGTTTAATTGTAAAAAGAAAAAGGAGGGTAGATTCATGGTGCTTAGTACATTCGTAGGTGATTATAAAACACTTTGAAAAGCAATTCAGCTTGTATTTAAAAGGAGGAACAGTTGTAATCTTCTAGATTGTGTCATTTATATTTATTGGCTTTTACTTAGCAAATACACACAAACAAGAAATTATTAACCTGATTTCATTGGAAATGCTATCATAATATTTTTTTTCCTTTTTTTTGGAAGATGAAAGCATTATTAGATTCAATTCAGTTTAATATATGGTGTTTTTAGTGGCTACCTCAATTGTATTTGTAAATGATAAACTGATCCTGATTTTGATATGAGCAACACAAAAAATGAATGGAAAAACTAAATGGAAGTGAAGCACGTTTACCACTGTCTTACATCACCCTACCTTTGAATGGCATGTTTAAACCTTGGATATTGATTGTTGCAGTTTTGCAAAATAAATCTAAGTCCACTCAATGCAACAGTAATATCTGCATATTCTCTTGACAAATCAGCGCCACAGTTCACTCATTTTACCAAGAGTCTACATCTCTGCCAAGTTTTACGAAAATCAGCATGGAAGCTTTTGTGATCCCACATGCAGACATATTGAGGTCTTCTAAGCAGAGGTGATTAACCACAAAAATAAAAAGTAGCTAAAATGTGCTGCTGTAAGATCAGAAAAAAAATCTGTGTGAGTGTGTTTATGTATCTAAGCTTGCCTAATGGTTTGTTGTATTTGAATTTCTATTCAGTGGAGAAAGGTGTTTTTAATGTTTTCCAACTAAAGCATAAGCATATTTTGCTTTAGATGCAGCTGAGCTATGCAAGGTCAGAGTGCAAAAGGAGGAGCCTGAGGTTTTCTGCAACTTACATGGCTCCACCCTCACTGTTGAATCTGTGTACTGCAGACAGCAGAAAGAAAAAAAAATGGAGTGAAATGAAAGAAGAGGAAAACAGAAAACTGAATCAGAGAGCAGCAGGTGGGATGACATAATATGCACTGCAGCAGAACTGCAGCAGCAGTGAAACAAGGGGTCACAATCACACAAAGCCAGGCCACAGAAATGAACTTGTGCTTTTTAAATGTGCACTCATTCACACACAGTATGTCACTCAACTTCCTAATATCACACAGGACATCTACTGATTTCCAGCTCTAATTTACACTCCAGTATTGAGCCACCCAGAGGAGCCTCTCTTTCTTAGCTTCTAGGGATTTCTGAAGCGTAATGCTATTATACTAGAATATATTGAATGACCAGCCACTTAACCCCTTTCATTTGCATTTCTTTAGATACCCAGTTCAGGATGTCCATCTTGGAGCGTTTGGAGCAGATGGAGCAGAGGATGGCTGAAATAACCAATCAGAATCCTAGCTCAGAAGCCATGGCAACCAAGGGCGGAGGAGTGGAGGGGGAGGAGCCACTGATCAGCAGTCTCAAGTAAGGCAGTGATTCTGTTGGGGTGAATTTTCCCTTTCCAGCTGTGTTAAAGTGTACAGGATGAACAGCAGTGTCAAACACACAGAAGTAAGATAAATTAATGAATGCAAGTCCTAAAAGTGAGTTTAAGTAATTTTGACTAAATCAAAGATTAAACAATAGTAGTTTCCTCCTGGAACTGTGTTATTTCTTTTATCTTTCAGCGTGCAGCTTTTCACAATAACTTCTTGTAAATTGGCAAACTATATTCTAAACTGCAAATGTGCTAAAAGAGTCTTTCTTTAAAAAAAAAAAAAAGCCAATGGCATTCATTATTGGAAATTTAAAAGATGCACTAAACCTAAAAGAAATTACTCAAGATTTATACTGTTTGATCTTTTCTTTTTACCATCCTCTAGATCTCTCCCGATCAGGGTACATTTGAGGGTCGCGTTGTGGTGGTGTGTGAAAAGATGATGTCTCAGCCCTGTTGGGCTTCTTCTAATCAGCTCGTCCATAGCAAGAACTCAAGAGGAATGACCTTGTTGCATCTGGCTGCAGCTCAGGGCTATGCAGGGCTCATCCAGACACTTATTCGCTGGCGGTGAGTAACGCAGAAAGCCAACGCACCATCGTGAGGACACGAACAGAGCCAGTAAATTTGACGTTTCTTGTCATGCTCTGCAGAACAAAGCATGCCGACAGTATTGACCTTGAGCTGGAAGTGGATCCTCTCAACGTTGACCACTTCTCCTGCACCCCATTGGTAAGTAATCAGTACTTAAACATGATTGCGTGTTTCTGTCTTGTGTTGAATGAGGGACATTTATTTTCCTTTGGCCCCCACAGATGTGGGCATGTGCACTGGGACATACCGAGGCAGCGTTGGTGCTCTATCAGTGGGACCCAAGAGCTCTAGCCATTCCTGATTCACTGGGACGTCTACCGCTGAACATCGCCCGATCCCGGGGCCACACTCGACTGGCTGAGCTCTTGGAGCAGCTGCAACAAAGTCCTCAAACTCAGGGCCAGCCTGCAGACACTTGGATGGACAGATGGAGAGGAGGGTCACAGACGGGTGGAATAAGCAAAAGCCCCAGCCCTAATCCAAACTCAGGTGCAAAAGCATGCTGCATATAAGACTAATAGGAAAGAAGTTAAATGTTAAAGTAAAATATCAGGTATGCGCAATAACCTTTTTTAAAAACCAATAACGATAACTGATAAATTTCAGCTCCTAAAGGCCGATAACTGATAATCGATAGCACATTTACATACCTTATCATACCAAATCAAAAATCCCAACTGTATGGGGTAGCTCGTGTCTAAAATACAAAAGGAAAGTGGTCTGGGGTCTCCCTTGTGAAGCAGCAGCTTTCTTTCCTCAATCGCAATATCAATAAAGCTTTAAACTGGGATTTTCAACTTCTGCACGTTTGATCTTAAAAAAGAAAGAGAGAAAAAAAGCTTGATTTTGAGTTTTAAGTCCAAATTACACAAAAATAAATTATTGTGATGAAGTCATTTGGTCTCCCCCAGTTAAAAAATCCCATCTACGCCCCTGTATGTTATCGGGGCAAGTCGTCATGATATCGGACTTATTGGAATAACCTAATAATTTCCTGTTATCTGCCCAATAATTATCGTGCACCCCTATTAAATGTTAAAAAATGTTGCCATGCTAAAGCTCCATTTTACCCAAAACACAAAAACAAATTCCCATTAACAGTAACCGCACTTACATGAGGGTTTTGATTCTGAATAAAAGTTCATTCCGCTTTAATAAGACCATGTAAACCCCTAACTCCGAGTGAAAACGATAATTATAACTAAAACTTAATTCCGAAATAAGTGGTTTGTTTGTTCCTCTTTTAATGCTGTAGAAAATAATTCCCCTCACATGTAACCCTTTATTTCCGCTCTAACTTAACTTTGTCCTGTTGTAATGGCGCTTGTTGAAGCGTTGCTGAAACAAGCGCCGGACTTGTGCCTGCCGGTGGAAAAGAAGATGCATATTAGTGTCCAGCTGCTGCTACAAAACTACAATCAAATACAGTGAAAATCTGTGTCAAGTGGTTTTTATGTCATAGTCAAAACGAAAAGGACAGGAACCGCTGTTTGTTTACTTCAGGGTAGACGTAAACAGTGATGTAAATAGATCACGCCCGCCCCCTGTCCAATCAAAACCCTTCCCCACCCCCAGATCTAAAGCGGAATTTGATAAACGTGTTTTCCATGTAAACCTTAATTCAAAATTATTATTTTCATGTAAACATGAAGGAGAATAATTTAATTTCGAATTATTTAATAGAGTTACAGTTGATTCAGAATTAAAAAAACATCATGTAACCAGGGCCAGTGGTGGTAATTATGCTGGTGGCTTCAATTTTACATATAAAATTTTACTTATTTACTGACTATTGTAGCACCAAACTACAACTACATAAGTGTATTGATTTTTATTTATAATTGTCAGTGAATAGTTTTCACAAAGCTGGTGAGACCATTTATAGGTGTTTCTAGGCATAGTTAGAGAATGCACGTGGGCAAATCCGTGATGCAAGCCATTACATCTTTGCCTCTCTAGAGCTGAAGAGAACCAGAGCAGAGAGCCAACCAGACAAGCAGAACCAGAGCTGGAGCCACAGACCCCAACAGGGAAGCCAAGGAGACCAAGGAGGTCCACCCCCAGCAAAGAGACTCAAACCCAGCCCAGAGGGCCAAGAACAGCTTGCTAATTCAACCCCTGGCACCAACCCCGTCAAGTCACCCCTCCGCTCTTCTCTCAGTACTAATCCTCAACATTCTTTCCTCCCCCAGACCTTACAAACTCAGTCCTCTAACCTCAGCTATCAGAATGCACCTCTTGCCAGCTCCAGCCCCAGCCGGCCTCAACTCCCCAGTGCCCAGTTCTCCCACCTGCAGGCCAGGATAGGGAGTTCTGGAGGGGGCACCAGGTGGAGTCTGAGACAGGCTCTTGGGCAACGTAGCCTAGCCAGGAGGATTCTTGGAAAAGAACGATTGGCTGTTCATCTGCGCCAGAGAGTGCTGTCTGACAGGGGGAGGAGACAGAGCTGCTGACCTACCAGGATAACACAGAGGACTTACAGGTGCTCAAAACAGTTTGAATCTTGATCTCTTACATGAGAATATTGTATTTTGTGTTAAATGAATGATGTGAGGATTGGCACAATTTAGAATCTGGTTTTACCCAATGCACCACAATGGACATTTCTCTAAGTATTTTGAGCACACATAAAGGGAAATTATGAATATTTTGTGAATGTCTGCTTTGCACATGTTGCAGGTGGACATTACTATGCTAGCCGATCACATCATGGATGCTTCCGCGGGTAGGCTTAAGCAGGCTATGGACACTGAAACAGATACTGGGAAGGTTGGGATCAGCAGTGATGTAAGGTTACTGTCTGGTTACCTTGAAGAGGTGGAAAGGTGAGTCAAAGCATCTTACCATCACTGTAGTTTTTTTTAATTTAATTTATTAGCCCTTGTGCTCTCCTCAGGACACTTTTGAACAGACACAAAATGTGAAAATAAATCACACTTAGTCACTTAGTGATTCCTAGTAGTGTCACAGCTGACAGCTCCATAATATAATTTCAAAAATAGCAGAATTTTCAGCATCTGCCTACAGCGGTAAAACATTTGAATCTGAAATAATCCTGTAAAGATGTCAGATATGACTATTTCTCTTTAAAATTAAATGTTGGTATCAGAGAATTAATTATTTTAAACTTTTATAACTGTTAATCAAAAGATGTCGTTTTCAATAGAAGTCAGTGGGACACTTTTGGCCACGAGGATCAACAGCGTATATATCTGATGATACTTAAAATATACAAATGGAATCAAATAAACTTTCTTGTTAATCTTTTACATATCCAAGGCTCTATCAACCATCAAAGCTCCATCCCACTACTATTTGTTATATGAAAAATAATTAAGATTTTGTGTTTTTTTGTAATGAGTGATGGAGTCATTTAAATATTCAAACTAGCATTTTAAGGCTTAAAATTCTGAAAGATATTGAATTTTTGGTAGTTCTGAGCTGGACTTAAGTTCTTTAGATGTTTTGTGAAAAAAGTAGAAAAAAATATTAACGTATGAGAATTTTATAACAGTTTCTTTGTGCGTTGCCACTTTTGTCCACAAGGGTGGCAAGTGTCACAATTTTTGAGGAAGGCACAAGGGTTAAATACCCCCAATCACTTTTTACCTAAATGCCTTTGCTTGTTTGTTTTTTTTCCCCAACTCTCCAGGTTCTTAAAATCCAAGCCTCAGACTCCTAGCCCCAAACCAAATTCACTCTCAGGGCTGGAGGAACAACAGAGTCCTCATGCTAACCAAGCCCCATCCTCCCCCTTTGAGTGGAGCTCCTTCCTCTGTGCAGCTATGAAAGGAGAGAGGTTAAAAACAAACTCCTCCTGTCTAGCCATGACTGAGGCAGAGCAACGAGAGCTGTATGAAACCATCAGGCATGCTCTGCACTCCCTCAGAAAAAACAAGGCAAGTATGACTCAACTCCTTAAAAATGAAGTACTACATCCTTTAGGTATGCATGTTGTCTCACTGCTGATGCCTGCTGTGATTCATTTCTATCTTACAGTCACTCCTGTCTACAATCCACAGTTAGCTGAAAAGCCTCATTACGATGGCCGTTATTTTATGTGAACTCTTTTGACAAGCTGTCCTTTTTCCAGGGTCCCATTCAGGAACAACACAAAGAGATTGCAACAGTGATTCAACGCTGCTATAAACGATACAAGCAGGTGAGATCAACAGGTCAAATCTACTCACTGCCTCTCATTACAGATTTATGCTTTACAAAAAAACCCTGTATCAATACATTAAATTAACTTTTTAAAAAATGACAGAAAGGAGACATTTTTATTATGTCATAATCTATAATATGAATAACTAGTTGATTTAATTTCAGTTGAAATATAAGTGTAGTTTGCACATAACAGCGTGATCATCTGTTTATGAGCATGTGTGTGATGAGGAAATACTGAATGAATGTCTTTGTAAATAATAAAGGGATCAACAAGCCTAGAAAAGGTTATACGTGTGTTTTTTCTTTGTTATAGTAATATCTTTTGTCATCCAATCGTTCATCATGGTGTCGTCTTTTGTCTCAGTATGCACTTTATAAGAGGATGACCTTAGCAGCCATCCTGATCCAGAGTCGTTTCCGAAGTTTCCACGAACAGAGGAAGTTCCAACAGAGTCGTAGAGCAGCGGTCCTCATCCAGCAATACTACCGCTCCTACAGGCACTCCCTCAGGTACTCCCTCAGGTACTTCACATACCTGGGAAGACATACAGTTGTACTCAAAATTATCCATACCCTCCGATTAAAGAGAAAAAAAATCCTGTTGGTAAAATAAGTTTAAATTAATAAATAAAAATTTTATGAAAATCATGACATCAATTTTTAATTGTGGTTCAAAAGCAATATTAAAAACAAACACCAAAAACAAAACAAATAAACAAGCATGATGGGGCTCTGAAGCGAAAATTTTGCAACACTTTGAGGGAATCACTGCAATCTAGAGATGCACCGACACAGTTTTTTTCCGATCCAGTCCGATACAATACCTGGTCTGACCATATCAGTCGATACCGATCCGATACTACTGTTGAATGAATGAGCTGTATACATGTGAGTGAAGGCATCAATCTTGGCATAAACATTTAGCCTCGTTAAAAACAAAGGAAAAAATTGACAGATATAAAAGTAAATATTTTTATTTACTAACAAAAAAAGTGTACATTTATTATGAAATTAATAAAAACAGAATTGACTGGATCGGAATGCTGGATTGGCCACATTCATCCGATATCCGATCCAGCTAATTTGTCAGTATCGCAGTCGATATCTGATCCAGGTATTGGATTGGTGCATCTCTACTCCAATCACATGTTTTCTCTAATGTTCCAAAAGACGTCTACACCTGTTGGCAGGTATTTTTATCCACTGTTCATGAGAAAGGTGCTCTAATGTTTCTGGGACCGTTTTGTTTGTTTTATGGTTTTTTTTTATTATTTCCAACCACAATTCAAAAGCACTATTTTATTTCCCAAAATTTAATTTTGGAAATTTTTATTTATTATCAGTTTCTTTAGTTTCCTGTTATTTGATTACTGTTGTGAATTTACTTAGGCCAGCTCTTTTGTTTCCTGTCTTTCATTACTGGACAAATTGATTAATCCAGGTGTGTCTGACCTCAGTAATCGCATGGACAATGGCCAGACACACCTGGATAAATTAAATTGTCCAATAATGAAAGACAGGAGACAAAGGAGCTGGCTTAAGTTCAGGAAGAAGTGGAGTTGTGCTAATTTTGAGGACAACTGTACATCTGTGTTACCCACACACGCTAAAAAGTCCTGGGTCAAACTGCTGGGTTAAAAAGGGACCAACTAATTTCTGGGTTATTTCAACCCAGACATTTGGGTTGTTGCCCCCCAACTGCTGGGTTAAAATAACCCATCATTGTAGTCGATATAACCCAACTTCTGGGTGAAATATTCAACCCAAAAATTGGATAAAAAAAAAAAAACCAATTTTCTGGGTTGGTCCTTTTTTAACCCCACTAAAAACCCGGAGTTTTAAGTGTGTGTCATACAAATGTCTTACATCCACATCTTTGCTTACAGCAGCCTCCTAACTAAAAAACAGAACCAGGCTGCTCGCAAGATCCTGAGGTTCCTGCTCCGCTGCCGCCACAGGTGAGGCATACACCTCGAACACACCCTCCATCCCATCTACGCACACAACTAAGGCACGCTCTTATACTTATGACACACTCACACTTAGAGCCCACTAACACACCTACACACACTAGAGTGGTGCTAATAGTTGGTGTTGTTTTGCTGTTCCCGTGAAGCCCCTTGATGGACCATAGGCCTCTGAAACAGGTGAGCCCTCTCTTGCTCCCTCTGTCCCGGAGGCTGATGCCTGTTTGCATGTCAGCGGAGGGAGGGGGAGAGGAGATCCTGGATTATCATCCTTCCCTCCCGCTCTCTCGCTCTCTTCTTCCCTCCCTGTCTCTCTTTGAGGACTGACGAATGATATCAGTGCATGACTGACAGACAGAGGAGCGGTTCTTGCATACGGTCTTCCTGGGGGCATGTTCTGATTGTTATCACCGAGGGACTATGATTGTTGCTTGGCCTGCAATTCTTTTTTTGTATGCCTTGATGGAGGGGGGGGGGGGGGGGGGGATGTGTGTGTGGGTGTGTGTGCTGGATCTGAATTTGATGAATAACTTTTCTGTTTTGCACCGGGTATGGCCTTTGGGTGTAAAAATGGAAAAATCTCAAAGACATGCAAAAGCATACATGACCGCTCATAGATCTGTTCATGATTTTGTCTCTAATGTATGCTTGGTTTTCCTCAGGGCCAGAGAGCAGAGAAAGGCCAGGGGTCCTGAGAGCCCACCACCAGGCCCCGCACACAGCACCCTCAGCCTGTGAGCAATCTACAAACCCTGCCCCCTCCATCTTCTCCTCACCTCCACTCTCCTCAAACTTTCTCTCTTTTCCATTTCCCCAAATCCCTGTTCCCTCTTCTTTCCTGCCCCCTGCCCCTTCTCTCTCACCCTCCCTGCCCTCTTATCTCAAGAGGGGGAAAAAAAAACTCTTCCCAGACAGACTGAGGACAGGATAGGTGTCCATCATGGCAGCTCAGACAGACAGACTGCTGGACAGAGCCCGGGGACCTGGCTCTGGCCACAGCACTGATCCTCCTCCACAGTTTCACTGGGAGGCCATCACATTAACCTCATGGCATTCTTTGCACTCTTCATGGGTATGTTTCTTTGCAAGAGCAAGTCGACGAGTCAGCGGAGAGAAGGAGAGGAAGCGCCCGACGACAACACCCTGCTGTTCCAGGCAGCAGCTGGATGTGCTGGAAGGCTCCAGCGAAGAACAGCTGGCTCAAGAGAACGGCAACTTTGACTTGCAGAAAATACGCAAAACCTATTGGGTTTTGTATCCAAGCAGAAATCCATGAAAGAATAAGAAAACATAAACCAAAAAACTCACTTCTATGTTGCATTTGCATGCAAGGTTTTTTCGCTTATTCCTCCTCTCCATCATCCCGCAGAGCTACAGTGGCAAATCATTCTGCTGATTAAGTATTTCACAAGATCATGAAACACTCTGACTCACAGGCTAACAAACCTACTAAACAGTCACCCAATCAAAAGGGGAGGAACTGCACTTGAATGTAAGAGGGGCATTGTTAGATAAAGGGAAGCGGTCTGAACAACGATGTCTTAATTTGTTACATGGACTTTGTATGGAGTCGTTCTTAGAGGCAACATTTTGCTTGCCTGATGTGGTGTGTCCGTGTTCGTTCAATTCAATGCATGTGTTTGAGCTATGAGCTCCTGCATGCTTGCCAAACTGCTTTAGTGTTGTTTCTTTTGTATTTCTATGTGTAACTGTGTCTCACTTATGTCTTCATCAACTTATCCTTGCCCTGTGTAATGTGAACTGTGTAAGGACAAATGACTTATTTTGGGTGCTTTTTTTAAATTTATTTATTTAAGGGTCTAATTATTTCTTTTGACTGGCTCAAGAGCGGTTAAGCTTGAGACAAGTTTCGCCCCCGTGTGATAAACTATGACATGTTCCAATGGTTAAATGTCTCTGTTAGTTTGTTCTGCGTAAACCTCTAAATCCTAACTGTGGTTTTGAGGAGAGAGTCACATACCATTGCCTTGACTTCTTCCTGACTCTGAGAGGTCTCTATGCTTGCTCTGTACAGGACATGGGTCCTAAACCTGCCCCTATATAGGGCAATGGTCCCCATAGTAGCCCATATGGGCGCTCAAATCCATATTTTGGACTATTGCATATTTCTGTATATAAACTGACGAGGTAAAGGGATACGAGGACCCTGAAACTTTTTCATAAGAGGACTGTATTTAAGATTATAAATTATTTTACTCCCATAATGAGAACTTTAGACAGAGACCTGGGTACACAGGATGGCTGTATTGCTTGTAAATAATGTAGATACAAACGGAGTAATGTGCATGAGATTTAAGACAAAGAAACAGCAAAAAGATCATGTTAGTGGCTATGGACTGTGAGAGGATTTTAACTGCTTCACTTTAAGAGTATCCAGTATAAGTGTTACTGAAAAGAACATTTTGTTAAAGCATGCAACTGAAAAAAAAAAATCTAATGTTAGAATTATAAGTGGGAAAACAAAGTTAGCTGAAACTGATCTTTCCGACAAAACATTTACACTTTGTGCTTTTGTTTCTTGGCTAGCAAAAATTAAACCCTTTTTGCCAGTAGTGCCAATTATTATGAATGCTATTTTGCCTAACAATACAGTATGTAACGTTGGGGAAACCATTACCCAGAAGATAACA
Organism: Atherinomorus stipes; assembly: GCA_023101725.1. Lineage (NCBI taxonomy): Eukaryota > Metazoa > Chordata > Actinopteri > Atheriniformes > Atherinidae > Atherinomorus > Atherinomorus stipes. The sequence continues at coordinate 2,773,758 of JALJCO010013346.1, read as the reverse complement.
GTTAGATTCACAGAGGCAGCACGCACAGACAATAAACAGTAGAAAAGACCTAGTCATAGCTCAGCCGTAGACCTGCAAGTTCTGAAGTTTGTCCGAGGCAGACTTACTCAGAGATGATGATGGTGATGATGCAAATATGAAAATGAAGCTAAGGGTGGTGATGACTATGATTTTCAAATGTGAATGCAATGACTGATGACCCAAAAAAGGAAGAGGGTGCTACATTCTTTACGATGTGGTTGTGCTTCAGCAACATACTAGTTTTTATCAAGACCATCAATCCCACCCACCGTAGGATCCAGCCTGGCCTCCAGTCAAAGCTTCCCATCCTTTAACAGAATGTCTCCCACATTTAACATTTCATTTGACTGATTTTCCTCTTTCTCCTCATTGTCACTGCCATAATTATATGACATGTATTTTAGACTTCTGGAAAGCTCTGTTTAGAAAGTGCCTGCTCAAAAACAGAAAACTGATATCAGGAAATATCTATTTTATGTCCTCCAAAAGGTTCCCGTTACCTCTTTATTTTCCTAAATTGTGTGTTAAAATTAACTTGGTGGTGTTAAAACTTGATCTGAATTTAAGCTAGAAGCTCTAATTTGTCTAGTATGAATGGATGCTCATGGCCTGACTGATGCTACATGTTGCTTTGGAACAAACAGAAATGACAGTATCACTGTACGCCCCCCATGTTTGTGTGCATTTTTGCAGTATTAGAGGAAGAAAATCATTAAATACTGCTTCTGTACATGAGAGGCACTATCACAAGTTGTGTCACAGCTGGGAGAATGTCGTGTTTTCCTCTCTCGCTTTGTCTGTTTTTAACCCCTGGAGTTAATTTAGCAGCGAACACATAACCAGACGGTTTTTAGCAGACTGAATAACTTTCACAGTTATTTATTTATCTTTGTCTCTCTCATGTTCTCACACAGATGTGATCGGACGTGTGAACACATACATACGCAGTCGAACACAAATGTGCACATTCTGGCTTACACACAAACGGCTACACTTTTTCTCTCGTGTGCTTATATCTTTGGGAACAATGAAATTTCTCCCTCAGATTTTACTCAGGGTTGAAGAACAGGGAGATGCTATGTGGGGTGTAATGACTGCTGGCACAAAGGTGTACCACAACTGGTGGCTGTGTACATTTGGGTATGAATATGTGTGTGTGGGTGTATATCTAGGGATATTCCAGCTGTCCATTCATTCTTACCAACAAATTACAACACGCGCTTTCTAATATCCCAGTCTTATTTAATGAAGTAACAAATCTTAGTCTTGGATGAATTTTTCTACAAGAAAAAAACACCTCTGAATCTCTTATTTTATAGATTTTTGCTTGAATATAAATTGAAAGTAAGTAATAAGAAAATATATTTATACAATTGCTCTTGTCTTGAATACACAAAATTCTTAATATGGACAATTTTTAAAATCATGCAAAAATAGGTAACAGATCTCCATCTTCTTAAAAAAAAAAACTTGAAATGAGTAAAAGATAGACTGAAAGAATGTGTCCAATATGTTTTCTGAATATACATCATGCTGAGAGACAGCCATGGTTAGGACAGAGCCGTCAGAAACACTCACCACTTAAACTGCCCCTCCTCTCACAGCAGCACAACTAAAAAAGAAAAACACGTCTTTGAACTCCCTTTCATATCGTGTGTTCACACAGGCACATAAACACCAATTAAATGCTTGGGCTTATCAACTCAAACAACACACACAGACTATCAACACACACTGCAGAAAATCCATCAATATGTTCGTGTTTTGGAGATGATGACTGTAAAAAAAACAAAAAGAGTATGTAGTGTAGAAAAGTTAAAAGAAAAGAAACTGAAATGATGCCATATTAGACAGCTGACATGTGCAGAGATGGACTGTTCTCATAAGTCCGCCTAGACATGAATGGTAGAACCTTTCAGGCCTTGTTTCAAGAGGGCGTGGCCAAACACCACATTGCATGCTAGAATGGTAGACCCTTATAGATAATCTATGGCTAGACCTCTCCTTGCCTTCCTCCTCTTTCACCCTGTCTTCCCTTTCTCTCATTTCCTGCTGTACTCCCACCCTGCCTGCTGTTGTGTTCTCCATGCCTATCTCAGTCTCTCATTCCTCCTTTTTTTGTGGCCTAGTTTTACTTTTCTTTTTGTTTTTTTGTTTGTTTTGTTTTACAAACATGCATGCACAAGCATCACTAACTTGTTGATGTTTTTAAAAGAATATTTTGTTGCTGAGGCCATGCAAAGTGTTTTGAATATTGCCCTTATCTGTGGAATATGTCTTCTGAATGCTTTACATAATTTCTGCTGTAAAATGAAATCAGAATAAAGAGAAAATTTGCACTTTAAGTTATTTTCTGCCTGATATTTATGGCTTTCTGGGTTCTTAATGACAACTTTGCAGTGCCTGCTTGAGGCCTACATGCTTTGTTTGACAGTCTGGGCTGCATTGTGTTTGTATATTCCCCAAAACAATTTCCTATAACCGCATTTGTGGAAATCACTTTTGAAAACTTGTGTGATGAGTACAGTGGTTGCATTTTTCATTACGTTTTTCTATCCAAATGGTTGGGCACAAATCACAGAATAGATAATAGTAGCAGAGAATTATGTCTGTGTGAACTATACTCAAATTTATATTAAATATTTATAGAATATTCAGTTTTTGTCATCAGACAGCTTTAGTTATGGGACACATTAGAGAGAGTACATAAAAAAGCAATAATCTTTAATAAAAACATGTTCAAAGCTGGAATGGTGCTGCTCACCTGTATTTTGCTTTAAATAAAATTATATACTGAATTATTAAATGTAAATATGAAGCTATACCCTCATCAAAAGTCACTTAAAACTATTTCAACCCTCTTATGTCATCACTGTTTACTTTTACCACTTGTGCATGTGAGTTGTAAGCTAGCAGAGCTCCTGAGGTGGGCTAGCTTCTAAATGATATCCAAGTTTTCTCTAGCAGCTACAGTGCCAACAGCAGTCAGTTAACCATCAAAAATGCTTTATGGTTTCGTGCAAATGTAAATAAAAACAAAATGTACTAATCTGCATATCTCATAAACCAATATTTTATACATAATAGAGCACTACATTACAGAAGGGATCCAAGAAAATTGATAACATTTCATGGAAAAATTTAGCTCATTCTACAACTGATTAAAACACATGGAAGATGAAACTGGAACAGGGAGACGTTCACCATTTTGTAGCATCCCTTCTTTGTCTGTAAACTGAGAACTTAGGAGAATAGTTGTTTTTTACTTTTAGGCAAGGAATCTTGCCCCATTTGTTTTATGATACTCCAAATATTTGTTTCATATTGGTGAAAGGTCAGAACTGAAGGCAGGCCAGTGCTGCACTGCAAGAATGCTGTTGTAATGCAGTATGTCATTAAGTATTGTCTTGCTGAAATCTGCAAGTCCTTTCTTGAATCACACATCTGGGTGGGACTACTGTCCAATGATGACAAGCTAAATGGACCCTCCTCTCATTTCCAGATGCTTTTCACATATGGCTTCTTGTTTGCAGTGCTTTAAACTGCATTTATTTCCATGTCAAACTTTAATAGACAGTGCTTTTTATGGAAGTGCTCCTGAGCCTTTGCAGAGTTTTCCAGCAGTTAATCATGCTAGTTTTAATGCATTGGTGCTTCACGGCCTGAAGAACACGAGCATCCGATTTTGACCTATGGCATTTACCCTTCCTCACAAAGGTGCCTAATATTTATTTGAATCTTTTAATGATGTTTTACACTGTAAATAGGAGGATCTTAAAAGTTTTCGTAATTTTATGTTGGGAAATATTTTTTCTGGAATTGTTCCACAATTTCTAGATGTAGCTTGATTGGAGATCTCACAGATTGGAGAACCTCTACCCATTTCTACATCTGAGAAGCTTCTCATTTTACACTCAGTCATGTTAAACCTGTTGTCATTCATTGTAAGTAGTTGCCAAATGCTCCTCTAGTTGGTTTTGATTGGTGTCAATTACTTTTCTGGCCTTCTGTTGCTCCTGTTCCAATCATTTAGAGGTGTGTTTCTGCCATCTAATTAAAAATAAACTAATATTTTACATGAAATTGTCAAATAAATCAGTTGTTTATTTTATAGTGGGAATAAAAGATGGGTTTGAAATTTGCTTCTTTTTTTGGGGGGGGGGGGGGGGGGGGGGGCAGCGATAGACTCAGATATAAGGAGTAAATAAAACAAAAGTTAAAAGAATATTCAAACTTAACTAAAAAAAACAAACAAAAAAACAAAGTAGCCTAAAGTAGATAGAACTGCTGAGGAACACAAAGAGAAACTAATTTTCAATAATCCAATTAAACTAAAATTGCAAATGGATCAAGTGTGAAAGGCTTTATTGTTGTTTATTGCTTTTTGGTACACTCTGTTCAAAAGTTCTCAGTTTCTTGTTAGGGAGCAAAACTTTCCAGTGCAAATCGTTTAATTCCTTGTAACTAGCAAGTATATTTTTACGGTGAAAATTTTGATTTCCTTTTTACTTCATGTGAAACCTGACGTCAAATATAGCTGGACTGACTCAGCCTCAGAGATTTCAGACTGTCAATTCTGTTTACAGTAAAAGTCGCGTCCATGTCCAAGGCCATACTTTCACAGCAGTTACGGTAATAGCCGGAAATGACGTAAACTTTGCAGCTGATATAAAGACAGTGCGTTCCGGAGAAAAGTGGGTTTGACTGCTTCAAGCAAGACGATTTTAGAAACTAGCCTTTAACGTTTTAATGAACCTATGTACGAATTTTAGAAATACTTGGTTTCATATAACAGTACAATGAGACCACTGTGTTATTTTCTCTGGGAACAACATTGTAACGTTGAAGAGCTCACCATCGACTGAGGAAACAATGCAGGCCTAGCTAGCATGAAATGTTAGCTAGCGGAGGCTAATCCGATAACTAGTCAAGCAGACGACAGTGGGATTTAAACCTTGGATGAAGCTGCGCGTCGACGTTGTTGAAACGTGAAATCGGGTATTTTACAAATGATTATGTCTTTAATGTTTTGATTTGTGAATCAATGTCCATTTAAACTGCATCTGTCTTGGTTAGACATCCGATTTTTGACGCCATATTTTTTGGGGAAAGTTAATGCGTTAGCATAATAGCTGCAGCGGGTTAAGTAACAGTCTTTTGACGTTTTTTGTTCAATCCTGTCCGTGTCCATAGCTTCAGCGATGTTCTTCATCGGCTAAAAACAATGATACGAGATTATATATATATATATATACATATTTATTTATGTTTTGTGCATTTGTCAGCCGTGAAATAGCCATATTTCACAATAAAAAACGTGTACGAAATAGTTGCTTCCTAGCAAATTAAGACAGTATGTGTCGAAACTTGGGTTATTAAAGATGAAGCATGAGTGTGAGGCGCACTGAATACAGTTATATTTACTGTCAGATTAAAGAATTATTATTATTATAGTAACAATAACAATATACACTTAATTTAAAAAGCGCCTATCAAAACACCCAAGGACACTGTACAAGGGAAGAAGTAATTGTATAATTAGTTACTGTATTAGCTGTTCAAACAGCTGTTATATGTAAATTCATGATGTTCAGTTGTGTGCTAGCGTTTTGTCTTGTTCTTGTTGTCCCTTCTAACAGTGGATTGCTTGCACCCGTTCTTGTAGAATCCTAATCCTTTTCAATATTCACTGAAAATAGTTGTGGGTACATTTGGTATGCATACCAAGTATAGAATATATTGTCTTTTAAGGCAAAAGGTTTAATTTGTTCATATTAATCAACTTCACTGAATTTTGTCAACTAATCCTGTAAACAAGGAACCCTTCTGTCTCCAGTTTTTCATGTGTTATTTGCTGACTTGGGTTACAGAGCATACATGACTAAATTTAAGTTTTTGGATTTTACACTTGGCTCCCAGTTTGTTATGGTCATCAACTAGACCAAAAGCAGTTTGTGCAACAAAACCGCTTTTTATTATTTTAATGACATATAAAGGGGTACTGTTGCTGAAAATGCATTTCTTTTAGCTTTCATGTGTTAAATTTGTAAATGGTTTAGATTTAAGAATATTGTTGGCATGCTTTGGATCTGGTGAGGTTGGCTACTTTGTGAACACTTTTGGCCTTTATTTTCCTTTAGTTGTGTTGGGCAAGGGTGCTGTTATTCTTAATTGGTGTTGGAAAGTACCTCTGTCATAAGGAGTGTTAGATGTTGATGTCAAAATGGGATCAGTGATATCACTCAAGTTTCCATTTTTGAATTGTATCTAAATGGTTGGTGCTGCTAACATTACCAGTCAGTGGATTTATGTTAGACAATCAGTGTTTGTTTGTGGGTCGTTATTAATTCATTTAATAGGTTGAGGATTTTTTTTTTTTTTTAATTTGTGTTGATTATTGTTCTCATTTTCTTTACAGCAATGAGTTCGCAGCTGCAAGTCTTCTCTCCCCCTTCAATTTCCTCCAGTGCCTTTTGCCGTGTCAAGAAACTCAAGGTGGAGAGTAATGTTTGGGATGTATCCACCACTGAAGCATATAGCTCCATAGCGGGCCAATCTGCATACGCATTTACCCCAGCTATGGCTGTGCCCCCCTTTGCACCATCTCTTGTCTTCCCTCCTGCAGCATCTGGCTCTAGAGGTCAAGTGGTGGTGCGTGCAGCTGACAGTACAGGTAGTCTTCCCCGTGGATCCAGTCGACGTGTCGCTGAGCAGGCAACATCCTCCTCTTACAATCATGACACGTCCTCTGAGACAAGGGCTCAAAGGCACGGGCAGAAGAGAAAGGTTGAGGAGACCAGTGAAGGAAGTGGAAGTGGATGTGGCAGTGTTCAAATATTAGAGGAGCTCTCAGCTCCTGCAGCAACTTACTCCACCCGTACAGGTGGTGGTGGAGGAGGCGGAACAGGCCAGTCAATTCCTCACTCGGCTCCAACCACCAAGAGCAGCAGCTCCAATGGGGAGGGGGATTATCAGCTTGTGCAGCACGAAATTCTGTGCTCCGTGTCCTGCAGTTATGAAGTGCTGGAGTTCCTAGGAAGGGGCACGTTTGGACAAGTGGCCAAGTGTTGGAAGAGGGGCACCAATGAGATTGTAGCAATTAAGATTCTGAAAAATCACCCTTCATATGCTCGTCAGGGTCAAATTGAGGTAAGGAGATATATTGTTTAGTTTAATGTATTTTTCAGTCCATATGCATTTTTATGTGTTGACTCCAAAAGTCCATATAAATGTTATTTTATTTGAAAGCAGCTATATTATGATCCGAAGAAGCATGGCATATGTGGCCATAAATTGCTCAGTTTATACTCTAAAATATCTAATTATTATTATTTCCCAGTACATCTGCAGACAGTTCAAGACAACACTGGAGAACAAGGGAAAATGATAAAACTAAGTTTTTAATGTTTACATAAATATAGTACCTGCAGACACCCCACAGATGCTACATTAATGTTAAATAATTTCTTATTTAATTTTCTAAGCAAATGTCTGAATAAAGCAACAGTAAAACTGCTTTTTACTGCATTTGCATTTTTTTTATATGAAATATAATCAAAGTAGCATTTTTTTTGGCAACTGAATTGAGATGTTTTGGTTTTGTTTTTCTTAAAGGTGGGCATCCTGAACCGACTGAGTGCAGAGAATGCAGATGAGTATAACTTTGTGCGCTCATACGAATGCTTCCAGCACAAAGGTCATACGTGCTTGGTGTTTGAGATGCTAGAGCAGAATCTGTATGACTTTCTGAAGCACAGCAAGTTCAGCCCGCTCCCCTTACGGCACATCAGACCCATCTTGCAGCAGGTTAGCAAATAGTAAACCCATTCTTGTTTTCCGTCTGCATTTTAGCAGGACTGATTTTTTTTAATTTTTTTTTATTTTTATGGATTTGTCCATAGGTGGCTACAGCACTGATGAAACTGAAGAGCCTGGGATTGATTCATGCAGACTTGAAACCTGAAAACATCATGCTGGTGGACCCTCTTAAACAGCCTTACAGGGTGAAGGTTATTGACTTTGGCTCAGCAAGTCATGTGTCCAAAGCAGTGTGCTCAACCTACTTACAGTCTCGCTACTACAGGTATATTTTTTAGTCTCATTGCTCGTTACATCTTTATCTCACAGGGAGGATGGGCTCTATGCACGACTCCACTACTTCTTGAACTTAGGTAGCTCCTTTGTTTCCTGTCTTTCATTACTGGATGAACTGATTAATCCAGGTGTGTCTGACGTCAGTAACTGGCCAGACACACCTGGATTAATCAGTTAATCCAGTGATAAGGAAAAGAAAGTAGCTCCTTTCTTTTCTGTCTTAAGTTCAGGAAGTAGTGGAGTCGTGCATAGAGCCCATTGGGTTAAATTGGCATGCTATGAAATAGTGGTTCAGTCATATTTACTCATCACTGGTTTTCTCTTATTTGCTGTGTAGGGCTCCAGAGATTATTTTGGGCCTGCCGTTCTGTGAAGCCATTGATATGTGGTCTTTAGGCTGTGTGATTGCTGAGCTGTTTCTAGGTTGGCCTCTCTATCCTGGAGCTTCCGAGTACGACCAGGTCAGTACAACTATTGACATTTCCAAGGACTGTGATAATGAAAAAATATGGTTGAAAACTGCCAACTTGTGACAACTGGAGCTATAAGCCAAGTGATACCAGATTGCTGCAGAACGCTGTCACCTTGACTTTACAACATAAATGTAAATTCTTTGGTCTGTTCCAGATTCGTTACATTTCTCAGACTCAAGGCTTGCCTGCCGAGTACCTGCTGAGCGCCGGCACGAAGACCAGCCGTTTCTTTAATCGAGGCCCTGACTCTAGCTACCCCCTCTGGAGGCTTAAGGTTTATATGTCATACTAAATCCTACCATCTATTGTCGTCCTCAAAATTATTCATACCCTCCTATTAAAGAAAGGGCTAACTTCACAATAATAATTCAAATAACAAGGAACTAATAATAAATAAAAATGTACAAAATTATATTTTGTGAAATATTGCTTTTGAAATGTGGCAGGAAATAATAATATTAATAAATAATAATAATAATAAACTGGCCAAGACGCACTAGAGCACCTTTCCCATGAACAGTGGACCAACATACCTGTCAACAGGTGTCGAAGTCTTTTTGAACATTGCAGAAAACACCTGATTACAATCCAAGAGTTGCTCAACAACATTTTAGCTTTACTTGTTTTATTTTTTGTTTGTATTTAATATTTCTTTCGAACCACAATTCAAAATCAATGTCATGATTTTCATAGAATTTTTATTATTACTTTTGTCAATTTCACCTTATTTCACTGGCAGGTGATTTTTTTTTTTTTTTTTTTTTTTTTTTTTTTTTTTTTCCCCGTCTTTAATGAGAGGGTGGGAATAATTTTGAGGATGACTGTATGTACTTGTCACTAAATTGTAAAGGAGTACTGTGTGTACACCTTAAAACCGGGTAGTTTTCGCCCCCCCCCCCCAAGCCCCCCCCCCGCCCTCCCCCCCCCCCCCCCCCCCCCCCCTCCCCCCCCTTCTTTACCATAAAAAAAAAAAGTGCTTAACAATACCGGACCATCTTTGTTGTTTAAATATTGAAATTTAAATGGTCCCCGTACTATTTTAGTCAGAAAAGTTTTGTCATGAAAGATGAGCTCACATTTTATTTTTTTTAACTAGACTCCATCTGAGCATGAAATGGAGATGGGTATTAAATCAAAGGAAGCCAGGAAGTACATCTTTAACTGTCTGGATGACATGATGCAGGTATGTGGCCATAAGTGAACAGGGAAATCTAATTAAGTATTTGTTGAATTTAAGGGGTGGCTTGATGTTTTTTTTTGTTTGTGTATTCTAGGTCAATCTATCTTCTCATTTGGAGGGGACAGACATGCTTGCAGAGAAAGCTGATAGACGGGAGTTTATAGACCTCTTAAAGCGAATGCTTCGTCTAGATGCAGACAAAAGGATCACGCCTACAAAAACTTTAGGTCATCCCTTTGTCACAATGAGTCACTTGATGGACTATCCCCACAGTTCCCAGTAAGTGTGTTTCAAGGCACAAGTGTTTTTCATTTTGGGTAATTGTTTGCGTAAATGAATCTCTATAATGCGGTTACTCAATCTTTTCTAGTGTGAAGTCATGCTTCCAGAATATGGAGATCTGCAAACATCGGAGCTCCTATGATACTGGCAAATCCCTGTACTCCACCAACGCAGTCCCAGGCGCTGCATCAGGCAACCTCACTGTTACTTTCAGTAGCCAACTCAATCAGCATAACCAGGTACGACTCTGTTCCGGCTTGTTGTCATTGTTTACAATAAACATAACATTTCAGATGAGCCAAACTAATGCATGTTCCTAATATTAACAAGAAAAGTCAAGAAAATTGAACACCATGTTCTGTCTTTGTTAATGTTTAGGAGTGCATGTTGAATGTAATCTTCGACTTGATGGTCAAAGATTTTAATTCATGCTTTTATATCAAATCATTTAGACTATAGCAATGCACTTTAAAGTTGGCTCAGACAGACCTCCCTCGATCAGCTGCAGCTGATCCAAAATGTTTCAGCTTGACTTTTGACTAGCACTAAAAACATGAGTATATTACTTGCTTAATTTACAACCCATATGTTTTAGTTAAATTTTTTTTTCTTCTAAATTGTTAAGTACCTCAAGAATTTTGCCCCACAGTATTTGTCCCTAACCTCATTCAACCATACACTCCTTTACGTTTCCTCAAATCCGGAGACCGGTCATTTCTAACTGTCCCTTCAACCAAATAATCTAAGAGGTGATCAAGCCTTTTTTGTAGTTGCATCAAGACTGTGGAACCAGTTACTACAGATGTAATGATATGAAAATTTCATATCACGGTTACTGTGATCAAAATGATCACTGTTATCATTATTATCACAGTATTATTGAAATCACCCCCAGTATCAGTGAAAATTTCCAAAATCGGTCTAGATGTCTATTTTGTCCTGTTTGGGGGGGGTCTCCAGAGTCCTTTCCATGTGGGTGCCTTCATGGTATTCTACCATGTTTTCATAAATGTTGCAAACTGGGACTCCTGCTGCTTTTCCAGTCAATGAGCAGCATCACAGGGTTTTCCAAAGTGCAATAATCAATCATGGTTTTAACAATAATTGAAATTTAAAACGGTATTACTAATCGTTGGGAATTTTATCACAATTAATCATTTCACCGGTAATCTTTACATCCCTACGAGTGACCACCACACGTTAAAGATATTATTCAGATGTTGGTTTTTGTGATATTTTTTTATTGCTTATTTGAACTGCTTTGGTAGTTCATGTTTGTTTTTTTTTTTTTTTTAAATACTTTTTATTGATTTTTACCTTAGTATGAAGCACTTTGGTCAGCTGTTTTTTTTTAAAGTGCTATATAAATAAAGTGAAGTTGGAGTATTTATTGTCCTGTAATTTCTGCTACTGTTAATTGGTATCATGTCAACAGGTGCCTTCTGCAGGGGGTGCGGTGCCTTTGCTGAACTACCAGCCAGCTCTCTACCAGCAGGCAACCATCAACATTCCTGGGCTGGCTCATCAGAGCGTCCCTCTTCCAACACGTCCTGCTGGGCTGTGTAGCCAGACAGAACCCTTCCAACAGACCCTCATCGTCTGCCCCCCCTCTACTATTCAAGGTAAAGATTACAGATGTGTTCAGACAAAATCACTTAACTTGACCATGTTTGTTTCTCAACTTGTTCATGATTAAAGGAAAACTTCAGTCTGCTAATGGTTAACAGTAGCAAAGCAGGTTAAAGTATTTTTAATCAAAACATGTCTGATATTAAAGGCACAGTATGTAAGAATTACTGACATCTAGTGGTGAAGATGGGTATTGCAAGAAAAGATGTTTTCTTTCAAATGACTTAATATTCTAAGCACTGTAGTGAATGCATGGTGGCTGTTAGTGGTCAAAATTCTCCCAGACATATTTTTTTTATCTGTGTGGATTCAGTGGTCTCAGGTGTAGCTATGACTGTATGATGTGTAACTATTTTTAATGTCTTTTAAGGCATTACTGATACATTCCTTAAAAAAGCTGGTACAGCAGTTTTAAAGTTCACATGCATGTTTTGTCCGTTCAAGGAAAAAGTGATGGCACAAATATGTCAGCCTCCATATGTGCACCACCCAGCAAGTAGATATAAATGACTCATTCTAAGAAAATAAACATAACTGTTCTAGTACAGCGATTACACATCAATATAAACAGTTTTGAATTATATATCACATTTTTCTGCCACTGACCTTTGTTTTTTTTTTGTTTGTTTTTTTTATATACTGTACCTTTTTAATGTTGCATGATTGTTATTGTTAAAATGATCATTATTGTTTTTGTCATGGTTTCTTCAGTATTTTGGGTTTATATTGTGGGATGTTTTCCAGGGCTACAATCAACCAGTAAGAGTTCCAGTTTCCCTGTAAGGGTGGAGAACTCTGTTCCCATAGTACCTCAGAACCAGACTGCTCAGTCTCTGCAGATCCAGCCAAGTATGCTGACGCAGGTAAGAGTTTGTCCGGTGTGCATAGGGTCTGTTAGATTTCAAATGTCTTTATTGGAGAATGTATTAGAATTTTTTTCTTTTATATTTTATTTAAAGTTTTATTCAACCAGGAAAGCCTCATTGAGATTAAAATCTCTTTTTCCAAGAGTGTCCTGGCCAAAACAGCAGCACAGCAGTAAAAAAACAAAACAAAAACACAATAACTTGCATTCAAATTGACAAACATAAGAACAGTTAAAGCCTAAAATAAGTGACCATTTGGAAGCCCTAGATCGGTTATTTTACTCTTAATTCTGTGTTATTCTTGTTGGAATTTCTGACAAAGACCGTCATCTTTGTTGGGCTCCTTCAGTTTTTCTGTGCTATCACAGTGCAGGTAAGATGACCTTGGCATTAAATATTCTTTACTGCAGAATGTTGCTGTTTTGTGTCCACAAGGGTTGTAATTAAAGGTTTGTGGTCCCAAGCATGCACACTAAGGAGAAAACGGTACACATAAAAAGATAAAGACTAATATTGAAGTATAGTTAAGAGATTTCTTTTCAGCCTTTATGTGCGCTTTTCTGGTTTTGTCATAGATCCACACTTCATGATATACATATTTTCTAAAAGTGCCCATTTGAGCAACAGTTGTCCATTTGAAAAAAATCTAACACTGGATGCACACAGTCTTATCTGCATGCATGCTGTTTGCACATTTGAAGTGTGTAATAGTACAGTATCTGAGATTAAGGCTGAATAATTGATCTACAGCATTTTACATGTTGGGGAGAAGTATTCCTTTTCTGAATACTTCTTAAAGATTTTTGTTTGGCAGTGTTACACTTGAGTGTATCTGCAAAGTTTCTGATGTTGAATTTGGAATGCCACGCTCTACTGCAGTGTAAACTATTTTTCTTGTCATGATTGAGTGTGCTTGTACCACATCGAATAAATGCTCAATAAAAGCAACTGTATTGAGCCTTGACATTGGGCATGCAGTATAACTTACTTGACCCTGGATATATATCAACAAAGAGCTTGACAGTCCTTTGCCTTCTGACTGCCACCGTCTCACTTTGGGACTCCACTGCAGTGTCTCCTGAGGTGCACAGGTGTCTGTGACCGCCTGATGTCTTCCCCTGACTGTCACCACAGGCTTTAGCCTGCAACATTTGCTGTTATAATATGGGCTTCACACAAGTCAAGTCCACCCTCTTGCCACCCAAAATCATTCCCACCCACTGCACACAAGCTGACAACATGCTTCAGTGGATCAATGAACTTGACATTGTGGTGCATATGTCCTTGTCCCAGTCCACTCCCAGAACTTAAATCTAAGGTGCAGCAGTTTTGCCACGGCTCTTTTCTTGCTCTAGAAACCCCGCTTAGAATTTCCCATGCTTCCAGTACAGCACAAAGTCAGACGTCCTCAGTGTTTCGTGTAATAATTTTTAAATGATGATGGTGAGAGCTTTACTATCTCCACCCATCATAGACGTCATCCAGACCCCACATGAAATCACAGCTGGGGAAAGTCCCCTGCGATGGTTGTTGTCCTTTTGTGCCAGTCTTGTTCTTCTGCTGGAAAAATGAGCTCCGAAGCTCAGGAGGCAGGTAGAGAAGGTTTTTTTCCAAGGGATATTTATTAGGATAGATGTTTGTTTAGCATAATGCTCCATTTTGGTTTACTTGTGTTTCTGCTAATTTCATCTCTCCTTGGATTTGCTTTCAGAGGCTTCATTTCACATAGAAATATCTATTCCGATGATCTGGAGACTAGATGTGAAGTGCATAAACTCCTCCAGCCCAAAAGCCAGTTAATTAGTATTTTCTAAAATGATTATTGTACACTCCAGGGGTCAGGTGTGCGGCTGACCTGCGTTTTCTGTGTGCAGTTGGTTTTCTGTGCTTTCCCTTTTATTATCTTCATCACCCTTGAAAGGCGTTACTATCAATCATATCCTAACATTGCCCTCCCCTATCCTCCCCTCCCTCCAGGGTTCCTGCACACCCCTGATGGTGGCCACCTTGCACCCACCCCCAGCAGGCATAGCCCCCCAGTATTCTCTGCCCCTTGGGCTGGGCACTGGGGTGGGTCGGCCCACCCTCCTGGAGCACACAGCCACAGTGCTGGTAAAGCATCAGTGACATCCCCTGAAGAAAGACATGCACACTCCCTCCTCCACTAACACCATCTCTCGACTTCCCTGCTTTCCCTTTTCTTTTTATTCATTTGCAAGTTTCCCATTCCCTCTGTTCCACACGTATAGATTTAATCTTTTGTTTTTATGCATCATAGTTTATATTTACACTTGGAAATATCATGGTTGTCTAAATCATGGTTTTTAGATCAATTAAACCCATCTTTTTGGTCTGACATTGTCTTTATCTCCCCCTTATCAGTTCAAAGTTGACAAATGTTTGTTTCTCCTTCAAAGGACACACACTTTCTCCCCCCTACACCATTCATACATTCTCACTCCCCAGTTTTTCCCCATAGGTGTGCTCAGGGCATGGAGCGCATGTGTTGCTGCGTTGGTCTGCGCTTTGCTTGCAGCTTCTCTTGTCCTGTCCTCCCTTCGTTTCAGCTGAGGAGGTTGCAGCTAAAGAAATCTACTTAAAGCCCTCCTCGACAGCTTGCCTGACTCTCTCACACACATCTTCTGTTTCAGCCCCAGAACGGGTGGCATGCCTTTTCCCCAAGACATTTTATCAGCAGACAGTTTGGCATCAGGGAACTAAACTAATCTGTTTCTTCTTTAACAGGCACCATGGCTCTTTGTATACTTGTCTCTGTCCCTGATCTGTTTACAGTGCTTACATTGTTTGTGCTTTGCATGGGATCATCTTGTGGATTTGTTGCAGGGGAATGCTATGATAAAGGAATGGCTTGGGAAAGGTTGCTCGCTTATCTACTGTAGCTCGGTGCTTTTTGCCTGTGGAGGATATTGGCCATTGGCTTGTCTCTTTGTATTCAGTCTTTGGATTTATTTCTCGGCATGGCTTACTTTGTCTAGCTCATTCCAGCAATCAGACAATTTTATGTTGATTCATTCGTGACTAATTCTTTGTATTGCTTGTACTGAGGTGCAGCTTTCTGTTACGTTTTCTTAGCAGGCTTGGCCCACTGGAACCCAACAAATCCTCATACCATCATCATGGCAGCAGGTACCTGGTGTGGCTGTCCACAGCTCTGCCCACCAGTCAAATGTCACCGGATCACCCCTGGAAACGATCCACTCTGATACTGCAATGCAGCAGGGACACAGCTGGCGGTGAGTCAAGCAGTCAAGACACTATCAGATTTGTGCTGTTTTTCTCAAATGCAACCAGCTGTAGTCTTGAGTTTCCAGTCGTATTTTTCACACTGCAGATATAACATTCAAAGATTATTCAGGTGATTAGTCGATGTAAACAAATGGAAAGTATTACTTTAAAAGATAACTATGGAGTAAAACACTGATTACCTTGAATGCAGAAATGCATACTCGGATTGCATTTCTGCTCCAATACTGATGAATTAGCTGGAATCGGATATAGGATGAATGAGGCCAATCCAGCATTCCAATCATTTCTGCTTTTATTGATGTCACAATGAATGTATATTTTGTCAATAAATAAAATTATGTACATTTATATCTGCTTAATTTATTTGATAACCTGTCATCCTAATAGGAACATAACCCAAGCGAGGACGCAGCAGGAGAGGAAGAAGGTGAAAGCCAGACGTGGGGAGAACAGAAACAGGTTTGTTCCTCTCCAGAAGTTTTTGAACTGTCTCCCATGTGACTCAGAACATTTGCAGTCTGTTATATTCAGTTGTCTCCCCCTACTTTTTCTCTTTTTTTTTTCTTTAATCCATCCATTACCAGTGCTGAGATTACATCTATGAAGGGGCAACACTCAATACGCATTTTTTTCTTATTCTAGGGGTATATCCACTACATCTTTGCTTAGCAATAATGGTGTGACCCCACCCACTTCTGCTGTCATGATGTCCCAGCCAATCATCATCTCCGACACGCCCAGCCCAGCGGTCAGCATCATCACTATTCACAGCGACACAGACACAGAGGATGAGCGAAAGTTTCATCCTGCGAGGTGAGAGCAGAGCCTCTGAGTTACTTTGACAGGGAAGGCTTTTTTTACATTGACCACGGGAAATGACACTTTCTCTATTTACAGTGTTGGACTGAGCCGTACTGAGCGCACTAATGTTATCAGCTGTGTCACCGTGCACGATTCGGATTCCTCTACGGCCAGTCCTCTGACTCCCCTACCCCGCACACTTAACCCGGCTAGCACCATATCATCACGGCAGGCAAAGTCTCTAGCTGTGGTGGCACCTTCTGTCAAAACTCAAGTAGCTGAGAGGGGGACGGTTTCACATGGCCGCGTAGAGACTGGTGAGAGTTGCACATGTGCTGTTATTCCTCCTGTTTTTATTTATTTTTGGTGAGAAAGCAGCAGGAGTTAATGCTTTACTCCCTTCAACCTGCAGTGAACTACATGAAGCCAAAAAGATCATCTAACCGACAGCCCTGCAGTTCAGGGGGGAGCATGGATCGTCATGGAGTAATCCCAAGCCAGTCACACCCGTTAAACCTCAGTCAGGTGAGGTTTCAACGGTTGATGCATTTATTATGAACTTGAGTGAAAGTGCCTTTCTGACAAATGAGTTGCACATATTAACCCTGATGGAAAGCGTTTAATCTTGTCAGCGTCTTCACAATGTCAAACCCGAACAGGCCACATTGCATTGCTTTAAATCACTCATCAGTCACAGCAGGCAGGAAGCCAAGTAATAAATGTCGGCGACATTAAAGGCAAACGAAGCTCAAAGCATATTAAGACAATTTGCCAAAAGTTTTACATAAAAGAAAACAGCCCTGAAAATTCGGTTATGTTGTAAATAGCAAAAGAGATTTCTTAAAGATCAATATGTGACAGTTTGACATTTGCTTTTTGTATCCTTTTTTTAAAAAGATGTAGAAACTGTGATTAGAATCTGGTTTGAAGAGACAAACTTGCTCACTATTGAATCCAAAGTGCACTCTGCTGGACAAAGAACGTAATGGCAGATTGAGTCTGTCATGTTTTCAACATGAACATATTCCAGTTCCTTTTTTAAGTTCAAATTTATTGATAAAGCACATTTCCAACAGCCTCAGCTGACCAAAGTGCTTTAAATGGTAACAGCATCACAGAAGTGTATGTAAAAATAAGTTCCTTATCCAGATCTACCAACTTACGCGCAAAATGTTTTTTATAGCCAGATGTGATTTTAATTAACTGCTTTTATTAGTCAGTAAAATCTAAAATGGAGAAATGGAAAAGCTAAGTAGTTTTTTTTTTTTTTTTTTTTTTTTTTTTGTAAAGGTTTTTAGCAGTCATGTTGACCAAAACACAATGTGGTGGTAAAATGATTATATTCAGGAAGCATTTTTCTGCATTGCTGGATTCATAACTTGATGTCTTATGACTTGTTTCTTCAGGTACAGTCAGTAGTTTCTTCATCTCAGGAGCGTTTGGGGGCTTCCCACAGCGACGCGTCTCTCCGTCGTCAGCAGACGTTCCCTCCGACCGTATCTGCATCTCACTACAACTTCCCCGAAGTGTCCGCCCTGGCATCGGGCTCAGCTGCTGCTACCAGCCTGTATACCTATCCAGCCTCCACTGCCCTCTCCTCAGCTTCTCAGGCTATGGAGCAGCTGCTAGGCCGTGGTCACGGCAGCCACGGACACTCGCCCTCTGCCTATGCAGCAACATACACCTCATCTTCCTCGTCCTCCAGGAGAGACTCTGCCAGTCGCAAGGATTCTGTCAGTAGCCTGCTGCATGGTCTCCCTGCAGCCTACCAGCATCAGTTTGCCGCTGGTTCTCCCTATGTTAGTGTCACACCCCGGGCTGAGGCTTACAGTGCCTACCAGCTAAGCCCCAGGCGCCTCACACAGTACCCTTACTTGTAGAAAATCTCTTACAATTAAGCAAAGAAGAAAATGCATCTTCTATGCTCACATACCATCACAAAGAGACATTTAAACTGTAGAGCAATTCCTGGCCACTTACCTGTTTGCTGCTTTAATCTCTCCAAGACAGCATTTCACTTCTGGCTCATTTATATGCTCTTTTGGACAATTTTAGTGTGTTTGACATGTCTGTTGGTATTTATCATTTTATTTCCCCTTTAAAAGCGTCATTTATGGTTCATATTTTATTTCCAACCTATTCAATCCAATTAAGACATTGTTAACCGTATCTTACCCCTGTTTACCTTGAGGATTTGTGTGGAGAGATTATCCTCCTGACATGAGCTTTGACTACACTTTAGATGAGCTTTTTAGAGCCTGTCTTACAGGGTCAGTTGAGCTCACAGTCCTTAGATTTTCACAAGCCTTATTTCAAAGTTTCCACACTAATCCACAGAGGCTCTTTGTTTTTAGTGAACATAATGACTGTACCTTAACCATGTCTGTTTATACGTCTTTTTACTATATTTAAATTATGTTCTGTCATTGTGAAGTAAGAAGAGGAAGGTCTGTGAAGATGAGAAGGTTTGGTGAAAACTGTGGATATGTTAATTTAAGTACACATTGTGGTAGTTATGTAGTAACAGTGTTTAGGCAGGATAGATCATGTCCTTATGCAATAGAATTAAAACTACATACCTGGATGCTGAATGTATTTATGAAGTTCAGAGTGTGATCACCTTCCTGAGGAATGATGTGAAAAGCTTTTAAATTGTTGGAAAAAAATTTGCCCCTCCTATTTCCTTGAGTGTGAAAAATTCACTTTCACATGGACCGTAAAATATTCTTTATATATAGATATATATGTGTGAATCCCGATTTGTGTAGGACCTGTTATTGTTCAAACTGATTTATGGCCAGTTTTTTGACACTTAAATGCTTGCTAAGAAGCTGTAATGAACGACCCACTATGCTGCACAAGGACTAATGAATACAAGTGTATTCATACTTTTTGGAAATGCTCAGTAATCCAGTGTGATTAATTAACCTTTTGTCTCCTCGAACATATACAGTGTCTTTTCTGCCAAAAGGTGTTTTGTTTTTGATCAAACTGCTAAGCAGATAATGTGTTCAGACCTGCAGCTGTCCCCGTTTCCCATCTTTACTTTAAATGGGGGTGATTCTCTGGATAGTCTTTTTAGTAAACCCTTCCCCAGCTGTTTTTTTCCATCACTTTTGTATCGTAATGTCTGAATATTTAACTGTATTTCATCTTAACATAGTGTAGTTGAGGGGCTGTTTTTGGTAGAACTAATTCAGGGAAAAAGATTTGAGCTCAAATAATCCACTGTCACTGTTTCCAATAAAATAACCACAATCTCACAGCACTTGTTTCTTCCCTTTCTTTTTTTCTAAGTTTCAAATGTTTTTTCAGCTTGATACTTGGTCCATTAAAGTCAAACATATTGGGATGGTCTATTATTAACTGGTTGTCATGGTTATAAATACAGGGGGGGGGGGACACTGGACAACAAGAAATTCTAATCAGTGTAAACTGGAAAAATGTGCTGACTGAATATTAACTTTTCCATTGTATTCTTACCCTTGTTTGTCTTTCTGTAGTAATAAATTACTGTTTTCATTTCCTTTGTTACTCAGCTGCTGTTTATCGATAGTATTTCAGAGGAACCATATCTCATGCTCAGCCTTTGTTGATGTCCACATAGTAACTGATAAAGATGAGCCTGATAAAAACATTTTTATAACTTTATAGAGAGAAGAACTCTAAAGCATGTGATGTCTAAAATGAACTAGAAGAACTTCTGGAGAACTGTGTGTAAAATTAGATTTTATGAGGGTCAAAGGTTTTGTTTATCTTTGTACGCACTGTGTTGTGTGCTCACGATTCTTTTATGGAGACCTCCTGTGACTAACTTTTTTTTTTTTTTTGTTGTCTATTTCCTTACCACACTTCAGTGTTTATTTTAATGGCTGCAACGTTAAGTGAAATCTTCCTTGGAAACGTACTTCAGTGGGACTACCTTCCTAAATAAAGGGGGAAAAAAATCCTACGCAAATGTGAAGCCAGTGAAGCATAAATTATCAGTTGTTTAAACTAATACAATAAACCTACAGCTTTTTATTAAGCTGAGCTCTTTTGCGCAACTGAATGCAACACAGGACTGTGATGCCTGAGTCACTGCTTCAAATGTGCAGCTGTAAAGATTCTGGTGCTGCCTTCATACTAAACAGTGCCTGAGTCACTGTTTAGTATGAAGGCAGCACCAGAATCTCTACAGCTGTGACTCATGATGAACACGTACCAACAAGCTGAAATGGTTGAAAACAAAACGGTTGCTCTCATAATCCCGTGAAATTGGATTAAAATGACAATCTACAAGATAATGCCATGGTTTTAGAATAGTGACGAACAGTTTTTAGGAGGAATTTTGGCCCACACAATTGCTCCATGCATTTTCATCAAGTAAAAGTCTGTACTGTAAACACATCATTGAAAGAGTAATTTTGTACACATTCTGTTGTAGATTTGCTGGTTTGACTGGGATCATTGCTGCTGCATGATTCTGCTTCAGCCAAACTTTACCTTTTGGATAGATAGCCTCAATTTTGACACTTTGGTTTGAAGAAGTGTTCATCATGTCCAGCAAAACAAGCCCATATCATTGCACCTCCACCTTCGTGCTTATCAGCTAGTATAATAAGTTTACGTTGATATATTGTTAGTTTTTTATATATATATATATATACAAAATATGATGCTGTGCATCATGACTGAACACCTTAACTCTGGTCCTTTACCGCTCTGTGCACATATTACTGTTCCAGAGGTCTTGCGGTGTGTTCAGGTGCTGCTTTGCAAACCTAAGCTGTACCTCAATTTTCTAGAGAGAAGTTTTCTTTTCTTTGTACATCCTGTATTTCACAACTCGAGACAACATTCATTAAAATGAATTAAATACTTCATTGAAGTGTGTTATTAGATTAACATGGTTAAACAAATTAACAAAAATCAAAACAATGACAAGTTTAACTCAGTCAAAGGAATAAAAACATAACTACTTTTAGTTTCAGTTATAGAGAGGGTTTAACGTGTACACGGAAAATGGATGCATGTTTGAAGTTTGTATTTGATCTCTGAGCAGGTAAAAAATAAACATATACTTAAATAAAAAAAAAAATTTCAGGACTTTAGCAAAAAGAAAGATGTTACAAACACTGGCAAGATTTTTTCAAACAATATTTATTACACAGCAGCAAACTTTGACACTTCAAAGTAACTTCCCCCAAAAATATCCCAGACATTGTTATACTTCATGCACAGATGTTAATAGATAAAAAAGTCTGTACCATAAACAGACGTCCACATAGCTGTTATGTTAAAGAAATTTCTTGCAACCTAGGATACCCGATTTCTTCATCTTTATAATAAAAAATGTAAAAAAAAACAACTACATTTGATTATCAAATGTACAACAGATAGCAGTAAAAAAACAGTTTTAATAAACACATAAATAACTTTAACTTATTTGCAATAAATTATATAATGCACTGTAAAACTGATTTTAAATATTGAATCATCTTCGTATTTAAAGATATGTATTTTCAAATGGGCTGAATTTTGATTTAATTTAATTTTTCATTAAGTTTAATTATTTAAAAGGAAAAAAAAAACTTAACAGTCCTTTCTATAACAGATATGTTCACAGTTAAAGTCACAGAATGTTCCTTCTGGAGTGGCAGTCCGGTCCAGTCCAAACAAGACTCTTAATACATCCAAAACTTCCCAGGAAACTGTTCAGGCTGTCCCTCTCCAAGATGCAGGCAGTCACACCATTTGTCTTTGCGTGACATAACCTATCATGTGAAGTTTATGGAGTTTTGCACGCATTCATTATTCCAAATATGATGACAGACATAAATGCTGCATGAATTCCCTGAGGCGTTTCACCATCAGTAGTTATCCATGAGTTGCTTCTGCAGTAACACACTGGAGTAGCGTTCGGACCATTGACTTGAAACCAGGCTGGCTTGAGTGACGGCTGCAAAAAAAAAAAAACAGGAGGAGATACTGTCATTATGAGGACATGAGGTGTTCAGAATCAAATCCACAGCTGTTCTTTTGTAGAATAACAAAATGGGAGCAAGAAAAGCTCAACAGGATATACTTACAGTGCTGAACTGCTCTTTGACTTCTCTGTTTCTTTCAAATCCGTTTCTGAATCTCTATTCTCCCTCTCCTCTGAAATTTGGTCCCATATCTGTGTGTTGACCCAGAGGGCCCCAGGCAGGGTTAGGCTGGCTCGGGTGCAGGTGATCCAGCGGCACAGAGGACAGGTGACGGTGAAGACGGCGCCTTGAAGCATGGACAACTGCTGCAGGCAAGGGGCACAAAAAGTGTGGTTGCAATGGAGCACCCGTGGGACCCGGTCACTGCGCGAGTACTCGTTACAGCACACAATGCACTCCAGCTCTTCGTTTGGATTCATGGTGACTTTGTGGGGTGTGGAGTAGAAGATTCCTTCACAAGAAAAGAAGCCTGCAAAACAACAGGAAGCAAACAGTGGAGTTAAATAAGATTCCTGGTGAAACCTTCTCAAAAAATAACTAAAAAGGAATGATGAAGCTTTCTTAATGGTAAATGTCCTACAAAAAAATCACTCAAAAGCATAATAGTATACAACTGATCCATGGAAATACTCACTTGATGCAGCGTTGATACAGCTTTACTGCTCAGGTTAGTCTTCGCTTAACTGACTGAAATTCACTGTGACTCTTGGCTCTACCTCTCCCCTCTTATAGCACGCCCTGCAGAGCCAGTCACACGTGCCAAGATTCCTAGGAAGAGCTACCTTCATCTTAACGAGCTTATTTGGAAAACCATGTGAGCTGACTCAAATAACTTCCTCTTACACCTGATAAAAATGGCCTTGTAATGTTTACAGTTTTATTCAAAAGAAAAGAAAGTACTGCTCTGTTTTTCCAGCAACAACTTGATACTTAATAGTGGTCAATTTATCACAGAAGCACATTCAAAGAGGGTGTTATTAAATGCCCTGCCAAGCAGGGTAATTTATTTGCATTTACTATGAAAACATATGTCACACAAGATTAACTGAAGCATGGAAATGTCAGCATTTGCTGTATCACTACACAAACGCACTCCCATTATCAGTTTGCCTTTTTTTTTTATATCCATTTTGAGATGGTGCCAAGAAAAGAAGAGCAACAGGAGAATCTTCAGCTTTCAGATCATTTCTCTGCTTAAACAGACAAAGTAGAACCATCTTTACTAAATGCAATGCACAACAGTAAATTATCAGCAATTATGTGAGCTGAGGCCATAGCCTGTGTTTGACTTACTGCCCTGCTTAGCAAACACTAGACCAGCTGGCCGTTTCTATAAATAAAAAGAACAAAAACACAAAAAGGAAAAGAAAAAGAAAACATTGTGAAAAAGAAAATGTAATATACAGAAATAAAAATATTGGTTCTCTTCGTGTGTCTTTATTTGGACCTAAAACAGACTGGTGCTATACTGGTCAGCCAAGCCCAATTAAAAAGGTTCTGGTCTCAGTTTCCTGCAATGCAGACAATGCTTGGCTCATGGGTTGACTGGAGAGAACTTGTGGACCCTCATCAGACTTTAACCAATGAATCAATAGCTCCAACATGGGCTTAAATACCTTATTTTTGTATTGACAGTGTTCAATTTATAAAATCCATTTACAGATATTAAAACACTTTAATCTGTGATTAAAGGGATATGTTTCATTAACTTGATCAGTCCATGATACACAAGAAAAAAAAAAAAACATGGATATACAAAAGTCCTTGCAAGTGTAGCTCGAGTTTTTTTTTTTTTCACACTGTCAATTTTAATCTCTGCCAACATAGTTTAATGCAGTGCATGGTCTTTTTCAAGTTTATCATTGATTATTTTATAGCTTGTTGATGCAACATAGGTCACTGCTCTTCCTTTGATCTCCCTCTCTGTTGCACAGTTTTTTCTGAGATTCAATCGGTGCAGAAAAAAAAATCTGATGTATTCTTGAGATTGTCATGAAAATGCCATGAATATTTTACAAACTAGTGGAGAGGTCTTTCAGATATAAGATGGTACCATCTATGACTTTGGTAAGTATGACTGGTTGCTCTATTTTCAAAGGGGAAAACATTCCACTGGAAAAACAAATGAAAATGCTTTCCTCCTTGACCCAGATAAATATTGTTTGCATAACAGTGAGTAGCATTTAGGAAATGAAACCAAACATTTTGTGTTTAGCAGGTACTGCCACATGAAATCTGATGACATGGAGCGCTCATTCAGCTGCAATTCAACCCCATTCTTGAAGAAATTCTGCTTTAAAGAATTATACTCTGACATTTTCCCTCACAAGTATTCCTAGGAAGCAAACCTGTTTGATCTGTTAAGGTTTTAAGCTTGTGGATTATGTAATGTTCAAAGCTTTGTCAAACCCACCAACAAATTCCACAGTGCCATCTTAATGCGAGTGAGGCCTGTCACTGCAGCATCCTAGATTGATATTCGAGTATACTCCTTCAGGCTTAACAGCAGCTGTAGGACAATTTCTGCTCCAAGGAGCCGGATGCATGCTAAAAACTAGCGATGAAGTCCAAACATTTGCTTTACTTATGAAAGTGATGTTTTGCAGTGGGAGATGTCAGACTTTACTCAGAAACATTGCTCCAAATAAACAGAAAAGAAAGGTGAAATGTAGCTATCACACACAGGATCACCAACGGTGAAGCGTTTGTGACAATTTTGTAATGTTCAGTTTAAAAAGAACTACAGCACAAAGCACAACAGTGGGGATTCACCTTTAAGGCAAAAATGACTGAATATTAAATGTTTGCATCAGGTTTACGGAGCAATTGATATAGTTTTAAATGTCCAAGCAACCACTGAAATGGCAGTTGTGGTTGTCTCCCCCACTCTTTTAGGAAAACAACCTCATGTTTGTAACTTGAAAACAACCCAGGAAGATTTCAAGATAACCGTTTCGGTGGCAACACTTGCCGAGAAGGAATTTCTCTACACTCCATCACAACCCATGAGCCAAGTTTCTCTCTAGGACTGATATAAACCACTGAAACACAAAGTGGATCACAACCATTTTAATAAACCCCTGCAACCCCCCAGGCCAAACTCCCACTCCCATCCAGGTCCCCTCCCACCTCCCGCTCAGTCTCTCCCAGGTGGGCAGGCTTTGAGTTTTTGTCTTCCAAAGTCCATGGTGGTAGTGGTGGTTGAGGAGGGGTTTAACATTTCTCCCCCACATAGTGTGTTTGTCAAGTTTGTTGTCCATAAAGGGGGCTCACCAGATTTGTGGAGAGCCGGTGTTCTCACTCCTGAGCTATGCTCCTCAGAACGTACTTGACTGTGTAGGCAAATGCTGCAAAGCCAACAATCACAAACAGATTGGCTAGAGCCCCACCTACAAGTCCATGGTTGCGATTGGCCTGTTGCAGGCCAGGGGCGGGGTTGGCACCCCCCACTGGGGCTGGTCCTCCATTTAGGGCTGGGAGGCCATAGTGAGCTTGCTGAGGGTCACCGTCAGGCACCACATCAGGTAAAGGGAGGGGTTGAGTGCGGGCATTTAACTCTTCCTGGATCTTCTGTTTCTGCTTTATCTCCTAGATGAGAAAGAAGTAGGAGAATATTAGACTAATGGACATGAGGGTCCAGATTATCAGCGGGCGACAGCTTAGCGAGTCCTACTTACATCGACTACATCAGGAAACAGTTCACAGAACACTTTGTCTTTGAGGTTGAAGGCCAGGCTTTGGGCTGAGAGCTGTCTTTTCTGGAAAAATAAAAAGGATGCATCAAATATCTAAATTGTCACAGATGCTTGATGACATCATCCTTCATCTGTTTACTTTGTAACTCACAGTGTAGTCTGAGGTCTCAATGCTTCCAAGAGTTGGTCCTTTTTCCACCATGAAGCTGAGCAAACCAGTAAGGATTGTGGAGACAGACCAAGCCGGGTTCCATGTATCTGGATGGAAGTCTGTGATGGACAAACATAACCTGCACACAAGCAAAAAAACAGTCAATATTTTTCAAATTCAAAACTTGAATTATCATTCAATTCAACAATAATAAACTTTTTTCTAACCTTGTGTTACACTTGAATCTCCCATTTGGTGTTATCATATAGATGCTTGGTGGTTTAAATGGAAATTCCCGAGGAAATATGAGTTTTCCATGATAATAACCCCCTACAAAAACAAGCAAAGCATGACAAAGAGATGGCAGAAAACATGAGTCAGCCAGAAATAACTGTGACAACAGTTAAAACAGAGTAAACAGGTTCAAAATAGTTTATGAGAACCCAGCTGCACCGATGTTTACTGAAAACAGAACAGGTTTTACCTTCATATGGCGTTTTCTCAGGACCTCTGACTACATAGTGCCTACAGGATAAAAACAAAAAAGGTTTGTTAATAACAGTGCCAGGGAACATAAATGTTGTTTGTATAACTACTCAATTCTCTCATAAAATTACAAAAATATGCAAGCAATTCTGCCTACAAGCACACTTAATTGATTCTTTTGATCTAATGGTTCCCTTAAAACAGTGTTGTTTTTTTTGTTTGATCATAACTTCAGGTAGATTCTGATGGTTTCGTGCAACTTTACCATTGAAAAAGTTATTTCTGGAACACACAAGCTCTGCAATCTATCTGAGGGTAAACACTGCGATGACAAGTTTTCTGATCCAGGCCACAAATTATACACTTTCATTTGCTGGATGTGCAAAGCTTCATGAAATCAGCACAATTAACATGGCTAACATATTGACTCTTGGTTTAACATATGGATGTGTGGAAACAATCTATGACATTTGGAAATTTTGAACCAGTTGTCAGATTTAAAAGTTAATTTTTGGCACGACTAAATGTCATGGAGCATGAATAAATCAGCTGCCAGGTCTGTCGCCTAAAGACAAAACCATACTAGGGCTGTGACGGTACACAAAATTCACGGTTCGGTATGTACCTCAGTACACAGGTCATGGTTTGGTTTTTCCTTGGTACAGTAATGGACAAAAAAATTGATAAAAATGAACTTTTGTGCTTTATCAACAAGTTCACCATAATTTAACATCACAGTCAAGTACATACTACATACCTGAGCCAGTGTTTTCCCTACAATTATACAGGTAGGGCGCCACCCTTCCAGACCCAGCACCTCTTACAAAGTCAGGTTAATTTATTGTGATCTGGTTTTCTATCCAGCACCAGGTCACAAAGTGGTTTAAAGTATAATTTCCTCTAGAACAGGATTATATTGGGTTCTTTGCTTAAAAACTAAACTGTCTGATGTTAGTCATCAGATTTACATGACAGCATGTTGCTGCTCTCCGAGTTTCTGTGATGCGACCACCCACAGACACGCGCATGTCCACGGGATGAGCGCGCATGGCGCCTCAGACAGCGCGTGCATCTGAAAACACGTCAACCAGCTGAAACTCAGGCTTTGTGCGAAAGTCCACCCTATTCCCTACAAAGCGCCCTACATACAGTAGGGATCATGCCATTTTGTAGGGGTGTCTGAATGTCCACCAAGAAAAAAGTAGTGAACTCAAAATTACCCACAATGCATCTTGAAAACTAGTGAGCTTTGATGGTCCCTAGACGGGAAAATATAGACCACAATGCATGGCGGTCAGGTGAGCTGAATGGCGCGAGGTGTTGGACACAATTGAGCGGCAGTAAAAAAAAAAAAAAAAAAAAAAAAAAAGAAAAAACAACAGACAATGGATTAAACACAATATAAGTAAAAAAAAACTTCACTTAAAAGGTACAGATTTGATTTGGAATGAAATCTTTTCGTGCGTCGTGGGTCCAACTGTGGTTGTCACGGTGACAGCTGGTAATCATGTGATTTGCGGCGAGGAAAAAGTAGTCAGCAGCTTCGAGTCCGAATCGCAGGCAGAATGAGGACACTAGATAGTGTTCTATATAGTGCAGCCTTATGTAGTGAATGAGGGGTTAGGGAGTAGGGAGGACATTTGGACACGGCCTCAGACACAGATATCAGTTTAAAACTTTACTGAGGAGATGAAGATGAAAACAATCACGCTCCTCTTCACTTGCTTGTGCTCCAAAGACGAGCATGTTGCGGGAACTTGCACAGCGGATAACGCTGTTAAAAAACATTTAATTATGTCAGCACGTCATCTTAGATCTGAACTTTAAAGAATATTTAGCACGACTTCATTGAATGAAACAGTTTTTATCAGGGCTTATACAATCTTTTATGTTTTTCTGCACTGTTTTCTCTTTGTTTTTTGTTTTTTTAAATCAGTTTGGAAACACAACATTAAGTTAAATTAACATTAACAAGTGTAGCTGCTTATGATTAGTTATTAACACTGGAACTCTGTAACTGGAAGGTTACCAGTTAAGAGAGTTTATGAATACATAATTCAGCAGAGCTGATGTAGTTATAGGTCATCAACACAGCGGCTATCACTTTCTGGTGTTCATCCCACCCCTCTGACCCACTGCACCCTCCCAATGTTGTGAAGCTGATGGGGAAACACTGTGACTGCAGTTCTGCAATGTCGGCACACTGATTTCGTTTAAGTCGACTTTTATTCAGGTCCCTCTTTGTCTAAACTGAAGTGCTCCCTGACAAGGTTGGCGGAGCTTCCTGAAGGCCGAACTCAACGATCCCACGTCCATGTTGTTACCAGTAGTAAGAAACAGGGTGGTAAGTGCGCTGCGCTGGACCATTATGTCCATTGGCACACAAGAACTTAATGAAACAATAAATAACTAAATAAACAAATCCTGCGCCCAACAGTTTGGTACAGGGTCGTGCAGAACAGAGATTAGTGTACCGAACGGTTCGACACAAATACACGTACAGTTACTGCCCTAAACCACACAGGTTCTTTTTGTTTCAAATTCTTCATGTAAAAATTTATGGTCAGTAAACTGACTGTCAGGAAAAAAAAAATCTTAATTCTTAATCCCTGATCTGATCACTGGTCAAAGTAGGTAAACAGCTGCATTCTCAGTAGAAATTGCACATACCTTTGTAAAAGTCTCTTTATATGGTGTGACTAAAACAAGATTTGAGTAAGCAGCATTTACTGATAAACAGCAGTTGATATCTACAGATTTTACTCTAATCAGGGCTTGTTGAAAAATAAAATAATCTGACAGTATTTAACAAGTGTGATAAGGCCAGGATAGGAGCACAATAACTCTAAAACAAATACTCACAGGAAGTGGAGACTATATCCTTTAAAATAAACAATTATTTTGTACTAAAAATGAGGAATGATAGGCCAGATATAAAAACTTAAATATAATGCAATTTACTCTAAGGTCCAAGCAGGTTTTAAACGCAAAGACCACAATGCATCAAGTATTCCATTAAACTGTTGTCAGCAAGTTCAACTGTATCAGTTTTAAGGATTTTATTTATCATTTTATTTTATTTATAATAAATCTTGCTTCCATCATAATGACAGTAAATAGCAGGCAGATGCTGCTAATGAGATGCTCTTGATCAGCTAATCATCAGCTAGTGTGAGAGTCTCCGTAAAAGCAGAGGGAACATTCAGGTGTGTATTTACATTAAACCACGGAGTTTGTTTTTTTTCTTTTTCTTTTTTTTTTTTTTATAAAAGACATCAGCGTTGATCCTTGAGAACCAATAGTTGCTGGAGCCCATCCATCTACAGTGAGAAAGATCATTCTTGAGTGGAAATAATTTGAAATGGTTACAAAACTTCCCAGGAGTTGCGTTTCCATCAAGTTCACCCTAAAAATCAGACAATCTGCGCTGTGCAATCATCTTTGAAAAAATAAATAAATGAAAAAACAACAGATAAAAACGGTAAGTGCCACGAATGACGCTTCGGGCTTCAGTTCGGACGTTTAATGCAAACTCATGATGTAAAATGTCTCAAAGCTCACGTCACACAATGCAAAAGCAGTTTTTAACGAACTAAACCTCAGTTGACTATTCAAATGTTCATGACAGTCCAATTAGAAAAAGACTGATTAGGTATGACTGGAGTGAAAGAAAACCTTGACAAAAGCCTCCACTCTAAAAAGATTAAGCAGGATGGTTTGAGTTTGCAAAGTTGCATGTGAATAAAACACAAAACAAACACAACAATGTCCTCTGGACTAACAAAAAAAGAGAAGAAGTTTGTCAACACTGAAGGGCTTCATGTTTGGTAATAAATGTTTCTGAAATGTGCGATTGCCATTAAATACAAGACAAGACAATATTTTCCACAAAAAATCATCTCACATTCAACATCTGAAGTGTTTTTCATGTCCTGTTGTGAAAATAAAGTATGAGTTTGAAATTTGCAAATCATTGCATTCTGTTTTTACATGCATTTTACACTGCGCCCTTCCTGTTTGGAATTGGGGCTTAAAGATCCACAACAGAACTTTTAGCAGTTTTCTCAGTGATAGGCCCCCTATCGACAGCTAAACCAGCATCCACCTTGCACCATATGTGTACTGTGATTCACTGCAGCCGGTAAATGACAGTCTTATCTTGACTCTTGTTCTGTCCCTTCCTCTCTTTCTCCAATGATGTTTCCTTTGTATTTCTTTCTTTCTCTGACATGATGCATGTTCAAAACACCTGCTGTGT
Organism: Atherinomorus stipes; assembly: GCA_023101725.1. Classification (NCBI taxonomy): domain Eukaryota; kingdom Metazoa; phylum Chordata; class Actinopteri; order Atheriniformes; family Atherinidae; genus Atherinomorus; species Atherinomorus stipes. The sequence goes on along the minus strand of JALJCO010013346.1, from coordinate 2,742,586 downwards.
TCATATCTGGTTCATAATCATTTGCTAGTAAGTGACACGGTGCGCAACCAATAGTCAGCTGCAATGCTGCAGTCCCATTCCGGATCCAAAAGTTACATAGTGCAGTTTCTGAGCCTCAAGACGCTGCTGGACAGTGATGGCTCAAAAATGTGCATCATGAATGTTGGTGTGCCATCAAAACGATGTCATCCATGGATGGCTGCTAATATAAGCTCACCTCTTTTCCACCACCTGAAATCAGCTAATTAGCTGCCACGCCGCAGCGATAAATGACCAGCTTTGTCAAAGACCCCCCTCCAAAAAAAAAAAAAAAAAAAAAAAAAAAAAAAAGCCACCATGCTCAACTGCTCTGCTTCAAGAGGCAGATCTTTAGCAGTGTTTTCAGCGCTGCAACAGCAGACTAAACTAGCAGGAACCAGTGAATTATATTTATGTTCAATGATAATGTGCAGTCGGTAAGTGTTGCTGCTTGTGTAACTTATCTTTTGTGTAAGAGACAATGGCAGACAACTGCTGACGTAGATAAACAAGTTAAACACTTGTTGTAGTTGTAGTAACTTAATATTGGACATCCACTCCTTATGTTCATTAGTCCAGCTCTTTTACTCCGCGTGTTGTCTCTATAAGCCGTATAGTTACATTTTTATCACATTTTTTTTTCTTTTTTCTGTTGGGACATCATTTTCCTTTCCTCGGTCCATCCTGAGTAAATTTTGTTTTGGTTCATGATGCTTGCCTTGTGAAGCACTCAGAGACAAGTCTAATTCTTGTGCTTACCCCCCCAAGAAAAAAAGTGGGCGATGAAAAGAGGTCAAACTGAACTTCTTAAATTTTCCTCCCACCCAACTATGATTAAGAATGAATTTGAAGATAATTTCAGAAGGATTGTGTATGTTAAATACCAGGTTATGACACCTTAAATAATAGGTTATACTTTGATTTTGAATGTTTTTGCTAAGAGGCAACAGGTCTAACACCTAAATGTGTCATGGACATCAACACAAAAACAAAACAAAAAAAAACAACACAACACAGCTGCCACAAATGCAAAAGAAAGCAATTAAATGTGTGTGAGGACTTGTAAGGACTGAGATATTACCATTCTAGGATGTTGGAGGGTAGAGGTTCAGCACAGATGTAAGGCACCGGGTCTTTCTTTATCCTGAGGTAATCCTGCTTAAGTCGCTGAGTGGCTGTGGTTGGAGCTCTCTTATTCCCGGTGTTGTTCATCTGAGATTGAGAGGACAGAAATGCAGACATTTACATTGATAACTGATGCCGTTACACCACTGTCATTACTAATTCCCTAAAATATTAAGAAAAATATATAGACTTCCAATACTGAGGAGATTTCTACTTTAGAAATGTTTTGTTTACAAATTATGTTGTAAACTGTTTCTTTTATACGGCATAAATGGATAAATACAAAGACTGTGATTACATGTGACTGAAATTATTTAGAAACAGGTGCTTTAAAGCAACCCTTACCGATGTTGCATTCTTACACTATTTTTCTAACAGGGTAAAATGCTATGAATGAGGTAATGGAACTCTAAAATACAAGACAGACCCACCATTAATCAAAATAAAATATTATTCCAATCTCTAAATATTCAATGAAAACTCCAACCAATCCTTGAAGTGGGGTGCACCTCTAGGATTGTCCAACGGACCTGCCTGTCAGACCTTTGATTCCGCATTGGGAGGTGGAGGGAATGAAGGGGTGTGTCTTAGGAGTGAGGCGGGACTGTTTATATTCAAATAATCTTGCTGTGCTTTCTGAAATGCAAGATCGGTAAAGGTTGCTTTAAGTAATATCCTCCAAAGCTGGAAAGACAACATACTGTGCCAAGATCTCAATGTCTAGTGGAAAGCTTTATATGTAAAACAACAATAGAAAGTGAGTGCTTGTTAATTCATTTAAAAAGAGAGGAGAAAAAAAAAAGGGAAAGAAATTAAGTAATGCAATGACTGTCCTAGATCTGGTTCCTAATTAAAACAGATGACAGTAGGTTGTGTGGATTAAAAGAGGTTACTTTGATGGAACAAACAATGTAACTCAGAAATTGCCTCACTGTGAGAGAGTATTCTCTTCATGCTTGAAACAGGAATTAATCTACTGTCTGAATTTTTGGCATATGATCTAACTATGATATAATCAGTTAAATGTAGATTTAACTGAATACACTAACATAACTGTCACTTCAAGAGTTTTTCATTGTAAACACTTTGTTCTAGTTTCTAGTAACTAGTCGTGTTCTAGTAACTATTCTGTGATTTTGCTATCCATTTAGCAAAGCAATTGTTCCAAGTGGTTGAGGGGTGTGGTGGCAGCAACTCCAACTACTGGAAGATAATCTGAAGATCAAACATTTTAATTGAAAAACTCGTCAAAAGTTGTACACTAAAGATTTTAGTATTAAGTAAAGTTGACACACCAAAATAGCTTAAAAAAGGTCCCAATGTTTGAAACTCTTCATCAATCTCTCAAAATACTTTGTAAGTTTTTTTCTTGTTTCACTACATCTTACACAAGTGCCTTCTAAAAAAAACAAAACAAAAAAAACAAAACAAAACAACAACACTCTTGTCTTTATAATTTCATGATAATTTTCCGGCATTTCAACTTGCCTGGCGACAAAGTATTTATTCACCCATTTGCTAGGCAATTTAGCTCTAAATGTGGAAACAGCACCTCTTTTACTTGTCCACTCGTCATGCGACTGGTAACCGTCATAATGAACAGTACATGGACTGTGGCAGTGTAAAAACCATGTCAGTATCGCTTCCTAATAAACACGAGTCTACTTCACGCAACTTATTTAGCTGAGGCTAATCCGGTACACGGTAAGCTAGGCTAATGTTAAATCTGACTTTCTGAGCAGATCGATAAGTTAGTATGTTCATGGTCGAACTGTTACCCAATCGACTACTTTAAACAGACATATCAGACCAAATTCAAACCGAAGGATGACATTTCTTATGGTCTGCGACTTTTTAAATCACGGGATCTGTAGTCCGTTAAGCTAGGCTAACCTGACTTGGCTAATGCTCTCAGGTTATGGCCGGTGAAATGTTGTAGCGTTAGCTAATGGCTAACGCAGGCCATTGCTAACTGTATGTCAACTCCTAGCTTTAGCAGCGGCTACCAGGAACAGCTGCCTCCCACGTCTCTCCCACTTACTGAGGACATGTAATGCAGACGTACCTCTCCAGAGACCCCTGTGAAATTATACGTTCGTGGCTGGGCACGAAATAAGGCTGTAGTCTGTGTTGACAAACCCTAAACCGTTAAGACGGTGACACCAACGTAGCTTTTAACTCTCGCGAACCGGAGGAACAGTTACACTTCCGGTTCTTCTTCTTCATCTGTTTTTTTTTTCTTCTTCATCTGTTTGAACGAAGACGAAGTTCCCTACCGTCACCAGCCGATATGGAATATCATACCGAATAATAACTCTACAGAAACCACATAAATATGGCAACTTAAGTGAAAAAAAGACAAAGTTTACATTTGTCAGTTTGTCTCAGCTTCACGCCGGTCTCCTCTGCGGCTGTTCTCAGGACTTTCCTCCTCTTTCAACCCCTCACAACCTTGCTAGTGCATTTAAAAAATGCATGCTGGATATAAAAAAAAAAAAACATTCCACGAGATCATTTTAGAATTATCTGTTTATTTTCAATTAATTATTGTCACATGATTTAAAATAAGCTTTTAAATTCTGTTTAATATTTGAGATAAAATAATAAACATCAAATAGGCACTCATTGGTTTTAAAAATCAAATTTATTTTACTCATCATAGAGAGTAATTATAAACCCAGAAGAAACACACGTCAACTTTAACTTGTTTAGATATATAATACATTTGCATGATATTCTCTGCAACTCTTGTAAAAGGTCATATCTATTGTATGTCATCTTGTAGGTCATATCTATTGATTTCCAAGTCCCCCCCCCCCCCCCCCCTTTATGTGTTGCTATTATGTGTTGCTATTATATTTTGCCATTTGTCTGACAAATCTGTTGCTACTAGCAGTACCAAAATGAAATGGGTGTTCTGACAACTGAATTAACAGAAGTGCAAAATGGTGTGTTAAAATTACATTTTGGCCTGATCAACTGGCCAAATGGCCTATATGTACAAGGTTCACTGATAACATAATATTTGCATCAAATTGTTTTAACAAGTGCAGCTGGGTTTTGAGCTACTGCAGCTGTCTCTCCTGATTCCAGTGCAATGGAAGAATCAGCAATAAAGTGGAAATCATTATGGCTTCTTGCAACGGCTGAACTGTATGCTCCTTCTCCTCAACTTCTCGGGCTGTAGAGATGCGATGACAGAAAATTCGCGAAAGACATCAGCACAGGAGATGTCACCTGTAACAGGAATATTATGATCAGGGGGTAGTTGTCCTACAGAATATCATGTAGACTGAACCTGAATATTCTTTTTTAGCATATATGAAAGCCACAAGCCTGAAATCTCCAGTAGCCCATTTTCAAGATAGGAAGAAAGAGCAGAAAACCTTTATATGAACCCCTGAAAGAGAAAATCCCACAAAGTGTAGCCTAATAATGGAGGGGAGCTCCTACAGTATGCATTGTTAATGACATAAAAGTTACAGAAAATTACAGCAAATGAAGAACCAACAGAGGAGAAGTAGTGAGAATCCTGTTAATTATACTTTTTGGATCTTGTGTTCAACACATCTTATATTTAGAAATGTATAGGATTGTCCTCTGTAATTATTATGCTCTAAATAAATTTTTTGACATTTTGTTTAGTTTGAATTTAAATCTGAGCTAATTTCCAGAAGGTGCCAAAATTAAAATAAAATAGAAAAACTAATGTATTACTCCTGTTATATTTATTATTTTTTTTAAAAAAAGTCTCAGCTATAATTCTGAATATCAACAAAATGATGGTCACATTGCAGAAGAAAGCACTAAAGATTACAGCCAAATGCTCTCAGGTGATTTTTCTTTAATGAATAACTTCCATGTTCAAGTCTGGAAGACCAGGAAACTATCTTGCACAATTCTTTAGTAGTCAAACCAAAGTTGCTGTTTGATTGTAACAGACTTCCAAGGAAGATCAAGGTGACTCTGGAGAGGTGGTACACTGGTCTACTGTTCAGGCACCAAATACAACATCTTTGGATCTAAAATAATTTTGCTTTTAATTGAATTTAAATTTTGAATTCCTGTAGAGTGGACAGGAATTCTCCAAACAAGAACTGGAAGTCTCCTAAAACACAAGCTGTAACGCTTACCCTGAGCAAGTCTACCATATGCAGCCTTTTTCTGTCATTTTAAAACTTAACTTTAAGGGAAAATTGCATATGGGTTAAAAATGTTAGAGAAACCCATATTTAAATGGATTTTGAAAAAACAAAAAAATAAAATCAGGTAATTTTTTACTCACCTAGAAATTTTAAGCTGTGTGCAGAAACTCGCAAATCTGTTAATTTCCAATGCATACAGAGCTACGTAAAGACTGCATGAAAGCTACATATGACATCAATGTAAGGACAGTATTCTGGCACAGATTTTCATTCAGATACCTCATTATTGAAGTGAAAATGGCTCCAAATGTTTTCCCAGAGAGAAAGTTTAACAAAGAGGGCAGCAGATAAAGAGACCTGAATGATTATAACCCGCAACCATCAGAGCAGAAAGAACCACAGCATCAAACTGGCCCTAAGATGACCCAGGATGCTTCACTCACTCTATCCCGAATATCCTTGAGTTTAACTGTCCTTCTGCTCGTTGCAACCCCTGTGGTAACAGAAGCAATGATATGTCAGACAGGGTTCATTCTTCACATGAGCATATGCTGCTTGCTTTTAGTGTAAGCTGAGAAATTAGACATTTCTGGTACATGGACTTTTAAGTGATGGTGTTACAGTGTTTGTGAGATCACAGCCATATGTCACACACTCAAAATGCTGACTCATTTTAAGGTATACTGATGCTTCTGCAGGCTAGAAGCTGAAGTGTTTTCTCAGTGTGTAGGTGTCCATCTGTACAACTCGTTGTATTTCTTAACAGGAAAATGACCATTTTATTGTTCTGTAGAATTTGTGAATCACCAGGCACACTAGATAAGTTGCAAAATATAAAACAAAAAATAGCATTCTCCCAACATTTGTGAATATTTAACCACAGATAAATATCAGTGAATTTAAATCAGCTCCATTCCAGAAGCTGGTAATTTAGATTCCATGTTGGGAGAATGTTGGACTGAATGGATGAGACGGGGAACAGTAGCAAGAAGCAGGAAGCAAGGTTAGTTTATCAAGAGTTTCTCAGTTTTATTGTATGCATTGTTTTTTTTTTTTGTTTTTTTTTAAAGTTTTTTTTCCCTTAGTGCTTCTAAAGACAAGGAAGATGGTATTCCAAAGATATTCACAAGCCAGTAAACAGAATAATGCCTCCAAGTTCTTTAGAATTGTGTTGCAATACTGCCTGACAGGTTGTATTTTAGAAACAATAAAAAGACATTAAACATGAAACAGATCAGACAGTCAGGATATGTGGCTGCACGCTGAGAGGCAGGCAGTTGGCATCAAGTTAAAATACACAAGAGTACTATTTACAGCAAGTTTGCTTAGAACAGCACCTTTAACCACTCTTAGTCAATAAACACAATGGACACGACATTTAATACTTCCTTGAGGGCGAAGGCCCTTGACAGTTTGGTCACAGTAGCTTCACATTACCCTCTAGACTGGTTCTACTTGCAGTACACTGAACTATTGCATCTATCTGGTAAAAGTCACATCTCTGTAACCTCATCCGAACATGTGAGCACACCAACAGTTTTTCTACCGCTCTGTCAAGTTACAGAGGATGGTAAGACTATTCTGTATCTACACTTTCCCTTTAAAAAACTCTTTGGCAGAGGAAAATAAAATGACAATATTAAAAGATAAAGAAAAGAAAATGAGATTACTGTTGACAGAGATGAAGAAGTCACTACAGATTTGGTCTGTGGATGGAAGAATGGCACAGAAGTGCAGAAAAGACACCAGAGGGGTCAAGGTGGTACATGCTTATTCCACAGGACTGCACTGCACGAAGAGATCAAATTATCAGAAAATGATTTTTTTTTTTTTCATTTGCATGCTTACAATGCAAACAACATCAACCCTCCTGCAAAGCATACAGAGAATACTGTGAGTACTAACCAGTGGTAGAGGCCAGATACTCAAGTCCTTTGATCACACAACTGCTATAAAGTGGTGCTCCATTATCTCACCATAGATAGACTAATAAAAGGTAATACGGATGAGTATTTACAGGAAACTGGAGGTGTGTTTGGATCTTTCCATGTAACTTGTCCTTATTAAGTGGCAGTGCACCAAGAAAGTAGATAAAGTTGAGATGTGAATGCATTTTTTTTAACTCTCACTTCTAAGGTTCTTTCTTCAGCTTGTTCTGCACATGATATTAATAAACTGGCTACCAACGATTGAGAGTATTTTCACATTACTCATATATCTGGAGAATTTCAGAAAAAAAGCTCCACATTTACTGCCAATACTTAAGGCCATTCCAAAGAGAAACTGCACGTCATCCAAAGTCTTCTTGTAAATTCCAAGTTATGCTTTTGGATTCAAATGACAATCATATATATGTATATATATACACACACACACACACACACACACACACACACAATATATATATATATATATATATATATATATATATATATATATATATATATTGTGTGTGTACCATACATATATATATATTTATATTTATATATATATATATATATATATATATATATATATATATATATATATATATATATATATATATATATATATATATATATATATATATATATATATATATATATATATATATATATATATATATATATATATATATATATATATATATATATATATATATATATATACATATATATGCAAATAATTTGCATTGCACTGGTCCTCTGGGTTGATAAATAAAATGACAGTCAAACAGACGATAACTAGACAAGAACAATGTAAAAACTAAATATTAAATGAACAAAATTATAACACTGTATATGGGAAAAGTGCACAGTTTCTTTTTTTTCCTTTACATGATGTAACATAATCCTATTTTTTAACTCTTTCTCTCAGTACTCTTAGACACATGCACACATTTGCTCTCCTGCTCATTCACTCATTTGTCACATCACAAAGTATGTTACACAGCAGGCGAGGGTCTCTTTCCCACAAGCCCTTCAGTATTTTTTTTTTCTCACAGTAAACTACCCTGCCACCTCCAATGTAGCTTGTCAGTTACTCTCTTTCTTTTAGTAACAGAACAAATATCTTTTTTTCACCTCATGCCACAGTACACAGTTTCTAAATATCTAAATAAGTATATTTACATCTCTGGTTAAGAAGAGATGGGCAAGCTGGATGTCGCGCAGATGGTTGATTAGATATAAAGTATAGAGGGTTAATGTAGTGAGATTCTTCAGATGTAAGAGCTGTCGGTCAACAATTGACCTTTGCTTTCACGCATGACGTTACACCATGTTATGGTACGTTAGAGGATAACCCTGTCAGCCAAAACACCAAAAAGAAGGTGTTATTATTACTGTGTGTAGATAGCAAGAGCATAGGTGGTGCCAAGTAATAACAAGCAGAGACGTAGTGGTGATGCAGGAAAATGGAGGTGGTGACTGTATTGTCAGTAGAGTTAGAAAGTTCCATCAGGGGTCTCCCTATGACAGGCTGCACCTTACAGTCGCCCTTTCTCCTCCCATGCCCCAATTACAAGAAGTTTCCAGTAAGCCTAGATCTCTGGAAGCAACTAGCTCGAGATCAGCGCCTAGGGGCAACTTCAACACAATTATCATAAGTTCTCAGGAAGGGGGAATAAATGCAACACATGCTATACTCCCAGGTACAGAAATGAGCACTAGCTTTCATCTATGGTGAGGCAGATGAATTCCTGGATGCATTTCCTATACTGCTGCTCAGTGGGGCTGCTGCTGGGGTATTGACCTGGTTGACCCAATGGAGCCTCCGCCTCACGCATCTCCTCGTTCATCCGTGCCAGACGCAACCTGAAAAACAGATTAAATGAAGGATGAGAGGGGGCTGAATGGAAGACAAATAGTTAAATCTCAAAAGCATCCACACAAAACGTAATATTTTACATTTTTAACTTTAAATTTTCTGATAAACTGAGAAGTGGGAAAACTTAAAATGCAAAGATCTGCAATATGTGTTCATGTTTTGTTTTATGATGGTGAATTCCAAGGGACATGTGGTATAAAAGACAGTCTGATGTGGTAAGATGTAGGGATGCTCGATTCTGGCTTTTTTTTTTTTTTTTTTTACCAAAAATCCAATATTGTCCAATTCTTAATTTCTGACAGCCGATATCAACTGATACCAATATATGCAGACAACTGTGAGGTTGTATCTCTCATATTTTCAGAAATACAACTATATTCTGCTCTGAGAGCAAAGATCCCAAAATAGCCTTAACTCAGCCAGAGGAGTTCATTTTGGACATCTGGCTGCCAGATATCAGATACTAGCAGGTATTAGCCAACATGTGGCTAATTATAATGTTTCTGACAACTTGGTAACTTAACCAACAACTTAAAATCAGACATTTTATAGCAGCAAAGCAAGTCAGTCTGTAGCAGCAGCAGCTGTGCCGTAGTCAAAGAGTATAGAGCACCAAGAGACGACACTCTGCTGTTTTTGAAACACGTTGCCCGCCATTGTGGACTGATACAGACTTCATTCTGGAAATATCCCTGTTACAAATTAGTAGCTACAGAGAAAATGAGCGACAATGAGCTATCCTAGGAAGCAGTGTGCGGCAATTAACTGTTACAATTATCAGTACTATATCAGAACTAACACTTTGAAGACATAAATTAGTGTACCTTGTAGGCGCCAGCAGGCATTATGAATTTTCAATTGCGTTGCATTGGATTTTTGTTTCAAGTGTTATACCATGCTTTGGATTAATAATTTGATTTTAAAAGCTTATTGAAAGAACAATTTTGGCATCTACCTGGAAATGGCAGATAAGAAGACATTACAATAATAATAAAAATGATTAGTTTACAGGCCAATATTTTGTAATTTAACTCGTATTCATTTTATAATAATTTAATATATTAATATAATAATATAAAATTTTATAACATAAGTATAATAATATTAAATTATATAAAAATAAAATTATAATAAATGTTATTATACAATTATAATATAAGCTACTTGGATTAGTGGGGATTGTTGAAAACAGCCTATTAGGATAATTTAGAATGATTCATGAATTAAAATTAATTAAATTCCACTGGCGGTGGGAATGAATGTCTCCAGTGGGTGAAATGTTGCAATGGAGCGTTCTATTGAGTGCCGCCTCTTGGTGTTCTATACTCTTTTCTGTGGTCACATGACTCTAAAAAGAATGCTGGGATATGAAGTTCTTCCAGAATAACGGGGACTTTTCTACATTCTGGAGCGGTGCTCATGGGACAAAATATTTTTCACTGACGAAATCTCACAAAACCGATATTTTCCGATATCATATTTCAATGCAGATATCAGCTGATAATGTTGGTAGGCCGATGATATTGGACATCCCTAGTAAAATGTTGTTTTTAGTAGTATTAACAACACATTTAAGCACATCTGTTATTCAAATGTACTACAACTGCCAAAAACTTAATATTTCATATATTTCATCCAATAGAGACTCATATTGCCATAAAAATGACAAATGCTGTCACGTGGCAATGCTACTGGGGCACCGAGTGTTCAGAGACATTGCATATTGCACACATGGAGTGGCTGCATATTCTAAATTTCTTTCCTGCTGCACTGTTAAAAAGAATCACTGAGGTCCACTACATGTGCCTCGTCTATTTCATACTCTACTGGAATTATTAGTGGAATATGAAATAGAAACATAGTGAAACAAATGAAGTAGAATGTCTTACAGGGTAACAATGTCTGCATTGGCAGCCTGGACAGCGATGCTGAGAGGATCTTGACCTTGTTCATCGACCTCCGTCTGCGACGCTCCTCGCTTGAGGAACAGACACACCTGACTGCATACATCAAAATGGTCAGAAAGAAGAACAAGAGTTTAATATTTCAGTCAAACAAAAACAGAATAAATATAGAATATACTGATTAACCTGTCATTCACTGATTTATTATGCGATAATTTAATTCTTCTTCTACTTTAGTTTCCAGTAAAATGTATGAAGACATAACCATTTCATACCCCTTCACATTTGTCATCGAGAGATCTAAGTGACTGGAAATTTACTAATCTACATGACTGAAATGACTGAGAGTCGATGTTTTTGTTTGGAAAGTAACTGCCTGCAGTTTCATGCTGTGTTCCAGTAATTTACACCATGAGCAATTGGAATACAGGATATAACGTTCAAACGCTCAAGGCTTTGACGTCTATCATTTTCACATACAGGTCAGGGCATGCACAGCAGTCACAGGGGTAAAAAGCTCTGAACTTGTTTTTTTTCCCATCTTGTTTGCATCTCTTACCCTGTGTGCCCCAGATAGGTGGCATGGTGTAGCGGGCCCCTGCCTCTCATGTCCCTCTGGTTGACATCAGCCCCGTTCTGTAGCAAGAACTCACAAGCTATCAAAGAGCCCTGGAAGGGAGACGTACACAAAATAAGTTTGTTTTCTTTTGTTCGTTTAAAAAACTTTATTTTTAAAATCTAATTACATATTGTTTCATATCACTGAAGACAGGGTTTTGTTGCTTCTTTGCAGCCAGATTATGACAGTGGAGGAGGAGTTAAGGACTTTACAACATCAGAAATGTTTGGGTGAAGGTTCTTTCTTGTGTGTGATTCTTTATGGCTTTAAAAATAGAGTTTGTTATTTAATCTGAATTCCAAACCAGCATAAACATATGATCACTATAAAAGGAAATGAATGAAAACATCTGGTGAATTCTTTACAAGGCTATATACTTAGATAAGATAAAAGATGTCTCACCCCGATTACAGCCTGTATAAGTGGTGTTTTCCCCTCCTCTTCCTCACTAGCAGCATGCACATCAGCACCATGTGCCAATGCTTCTGCCATGAGCGGTAAGTTGTGGAGACGGGATGATCGGTGGAGCAGCGCTCCAGGGTGCAGCTCCCTCGGATCCTCAGGGTCTGAAGACACTTCCTGTTCAATCTCCACTTCACCACTGGAGGACTCTTCAGACTCTTCCTCTGTAGATGTGCAATTTGGGTAAATCAAATATCATAAAAGACTCATAAAAGACTGAAATAAAGTAAGATTTAATCAAAGGGAAAATGCAAGTTCAGGTAGCTTTTATGCATCAGAATGTGATATATATCTCGTTACCTTCCTCTGTTACACTGTCCACCACAGAGCCAAAAACCAGGATGTCTGTGCTGCCATCAGTACTTCCTCCCAGGCCGCTGTCGCTGCTCAGACCTGCAGGGCCAAGCATTGCCAAGCCGCGGACACGTTAATCATTATCAGGCACAAACATTTTCATTAGAAAATACTATCAGGCACAAACTGCCCTGCCCAAACACATGCCACCATATCCAGTAAGATGGCACAGCTAATCAAAACAAACTGCCCCACCCCAGCAAATGCTGCCATCACATTATGTCAAAGCTTACAAAAACATGTCATAAACAGATAAGTTACATAAGAAAGCTTCCCTCTGCAATAATCCTGCAGATGCATTGCTTCTGTCTGAGGTAAATGTTTTGTAGACTTACTGCGAGGGCCAGAGCCAGTGTCAAAGTAAGAAAAGAGCGAGTCCAGCTCATCTGGACAGAACAGGGAGTCCCGCCGAAACTTTGCTGCAGCTGCTGCAGGACAGAGGAAAAGGTCAGGATTTCCCTCTGATGCAACCTCTGCGTGCATACAGGGATTCCAGATTCAGCTCATTCTCTGCACTGACCTGCTGAGAGGTTTGCAGGCGAGGCGCTGCCAGGTTCATACCGGTGGTATTTCCTGCGGGCCTTGTTGGGGGCCCGAACAGAGCTGTTATGTCGCTGGCACTTCTTCACCGTCCATGGGCGGGACTTCCTCTCACCTTCCACCAGGGCCTCACTCCCACTCATCTTCTTTAGGAAACGTTTCTCCACATATTTAGACTTGATCCAGGCTTCTTTCTCCTGCCTAAAGGGAGTCAATCACAAGCATGCATGTTACCTGCACAGGTGTCATTTATCTATTAGAATAAGATCCTAAGAGACAAATGTTACCAGACATTAATGATTTAATTATGAGAAAGTGAAAGGATTTTAGCAAGTTTGGATGAAATGACCCCCAAAGCCAGTGACTTTGACCTCAGTCATGTTGTCTTGCCAAATCCTCCTGGATTAAGACTTACTGTACCTTGAACTGGAGGGTCCAGGCTTTTTTGCTCCAAGTTCCTCGCAGGCTCCCTCATAAATCTGATTGATCACAGTGTTCCCCAACTCACACATCAACTAAAGTGCAAGAAAAAGAAAAGAAAAATGGAAGAAAAATGAGCGATTTTACAGAAAAGAGAGAAACGCTTAAAACAAGCAATTAAAATCGTAGCACAGTTTTTATGCTCCCAAGGAATAAATAATGGAACATGATGAGGTGAAAATGCACTTAACACACAGGAAAAGCCGCAGGCAAGTGTGTTTGGGAGACGCACCTTAAGTAACTCGGGCTCCCATGAGTCTAACGTCAGTGAACGTACTTTAGAGAAATGGACGCCTAAACTCCTGAAAGAGACGAGAAGAAAAAGGGAAGAAAATGCATTACTATGTACAGTAAGATAATTGTATGAAGACTTTGTGGACAAAGTTTATGACACTTTTAAAAATCTTTTAATAAAAACTTTTCCTACTTTCACTTTTTCAAGCGCCTGGGGTGCAGAAATGAGCTTTAACAATTTCTCTACACTCAGGAGGCTTTTAGAAGAGGGATAAAAACTGTGCTGCTTTCTCAGAAAACACCCACGCTGGCTAATCTAAATTCAGTCTGGACTCCTCTAAAGTGCTGCTTGCACAAATATCCACCCTAAATGTAACTTTCAACAAATAAACTTGATGAAGAATCTTAAGAAAAGAGCATGTCCTCTATAGAGCAGTTTTTTCCTGGTGAGAGAAAATTATCAGAGAAATATGTGCAAAATGAAATGCAGACTGGAAAAGCAGAAACTGGAAAATGTAAGACACCTGTGACTCACTGACAAGGCCAAGCATTCCTAAGAAAGCTTTTGTTATCTTTATCTAAAAAGTTACTTTCAGCTCCTCTGTTGCAATTCTTTGCAGCTCTTATCAAAATATCCCTCATGGTTTGATGCGTTTACCTGTGGATCCCAGAGCACTCGATGCAGAGCAGAACTCCCAGGTTGATCGAGGCCCAGCAGGGAGCCGTTTGGCCGCAGTCGCTGCACAGCTCGTTACCCGGCAGGCTCTGTACCCGCTGGAGGAGACTCTCTCCCCCTCCCCGAACTCCCCTGTCAGCCCTCTCCCCCCTCTCTCGGGGCTCACTGGCAGAGTCGATGCTGCTGGTGGAGGGCGAGGCTGTCCGGTCCAAGCGCTGCAGGACAGGTTACAGGTTGAGAATCAGTTACTCTTAAAGATCGATTTTATAAATTAAAAAAACAAAACAAAAAGTTCTTTATGTGATTGTGTTCGCACCTCAATGTAATAGTTGTCGGCGATATCTTTGTATGCAGAAGCGATGCTTGCCTGGACCGCTTGGATCCAAGCCTGCCGCAGTTTCTCGGACTCAGCTTGCAGCATGCAACTCCTGCAGAAGCCGATTAAGTATCTTATTAATCTTTTCTTTATCTTTCAGCTGCAGTTCATTCAACATGGCAAAATAAAGAATTAAGAAAGTGAAAGTCTTATAAAATAAACTACAAATAATTTATCCTGGTAAACATGCAACCTCAAACCTACTTACTTTGTGGGTGAAACCACCTCAAAGCAGAACCTCCTCTCGTTATCTTCACAAGGTTTGACTGAACACAATCTCAGATCCTCAACCACCACAGTCAAAGAATCCTGTCAGGAATGTCAGAGCAGATCTCAGCTATTAAGTCCAAACTATGCAAAGCAGATTAGAGCACACATTTAATTTTTGCCCATACTCAAGATTTAAATGTTCATATCTCATTATCAAGTTATTACAACAATAAAAAAAAAACTGCTTTAAAAGAAAAAAAAAATGAATGAAAATTAGCTTGTACCTTAAGTTTCTTCTGGTAGACCAGCTGGCTGTTTTGAATTGAAAACCATCGCCTAAAGTGGGCAAAAAGAATGACATAAGCTTTTTAGTGTAATAGAGATAAGAGCAGTCAGATATCTGGATGTTAAGGTTCATTGTTCTGAGGGAGAAACACTTGATAAAATTCATAGGCTGGATGAAACTGACAACTTCAATATTCAAAGACTGGTTTAAAAAAAACCTTCAACTTTTTCCCTACAATACCTGTATTTTTATTGTTTTAATAGGAGCATGATGTGCATATGCTCTGTTTCCCCCCTTATTCTATATGTCCACTGTCACTTTACCTGTTCCAGGTCTTGAAAGCATTGCTGGCCCTCTTGAAGAGGTAGCCCTCCATGACGACACCATTCGGTGCATCCACATTGAATTCCAGCTTAGGGTCATCATAGGAAAAAATCCTGCAGTGACAACATGGTAAATACTTGTCAGGGTCTGGTTTCTTTTCCAGTCATTTTCAGTGAGTGGTCTATGAACTAGTGATCTGAGAGTAACACACTGGTAAGACCATGCTTTGCAGAGATAAACAGCAACATGCAACTCAATAAATGTGCGTTCTTGGTGCAGAAACCACTGCTTAATGAACATGAGAGGTGATAAAATGGAGCAATTTGTGTAAAGTCCACTATAGTATGATGATAGGAAACAAAGAGAAGGCCTTATCGGTCTTACATGACATGAGGGAGTTGTGATACTGTTGAGTGTAGGTGTGTCTCCTTTTCTTTAAAAAATAACTCTCCAATCCCTCCACAATGCCGATAGCTCACACATGAGGATTATATCAACCCTTTAAAAAGCCTATCAGGTAAAACCTTTTCTATATTCTTATCTTTCTTGGCTATAAGTAGAATCCTTTAAAGCCGAACACCAACTGCAGAGCGGACTGGAGAACAAAAGCGCACAGTTTTAAATGATTTCAGAAGCTGAGGTTAGGTTTCACCATTGTTTGTAGGTGGACTCTTTGGTTTGGGGTAAGGTGATATTGAGCATATGGCAAGCTGCACACAAGTCTAAAACTACACAACACAGTGATGACATTGTGTACTTTTGTTACCATTTGACTTTGTTAAAAGCATCAAAGCCTTTCTATTGATTGTTCACAATGTGACAGCAATCAACAAATTGATTATTTTAATGGTAAATGGACTGCATGCTGTAGCACTTTCCTAATCTTCTCATCCACTCAATGTACTTTTACATCACATGAACCCTTTTGCACACATTTATCCACATAGTGCTTTCATTCTACACATAAAGTGCTTTCTCTAACAAACTTCAGCATGGGACAGATATGACCAGTTATTCAGATTCAAAGGAAGAAAAATGTGATGATGAATTACTAGATTACAAGCTCCTTGGTTTAAATCAACCATCTTTTTATTTCTTGTTGCATATGAAAACATCCAGGAAACATGCTGCGAAAGTAGGCTATGCTGGCATGTTGCATAACAGTAACATATTTATAGGCTCTGAATAAACATGTTGATATCTGCAAACATGCATCACAGCAGGTGATAAACCCTTTGAATGAGGCAACTAAAAAGGGCTATTTTTAAGTTAGGCCCTACTTTATGGAGGCAATAACTAAACTTTTCTCTTTTTTCTACACTTGAGCTAAATCTGGTCTAAAATGAAATTTTATAACATGACATTAAATATCAGTTCTAAACATTGTAAAAAAAACAAACAAACAAACCAAAAGATAAATGTTCCTCACCAACATATAGTCCAGTCTGCCAAATATCTTCATCTTCACAACACTGACATCTAACAGCATTTTCATTTGACTAGAATGGAATAACTAATATAATAATAAATATTTAAATAAATGTAATTAAATATCCCACAGGAACGAGAAGACGGATGCACATGCCACGCGAGCCCAGATGAGAGAGTGTCAGCCAACAGCAGCAGCGCGTGCCGTTCCTTCACTCCACACCACCTGCTAATGAACTGACCACTGCCACATGAATCTGTCGCGAGCGCTCATTAGCATACAGCTGCCACGCTCGTGGCCCGCTGACCTCGTCGCTGCGGCTGGAGATCAAACATTTGATTTTAACTGCGTGTTCGGACGTCAAGGACCTCATCCCCGCCCAGCACCGCGATTTAAAGCTCCCCTCTTACCCCCGCAACCATTCTGAGGCCCGGGGAGTCAGCTTTCCATCTGTCTGGAGCTCTGAAAACTGTTCCTGCTTAATCAAGCTGACGTTATTACTCCCCGAACACAAACCCGGAGCCCCTTCTTCCCACCTTAAATCAGCCAGGACCGTGAAAGAATGCAGCCCAAAGGCGCAGGCGGCTGCACAACCCGGCACCCGGCAATAACAACGTTATTAATTAATTTTTACGAATTGGTTAAATACTGTACCAGTGAGACTGATGTTGAGTTAGTCTATTTCATTTTAGAGATGTGATATTAATTTATTTGCAAACATGCTACTAAGGGTGTGGGTGTGTGTGTGTGTGTTTGGCACAACAGCATCCTTAATATCATATACCCACTAATACAGTGTAACAAAGCTTCTATTAAAAGAAAAATGAATAAATAGTTATATTTACAGTCGTCCTCAAAATTATACCCTCCAATTAAAGAGGGGGAAAAAAATCAGTTGTCAGTGAAATAATTTGAAACTGACAAAAGCAATAACAAAAAAAATTCTATGAAAATCATGACATTGATTTTGAAAAAAATTTAAAAACAGACGCACAAAAAAATTAAACAAGTAAACAAGCATGATGGGGCTCCAACGCTAAAATTTTGTTGAGCAACACTTTAAGACAATCACTGCAATCAGGTGATTTCTGTACAGTTCAAAAAGACTTCTGCACCTGTTGACAAGTATTTTAGTCCACTGTTCATGGGAAAGGTGCTCTAATGTGTCTGGGACAGTTTTTTTTTTTTTTTTCAATTATTTCCAGCCACAGTTCAAAAGCAATATTTTATTTAACTGAATTGTTATTTTGTAAATTTTTATTTATAGTCTCTCTAGTTTCTTGTTATATGAATTACTGTTGTGAATTTAGTCTTTTCTTTAATTGGAGGGCATGAATAATTTTGAGGATGACTATATATATATATATATATATATATATATATATATATATATATTAGGAGTGCAACAATACATGCATTCGTATCGAACCAAACTGTACAGTTGTGTATCAAACCATGAGCACTGTGTATCGAATATTGAGCAATACAGAGTTTTAAATTTATTTTATCAACTTGTCTTCTAATTATGAGCTCTGTGTTGAAAACATAGTGGATCTGTGTTTGACTACATTCCGATCTGGTACTTGGAACTTCTTTGGTTTTCTCGTTAAGTATAATCCTAATGAGCCGTTGTGGACAAAAGGACATTGGGTTAAAAAAAAGGCATGATTTTTTGTGAATTTTTTGTATTGTTGCACCCCTAATATATACATACATATACATATATATATATATATATATATATATATATATATATATATATATATATATATATATATATATATATATATATATATATATATATGTGTGTATATACACACACACACATACATAGATATATAGATATATACACAGCAGTTAAAAAAAAGTATTGAACACGTCAACATTTTTCTCAGAAAATATATTTCTAGTAGAGCTATCGACATGAAATTTTCACCAGATGTCGGCAACAACCCAAGTAATGCACACATACAAAAAATCCTAACATTTATGTCCACAAATGAAGTTATTTGTATTATAGTGAAATGACACAGGGAATAACTATTGAATACATTTACTGAACTTTAATTACTACTTAGAGCACAAAACTTTGTTGGTGATTCCAGCCTCCAGACGCCTCCTGTATGCAGAAACCAGTGGAATATGTTGCCCAGGTGTGATTTGGCCCATTCTTCCACACAAACTGCCTTTAGATCTTTAAGGTTTCGGGGGTCTCTTCTGTGAACTCGGTCTTCAGTTCTTTCGGGTTGGGAGATGATCTGAGCCCGCTCTAGCAGCTTTATTTTCTTTTTCTTAAAGCAGGTGAGTGTTTCCTTGGCTATGCGCTTGGGATGGTTGTCTTGCTGAAAGATCCAGCCTCTTTTCATCTTCAGCAGCTGGCAGATGGCAGCAGATTCTGGTCCAGAATGTCTCTCTGCTTTTCTCCATTCATTCTTCCTTCAATGATATGAAGTCTGCCAGTACCACATGCTGAAAAACAGCCCCCACCATGATGTTCCCACTTCCAAACTTCACTGTTGCTATGGTGTTTTGGGATCAAGTGCAGTGCCATTTCTCCTCCAAACATGTTGTGTCTTTTGACATCCGAAGAGCTCAGTTTTGGTCTCATCTGAGCAGACTATGTTTTCCAGAATATCATGGGTTTGTCCCGATGTTGTGTTGCAAACTTCAAACCAGCATCAACATTCTTTTTTCTTCAGAAGTTAAAGGTTGAATAAGGAATACGGACAGAACAGCGACATCACGTGTTTAGGTTGTAGTTGCAACGGCAGAAAAACAACTCCAGCCGTTTGGGTGCCAGGTTTGCTGCCGATACGCAAGTGACCAACAGTCTGCAGCATGTCCAACAAGTAACGCAGAGGAGTTTATAACTGACAGCTAACGTTAGCCACGTTAGCAAACAAGTTAGCTTACCAATCCAGGAGGAAAGTAGCCATTTCTGTGTTTTGATGCCGTGGAAAACGTTTATGTGGGTCCATTTAGTGAAGTCTTCACCTAAATTTGCTCCAGGTTTTGCTCTTCTCAGGTCACTCCTCCTCAGAAACAGATGACAATATCTCCAGGGCTCTGAAGCAGCTGCTTCACTCGCCGTCTCCACTGTTTCCCCATGTACCAGCCTAACTGTGCCCAAAATATTGTTGCCGCACAGAGATCGTATTTGGCAACCCGCAATGGCGGTGTGTATTGTCTTATAGACGTAAATATAATGCCATTATGGAACCCGTAAAAATGTATTTTATAATTATTTTTTGGCTAAATATAATTTTTCTCGGAAATGTTGTACTTCAACTCTGTATGCTTCTTGTCTGACACCTTGGTGATGAGAAACCTTTTTAAAGGCATCAATCAGGACTAAACCAGCTGATATTACTTTTCACTGATAGGGGACAGGATTACTTTCTCAATACTGACAGACATCAGCTGCTTTCTTGGCTTTCCAGATCTTTTTCTCCTCCATTTCTTCATGTGTTCAATACTTATTCCCTGTGTCATTTCGCTGTATTACACAACTTCATTTACGGACATAAATGTTCGGATTTCTTTGTATATGTGCATTGCTTGATTGTTGCCAACATCTGGTGAAAATTTCATGTCAATAGCTCTAAAAGAAATATATTTTCTGAGAAAAATGTTGACGTGTTCAATACTTTTTTTTTACCTACTGTATATATATATATATATATATATATATATATATATACACATTTTTTTATGCAATTGTGGCCACTGACTAATTCTTGTGCACAATTCAATTCAAGGAAGTTAAATAAATAAAAGTAAACCACTTTGTTTCTTTAAATGACACCAGTTTGGACACTGGAGTCACATTTGAATGT
Source organism: Atherinomorus stipes (assembly GCA_023101725.1). NCBI lineage: Eukaryota > Metazoa > Chordata > Actinopteri > Atheriniformes > Atherinidae > Atherinomorus > Atherinomorus stipes. Next base: position 2,721,761 of record JALJCO010013346.1, on the reverse strand, counting down.
ATTTTTTTATTCACTATTTCCTTTTAGGTTATTCCAGTTTGGAGACAACAAATAAATGTCAGGAGACAAGCAAGGACTTGATATGCAAAGGTTGATATTACACCTACAATGAATTACAGAGACACTTAAAGCAGTGTCAAGTATTAATAACAACTCAATCAATGACTGATGATCCTATCTGAGCAGAGTTCCAAACTAGAAGTCACAAACATAAGCTCATGCCAATATTGTAATCAGACTGGCAAAAGAAAAAAGCTCAAATAACCACACATTAAATCTGTTTATCAGTTCCACTAAATATTGTTGTTTTGGATTTCTTTGCTCATCTTTCTGTTAACACATCTCTGACTAAAAATGCTGCACAGCCAAAAGTCGTAACAATGGAGGAGGAGAGAGTAGAGAGGCAACAGTTCCCCCGGGACCCACAATAAAGTCCTGCACACATAAAAGTGAAAGAATAGAAAGCAGAGAAAGAAGGAGCGCCTGATGTTCGGAGTGAGATGGGGTGATACAAAGACAGGGACGAGGCAGCTAAGGCAATCAAAAGAAGGGTGAAGGAAAGAGATTAAATAACAGAAAAAAAAAAGGGGAGGGGGTGGTGATATTGACAGATTTTTGAAGTACACAGATGAAAAAGATTCACATTAACCATTCTTACAGGAAAGTCTCACATATAATTTGTATGCTGAGATCTTATAATGAGAGTTTACTTTAGTCCTAATGTGCGTCCACTTTAGACTTAACTAATGTACAGTATATTCATTAAGTCTAACAGCTGAAGTTACTTAAAGGGTTATCAATAAGAAATGTGTAGCATCTATAATTCACAAACTGCTGCTACATGGTTGTGCTTCTTGCTCTACATCTGCATATGGAAGGAATGGTGAGACAAAAGCAGTCTGCGTTGTGGTGAGAAAAATATGTCTCGTGTCTTCTGACGACTTTGTGGAATGTTTCCTCTGAAGTGAAGGCAAAGTCAGATGGTGGAATACAAAAGAATATTATTTTAGGAGTTAAGATGACGTAATACATTTCCAAATATTTCTTTGAAAGTCAACGAAGCATGATAGCTGATTAGCAGCATCTGCCTTTCAGTGCAAACTGCAGTTAGTTGTAATAAGTGATGTACCACAAAGGTCACCCTCTCTCTCTTCCTTAATAGTTTCACTCTCCACCACACCCAGCTTGCGTAAACCCTTTTGCTGTACATCCCTCCTGTTCTCTTTGTCTTCTTTTTCTACTACTAAACCTCACATTCAACCCCCTGCTGTGCCATCTGTTGGGTCAGAGCTGGCAGTGGATGAAGGAGAGAGTGGGCTGAGGCTGGCATCATGCACGGCCCCATCTCCCCAATCACTTGTGATATGCTGACCTTTCTGGCACTATGATAACCAGAACTGTAATCTAAACAAGGGTAACATCTGAAAACCAAGCCAGCTGTGCTCAGATCATCTCTCATGCGGCCGCATGCTTGTTTTGCTCGGTTAAGAAAACATCACCATCCTTCTAATGGCTGAACTGAGACATATGTAGTGAAATATTGAGGGTAATAGTCGATTTCTGGGTCGTTGTTACAATGATTTATTTCGGCATGTTATGATACGATGATGAATGGACCACGTCATTACTCATCTAGTAAATTCTAAGCCAGAATGCAGAAGCAATGAATTAAAAAGCTTGCTAAACCCATTTTTTTCAAAAACCACCTTTGGCAGCAATAACTTTATACAGCTGTTTTCTGCATGACTGTCGGTGTCTTACTGTTGTGGAGGAATTTTCACCCACTCCTCTTTATAGTGTTGCTTTGGTCCATTTAGGATTGCAGGCATTTGTGTCAGCACAACTCTCCTCTGGTTCTGTAACAGTATTTCAACCAGAGTGAGGTCTGGATTTTAATAGCGCCATTGCTGATGGACGATATGGACCAAAATATGTGTCACAATTGATGATAAAAAAATATCAGCCTAATCTTTTGCATTATAAATCTATCACTACATTCTGTCTTGGGAGCCCTAAAATAATAAGCTATGAAACTAAATCAATTAAGTTCAACTATATTACAAAACTGTAGTGACACCAAAGACTGTAAAAGAAGTATCCGGTTATGTCCGAAGAGGGGAAAGTGAAGCCAGTTGGGCGTTTCCTAACGTCGCCATCTTGCTGTGTTGCATGTGTCGTCACTCCCGGAAAATACTAATGCTGCCTTTATGTGGTAAGTCCAACGTCAAAATTGCACATGAAAACCCTCTTATGTTGTAATTTCCACTGGAAAGCTGGAAAAAAATTTATGAAACCCAAGTTGCCGAGATGAGGTAAATCTTGACCTTTCAACATGGCTGAGATCAACAAACATATCCTGAATGGGATGCATTGCATTATGTTTAAAGTCTTCTGCTGCTGTTATTTAGTTAGTTTGTAGTATGCATAATGCTGTGACATATCCAATCCACTTTATTCACAAAGCACATTTAAGTCAGAACATGTCACCAAAGTGCTGCACATATAAAATACCCAGCAATAACTTTTTTTCATTCATTCATTTTCTGTACCGCTTATCCAGTTCAGGGTCGCGGGGGTTGCTGGAACCTATCCCAGCTATTATCAGGCGAGAGGCAGGGTACACCCTAGACAGGTCGCCAGTCTGTCGCAGGGCCAACATGGAGAGACAGACAATCATTCACACTCACATTCATACCTAGGGGCAATTTAGAGTGGTCAATTAACCTACCGTGCAGCAATAACTATAAAAATAAAAAAAATAAAAAAAATACAGAACAATACGGACATACAGAACTTTAAAAACATCACCATTTAAACTTAGTTTTGTTTGTAAAAATATGTTTTTTGTTTGGTTTACCTCCTCTGAGCAGACGCTAGCTGGCAGCTAGCTAGCTAGTCAGTCGAAGATATCCTCCAATGTTGAACTTAATTACGACAACAAATCACCTGAACACAGCGCACTGGTAATTTCTACTTAACAAGTGGAAAGGATCATCTTTCCCACACCACATGAAGGCAGCATAAAACGGGCAAAGGCAAGGTCAATGATTGGCAGCCAAGAAAAGGGCCGGGGGGGGGGGGATTGGGAGGATGGGGCTGGGTTTGGGGGGGGGGTGAGTTGTGGGTGTTAGATTGGATATATATTTGTTTGTCTGATGGAAGTTTCTTGTATTATTGCTTTGTATGTGGACCCCAGGAAGACGAGCTGCTGTCTCAGTAGCAACTAATGGGGATCCCTGTTACAAAGGTTACAAATCAAAAACCAGCAAATTGGAGCTTTTCATTTTCAAATTTTGCAGTCTTGCTCGTCGGAGAATCCAGTGTAAAATACTGCCACACCACTATATCACAGGTGTCAGGTGATCAGTTCTTCCTCACCTCCTAAAACAGCAGGCAGCAGACGGCAGCACAGCGTAAAGTTAAGAGCAGCAAAAAAGATGACAGAACTAATCAGTTAATATATTCCTATTTTAATAAATTACGTGTATAGGACTCCTGAACCCAAGTACACGCAGATACCAATACCAGCATTTTTTTTTTTTTTTGTTATACTTGTATGATCCCCAAGGGGAAATTAGGGCTCTGCATTTTACCCATCTCTGTACTGTAAGTATCAGAGAGCAGTGGGCTGCTACTTAAAGCGCCCGGGGAGCAGTTGGTGGGGGGGGGGGGTTAAGGACCTTGCTCAGGGGTCCACAGTGGTTCACCCAGGAGTCGTGTCGGGGGATCGAACCCGGGTCCTCCGCACCCAAGCCCACGACGCTACCACTGGGCTATCCACTCCCCAATTTATAGCAGTATTTGCATTTCTGATACCGATACTTGTATCGGAACGACTCTACTTTAGATCATTTTCCTGTTGCACGATAACCTAGTTTGGGTCAAGCTTTAGCTGTTGTAAAAATGGCCTCACAATGACTGCAAAGTATAGAGGTCCTGTCAACAACATATCAAAAGCATCATATTCAGCTTACCAATACAAGAATGAGAAGCATTTCAAAGACATTGTTTAATCTGCTTTCTATGCTTCCAGGGAACACACACAAGCAAACACTCCCTTTCCTTTCCAAACAAGTCACACTTGTTCTTCTCATCGTACCGTTAACTTTAATAGCAAACAAGCTAACAGGCCTGTAGAGAATAAGATTTAGGTCTTGGAGTATTTTGCAAATTGGTTGGATATCAACTCCTTGGAGGACTGGCAGCTGTCTTACAAAGTTTTTTTAATTCATGAATTACCAACCTTAATGTAGAATGATGGATTCTCAGTAATTTGGAAATGGCCTTATGGACCCTTTAATCCCAGATTAACAGGTGGCAACTGCTAAAATAATTGCTAATGCATTTTCTTCTCGCCATTATGTAACACACACCACTTAAAATTAAAAATTGGCTAAACCTTTGCTTTGGTAGGGATTCTCACAACCTACTGATGATCAGTGAACAGTGTGTTTGATTTCCGTCATTTCCCTCTTAATTCCTATGAAAGCAGGGAGGGTAAACTTGTTCTTTCCCCACGCTCTATTTTCCACATTTTATTTAGTTTTTTGAAAATAAATTCCAATGCAGATCATGACACATCTGGGGGACTGCAAGTCTGAACAGCCAAGACTTGACAGACACAAAGAGGTCAACCCACAAAACACTGGTAAAGCAAACAAGATCTGAGAAAATATTGTGAGAAAAACAACAAGATAAAGCTGACTAGCCCACACAAGCATGAGCACTGTTTCAGACGTTTTTTTTTTTTTTTGCCTTGCCCTGCAGCACATCCAGAGAACACACACACACACACACGCACTCATCTCTTGCTCACACACAGTTCCTACCTGCAGAAATCACACACTCTTTGTACATGCACAACATGCTATTAAAACCGCTGTCCACATCCTTCCTGTCTGATTCTTTTCCTTTAACGTCATTCTTTATTTGACAGAATATTTTCCTTGAGGAATCTTTTCAGGCAACTACCAAAAAACTGTGGACCCCCCAACCCTTAGTGACACCTCTGTCTTTATGCCGGTTTCTTTAGGCAGCTTCTTGCTACAGTACAAGAGATGCATCCTAGTCAAGTCTTGTTCTGTCTTTCAATAAAACCTAAACTTGAGGTTACCATTAACATATAGTCTTACTTTTTATATAAAGATTAATAATCTGCATTGTGGTGTTTCACAGACTTGATTGATGAAATGATGCAGGGAAAAACAAGGTTACCTAGATACACTCAGCATACTCCATTACTGTTGCTCCACCAGCCCACTGACCTCACTAACTACACAGTAGAAGGATGAAAATGTATTGGATATGTAAAAGCTTTGGGCCTACCTAGCAGCATTTTTTTTTTTTTTTACAAAGAATATACGTTTTAAAATATTCTTATATTGGAGACTTTGATGACTTCCATTTATTCAATTTGGGACCTGGTTTCAAAAGTTTGTGTTTTTGAGCTCCAACTAGCTGGTTCCGTGTGAACAAAACACTCCAATGACAAAAAATAAAAAAATAAAAAACTCGAGCAGATATACCTAAACTATATTAAATTTGTGAGTAACAAAGTAATGAAATCTATTCGTATTATCAGAAAAATCAGTGGTCTTGATCTTGTACTGCTCTTAGTATTTTGTATTATAGTTTAATTTATCCATATCTCAGTTAATGCAACATTGTTTGGGCTAGTACATAGCCTACCAATTTACATAAATGATTTAATACACAAAAGAAATTTGTTATATTAGCCACCTCCTCTGAATATCTGTCTCCATCTGCCCCTTTATTAAAAAAAAGCTCAATATATTATCAGTTTATGATATCAATATAATTCATATCATGCTTATTTATTTATAAATTCATTCATCTGCCTCATTTATTGCCCATATCTTTTACTGATTTCTTTACAGTTTAAGGTTCATTCAATAAATACAAAACATACAGATAAGCTTCATCTTGCTTTCTGTCCCAGACAGAGTCCGTTCTCCTTCACTTACAGAGGCTCTTTATTTTAGAATGCTCATGTTCATGTTGCAAAAATATTTTCATCCCTCAATAATTTCAAGTCAAGAATGAAAGTTTACCTGATCAACCAAGCCTCCCAATAGCGGACTTTTTCTTTTCTTCTTCTTCTTCTTTATCAATCTCATAATCATTGTATCATGTTTTGTGCATGCTCACCCGTCTAAAACAAATTAAGTTGGTTTTCTTTTCTTTTCTTTTTCTTTTTTTGTTTTTCTTTTATTTTTATAGGCACTTGTATTACTTGCTTTTTTGCTTGTTTGATGGTGTCTTCTGTTTTGTTGTTTGTTTATTATTAATTTTCCATGAATTTTTAAAGGGACTTGAGGCAAGATTAAGAAACGAAACTTGCAACTGCTGCGACTGCCGTGACTGCCGTGACTGGCGCTTCAGGTAACTGCAGCCACGAGCCAAGCCGTCACGGGAGCGTGCACAAACTGAAGCTAGAATGTTTTTTACTAAGCTTTTTCTTCGTAGTTACACTTTTTAGTGTCTTTAAGTTGATCTGGATCGTTTGCTGACTGTAGAAGAATCCATAACTATCGCTTACAGTGTTTTAATTTACCGCGACCGTTTTCTTCCTGTACCAAAACTGCAGATGTAGCGTCATTTGACGTAACGTCCGCAGGGCAGCGCGGGAAATTCGGACACCGAATTGCAGCGCATTTTGCAGCACACAGCCTGTTCAAGGTAACGGAGAGAAACATGGGTGGAAACGTTATTTTTGGTATTTGGCGCTTCATCACCCATTAGTATGAAAAAAAAAATGTACATGCATGTTTGTTTGTTTTTAAATTCCTGCCTCTAGTCCCTTTAAGTGTTTTGTATTTTCTGGGGGGAAGTGTTCATTATAAGCTTTTATAGCTTTTTTAACTTCTCCAGCACTTATTATTCTTGTATCACATTTGTCCTTTGCTATTGCCTTTTTTATGGTGCAAATAAATAAAACAAACAAACAAACAAATTTTCCTCTGTGTGGACATTAATCCTTATAATATAAGATTTTGTAGAGTCAAAGTCTTGTGGACCCCCTGTGCTGTTGGGAAACACCAGGCTGGGAACCACTGAGGTAATACATGGCACCACCTACACTTTCAGATGCCATTCAGAAACCACTAAAAGTGTTGTCGCCAGTTGATATTTTTTCTTGTTTAGTGTGCACTGAAGAGCTTTGGATCAGTTTAAAGGCTTACAAAAAACCAAAAACAACTCACCTGCATCAGAGTCTGGAGGACAAAGAGTGAAGTCACGCAATGGCACAATGAGGAGAGAGAGAAATATGTCAGTAAAAGAACATCACTGGTTCACTTTAAAACATTAAACAAGTATCAATCAGTGTTTGTAACCATATTGTTATAACACTATTAGTTTAATAAGCTCTTTTATAAATCCTGCCATCAGCAAACATTGTTCTTTTTAAAAAAAAATCTTTGTCTGGTCTAAACTATTCAGAAATAACATGAGGAAGTAAACTCTGGGGTTGGTTTTCCTATGAACAAGGAAGGGTTGTTGAAAGGCCACCCGGGCACGAAGCTGTTAGCCGAGTCTGGCAGGATGCCTTCGCTTGGCACCGTAATAGATAAGAGGAAGGGCCAAGTCAGGCAGAAAAACAGGCATGTTTCTGGCATCCCGCCTTCCTTAACAGATGGGTGAATTCTGTGCATGAATGTGACCGGTGGGTGTGGGACGTGAGTTTGGAGGAATTGTTTTTCCTCAACTGAGTGACCTGTGAGATAAATCTGACATTGTTTTTGTTTGCCTAACTTGAACTCTTAATTTTTGCCAGGAGAAAAAAAAAGCCTTTGTGTCTTGTAACTTCTATTAGCACTCCTTTGAAATAAGGGAAAAAACAGCAGAGTATGTGACAGCGCAAGTCATGAAACAGAAAAAGTAAAAACACATCAAAATGTCTTCGGAAAGCCGAACAGTGCATTTGATGCCAAAAGCAAACCTGTTTTTAATTTCAGACAGATGAAATCTTTTCCATCCCCTGTATTTTTTATAATTCCTTCTGAAGGACTCTGTCAAGCACGACAAGAACAGAAAGAAAAAAAAAAAAAAAAGCTGACAGAAGAAAATTTCTCAGGAAACTGATTTGACTTTGACTGAAATTAACGGGGGAAAAAACTCAACATCTGCAAGTAGCAATTCAGATTTAAAGAGGCTAAACAGATAGAACTTTTAACATAAAAATGTAGGAGAGGCTTTATCTGAGAATAAACAACCCCCCTGCTGTCACAGACTGTTATTTCATGGAGTCTCATTATGTAATAGCACCTTTGGATTAAAAGCAAGTAAAAAGTTTCAAATTGTGAAATGACTCAAATTAGCATTGCTTGTTAAATTTATTTGTTGACTGTCAAGCTAAAGGTTTAGCTTTAAAAAAAAAAAACGCTGTTTTTAGTGCTGTTAAAGAGAGAAGCCGTTACAAATTTGAAAGTGAAACTGGGCTGCCTCATTACGCAATAATTTCCATTAAAACCACCTCCAGGTCACCATAAAGTTTCTTTCCAGGGAATAAAGCGTCATACTGGATGATTGTCAGTGGAAGAATTATTCCACATGCTGCTCAAACGTTTTTATTTAACTGAAGACTGATACTGATGACAGAAGGAAGGAAAGGGGGGGGGGGGGGGGGGGGGGGGGGGGGGGAATTAAACAGCTTTAGGTTTGTAATGAAAAGGAGGAGTAAATAGGAAAGAGGATTATGGCTGCCTCACTCTTTGCTGGATGAGGGCGTGTTTGTGCTCCAGCTCTCTCTTCTCCATGGCTGAATCGATGACCAGCTGATCCAGCTGCGTGCAACAGAAGAACAGAGCACAAAGTCAAAGCTGTCAGAGGAAGTCCAACACAAGAGGACACACACAACCAAACACAGAAACTAAAATGGCTGCATCTTACGTAAAATAAAGTGACCTTAACTCATTTCAGCTTACTCTGTTGACTCTCATCCCTTAAACTTAGTGAAGTCAACTTTCTACTCAGGCAAGTAGATTAGATTAGAAGATGTTTCTTTAAATCATTTTTGAGATATTCAATGAAATTGGACTCACTACGTCATAAGGTATGATTAATTCAAAGCTTTAAAATATATAAATATTATTATAAATCAGCTGTGAAAGTAATTAAAAAAACTAGAGATGTCCCAGTACCGATGCCAGTATCGATACTCGCTCTGATACTGGCCTATTTTGCTGTACTGGTCAAATGACAGCACCTGATACCGGACGTTACACAACTCGCTGTGTTTACGCCGCCATGCTGACAGGAAAATACTCGTCAATATGAGCGGTGCGGCTTTTAGTTTACGTCTCATTATAAATCAGAAGATGCTTTTCATTACAGGAGGATAGATTAAATATATCTGACCCGTGTCATGTCCCTAGGATACTTTTTGAAACGCTGGCGGCGGTTGAGGCAGACTTAATTCCCCTCTCTCTCTCCCTCCCACCAGACCTGCGGTACCCCCACACAGCTACTGTACATATGTAGAGTTTCGAACATTTTATTCAGGATTCACTTTGACGGTGGTAAGTTTCTTGATAATTCTGTTTCATACGCTTTCCAAGTATATTTTTGGTGAGCTGGTATAAGTGTGATGTGACAGATCAAATACAGACAGGCTATTTATAAGCTTCTAATGTCTTGTAAGCTTTTCTTTCTGCTTCTGTGAAGTCTGTTGTTTGACAAAGTTGTTGTAAATGTTGTGGTAAGCTAATAGGGCAGCAATATGCTGCATCACACCCGAGCAGCAGAGATGCTTCTATTCATTTTTTTAAAAAAGAGAGCAAACAAACTCACCAAAACAAAAAAAGAAAAAAAGAAAAATTACTTACTCGGATGGGTATCGGCAAGTACTTAAATGTCAATACTTGTACTTGTACTTGGTTGGAAAAAAAAGTGGTATCGGGACATCCCTAACAAAAAAAAACTTCTAATAGAATCTGACGGTATCGTTGACACGGGCGAAGAGCTTCAAATAGGGTTTTTTTTTTGTGTGTGTGTGTGACAGTGTGGGGTCCTGTCACTATGCTTCTGACTGATCATGCATACTGCCACGTGAGTGTGTGTGTGTGTGTGTGTGTGTGTGTGTGTGTGTGTGTGTGTGTTCTATGCATTACTGTAGATCTAGTTTGGTAAAGGAATAGGATGGTAGAGCTACGGACTGGTCTACACAGTTGACATTTTATAGTCAACCTAACTAATGACTTTGAGTTAACTATACTCGGGTTTACTGCTATTTTATGAGTTGTATAAAAACAGTTTTTTTTAGCTTTAACAATTTAAAATGAACCATCTATTTTACTGGGGAATTTTGAGGCAATCTGTTTCCTGACTTTTTATTTAAAGGATAACACTTTTTTTTTTCAACCTGGACCTTATTCTTAGGAGTATATACAGGCATTTACTCACCGGCAAATTTTCGGCATTACTTTGACTCCTTGGGAAGATATTAGGTTGAGTCACTCTTTGGTGTACATCCAGTAAAATGGCGGAGATGGGGCCACTATGTAAGACATTATCTGCAGCAAAACTCCTTGATTTCATCAATGCTTTAAGTAGAATGAACAAACAAATGAGTACTATTGTCCTGTGAGTTCAGAGTTTCAAATTGCGTTATTGTTGTCTGGGTAGCGAGCTGCTCTTCTCAGCTGTACTACAGAAGTGTGCATCGTGAACGCACGGCCCCGGAAAGTGTGTAGAACTACCTGATAACTAACGGAAAGCGAAATCTGGACTCACGGACAATAATAGTCGATCCTTCGTTCATTCTACTTAAAGTATTGGCGAAAATAAAGGAGTTTTGCTGCAGATAATGTCTTACAGTATATAGTGGCTGCCCTGTCTCCGCCATTATACTGGATGTACAATGAACCGCGACTCCACTTAATATCTCATCAAAATAATGCAAAGTGATGCAGAAATTTTACCGGTGAGTAAATGCACGTATATACTCCTAGAAATAAGGTCCAGGTTGTAAAAAAAGAAAGTTATCCTTTAAGTAAGGTGAACTTATTACATTTTACAGTGTGGTTAACAAAAAAAGAAACCCTACATACAATCACCAAAAGAACTGTTGATTTGATCATGATGGTATTGATGTCTGGCTTTTGTAAGTTTACAGGCCCACAACGGAACTTTTAGCAGTTTCTCACTGACGCGCCATATCCACGGCTAAACTAGCATCCATCTTGCATCGTACCTGTACTGTGATTCACTCCAGCCAGTAAGACAGTCTTATCTTGACTCTTGTTCTGTCTCTTTCTTTTCTTCTCTCCCTCCGGTATTGTTTCCTTGTGTTTCTTTGCCGAATCCGACTTGATGCACGTTCAAAACACCCGCTGCGTTCATATCTGGTTCATATCCGTTTGCTAGCAAGTGACGCAGTGTGCAACCAATAGTCAGCTGCAACGTCACGGCCGCGTCCCTGATGGAAAACTTAGATACTGCTGTTTCTGAGCCTCGGGACGCCACTGGGCAGTGACAGCTCCAAAATGCACATAATGAATGTGCCAGAAATGCATATTTTTAAGGTCTAAAAGTTACGTCATGTGTCTTTACCTGTGCAGCCAGTTTCTTCATGTAGGGGTCAATTTCATCCAATATGTTAAAGCCTTGCTGGAACAAAGTATACTGGGCACGCATGAAGGACAGCATCTAAGGGAGATATGGAGTTAATAAAAGCAACAGAACAGACACACTGAGAAAAACCTGAGTGACTGTGCTTAGATGTTCATGAAAAGATATAGATGAGGTACTTACTGCATCCAGGATTTCAAACTTCTTCTTGGCCTGAAGCACATTAATCTACCAAAACGAAAGAGGGAAATCAGGTGCACATTCAAAGCTCGTGTTTGAATTTAGTAGGTGTGACCTTATTGCAACAGCACTCAACAGTATGAGCACACAAACGGATAAATGGATAAATGCAGAACTTGTTGAGTGTCAGTGCCACCTACTGGACAACATCGGCATAACAACCAGGAGTTAGAGAAGGCAAGCCTCACCTGCAGCACGTAGTCCAAGGCCAGATGCCTGAAGGCTTTGCGGCTGAGGATGAGGGCCTGTGTGGCCTCCTCTGCCTCATGTACTTTGTTCCTGGGTGCCTGAGCATTCTTCACCTGAGCCAGCTCCATGTCCTCACGCACTCTGTCAAATTGCTTCTTGGTGTCCTTGAACTTGCGCACATCCCTGGTGAAACGGAGAAAAGGTCACACTTCTTATGTTCAGGCCATTTAAGCAAAAAGCTACAAACAAGTCTGATTAATTTCCTAGCTGTTTTTTACATTTGCTTGTTTATCACTTTAAAAACTTGTTAGAAAACTAAATGAAATTCCCAAATGTCCTCTTACTGATAACTCACTTCTTTCTAATATCCTAAAGCCTTGATCTTCTGGATCTGTCTCAAATGCACCGGCGACACCCAATAATGTCCATTTTCATCTTAAAAAAGTAATATAACTTTCCTCCTTTTTGGTGACAGAAGGCTACTCTGTAGACAGTAATGAGATACTCACTCTTTAATGAAGGTATGAAGCTGCTGTTTGATCGATCTCTGAGCCTGGTCGAACAAAATCTATCGGGCGAGGAGAAAAGAAAAACAGACACGCAATTATGTTCAATTAATTAAGATGTTATGATCTGATTATCACACACACAAATAAAAATCTTCCACATAAGTCAGATCTACTGATAGTTTCTAATGTGCTTCATGAAAGGTCAATTAGTGCAACTTACAGCACATCTGCAGTAGTAATATTCTGCCACAAGGTGGCAGTATGAACCCTTCATAATGTGACAAATGCCACAGGCTGAGGAGGAAAAAAGATGAGGACATGCACACGTTCACACAGAGCTGCTGCCTCAACAGATTTTATTTTTTTGCCCCATAGGATCCTTCCTCTCTTTTCCTGTAGACTATAGGATTCTCTTCCTCCTTTCTTCTTACTTTACCCTCACTTTTTTTCGTCAACTGTCCCTCCATTTTCTCTTCAAACATGGTCAATTTTGAGCAACTTTTCTCTCCATCTGGAGAAAGATCATAATTCACATTTCTTTATTTTTAACATGCATTAAACAAACACACACACTATAAAATCACTTAAATCATGATTGCTTCTCAACACATAAACCATATATCCAACAATCACTGTGGATTAAACTCTTTATAGCAGTCCTTGTTTACCCTAGACATACACATCGCAGATTACAGGCTTAGGCCATGTGTAAGCCTCCATCCACATAATAACCCTGCACAGCCTGATGACATGAGGGAATCAGGTTTTGGCTCACAGATATGCTGCCTGAGGTCGAAGGTCAAGCATCTCACATAGACAGGCTGAACTTAGAGGGAAGTTAAGCATCAGACCCTTTACTTCTTGATGCATGTCTGCTAACAGGCAACGGGCGGGAAGATGTTTTTGCAAACTGTAAAAAAACGCAGAAAGTCAGCTTTGATGTCACGCTTTTCCCACTATCTCCTGCTGGAAAAGATACGCTTCATAAATAAAGATTGATTGATTGATTGATTGAATATTAAACATGGCATCACATTTAAGAAAAAAAAAAGAAGACACTTTTGTTGGTATAAATATGAATAAAATAAATAATAAGTAAACAACGCAATATTTATCTATAAACAGTTTAGTATTCAGTTAAATACAAATGTCATCTTTGCAACTGTTCTGTTAATGTTACGTTATGATTCAGTGTATCAGCCCAAATGGGTTCAAAATAAGTTGGAAAAATCTGCAAAGAAACTGTTAAATATAACCCTTTTCTTTATCTGTAAGCATTTTGAAAACTAATCTCCCCAGCTAAAGTTATTTTTTTCCTGTCAATGCAATTCTGATAGAAGGACAGTTTGAATAAATACTACCACCCCCTGGTTACATCGAACTATGACAAATGTGTTGTGTCATATTCAGTTATTCTTACATTTGAATTTCACTGATAACTGTGTTTGCAACAGTTTGGTTGGAAAAAAAATAGAGCAAAACAAAATAAAAAAACATATCTGTAAAGGAGGGAAGGGTGCTAATTTAAAAAAGCATCACTGCACAGATACATGACAAAAAGAAAAGATTCTTCATCTAGTAAATCTTGTGATGGGACTTAAGCATGTTGGAAAATAAACACACTTGTGTGTCTTATGATTTACTGGGAAATCCCTCGTTTTGCTTTCTTTTGTGTCTGATGAGATGCAGAAACATGCATCAGTGTGTGCGAACAGACAGCACGTCCTTCCCTCCCCTTCCTCCGTTAATAGTGTCTATCAGACAAGCTGTCACTGTAATTCCTGGGTGTAAAGACTGGAGGACTCGGACACCTTTTGTGAAGAGCGGGTGAATATGTAAGCGAAGGGGAAGCCGAAAAAAAAAGGACAAAGACAAGGACAATGAATATTGGCCAATAATGCTGAGAGTTAATAAGCGAAGAGCTATTTTTTCTGTAATCCATAAATGTGGCAAATTAATAAAAAGACTGCAGCCTGGTAGCCCAGTATGTTGGAATACAGCAGGATAAACAGTGAAGTGTCTACACATTAGTACGCAGTAGATGGATTTAACTCAGCACTTTTATCAGATATGAAAAGGTCAGTTTATTTGTTTAGAACGGACAAGAAGAGACATGAATTAAAAAGAAGAGTGAGACAGATCAGTAAAATATGGGGAGACATTGTTTATTGTGCTTAATGTTGTGTTTGTGACTGACCTACTGGTTAACGTATGAAGCTGGTAGACCTTGTTGATGTGACTTTCCTTATTGTAGAACCAAAATGATATTTTTCTACAAAGGTTTGTCATCTTCCCTGCCAAGTTAAAGCATCATGGTATGAATGCCTCCTAAAAGTGCCTTCTGGGAATGTAAAAAGTCATAATATCAGGGTCTTCATCAACATTTCAGCAGCTTCACAGAGCAGTTTTTTATTTTTTTTATCACACTTAGTCATGAGGAGAAGTCCCTCTGGAGTCATGTGGCTAAAGCTTACTTGAGTCTGTGTGTGTGATTTCAATCAAAGTGAGGGTTGGTGCATTAAAGCTCCCACATGCATCTGAGATAGAAAGCATGTTAACTAACATGTCTGTGCACATACTAAGGTGGACGGATTCTTCACACATGGAGATGCTAGAGTTAAATCATGTATTTCAGTGTGTATAGTTGGGCCCTGGAGGATACTGGATTTTTAAAAGAGATTCATTTGCCAGGATGACCTGCATGCAAGCAAGAGCCACTCTACACTGACCTCTTGCCTGTGGCCAAAACTCGCTCTGTGTGTGTGTGTGTGTGTTCCTGTACTTGAGAACAGTTTTGCGTTTTTAACCAACAAAGTGAGGTCATTTTTGGAAAGTAAGGACATTTTGGACGGTCCTCACTAAGAAAAACCCCTTTTTTAGGGTCAAAATTTGGCTTTACAGTTTAGGTTAGAATTAGGTTTTGGTTGGGACAAAGGCTAATCATGCGTTCCAGTTGTTTCGGAAGTTGTTTTTTCCAAGGTAAGTTTAGGCGGAAGTGGCATCGTGAACTCGTTTTTCTGAGCTGTGAGCTCGTAATTTGCAGAGGAACCCGAGTTTGCAGAAGCAAAGATGGCTGCGTCCAGCACCACCGTTGTGTTTATTAAACTTCTATATAAAATCTTTTCTGTTCAGAAGTTTCAAGTATAAAAACAGCACCGAGTTGTTATTGAATTTTACGTTCTCACTGCGGTCACATTGAAATTGGCTGCTGTTGTCACGGTGATGTTGTTATAACATCTGTGTTATTCTTTAGCTTGCACTATAGTTGTGGATGCTCACAAACAGGCTGTTTTTGGAGTTGTCTATTTTCAACCGAGTTGGTGCAACTGAAACGCGAAATACCTGGTGATGATGTCACCAACTCATGTCCGCTCGGAATTCTGAGACAACTGGAACGCACCATTAGTTTAGGCAATCAGTTGTGATGCGTAAGGGGCTAGGGAATGGATTATGTCAATGAGTGTCCTCACGAAGATAGAAGTACAAGGACACGTGTGTTCCTGTACTTGCTACACTGTGAGGACCAACAAAGTGAGGACATTTTTGGAAAGTGAGGACATTTTGGCTGATCCTCACTAAAGAGGCCTAAGAAAAACACAATTTATGAAGGTCAAGATTTGGTTTTACAGTTTAGGTTACAATTAGGTTTTGGTTAGGCTTAGGGCAAGGGTTAGGTTTAGGCAATCAGTTGTGATGGTTAAGGTCAGGGTAAGTGGCTAGGGAATGCATTATGAATGAATGAATGTCTTCACAAAGATAGAACTACAAGGATGTGTGTGTGTGAGAAAGTGTCTCACCATGTGGTAGTTGACAATCTCCTGGAGGCTTTCTCCACACTTTTCAAGGCATTCCTGCAAAATACACACTGTTGAGGACAGATCTGCAAATAAACATTTTCCTTTTCTGTCTTTATAAAAGAATCTGTACTGTCTGTCCACAAAACATATCTTGATCTGCACATTGTATGAAACTGTTTTAAGATTAAAAAGTTCCTTGCTGCACAAGAACCATGTGTAAACTGCCATGATGCATAAAACGTGCACGGACATGAGATCCAGTCCACATGTTTAACTAAAACAACCATGAAGCTGGTGTCAGGTTTCTCTGCTTGCAGCCATTAGTGTGAACACTTCCTGTCTACATGTGGTCACATCTTTCATCCCTACAACAGCTGGATAATTCTGTCTTTTCACAATTTCTGTTTATGCTCTTTCATGGATATTATTCATGTGGGAAATGACAGGAATGTCCTTATAAAGACAGATGAGTGGTCAAACATTCTTCAGTGGAGGAAATGATCAGACCCCCCGTTTTAAGATCTTAGCTGCTTCCACTCACCGATATCATCTCTTCTTTCTTGCACTGCTGGGACAGGTCTTTGATGCCATTGACAAAGAGCTTATTGGCGCTGACGTAGGCCCTGCCGGCCTCAATCATGCCACTGCACAGCTTCACCAGCTAAAAAACAAAACAAAACACTTTGATACAAAACAAGAACATCATCTATTTAAAAGAATCACATGGATATAAATAGTACAGTGATGATGTAAATCAAACAAGGCTTGAAAGAATCGCTGGTCACATGTAGATATGCAAGAACGCTCAAATTAAGAATAATCCTGATTTCTGTTTCAAGACCAGTGACGGCCTTTTTGAGGCTGATGAGATTAAAATCTAAATCAGAACTGAGTATTCAAATAAAAGATCAAATTGAAAGAAGAAAATGAATCATGATGGCAAAGCAGTGATTATACTTGCAACCAGAATTACACCCACGCTCACAGCCACTGGAGATTGAGTAACCTGAGACTTTAAACACTTATCAATTATCTCAGTTTTTAGCAATACCAGAGGGAAAGCAATGTAAGTTTGCATGACTACAGTTTTATCTAAATATAGTGTGAATGGTGTAGTGAGGCACATTTTTGCTCCATTGAAAGAGTTTTCGACGGAACCACACATAGTTGTGGTCCTCATCGTGGGTGCCATTGCATCCTGTGGTGCAGAAGCAAACCACTGCTGCAGAACAAGAAGGGAGGAGCAACAAAGCTTAACTGAAGTATTTCATATGAGGATTCACAGGTGGATCCTTTTCAGCATATCATGCATAAAAGGGGTAGACACATTGAAAGCAGGTCTATATGTTGTAAAAACTGATGCTACCTAAAGATCTGAGTAAGATTATTAAACGCAACATATGGCCATGAGAAACTTGACATTTAACTGACGTCAGGTTAAAATAATGGCACCAGACTATGGCTGTTTGATTTTGTTAAGTGCATCCTCTTATCTTGTCCTACTTTCCTCTGCCGATATCTCCGTTGGAAGAGACTGAGATGCAAGGACAAGAGTCAAGGACAGAAGTTGAGGATGAGAAAAAGGGAAAAAGGAGGGGGAGGGGGAGCTCTGGAAGAAAGGTAGTTGGGAAAAATTTCAGCCCCCTGACTTATAAACAGAGTAATGTGAAAATACTCCATTACAAGAAAAAGTCTTCATGTAATAGTTTGGCTTAAGTTAAGTAAACATAGGCAACAAAATATTTGCCATGTATTAGAATAAAAGAGCAAGTCTGGTTCCTCGTACTAGCAAAGAATGATTTATGAAATCAGCAGATTCTAATCACTGAACCATCACAGCATAATCAGCATGTTTCTGTCCGGGTGGATGCATCTGTTTGTTATGTAATTATTAATGTGAATGGAAAAGATAAAAGTAAAAGTTATAGAAAACTGGGGGGGGGGGGGGGGGGGGGGGGGGATATAACATCATTTAAAGATTTACAGATTTACATTGTGATCCCTTCAGGGGCAAAAATTGTTATTTTGGTGGAGCTGAGAACCAATGTAAACTACAGAAAGCTCCACAGTGTATCCCGGACTAACCTCTGCCTTTTGCTGGATGCAAATAGTTTGAAAATATCAGTTTAATGTTTGAGTATTTTATTAATCTCCATGTTACCAAAAATGAGTGACTAAAGGTGTTAAATTTATCTACACTATTGGAGTTGTAGATACAGTTGTCCTCAAATTTATTCATACCATCCCATTAAAGAAGAAGAAGAAGAAGAAGAAAAAAACAGCTGTCAGTGAAATAAGCTGAAATTGACTAAAGTAATTACAGATAAAAAATTTCATGAAACTATTCACATTGCTTTTGAATTGTGGTTCAACAGAAATATTGAAAACAAGCTAAAGCAAAACAAGCAAACAAGCATGATGGGGGCTTGCAAATTTTTTTCGTTCAACCCTTTGAGGCAATCACTGCGATCAAATGTTTTCTGTAACTTTCAATCAGACTTCTGCCCCTGCAGGTATTTTGGACCACTATTCAAGAGAAAGGTGCTCTAATTTGTCTTGGACAGTTTAAAAAAAAAAAAAAAAATCTTTTCAATCACAATTCATATACAATATTTTATTTCACTAAATCATAATTTAGCTATTTTTCATTTATTGTACTTTTTCAGTTCCTTGTTATTTGAGTGACAATTATAAATTTGACCTTTTTTTAGAAGGTATAAATAAATTTGAGGACAACTGTATGCACAGTGGCGCATAGTGATCACTGACAATACCTCATATTATATAATGTTTCTTTTTCCTAACACTGAGGAAAGGAGAGGAACCCCTGTGGACATATGTAGCAAATCACATGAGATTCCAAAAATTATCTTCACTGTTTGTTGATAATTTACATATTGCATAGGGACACAGCCTACATCCTCAGCAGCTCGGTTCTTGGAATAATATATCATTTTAATTGCGTGTTATTCCCATGCGCCATAAGAGCAGAATAAAGACAAAAAATAAGGGAAAAATTTCAACCTTTAAAATAAATGAAGAAAATAACCACACATCAACATCTGGGAAGCATAAATGTCTGTGTATAATTTTGGTGCAAACCAAAGTGGTGGACCATGTAACCAACAGGCTGGTACTAGTAACCCTCGAGCCAAAGTCACTAACAGGATGCTATGTTTAAAAAGACTTGGGAGTGATTGTACACAACATTTCACTCAGAGTTTTGGCAGTTGGGAAAAAATAAATAAACAAATAAAAAAGCATAGTAATGTGATGCATAAACTGCTTATCAGATGTGATTTGTAGCAGCCATATAAGCAAAATGCTAATCATAAACAGCTAATTACAAATGTTTATACTCCAAGCGCAGATGGTATGCCTGCTCCATATGAGCTGCCAGCCACTGCACATCCTCATTTTATGGGAAACATGATAAGCAACAGAGTGGTACACTGTCATTACCAGTGCACGAATGCAGCTGTGCAGACTCTGACTGTGTGTGTGTTTGAGAAGGGTGGATGGGACGGGGGTATGCTAAAGAGAGAGTGGAGATGACCTTTAATTATCGCATTTGGTGCAGGAGTTCCCAAGGTTGTCTCTATGTGAGTGTGGTTTTCTAGGCGGTTGACAGCAAGTCCTTTACTGTGTGCAGGCTGACTGCGTGAAGATCACCAAAAATGAGCTTCCGAATCAAACTGGGTTGCATTTTCCAAATGGAAAGTACGCGCACTTTGTATGCATAAACAAAGTCATATGAAGTGCATCTTGTATGTTCACAGTCACATGCACTTGACTGGCATTGTTAAGGATACACAAAAACTGCAAGAGAAGCGCAATACTGCTGGCCCTGCCAGGCAACATGACAACATGCATGTCAACAAACTGACCGATATATGAATCTGATCTAATTGTGTGCCATGCTTGGCCCCTTGGGTTTGAGCACAGCCATTAAATACAGAGTACAAGTGTCTGGATTTGTTAATAAATGGACTGGAAGAACAACAGGGTCCCACTTGAGGCCAAAATGCCAGTTCTGGTACAACATGACAGACCCTGCAGTGTGGAGTCATCAAAACAGTTAAACTGTAAATGCAAAATCTGGGAGAGTGCTTGGAAGGAGGGGATCAAACTGCCCTTTTCCCCCTCCAAAGTGATTCTTAGCAGTACCAGTGTTTTACTAGTTAATAGCCAAAAATGATGTGCAGTTAAAATACTTAATCAGTTTTTTATTCATCAGAATCACTCTTTGTTTATTAAACTTGTAATTGTCCTCTCAGAGCTGTCTTTGCTCATAGAACAGGCAGCTTCCAGACCACCTCACATGGCTGCCAAAGGACCCCTGCAGAACAGAACAAATCAGTCTGATGGAAGCCTCTCAGACAGCTCCTCTCTGAGCCTTTTCATCTTTAAAAAGGCACTCATACGTGGGTCAGAGTTCAGGGGAGGGCCCTAAACTGCATTAATCTGTTGATGCGCCTGTGTTTTGCATGTTTAGTGTTGGCCAGTTGATTTAAGAAAAAGGGGGCTTCCAGGTCCGTCATCATATGAGTCGTTATATGCCAAAGAATGCCAGTGTTTTCAAAATGCCTATCTTGAAAACCTTTGCAAAAGCATGTTTGAGGATTTTTACCACAAATTGACTTCTATAAGACCTCTAAGAGATTAAAAAAGTAATTACAAATTATATTAAATAATTGCTAGATTGTTTAAAAAATAATCGTTTATCCCAGCCCTAAACCAAGATATTTGATTCTAATAGTCCCATTTTCCTTTTTACGATTTATCCTACCTCCCATTGATGCACCAGCACCAGATCTTTGTCAGACTGCTACAATTCCTGTCTTGATAAAGAGGTAAGACTTTTATTTTTAAAGTGACTGTGGCCAACTTTAGAGAGGATCCCCCAACAACGCTCTTCAGATAGATTAATACTTAGAAAAACTGTGTCTTAAGAGAATTAAATTGCTAAACTGCTTTGTTCCATATTTTGCAAACTCTAAGCTGTTGCTGTATTACTTGCAGAAGGAGAAAAATCATCCCATGCCTAGATTACAGAGTGCACTGTGCTGGGATTTCATACGACAGAATATAAAGCTGCCTCTGTGACTTTAATCTGTGTTTGCTCTTTGCATCTACTGTGTACCAACACAAGCATATGTATGTGTGAGGGAGCGTGTATGCTATCTAGCAGTGCAGTGTTACATACAAGAGGTTATGTCTGCAATGTTTTCCTGATTTAAAAAGCTCTAATATTTAAGATGAAGGAGAAATAAACAATGAAGAAGCGCATTGTGTTGCAGTCAAATAAACACAAAAAAGTATAATATGATGTTTAAAGTATGATGTGTTGCAGTACAAAATATTTTCATAGAAAAACACTAAAATCATGGGTCATCGTGGTCAGTGGTCATGGGTCATACCTTGTCAAGCTTCGCTTCAATTTCTACCACATCTGTTTCCACATCATCGATTCCAGCTCTGCAGAGAGACAATACAAAGCCACACAGTTAATCAGATCCACTCTTCGGTAATGCCATTTCTGAGAAGAGGAATCACATGTTAAGCTGAAAAACACAGTCGGAGTAAGAACTGGTGCCTTGTTTGGGATAGATTCTTGGATTAGCAGTAAGCCACAATATCACATAAGAAATAACCAGAAACAGTGGCACGGAAAAGTTTCAAACGATTGCGTCTGGGGCATCTAACGGCAGCAGAATAGGGAGAATAAAAGGACCAAACAGTGCAGCCACAGGATGCATGGATGATTTACAATATTTGTATTTTCGCCTATTGCAAATTAAGCTGCAAACAGTCACGAAACATCTCAGCCTCTCAGGTAAGAGCATTAACCCTGATGATTAGATTGACAGAGGCATCACTCTGGAGGATTAGTGGTCACAGCAGAGGGGTAAAAATCAATGGGTGACATCATGCAGAAACATGGGCCGCCACCTCTGTCTCCATAAAGTAAGCTGATAAAAGAGGCAAGAACAGCAGTAAGGCTTGTATAAATGCTGCTAAATCAGAAATTCAGCAGCATTTAATAAACACAAGGCCCCAAATTGTAGCTGATTTATTTGAGCCGATTAAAAGTTCAAACTGGTGTTCAGTCAATGTTAGGGTGATGGGACTTGATGGAACCCAGCAGGAGTGTGTCAGGTGGTCTGGGTGGGTGATGAGCCTTCACCATCCTTCCCCTCTGGGTTTTCTTCCATTAGCGCGTAAGTACACACACACACACTCATCCATGACAGCACTGACAGGGTCAGTTGTTATGGCAACCTCTTGTATGAGGGCCACGGAGTCAGAGGCCATGCATAAGGTCATATTAAATTAAATTTTTGCTCTTATTTCTTTAACATGCTTCTATAAATCCTCTGAAAGGGCACGTTAGGTTCAAAACTACATCTGAGAAGGATATATATGAAAAATAATACGCGTAATCTTCTTAAGTAAATAAAACTAAACTATTTTTCCCAAGCCTCCATTCCTTAAGATCAGCTGGAGCTTACTGGAAAGGTCTGATCTGGCCAGAAATCAGCATCACGCCCTGAAAGTACTGGAACAAGTCGACCCTAAGCCTCGGGGAGATGATGATTTCATGATATAATTTTAACTCCACCCCAATCTTCAACTTCTTTTAAACCCAGACAGCTGATTCTACGTCACAGAAGAAGTGTTGTGCAGAGCTGGAACAAGATATAATCAACAACACCTGCCAAGCTGGTTTATTTTCCAAGGGTTGTAAGTTTGCCTGTGTCAGTTTCGCCCCGCGAGAGGCTGGGGGATGGTGTCAGCGGGGTTGGCAGCTTTATCACCTGTTCCACAGAACAACATTCCCAGAATTCCTTTCAGTTCCTGAGGTTATCAATGATATAAAGAGATGCTACTTCTAGATGTGTCCCTGTTTTGCTTTTTCCTCTTCCATTCTCTGATCCTGAACACAGACTGTTTATACAGGCTGAACTTTTCACCACCAACACATGACACAGTCATAGCAAACTGGCCTGTGTGATCTACACAGAGCATTTGTACTGTTTAAGATTATTAAAAACAGAGGAGATGGGACCACAGAGCCTTTATGAAATGTTCTGTGTGATTTACTGCAAGCATGTGCTGTCGCAGCAAATTTTCTGACTTAGATTTCAGTTCTCCTGCTGGATGGGAGTAACACGTGCAACGCCCCTCTGCACCTACAAGCTTCACTCTCAAGCTCTGCAACAAATCCAACAGCATCCTGTTTCCTATTAAGTCACTCTGAACCAAACACAGTCCCTCTCAAACAGCTGTTCAATCCAGCAGTGGGTAAGCTCATTACAAGCGTGTGGTGTTCAATGCAGCGCTCACTGCCAATAACACAAACCGTCATGAGATGACAAGGATGCAGACTGCACTCATTTCAGCAGCGGTCGATACTTTATTGATCAAACGTTTCAAGTTCGGCAAGAGGGCTACTAAAGAGGGGCGTGCTGAGAATAGTTGCGCAGGTTTTTATGTTCTTGTTAGTTCATTCAAGGTTGGATACAAAAAACATCCTGAATGCAAAGCTGTGTGTGCGTGTCTGTGAGTCCATGCATGCATGTCCTCATTTGCCTCTTTGTACTGTATCATAGCTATTAATAATCTTTTCTCTAGCTGGGCACACCATAGAGTTATAGGATTAAAGTGAAATGGAGTAAGAACAACTCCCGAGTAGGATTATGGGTCATGCTGCACAGCATCTGAGAAGATGTGGGGACATGTATCAAATGTGCGTGTTGGACATTTTGTCCACATGACACTTGGGTCCTGAGGGTTTATGTTTAAACATTGAAGCAACACCTCAAAGCAGCTCCACAGATGATGATGATGATGCAGGCTACTCAGAGTGGGGGATGGGCTCATATGTGCTGCCCGTCGTAGCATACTGTACAAGGTCTGACATCACCAGTGAAGAGGGGGAAGGGAGTGTCACGTGCACTTGGTCCATGTGCAGTCCCATCGGCCGCTACATCTATACGCACAAGTGTAGTGAACCTATTCTGGTCTTCTGCGCGTTTGGTGAACTGTAGCATGAAGCTTTTGTCTTGCATCTTCTCACACATGCACACACACACCGCAGCATAACTGAGCCTTCCATGTCTTCAAGATTCAACGTGTCATATGGCATTATGTCCACATCTGAATCATTTTACGGACTGCAAAGGTACCAAAGCAGCAGAAACAAGTTCCCCGATCCCTGAATCCAGACAAATCCGGCAGCTTCAATGCACAATGCAAACCTATCAGATATTAATCTTTAGAAAAGGGAAAAATGTTTCCCTCAAACAAGATAGCTGGGCTCAGAAAAAATAAATTAGATGTTAAGATGGTCTCATTTTAAAAACCAGTGCATCAGTTTATCAAGTAAAACAGGACATCTTATGCAAAGTCTGTGCATGGATGTTTTCTGTCTGGATTAGTCTTAATCTAAAGGTCAACCTGTGCTGCATCTGGATCCGTGCCACTGACCTAACATGCACACATATCTGTGAAATTGTTCTTTTTCAGTGTGCTCATACTGAGTGCAATGTAGCTTATCAAGACATTAACTAAGAAATTACTGCGTTATCAGTAGTCTGTTGCAGAATTTAAAAAAAAAAGTTCCAGTGTTTCATTGTTTTCATTTGCAAGCTGACTCAGCACACCTGTGACGGCCAGTGACCTCATTCACTACAGACATCAGGTGAATGGGAAGCCTTGGTACATTTTTAAAACTACATATACATGCACACACACACGACTGCACGAATTATGGAAAAAGTCATTATCACATTCATTTTGGTTAATATTAAAATCACGATTATTCAAACGGTTATTTTTTAGTTACACATTGCATTTATTTAGCATTTCTCTCTCTGTTAAAAACAGTTTGTTATTGATAATATACGCAAAAACGTTAAAACTGAAAAAAATGTAGGCTAGAAATATGTACCTTACAGCTGTTTTGCAATGAATAAACATTAAATGAATACAATAAATATACTTTGAATATTAATTAAGGCATAGAAAAACACAAATGTATCCAAAATAAACCAGCTATTCTGCAATTTCTCTATATTTGAAAAATAAAACAAATATTCTAATTTTTATTTAAAAATACAGTAAATAAATAAAAATCCCAAACTAAACTTTAAGCTTTAGTGCAATGCTACAACTCCAAATCTAATATTTTTGTAAATGACACCCAACATAATGCATAGGTGAGAAGCCACTAAAATCAATTTTAATTTCAGAATAACTGTCAGAAATCCTGTAAAGAAAAATGGAAAATAAATCGTTTCAACTTGATTATATGAGTTTGAAGATTGTTTGACATTAAAATCTAAATCACGATCAAATTTCGATTAAGCCCTATGCACACATGCAGACAAATAGAAAGAAACAAGACAAGAAGCAACGAAATGTTTTATATCATAGACCAGCCTTTACACAGACACATGCCTGAAGAGACACAAAAAGAAAAAAAAAAAAGAATGATACACACAAACACACACACACACACTGACCCAGAAACCTACAAACTACATGGTTACATCAGAAAACTCTTAGGTTGCCCAAAAAAAGCCAAAATTAGACTGAAAACATGCAACCTGCCAAATGGACTTCCTTTCACACAAGCAGCAGTTCTGCTACACAATAAGGATGAATATGAATATCTAAGGTTTCTAAAAATAAAAACAATAATAGTAATCAATTTTATTTGTTGTGCTCTTTTCATCCAGGTTCTCAAAGGGCTACAGATAAACAGTAAAAACGTAAAAATGATAAAGCAGTAAAACAAGTAGGTTAGTTAATCTGTGATAAAAGCAGTTTGATCTGTCAATCCAAGGCAACAATTTCATACCAACATTTAAAAAAAGAGCGAAAACTTTGCAGAGAAACACAACTAAACATACTTAAAATGATTTCCAAGCACATTTAAGTGACGTAGAAACAGCTTCAGGTTGTCTTATATCACACATTCGGCCACATGGTCTCATGAGACACTAATTACCGTGACATCACTGAGAACAGACATGTCAGACATGTTACAGATATTAGTGCTGGATAATCTACACATACATGCAAATTTGTCAGCTGTCTGAGATTCTGACGTGTACTGTAGCAGCTATTTCTTTGATATTTCTATTAGCTCAATGTGGATGTCACTAAGCAACTCAGCAAAGATTACATCAATATGCAACAGTGTTACTGAAACTCATATTTAACTGATCATTAATTTCACTACATCAGTTAAAACCGTTTAAATTCTTGCCTATCATGTTCACACATTAAGTGTCCTAAATTCATTATAGCATCAAAAAGAAGCAGCAATATTAAGAAAATACTATTTATATATATATATATAGGCTCACGAAAACCTATGAGAGACTGAAAAGTTGTAATTATAAACCCAAACCAAGTCGACATTTGTTTAATACTAAGCAGGATTTTGTATCTTGAAGATAATAATACCAGATGAATTTTGCACGTGATCTCCATTTTCTTTTCATATTTTGAACAATATCATAAACAAGTAAAACCTCCTTTTGCAGCACGTACCACTTTTCATTTAGACGAGGTATTAGTGTGATTATCCAGCTTCCTGATGTACAGCTGTACATTCTCATTAATAATAAAGTATCTGCCTTTGTCATCCTCCACCCACAAGTTCAGACTGCACACACCACAGACACAGACACGTCAAAATTTTCTCCTCCCAGAATTCCAAGTGGTGGGTTCCATGACAACCATTCATTGACCCCAATCACCATGGCAACAGGCATCAGCATTACTCACGCTTTTTTTTTTTTTTTTTTGACTGACCAATTTCCTCTTTGTCTGAAGTGTCTGTCCCTGTGAATCTCCCTGCACCCTTTTCAGCTCTTTCCTTCTTTTTTTTTTCCTGCAAGAAAAATCAACTGCCTGATATAATCTTTGCCACTGATAAGCCAGAGTAACAGCGATGAGCTACTAGCCTGTTGTGCATCATGTGGCACATCTGCAGTGCCTGCTGCCACAGGCAAAGTGCCCTTGAATTGCATGCTGATTCCTGAAATGCTAAAAAGCGACTGACAAGTTCAATCGTATCAGTCACACTGAGGTCATTCATTTATCCAAGGCATTCTAGTTAATGCAAATAAATAATAATAATAATAACAATCAAACAGATTCAACTGAATTTATATGTTTTCCTTTTACTTGAATTGATTTTGTATATTTCAAGATGTCTTAAAAAGAAAAAAAAGGCTTAACTACAACTAAAAAAAGGAAAATAAGACTGAGTGAATTGTGTGTGCAGAGGAAATGATCTGTAAATACAGATCATTTCTTTGTCTGCTGGTTGCAAGCAGACGCAGGTGGTTTTTTGGGTGGGGACAGTGACAACAGCCCAACCCTCATTTCTTTGTTCTTCCATACTTTCAACCGTTTCCCAGACTAAAACCAGTCTTAATCACATCAAATCAACAATATCGCACTCATATCCTGAGAAAATAGGTGTTAAAGGAGTCTTTTTTATTCTGAGATGGTCAAATTGCTCTCCAACACGACCCCACCCCCCACCAATAATTACACTTTTTTTTTTCTTTCTTTGTTTTTTTGGTGCACGACTTCTTCTGTCCATCAGTAAATCTGTCTGTTACACCACTTTATTAGCTGTCATATAGCAGAGGATAGTGCAAATGTGAGTGTTTGGACTGTGTCCACGTATGCAAACAGCACTGAATTTATAGTCATGTGCATATCAAATACTGTCATTAAAGCTTAATGGCTGAAATTTCTCTGCAATCATACATTTATATCATGTATAATAATAACAATAATGTGTTACGATTCATAAGTGAGAGCCGACGAATGCTCACACACGTGTCCAGACTCAATTAAAAGAGCCTCCAGTAAATGATCCTCACACAAAACAAACACGCACACACTTCCCTAAACAGACCGCCTTTTCACACAAATAACAAGCTGAGCCAAACACTAGTATCTTATGTGCAACGAACAAAGATGCCTTCACTGCTTCCCCTCAAACCCCCTCTTCCCTACACACAACAAACATCACACTCATTCCCTGAAAAAGCATTTGACTGTGCCGACGGCTGACGAGACAAAGAGGCCAAACATGATGCTGACAAAAAGGACAACAAATCAGGGACCCAACACCTTTTAAGCCGGCCGATTAATATCTACAACTGACCAGAGGTGATTTCAAGACATGGCTAAGCCCTGCCAAAAAATAGCCCCTCACATAACACACCATAAAACCACAACTTCATGGTTTTACTGACTAATTTACAGCTTAAATGAATTACATGCAACGTCTTAATTAGTGAGCGTTACAAGTGGTGATGGAGGCATTTCCCAAAAGGTCTTCAATAATGAAATGTTATTTGCTTATTTCTTTATTCTATTTAAATCTCAAGCCTGTCTTTAAATTGACATGTTCTTCTGGATGCATTTTTAAACTTTCTTCATATCTTCTCGGTTTTTGTCATGAATAGTGAAGCTGCTTGCTAGCAAAACTTTACAAACCCCTAATAGCAGGAGAACAATGGAGCTGAAATCACAGTCAGCTTCTCTCTCTGCCTGCATATTATTTGTGTGGTAGCTGCATAATTCAACAAAGCATCACCGCAAACTGACTCTAAGAGAGAAGATGCAGCGCGCCTGCTTCCCACCAGCTGCCAGACCACCTGCCGGTCGGCCACACGGAAGCAAAACATTCGCTCCAATTGAATATCTGTGTTATCATTACTCATAAGCAGCCTTTCTGTAAACCGCTCGCTGTCTAAACACAGTGCATTTCTAAATATTTCTGGCAAAGCCGTCCTGGATGTGGAAATGTCATTATATCATTCCAGAGTGCATTCCAGCTGCAGGCCAACAGGAAGCGTGCTGGAAAACTTCCCCCGTTGGAGTGTGAAGCAGACAGAAATCAGTTTTCTCTAATGTATTGTAACCGCAACTCGAGCCAGGTGGAACTACTTTTTTTTTTCTTGGAAAATAAAACAGTTTATCTCCTTTCCTGCCATGGAACGGAAAGAGGCTGCTGGGAAAAAGCGTTTTCCACAGGAAGTCACTCTGCTGACTTGGAGAAACGCAAACGAAGTTACATCATTGTGGAATGACACTCGTTGCTTTGTAGCCAGAAAATCTTAAACCTATAAGTAAGAAAGAAACAGATAGTTGCAGTATAAGCCATGATCTGAGCAGTACATGTATATTTTCTGTGTACATCCACCGCGATGGATGTACACGGATGTACTCCTTCCTTGCTGATCCTGGGTGTTGCCAAATTAAGCAGGAAACAGAATTGCCAGATTACACAACTGGAACCACCACTTTCTGCATTTTAATCCAGTCTGTGAAGTTTGTGGAGTACAGAAGCTAAGCAAAAAATAAACCAGAGCTCTCATCAAAGAATGCAATCAAC
This sequence comes from Atherinomorus stipes, assembly GCA_023101725.1. Taxonomy (NCBI): domain Eukaryota; kingdom Metazoa; phylum Chordata; class Actinopteri; order Atheriniformes; family Atherinidae; genus Atherinomorus; species Atherinomorus stipes. The sequence goes on along the minus strand of JALJCO010013346.1, from coordinate 2,692,002 downwards.
AGGAAGCTTAAAAAGGACAGTAAAAGTGGGACTGCGGGCTCATCCCAATCCCTAACCTCTTTAACCTTCACTGATCTCCCAGTGGGGTGTAAGCAGCAGCCGACGTGCACACAGATGCAGCTTACATGTGAAACACAGAGGAGGAAGACCCCTGTGGTGTATAAGCGCTTTGTTCCCAGGACTCTCTCTGAATCCATCCCACAACCAGATCAGAGTGAGGGATGACAGACAGAGTAGTATAGAGCTGCAAGACAGTTAGAAAAGCAAACAGATATTGTCTGTCTGTCCTTTGTGAAGTGCAAATAATGATCTGCATAGTATCTTGTGTCTTGATAGACATAAAAAAAGCAAAAAACAAGAAAACAGTAGCTCCTTTGGTAGAAGAAGCTACTGTCTCTTACTGTCACTCTTAAATACAAGATTGCTGCTGTTCTATAAATTGCTGTAACTGTCTTTCAAGGCGTGTCTCACTGTCTCTTTAGTACACATTGGCTGACTCAATTGTCCCTTCCATGAAAGATATCTTTTATAAGAAAAAAAAAACCCGAACTTCCTTTTGTTTAATTGCACTAATATATTCTAAACATCTTAGTTTTCCGAATGTGAAAAAACATACTCCTTATTCTAATGATACAAGGATGACTCTACAACATCAACGGATATCATGACGCCGCTGACTAACAAAGCGACGTATCACAGCCCCCACATGCTAAGGGCTGAGAGCCAGAGAGAGAAATGAAAATCAGAATGAAAGTGCATGTTGTCCTTTACAGCAGAACTCGGTAACTTCAGCTCGGGGATCCCCCTAGTGGCATCCTTTCACTGTTGTAAAGTTCGTACTCCCCCTACACCCCCCACAGCATACAGACATCTTCTCTACCTGTCTTTCCTCTATTTTGATCCCTGAATATATTTCTAAGCTTTTACTAGCTTGTTGATGCTACTTTGCTACGTTGGTAGCAGCAGCTCGTCTCCCTCTCCCTCTGCTCAAAGCAGAGTCCCGTGTCTCCTGCAGCAGGACGTTTTACCCGTGTTTTGCGGGTAAATATGCTGTGGATTATATCTTTCTCTGGTGTTGGCGGGTAGCAGGTAAGAATACGATCTTTTATTTACTTTTTGTGGACATGACAAGTGATTATTGAGCCTTATTGAGACACCTGGGGGAGGCTAGGAAAAATCGAATCGCTCCGTAAACACTTTGTTTAGCCCCACAGGGATTCTGAAAAGCATTTATGGAGGTGAAAAAGTTACTGAGTTCTGCTTTAAGATAATTCAACCCTTCCCTTTCCAGCTAAACAGGATTTCCAAGACTCAGTACATCAAGAGAAAAGCAAGTAGTTTTCTCTTAAGACAACATCAGCTGCCAACTTGCCAACTTGATTCAATCCACATTTGCCAAACACCTGTTAAAGTCTTTGTTGTGACATATGCAGGAAGTACTGTAGATACTCTCCGTTATATGCCTGTCAGAATAACCAAGGAGTCATCACTCTTTTTTACTGCTTTTAAAAAGTCCACTTATGACTAAAGAGGATACAATATCACTATTAACTACTGATAGACAGACAGGCTTACAGGTAAGATTAACCTGCATTCCTTGAGCTTCGCTAAGCACAAGGAGCCACTGTTTCTGTTACAAAGCTCTGAGTATGACTTCTTTCTTAAAGAATGTCTGGCATTGATAAGGCTTGCTTTTTGTCTCACTCCTGAGACACACACACAAACACACGCTTAAATGCATGTGTGGATAAGCCAACAGAAATGCTGCATTTACATAGAAAGCCTCAAGCACAACAGACACACACCGGGCTGATTGTCAACGAAATCTGATCCCGCATGGCGACGGTGGGACAGCTGATATGTTCACACAGAGGCATATTTAGCAATATTGTTGAAAGTAGGGCTGGATATCGTTATGATTTTTTCCAATACCGATATTGATACTCCTTATCTATACCAATATTTAGAGATATTCTTATAAGTAAACAATAAAGACATTAAAAGAAGCTTAAAGATCCAGTGGTTGAGAAAAATTGCTCAGACGGTGTTGAAGAGGCCTGGATGTAAAGGTAGGTGAAGGACGGCTCATCTATTCCATAGTGCTTAGTATTTTAAGTGCAAATGGTTTGCATGCTTTTCCCAAGTAAGGTCAACTAATCAGATTTTACAGTATATCAATATTCTGTGGTTTGAGTGAAACTTTAAGCGACTTTGACAGCACAGAAAAAAATTTTGGAAGCACAGCAAGGCAGCTTGATGCAAACCGGATGCTGAACATTCTTCCCAAGAAACATTCAAGAAGTCAGACTTCAAAATGTCCAAGTTTGCTGCAGTGAACGGGCTTGGCAAGAGCACATTCACGTAAAACAATGTTACTGTTTATCTGTGGCTTCATCTGTGCAATTTCACACAAACGTGTGCAAGAGAAGTGATGCGTCCTTAGAGACAGTTGTGCACCAGAAGAAAGAAGTCAGCTTTGCACAACAGCCCGATTCCCCCTGTTTTTTTTGGCACTATTGACCGAACATGAGAAGAATGAGGTTCCTGCTGACACCACAGACAGGTCTGCCAAAGAGGAAATAACCACAGATTTACACTTTTATCCATCTAAGAGTAGCCCATCAATGCCAAACACTCATCGAGGCTTGGCAGTCATCTTCTGATCATGTACATCACACTCACGCAAATCAATCAGATGGTGGCCAAAGAGTGGTCAGAAGTCTGGTTTTGGTTTAGCTATGGAGTACTGATACACTCATAAATATATATATATATATATGTACAGCACTCTTAAAGCATGTTGTATATTTCCTAATAACACCATTTAAAATTACTGTTAAGTTTGTGGTTTTGTAATAAATAAAAGCTTTTAAATATGATTAACTTGTGTTTGTGGCGATATATCCCGCCCATCTCTTTCCAAAGCAAAAAGTGTTACAAACCCTTGCATCCGATCTTTATTCACTGAATGTAATGTAACTTCAAATGGAGGTAGCCTACTCGTTGTAAGTAAAGGATGAAATCTGCTTTTTAACAAGCAGAAACTGTGCATTGGGAGTTAGTGCTTGAAATTCCAGGTAGTTTGACTGTTAAACAGCTACAAATTAGTAATGTTTACATATTGATCATCGATGTCTTGCTTCACTTGAGCCTGTCGGCAAACAGATCGGCCTTGAGGCAGTTTATCGTGGGTGTCAAATCCAAATGTCAACACAGCCAAAAATACTCAAATTATCGTAAACACATAGTTTGCTATCCTCTCATTTTCACAGCAATACATGCGATCTTCACTTCCTGTAGTTTAATTACCTTATTCTAAAAAGCCACATCTGGTTAGGACTTTTTTTTATGAGTTTTGCAGACAAAGTTTTCAATGAAAACTGTGAAATGCACACATCAGACTTGCTCAACCAGCCTGTTATTTATAGCGTGTGTGAGCCTTTGTTTTTGTGATGTGAGGAAAGAGATGGAATCTGCTGAAGAAGCCATGCAGACAATAAGGGCTCACAGACCAGACAAATGGAGTTTGGGATAAACATTTATATATCTAATGAAGACTTGGTCCATGCAGCAAATCAGTCCCTCCAGACTACAGCCTCTACTTCTGAATGTTTGATTAAGAATGCATTGGCAGGAAAACCACTGGATTATTTTCCTTGATTGTTCATAATTAAGGCTGAACTACTGAATCTTGTTCCTCAGCCAGACGACAGCAGCTATCAAAAGTGCATGTTGAAACACATAACATGATTGCGTTACAAGTGGTTAGTTGGAAGAGTGGTGGAAAAGAGATAAAACTGGATGCAAAGTAAAGGAAAAAGTCCAGGGATTGTGAAAGAATGAAGAGATGGAGCTGGTCTTACCAAAGACCCCTACAAATGGAAACAGCAGGAAGAACAAACCTTGAAAAATTGAAGGACAAAGAGCCTGGAAGCGGGTACAAAGTTACACACTGAGTCACGACTTAGCTCAAGCAAACTGTGAGAAACTACTTGAAATATAAATCATATTTTTTTTGTAGACATTTCCAGAGAAGTGCAATCAGGTGCTTTGATCTCCCAGGACACCAACAAGTCCTCAAACTGTAACAGTGATTTGTAGTTTGTTCATACACAAGTATGACTCATAATTTTGTCCTATAAAGTACCCCAAAAAGTATCATAGTTAGAGTTAAATACATTCTTTTTACAATGCGACCTTGATCACCATGGATGCCATTTTTACACTTTATACTCAGCTGTTCTCTTGACCACTAGAAGTTGTGTAGTGTTTCACTGTAATTATTTATGCCATTGCTTTTCTGCGATGAAGGCATGAGTATTGTCATGAAAACACTGGTCCACTGTGAAAAAGTAATGGAGACATTTTTCATTGTGTAGGGCTTGTAGAAAGTACTGTAATACTCAAACTGAAACCTTTATACTGTAACGGTAAATTTAGTGCCACAAAAGAACAAATTTATTTACCTAAACTGCACAAATTTGGTATTTACTTATTATCAATAAGTGAGAGTTAAGCTAGTCCATTAAATTCCACCACATATTTCCAATCTTGTAATGAGTAAATTGCTTATTAGGGAATGTTTCTTGTTAGCACGAGATATTGCGGTACTTCACACCCAGAAGACTGGGTTCAAATAAAATGACAGTATTTGACAACCTGAAAGTGAAAACAGGCTGATTCCACAGATACTATATGTAGGTGAGGATGGCTTGGAAATTGGACACTAAAAATCCATTTGAAACAGCACTGTATAATGAAACTGAATTAGATCTACTCCATCTGCACAAAGGAGGAGGAAAACAAACTACTTTACGTGTCCTGTGCTAGCACTACGCAAACTTGGGGTTACGCTTGAAACTTCTCATCCCATGTTTTCATTTGGCTTCTCAGACTTGAATGCTCATTCACAAAGCATTTATTACTGTTAGGACTGGGTGATAATTCGATAACGATATATGTCTATCAAAAAGGCGTGCCTGCGATAGATAAAAAACAGGCTCAATAGGAGGTTCGATAGAAAAAAAAGTCTCCCTTCGTTTTTCATTCCAGCCTATCATGTAGCTTAATACTACAGCCATTACTCCCTCCAAACCAATTACAAACGCAGACCCGGGCACGCTCTGTCTCAGAGTCCCGCCCCCTCTCAAACCGCAACACAAGCGCGTGAAGAAGCTCAAACCACCGCATGGACAGAGGAGGAAATCACCCCAGGAAAAGTCGAGTTTCTCCTTCACTGACTGGCGGCTGGCAGCTTTTTTATCATCACCTTCAGAATGCAGAGAATTAAATGATTTAACACAAAAATGTCAACATTTCTGAACTGATGCTGCAACAGCAGGTGATGATGTCATCTGTTGTGCATCTGCACAACACGCAGAGCGACAGGGGGGCAGAGGCAGCGCAGCATCGGTGTGCAGTCCAAGGGAGGAAAGGTAACGGCTGATACATTAGCTTTGATTTTACAAGTTCAATACACATTCGGATAAATATATTGATCCAGGTTCTGATCACACTGTGGCTTTAGGGGGAGCCTTTCTTTGAGGTCTGTGGCAACTTGAAAGGGACCCAACTGCAGTCACGATACGTCGCCATATATCCAATCCACGCTGGAAGTCCCAATCGGAAGTTTCTTCTTTATGTAACTTACGAAAATCTAACCCTAACCCTGACCCTAACCCTAACCACCCAAGTACACCTTACGCATCTGTTTGCAAGCCGCAGATAGATACTCTTAGCGGTGTTTAACTAACTTCCACCTGAGACTTCCTGTATGGTTTGGATATATGGCGGCGCCATTGTAACTGCAGTTAGGCACTCTTGGGAAACTTCGCGAGTCACGTGCATGCGCATATAGTATTAATGCACGATACAATCAGAAAGTAACACATGAACTACTCATGCCATTACATGAAAAATCTGAATTCAGCATCATCTCACAGAGGAAAGCTGGTTTCCAGCATGTAGATGCTGCAGTGATGAGTTGGAGCAACCAAAAGTTACTTTGTCCTTATTTATAAAGTTTCAGATTATTTTATACCTTTAAGTTTCAAATATATCATTTTATTTATCGTTATGACATTGAAAAAATGCCCATTTTGCTTCTGTTCTCCTGTTAAGCTTGAAAGCTTTAAGATTTTGGTTTTAGAAATAAGATTTTTATAATTCATTTAGAGTTGTTTGTGTACCAACTTTGAGAGAAAATAATACTTGAATAAAATGAATCTGTGATAGCTTTAAATCTAATTTAAAAGCAACAGGGAACATCTAATATTGTCAAAAATAAAGATTTATTTTATATCATGATATCTATATTGAACAATATGGAAAAAATGATTGTGGTAGAACTTTTTCCCATATCGCCCAGCTCTAATGACTGTTGAGAAATTTTCTGTGTGATTCAAAATGACTTATAAATTCTTTCAATAAAAGTTTGTTGGATTGTCTGTGTAGTCTTATGAAGTGTTTGCCAATGCTACTGTTGGCAAAAAATGTTAAACTACAATCAAAATCCAAGTTGCATAAATCCATGAAAATAACAGACCAAAGTGTGGATATACAAGTCAACATACTATGGATTGAGATTTTAATAGGTTACAATGAATGACCTCAATCATCACTAAAAAGTTGGTACGATATATAATTTATTCTACGTTCAAGGATCTTAAATGAACATTAGTTTTACTATTTGAGGCAGTTTGAAAAACTGTGGGAAAAATGTGCTCGCCTGCAGTGAAAAACAGAGCTTTAACTGCCTGCTGTCTGATCTGGTTTATTACCCTCTGATCCAAAGTAAACCACAAGTTGCAGTCACCATGAAACTTCTAGTTATGCTTGTGTCATTTTGTGCTGAAAGAAGCATATCCAAATGTCTCCAACATAACCTCCCTGTTCAGATAGCTACATCTGTCTGCTCCACAGGGACATATGTGCCTGCAGTTACACGCCGTGTAATTCCCACCAAATCTTTACATCCACATACCAGAACAATGGTTTTGTACATACAGAGTATGTAACACAGCCATCCTTCCGTCCTACCCTAAGACATACTTTCCATTAAAGCAGTTACTGGACTTCAGCTGTTCCGATTTTTTCCACTTGTGCTCAATGGGCAATCCATCGAACAAATGGGAGGAAGCAGCCTGTTTTGTGAACGAGTGCATGTGTGAGGGGCTATGAGGGGGTAGGAATGATGGATCCAAGAAAGTGTGGGACTGCTGACACGGCAGATGGGAATGTTTTCATTTGGTTACACAGAATTCCACGGAGATCTGAGGCACGGATGTTAGCAGAATAATGTAAAGAAGAAGAATGTGAAAGGGAAATCCATCAGTTTCTAAGAGAACAATCAGTGTTCTTGTCTACTCTCATGTCTCTAAATGTGAGACATGAGAAGATTGGCTTGTCACTCACGCTTGTTACGCTGCAGGGGTGTATGGATTGAGAGAGGATTAGGGCAGGTGGGCTGCCAAACATTCGGTGAGCTGGTATTAACAACCTGTGAGGGAACGATCAATGATGAATGCTTCAAGACACTAAAGCTGGGTTTATAGATAAAGAACTACAAGGATGAATCTAATTACAAATGCCTAAACAAGCTGGTTAATGATGAGGTTTACAAAAAACAACTGAAGTTCTGGTCAACGGTCCAAAATTCTGACGCAAAGTGGTTTTGTTTCCTTCATGTGTCATACTGCGGAGGGCAAAAGGAATGTGGGTGGAGGAGGAGACGGTGAGAAAGAGCCGATGATGGCATGAGTAAACAGAAAAGACAAATAGTACATCAAAAGATGAAAACAATAAAAGGAATTAAAGGAAAACTACACAAAACCAAGAAAGCATTGCTAAAACAAAAGGAGGGAAAGTTGGGTCAAATCTGAACCAGCTGCCCGAGTGGATCCCAGATGTGAGAGAGAACACACAAACACACCATCTCTTTTCCTAGTTTGCATGCTGTGAACCAGAGCGGAGCACATGACTTTTTCATTCATCACCTAAGGGAAACTGTGTCCGAGCTTTGCCTGCAATTCAACAAGGCAGATGTCCGTTTCTTTTTCTGCCGGGCTCCACCTCGGTCATCTATGTCTTGGAGACATTTTCCTGCGAAGTACTGCCAGCAAAGTGTGCTTTCTTTCATGCTTGTATGCACGAATGCATGCAGAGTTCACAATGTACCTCACGTGTCATGTAGTCTAATGTATGGAATATCTAACTGGTTACCAAGACAACAACACACTACACTAGCAGTGGAGATCATTAATCCTTCTCCATTCTCTGTCCTCCTTTTGCTGGCCTTCATGGTTTACACCTACTATGAGTCCATTCATTCCTCCTATAAACCCATCTTTCTCACTGCTGCTCCCTCTCCCACGCACACCCTCCCATCAGTAATCTCCTTTATGATGTTAGTCATCTACAGTATCACGCATGCAGCCTTAAAACCGCATCCAATTCTAAAACAAAAATAAACAGACACTCAGGTAATGCTCTGACAGTGTTTTGCTGCTGCAGCCCTGACTGCTCACAGGGAGACAAAGAAAGACAAAAAGGGCAAAACTAGAAAAACAACCTTGTGTGAGACAAATGTGGGCAACTGGTGCAGTGAAAGAGATCTCTAAGAGTCAAAGACATGATGGATGATGGCACAAAAGACCTGTCACGCATTCCCTTTCTCGTCTCCTACATTCGGGTAAACCAGTCAAGTTGTTTTTTGGAGGCGAGAAGGGGTCAGCCCGAACAGATAATTCCCATATTGTGCGTGGATGACAAATATCTACTTGTGGCTTAAACATTTCCTCTTTAAAAGGAAAAGAACAGAACACAGACAGTCATAGCAATGTCAGAGGAAGGGATTTCTTTTGGCAAGCTCTGATATTGAATTATAAACAGAAAAACAACATAAAAATGCGAGTGCTTCTTGGGGCAAAGGCTTGTCCCTTTCCTTTAAATCACCTGAAAGAATGCAAACGGTAGGGATTATTTACTTTCATGATTAATCACGGTATTAAACGCCACAATTATTTAATCGTGAAGATTCCTCAATGTTGTCACTTTACATCAAAAACCATGTGTGAACCATGATGGCAAACAAAGTTATTTGATACATTGAACGGGTCATAAATAAGGAGGATAAAGTGGGTTTTGGCAGATTCTGTTCACCATAAGATGCCTAAATGTGCAGGATCTGCTCCTCTCATCAAGATAATAACAAACTCAGATTCTGAACACTGTGTGAGTAATAACCTTGTTGTTTATAATAATAATAATAATAATGAATTTTATTTATAAGCGCCTTTCTGAACACTCAAGGACACTGTACAAAGCTAAAAGACATATCAGTAATTACAAGATGTGTAAAAACAACAACAAAAAAAAATTGAGTTAATTAATCTCTTTGAATCAACACATCATTTTTGACAAATCTAGTTAGAATTTAAAGACCTGTGAGGAGTTTTTATGTGATTTTACACATTCATGGTGTTTGGGAATAAGATATAATCATGATAATTGTAAAATCATGACATTCCTAGTTAAAGGTTTTGTTTAGATTTCTTTTTTTTTTTTAAATTTGAGCCAGGGATGTTCCAGAAAGAGAAATGACAGGCATCTATACCAGAAAAGCCACATGTAAATCCAAAGTTTTGCTTCTTCTGACACAAAACCTTATTTCTATACACTCGTTTTTTTCTAAATCAGTTTAGAGATTTTCAGTGGAAGAACCTGATGACTGGTTGATACAACCTTATATATGTAGCTACACCACAATTTCACACCTTATGCTCAGCACCAGTCTGTAATGTGTGTTAACATCCACATGATTAACAGCTTTATGCATGCATGCATACATTCAACGACGTTGTCTAGTGGTTCTATGTATGGGTGCGTAGATATGTGGCAGTCTGCACATGATCCTGACCATCACAGATGCATTCCACGTATTACACACTGGCTGGTCCTGCTGGTTTCTCTCTTGTGTGATTTAACAACTTCCTGGGGAGTGAACTCTCCACTGTTCACGCCAAGCTTACATTTAAATGGCTTAACCTCTGTGTGCACCCTACGCAAAATCAGTCTGCAAAAGATTTAACTGCCAAAAAACACCACCCAACAATACTGACTATTATAAACCAGGGAACAAATCTACAGCTTAATAAAGAGAATATAAGAGTTTTAACAGGGGGAAAGACAAATGTTTTTCATTGGCCAAATACAGTGTAATTCCTGCACGTAGAAAGTGGCTCAAGAGCAAGATGCCTACAATTTATTCAGCTGTTCTGATTTGAGTTTCGACAGGCCTTGGCAGGACCAAAATGCTGACATCAGTACAGATAAATGACTGTACAGAAATGTTTTCAGTAAGCGATGAGACAGCATGTGAGAAGGTTCAATTTTCCCACCCAAAAGTCCCAATTTTCACACACTACTACAGCATAACCTAATACAGGGTTTAAATTTACTCTGAACTTTGATGCTCAGTGGTAAAACCTGTACTGTCTCCTACATCTGCCACAAACAACCTTGTAATAGTTTTGTATCAAAAATCTATCTAAATCTTCTGGTTTGAGATGATTTAACTGGAGAGCAATGCTAGTCACAAACACTGCTTATTTTCAGAGTGCACGCTGCTGATGGCCATGTCTTAAATGAATGGTTTATTGAATAAATGGCCCATTACCCTTTGTGCACTTGGGCAGCAGACATTGCTTGATAATTGGAAAAGTGAATTTGGAAAATGTGAAGCATTACAACTGGGATGATTAAAAGAGATTTTGCATTGCCTTTCTCAGGAAATGTGAATGTTAAAGCATAACTGCTGCAGCGCTGATTCATTGCATTTCCGTCTCCTCCACCTTAAACTGCAGTCACCATGAAACTTCTATTTATTTTCCTCACACAAACAGTCAAGGTTTTGTCTCCTGCATCGTGTTGAAGTTGTAGCTGCTTAAAGCTATGCACAGTTGGAAACTAGTATTTTTTCTAAAACTAAGAAGAAACTAAGAAGAAAAACTACACCAATGACTGCACCTCTGCAGAATCTTCTGTGAAACTCAGCTCAGGAAGTTTAACCTTAACGGGATCTGCTGATCATCTACAGCGCCATTATCCAGTCCGTACTCTGCTCTTCCATCACTGTCTGGTTTGATCAGCCACCAAACTGGACAGGCAGAGGCTGCAAAGGACAATCAAGTCTGCAGAGAAGATAACCGAGGTCGTCGACCTTCCCTCCATCCAGGACTTTGGTGTCTTGGGTTAGGACACAGGGGGGTGACATCTCTGCAGACCCCTCACGCAGACTTTTTAAACGTCTCCTGTCCAGTAGGGGCGACAGAGCACTGTACCACCAGACACAGTTTCTTCCACCAGACCATTACTCTCAAAAACACATAGATACACATGTCTGCACCACCTCAATCTGTAAATACTATGTAAATACTGTGTTATGTAAACCTATATCACTTATACTTCTATATTTTTATTTGTTCCTATTTCTATCTTTAACTACTCTCAATCATTGTCATTCTTTTACTTTTGAAAGTGCAATAACTGCAAGAATTCACCAGAGTCAAATTCCTTGTTTGTGTGTACAGACTTGGCGAAATAAAGTGATCCCGATGCTAAGAAGCAAATATCTACATTTTGGAATTAGAACTTAAAAAAGACAAAGCCTGTTTATGACCAATTGGAGCCAAATAGGAGTGTAAGGGCGGCACTGGTTGACAACCATGTCTTTCTTTACATAGTTGGAAACAAAGGTGGTTTATTTATTTGCGTAAAGGTAACTCTTGCAAGCAGGAATGCAAAAGTTAGGTTGTCTGGGTCAAAGCTGTAACTTTCAAATTGCAATATTTGCAAGAAAAACATCCTTGCTCTGTTTGTTTAATCGGAGTGAAGGTGTCCAGCTCTGGTCCTCAGGGGTCAAAATCCTGCAGGTTTTTTAATGTTTCTCTGCTCCAACACACCTGACTCAAATTAACGAGTCATTGTGCAGAACTGCATAGGGTGTTGGATCCATTTAATTCAATTCAGGTGTGTTGGAGCAAGGAAGAATTGAAATCCTGTAGGAGAGCAGCTCTTTATGACCGACTTTGGACACCCATGATAGAGCATCTGCACAGAGGTCCTGTGGAGCATGAAATCAATATGACCAGGAGTCAAATGTGAGAAGGTCTTAGAATAATCCAAAGCTCGCCAGGTTAAAGGTTAAACTGAGATTCATTTGGATAAAAACCAGGACGGGAATCACACTCATAGCAGTATAGAAATGGTTTGAAGAAGTGCAGAACCCGTCTTGCATTACACTGAAGGCTCGCATGTCCTTCGAACTGCCGTCAGACGGGAAATGTGTGTCAAACTCATTTCTATAATTCTTTATCCTGCACACCATAGAAAGAGAAATGGTATTGAAGTTCTTGGGGGTAATAGGCTGATGGTGTGTGAGCTTTAACAGTTTGTGTCGGCTATCCACTTGATTTAATCAGAGAGTGTGGTTACTGATAATCCTATTTCATATATGGGTCCCGCGCTAAGTCCCCCGGCAACACGTGCAACAGAAAATCTGCTGCTCTGTGGATGAAGAAGAAGTTTACACGTGCTGGAGAGATGCTCTCTCATGAACATGTCAAATTTTTCTCTGACTGAAGTAGCAATATGAGGATATGATTCATATACATGCTAACCAACAGGCCCATACATGTGTGACACAAACAGAAACTGGATAAGAATAATGACAACCACACACACTGCGTACTCTGTTACGCGTGCATCCTTATCACTTGCTGCAGATTTGTTTCCTTTCATATTCTTTTGAAATGGGGATTGGGCGCCTTCTATGAACATGCTCGATAACACCTTCAGATCCTCTTTACTGTAAAATATCCAGCCTCAAATGAGACAAATATAAACAAGCAAGTTTGTGAGCACAGCTGTGATCTGTGCACATTTTGCTTCAAAGCAAACAAACAGTTGGCACACAAGATGCTGTGTGAGCAAAAAATGGAGTTTGCGAGCTCTGGGGAGGAATGGAGAAACTTTCATTTGCTAAAAACAAAATCACTGCCGTCCACTATACAGCCACCCTTTCTGCTCTTTGTCATTTGAACAGCTTTATGCCATACTGCTCAAAAATACTAAAGCTGCTGATTCATGAAAGGAAATTACATGTTTGAAAAATAAATGTTCACTTTATAGTGTTTTTTTTTTTTATTGTTGCAGAGTAAAAAATGAACCACAAATCTTAATTTTAAATGTCAGAACAAAACAATGACGCATCATTTTTCATGTTCCAGACATGACAGCCTTGTCTCAGTCGGAGGTTTCCACCAAGGCCTCTACTTTTACACACACAGAGGGAACTAAAATATTTATGTGAACTCACTGGGGAGGGGGATTTTTATAGGACAGCCACTCGGCATTGTCTTTTTGTGACACTTGCAGGTTAAAAGAGTTTAAGAGTTCAGTGGACAATAAAAAGGTTTGCTTGTTTACAAACACTGGTCATTACATTGTGTTTTTGTCATCCTAAATCTGCAGCTTGGGGGAATGTAAAGCTACAAAACCATGAGTCAAACAACAAATAGACCAGGCATCTTTTGAAATTGGAAGTGATCAAAATCTTATAACTTAACCGCTTAGATTAATTATTCGAGAAGACACAATATATTTTTTCACACACTATTTATATTAACATATGTCTCGCACAGTGGCAAATACTGTCCAGATTAAAGGTCATGACTGCCTGCTTATTTACTTGATGTACCATGGGTATTAAATCTACATAAACCCATCCGCTTTGCATGTGGGAGTAAATCAGGTATTAATAGATTGCCTGACCTTCCTATACCTTCAAAGGAAAACTGAATGCAAATCCATCAAGATTAGACCCTAATGCAAGGGATTTGCTCACCACTCTACGGTGTTTGCCTAAATATTGCTGGAAGTTCTGCAGCTAAGCTGTTAAGAGAAAACACTGAATTCTCAAACAGAGAATAAAAAGAAGCTTTGATATTATTGGAAAACCTACATGTGACGAGAGAAGATGTCAGTGATGATTCGAGGGCCATGAGGCCATTTTAATTCCATCTGTGCATATATAGAATGCATGGAAGCGTGAGGGAAAGCGGTTGACAATGACCGTCATGACATTAGCAACTTAATGTCAGAAGTCTGGAATCTGCAAAGCAATGATGCTGCTGAGAAGATTTTTATCCCCCTTCAAATTTAAAGGTTCTCAGTGGCTCTAAAAGATGATTGCTTCAAACTAGCAGCCAGCTATTTAGAGCAGGTGTTTTGGCTGTACTTCTGAGGCACTGCATTGGGTCATTTTCCTGGCAGCACTGCATTAACAAGCATGCAGTTCCTCAGTGTCACAACATCTTTGGCAAAAAGTAATCTTATTCAGCAGTTTAATGCATTTTCTCATCTACTGTAAATTCATCTGTGCCATTCAAGGACGTCCTGCTCCATTCCCTTTATTTTTCCTGCTGGCACACACACTCTGCAAACAGCTGTGTGTCAGCACTGAAAGTGACAGATATGAGCCTCTCTCTACGTCCCTGAGTGAGACATTTGGACAGGTAGTTTCCATGCCTGCCAAAGCCACCCATCACTCTTGGCAACGGCAGAGCTGCTAGAAAACGCAGCAGGATGTATATTTACACATTTCACAGGCAGCTGACCAATAGGAATTTATTATCTCTTCGGGAGAAGCAAAGTGATGATGTGTGTAAAAAGGAGGATTAGAGGTGACGATGATGACGCAGGTAGGGAATAAATATCCAGACAGTTAAAAGAAACCAGGGCGCCAGACAGATATCTAAAGCATCAAAAAAGCACTTTAATCTGCCAATAGATGGAGACATGCTATTAAAATCATGTGTATATAATGAAGCCAAAAGCCTCTCACACCTTTTACTAAATTGAATTACTTAAGAATCATGACTGAATATTCTTAAACCTTCCATATTTAGTAGGGATCGACCGATACAGATTTTCAGGGCCAATATCGATATTTTTTCATCAGCCTCAGGCGATGGCCGATACAACCCGCCAATATTTTGAGCCGATACGGAATTTCAAATTAATATAACAAAGAACAAGAAATCAAATTTTGAACACTCTTAAGATAAACAAAAAGAAACAAAGCACTTTAAATAAATATATGAAAGAGAAACGTGCACAAAAAGAAACATATGTATATATATATATATATATATATATATATATATGTGTATAAACTGCTCCCTGTATAGATGTCTGTATAATATGCTGGGATGTGGATGGGGGTATTGGCCAACACACCCAATGTATCAGCCGATGCCGATACCAACAAAAAAAAAAAACGCAAATATCAGCCTATCCTTAATATTTAGCAACATATTAAGATAAGAATCCTCGCTTTTAACCCTTTGAACCAGAGATTGAAAAACAAAACTGCTGAGTCAAACTGCTGGGTTAAAAAGGAACCAACTAATTTCTGGGTTATTTCAACCAGACATTTGGGTTGTTGGGTTGTTTCCCCCAACTTCTGGGTTAAAATAACCCAACATTGTTGTCAATATAACTCAATTTCTGGGTCAAAATATTCAACCCAAAAGCTGGTTTAAAAAAAATAACCCAATTTTCTGGGTTGGTCCCTTTTTAACCCAGCAGTGGGTTATTTTTGACGCAGGAGTTTTTAGTGTGAAGATGGACAAACCGTCCTTTCACGTGACCCACTGGTTTCTGAAGAGCTGCATTGAAGCTCATTGGACAGTTCCCACTGTCGCCATCTTGGCAGTGTTGTGTGCGTTGTCACTTTCCGAAAATACAAAAATGGGCAAAGAGAGAGGGGGGCTGTGACATCAGGGTGAGTGATTGACAGCCAACGAACTCTGAGCTAAGAACTGGCCAAGCTAATGTGGAACAGGGATAAGTGGGCTAAAGCTAAGCTGTTAGCTGGCTAAAACTAGCTGCTTTGCTACTCTGCTACAGGCTGAGACCTTCCTGGGAGCAAGCTGGTAGCTGGCAATACACTTTCCAGTGGCTCTCCAATGATAGTAATGATACAACACAAATTCAATTTGTCACTTAAGAAAAAATACTTTTAAAAAAATATATCAAATGAAATGACAGATATCCCCCTTTTAAGATTAAATGAATTAGAACAGTGGTTCCCAATCTTTTTCTGTTTGGCCCCCTTTTCATCGCCAATTATAATGCCAAGTCATCATAAGTTGTTCATTAGTAGCAAAAACTATACTTTTTAGCCTGGCTGCCTCACCCCCCTATTTTTTCAATACCTCCATACTGCTAAGAAGCTAATAAACTAGGTTCAGGACAATAAGCTGCTATAAACAGGTTGATATTCTTCTATCTGCTTGTCTTTTGTTTCCGGTCATTCTCCAAATCTGATTTACACAGTAAAGCCTGGGCAGCCTGCTGTTGTAGTCTAAGTGGGTGGGATAGACAGACGGACAGAAAAACAGGTGCAGTTCGATCTGCAGAGCTGTAATTTCTCAGCTGTATACACAATAAACTAAACCAACAATTGCCTGAGTCAGCACCTGCTACTCCATATCCAGCAGTCTCCTTTTGTTTCTAGTTTGACACAGATGTGGTGATAGAGAGTAGATACGGCTTGATCTTATCACCAACATGAAACTCTGGCACCTGACCAGAAACCTTCGAATAACTACACCTGGCTGCAATAAATTCGATAAAACCATTTTTTTGTTCCATTTTCTTGTAGCATAACAAAACAGAAAGCACATGTGTGGACACAATTGACCTTGGATTGCTTGCCGAGCTAAAAGCAAAGCAAAAAAAAAAAAACTCTTTTGAAGAAAAATACTCGCTGCAGTAAAATGTTTCTCCTTCAGTGAGATGTGGAATGATGCGTCTTTTTCACAGCACCCACTCTCCTCTTCCATTCTTAAATTTTCTGCCCTCTTTTCTTGCTGCTTCAGTCGTCAGGCTTACAGCAACTGTTGCTAGGCAACAGCTCACACCCACCCATATGCATATTAATACTTACATCACAACAATACAGTCAATGGAAAGTCTAAATATAAGTTGTAAAAGGGTTATATAATGAGATTTTCACCTTAGTGGGTAAAAAGCAGTCCGTTAGTGGATGTTGGGGTGTTAAGCACAAAAAGGCAATCTGTGTTCATGTGTCTTTGCAGAGCCCGTTTGGTAATGTGCTATTCCTAGAGGTGCTTATCAACATGTCATGTTCTAGTCAACTGATTTTAGTGCATAATGATAACTTAGACACCAACTTGTCTCAACAGAAGCACTTCTGTTCACTCAACCAAATGAAACTGCAGGAAAGACAAATCTTTGGCTAAAAACCTACCCAGTGATGACAGACATCTGAAAGCGATGCGCCTCAATGACATCAGATTATAGCTAACAACTGTAAGCACACTGTGCACAGGCATCATTGCATGCCTTGTTAAGAGTGAACAGGGTGGGTGACCGCTGAATAAGAGGGAGGGCATCAAAGAGTTTAGTATACAGTACAACGGAACAAGAGACCGAACAAAAGATGTGGGCTATGAATGCAGAGGCATACCTAAAATATTCTTTCATGCTTATTCAGCCATGCATGCACAACTACATCACCGGAACAAGTTAAGACCTGCAGTGTGAGGGCGTGTGTGAGCTCTTTTAAGTCAATGAGTGGGAAGACAGACAAGACTGGTTCTGCTCTTCCATAACTTCTGTTTCTCCTGAATGGCACAACAACGAAACAGGCTGCCAGATAGACATGAAATCAAGTACCGTAGAAAATTTATAATGACTGACTTTAACTGCCTGGCTGCATCATCCAACGGTTATAACCAGACAAGCTGAGGTCTAAGAGCACATGTTCCTTTAAAAATGTTAAAGATTTATCAGGATTATGGAGCATTTTTACATTAAAAGAGCTTCTCAGGCTGCTCAGATTTTCTTTCAGG
The DNA here is from genome assembly GCA_023101725.1 of Atherinomorus stipes. NCBI lineage: Eukaryota > Metazoa > Chordata > Actinopteri > Atheriniformes > Atherinidae > Atherinomorus > Atherinomorus stipes. Next base: position 2,674,063 of record JALJCO010013346.1, on the reverse strand, counting down.
CTGTCCTACAGCTAGAAAATGTCCTCAAGATCATTGTCTGTCTTTGATTGTCTGTTCTGAAGTCACATTCACTGTTTTATTGTCACATGAATGTGTCCGTTAGACCAGTGGTGGGGAACCCTGGTCCTTGAGGTCCCTGCAGGTCATCTATGTACCCCTACAGCAAAACACCCAATTCAAATTACAGTAAATGGATCCAACAGCTTATCGAGTTCTGCACAGTGACTCATTCATTCGATCAGGTGTGTTGGAACAGGGACCACATGGAAAGCCGGCAAGGCGAGGACCAAAGTTCTTAAATGGGGGTATGTGTACCCCTGGGGGTACTTGGAGGCATTCCAGGGGGTATGTAAAATATTTCAATATCCATGTAAAAATCCTTCAATATAATTAATCTAATAAAGATTTCAATAAATGTGAAGTGTATCTTCATAAAATTAATTTAGACTTAGTCATCTTGACACCACCAACAATAAAATCATGGTTGAAGGTAGTAGAAATGCAACTAAAAAGATTAAATTTATGCCCTTGCTCGTCTTTGTCTTCTGTCTATGCAGTTCAAAAGAGAGCACTAAAAGCACAGTTCCAGTTTAATAACCTGACACAAATGACTTGTATTGTATACAACAATGACTGTAGTATTGTAGGGGTTACTTGGCTGAAAATATATTTCACAAGGGGTTCTTTGCTGAAAAAAGGCTGCCTGAGAACCACTGCTTTAGACGATGCTGCCACTTTTTAGTTTCTGTATTTACATGTTGCACCACAGTAACCTGTTACCTGGTTGCAACAAGTGGCCCTTTTACAAAAGAACAAGCACTCTGTGCTGTGGTCTTTACATGTGGCTTCAAGTGACTCACACAATCATGCTAAGAGGCTGAAAAATGGATGTGGAGATTTCAAGAAAGTGAAACCAAAGGTCTTTTCATGATCAATGCACACTAAGAAATAAAGCAGAACTTTACAACAGCATGAAATGGTAGCTGCATGTGCTGTCATCTGCAAATTCAAAGCATCATAAATGCAAAAAGTGAGTTTTTTTTGTATATTTTATGTTATAATTATGAGATTACACAGACACTTCCTGTGATGCAAGGAAACAGCAACATCTGCTACTTTGACAGTGGTGGAATTTTCCAAATGACACAGTGAGGTGATGAGAAAGTGAACCAGCGGAGAAAAAAGGAAGTCCGTGAATGTTTGCCGTTTCCGCTTCTCTTCCTGACCTTCTGTTTCAGCCATCCATCACCACTTAAGTGGGATTCAAGGAGCAGATTGGATGTCTGTCTCCCTCGCACTTTTTCTGCTTTTCTGTCTGCTTCTTCAGTCAAATGAATGTTAGTCTATAGACATCTACAAAATCACACAAAACAGGTTGATTTGTGTGCGAAGGATAGAGAGGAAAGTGGACCAGGAAGAGACAGACGTGGAGAATGGAGAGCAAACAGGCAACATATGCTGACTTGAAGAAACAAAAGAGAAGATCTCTCAATATTCCAGTATGCCCTACTTCAGTAAAACGACAGACCTGTGGATAAACTGGGGGATTCCTGGCATACATGTTGTTACAACCTCACAGGAGTGCAGCCAGACTGGCACGTGGACTCAGTAAGGCTACAACCCTTCAGCAAATAGGCAAGGAAAGGAACAGCTGGATCTGTGCCCGGTGTATGAGCTCTGTTCCTGCAGTAATCTTGTGTCTTGCTGCCTCTTTACCAGCCCAGCCACTGCTGCTGCTGCAAGGGCATCTCCTCCCCAGTGTGCAGACTTGACACACAGTGGGTGACTGCAAGCCCTTTACTGTGGACAAAATATAGACTGCATCCACAACGTATATCATGCCGCAACACCCAGTCACACACAGGAGGATCCCCTCTTACACTCACAATGACTGGGTCCCTCATATTAGAGCATTGATCAATATTTAATATCAGAAGAAAAAAATCTTATTTAATCTTACATTCAAGCAAAATGGATCCTCATTGTGCACAGCATTGAGGGTCCCTCCTCTCATGATACTGATGTAATTAACAGCATACACTTAAAAACACACACACACTCCATTACTCACCCTTCCAGAAAGAAACTCTCATTGTAAATAAAAATCTTAATAACAAACCAAATAATAAACCTGAATGCAGTGGCTAAATACCAGGTCTAATCTTCAAGAAAAAAAAGAGAAATGGACAGACAAACCGCCATCCTATTGTTGCACATGTGCGAATCAGACAAATCCTAACATGCTTTTATTTTCCCTGTTAATGACACAAACTCGGCATGAGTCAAGCCAGCTGATGTCTTAAAGGAGAAAAAAAAATCAGATTGAAAAAGGTGTGCCATTTTTGCGCTGTGCCGAAGGAGAAGCAGTCCTACCTGAATCTGGGTGAATCTTTTATACATTCTTCAAAATCCACCGTCATTTTTGCGTTTTCTCGTGTATTCCCACTTTAGTCTACTAATGTCATTGCCCGCGGCGCGGTGTCGCTTGAACCGCAAGGATGGTGACTGGTATCCCTTGACGCGCAGCAGTCTGTCGCCCCTCTCCCGGTGGCACTGTGACACAAAATGCGATCTCAGTCAGTGAGAAGCAGGCAGACAGACTACTACTACACTGCTATCGAGAAGGCGTAGCTGCGCCGTGGAGTCTGACAGAGGAGGAGAGATAGCCGCGTAAATACAGCTGCCGTAACATCCCTACAGGGGCGAAAAGAATCATGGGAGGAGGGTGAAGATGGCCGAGACAATCAAGTAAAATGTAGCTTAATTTTCACAAGGACAGCCTAATAATAAGCAATAGTAGCATTTACAACGATAAAGATGGATATAATGTGAGATATTAGTGAATTTGAAAAGGTTCTGTCAACTGGAATTTCATTGCCCAAAAGGGCTGATGTTGAGGAAAATCCAAAAACAGAGATGTCCATGTTGGACAGGGTAAATATTCAAAGTAATTACGCACAAGAAAAGAGAATGTTATTTTTCCACTTGAAAATGTAAAGAAATCATTAAAAGAAATAAAATAAAATAAATTACTGTCTCACTGAAGTAGATAAGCTCTAAATGTTTGGTCCATTCTCTTCTCCTTATAATAATAATAATAACAGTTATTATTATCATCATCATCATCATTATTATTATTATTATTATTATTATAATGTGAGCTATTACTAAATTTGAAAATATTAATGTATAAATTGAGCTTTTGTATCAGCTGTAATACCACTGCCCAAAAGGAGTGATGCTGAAGAAAACCCCAAAGCAGAGATGTCCATGTAGGACAGGGTAAATATTAAAACTAATTACATACAAGAAAATGGAATATGTTATTTGTCCACTTGAAAGTTTAAAAGAAAAATCCTTTTGAAAAAGTTGACCAGAGACAGTCTCACTGAAGTAGATCAGCTCTAAATGCAATAATAATAATAATAATAATAATATAATATAATAATAATAATGTAAAAACAACAATAATAATAATAATGACTTGTTATTCTTGGCCTTGTGTTATAGAATATATATATATATATGAAACATGGGACAGTTTCTCTGCTTGTTGACTGCCATCAGCTAACTTGCAGGTGATCAATCTTATTCATTTATAGTATCTGGAGTCAATGGTTTGAGGGAAGATTGGTTTGCGTCTGACACTTCCTCCGTTCACTATGACGCAATCACAAAGCGACCCATAGGACTACATTCTGATTTCACGCCCAAACATTGAGAAAAAAAGCTTGCCTGTAAAGATGAATATTTAGGTCTGTCTGTATTTCACAGCTCGAGCACAAAACGCAGATATCAGCGCTTAAACGTTCCTTCATGTCACGCGGTTCTTGTCACCTGTGTGTCTCACATGGCCAGAGAGGGAGAGCGCGTGCATGTCATATTATTCATTATTTTACTAATGTTACCTTGAAGGAAGTTGTGGGCGGTTTTTATCTAGTATTTGTTTGGCAGGAGACGTTTATGGCGCTTATTTTCTCGACGATGTTCTGAAGTGGCACACTAACCTGCGTTTAATGTTTGGATTTTAGAAGAAGCTGGAACTGGAGTCTGCAAAGAACCAGTTCCGGACTACAAATACCCTCCGGCTCCTACACAGGACACACATGTCCGCAGAGGTGCGAGAAAAGTCAACCTTGGTTTCAGTTATGTCAAAGCTGCACACATAAAATGATCTGTTACTGTACCGTGTCACTCTTATCAAGACGAATAATATGAGTAGTATTTGCAACACCATGCACAACTGGGCACGTTACCTCATTTTTTTTCAGTACATTGGAACAAAATACAAGTGAGTTGCAGGGAGGACGAGGTATCACATTTTAAAGCATCAGTATCGCAATTCCTTATTCATTAAAGTGGATTTTCTTTTCATGCAGTGGTGTAGTGAAAGTCCCTCCACATCAGCTGGGTAAAAAGGGAGTTCAGGACCACTTGGAGGTGAGTTTCATCTATCTGTTTATTAACTACTAGCCCTGAAAGGGGTCTAACTTGAATAATGGGGCAGGTCTAATATATATATATATATATATATATATATATATATATATATATATATATATATATATATATATATATAAATATATATATATATATATATATATATATATATATATATATATAAAATATATTATATCAGGGGTGCACTGCACAATAAGTATCCAATAACAAGAAATCATTCCGATGAGTCCAATATCATGACAACTTGTCCCGATAAGATATTGTTATAGATATGTACACACACGCATACTGGCCACTTTATTAGGTACACCTATCTAACTGCTCGTAAACGCAAATTTCTAATCAGCCAATCACATGGCAGCAACTCAATGCATTTAGGCGTGTAGGCATGGTCAAGACGATCTGCTGAAGTTCAAACCGAGCATCAGAAGGGGCCAAAGGTGATTTTTTTTTTTTTTGAAAAAAAAATAATGGTTTGTCATGTTTTTGAAGAAACCCTGAAAATATAATTTTAAAATAAAAAAAATTTTAAATAAATCCACCCGAGAATGGAAAAAAAAACCCACCCCGTGCCCCTCCTTCGCTAAAAAAGGAAACGAGGCTACAATTGACTCACCAACATTGGACAATAGAAGATGAAGGAATGTTGCCTTGTCTGATGAGTCTCCATTTCAGTTATAAAATTTGTATGGTCGGCTCAGAATTTGGTGTCAGCAACATGAAAGCATGGATCCATCCTGCCTTGTATCAACAGTTCAGGTTGGTGGTGGTGGTGTAAAAGTGTGGGAGAGATTTTCTTGGCACACTTTGGACCCCTAAGCACCAATGTGGCATGGTTTAACCACCACAGACTACCTGAGTATTGTTGCTGACCATGTCCATCCTTTTATGACCACAGTGTAGCATCTTCTGATGGCTACTTCCAGCAGGAAAACACACCATGTCATAAAGCGGAAATCATCTCAGACTGTTTTTTAATCATGGCAATAAGTTCATTGTATTCAGACGGTCTCCACAGTCACCAGATCTCAATCCAACAGAGCAGCTTTGGGATGTGGTGGAACGGGAGATTCACATCACAGATGTGCAGTCGACAAATCTGCAGCAACTGTGTGATGCTGTCATGTCAATATGGAGCAAAATCTCTGAGGAATGTTTCCAGTACCTTGTTGAATCTATGCCACAAAGGATTAAGGCAGTTCTGAAGGCAAAAGGGGTCCAACCCGGAACTAGCTAGATGTACCTTAGCACATATATATATATATATATATATATATACAGTATATATATATAATCTTTTTAACAGTTATATATATTCGTCTTTTTAACAGTTGCTTGCAAAGAATGATGTTTCACTATGGCTTTAATCACTGGATGAATACTTAATTGATAACAAAGGAAACTTGAGCAAAAAATCACAAGCGTTATTTGTGTGTTTTTTTTTCCCATTAGTGGCTATTGTATTTTGCACAGTTGTCACATTTAGTGATTTCATGTCTTTGACATCCTTTTGATAAAGTGTAAACAGCTTTGACAGACAAATGTTATTACCTATGTTGGCAATTGAGGAGATGATGTAGATATAACACAGCAGTGCATTGCAAGCTGCATTCTCTTGCATTTGGATATCTGAGGTTTACTCAAATAAAAACCTGTTTACACTAAATATTTATTTAAATTTTATTGTCTAGTCTTGCGGTGGAATCTGGGGGTCCAGATGTTAGGCCACCGCTCTGGATACAACTTTGAACATCAAAAGACATCTCTTTCTGTGTCTGACTCATAAAAGAACAGATTGTGATTGTATGCTGTTTGCAAATGCATAACCAAGTGCAAAAACAAACAAACAAACAAACAAAAAAACTCAAAACATGACTTATGAATCTCTAAACAAAAACCAGAAATATTCAGTTAGTGTGGTGTTTGTTATCAGTTCTTATGGGACTCGGTTATTGTTTTCAATAATAATTATAAATAATTCTGCTCCTTAGATGTTGGGAATACTGTGATATGAGGGAGTGATGATCAAATGGTATTATTCATTGCTTTTGGCTTACTGTACTAATACTTTTTTTTTTTTTAAAGGCTTGATACTTTTGAGCATCCTTGTGGTCTGGGATGTAAAACCATGGCTGACATGAACAGTCTGTTACTTCTGGGGACCTTTATTTTATTTGTTTCCAGTCTGAACAAACTGTACTGTATATCTGTGTTTCTACTAAATATATAAAATATCAACATAATTATGCCAAATAGGGGAAAAAAGACTTCCAGATCACATTATGTTTCTGTTTGCAGCTCTTTCTGATAGCTTTGTGTATATGTGTCTGACTATTTCGGGAAAGTTTTGAGTTGTTTTAAGTTCAGAAGTGTTTTTTTTTTTACCTACAGTATCAGCCCAGATATTTTTATATTTCTTTGTCTTCACACAGGTAGCGATTCAGAAGTTGAGGCCACTCAATCCAGTGTCTCTGTCAGTGTCCAGCAGGACAGACACGGGTGTCCATGCCCTCTGTAACTCTGCTCACTTTGACCTCCAGCGCAAGAACGATAAACCACCATTTTCTGAAGATATCCTTGTTCAAGCTCTAAATTTTCATCTTGGCACAGAGCAAATAAGGTGAGTCGCGCCTCCCCAGAAACCTTTTACAGTAGATGTAAGCTGGTTCTGTCCTTACACACCGGTTAAATGCAGTACAGGAATGTGATGGACTGTATTTTTAAGTGTATTTCCACATTTTCCTGAAACACTAGTTGCTCATTATTTATTGTTTTTATGACTTTCATGGAGTTCAGCCTTTTAGTTATGTCTGTTTATAATGAACCATTTGCACTGAAAAATGCTGCCTTTTATCATATGTTGAAACTCTGTTAACTTTTTTTCTAACAATGAGGCAAGGCAGGGCAAGTTTATTTGCATAGCACATTTCATGTACAGGACAATTCAAAGTGCTTCACATAAAACATTATAAGCATTACAGCGGGGTGCAAAAGGGAAAAAAATAAAAAGAAAAGACTAAGAATAAACTACTCTGAGATATGAGATATTAAAGGCTGGTGCACTCCAAGACTATAATAGTTTTGGATTTTTAATTAGTTTCAGTTTTTATTTAGTTTTGACTTTTTGTTTTTCAATTAATTTAGTTTTAGTTAGTTTTTTTTAGCAGGTTTTCTAGTTTTTAATTATTTTTTTTTTTTCAAAAATGCTTTGTTTTAGTTTAGTTTTTATTAGTTTCAGTGTTAGTTTTATTTTTTTTTTTTTTTTTTTTTTTTTTTTTTTTTCCCCCCTCGCGTCCCGCCGCGCGGGTCGCGCGCCCCCCCCCCCCCCCCCCCCCCCCCCCCCCCCCCCCCCCCCCCCCCCGCCCCCCCCCGCACCCCAAAAAAAAAAAAAAAAAAAAAAGTTTTAGGGTTTTTTTTCCATAAATTATATGTATTTGTCTGATGTGACATTCAAAATCATCAGAAAGTCACTCGGAATAAAACCGGTAGAGCAAAGTAAATAGATTAAATAGAAATAGATTTCCTATCAACCAAAGGCTCATGTATCACATAAATTTACAAAGACTAAAACAAAGGATGTATTTGCAATAATTTTAGTTAGTTTTGTAAAGGCACAATACAGTTTCAGTTAAAGATATCGGTTTGTTTTTTTAAACTTTTATTTTTATTTCAGTTAACGAAAATGTTTTTTCAATTTTGGTTTTTGTTAGTTTTAGTTAACTATGATAACCTTGGTGCACTCTTCTTGCATTCTTCCCACTTGTTTCCAGAAAGCCACCAATGGCTCTAAACGAAAGTGGTCCCTGCCTTTCAAAGGGTGCCATATTATTGTTTTTATTTATTTGCTCATTTCTTATCTAACCTATGTAATCCTGCCAACAGTTTTGGCTTCTTTGAGTCTCCTTATCTTTACTTTTACAGTCACCTCTGTGCTCCTATATTGACCGTCAACTCTACCTCGGTCAAAAAAGCAACTCAAATTGAGACACTTGAATCAAATCTGAGCCGTGTGCAGACGACTTTGCACTGAAATGACACACAGCTACCCAAACTTTAACAAAGACACATTTCTCATTTGTTTCCCTCTGTAAAACTGCATAAAATTTTACACCAGTGCTGCAGAGAAAATTTAAACACACACTTTGCATACAATAGATGCATTAATGGCGTCCACTTCACGGACACGTGTTTTTCTTCATCTCCTTGCAGTTGTAAATCATATCTGCACACAATTGATCACCATCGTTACTCATGACTGGATGCACTCCTGTGAGTCCTGTGTTTTTATTTTGATTTGATTTAGTCACCAGCTTTTTTTCCCTGAAAGAAACGGGGAAATTCAGAGGATAGATGGTGGATAGATGTGATAGTAACAGAAAGGGAGTCAGGGTCGGTCACTGGGGGAGGCTCAGACCAACTGATGATGAAACACTCAATGAAGATAGAAGGTGCGAACCACAATAAACCATTTGGGAAGCACGCAAGGAAGAGAGGAGGGAGGAGGAGGGCTCCCAGCATCCTGCTAATCCTTAAACCTGCAGAGAGAAGGTTAGATAGGATTATCCCAGCTCTGCTGTTTGGTTTGTAGCATCCATTAACACACACACACACACATACACACAAGATAGCTAAATGGAACTATACATAAACACATTTTAATTTCAGTAGACATGTGGCAAAAGATCATTATTCATTTATTTATTCATTCATTTAAAGGTTTATTTAACAAGGACACATAAACAGAATTCATTAATAAGCTGAAAACAGCTCTCATAAGTATCATGGTGCTTCTAGCAGATGCTCATTTGCAATGTTTGTCCCCAGAAGGGCTTTCAGCATTTATATAACTGCTTCATATACATACTGTCAGAATATTCAGCCATCAGCAGTTAAAAGAAAAGTATATGTGTCCAGATTGGAAGTTTTGGTCCGTGATCCATCATCTGAAAAAAGTTGATTGGATACGACAGACTTTACACCTGAATTATCTTTTGCTTTTTGTTACGGCAACGATCACAACGCGGCTCCTGCCTCAAAGCTTAGGTTTGCCGCCTCCAGAGATGGAGAGCCAAGGCGAGATTTAAACATAGTAGACTGCGCACTGTAAAAAGTAGCTCCTCATTTGTCTTCAGTGCTGCTGTGAAAATGGGCCTCATTTAGCTTAGAATCAATGGCTGTTTCCTCATAATGAGGAAAGTGCTGAACAGCAGAATGGTGCCATGCTAAACAATGCCCCAGTTCCCAAATGTGTGAGGCCATGCTTTGTACACTGCTTATTAAAATTTTATGTGGGTGTGTGGTTTGGGGGCCGGGCGAAAGCTGTCACTTCACATTGGAGCAGCGGCTGAAGGCAGACGCAAGGGTTTCCTCTGCCACGTGTCACACTCTATCTCCTCCCCTGGAAATGTAACCTAGATTTACTGTGTGTGCAGAGGCACACAATGCACGCTTACTTAGACGTACATACACGTGTGCACAAAAACATACAATGGGCGGATGTGATTACCATTACTCTCGCACCTCCATCTATTCCGACATGCTTGCATGTCACTACTGCTCACATTCACATTTGCAGGTGCACAACAGGCGCGTGCACGAATGCACTGACTGTATTCTCTGTGTGCAACACCTAAGGGTGCTAATCTGCTTTATACCGTCAGTATCAGTGGTGTAGCCTCCTCTTGTTTCTACAGTTCACAGATGTAAGCGTTAAAGTGTCTTTGAGGAAATACTTGATCATGTGCAGAAAGATTTTCATAGCTGCATCAACATCTTGCACATGGGCAGCCATCTCCGTAGTTAAACTCGCGTTAAATGTCTGGTAAATTGTTGTTTTGCACTTTTATTGTTTCTAGTAAAAAATCAAAAAGCCAGTTCTACTTTGATTAGTCAGCTGCACTGGCCTGAGCAGGCTGCTGGCTGGTCCGCTTCGGGACAAGAAAGTTCTTGATCTTGATCCTGACCACACACTGTTCTGCATCAGCTCAGATGAAATTTGAAATATGGGAAAATATTTCAGTGCATGCTACATTTAGGGATACTTATTCAACAACTTCTTTAGTCATTCTTTGGTCTATTCGTGACGCAAGTATTAAATGCCAAGATGGTGAACTTTATGCTATGGATACTTTAACAGCTGGAATTTTAAATCACATTCAGTAAACTATCATAGATGTTTGAAACTATAAAATCTTTAGAAAGCCGTAATATCCAAATCACATTTTGGTCAGAATATCTCAGAGTTCAGTGTGCATCAACAGTTTGCTGATATTAGAGTGAAATAAATAGTTAAATTATTAATGGTTAATAATTTTTTATAAATGACACAGAGATCTAGTTATAAACTTTTCACTTTGTTTTGCAAGCACACACTGCACTGACAATATATCTACAGTCATCCTCAAAATTATTCATACCCTTCAATTAAAGAAAAGGCAAATTCACAATAGAATTCAAATAACAAGAAATTAAAGAAACAATATATATAAAAATGGCTAAATTATAATTTAGTGAAATAAAATATTGCTTTTGAGTTGTTAAGTTTTGAAAATAATAATAATAATAATGATAATAATAAAAAACTGTCTAAGAAACATTAGAGCACCTTTCCCATGAACAGTGGACCAAAATACCTGTCAACAGGTGTAGAAGTCTTTGTGAACATTACAGAAAACACCTGATTGCAGTGATTACCTCAAAGGGTTCAACAAATTTTTAGCTTCAGGGCCCCATCATACTTGTTTTATTTTTTGTGTGTTTGTTTTTAATATTTCTGTTGTTCCACAATTCAAAATCAATGTTATGATTTTCATAGGATTTGTATTCATTGTTACTTTTTTCAATTTTAACTTATTTCGCTGGCAGCTGATTTTTTTTTCCTTCTTTAAGTGAAGGGTATGAATGATTTTAAGGACAACTGTATATATTGCACAAGCCTTTTCTTGGTAGACATTTTTAAGTTAAAGATATGAAAAATAGAAGAAAAAGCTTGCGCATTTACTCCCAAGTGCATTTATTCCAACATTTCTGTCACATTGATCTTCCACAGGTCAAACTTTTCCTGGGTATGCCCCTCCCATATATATAACATCTGCCCCCTAATTGGTCGGCTCATCCAAAGGTTAATAGAAAAGGTTAGGCACACACATAATCAGTAACATCAATGGTCATTGTGAACCATTATAACCTTGATAGAATATTTTATACAAGTTGTCTGTAAATGAAATACATATGGGCCTGATCAGATAAGATCAGAAAGTCAAAACGCAAAGATCCCATATTAAAGGTACAGTATGTAAAAAATTAAAGGTCAATGGCAGGAAAATGTGATATGTAATTCAAAACTGTGTTTCTATTGATGTGTAATCGCTGCACTAGAATAACTGTTATATGTTTATGTTCTTAGAATGAGTAATTTATATCTACTTGCTGGGTGGTGCACATATGGAGGCTACCATATTTGTTCCACCATTTTTACTACGGTGTCCTTGAAAGGACAAAAGAATGCTTGTGAAGTAAGAACCCACTGAACTTTAAAACTGCTGTACCAGCTTTGTTTAATGGGAGATAGAGACTTTTTCGGAACAGTAATGCCTTAAAATGCATAAAAATAGTTACTTATGGTACAGTCATAGCTACACCTTAGACCACTGGATCCACTCACAGGTAAAAAACATCTTTATGTCTGGGAGAATTTTGGCCACTGACAGCCACAACAGTGCTTAGAAAATGAAGTCATTTGAAAGAAAAACCCATATTTACCACTAGATGTCAGTAACTCTTACATACGGTACCTTTAAAGAAAGTGCTTAATGCGAAGATGTGGAAGCTTTCCCTTTGTAGCAGCCTGTTGATGTCCCCTCCTCGTCTTGGCAGTTTTATGTGCTCAATCCGGATATATTTTAGAGAGGAGACAGGATGCAGCGCTTCCTTAAAATGAACAGCCACTGGGTTTCTTAGGTCTCCATTTCAGATGTTGCATCTATGTTCTACTATTCAAGTTTTTAGTGGCCGTGAAGTTTTTCCAACGTAACTTAGTCCACAGGGGCATTTAAGAAAATGAATAACATTTTTTGTGGGACATGTGATTGTCCCCTTAATTTTAAATGCCCATCCAGTTAATGGATGAAAGTAGGTTTTACATTTATAGGTAAAGTCACACTTTGGGCAGGATCCACATTGGTAGTTGCCTGGTGGTGGATCTAGGAAGGTACTGTTTCTTGGTGGGACCAGATCTGCATGGACCAACGTTTGTCTTAGGTTAGGTTATAGACCACCTGTGGAGCATCCTTAAGAATGTCTCTCAACAGTGGATCCGTATTGACGATGTGCCAGAGCTTTCTCAAGATGCTTTCAACATCCTTTCCTCGTGCAGAATATTTTAGGTAGCATCTTGGAATAGTTGTTATCCAGTTTTTAGAGATACATATCCTTTTTAGAATTATCGGCGTGGCTACATGGGGCATTAATCCTCAAGTTCAGTTACAGTTTCCTCAGTACGTACACACAACTGAAGAAAACTACGCCCTCTTATACAGCAAACTCAGCACGGAGAAACCTGAAACCTTGCTGAAGATCTGCTGTTGTCTCAGGAGATGCTATTTTTTGCCTGCACTTAAAGACAATGCTGGTGAAGAAGTTGACTAAGATTTCTGCTGAATTCATTCTTTTATGATTATAAAATCAAAACAAGCTGATGTAAAATGATCAATGAACAAAGTATTGAGAGCTGCAAAAAAGTATTGCCATTGCGGGTTTTCTTGTTATAGATTCGACACAGTCATCAACATCCTCCTATTAATCATGGATACCATGGCTTGTATTTTATAGTGCATTGTGATAACATCTATCGTCATTCCAAATGAATTTATTCAAACTAAAGAAATTCTTCCTCCACCCTCCCCTGTCACTTGCATTACATAGCACCTGCGTGCCCCCTGACAACGGCTTGTTGCCATGTCACCAGAAGAGGGTTTGAACACTTAAGTAAATCACTAAACTTTTCTTTGATTGATTTAAATATTGTCCTCCCTGAATTTTATTCTCTGAGAGATTGTGATAAATGCATTAGCAACAGGATCAAACACAAAGATGTCTAAATCTCTAAATTAACACTGTGCCTTTTGAGTAAATCCTAATGTAAAAGAATATTCAGGTGGGCCTGTGCTAGGAAGGAAGGCTTCCTGAAGTTTCATGAATTGATGAAATTAATCAGAGCTGCAACATCAGTCCCTCTGTTCCTCTGCTGTATGTGCACAGGCATGCAGCAAGTGAACAGTGTTATCCTGATGGATTTACATCTCAAAGCCTCATCCTTTGAGCTGGTGTGTTGTTATAAGCGCTCTGCTTTTTAGAGCTCTTGCTGCCCTTCTAGGATTCTGATAGAAAGTGCATCTTTGTGTGAAATTTGTTCGATTACTTATGCAGATTTTCTTGCTGACTAATTTTGTTTGGAAATTAAGAGAATTTTAAAAAATTTGTTCTTTTTAAAAGGCTTTTTAAAATAATTTTATATGTGTTTTTTTTTTTTTATTTTAAGCACTGTATGTAATAAAAAACTTTTCTTTTAAACATGTGTTGGTCATTGATGAATACAGTTTTATTTCAGATGTACAGTATACAGTCGCCCTCAAAGTCCCCCAAAACAAAAAATTAAATTGAAAGTAATAATTAATTATAAAAAATGGTTAAAAACAAAAAAAAAAAAATCATGACATTGATTTTGAATTGTGGTTTAACAGAAATATATAAAAAAAAAAACAAACAAAAAATAAAATAAGTAAACAAGCATGATGGGGCTCCTGAACTAAAATTTTGTTGAGCAACACTTTGAGGTAATCACTGCAAGTGTATTTTTGGTCTAATGTTCATGAGCAAGGTGCATTAATTGTTCTGGGACATTTTGTCTGTTTGTTTTTTTTTTTTTTTTTTAATTATTCTTTTTATCCACAATTCAAAGGCAATATTCTAATTTACTAAATTAAAATTTTGTAATTTTTTATGTATTGTTCCTTTTTTTAGTTTCTTGTTATTTGAATTACTATTCTGAATTTAGACTTTTTTAAATTGGAAGATATAAATAATTTTGAAGATGACTGTATTTGCTCTTTTTCTTTAGGGTCACTCATGCTTATCGTGTTCCAGATGACTTCCATGCCCGTTTTCGTGCCCAGGCTCGGACCTACATCTACCGAATAGCTCTGGGTATCACCCACCACAGTCTGCTCCCCCTCGTAGACTACAATCTGTGCTGGAGCCTCCGCGACACGTGAGTGTTCTCAGTTTATACACTGCCTGGTAATTCATTCACTTATGTCCTTTTATTCCTCTTTAACTATTCTCATCCAAGCTCATGCCTTACAGAACCAATGGCACTTTAAACAACTGATAACTTACATGTGCCAACTTCAAATAAGGGACTGTGAAAGTGTTTTATTTGAGCCCGCTTCCCTAAAACAAGCTACCTAGAAGGACATATCGAGGAGACAGGCTGGATGGAGTATACAAAGAGATAAAATGTTGAGGGATTTGAAGCTTAGGCAATGTTCTTTTAGCTTTTAGTGGAAGGAGGGGGCATTTCAGAGAGTGTATGTTTGAGCATTTGTCTGCTTTTCACTTTTTTGGGGAAAAGTAGGGCAAGATAAGCTGCAGGCTGATGCACATGCAGAACAGCACCCACGCATTTTAGCCAGGTTTCTCTCTCCTTTTCTCTTACTCTCATTTTTCATCTCTTTCCTTTCTCCTTCTCTCCTCTTCATTTTTAACCTCCATCTCTTTCACTCTTCCTCCTTTCCTAATTTCTCAGTCTGCCGTCTGCTTCTTTATCCCTCTCTCTCATGTTCTGCCTTCATCTCGTCTTTCCGCCCCTGAGCGTCTCTGCCTCAGCAGCGTCTCTTCGTTCTGTCTTTGATCTGCTGCTCCCTCGTCATCACACCAGCTCCATCTCTCCCGCTGCAAGAAATATCACTCAGATTTTGTTTTTTCAAGACTGATTTTGTTCAGATTCAGTGATTACGCCACGGGTCACCAATTACACAATGTCTCTTCACATTTCTGTCCTTTTTCTATTTCTAGGTTGTTTATATTATACTTTTGTAGTGAAAAATGTGTTTATATACAGTAGAAAAATAAGGACAGCAAACAAATAACTCCAAATTTTCCTTAAGAAAGTTAAGACCTTGTTTAAAATGTAAATTCAAAATAAAATGCAATGATTTCTAAATCTCATCAACCCACATTTTATTTCCAATAGAGCCTCAACAACATGTCAGATGAATAAACTGAGACATTTGAGCATTTCATGGAAAATATTAGTTCATTTTTAACTTGGTGGCAGCAGCATGGTGATGCATACCTTTGTGTTGCATTTCCCAAATTATAGCTGCTCAATAGACAGATTTTTCATTACAAGATGCTCC
The DNA here is from genome assembly GCA_023101725.1 of Atherinomorus stipes. NCBI lineage: Eukaryota > Metazoa > Chordata > Actinopteri > Atheriniformes > Atherinidae > Atherinomorus > Atherinomorus stipes. Next base: position 2,658,185 of record JALJCO010013346.1, on the reverse strand, counting down.
AAATGTTTTGCATCAATGAAAGTTCTGGACTGCAAGTAGGCGAGCTTAGCGGTCTTCTCCTGTTTTGAGGGTTGCAGCATTGTCTTGCTGAAATCTGAAAAACCTTCCCTAAAAGAGACATCTGGACAGAAGCAGATGTTGCCATAAAGCCTCTATGTCCTTCTCAGCATTGATGGAGTCTTTGCAGATGTGTAAGCTGTCCACGTTATAGGCACTAATGCAACCTATTGGGTTACAACGGGGTATATACTGAATACCTGACCACAAAACAGTTTTCAATTTTGCCTTGGGCCATTTTAAATTAGCGTTGGAGAAGACGACAGTGTTTTTGTATTATGTCCCATTATGGTTTTTCCTACACCCTTTAAACTGCATTTGTGGATTGCATGGCAAACTGTGTTCATGAACAGTGATTTTTGTGTGTGTTCTTGAACCTATGCAGAGGTTTCCAGTTAAAGAATCCTGTCTGTTTATGATGCAGTGCTGCCTGAGGGCCTGAAGATTATGAAAATTGAGTTTTGACCTTTGTTCACACAGAGATTCCTTATGGTTCTCTGAATCTTTTGGTGATGCTATACACAATTTTACAATAAGGACATCTTTGATGCTCTGCATTTGAAATGCCTCGTCATTCTACTGACCTGATGTCAGTTAACCTAATTATAGTAAATGGACTGTACAGCACTTGTATAGTGCTTTTCCAGTCATATGTCCACAACTCAAAGTGCTTTACACTACATGTCAGATTCACCCATTCACACACACATTTATACCCCGATAGGCACAACAGGAGGCAACTGGGTGTCTTGCCCAAGGACACATTGGCATGTAGTCTGGGGAAGCCCTCCAGCTCTTCCACATGAACTCCAGTTGCCACAATTAGTTGTCAAATGCTCGATGGATTGTTGTTTTGTTCCGGTTACTTTTCCAGCCTTTTGTTGCTCCAACTCAACCTTTTACAGATGTTTTGCTGCCGTCGGATTCAAAATGTTCTCATATTTTCTATGAAATGGTAAAATGTCTCTGTTTCAACTTTGGATATGTTTTTTATGTTCTATTGAGAATAGAATATGAGTTTGTGAGATTAATAAATCACTACATTTCTGCTTTATTTCATGTTTTACACAGCGCCTCAACCTTTTGGGAATTGGGGTTGTATATTTATCTGTACTGAAATAAAGGCATCCCAAAGCTGAAGGTGATAACTTGGTCACCTTGCTGTCTGTACTGCTAGAAGATTAAAAACCTTCATACCATGATGTTTATTGGCACGATATTTTTATTCGAGTTATTTGGCAATCCATTTCTCATTCATGCATGGTATGAAGCATTACTGCTGGAAGTGAATTTGTTCCATCCAAGACAAAAAAATCCACTCAGTACCTCTTAGGCTGTTTAGTGACAAATTTTAAACAACTTTCATTAAAAGTCTTATGAGATGAGTATGTTTTTTTCTCTCTCTCTTCTGCAAAAGCACCTGCTACAACCACATTTTTTCCTTGCTGGTCAGTAATTTTAGCAAGGAGTGTCTGTGGACAGCTAATGCCTTAAATAAATTATTTAAATGATAGTTGAGGGGTGTTACTTTTACTTCCAAACAAAGGCATAATTTCCAACACGGGATGCCTAGATGCTCCAAAAGTGTGGTTTAAAAAAGACCACGTGTCAACTCGTGGTCGCTGTCTCTTTGCTCTAATAAAATCCTAATTTCTCAACAACAGCATCATCTGACAAAATTGGTTTTCAAGTAAGTTGAAGATGACGTCGCTGCTCTGATCTCAGCTAAGCTTACATGAATGGTAACTGTTACAAGATAGAAGAAAGAATGTCTTGAATGTTTTCCACACAGTCCACAACATGGTGGCATGCTTAAGTCAACTGAGACAAGGTTGGTGGTCCGGATTCAGCTGCCCAGGCATCTGTGTTGACTGTTGGTGCAAAGATCTGGGACAGCTCTTTACATCTACTCATTGTGAGATGTTTATGTGATGGTATACTGGTATGCTTACATTCAAAGAAGGGAAGCCTTTCTCTAACCTTTGAGCAGGCGCTAATGCAACTGAATGCATTTACTTAAATGTGTTTTAGGCCAGAAAAGAGACCATTTGCACACAAAATATCATAAAAACAAAGTAAAACTTAGTTTTTACTACCTTTTATATCCGACTGAAGCCTCAAACTTGTTCTCTACTAAAGTTAAAAGCTAGCTGGTGCCTTCTTTCACTTTGCCTCAGGATCTGAAGAAAACACAGAAAACTGATGGCACCGTGAAGCTGCAGTTTTTCCACAGAGCACCCATGTGGAATCCACTTAGAGGCACTGAGGGTTTTACATTATACTCTTGGTAAAATACCTGTGTTCGTGTGATCGGTCCTTCCACAGCATTGTCTCCTGTTTGGATTTATTTATCTGTGAATTTCAGAAGTCGACACCAAAACCATTCAAACTTTGCTTTTAAACTGCTTTTGATGAAAAGAAAAGTTTGAAGATGAATACTAATTACCACAGTAGTAAATCCTTGAAACAATCAAATTGGGAAAAAAAAAAAGCCTTAGCTAGCTAAGAACAACAGGAAAGCTTTGAATTATATAGTTTGATGCTTCTGCAGCATTTTTGTTTCAAGAGGAAATAACTTGCATGTGGAATTTCTACCACGTTCATCATCTTTGGTTTTCATGTTAGCCAAATGTATAAACCAACCTGATTCTGTTAGAGAGCATTTTAAAGAAAAAAGAGATTTGTAAATTGTTAAAAGTCAACACTGCTAATGAAATGTGCAGATATTTCAGCACTTTATTGCTCTCAGGGTCAACATTCTAAATTTCTACATTAAGAATTTAATTAATGAGTCACTCAGCACACTGCTCCATTTTCCTGCTCGCCGTATCCCTCCCTCCATCCTATTCCCTGTCAGCTCGTATTTAAGTGGTGACAGAAGCATGAAGCTGTAGAAAATCTGAGTGGCGAGCCCACTCTCTCTCTCTCCCCCTTAAATAAATCTTTCGTTGACACGCTCTGTTCTCTCACGTGGCCTCGTCCCTCAAAATGTTAATATTATATAAGTTTACTAGGAAGCTGGAACAGGGAGGCCAGAAAAGAGGTCGTACTTTATGTTTACACTTCTATCTGACCCTGATGCTCAGGCAAGTTTCTTCCAGGCTGTGTTGTGATGCCATGATAAGCTTGTAAATGCATGCTGACTTAGAAAGACTCTTGACTGCAGGGGTTCATATCTTTGCTGCTTTTAAAGTTAAATGCATTGTTTTTCAGAGAGCTGGATGTGGAAGCCATGCGTGAGGCTGCTACCATGCTCGTTGGGACTCATGACTTTAGCAGCTTCAGGGCAGTGAACTCTGAGATGGCTTTCAAGAACCCGGTGAAGACGATGGATGTGGTTGACATACAGCCGGGAAACTCTTTTGCACGTGCATACTTTCACAGGTAGATTTAAACCACTTGGTGGCAGTGAAACAAGCTCTGACATACAACACACCACTGAGATATCAGTCTATCCATCTGGTATTGGCACAGATTTGCATGCTTCTTTTTTTTTTTTTTTTTTTTTGTTTTATTTTAAAAAATGAAAAATATTAGGTTTATGCCTGCAGTGTTAACTGAAAGATAAAAATCAAATTAATGAATTATTTCACACCAACATACCTTGTAATTTTCTTTTTGTTAAATATTTTCATTAAATAACATAAGGACTGGAAACGAGCAGACACGTTTTACAGCCTAATCAGTGATATAGAAAAATAGAGGTGGATGGAGACTGTTCTGTTATCTTATGCCAAATTAAAAATTAAATTCATTTAATGAGGTGTTATAGCTCCTTCTCTGAAGCAGGAAAAGGTGCAAATGAGATTATGAATCAGTAAGGGGAAAAAAACAAAACATGATTTGACTGTTCTTTGACAAATGGCATGATCTGACGAATCAGGTTCGACTATGAAAATTCGTAGTCAGGGACACCTGACTATGAGTAGGGGGACACCCCTACTCATAGTACAAGTCACAGCTACACCTGAGACCACTGGATCCACTCACAGATGAAAACATCTTTATGTCTGGGAGAATTTTGGCCACGAACGGCCACCGTACATTCACAACAGTGCCTGGAATATAAGGTCATTAGAAAGAAAACATCTTTTCTTTCATATCCATCTTTACCACTAGATGTCAGTAATTCTTACATGCTGTACCTTTAATTATATCTATATTTTGAATGGATCATAAACATTTCTGAGGGAACTAAAATTATTTAAAGCTTCAGCTTAAAGGGACTAGAGGCAGGAATTGTGAAAGAATAAACATGCATGTCCAGTTTTTTAATGCCAATGGGTGATGAAGCGTTAAAAACCAAAAAGAACGAGCCCACCCACGTCTCTCTCCATTGCCTTGAACAGGCTGTGTGCTGCATCCGCGCTGTCCTGCGGATGTGACATCAATTGACGCTGCATATGCGTCCCCGACAGTTTTGATATAGGAAGAAAATGGTGGCGGTGAATTCAAACACTGCAAGGGATAGTTATGGATCTTCTGCCGTCAGGAAACGATCCACATCAACTGAAAGACACTAAAACAACGTATTAGTCCTTTTAAAATAAACAATGAAAATAAACTCTTCGGTCAACCATCTCATGGGAAAACAATAGTGATCGTTCTTTACGATAATCCTAAAGGTGAATAGATCCATTCCAAAGGTGTGCTGGTGTCAGCTGCCTTATCAGTATACCAGTACATGTTTCTAAGGACTTGACTATGGCAAATTTAAAAAGGAAAAAAAAGTTGACGCTATTCAGAAAAACATATCAAATGATTGATGCTTTCGGACATGCCAACACGTCCTGCTGTTTATGTTTGTAGACACACTGTTTGTGTTAATTAATGTGCCCTTTGTGATTAGATGTTAAGCAGGTTTATGTACTTAAGACAATGAGGATCCAGTATAATCCACCGTGGAGATGAAGAGTGAGGGCAGAGGATGTGGAAAGGGCCATGTGGGCTCTGTGAGATTACATGTCCATGGGGGTCGCTCTGTATGCCAAATACCACTTTTGTGGGCATTAATTATTTGCCCTGGAAATATGGTGCACAATATGGACAGGGACAGACTGTTGGGTACTCAGAGTAAATGTCACATAGTCCCTCAACCCCAACACGTGGTGCTCTAACAAGCTGTGACATGGGTCGGAGATCTGGAAGATATTTGATATAGATTTGCAGTAAAGCCTCCACGATGCTTTTTTTTGCCAAATGAAAGCCTATTCAATCTTTAACTGCGGAATTACTATAAAGGAGGCCAACGTCAGTCTCAAGTCACTTGTGGTCCAATAGAAAGCGTGCAGCTGAGCTGCTTGTTCATTTTTTCATGAAGTCACTATTCTAAGTAACAGTGATAGAATGAAAAAAACGGAGGGATGAATTATTGAAAAGCCAAAGGTTGGATTGAATTTTTGATCCTAAAACAGGCGGATGTGGGACACATTTAGTGGCTCCCGTTAAACATGGTAGAACATGAGATCCTTTTCTTTTTGTCCACATGAAACACATCATCTTTTCATTTATCAATGAACAGCTCTTAATGCAGTCTTTATGTATGCAGTTCTACGTTCACTAAAAGGGATTTTATGCTGTTAACTACGCTGACTAAAGAAAAAAAAATCAGCCTTCAAGAGATAAGAGCTATAAGTGATATTTAAATTTTACACATTATATCATGCACATGTAGAAATGAAGTTACTTGTAGGTTCCTTTATTTTTATAGACACATCTGAATAGCTGTTGCATAGATTGATATAGAATATTTAGACATTCATATTTTATGACCTGTAATTGCTTCAATGATCCTTGAACAAATCCTTTATAGGCCAAAATATTTCCTCCTCCAGCATTGTTGTTTTAAACCATAAACCAAAACTACTATTTACTTACAGGTTAACTTGCTCTGATACATCCTCACAGAGGAGGAACAGCTCACTTTACAAGTTCATGTGCTGTTCGCTCATCATGAACTTAAATATCATGATAACACTGTGATTTCCTGGTGGTGTTCCTTTTCTGGGACTCAATGATTAACAACATGCATAGCCAACAGAAAAAAATGCAGTTTATCGAAATAAAAAAGTAAAAGTTGCATGTTCAAAAATGGAAATACACCAGTTTATATTATTAATCCAGTGGTGCTGATCATTTCTAAAAGTCATTTAACTTGGATTTGCTTTGTTAAATTTCTTTTCACAGTCATAGTCGTTGCCAGAGCATATCAGTGGTGAGATATAGAGTTTATTAACAGCATTTGCTGACTGACCAGTGCACGTTACAGTGAGAAAGTTTGGGGAGAGTGCAGATCTGAGAAAGAGGATCATAGATGAACACAAGTCAGGAAAGCTGGAGCCTTTTCTAAGCAACTGTAGACTCCAAGTGCTTTTTTTTAAAAACTTGTATCAAGTTATTAGAGGTTTAGCCACTTAAAAGTCACAACAAAAACCCATTCAGTCACACACAGTTTTGAGGAAATTGGTTTAGATGTTCAGTTAAAAACAGGAACCACCAAGTCAAAGGTTTATTATAATCCTGCAAGAACACCAGTGTTGGTGTCTGTGGTGGACTCAGAGACTACCATACAAGAAAGAAGCTTTAAAAGAGCATCTTTATGTCAGTTTTGGATTGATTTATGTTCAGATGGGACAGATATCATGATGTTTGGCCTTTTTTTCTTAATTTGTTGTTACTTCTTGAAAGCAACTGCAATATAATGGTAGGTTTTTTTTTTGTTTTTTTTTTCATTATAGCTAGTAATCTAAGCAAAGCAAGTTTATTCATATAACACATTTTATGTACAAGACAACTTGCAAGGCTTAACATAAAACATTAAAAGCATTACCAAAGGGTGCAAAAGAAACATTAAAACTAGGGGAAGTACAAAGAGAGAAATAAAATAAAAACAAAACACCACAAATCTCCCTCCAACTGGGCTTTCAGCTATTTTATTATCACATTTGCTGTTTTTAACCTCCATCTGAATGGTATGAAACCTGGACCAACAGAGGACAACAAATTACCACCGCACCTTCCTGGATACATGAACAGGAGGTTCAAAGGACTGCTAAACACAGCTTTTCATGTCTCCTTGTCTTTCCATTTGTTCCCCAGTAGAAATAAAGCAAAAAAAAAAAAAAAAAAGGTGTATCTTTGGGGGAGATTTCTATAAAAAAAATCGACTAAATTAGTGAAGTAAAATGGGGAGGCTTTAAAAAAAAATCTAAATGAACCCATTGAGGCCCTTTGGAAAAAACGGTACATGTTACCATAAGAAGCCATGTAGTTAGTTAAAAAAGGTCCACCTGTGTGCTATCTATGTGTTATATGATCTTGGTATACAATATAAACACCTGTTATGAAAGCTCCTGGAGTCTTTCACACCACTAATCAAGACAAACCACGAAGTGAGTGACTCCACAAAGATCAAGGAGATCTCCAAACAGGTCAGGGACAAGGTTGTGGAGAAGTTTAAGTCTTGGTTTGGAAATTAAAATGAATACCCTGAAGTTTAAAAATCCACCATTAAATCCAACATCATAAAATGAAAAGAAAATGGTACTACACCAAACCTGCCCAGAGACAACCATCCACCAAAATTCACAAATGAGGCAGGATGGGGCACTCATCAAACATGGAGACCAGAGGTAACTCTTGACTCTTAACGCTACTGTATTGTTGTAACGCTACCGTGCTGCTGAACTACAAGCCATTGTATGTGTCTGCATATTTAGACACAAATAGAAGTCTGACTACTCCATTTTCATCTGAAGATGGTGTCCTGCACGCAGTTCATATGTTAAAACTTCCTTTATGAAAATGTCTTTGCATTTAATACATGTCAAATATAATCAGACAGCAAGCACCGAGTCAAATTTGCATTTGACCCAATTCTTTCCATGTCTCTGCTAAGTTGTCTCTTTCCTTTTCCAAAATTAAAATGGGTTTCAGGAGGGGAAAAAAGCTGCTCTGGTTTGAATGGTGAAATAAACATTGGGAGAATAAATTAAATGTCAAACTGCAGAAAAATGATTCACATTTTCTGTGTGGTTACACATAATCTTGCTGGGCCTAAGCTGTAGTGGCATATTCTGTATGTGACATTTAAACAAATCTGTTCATGAGTAGAGTCCTGCACTCTCTCTGATATCTGGCAACGATGTCACATCAGCCTCCGACTCTGTCCAGACAGATGGTATTGAAATGTCTAACATAACACGGCTTTGGACCAGGCAGCCCAAGTTCGACTCCCCGGCGTGGCACTAAAGGTCAAAGCACTGTCGGCCCCTGAGCAAGCAAGACATGGCAGCCCACTGCTCTCTGGTTAATCTAGAGATGGGTTAAATGCAGGGACCGAATCTTCCCATTGGGATATAGGTAGTTATAAAAGGGAGATAAAAGAAAAGGAGGAACAACAGAAATAATTTTTTTGAATGGTTAATTCCTGTAAAACACATTTTTAAACCACATTTTTATTTGTCTTTGTAGTTTTTCTTCTATCGAAACTTTGTCTTTTTGTTTGTGCTTTATAGAACCACAAGATTATTCTACACCCATCACACCTAACAGCAGTTAATTTATTTTTGTTGCAACATCACACTTTAACCCCGGTATAAATGTCTAATATTTATGTTTTAATTATATTTACATAGACATTTTTGGCATAACATTAGTTTTCCTTATTTTGCAGAGAGATGCCATTATGGGAGCTGACGTTTACAAGTCGATCTTTTCTCTATAAGCAGGTTTGTTCTTATTCAGTTCTTAAAATGTCTCCTATAGTTCTGCTTATATGTATGATTGTGTTGCAGTTCACTGTGAGCAGCACCACCTGCTGGTGAGCACTGAATCCTACAAATCCCAAATAAGAACCCTTTAGCATAGATCAGTGTTTCTCAATGCCAGTCCTCTGGACCCACTGTCCTGCATGTCTTTAAGCCAACCCTACTTTCACACACCTGAATCAAATGAATGGCTCGTTAACAGACTTGTAAAGAACTTGATGAGTAAATTCGTTGATCTGAATCAGGCATGTTGGAGTAGGAACACATGGAAGACATGCAGGGCAGTGGGTCACGAGGACTGGAATTGAGAAACACTGGCATAGATTGACCATCACCTTTTCAAAAGAAAGTAGAATAGTCTCAGGTGCTATATTCTGCTTCTACAAAGTGGTAAAATTCTGAATCTATGTGCTAGGTGAGGAGGATGACGGGAGCCCTGGTGGGTGTCGGCCGGGGAAAGCTGTCAGTTGCCCAGTTCGAAGAGGTTATGGAGGCTCGGGACACTTACGCCTACCCTCAAGGTTTGGTTGCTCCAGCTCAGGGTCTCTTCCTTACGAAAGTGCATTACAGAGAATCAGGTAAGAGCAAGTGACTCATTCAGCAAAGCCCCAATGTCTCATTCTTCTATAAATACTGGAAAAATATTGTAGAGTTTTGCTTAGATGTTATAACCCGTATGAGGCAGTTACACTTATGCAGTTTAATAGCAGGGCTCCACACTCAGGCTGGGCGATATGGACCTAATATCATATCATGATATATTTATTTTAGATGACGATATATAATATATACCGGTATTTTTACCCTAATTTTTCTGAAAGTTTATTTCATATCAAACACCTGTTTTTTAGTATTGAAATACGTTTAGCGTAAAGGTATCGCTCCACTGCAGTGATGGAACTGACAAAACACTGGTTTAAAATGTTTGTTAAATCGAAGTAATTAAAGATAGTTGGCTGGTTTCTTATGATTTCTTTAAAAAGTCTTGGGGGAGATTGTATTCCAGACAGTTTAAATAATAGGGGTGGGAAGAAACATTGATGCACTGAAATATCGCGATATTTTCATATGCGGATACCATATCTATATTTAAAAACATGGTATCGATCTAATTTACTAATGAAATCTTGCGACATATCGTTTTGTTATGAAATCTCATGAGATTTCACAAAATACCATGATTTCATTGTTCTGTCACAAAATCTTGCGGTATTTCTGGAAATCTGATGAGATTTCGTAACAAAATTATGAGACCTCACATGATTTCATTCGTAAAAAAGATCGATACTGCATTTCTAAATATAGATATGGTATCAGCATATGAAAATATCGCAATATTTCAGTGTATCAATGTTTTTTCCTACCCTTATTAAATTATCAGGTGACTCCTTTTGTAATCAGTCGAGGTGCAGCCGGGTTATTACAAAAAAATCAAGCAAAAAAATTTACACAACTAATACCGCGACATAATATGTGTAAATATCATATCTCTCTCACGTAAATATCATATCCCGATATCATATTAGTATATCGCACAGCCCTAGTCCACACACCAGTTCTCAAGAGCGACTATCCTGCAACTTTTAGTGCATACCTTCTCCAACACACCTGAATCAAATGAATGGCTCGTTACCAGGCCTCTGCAGAGCTGAATGACATGCACGAGATAATTTAATCATTTAACGCAGGTGTGTTGAAGGGGTGCTCAAAGCAGGAAAGTAGTGCAAGTTCTGGATGTGTGCACCCCTGTACATCAGGCGTGTCCAAAGTCGGTCCTTGAGGACCACTGTCCTGCATGTTTTCTATGCCTCCCTACTCCCACACACCTGACTCAAGACTCATTAATGTAAGTCATGTGTAATGGAGGAGGGAGACATAGAAAACCTGCAGGATTGTGGCCTTCAAAGACCAGTGCTGGAAACCCCCACACTACAGTAAACAGCCATTAACTCTGTTTAATTTTATCTTTAGAGGTTAAAGATTTTAGCTATAACTCAGAAACAGTTGTTGATTAGTTTGTAGTTTTGCACCAATCCATGCTGTTTCTATTGAGGCTTTTAGGTTATTAAATCATCTTGAGCTTCAACATCTTTATCGATAATGTTATTCATTAAGCTGCTGAACTTGAGTGACAGATTTCATTTCTTCGTGTTTTGAGCATATTTGACAAGAAATTTAATCAACCCTTTTAAAGCACGGGTCTCAAACTCTGTCCCGAAAGGGTTGTGTGGTTGCAGGTTTTCATTTCAACCAAACAGTACAGACTCCATTCTTTAAGTCTTCAGTTTCAGACTGGACTCGCCTGTTTAAATAAGTGGAGTCTAATGTGCTCCTGCTTGGTTGGAATGAAAACCTGCAGCCACGCAGCCCTTTCTGGACCGGGTTTGAGGCCTCTGCTTTAAAGGCAGCTGTTTTTATCATGCAACAACTCATTTTAAATCACAATTCATCAGCTTTGTGACATTTCTATATTAGGACATGTCTGGGTAACTTTCTTTTGCTTCCTCAGACCTGCAGCTCTCACAACAGCCGTCCTCCACTGAGAACTTTCAAGACTGATGGTACTCTGAGCTCATATATTTCCACACTTCTGCAGAAAATGTATAAAATAAAGCCTTTGTGTACATTTAATTACATGCATATAGTGATCTTTTACTGCTTTACTTTGATTTTATGGTCATCCTAGTGCTCACACTTGCACAAATGAGCAGAGGGCTAAATAATGAACATCTATATGTTCTTTTAATTAAACATATTAAGAATACATAACTGTGTCCATGAACGCAGCTCAGCTACAGAAAACCACACGCTTTAAATATATCATTGTCTACTGATGACAGACAGCTTGCTTTAAGCCAAGTTAGTCAGTATACTCATTTATGAACTGGGTTTTGTAGGTGAAATTAAAATGTGCAGCAAGCAGGGAAAAGTGTGTAGTTCCATAGCCAGTCTGCTGTGTCCATGGCTCTCACACAGTGGCATTACAATATGGAATAACAAAGTGCACACACTCCCACTGATAATGTATACATCCGAGTGTCCTAATAAAACTGCATTCACTGCTCCCCCCCTCCCCAAAAGTCTTCAGACCATAATGTTTTCAGAACATGGTCACTTCCTTCTAAGTTGGCGGCATGTGTTCAGCGAGTTGAGTAGTTTTCCAATAAAAGGTCCATAAACCGTCCGTTAAAAGCAGATTGCCAGCAGCAGTCTTCTCCATGCTGCTGGTACACAGATGAGTTTTGTTGCAGCTTCAGACTGACCAGTCACTGGGTCCGACGTTCCAGCGAATTGACCAAAAAATGTCAGACATCACACTTTTAGTTCAGTCATACAACCAATGCAATGTGAACGGATTTAGGCCCACTGTAGTCATCGCTACATCTGTCAAAATTGAACCTCATGAGGAATGTTTTGACACTTCTTAGAAGTGACAAGCTCATTAATTCAGCCACACTTTTTTCCTTTAACATAAAATTTTCAATATGTACACATGTACATGTTTTTGTTATCCATACAACCACGATAGAGCAACACAGAGGGTCTGATTAGAGTAGGTCCTCAAGTCATCTCAGCATTTGGTTTAAAAAATATACTTCACACATCCTAGAGACGCCCATAATTCAATATATAATCAGAATTTCAAGTGTCAGTCAGAATATTAAGCCCAATGTCTTAGAATATCAATAACAAAATCATATGAATATATAATGCACTTGAGGAAGGCATTGCGTATATTTTTTTTTAAATAACTCACAATCCTTATAACGGCACAGTCTGAGTGAAGAATGGAGTTCAGCTCAAGTCAAACTGGAAACCCTGACTGAAAATGTTTTATGAGACAGAGACACAAAAAGACAAATCACATGGGGCCGTGCGGGCCACATTTTGAGTTTAAAATGAGATTTTATGATTCTGATGAAGGAACTAAAGAAGTCATGACTGCTCAACAGTGGTGCTGAGCTTGTTCTGATAATGGCCATTTTTGGGTATGAAAAAAAAACAAAAGAACAGATGGCATGCGTAAGAGATGTTTGTTTGGCTGATGAGTGATTCGAGGCTAATCATAGAAACATCTAAATGTCTATGTCCTAAAGTTAGTAATGAAATATCTCTCTAGGCAGCCTTTTTTTTTTCTTTTTTGGCATTTTACTACACACCCTGATGCTAAACATGAGGTTATTTCATAATTCACTTGTCATGTAAATACAGATTGACAGTATTTGATATCTATCACAGGTTGATAAGTTTGCATAGACCCTTAAACCCCAATCATCACCATCTGAAAACAATGATTTAACTACCACTCGGAGCAGCATACCCAACTTCACCCTTTGTACAGATGTTTGAGAGATGAAATAGAGCATGGTAGAAGCTTAGCAGTTTGCAATTCAGTTACATTCATTTATCCTTTGTTTCTTTAAAAACAAAAAATATGTGGCACATACAACTTTTTTTTTCCTCAGATGATTTTTGTGAAATCTTTACAACTGATCTTGTATCATGCCAACACTAAAAGTGGTTTTAAAAATAAGTGTTCAATAAAATAATTGACCATGGCTGCTCTTTCAGCATTACAATACACATCAATGAACTTAAAGACTTTATTCAAAGAAGTACAAAGAGTGAAATAGGGTATGTTCCTGAAAAATACAAAACACTTGTCTGAGAGGAGACATGTCCACATGTAAACATACGCTGTGTGAGTGTTTTTGCTCTTTTCTCCGACAGCTAAAAATAAAAGATAAAAGCATAAAACACTGTAGGAGCATACAGTCCTTGGAGAGCAAAGAGAAGGGAAGCTGGGCCAGCCTCCTCAGTGTGTGATCACACCCTTCTCTTTAGCTGGCAATTTTTTCGATTTCATCCAGATCATCCGTGTCTAGTCTTTCAATTTTTTTGTCTGTAAAAGGAGAGATTAGCACGAGGGTTAAAAAAAAGAAAAAAAAAGAACATCGATCCAAATATAGATGTGGTGAATACAGACTATATATGAAGTGTGTATAGCTGCTGTCAGACTTACTGAAATGGTCCTGGATCCTGTTGAGGATGTTCATGCTCATCTTGCTGTCCACCATGTTGATGGCCAGTCCCCTCTTTCCAAATCGGCCTGTGCGTCCAATCCTGTGCAGGTATGTTTCGTTGTCAGGGTTACCGTCCTTGTCCACTGGCAAGTCAAAATTGATCACCACGGACACCTGCTCCACATCTATACCTGCATGTATAAGAAGCAGGGACAAGAGAGAAAATAAAAAAGGTGTTAGACAAAAATATATATCCTTTTTATATATTTTAGTTATTTATTGTAATACATGCAAACATTAAAACAATATATAAATCAAACATTTATTCAAATGTGATTCATTGCTATAACATTTAATGCCCCACTGTCAATGTGTAATGCAGGGGTGCCCAAGTCCAGTCCTCGCGAGCTACTATCCTGCAATTTTTAGAGCATACCCTCCCTACCACACCTGAATTAAATGGTTAATCTCCTCATGCACATGCCATTCAGCTCTGCAGAGGTCTGATAACAAACCATTCATTTGACTCAGGTGTGTTGGAGAAGGGATGCAACCAAACTGTGCAGGATAGTAGCTCTCAAGGACTGGACATGGGCTCCCCTGGTGTAATGGGTGTTTCTCTACATGAACACTTCTACACTGAATTTCATTTGACTCTTTTTATTTGAACTTGTTTGGTTCATTTTGGTTCATTTCTGAGATTCAACCTTTAGCCAAATTTGAGTCCCATATTAGCAAACAGCTAGAGGCTTTTAGGCCCACTTGTGCTCTATGCTAAAGACTGATTTGTTCTGAAACTGATGGCAGAATTCAGAGATGAAATCTGAAATCTGCACTGTCCTCTGGTGGATGTATTACCTAACAGACATGCCAGTGCAAGCAAAACATGAAAGATTGAGGGTAGTAACATTTGAAATGATCGAATCTATTTATGCATCTATGAGCATAAATGGGATTTCAGACAAATTCAAATAACTTCTTACACCAGCTTTTCCCCAACTTGCACTGATGCCTACACAGTTTTATAGAAGGTTTTCCAAAGTTTCATGTGTTTGAAAGGAAGTAATCGGAGATCAAATGTGCATATCATTATGCAATTATTCTACAAGGCAAGCAATATTTCAGTTAAATAAAAGTCATATGTAAATATGATCCAGATCTTTCATGACAATGCTTGGTTTTTACCTCGGGCACAAACATTTGTGGTCACCAAGACTTTCTCTTTTCCATCCCTGAAGCGTTCGATGACAGCAGCCCTCTGCTCCACCTGCATTTCTCCACTGAGCAGCGCTACCTGGTGGCCTTCTCTGGACAGCTCCCCAGCCAACCAGCCTGCAGTCTTCCTTGTCTGCATTACAGAAAAAAAAAAGTGTGTTTAATAATCACCTAATCAAAACATCCAATGATTATGGTTTATTTCAAGTTACAAAAAGTATTTACAAGAAGAGTCAAAGTATTTTCCCAAATATTTGTGGGGGGGAGTGGGCTGCCTAGTGATAATGTTGCAGGCTCTGGTGCAGCTGACCCAGACTTGAGTCCCCGACACGGCACTTAAAACCCATTTCCACCAGCGGGTCTGGGTCAGTCCAGATTTTTCGGCGTCCTCACAGGTATACACTGGGACGGGTACCCTTGTATTCGACCCGTCCTACTTTTTTGTTACCCTTGCATAGGGATACTGATCTAACCGATCTGGACCAAAAAGGTGGAGCTGAATACAGTGCAATCCGCTTGTTTGAAAAATACGTTACTTCCCGTGTGACCCGGCATAAAAACAAAGCAGAGATGAGTGTCTAATGTGGTGTGGTGCTTTGGTTCAAAGGCGTTGCACTGCGATGATGTTAGGGGTGCACGATATTGGAATTTTGGCCAATATCCAATATGCCGATATTCTAAAACTCATGTGGCCGATAACCGTTACCGATATCAAAGCAGAAACGCTTTGAAAAATAAGGGTGGGATACAATATCGATACACTGAAATATCACAATATTTTCACATGCCAATGTCAAATCGTTATTTAAAAATGCAGTCCATTTTAAATACATAATCTCGCAAGATTTCATCGTTCTGTGAAAAAACCTCACGATATTTTGTGAATTCTCGTGAGATTTCGGGACAGAAAAATTATTTATTTAGAGATTTCTTTTGTACAATAGAATGATACCGCATCTTTGAATGTCAATATATCAGCATATGAAAATATCGCCAATTTTTTGTGAATTCTAGCAAGATTTCGTAACAGAACGATGAAATATCGCGAGATTGCGTTAGTGAAATAGATTGATACTGCATTTTTACATGTCAATATATCAGCATATGAAAATATCGCAATATTTCAGTGTATTGATATTTTTTCCCACCCCAGTCTTTAGAAGTTTTTTAGATCTGCAAAAAAAGTTTTGGGGGAAAAGAAAAAAAACTACCCACCCCCCTTTTGAAACAGCAGGCCGATACTGATAGGGGACCGATTATATCGTGCATCCCTAGATGATGTCACTCGATCATGTAGCAACCAATCTGGTTAATACTCTGCCTCCAGGGTAAAGGTACAGCTTGCTGTGGGGACGCAACTTAAAATCAACATATCCGTACCAAAACCCACCCGACCTGACCTAGACCTGCGAGTGGAAACGAGGCTTCAGGTGAACCTTTGAGCAAGGTGTTTAACATCCACCAACTGCTTCCTGGGCGCTGCAATTGGCTGCCCACTGCTCTCAGATAAACTTGAGATGGCTTAAATGTAAAGACTAATTGGGATTAAGTATAGATAAAGTATAAATAATAACAATATCATTATCATTATAACAAAAAATAAAAGGTTTTGTGACAATATGTGCTGCTTAAAATAACCTTCTCTTCCACTTAGAACTTGGTGATAAGTAACAAATGCAAAACAGTAAGTAGTGAGGAGGTAGCTGTGTATAATCTTTTTTCAAAAGAAATCTACAGAGCCATAGAAGTCATGAGGGTGTAAAGTGAGAATCAATGATTTTAGATCATGATTGAAAATATAATGTGCATGAACTCACATGACAGAAGATCATGGCCTGAGCAATGGTGATGGCTCCGTAGATGTTACAGAGGGCTTGGAACTTCTCCTCTTTACTGGTGCACAGCACATAGTACTGTTTGATAGTATCCAGCGTCTCCTCCTCTCTCTTCAGCTTAATGATGTTGGGATCAGGCACGATGCGCTGAGCAAAGTTCCAAACACTCTCTTCAAACGTGGCTGAGAACAGCAACATCTGGCAGTTTTTAGGCAGCATCCTGTGTGGCAAAGATGTGAGGAATATCTTATGTCATCATGATCTTTACTGGCATCTGCTTTGGATGAAAACTGCTGACTATACAAACAAGATTGCCTCCATATTTACGCATCATTATTTTAACATTTAGTGCTTAGCATATATGGCAAAATATTAAAGAGAAAACAAAAAGGTCCACTTTAATTTAAGACAACTGTATTCAACATTTTTTTGTGTTTTTTTCATGCTACTTCATTTTAACTAACCTTTGGATTCGGATGCTCTGATCCTGGTGACCCTGTGTGGCGATCATGACGTCAGCCTCATCCAGCACAAACACCTTGATCTTTTTAGGGTCAATAAATTTAAATTTACTGCACCAGTCCAGCATGGTACCAGGTGTGCCAATGACTATCTGCTCCTGCAGTTTCATACCCCGCTGCACTGAAATAGACAACAAATAAATTGCAATTCATGCAAGAGAATAAAGATGCTACATGGCAGAAATTGAATCATGGCCTAAATTAAGGAAACCTTACATTTATTTCCTCTAATGGCATAAACTAGCTTGACTTCAGAATAATGTTTGCCCATCTGCTCGATGACTTTACCAGTCTGAAGTGCCAGCTCATAGGTGGGCGACACACACAGGCACTGATGAAATTAAAGGGAAATGTGTTAAAAGTCATTCATTTCAAAATGTTAAAAGTTTGTCTTCACGGATTTAGTCCCCCCAAAATGTTAATAACTGTATTCAGAAACTAAGACTTAAATTCTTCAATTTCTGACAGTGAAAAGATCAAATACCAACCTGGGGATATTTGTTGTTAGGGTCAACATGGCTGAGCATGGCCAGGACAAAGGCAGCTGTTTTACCTGTTCCTGACTGAGACTGAGCAATCAGGTTCTGTGGACTTTGAGAAACAGAAAATAAGAAAGAAAATCTTAATTTTGTTCAGACGGAAAACATTTCATCACCATGGATAAAATGGTGGAAAGTTTTTTTTTTTTTTAAACTATCCTCTGCAGTTATTTCAGTCTCAATCCAAGTAGGTCTAAATTAGCTTTACACTTAAGTACTCCAAATACTTTAACCAAATCTATAACTTAAATCCAGCAGGCCATGTTTAAGGCAGAACTGGATCCAAAATTTGAATCCTACCACCACAATGAAATTCACCAACAAAAGGATGTCTCCGCTTGATAAATCATTACCTTCAGTTGTGCACATTACAGATCATTTCCTCTTTCCATTCATTCTACTAAACTTTTCTGTCTATTCCTGTGTCAATAGGAATAGCTGAGCATGACAGTCGAGTATCCTACCGCTGCTGTGCTGCTGGAGGCAGCAATGCAGCTTCAATTAAGAAATATTGACATTGTCCATGTGAAACAATTTTAATCTCTACATTTTGAAGGCGTGGTACTAACAACACAGCTGTGGCAGCCGTCAGGAGAATTGCTGACGTCTCTGACGATGTTGTTATGCACTTATCCATGGAAAGAAATATCTGGGTTTCCCGTCTTGTCACTCCCAGCTGCACAGTTTATGGATGGGATCTCTGGCGGCTGGAATAGAGGCGCTACAGCACCACAAAGCACCGGTGATCTGCTTACTGTTCGCCGCCACTGCATCCCCAAGTCAACTTAAGGTTGACTCACAACCAGAGAAAGGCTGTGGCTGTGTTTATTATATAAAAATATCAACTGAACATTGCACCCCAGTATGTATGTGGATATTTAGTTATTATCTAAAGCTTTCAGGCAACATTAACACCCCTAAAAATACAGTATTGGTTAGAAATGAAAGAGGAGGAGGAAAAAAAATGACATGTATACAGTTATTGATTTTTTTCTAAACGGTTATGATTTATTATCCGTGTAGACGTTGACACGCCTTGTGTCAATGCACCAAAAGAGACAAAACACCTTTTTTCCTCTCTCTTTTTTTTTAAATTAATGCACTTACTGACGTGGGGAAAATGCCATCTATGGTCATAAATTTCAGCATTGCTAAATTTTTAATACATCGCCTAGGCCTAGAACTTTCTATTAATCCTTTTCTTATCTATTGCAGACACGTCTATCAATCAATATACAGGATATTATCGAATTATTGCACAGCCCTAGTTGGACCAGCTTTTTTTTTTTTTTTTTTGCTTCAGTCCGTTTTTCATAAAATGGTCATCCACAAATTGACTTGAACAAATCCAAATATTTGTGTAACTGTGTTGCTGGCTGGGAAAAAACAAAAGACACTGACTGATCTCGCGTTTTTGAGTCTTTAAAAAAGCTGGAAACATCGACTAGCCTTCACAACCAAACACATTTTGTTGACTATATCTCAGAGACAAAAACAAAGGTCTGTGAAATGTGGTGTACTCCTTAGACAATTTGACCATATAAGCAAATCTGGGAACTTTGACATTGTAGTAGCCAGGTTACAGAAAAAAATACTGTGAATGGAGTCCAATACTACTGAATAAACAGAGTTCCTACTGTATGAAAATGTTACACAAGCGTATACCTCTTTTTTTTCCTCCCTTAGATTTGGGTTGATGTTAACAGTGATAAATTAATATATTAAAAGCTTTACTCACGGCTCAGCCAACATCATAGGTAAGGCAGTTTCCTGGATTTTGGATGGCCGATTGAATCCCATGGCATATACGCCCTGAAGCAGCTGAGGTTTGCTGCACAAATGAGAAGAAAACAAAGCATTTAACAGATTAACATTTAGAACTGTTTCACAGAGAGAAAGCATAATCCTGTTGCAAATAAAAGCCTGGATCCTGGTAGAAACTAGAACTGGATCAACTGCAAATTCTTGGCCAATTTGGATTACCAGCGGTTTCACTGTTTTTAAGAAATTTGAGCTACTGATTCCAATTAAGTCCTTTCTATGGATAACCTAGTTAAAACATGTTTAACTTCACCGTACTGGAAACCTAAATCAAAAACCGACTTTCCAAATGACTCACCCAAACTGCAATAAATTAGAAAAATGTCCCTTTCTATTAAAACTTAAATTTCAAATTAATTACAGCAGCTGACTGGATACTTTTGCTTTACAAATAAGAAAAGACGAGAGACACATCAGAGGCTGCTCCTTTCTGTGGTGACCTTTGTCGATGGTCCCTGAGCTGCATTAGCTGGTCACCATGCCGTTGTTATCATTTCTACCAATGACAACGGAACGTCTTCTGTGTCTTGACCATGTTTTATACATAAATTTGTGATTATAACATCATTTGTACATATTCCAGACAGAAAGGTTGAACTGA
Organism: Atherinomorus stipes; assembly: GCA_023101725.1. Lineage (NCBI taxonomy): Eukaryota > Metazoa > Chordata > Actinopteri > Atheriniformes > Atherinidae > Atherinomorus > Atherinomorus stipes. The sequence continues at coordinate 2,637,804 of JALJCO010013346.1, read as the reverse complement.
TGAGCTAGCTCTGTGTGTACTGAAAGCAACATTTTTTTTTTTTTGTTAATTCAGAGAAGAACTACCGTGGCATTATATACCCGGATGTGTTGCTGTGCATATGACATGAACCACCCTGGATCATGAGTGTAAATCTAACCAGCAAAGATTTTCATGTCTTGGACAGTTATCAGCCAATCAAGCTGAAATGGCCAGTTTCCTGTTAGTGATAGGGAGATAGAAGCATCTCCAGTGGGAACCCAATACCTATGCAACTAAAGCTCGTTTCATTGCAGAACAATAACGATAAAGAAAGAGAAAAGTCACTTACAGACGCAATTCTTCAAAAGACTTTACAGAGTAAAGTGGAGAGTTGGGATCCTTCTGAAGAACTTCCACTTGATTTGTTGTGTTGACTAGATTATTCCTGATCAGCTTGTTCAATAATGACTGTGCTGCCTTATCCTCTGAAAAAAAAAGCACATTAGGTTTCAAATCTCTTTCAAACTCAAGAAAAAGTACTTAAATACTCAAGCTGCCATCAATCCTGGACAATGCCTTCCATTGTCTACATGAGAATGTTAGAGCCCTGGAAAGCACCATCATCAGCAGTGGGGTTCTTCACCTGCATTGCACGATGGAGAAGTACCACCAGTCCTTCCTCCCAGCAGAGCTTATCATCCACCTACCCACTACAACCTCATCATTGAGTATATCTCATCCTACATGTAGCAATTTTCCTTTATGCAACTCACAACTGTACATATATATACACTAGTTTATTTAAACAATCACAAACTTTGCACTGCTTTTTAAAAGTGCATTTTGTACAGTATTTAAAACTGCTCGTTTTTATCTTGGGTTATGTGGATACTGTTTACAGCCTCTCTGCAACAATGAATTTCTTATATGGGTTAAATAAAAGTATCTAATACAATCTAGGGAGAAAAAAAATAAATATTTTTAAGCACTCAAATAGTACTAACCTTTGTCGTCCTCGTCTGTAGTTTTGCTTTCACCTTCAGCGTCTGATTTTGGGGTGGTGCTGCTCGAGTCTGATGCGTTTGCAACCGTGCCTACAAAAACATTTTAAGGTTTCTGTAATTTGTGTTTTCTCAAACGGGTCTTTTCTCCAGTTAGATTTGCACACTTACCATTTTCTTCCGGTTTATCTTTAATTTGAAGGCTACCGATCTGTGTGGGGGGAAACGCGACAGGACTTAAATATGACAGAATTAGCAGTAATCAGAGACAATTTAGAAGTGCATCCTATGCCTGCTAGCCTGCTAAAGCTAATCTACAGGAGTGCGCGCAGTAGCTGAGCATGAGCTAACATAACTTAGCCCTGACGTCAAGCCGGTAGTTTCGCGTGCGGGTTTTAACAAAAACAACAAAAACTTTGGGGACAAGTCTACACAAATGTCATTGTATAAAAAAGAAAACACTGTCACACAGCAATTTTAGATTTCAAAGGGAAAAAGTAAGTAACTTATACTTTCGTTTACGCAGGCCAAGCATCCTGCTAACAACAGGTTAGCTCACATTGCGTCAAATTGAGCCTCACCGATTCTGCCGCCGCTTCTTGCTCATCCACTGCCAGCGCCCAGGAGTCTGTAGCCATGGTGGGACAGTTTGTTCTATTGCTGGTGCACTCGTTATAATTAAGCTATGGATTATAACTCGGAATGATTACTCAGTAATATGAAAGCAACTATTTGCCACAATGGCGTGCCAAACCCGATTCAGGACTAGTGTGCAACACCCTATGTTGCCGGGCAGAATAAAGATTCAAACAATAGTTCCTAGCTTAATGCCAGTACCTATCTCCGAATATTATCAATTATTATTCTGACAATATAAATGTGAACATAAAGAATAAAATGGAGGGGGAAAAAAACTTCAGAACTGTCTTTATTTTCTCAAATTCGAGTGATTGGAGTCTGGATCTTTTGGAACATTAATCCTGTAGATGGAGCCAAAGCGCCCTGGATATACTACATGATCCTTTGGATACTGCTTAACAGAAGAACAGAATAATCTGAACACAGACATACACTACTGAGAACAAATACTGCAGAGCTTTTGAATTTATGCCAAGCAAGGACAGGAAACTGGGCAGCTCTTATAAACTGGATAAGAATATGATTATGATGAATAGCAGGCAACAAACACACCCTCTCTGTGTGGCAATTCACCTAAGAAATTTTCTGTCAATAGGTCATTTTACAAACTGGAACATTTAAGGCTCTCCAAAAGTTTCACCTGAAGGAGGAATGCCCAGATAACAAAAAACATCAGAAGAACACCAAATTTAGTTTTTATTACAGTTGTGACATTTAGGATTTTTATTTTTCTCATCCAAATTAAGTGGATAAACGGTGTGCCACAAAAATATTGAGTCAGTAAGTGTTATGCAGTTTTCCTTTGGACAAAGATGTGTGGGTTTTTTTTTTTTTTTTTTTTTTTTTAGTTGTTTTGCAACAAATTGTTGATTGTCGCTCCACAATACAAACACAAACACAAACACAGATGATTTAATACCAATCTGACCAAGTAGGCCTAACACAAGCTTCTTTTGCTGATACATTTACCTTTTACTGTGCCAGTTTGGTGTTTTAGAGGAAACTAGACTGCTAAACAAGATTGGCCCCAGTAAGGACCATGCTGGAGCATTCGGGTCACCTTCAGAGCAGCACTACTGTGGCTGGCTGTTCCTTAATTGGATGCAAAATTGATTTCACACATTTCTCCTGTTCCAGATAGATAGATAATGACAGTGGCTTTGGATTGTGCTGAAGGAGATTACATTCATCCATTTCTTAATTGTCATCCAATAGTCAACGCCACAATGTGTATATCAGAGTATATATACATATATATATATATATATATAGTCCTAATCGGGAAAATCCAAACAAACAAAAGCTTGAAATATATTGATTCACATATTATTTGTCTAAACAATATGTAAATTGCACCTTTAAAGTTGAATTACAGAAATACATGAACTTTTTCATGTATTTCTGAGTTCACCAGGTAAAAACTCAAGCTTTTGTTTGTTTGGATGTTGCTGATTAGGACTTGCAGCTTTAGAAAACCTCAAATTCAAAAACTCAAAGAATTAGAATACGATGAAAAGCTCTAGTATTGTAGGTTCAGAGTGTCACATTCTAATCAGATAAGTAATCCAAAACACCTCCATAAGTGCCCCAAGCCTTTAAAAAAGTCCCTGTCTTGGTTTAGAAGAATTCAAAATCATGGGGAAGACTGGTGATCTGACAGTTGTACAGAAAACCATCATTGACTCGCTGTATAAGGTGGGAAAGACACAAAAATTGATAGCAAAAGAAACTGGTTCTCAGAGCGCTGTCTCAAAGCAAATTAATGGACAGTTAAGTGGAAGGAAGAAGTGTGGACGAAAACGGTGTCCAAGCCGAAGGGCTGACAGCAGCCTGGAGAAGATGGTCAGGAAAGGGCCATTCAAAAGTGTGAAGGAACTTCATAAGGAATGGACCTGTGAGCTTCATTAAGTCCAGCATAAATGCAGCCGTCTACCAGGACATTTTGGAGCACTTCATGCTTGTTTCAGCAGACCAGCTGTATGGGGATGCAGACTTCCTCTTCCAGCAAGACTTGCTACCTGCCCACATTGCCAAAAGTACAAAATCTTGGTTCAACAACCATGCTTGACTGGCCCACAAACTCATCTGACCTGAACCCCACTGAAAACATGTGGGGCATTGTCAAGAGAAAGCTAAACAGGAAGAGACCAAACAATAAAGAAGAGCTCAGGGCTGTGACTGAAGCATGTTTTTTCTTCCATAACACCTGAGATATGCCAGAAGCTGGTAGCATCCATGCCACGGCGGGTTAAGGCAGTCATTCAAGCAAAAGGGGCCCAAACCAAGTACTAATACAGATGCAAGATTTTACTTTAGGAGGCCTGACTTTTTTGCATTTAAAGTCCTTTTTTAATTGATTTCATGCAATATTCAAATTTTTTGAGTTTTTGAATTTGAGGTTTTCTTAAGCTGCAAGTCCTAATCAGCAACATTCAAACAAATAAAAGCTTGAAATATATTGATTTGCATATTATCTGTCCATATGTGGCAGTTGATGGTCCTGTCACTATGCTTCCGAGTGTTGATGTTCCCTGGCTACCTGGCCAACGGGATGTTGCTTTGGCTGACTGGTTAGTGCGCATGACTCTCACCTGAGAGTCTGGGGATCAAATCCCACCTGGGCCCTCCTTCGTCCTGCCACTCATACAATATGTAAATTGCACCTTTTAAGTTGAATTATAAAAATGCACAAACTTTTTCACAATATTCAAATGTTTTGGGTAGTACCTGTATATGTAAAGGAACATTTATGCACCTGTAGGTCCTTTTTTTTTTTTTTTTTTAAATGTTCTCTCAAAAGCACAATATTGGTCTTTATCAGGCCAGAAGTGTACCTATATACTGTGAAAAAGGGTCCAAAGTAATATAAAGTACAAATTTGTACCATTTCAACCCTAAGGGTACCTGCAGCATTGAAACATGTGCATAGCTTGTACACTAACTATAAATAGCAGTCCTTCTAAACAGTAGTACAATAATAGTTATTATGTTATGATTTTGATAATAATCACAGTAGTCATAGTAATAATTATATGTCTAATTATATATGTGTTTGGCCTAATATTTATATAATAATTGTTCATTTATTATTAGCATCTTTGATTGTTATCATAATCTCTATTTTATTTACTTTTATTCATCATTTTTAATTGGTTTAATTGTACTTTAACTCATACTGTACAGCTTGATAAGATACAAAAATGGACAAGGACCGAAGGGTATAGAAATGTCTTTCAAAAAGGAACATTCCCAGCGCCAAGCTTTGTACCAATTTAAGTACAAGTTGGTACCTCTATTTTTGTGTGTGCATATATATATATATATATATATATATATATATATATATATATATATATATATATATATATATATATATATATATATAAATTAGTGACTGTGTTAGCATGCAATAGACGATTTAGTGAACCTATTAGAAAATAACATTATAGTTATTTTCAAAGGCCTTATAGAGCAGAGTTTATTGTTTCCTCCAATCAGTTGCTTTGTGGGAGGTATCCATAGCAACTGAAAAAGTAAAAGTAAGGTTTGTGGTCTCCAGAGAATTTGGAAAAGACAGAGAAGGACTTCTTTTGCCAGATAAGGGCCCATTTCGAGTCTTTTTTAATGACAGAAAGGATATCAAAACAGGGTTTTTACAGTGTGAACAACCTGATGAAATGCACAGCCAATAAATACATAATGTAAGCTAACACAAGCACTGCTTCACGCTTCATCCAACCTCGTGTGGGTGATATATAGATGCTCTTACATCTCCATAAATAAAGACTGTGAAACTTCAGCACTCAGAGCTTGAACTTGTCTCCTCAAGTTAAATAGGAGCTGCCTCCAGTGAATAATAGAAAAGAATGCAATGAAAAATGAAAGCATTGTTAGATGAGGATGCAGATAGAATTTGACAAAGAAGAAAGAAAACATTTTTCTCAGTATACATTAGAGAAATTAAAACCTTTGACTGGCAGGTTTTATTGCCTGGTAATAAAAGCATAATCAGCTGTTGAGATGTTGGTGCATGTACTTTACCACTGAGCAGTATCCTGCTTTTTATGACTGCTGTTTTGTTAAGAGACTCTTGGATTAAGACAGAACTCTTAAACCGTCATTGGCATGCAGAAAGATATACAGTATTTAATAAATTTATCTTTTAGTTGTGCTCAATCAATTAGACAGAGTGTCTTGTTTGCTTATACATACAGTACCTTTTTAAGTTAAATTGCAAATCATAAAAAATTCTTTGTAAATGTATATATGTGCATGTTTTTGTATTCAGGGTGTGTGTATATTTCTTATATGTACAGTATAGACATGGCCAAAAGTTTTGCGAATGACCCAAATATTAATTTTCACAAGGTCTGGTGCTTAAATTTTTATGATAGTAATTTGCATACACCCGAATGTTATGAGGAGTGATCAGATGAATTGCGAAGTCCCTCTTTGCTATGAAAAGCAAAGTTAATCCACCAAAATATTTTTATTGCAAGGACCAGCTAACATTCAAATCAATTAATTCAATTCAATTCAATTCAATTCAATTCAATTTAATTCAATTCAATTCAATTCAATTCAATTCAATTTAATTTAATTTAATTTAATTTAATTTAATTTAATTTAATTTAATTTAATTTAATTTAATTCAATTCAACTTTATTTGTGGCGTCAATTCATGACAATGTCACCTCAGGACGCTTAACAGACAGAAAAATTCAAGTCAGATTCATAATAGCCTAGCTAAGGAAACCAACAGATTGGATAGAATCTTGACTGGACCCGGTCCAATCCCCCATCCTGAGCAAGCACGGAGTGGTGGTGACAGTGGTGGTGACATCATTTCAATACTTCTCCCATTGACACAGGTGTGAGTGTTGATGAGGGCAGAGATCAACCTGCCATTCTGATTGTGTTAGATTAACAGACTGGATGCTTTAAAAGGATGGTAATGCTTAAAACCATAGACAGTGTGGCAAAGGCTTTTGGAGGAAGGCCTTGTGTCAAGCAGGGAAGCAAAGAAGCCACTTCCCTCCAAGAAAACCATCAGATACAGACTGGTATTCTGCTGTACAGGAGTACAGGTACAGGAGTTGAACTGCTAAGGACTGGACTAAAGTAATTTCCTCTGATGAATTCCCTCTCCTATTGTTTGGGGCATCCAGAAAAATGCTTGTTTCAAATCAAAAAGATGAGCTCTACCATCAGCCCTGTCTCATGCCAACAGTAAAGCATGCCGAGACCATACATGTGAGGGGTTGCTTCTCAGTCATGGGAGTGGGCTCACTCATAATTTTGCCCAGGAACACAGCCATGATTAAAGAATGGTACCACCACATCCTCCAAGGAAAACTTCTCCCAACCATCCAAGAACATTTTGATGACAAACAATGTCTTTTCCAGCATTAAGAGCATCTTGCCATGACAAAAAAGTGCCAACTAAATGGCTCAGGGAACAAAACAAAACAAAACAAAACAAAATGGATCCATGGCCAGTAAACTCCCCATTGAGAACTCCTTAAACCCATTTAGAACTCGTGATCAGTTCTCAAAAAGTGGGTGGACAAACAAAAACTTGCACATTCTGAATAACTTAAAGAATTGATTATGCAAGAATGGGCTGCCAACAGTCAAGATTTGGCCCAGAAGTTGATTGACAGCATGCCAGGGTGAATTACAGAAGTCTTACAAAAGAAGGGTCAACACTGCAAAGACTGACTTGATGCATGAACTTTATGTAATTCACAATAAAAGTCTCTCATACTTATGAAATGCTTATAATTATGTTTGAGTAGTTATATGTGACAAAAAGATCCGAAAACACTGAAGCAGCAGACTTTGTGAAAGTTTATATTTGTGTCATTCTCAAAACTTTTGGTCATGGCTGTATATGAGTATATGTGTCTAAATGTGTGTAATACAGTATGTAAAAATAAATATGTGTTCACTCATGTGTATGCATGCATTTTTATTTATTCATCCAACACAGTTCAATATACCTTTGAACTTATTCTTTTATCTTTTTGAAATCGTACTTTTAATCATATCTTATTATGATAATCGCTGTTTTTTTGTTTGTTTGTTTTTCCTCTTTTACTTGTCCTGTCCAGCATCGTAGCAAGCAGAATGATGATCTGGCTGCTTTATTGTGTTGAACAGTTTTGCTTTGCCAAAGGAAGCTTTGTGAGCACAAGCCTCCCTTTGATTGTTTATTCATTTTATTTCTTTAATTAACCATTTGTTTACAACAGCATTTTACATCATATTGCTGGGCTAGACAAGAGAGAAATGAAAGAAAAGAAAGTTAACAGAAGCAACGATAGAAAGAGGAACAGAGAGAAGGAGTGAGGAAAAGAGAGAGAGAGGAGAGAAAAAAAATAAAAGGATACACTTACAAAGTTCACTGATGCTTCTTTACAGAAACCCCTAATCACTGTATTTAACCTGGTTCAAGTTTTTCATTATGATTTTGTGTGTGTGTGTGTGTGTGTGTGTGTGTGGGTGTGTGTGTGTATGTGTGTGTGTGCGTGCATGCGTGTGTGTGCTATGCAAATGGAGTTTCATTCTGCAAATGCATCTGATGCTTTTGACTGAATGACAATAAAGAATTCTGATCCTGATTACTTCTTTTTAAATATTGTATTAACATGAGTCATGAGGGTTATGATGTTACATAACACCACTAAGGTATGATCAGTTTCAGTCATCTGACACAAAAATGAAACATCACCATCTTCAGGGACGCCCTCAACTTTTGCAGCTTGCCAGGAAGTAATGTTATACACAATCAGCAGAATAAATGCAGCATTTGCATTTATGTAGACCGGTTTTACATTTACTGTATAGCCAGGGAGTTTACATTAAGTTTGTTCACTGGATGCTTTTATTGAGAACTATTTACAGATGTTGCACTTAATTAAAAAGTGTGTCCAAATGTTTGACATGCACTGTAAATCTTTACATAAGATGGTATCCTCATCTCACACATACTCATGCCATGGACAATAATGCACCCTCCACAAATTCTTACTTTTAAAACCAACATGTAAATTTACTGTGAATGCACTTCAGCACATTCACAGTGGTTGAGTTCCTCCTGCTGCAACCTTTGGCACGCTACTCCTGCCACACCGTTTGTGCCACTGTGATCGTTCTGGTATCAAAATGTTCGACGTGTTCTGCAGATGCTTGCCATATCTTTTTATGTCTCTAACTTCTACACTTTTCAGTTATTCAGCATTTTGTGACTTCATATACATTTTGCTGGACATCTTCTGGCCCCCTTCAGGCCAAGCTGAAAAATTTGCAACCAAACTCCAAACCCTGTTGACCACAATTTTGCTGGTTTCACCCACCTGTGTGGTGTATCCTGCAATGATGGTCTAGTTGATAAAGCAAGAATCCTAGCGCAAGCCAAGCCAAGTCAATTTTTTTTGTTGGCGCGCACACCACACCCCCAGCTAAAACAAGCCCGGACAAGAGGATAACAGAAATTGAATCCCCCAGTGAGAACATTAAAACAAATATTAAACATAAAAAACAAATCAACACAATGAACAATAAAATCAATATAAATATCAGAAAAAATAAGACTTTAAACAACAGACAAAATTAAAAAAAATATCTCTTATAGAATAGAACACCAGGGCAAACAGATGAGTTTGCCCTGGCAAACTCATCAGACTTGTACAATGAGTAAGATCATTTGGTTGTGGATTCAAGTCCAGTAGGTGCACCATGCAGAATTCTTAACCTTTCACGCTGCTTTATGATTGCACTCATTGCCCTCAGCTGTACCACCATTGGCCAGCTCTGCAGTTGCAAGAGTACTCATCCAATCAAATGGTTGCATTTAAAAAGTCTAAACAATTCAAAAAGTATGAAAGCTAAATACCATGAGATAATGCCTCAATCTGCAGAATGAGCTCAACGTTTTGATATCTGAATGATTAAACTGGGACATAATGTGCGGGAGGAGTGGCGTGTCAAAGTTTGGCAGAACAAGAAAATTGCTTTTTTTTTTGCATAACAGCGCTGTGAATGCACCAATGCAAAAGCTATTAAACTGGGATGCGTAGTGGTAAAACGCTGTTAATAGAGGATATAGAATCTTCCAAGACATATTTGTAGATTTGATTATCTATTCTCTTTTTTCTTGTCTCACTCCCAAAATCGTCCAGTGCTCACATCAAATTTTAATGTTCTATATTTTCTGAATATAACACAGGTGAACACATTGAAATTATTTTTGACACATGTTTGATATATAAAAGCTGAAATACATGAACAAATCACAGATTTTAATTTTCAGTTTTCCTCAAAATTAAGTTTGTGTTGTCTATTCTGTAAGCTCTGGGCCCTGTTTTTCAAAAGTAATCCGCTCGTATTTTGGTTAACGGATTGGAAAAAATCCTGAAAATGGGTTTTTCAAAAAAAATGGCTTACGGATTTGGATTTGATCAGGTAATCCAGTCCTGGTTTTGATCCAGATCAAACGTTGAGTTTGGGCTTTTCAGAATTTTGTAGTAGGATTGGAACCACTTTGATCCAAAAAAGATTAATTAAACTGAACCCATGAGAAGGGTGGATTCAGTGTGGATTTTAGGCCCAAAATGTAATCAAACCTTAACATTTGAAAAAAAAAAAAAAAACGCTTTAGTTTGATCATGCAGTGCAGCCTACATTAAACCCTATTTATCCGTAAGGTTTCATTTTCATTTGTTGAACAATCATGCTAATGGGATATCGTAGGCTATAGCCTGTTTAGCTTTTGAATATTAGGTACAGCTAAGTATATGTTTGCATCATAAAACACTACCCAAACTTCTTTTGACTCAATTCTACTATTCTGCTTGTTGCTCCTTACATATGGATCTACATTGTTCATTTCCTATCCTATTTGATCTCTTTGCCCAACAGCTGGTGTGATTTCAGGGTGGACTTCAGCAAGAAAAGAGTAAAACTTTGACATTGGTCAAAGAAATCTTGTAGTGTTATGCAGAGTATGCATTTGACTTGAACTGTAATAGTGACACGCAGATCAAGGAGAATTAGGCTGCAAATTAAACCTTCCATCTTTTTTTTTTTTTTTTTGTTTTTTCCTCCCCCCCCCCCCTGCGCCGCCCCCCCCTCCTGGGACCCCATTGTGGGGTTTTATTCTTTTTTTTTTTCTTCACCCGGGTATGTCCTCTTTTTTCTTTCCTTCCTTTAAATTATCTTTTTCCCTTATTAAAAAAAAACAAAATAAAACAACCATAAACCCCCCCCCCCCCCCCCCCCTCTTTTAAAACATTCCCCCCCCCTAACATACAAACCCAACCCCTACCAAAAGACCCCCCCCCATTCCCCCGCCCCCCCACACTTACTGTAGGAAAGTACAAAAGTAGTGTTTCATCTCAACCCTTACTCTTTTGCACATTTCAATCAGGCATAATTTTACAACAAAGCCGAATGCAGAACATGTGCATAACACTGACATCTACTGGTTGATGCGTAACACAACAGTTGTCCTGTTGCAGATAATCTGGATTTGGTGATCTCCCCAAACTGGGTATCTGGATCACTGATCAAATCCGAAATTGCTTTGAAAAACCGTCTCCAAACTGAGATGGATTACATGATCCTGGATCCCAAAAGAAAAGGATTAGCAAATCCGCATCAATTTCATCCGGATTAAAAGCTTTTGAAAAACCGGGCCCTGATGTCACGGTTCCACTTTCCAGCATTTAGTGGAGATGTTCAGTGCCAGAAAAGGCACCAGTCCTATTTTGGCGGAAACTGCTTATAGACACCAGCAGGGTTTTGGTGGAAAGTGGCCAAGTATCAGCTACAAAAAATAGATCCAGTTCATGTGGTGTAAAAGAAATTTTATCTATCTAAAATCTCTCCCCTAACACACAGTCATTGCTACCTGTAGTTAATGCATGAATACCACTCAGGATGGCTGTCATATTGACTGCACTATGCAAAACAGGTGGCTGTGATACTAATGGGGTAATTGCAATGACATTTGCTAAACTAGGCTGTAGTTGGAGTCCGTTTTCTTGTTTGCATCGTTAATCTGCCCACATTCAGGTCCATGGTTGTCCATTGGCAGCCAATTAATCAGAATCAAAGGGAGACAAATCCTGTAAACATAAAGAAGCTGTAAGCTTGGGTCCATAGGTATAAGAGAGACAAGCTAAGGCAGAGGGAGGGAGATTAAGGGTAAATTCTCCCCAGACCTCTTCTTCCCACTTTCTTCTGCTGGAAGTCATTAAGATTCATACCCCTGATTCTTCACTCTTCACTGCTCGCTCCATGCATCTTTAGTGAAGAGAGAGAGAGAGAGAGAGAGAGAGAGAAAAGCACAACCTGCACACCCACGCCAGAATTAAAATGGTGATGCAGCACTTGTTTTCTGTCAACAAGAGAGAGCAAACTGAAAAAGTGAGAGAAAGCAAGATAGGGTGAGAAGAAGCAGGAGAGTATGGACGAGCTAGAGGCTGACAGCTGGTTGGTATTCCTGAGGCTTAGCTCAGAGGCTGATGGTGCACAGTGGACATCGCTGAGGAATTTCAACAACAGCTTGCTGGTGTTTGAGCCCTTATTCTGAGTGATTTGGCAAATATTTTAACAAATGTTTATCAGATCAAATCTAATTGCATCAATGATGGATCCCCATTTTAATGATTATTCTAAATGAATGAGGATTGTGTTTTATGGATACTTAAAGAGCCATTTTAGACTCATGTAAAGATGCAGTGTGTAACAAAGTTGCAGGTCAATGTCAATGAAAGGTCAATGAAAAAAAACATAAAAAGTCATGTTTCTGTTGGCATATGACTGTAAAATAACAATTTTGCTTTTATTCTCTTAGAATGAACCATTTAAATTTGTAAAATTGGGGTAATGGTACATTCCTCTTGTCTCGGAACTAATTTTTTTTTACGTAATTTCAGCCAGAAATGAAGTTGCGAACTTGTTTTTTTCTAAGCTGCAAGGTCATAATTTGCAGAGGATCCCAAGTTCCCAAGTTCAAGTTAAAAATAGCTGCGTCCAGAATCATTATTGTGTTTATCAAACTTCTTTATAAAACATTTTTATTCATTAAGCTTCTATTGCACCAAGTTGTTGTCATTGATAATTACATTCTTATGGCGGTCTTTTTCTTGAAAACATTGCATGAATGTACGTTGTTTATTTAACATACACTAAAATTGGCTGCTGTCATGGTTATATTTTTGCAGCATCTGTTTTATTTTTCTTGCTTGTGTTGCAGTTGGAGATGCTCACAAATAGGCTGTTTTGGATGTTTTGGATCTATTTTTTTCCGAGTTGGTGCAGCTGGAGCAGTAACTCCTAGTATGACATCACCAACTCACATCCCCTTGGAATTCTGATACAACTGGAACGCACCATAAGAAACACCTTAAAATTCACATAGAAGAAGACAGTGCACATGAACAAAAGTTTAGAAGTTGTTACCTGTAGTGCAGTCATCCCTGCCCCTGAGGCCAGTGGAGCCATTCAGAGAAGAAAACAAGTTTGCATCTGGAAGAATTTAGGTTACTGACAGCAGGTGTTGGTTCACATCCATGCTTGATATTTAAACTAATTTCAACGGCTTTCTTTATTTATTTCTTTTATTTAATGTTTATTTTTCCAGGAAAGTCCCAGTGAGATCAACAACCTCTTTTTTAAGGGAGTCCTGGCCAAGACGCAGCAGAAGTTACACGACTTTACCACTAGATGTCAGTAATTCTTACATACTGTACCTTTAAAGGCTTATTATTACAGTATTATTTCTCTTCTGGACTGGTGTAGATGCTTAATTTTTTAAAAGATATTCATTTCTGAGGTAATTTTTCACATTGAGCCTAAAATGCTCAATTTTAGGTCTTTTAAAGGGACCTCTTGGAAAGACACAGTCTGCTCTGATTCAGCTGAATAGTTCAAAATGCTGGAGTGCATGCAGCTGCTCATTATTTGAGTGTGTTGTGCCAAACCACTTCGAAGGAATTATGGAAATGCTTTTCATGATGATGTGGATAACTAACACAGGAGAAATCCTGGACTTCCAATTAGACATTTCAGGAAGTTCGAAAGCAGTGTCCTCTTTTTTTAGACAATGATTCATTTTTCTGTGACTTCTTTCTTCTTTTTGCTTTGAAGATCTGTTATAGACCTTGAGGCTCATATACACCAAACCTACATAAGGAAGGCCCCTCTTTCCTCCCATTGCCAGAGTCTGAACAAACAAATCAGCACTTGAACAAACCTCAAAGACAACGTCAAACTGCTGGCTATGATGTACAATCTACAGACACGGGCATCTACTTTGATATGTTGTTATGACACCGTTCCTGGTTTTGGAGAAAAGTACTTGACAAATGAGAAAAGACTGTGACATGCACAGTTAGTCGTTTGCTTTCTGTCATCACTGCCACCTCCCTTCTCCCGCACTTATTCGCTATGCTGACCAGACAGCCAGAATGATGCCTCTTACTGCCTGACATGGCGCCTATTCAACATGTAGAACTGAGATGAAAGAGAATATCAGTGGCATGTCGATACGAGAGATCAATCCAGTACAGCTGAGGGTTTCTCATCTGCTTAGTCAATTAACTCTGTATTACTTTAATGTAATATCAACAGTGTTATTTTACAGTGCATGAGCCTCAAATACTTAATAAAAAAAATACCTTTTTACCATAGCAGTCTATATGATGTGTTTGTTTAAATTTGAATTTCACGCAGGTTTTTGATTCTAAACTAACTGAAGTGTGCCAAACTGAGATAGCGCTTTAGATGAAGCGTTGATATAATTCTGTGTATTTTAGATGAAGATCTATTTGCAGCCTGGGGTATTTTGCAGTAAGCTAAACACTTAATAAAACTGTTTAACTCTATCTTCTTGATGCCTCTGCATATTTGGGCCCACTGATCAGCTGTCAAAAGACACAATAAGTATTTGACCAACAAAAATTTTCTCAGCAATCCAGTTGAGCTTTTATTTAGTTTGATTCCCAATAACTGCAATGGGACAAAGGGAGGATGGAAGAATCAGTATGTAGTGGGTTTTTCATCTTTAAAATTTTTCATTTCAAATGAAGAAATGAACGACCTGAATGAACATGGACCTCCAATTTTACTTCCAAGGTCGTCCTGGCAACCATGAGCATCTGGATCTAGCCTCCCTCCTTTCTCCAGAGAGACTCCCAGCTCCCACTAAACCCCACCAATCCACTCATAAACAGCTGGATTATTACATAATATGTGGTGGAGGGCTAAGCAATCCTAATTTTTTCTGCAAACCCTGCAACAGAATTATGCAGACTTCTCATTCACTCCTGAAAGGTGGAGCTCAACAGTCACTGACAATCATGTGCGATGTTCATTCATCTAGTGGGGCCAAAAAGCTTCAAGGCTGTCAGGCCCCGGCTCAACAATTTTCAATTCCTTAATAATTTATTGATGGCAGGCAGTCAAATTGCATATCAATAATGTAGAAGGGCTCAGTACAATGTTGATACAAAACACCCTTTGAGTTGGGCTCATTCATGCTCACAGACCTGCAGACATATGTACTATGTTTAGTCCCACGTGGTCTTGAGTTAGCACATTGCATGAGTACAGTGTGCATCAGTGAGCTGTGTAATGTTGGTTGATGATGAAAATGCATCTCATGTTTTCATTTATGACTTGGTCTTTGAAGATGTACGCATGATAAAACCCCAGAGGTGAGGCGCTACGCTTTATAAATGGGGGCTGGGAAAGAACAGTGGATACACGAAAAAGACACTGATATGAAGAATGAGGACAAATTGTTTAGCTTGGTTTGTGATAACTATATATTTTCTGAGCTGAGTGTTCAGATTACTATGCTTTCAGCACATTTCCATACATACCTGTAGGAGAAAAAGTTTTTAAAGATTTGGTACCCATACATGACCACCATTATAGAAGTCAACTGGACAACTATATTATATGTTTGGGAATGAGCCAATCACGCATGTAGGACAAATTAAGTGACCAATGGCTGTGTTCCATCTAGGTCAGCATCTTTTATTCAAAAGGCACACGTACACAGTTACATGCCATCCCGCCCCAGGGGCCCTGCGGAGACCCACTCAGCCACAGAGAGATGGCCCACCATTTTGTTCTGTTTTGAAAATGATCTCCATGCATGAGATTAGCTGGGGGGCCTGCACGCTCTTCCCTTTGTTGAGTATCTCAGTTTGGATATTTCCTGGCTGGTGTCTGTGAGCACAAGCCAGTGTGTGTGTGTGTGTGTGTGATTGTGTGTGTGGTGCCAGGCTGCATTTCGGCATGAACATGCATATGCTTGTGTGTTAGAGTGTGTTTAATGTGAGTTTATGCTTGTTGCAGGGGTGAATATGATCTTGATGGAGACATCTGATGCCCGTTCTGTGTATGAATAAGGCTCTGCACTGTGGAGCTTGAGGATAACACTCATTGCATTTCAATCTATCTGCAGTATTTTACAGCACCGCTTCAACACACAAACCCAACACGAACTATGCAGGCACAATAAATGCGTGCGTGTTGGTGTGCAAATGAGACTCAGAGGTTGTATGTGACATTTGTTTAGGTCAAAAGGGACTCTCTAGATCTTAGAGTCAGTGATGTCTAATTGGATTGTAAAAGATATATGCTTTCATAAACAAATAGTATCACGGGTAACCATTGCATCAGCTGACATGTTGTTTCAGACAGGAATGAGCAACTAGGATATAAAAAAAAAAAACTCCTCATATTCAATGTAAACAAGTGGGTATACAAGTCTGTGCAGCTTGTTTGAAAGCTTTATGATGCCACTGCACCAAAATGTAAAAAGCTGTCTCTCTTAGCCGTTGGTTTCCCTCCACAGACTTAAAGCAGCAACAAAGCAACTATAGACAGAGAGTGAGAGATAGAGAAAGAGAGACTGGGGAATGTGGTTGCTATAGTAACCATCTGGTGGGTCTGAACTGTTTCTCCCTGGCATTCATTTCATCATATTGAGCCTCTGTCTCTCGTCCTGTCTCCCAACCTCTACTCTCACTTTTGTTTATCCCTCTCTTCTCCTCCTCCTTCTCTCCTGGCTCTCCGTCTCTCTTTATCTCCTCATCTCCATCTCGTGCTGCTCTCTCACTCTCCTCCGAGCTGCCTGCCTGCCGCCCTTCCTGCCTGTCCTCCTTTCTGTAGCAAGAGTGTTTAATGCTAATGGAGAACGGTCCTTCCATCTCTGTCTTTTTGGCTGTCTGTCCATTTTTTATCACCCTGTCCTGACAGACCCATCTGTTAAACCTGGAGCTTGTTAAACAAGAACAATGCACAAGGACAGCATCTATGGTGACATAATTTGGGTGCAGGTTGTTGGACATGAGGAGAAGCTGGAGTGATATCTTAGAGGAAACTCACTTGAAAGATTGACGTCATCATTAGATGCAACCGAAGTTGTTCTTGCCATCATATCACAGGCAGGGTTGCTTTTTGGTCAAACGCTCGGCTATATTCAGCCCCACTCATAAGCAAAAGGATTATATTGGTGTTGTGGCTCTTTTTTTCCCCGGCCAGGACTGCATTTCCTTTTACCTTCTTATCAGCAGTCGCCCTTGTGAATTCCCAGCAGAAGCTCAATCGACAAGAGAATACCTGATCTCAATGCTGAATGAGCCTGCCAACCATTCACGTATATGCACGTTTTTTGTGCACATGCATGAATGGAAAACAAAAATGTGATAGATACATGAATAACCACACAACTGCGCACATGAGGCAGAGTAAGATGCAAATATTACCTCAGCAATTTGCATGCCATACACAGAATATTACTGTCATAAAATGCCAGCTGATTCACACTAAGAAAGAGTGGAGGAGATTTTCCCTGTGAGTGGTTCAGTAAGAGAGGGTCAAAGCCGACATTTCCTCGACAGAAACAAAGGTCATATTTAGGAATCAGGCAGGGAGGAGCTGAGGACTGGGTTTCCACAGGGACAACCATGTGAGAATTGGTCAGCCCAAGCGAGTGCCACCTCATAAATGCAGCAACATGGGGCTTTTAAGGATGTAGTTTCCTCTCTTATGTCAGTGACCTACAGATGCTCTCCTCTACAGTATGTATGCCCAGATTGAGTATCTCTGTCTCTTCCTATCCTTCATAATGCTCCTCTTCCTACTCTTTCTACTGCCTCTTTACACCTGTCAGAGCTTATGTAACCCAACAGCCATCCAGCACTTGACTTTCATCTGCCCCTTTTCACAGCACTAGTGATTACTTTCTCATAAGTGCTCACTTCAAAACCCATTTGCTACATTATTATCCAAATAGTAACTGAGTAATTTAAAGTTCCTACTACATTAATGACAATAATAGAGGATCTATTTCTTGTAAAGTGCAATTCAAGCATGAGCCTGAATCTGAGGTAAGCAATGGCTGCAGCATAACTGTGTTAGCAGTGTTAGCCTGTAGTCTCTATGTAGCCTTCATTAAAGATACAAAGCAAATTTTGCAGTGTTAAATCAACACTTAAAGGCAGGGTGGATGATGTTTTCCAGGAGCATTTTATTTACTATATTGCTTAAAGTCTTCTTCACACCCTGATTGCAGAGAATTAATTAAATGTTCTGATACAAAAATTTTAAAAAAAATTAATCACCTGTGGAACGTACAAGACTGGAAAAACCCCATCCAATGAATCCAATGCGAATGGCCCGTGCTGATTGATTGAATGATTATTATGCCCATCAAACTTGACCGCCGTTAGTTGTGTCCACTTTCCTCGCAAGTGCATGCGCGCACACGCAACTCGCCATGAGCATCTCACAGTGCAAACTATAGTGCCTAGGGAGAGTGCACTAGGAACTCTAGTGCAGACGAACCAAGACAAACATGGCTGCTCACTGTTCTAAACTATGCTGCTGCTTGCTCTTAAAAAGAAAATCGGATGAAGATCAAGTCATGGAGGTGTTGGTGTTTGCAGTGAGGATGTTTTACGCCGCAGAAGAAGTTGAAGGTGAGATAATTATCACTTTTAGGGGAATGTGGTTCCTCTGCTGTTTACTGGGAAGCTAACAAGCTAGCCACTCGGCTGTTCTCGGTTATGTTCACCGACAACTATCGCGGACGCGTTCCTGTGCTCTGGGGGCGTGGTTTCGGGGGGTGTATATTTTTTCAAATTTAGCTGGCTCGAACCGTTTTCCCAGGATCCCCTACCCTGCCTTTAAAGAGTAAAATTTAACACTGTATCTGAGTGTATTTTCCCTTATCAGAATTGGTAATGAATTAAAGGTTGAATATGGAATACGGACAGAACAGCGACATCACGTGTGTCTAGGTTGTAGTTGCAACGGCAGAAAAACAACTCCAGCCGCTGGGATGCCAGGCTCACTGCTGATACGCAAGTGAGTAACAGTCTGCAGCAGCATGTCCAACAAGTAACGCAGAGGAGTTTATAACCGACAGCTATGTTAGCAAACAAGCTAGCTTACCGATCCAGGAGGAAAGTCGCCTTCTCTGTGTTTTACTCCGTGGAAAACGTTTATGTGGGTCCATTTAGTGAAGTCTTCACCTAAATTTACTCCAGGTTTTGCTCTTCTCAGGTCACTCCTCCTCAGAAACAGATAACAACATCACCAGGGCTCTGAAGCAGCGCTTCACTCGTCGTCTCCACGGTTTTCCCTGCACAGGCCTGACTATGACCGAAATATTGTTTCCACACAGAGATCGCATTTGGCAACCTGCAATGGCGGCGTGTATTGGCTTATAGACGTAAATAAAATGCCATTATCGAACCCGTCAAAATTTATTTTATAATTATTTTTTATGCTAAATATAATTTTTCTGGGAAATGTTGTACTTTCATTCTGTACACCCCCAAACGACCTGTGGAGGTATTATTTTTTTAAAAATATAGCTTTTAATAAAAATGTTCCATATTCAACCTTTAACTCTTTCCATAGTGGTAAAATTTCAGAGTAAAATTAACTCGTAATTGGGTTAAAATTTAACACTAGCTTACACTCAGTGTTTATAGAACTTAACACTATAGGTTAAATAACACTGGAGAGACACTGATTCTTCTCAGCAGTGTTGAAAGGTCATTCTACCGTGGTGATAAATCAGTTCTAACACAAATCCTTTTTACCCTCTGCATTGAGTTGATGGAGGTGAATATTACAGGCTTTTAATTGTGTATATACAGTATATTGACTCATTTCCCACCATGCACTTGTACAAAACTCATTTTCAGGATAGCATGACAGAAAATTGGTAGACTTGTAAAGATAAGATTTTCCTTGACAGTTGTCAGGCAAGTACACATAATTTGTACAGCCTGCTATTTTTAAAAACTTATTCTTATATACACATCTTACACCAAGGAGACCTGAAGGGATCACATATATACTTAACCGATGGTGACATTGGGGAGTCGCAAAGCATGATGTGATATATTCAAGCCAAAGAGGGCAGACTCTTCCTGAGTGGACTTAGTTGCGCTTGATAAAGTTAAGATTATACACTGAAAGAGGAAACTTGTTTTAACTCTGAAAATGTTCACCAGCACTCTTGGTCATCAGGGGGCATTCTACTCTCAGTGGTGTTGGGATTATTCTGAAAGGGTTAACATAATTGAACAACTCAGATTTTACACCGGGGATTTTATTGCGCAACATCATGAAAGAAAAGACTGCTCTGTGTTTTGTTTTGTTTTTTTTTAGGCTTGCTCTCTCTCTCTCTCTCTCTCTCTCTCTATATATATATATATATATATATATATATATATATATGTCAGAGAAATTGGCTGGAAACAATGTGGCTGTCAATTCTAAGGAAGATGGACAGGAAATTGGAAACTCTCCATGAGCTATGTCATCAAAAAGGGAAATCAAGTGGAAAGTACTTCAGTCAAGCTGACTAGTAATCCTTATGTCACAGTTTGCAGCTGAATGACGCCTATTCTGATGCACTGTAACAAGTTCTGATGCTTTTTTTTTCTTTCAGTCTCTCAGAAAACATGAAGCATATGTTGGCCATGCACACTTCAGTATTAATATTTAATATGTGTGTGTCTGTGTGTGTCCTTCACTACGCTGTGATATCAGTCACAAATACAAAGTCCAGTCAAGTTTATTTGTATTGCACATTTCATGTATCGGAAAACTTAAGGTGCTTTACAAATTGCTGCGGGGTGCAGAGGAAAATAACTTTAAAAAGAAATAAAAGAAATTCAGAAAAATCTCAAATAGAATAAGATAAACTGCAAGAAATAAAACTATTGTTTTGATACAGCAAATTAAAAAACGTTTTTTGACCTTGTTTTAAAGCAGCTGAGAGTTTCAGCGGACCTGCAGTTTTTTGGGAGTTTGTTCCACATGTGAGGAACATGAAAACTGAATGCTGCCTCTCCACATTTAATTCTGACTCTGGAAACAGAAAGTAGACTTGACTCAGATGACCTGAGTGATCTGATTGGTTCAAAACAAGCCAGAAGATCCTGAAAGGATTTTGGCCCTAAACCATTCAGTGCTTTGTAAACTAACAGCAGGATTTTGACGTCAATTCTTTGACAAACAGGAAAAGATGTAAAGGACTGCAGTGATATGATCGACTGACTTGGTCTTCATGAGGACTCAATCAGCAGCGTTCTGGACTAACTTAATATCTAAGTGAGTCCAAATTCCCACCTCAACTTGTAACAATCAACTCTATGATAATTCTTTGAAAGTCACTGTTAGAAAGGTCAGAAAAGCAAGCTAACTAAAAAATATTTGGGGCCTGGTAAGCTTAGTGATATAGCAGCAGAATTACTGGGCTACCCAAAACATTGGTTTTATTTTGATTGACCTCTTATTGCAAATAAACATTTGGAAATCTGCATTTAATGAATCTGTGAGTCTGATTCTAAAATAAATGACCATTTCATCTTTAACTAGCCAGCCCTGGCTAAGGTACTGAAAGTTTTTAACTGGGATTTATAAAAGAAACCAACTTTAAGCTATCAAGCAAAGATAAATAAAGAGTGTGTCTTACATCAGCAGCAGTGTTATTACATGATTTTTCTCTATAATCACTCTGGTTTGACAAAATTTAAGCAATTCATAATAACCCCTCATGTTGTCTGTGATATTGACTTTTTGGAATCAAGAAAAGATTTTTCTGCTTTATTCAATGCATTTTTCATAGCCTTTGATACAATATACCAAAATCATAAATTTATATAAAGAAAAAATGCCTGTTTGATGGAATCATCATGTAATAATAAAACTGTCAACTTCTGGTTTGCCTACATTGCCAAATGAAGCAGTGACCAGTCTTTGGGGCACTCATCCTGTTTTGTATAATTCTGTCTTTTTCTCTCACTCAGACACACACACCCGAAGACACACATAGCCTACATCATCTCGTACAGCTCTACAACAGAGTAATGCACACAAATAGACAGATATATATATGGAGTGCTCCCTCTGGTAATTGACTCTCTACCATGCAATATGCTCATATTAACACTTTACTGAGTGCAGTGTACTCTGCTGAACTCTTAACTGTGCAATCTGCTCCCATGCAGCATGATTCCTCACAGCACAATATGCTTCATCTGCCCTGTAGACTAGAGTACAAGGTACACTACCTTGCATTGTTAGTATTTAGTAAGATTCTCTTTAGGAAATATGAAAATGTATCCAAAGAGTTTTATCAGTTTGTGTTTTCTTCTTTTTATGACTTTGCAGCTTTTTCACAGACTGTGTGATGCTAACAGTATTTGCTGCCACCTCAATGTACCCCACCAGACTGGCTGCAGCATAAATGTGCACCCAAAGAATGATGTGTATTTGCTTTGTGCATATCAGCTGGAGAGGTAATCTGTTGTTGCAAAAAAAAGTAATGTTTTAACTTCATCAGCCTTCCAGGCTTGTTTTTAAATTGTATCAAGTTTGTTTAGATGTTCATTTAAAAAATTTATTATAGTACATTTTGTTATGAAGAGGGTACAGAGGATCCCTTCCGATAACTCAGTGGTTTATTTGTGTGCTGGTGTGACTGCAAGTATAACAGTGCGCTGCCACTCCAGAAGGCTTTCTCCAAACAGGTGTTTAGATTTTCCTCTCTAGTAATTGGACAAACTAATCTTAAAACGTTTCTTGCTCTCAGAAACCTTTCATTTCACCACAACCTTTGTGGTTTACCACAACCATGAAGCTTCTTGTCCTATTTGTTTTAAAATTATGAATTTATAGAGAGGCTTCCTGTAGATATTTTGTTATCTGACTGCTGCAGGGGGTTCTATGGATGGTGATTGTTGAAGCTTTGAAAATGTTTTCAATGATAACACTAAGAAGCTAAAGAAATAACAATGGTCTGACAGCTGGGCCATTATCTGAGCACTAAAATGGCCAGAGTCGCCCAAATCTTTGCATCACGATCCCCCTTTTTTCTTTACTTATGAAATTTATGCACTTCACCTCATTGTATAACAGGTACTACCCAAGAAATTAGAATGTTGTGAAAAAGTTCATGTATTTCTATAATTCAACTTAAAAGGTGCAATTTACATATTGTATAGACAATGATATGCAAATCAATATATTTCAAGCTTTAATTTGTTTGAATGTTGCTGATTAAGACTTGCAGCTTAAGAAAACCTCAAATTCTAAAACTCAAAAAAATAGAATATTGCATTAAATCCATTAAAAAAGGACTTTAAATACAAAAAAAAGTCAGGCCTCCTAAAGTAAAATCTTGCGTCTGTACTTACTACTTGGTTTGGGCCCCTTTTGCTTGAATGACTGCCTTAACCCGCCGTGGCATGGATGCTACCAACTTCTGGCATATCTCAGGTGTTACAGAAGAAAAAACATGCTTCAATCACAGCCCTGAGCTCTTCTTTATTGTTTGGTCTCTTCCCGTTCAGCTTTCTCTTGACAATGCCCCACAGATTTTCGATGGGGTTCAGGTCAGGTGAGTTTATGGTTGTTGAACCAAGACTTTGTACTTTTGGCAATGTGGGCAGGTGCCAAGTCTTGCTGGAAGATGAAGTCTGCATCCCCATACAGCTGGTCTGCTGAAACAAGCATGAAGTGCTCCAAAGTGTCCTGGTAGATGGCTGCGTTTATGCTGGACTTAATGAAGCTCACAGGTTCATTCCTTATGAATTTCCTTCACACTTTTGAATGGCCCTTTCCTGACCATCTTCTCAAGGCTGCAATCAGCCCTCTGGCTTGTACACCGTTTTCTTCCACACTTCTTCCTTCCACTTAACTGTCCATTATTATGCTTTGAGACAGCACTCAGAGAACAACCAGTTTCTTTTGCTATCACTTTTTGTGTCTTTCCCACCTTGTGCAGGGAGTCAATGATGGTTTTCTGCACAACTGTCAGATCAGCAGTCTTCTCCATGATTGTGAATTCTTCTAAATCCAAGACAAGGACTTTTTTAAAGGCTTGGGGCACTTATGGGGGAGGCCTGTTTTAGGATTTTTTACCTGATTAGAATGTGTCACTCTGAGCCTGCAATACTGGAGCTTTTCTACAGTTTTCAAATTTTTTGAGTTTTCTGAATTTAAGGTTTTCCGCTAAAAAGCTGCAAGTCCTAATCAGCAACATCCAAACAAAGGCTTTAAATATATTGATTCACATATTTGAGAGGAGTTCTGAAGGACAATATTTAGAATTGCAACTTTTAAGTTGAATTACAGAAATTACATGAACTTTTTCAGGATATTCTAACTTTTAGGTAGAGTACATAAATATATATAGGTATATATATATATATATATATATATATATATATATATATATATATATATATATATATATACATATATACAGTGGCTTGCAAAAGTATTCATACCCATGACCAAAACTAAATTGCTCAGAAAAGAACAAAGCAAAAGTGGGTTTCACCTTTTTATATGAAAGGAAATGGCACAAACTCAACAATCCATCACTGTTCTTGTTCGTAAGCACTCTTTACTATGAATAGGTTGCATAAGTTTGTATGTCATTGTTGCAAAAGTATTCACACTAAGTCATTAAGTCACAATCAGTACTTGGTTGCAGCTCCTTTGGCAGCAATAACAGCTACCAATCGCTTTGGATAGCCAGCAATGAGTTTTGTGCAATGGTCCTTGGACAGTTTCGCCCACTCCTCTTTGCAATACTGCTCCAGCTGAGTCAGGTTACTTGGTGACCTTCGGTGGACAGCAATCTTCAGATCCCTCCACAGGTTTTCTATTGGGTTGAGATCTGGGCTTTGACTGGGCCAGTCTAGAACCTTCACTTTCTTCTTCCTGAACCATTCTTGTGTCACTCGAGCCGTAAATATCTCTCTTTTGTTTTGGATCATTATCCTGTTGAAAGGTGAACTTCCTCCCAAGCTTCAGGCTTTTTGTTCAGATTTGAAGACGTTTTCCTCCAGGATGTTGATGTATTTTGCACTATTCATAATCCCTTGCACACGGACAAGCTCACCAGGACCGGAGGAAGAGAAACAGCCCCATAGCATTATATTCCCACCTCCATGTTTCACGGTAGGGATGGTATGAGCTGGATCATCAGCTGTGTTAGCTTTGCGCCAAACATACTTCTTGACGTTCAGGCCAAAAAGTTCTATTTTCGTTTCATCTGACCAGATCACACGTTCCTACGTGTGTGGTGGCATACTGCAAACGAGCCTTAAGATGTTGTTTCTTCAGATATGGCTTCTTCTTTGCAACACGCCCATAGAGACCTTCCTTGTGTAAAGTGCGGGATATTGTGGACTTGTGTACGTTAGTCCCAGCACCCTGGAGAGACTTCTTCAGGTCTTCAAGAGTGACGGAGGGGTTTGCTCTGGCTTCCCTGAGCAATTTCCTTTTGCCGTGATCTTGGAGGGGCGCCCTGATCTTTGGAGGTTCGCAGTGGTACTGTGGTGCTTCCACTTCTGGACCAGTGATGCAACAGTACTTTTTGGCACATTGAGTGAACTTGCGATGGCTACATAGCTTTGCCCATCTCTATGCTTCTCTACAACTTTCTTTCTGAGGTCTTCTGAGAGCTCCTTGGACTTCATGACTGTTGTCTGCTGACAAGCATGGGATGACTGTGGACAGGTGACTATTGGGCACTAATTATGGGGAGCAATCAAGGATATACAAATCACCTGGGACTGAATACCGCTCTGTGACACTGTGAGGCAATAGTTTATAGTGTGCAATCATTTTCGACTCAAAATAACATCTTTGGTGCACGGCTGTGAATACTTTTGCAACAATGAAATACAGACTTATAGAACCTATTCATAGTAAAGAGTGCTTACGAACAAGAACAGTGATGGATTGTTGTGTTTGTGCCATTTCCTTTCATATAAAAAGGTGAAACCCACTTTTGCTTTGTTCTGTTCTGAGCAATTGAGTTTTGGTCATGGGTATGAATACTTTTGCAAGCCACTGTATATATGGGGGTGCAACACTTGTATTCGTATTGAACCAAACCATGAAATCGAACATTGACTGCCATGTATTGAATATCGAACAATACAGAGTTTTTAATTTATTTAATTTATTGATTTTCTTTTATTTATCAACTTGTGTTCTGATGATGAGCTCTGTGTTGAAATCTCAGTGGAGCTGCGTTCGGCTGCGTTCAGATCTGGTATTTGGAACTACTATGGTTTTCAGGTTAAAGGAATAGTTCACCCACAGAATGATGTAACTTTATTTTCCACTTACCCTCATGGTGAGCAAGACTCTGGAGCACTTTTTTAATATGTCAAATCAGCCGGCGATCAGGAAGGCTTCTCGTTTTCCCCCAAATTTCATATAATGGAGTTCGATTGTGTTTGAGTCCACAAAAACTTGTCAATATTCCTCCAAACTGCTCATCCAATGTAATCTAAGTGTCCTGAGTGGGTAACATCCAGAATTTACTCAAAACGACATCATTTACCACATTTTTAGAGCCTATACAATAGTACATCTTACTTCTGCAAAGCGCGCATATGCGCGTTCACGAAACTACAGAAGCCTCAGCGTTCAGAGCCTACTCTGCCCATAATACAAGCGTAGAAGAAGAAATTTGCTGTTTACATTGTGTTAAGAGCGCCAGAGCTGCAGACAAACCGGGACAAACACAAGAGGGGTTGGATATTGATTTAAAACAAAGAAAGAAAAAGAGAACGCGCGATTCTCGTCTGCCGCGCCTTCCGTAGTTTCATGAACGCGCATCGGCGTGCTCACAGGAGATGCGATGTAGAACTGTTTAGGCTCTAAAAATATACTAAATGATGTTGTTTTGAGTAAATTATGGACGCTACCCACTCAGGACACTTGGATTACATTGGACGAGCAGTATAGAGGAATATTGACCAGTTTTTGTGGACTTTTATGGACCTTTTTGGCTCAGGCACAATCAAACTCCATTATATGAAAGTTGGGGGAAAACGAGAAGCCTTCCTGATCGCCGGCTGCATTTGAGATATTAAAAAAGTGCTCCAGAGTCTTGCTCACCATGAAGGTAGGTGGAAAATAAAGTTACATCATTCTGTGGGTGTAATATTCCTTTAAGTATGACCCTGATGGTAAGCTGTTGAGGACAAAAGCACATTGGTTTAAAAAAGGCATGAAAATGTTTTTTTGTTTTTTTTTTGTAAGAGAAAAAAAAAATTGAACCGTGACACTAAAATACTGAACCTAACCATGAATTTTTTGTATTGTTTCACCTCTGATATATGTGTATATATATATATATATATTTATATATATATATATATATTATATATATATTTATATATGATCCGATTATAACCACTGAAAAGAACAGTTTAAGATTTTTTTTGTGTGTGTTTTCTTGCTTAAATCTTAATTTAAAATTTGCCTACAAGTTCCCAATAGGATACATGTTAGGGGAAGAGGAGAGCCAGGTCATTACAAGCCATCTTTGTGGCCTTTTCTGGCAAAGAAAGCAGCAGAGTAGTTAGATGTATTGTCCTGCATTATGATCATGCCCTTATTGAATATTGCAGTCCTTCCTGTAACACTGCTTGAATAAAATTAACTTACAGGAACATGGCAACAGATCAGTCAGACCAACCAGCTCATCCTTAATGATAGGAGTGCTTAAAAGTACCCATCCTCCACCTCCCTGGCTCCTAATAAGACGTAGAGCTGTGTATCCATTGGTGAGGCAGACGCTGGTCCATCCGTGTTGCATTTACGTAGTTTTAGATGTGATTCATATGCCGTATGACATCCTATGCTTCACATTAAGTGCACAAGCACATTCATAAACTTATATATGTTTGACAAGTATTTTAAATCAAGTCAAATCTTTACAGTAACCAACGGATACACAAAGTACTTTACAATAGGGGCAATAAAAGAGATATTTTATGTTCAGTGCTTCATACTTTTGACTCGGTATAAGTCCTACCTTTACTACTTTAACACACATTTTCATCCATTTTTTTCTGCTGCAATTAATGTTACAAGTGAGACTTCCTGATTTATTTAAAACAAAACAAAAAATGTTTTACATTAGAAATGTTTCACATAAATCAAATTAATAACTCACAGAATTTTTTTTAAAAATATGATGTAACAAATACAAAAGTATTAATTTAAAATGCAGCACTAATTTCAGCTTTAAATTGAAGTTATTTGACACCTTATATTCTCTTTAAGGGATTTTCAACGTCTCTAGTTTGTGTTGTCCATTAGACTGTATTTTCCTCATTCAACACCATCTTCTTGTTTATGTAGGGAATATAGTCTGGGTCTGTGTTTAGACGGAGTATGACCAAACTCAACCCAGCGTATCACACCCAGCTACTCCTGCATCATTTTGAAAGAGAGGATCCACCACACAGACAATCATAAACCATTACTCCCCAATTCTAACATCCTCTGATCCTGCGTGAGAGGAGACCGTTGCTGCAGTGGACACCGCTGCCATGGTTGACTGCTGTCTTGAAAAAACGGACTATTTTGGCAGGATAATGCGGTCACGCCACTGAGTGAATAGGGGGTCTTGAGAGAAGAGGTTAGAGATAAGAAAATGGAGAACATTCCATTAAAGATAGCGATGGTATCAAGCCCAAGTACGGGGAAGACTATTCTGCTCCGAAAGCCACCACAGCACCCATCGGGAGCAAGGTGCATCTGTTACCATGGTACCCGGCACAGGCAGCCCCTTTCATGTCTGTCAAGATGAGGAGGGATGCTAGCAATATGTTACTCTCGCCTGCAGTAGAGCTGAAATGGACATGTGAGCACTTACGTGTGTGTGTTTGGAGCTACATGTATGTTCCCGGCACACAGCCAGGCAGCCCAGGTTTAAGATGCTGTATGCTGACAGAGGCTCGTCACACAACATGAATCATTTAGTCACCACAGCAGAGCTGGAAATGTCACATCTCATCAGTGTTCCTCATGCCTGGGTGCCCCTAAATCTCTGGCAATGGAGTTAAAGGAAGAACTTGATTAAAGAGAGAAGCTGAGATTTTAAATGCAAACAGACATTTATTGCATTGGGAAGCAGTGTTATACATTTTCCCCACAATATCATTTGCAGTACTGTAGCACTTAAGATTATAGTCTGTTGTGCAACTGTTTGAGCCCGGTGTCTCATCAGGACGGAGTGTGCATTCCAGATTCTTGAAGGGATTATTTGTTCATCATTCTACCCATTTCTGTCTCCTTCCATGTCTGATCTTTCCAAAGAGTGGGATGCTACTTCCTCACAGTGGAAAACGCTGACTTTACCTTCCTTGGCAGCCAGATAGGCAATACAATAACAACAGAAGAAACTGTACAAGGAACATTTCCAAAAGTAAGCCAGAATACCTGCTACTGTCTTCATCTTTCTGATACAAAACTATATTTTTTATGTTCTTGCTACAATTTTAAAACAGTTTTCTGAATAAAAGCAACATCAAATACATCATTCCTTGTTGTAAACCACAATCAACACTAACAGTAAATAGTACTTTATCATAATCTTTATTACAAGATATTAGGCCACTGTACAAATCAGTGAGAATCGTACAGTACAACGCAGAATTAAGACTGTTTCTCGAGGTTTGTCATTCAAAGCTGTATACGAGGTGCTTCAAGAATACACAAGAGTTTTAGAATTGCTGCCATGCATGCATGATTTTATATTTGCCATGCATGAGTTGGTATTTAAGTGTTATACGAAAAGAGCCCTAAAAAAATGGCAACCCAACTAAACAGCTCAACTCAATGAGTAAATGTATAAAGCACAAAAAAGAACGAGTAGTCCGGTACAGTATATCCCTCATGAGTTTTGGCACACACGATAATGCACAATGCAATATAAATAGTTTTATCAATAGGGTGTTTACAGTCAAGTTACAGTATCAACTAATCCAGGTGAAAACCTGGGAAGCTTACAAACAGGTGGGAAGTACACCGTTTAAAAATGACTCGTTAGCTGCAAAGTATGGTAACAAAAAACAGGCAACATCGAGAATTGTTAAGTGAAAAATAATATCGCTCTCATTTGCTCAAAGTTTTTTCTCGACATACAAAAAAAACACTCCCTTAGGCCTTAGGTCACTGCAAAAGACATATTCCCAAGGATCGATAATAAATAAAGTCTTCAACACAGAACAAATCAGTTTACCAATTCTCATTTTGTCCAAGAAAATATGGGCTACACTTTCCATATTTACAAACTCTGTTATTCATTTGCCCTCGATCAAAATGAAGAGCAGAAAGAATGGTACCATAGGTTTGATTGAGAAGTAGGAGAAGTGTGTGCTTTAGTTTTTGTATTAGATTTACTTCTGTATCCTGTCCCTGATTTCTGCATTTCGACAGCATCGCCTCCTTCCTTCACCTCCCCCCTCCCTCCCCCCCCCTCGCCTGCTCCCTTGAAGTCTTCTCCTTGGATTGAATTTATGGCGAAACCCTGTAATCGAGGGTGTGTGTGCATGTGTGTGTGTGCTGAGAGGGGGGGGTCCACCTGGGGGTCTCCGTTGCTGCCATCTCTCACTGCCAGTGCGTGTGTCATCTGGCCGGTCATGACTTGGAGAGGAGGGCGTGGAAGTTCTGCTTGCTGCCACATGAGAGAAAGTGCTTATATACAGTGTCTTTGGATTAAAACTGGTAAATATCGCCATAAAAAATTTTCAAGAGTGTCTTTTGGGGAGGGGGGTGGTGAGCCGAGCGCTCTAAGCCTCTGCCGAGGTCTTCTCTGTTCCATTTTTCAGTGCTTCGTCGTCACCGTTCTCATCCTCGATCACAACTGTGGATGACAGGGGAGGGAGAATTAATGAGAGGGGGTGGGTGGAGGGGTGGGGGGGGAGTTCATCTTGGTGTGGCGTCTTGAAAATTCACCATCAACTTACAGCAGGGCTTTAAAGCCCAGAACCATTAGTACAGAGATGCATGAGCAGAAGTGATGTGTGCATGCATGAGAGAGTAAGCCAGCGCAGAGAGAAGTATGTGTGCAAGTGTGCACCTCTGTGCTGTAGATGCACATTTGCAGATGTGCATGTGTGGACATCTCTGCTGTGCACCTACAGGTGCAGCTCTTACATGTCTGCCTATTTGCCATGTTTGGTCTTGCTCTATTGTATATGGAATCGTGTTTGTGCATATGTACAGTCTCTTTTTCAAGTATTTTTTAATTAAATCAGGAATGTATGACATAAAAACAAACAACCGTCTGATTTCATCATGCAAATAGAAAAATCAGAATTATCCAGCATATAAAACCTCAATCATGCCATGCATTCTATTGGGAGGAGACATAAAGCACAACTCTGCTAAGCAACATTCAAAAGGCATTAAACAGCACGCACTGCGCATCCAACTTGTGTTGCAATGCGAATAGAATATTAAAACAAATCACACACATCACACACGTATGCCAGCATTAGACTTCATCTCTGATCTTACATCTTACTGAAGATCATGCCAAGACATTACACCTGGTTCAACAGGGAAATATCCTCTATCATGGTGCTCTAACCAAAGTGCGCATTCACCACATCACCATACAAGCGAAAACGCCTCAATTATATAATTACCACGTTTGCTCCTGCCTATTTGTCCGAGTTTCGGCGGACGTTTATTCTGTGAGCCATTGAAGAAGTTGTTGGTGTCTTGAAGACGACAGGTGAAGGAAAGGTGTCCCTCGTCGCCCTCATTTCCATAATGACTCATTTTTTCTTCGTTGAAAGGCAGCACTTCCGACATCTCCAAATGCGTCTTTATCACCAAGGCGCACCAGCTGAAATGTTTCGTCGCCAAGCTTGAACGTGGTCGTCTGTGACAGAAAAACAACAAAACCCCCCAAAACGAGGAAACAAACAAAAGCAATCTGCGGGCACGACCGAGCCCTTTCTGTTTACCCCGAAGACACGTGTCTGTCTCCGTTGGTACGCACCAGAAATAACAGTGAATCAAAATGTATTCAGTTTCTCCGTTCGTGAAGCTTCAGCAACATTATGATGGAAAAAAAATCCAGAAGTGTTGTGTTTCTATAAAATAAATCTCTGTGCGTATTGCTTTGGAAATGGAGGCGCGCGTACTATAGTGCCGTGAAGCGCCCGCTGGTTTCGTGCGGCTGAGCCCGTCGCACGGAAAATCTGAGCAAGAAATGCAAATTGAGGAGCGATGCAAAACACGGATCCCGGGGAGACCTGACGAGGGAGCTGTACGGGGGTTTTCTGGTGCAGCCCAGAAGCGTCCAGTTGGAGTGGTGGGCACTACCAATGCTCTGCTCTCTGGGGTCTGAACAAAAGAATAAATACCTATTTTTAAATTCAGATATGGCACTTAAATGTGAACCAAATTAGGTGCAGGGTTTTTTTTTTAAAAAAAGAAAAGGAAATACAGGAAACTAACGTTTTCGCGCCACCACACGACGAATCAGAGACATTAAATGAGCAAGACTCCTTTGCGATTTCACAAATTTTTTGATGCATCTGCCTTGATGGGTTTGGAGGAGAAAGAATATCCATCACATCAGACCTCACCAGAGGGTGGCGGTATTTTCATAGGCTGGGATATGACATTTGGCCCCGTGGCGCACATTCGCTTCATACTCCCTTAATAGTCATGATTTTAAGGATGAATCTTTTTAATGCACTTGTATTTTTTGTAAGTATTTTTCCTCTACTTCTACTCTTTATTCAGCCCCCCCCCCCCCCCCCCCCCCCACCCCGCTTTTTTTGTTTAATTGTCTTTGCCTCATACCTTTGTGTGTAAAATGCTCTGCATAGCTTACCAGTTTCTGGAGAACTGGATTTGAATGGATTGCATTTTATTATCAAAGCAGGGAAAAGTAAAAAAAAAAAAAAAAAGAATCCACAGTAAGACTTGACAAAGTTTCAGACTTTTCTAAAGAATTTATATTCCTATTCATATATGAGTTTCCCCTGCTTATCATCATGTGCAACAATAGTCACAGGACTGATTCATGAATTCTTGGTTATTCTTTTTTTTTTTTTTTATTTAAAAAAACAAAACAAAAAACATTTTGATGTTGAAGATCAGCGCATAGGAAAACTGGCTTGTTGAAACTTGTCCATAGGGCAAAAACCCCCCTTAATTTTCCACCCATTACTGTCTCTTAATGTTTACGTCCTCTGCATGAACAACAGCACAAAGGATGTCTTTCACAGTAGGTACAGGCATGAGGTAATAGACAGACAATCCTTTCTCAGAGGAATCCAAATAAATGTAATTACACACACAATGAAATGACAGACGATATCTGAGCCTACAGCAGTGCGAACTTACTCAGGTTGTCAACTATTCATAGAGGAGTTGCAGTTATGACACACCTACTCCCTTTGGATTTAAAGTGGCCATGGTGGATTTGTTGCAGAATCCACCTTTCATAGTTACAATGGCATCTCCATAACGTATTCCCATTGTGTTGCTACAATATTCCCACAATATTCTATTCTGAGACTCGGATAAAAAATACGATTGAGATTCCAGGACTGCTAAATCGTGATTACATTTATTGAATGATTTGCATGTATATTTAAAACACTCTACCTTCCCCCACTTATCCATCTATATATATATATATATATATATATATATATATATATATATTTTCTGTACTACTTATCCAGTTCAGGGTCTTGGGTTTGCTGGAGCCTATCCCAGCTATTACCAGGCGAAAGGCAGGGTACATCCTGGACAGCTCGCCAGCTTGTCTCAGGGCCAGCACAAAGAGACAGACAACTAGTCACACTCACTCCTAGGGCCAAGTTAGAGTGGTCAATTAACCTAACATGCATGTCTATGGCCGGTGGGAGGAAGCCGGAGTACCCGGAGAGAACCCACGCATACACAGGGAGAACATGCAAACTCCACATAGGAAGGCCACTGTTGGAGTCAAACTAGCAACCTTCTTACTGTGAGGCCACTGCAGCCTAGTTCTTGTGTGTGTGTGTGTGTGTGTATATATATATATATATATATATATATATATATATATATATATATATATATATATATATAGGGATGCAAGGATAAAAGGGATGCAACAATACGTGTATTCATATCGAACCGTTCAATCGAACTGGTCAGTACAGGTGTGTATCGAACCGTGAGCATTGCGTATTGAATATTGAACAATACTGAGTTTTTAATTTATTTAATCAACTTGTGTTTTGATGAGGAGCTCTGTGTTGAAAACTCAGTGGATCTGTGTTCAACTACAATCAATTCTAGCATCTGGAAGTCTTTGGTGTCTCGTTGAGTATGATCCTGATGGTAAAACAAAAGGACATTGGGTTAAAAAGACCATTAAAATATATTTTGAATCGAAAAACTATTGCACCATGACACTAAAGTATCAAACCAAACCGAACCGTAAATTTTTTTGCATTGTTGCACCCCTAGCCGCTAATATATATATATATATATATATATATATATATATATATATATATATATATATATATATATATATATATATATATATATATATTTATATACATATATATGTATATGTCCAATCCCCACACTACATCTTCTCTAAGAGATTATACAAAGGCAATTACAGGCTGTGACATTTACTGGAATTATATTAGCAGTAGGAATACAAATTGCATACTAAAGTGATACCTAAAATTACTAGCTGACACACAGACCTGTGCTAGCACTAGATAATGTCAGAGTATGAGATGCACTGCCATTGCACTTCTGTTCAAGAACAATCAGAGCCATGTCTCAGAGACAGGTACTGCAGGTTTTCAACCTCTCATCTATGCCAGGTTACACACTTGATAAAAAAAATGACCCATGTTTGGCACAAATGTCAGGTTTCATTATTTGGTCATTAAGCATCATCTGTATGTTGAACAGCGCAGATATGATCCATAGATGGTTTGGTCTATCCAGCGACGAAACCTGGACACGGCCGTGTAGACTCCGGGAAACTTTGCATCACCGCAGCCATTGCCCCAAGAGACCACACCGTACACCCGTCCTCTGCACACCAACGGCCCACCAGAGTCTCCCTGCGAGCACAAGACCACACCTTCTATCAGTTACCATGCAACAATGTACCTCAATAAAAAAAAGCCTTCAGTTTCATGTTATGTTGAGTCTTGAGCCTTGGAGGCAAACGTTTTAAGAAGCATTTGCTAATCCAGAGGGTTGGATGTCTCAGCCATAAAGGTTACTTGGTTTTTGTACGGCATTTGAGGCAAAACATGGAAATATTATACAGTTGTAACTTAAAGCCTTGCAACATTCTGTTCTCAAAATGTAATTGTATAAAGTCACTGACTTGGATGTATTATGCATTACATATAAAGCCCATTCCACATATGAGTAGTTAGAAAAGATGTCCTATTATAATTTTTCAACTATAGTAACCCATAATAACGTGAACATGACAGCTATAAAAAGTCATCTGCTAATTATGTATGTCTATGTTTCATGTATGAAGTATTCATGTGTATTTTTTATATAGAGAAAGATCAATATTTCACAGAAGCTGACCAGATGTGGTTAAGTGTCCAATTCCCATCAGTCCTTTGTTTCCTAGTTTCACATCTCTTACAATAGTTCATCATAACCCCTTGGAAAGTCTTCCACTGTTGTGTTAAATATAGCACATTTTAATTAGTCACTCAGTTCTTTACCTAAGGCAAAATATAGCCTACTGGTATATCACACATTGAATTTCATTTAATTTTTCTCTCACACCAAAAAGCTGAGAAACAACTCTCTCTCTCTCTCCTCTCTCTCTCTCTCTCTCCGACCACACCAAAAAACAAGTCCAAGCGTGCTTGTTTGCCACCACAAACAGGTTTATCTCAAAACTACAGTCATGTTTTCAGCGCTGTTGCTATTAGAGATGCTTTTCCATCTCTGCAACTACAGTTCCTGAAGCTGGGTTGCCATCTGTTTCATAAAAGCTTGTAGCTGAATCTATGCTGACATAACGAGCTGTATCCTCATACTGTCAGAGGGATGAGCTTTCCAAAACTGTTACTGTTTTGCTAAAAATGCAAGAGAATGAAGGCACATTCATGTGGTGCTATCTGATATGCATTGGGAAGCAAGGCCAGGACCACGGAGAATTTGTTATATCAAAGTGTATTTCATGTCTTTTCAGGGATTAAACAATCAAGTTTTTTCACAATGAGTCATACTGGGTGGCGACACCCATTTCTTGTACTTGCTGCTGAATCATTTGAAGATAAGTGTATTTGTTGTCTGTACCTTACATGCATCTTTTCCCCCAGCTTGATGTCCAGCGCAAATCATATTGGCTGTGATGTTCCCGTTAAAGGAGTCACTGCTGTTGCATCTTGCAGTTGAAACAATGGGCACCGTGACGGTCCTGAGCGTGACAGGGAAATGGCCTCCACCCAAACTATTGTAGCCCCATCCAGACACCCGACACACATGGCCTTCGACCACACCTGTCCCCTGTCTGGGAAGCGGCGCCAGTGACACAAATTTGTTCAGGATCATGGGGGCCCGCAACTGGACAGAAAACAAGAAGACGGGGTACATGTGATTACTATAATTTGAATTATGATAACCAAAATGTTAGTTAACCTAAAAGCAATTAGAACTGTTTGGTCCTACGGCCTTTAAACATCTCTTTACAGCATCAGAAAGTTTTTTGGGCATATTTTTGGCATGTAAACTGCCTGATAGATATAAAACAAAAAATTTGCAACTAGATTAACATTGCATATTAATGATAAAAACATTTTAGTGGCATAAACTGATAACTGTACGACTGAATCTCCACTTTTCCCCCGACAAAAACTCAAATCTTACCAAGTATATTTTTCTAATTTGTAGTCAAGATATCTCATCACACTCAAAATAGGACCAAATTACCTAAAGAGAAACATTTCAGTGAGATACAGGAACTTGTTTTAAGGCAATGCATCTTATTTCAAGAAATCTTATCAAGAAATTTTGCTTGTTCTATTGGCAGAATTTTTTTTTTTTTGCTTATTACTAGAGATGTTCAATATTGGCTTTTTTTTTTTTTTTTTTTTTTTTACTGATATCTGATATTGACCAACTCTTAAATTCTGATATCCGATATCAACCAATACCGATATATGCAGAGAACTGTGAGTTTGTATCTCTCATAGTCTGAGAAATTCAACAATAATCTACAGCAAAGATCTCAAAACAGCCTCAAATCAGCCAGAGGAGTTAATTTTGGACATCTGGCTGCCATATATCAGATGCTAGCAGGTATTAGCCAACATGTGACTAATTATAAAGTTTCTGACAACTTGGTAACCTAACCAACAACTTAAAACCAGAAATATTATGAGCAGCTTCAAAGCAAGTCAGTCTGTAGCAGCAGCAGCTGCACTATAGTCACATGACTCTAAAAGGAACGCTGGGATATGAAGTTCTTCCAGGTTAATAGGGACTTTTCTACATGCTGGACCGCTGCTAAGGGAACAAGATGTCGCGAGATTTTGTTGTTCCATAACAAAATCTTGCAAAATTTCATTTTTCAAAATATCGGTCCAAAAAAAACAATATCGATATTTTCTGCTATCATATTTTTATGCCAATATCGGCCGATAATATTGGGCATCCCTTCTTATTACAAGCAAAAAATTCTTGGCCACTCTTAAAATACGTAAAAAATATTTTGAAAATTACACTCACATATACATATTTTTTTTTCTTTCTTGTAATAAGCAAAAAAAATTCTGCCAATCGAACAAGCAAAGTTTTCTTGATAAGATTTCTTGAAATAAGATGCATTGCCTTAAAAAAGGTTCTTTTATCTCACTGAAATGTTTCTTTTTAGGTAATTTTGTCTTATTTTGAGTGTGATGAGATATTTTGACAAGAAATTAGAAAAATATACTTGGTAGATTTGAGTTTTTGCAGTGTCTGCAGTACCTTAATGAGCATGATGTCAGCGTTGTTGGTGCTCTTGTTGTACAGTGGATGGACAACCAGCCGGTGGGGTTTAGCATACTGCTCAGTACCCTCGAAAATATTTACTTTGTAGTCTCCTGCCACTATCATCATCTGAGCTGTCCTAAAACACAATGCATATTCATTTTAGATCCTGTTCATCAACAAATCAAGCAAAAAAAAAAAAAAAAAGGATCATTGGATGGAGATTTGTTAATCAGATTTTAATATTTTAATTTTGTTTTAGCGAAAACCTCCTCTTTTTTTACACATACATGAGAAATGACCAGTGTATAAAATAACAGCTGTGAATGTGCATGAGCCCTGACTGTCACCACCATGAGTTGTTTGCCTCCCAGTGAACAATGGCTTATTGTAAGCAGGCAGAGCTCAGACTGTAAAACAATTTCCTGGATCCAGAGAACATCACACTTCACTGTCTTTCCGTTTAACCCTCCCACACTGATGATGCTGCAGCAAGGTCACCTGACACAACTGTATCTGTGTGCTGTTTGACTTCCAAATGGTGGCCTTGTTGTGACATTACCTACCTCTACCAGAGCGGATATTTGCTTTGAGGCATCTGTGGGGACCATCTGCTCCCATCATGCCAAGTTAAGCTTTTTATAGGGACTTTTAGTCCACAAGAAAAACACCAGAGTTTCACTCTAAACATTTCAGACACAGTTTTTCTTTACC
Organism: Atherinomorus stipes; assembly: GCA_023101725.1. Classification (NCBI taxonomy): domain Eukaryota; kingdom Metazoa; phylum Chordata; class Actinopteri; order Atheriniformes; family Atherinidae; genus Atherinomorus; species Atherinomorus stipes. The sequence continues at coordinate 2,599,126 of JALJCO010013346.1, read as the reverse complement.
TTTAGGAAAGTTTTATCACAATCTCTCCGGTCACATTTTAAATTAATATGTTTGGTGATACTGTAGAGGATTTTTTTTCACAAAACTTGTCAATCTGTAGACAAAAAACTTTGGAAGAGAGAAAATACAGTTTTATTTTTTTCCCTTGATTTCTTTATTTTCTTATTCTTTACACAAGTATTTAAAATGATTTTTTTTCCCAACAGGTCTAATAGTCATATCTGTTGTAGAATCAAAGTACCACCTTCACAAGCAGCATGAGAAATTATGCATCATACAAGCAGATTTAACTGTCAAGTCAAGCACAAAAACACTTCAGTAAAACAAATTTCACTTCCTAGTTGGTTAGACAAAAATATTTTTGCAGTTGAATCAGAAAATAATTATGGGTTAAGGTAGACATACATTCTTTTCACAATGCAACCATCATGTTACTGATGCCATTTTACAGATTATCATGGATACATTATAATGCATCATATAATACAAACTTAAGTAATTTCCTGGTTGGCTTTAGGCTGTGACATCCCCTGGGCTGTGTCTCAAACCGCACACTTGAGCACTTCAAACACTATTTTTTAAAGTGTGTAGTGCGTTCATGTTGTCATTTAAGTCAAAATTCAGTTCTCTGAAAGTTCCAGGATGTTGCCCTAATAAGGGCCAAAAACGAAGCACACTACTCGCACTAAATGGACGCCATCTTGCTGATGTAGCGGAAGAGGTGGGACTTTCAAACTGTTTTCAGAGCTGTTTAATGGCGGTGAACCCCTGCTGCATCGGAGGCGGTATTGTACTGATTTAAGTAACGTTTATGAAATTATTCAGACATAACTTCTAATGTATATTGTGGCATGCTACCAAGCTGTTCATTCCCTGATGACAGTTATGATCTGGGGCCTGTCCGACGAAGCCGGATTAACATGCCCGGGATTTCTCTCTGTTACCTGGGTTGACTTAACCAGACATCTGCGGTCTTGATAAACGGTACTATGAAGCTGGTTATCAACTCGGTAATTCAACCCAGGGTTTTCTAATCTTAATCAGTGTGCTCTCACTTAAAAGGGCGGCGTTGGAAGCATCTGACCAATTGCAGACATGGAGAAATAGAGAGCGACATATTTCACCATGGAGGAGCAGATGATGATACGTAGATATGTATATATGTATATATATTATATATATATACATGTATATTATTATACATATATATGTATAGATATGTAGAATTCAGGAACATCATTCAGGCCAAAGCAACACGGTCGCTGCAGCAAAAACCAGGAAGGAATGCTGGCAGAAAATTGCAGACTCTGTTAATGCGTAAGTCCGTGTGATTGTACAATCATAAAACAATATCGGACTCTATCATTTAGTGTCCTTAATCACACTACAGCGCTTCCTCTGTGGATTTCCTTCTCATACTGTATAGCCAGATATTTCCAGGCTTAGGCTCATGCACTCATTGTAACGGCGTGGATGGGCGTGCCTCCATAAATTCATGATTTCTGCATGTATGACCTCTTAACCATATTATTTCAGATGCAACCCCAGCGGCGCAACATGATCATGAGAACAAAACAAGAATATAATCAGCGTCGCCAACGGTGTGCATGAAATTACCATTGAATGAATGAATGAATGAATGATTTTATTGAGTGGGATTTGAACACTGTGCACAATTCGGCTACAAAAATTTAACTGCATCAATACAGCACTAATATTTGTTTTCACTCGAGGTGAGGCGTTGGTTTATATTAAAATTAATTTATTGAGTCTATTAACCTGAATAAAATGTCAGTGCGATGCAGAGCATCTGTGGTGTTTTCGGTGCGGCTGCGATGCGTTACATTTGCGATGTTCGACTTCAATAGCTGACAGATGTAACGGAGTCCAGCAGAGGAAAATCTATATCTTTCATATAAAGTGTCATCTGGCAAATCAAAAGGGTTGCACCATCTCTGAATATTCTCTCTCTTCTAAGAGTTCCTCTCATGATCTGCGCACCAGCTTCACAAGTAAAAGTGGGCAGGTCATTTTCCAAGTGCGCTAATTGGTCAGGGGTGGTGCTTTTATACTCTGTGATCTCTTATCCAGAACTTAACCTGGTCCGGACCAGGTTAGGCGTTCACATAAGTTACCGGGGAGATATAACCCAATCAGAAGTGAACCAGCGTCATAGGACAAAAACCCAGGGTTAACCCTGAAGTTACCTCGATAAGAGAAAATCCGGCTTCGTCGTACAGGCCCCTGGTCATTTGTTTGAGGTCGCGGTTATACTGGCTCAGTAGAGTTAGCTCATGTTAGTGGTCAAAGCTAGTCCTTCACTTCCGGTAAGTGCAGTGCTCTATTCGGGTCAGCATTTAGCAACAATAGTGTGCTCTACAGACAAAGTACACAGTGCACACTGCGCTCTGAGTTCCAGTGCACTCGGACAAGTGCGCGGTTTGAGACACGGCTCTGGTAAAGGTTACATATTACTTGGCAAGGATCTGTGATGAATAATGGTTTTAGCTAAATACATTCTTGAAAGAATAAACTGTCCCCATTATGGACATCATTTGGTCACATATTCTTTGGATGTAATGGGCTCTATGCACAACTCCACTCCTTCCTGAACTTAAGGTAGTTCCTTTGTTTCCTGTCTTTCATTACTGGATGAACTGATGAATTTAGGTGTGTCTGACCTCAGTAACTGGCCGGACACACCTGGATTAATCAGTTTGTCCACTAATGAAAGACAGGAAACAAAGGAGCCACCTTACGTAAGTTCAGGAAGTAGTGGAGTCGTGCATAGAGCCAGTTGTACTCAGCATCTCCCTGCATACACATCTGCCACATAGACATGTTTCAGGGAGAAGTTTGTCTCCCCCTTTTCTTTTCTTCTTTTTGTTGACTCAAAGTCTTAAAACAGCAACACAGCCTAATAAAATCAGATTTGGTTTTGAATGCATACAGATAGATTTGAGAGGTTCCTGTCTCCAGTTAGGAGTAAGAAATGAGTTGGGTTTCATTTCACAAGCAAAGCAAATGTTGTAATTCTCTGCATCCTCACTGGCCTTCCAGCAACAGTTCAATAGTCTTTGGATTGTACATGTATGGGCTTAATTAGTTTCATTGGCTGCACCTGTGAAGGAATACGTAAAGCATGCCTGGGGCCTGTACGACGAAGCCGGATTAACATGCCCGGGATTTCTCTCAGTTACCTGGGTTGACTTAACCAGACATCTGCGGTCTTGATAAACGGTACTATGAAGCTGGTTATCAACTCGGTAACTCAACCCAGGGTTTTCCAATCTTAATCAGTGCGCGCTCACATAAAAGAGGCGGCGTTGGAAGCATCTGACCAATCACAGACATGGAGAAACAGAGGAGCGACATATTTCACCATGGAGGAGCAGACGATGATACTTAAGAAATATGTAGAATTCAGGATCATCGTTCCTGAATGATAACACGACATTATCATTAAGGAATGATAATAAATGGCTCCATTTATGCTGCAGCAACACAGTCGCCGCAGCAAAAGCCAGGAATTAATGCTGGCTGTCAATGCGCAGCAAGTCCGTGCGATTGTACAATCATGGAACAATATCGGACTCTGATCATTTAGTGTTCATCACACTACAGCGCTTCCTCAGTATATTTGCTTCTCATACTGTGCATATGGATATTTTAGGCTCATATCGTTGAACGTGTTGTAACCCTTCACCATGCCGGCATGGGTGGGTGTGCGCTCCATAAATTCATGTTTTCTACATGTGTGACCTCTTAATCACATTATTTCAGATGCAACCCCGCAGCGCAAGACGATCATGGGAACAAGTAAAGAACAAATACAAATATATAATCCAAACCGGCCATTGACGAGATTCTATGCTGCCACACTCTTTCATGAATGAATGGAATTTCATTTAATATTTGTGCAGCCCACAGGGGAAAAGCGGGTATTACATGACATGTTTTTATACGTTTTCAGTGTCGCCAACGGTGTGCATCAAACTACCAGTGAATGAATGAATGAATAAATAAATGAATGACGTTTTACTGAGTGGGACCGTGAGCATAATTCGGCCACAAAAAATAAGCTTTTCAGCTACATCAGTACAGCACTAATTTTTTTTTCACTCGAGGTGAGGCGTTGGTCTATATCAAAATTAATTCAATTAGTCTAACATTAATAAAACCTCAGTGTGATGCAGAGCATCTGTGGTGTTGTCGGTGTCCGGCTGCGATGCGTTACATTAGTGATGTACGGCTCTAACAGCTGACAGATGTAACGGAGTCCAGCAGAGGAAAACCTACATCTTTCATATAAAGTGTCATGTGGCAAATCAAAAGGGTTGCACCATCTCTGAATATTCTCTCTCTTCTAAGAACTCCTCTCACGATCTGCGCACCGGCATCGACAGGATCTTCTAAAAATGGGCAGGCCATTTTCCAAGAGTGCTGATTGGTCAGGGAGTGGTGCTTTCATAGTCGGAGATCTCTTATCCAGAACTTAACCTGGTCCAGACCAGGTTAGGCGTTCAGCATAAGTTACCGGGGAGATATAACCCGATCAGAAGTGAACCAGCGTCATAGGACGAAAAACCCAGGGTTAACCCTGAAGTTACCTCGATAAGAGAAAATCCGGCTTCGTCGTACAGGCCCCTGGTGTGGCTTGCAGGGAGGCAACTATACTCTTTTTTTTTTTTTTTTTTTTTTATTATATTTTTTTTTTTTTTTTTTTTATTTTTTTTTTTCCTTTTTCCTTTTTTATTTTTTAGATTTATTTTTATAAAAAAAATAAAAAACAATTAAAAATAATATACTAAATAATAAAAAATAAAATTTTTTCTTCAAAATTACTTATTCGATCATGTCTTGGAAGACCTTGAGTTGTGCGAGTTTGTTTGCTCGCTTTGATCGGAAACAGGTGTTGAGTCATGTCATTAAAAATCTTTAAAGTCTTTAAAAGCAAACACACACCTCTTATCTGGCATTTTTATACATTATTGGAAGTGTTTAAATTTCTTTTAATCATTTCAGTTTTCCTGTGAGCTTTTCTTATTCACATTTTGAAAATGTGCATCAAGAATAGCAATGACGACCCAGCTATTGTTATTTCAAAGTTTTGCAATTTCATTTTAGGACCTTCCCTCTAAAATGGTGAAGCAGTTGTCACAAGAACTGCCTTGCCTTCCTCACGCTTTCAAAAACTGGGAAATTAAGAAAAGAAAAAAAGTTGGCTTTTTAGAGATAAATCTGATTTGTTTGATTTAATTTAATTCAATTCAGTAGATGTTTCAGTTTCATTTGATTTTATTGCAAATCTTTCAAACAAATCTATCACAGTCCCAAAATAACAATGAAGAGCTAGAAATGGGCTTAATATGTCACTTCAAAGTTCATAGTTAGATGATAACGGCATTCTTACCCGATGTTGCAGTGTGCTGCAGTCAGAACCCAGTACCTGTGGACTAATGATCCACCACAGAAGTGTTGGCCACTGGTGCTCTGTAGTGACACAATATACTTGATGGAGTTTGGTGCAGCAGCGTAACCACCGACTATACGGCCCTGCATAAGCACTCGACCTGCATGGAGACATAAACATAAGAACTTTATGCTGAACGAGAGCTGTTCTTTATGTCTGAGGACTCACAGGGCATGTAAGGGTATATTTGCTGTAGATTCTTGATGGATTCTGAAAAGCTTTTTCAGTTCTGATTAACAACTTATAATTGTTTTCAGTCAGTGCTAAGAGAGCTAAATCTGGGTGGACTTAAAAAAAAATCCTTTACTCCAAGCAAAAGATTGAATACCTTTCATTTGTATAACAGCTCAGTTACACTTAAGTCTATAAAACAAGGTCAGCCTTCAGTGGGTAAAATAGAAACCTAATGATTTAGCCCTCCTGATCCCCCCCCCCCCCCCCCCCCCCCCCCCCCCACCATGTCATTTACCTGGCTTTACAATTAGTGGATTTCTGTCGCCTACAAGGTCACAATGTGATTAAGTCAATGTAACACTGCCTATCTCACCCTTCAGTGTCACCACCTTACTCTAGCTTTGGAAACATAGTGGGGAACCCTCGCGCACACCTTATGCAACAGCTAAGCCACAGTACACTGACTTCATGCTACACAGTCAGAGACATGGTGGGAACAGTGAGGACCATTTCCTACAAATATCTCCAGCTGTGGGTGGAAATACAGCTTACCAGCACATGATAATTTGAAGAGTTCATTTGCAAAAACAGTTAATCACCATTTAGAAAAAACAGAGTTAACTGCTTCTGCAAATAAACTCATCTACTTTTTAAATATTTTCATCAAATGACACTCACATGAAATAGAGGGTTTTAAAGGGAACCGGCGCCCCAATGATGTTAAATGGAGATAGGAGGTTTGTACCCGACAGCGACGAAAAGCAGTTAACTCTGTTTTTTCTAAATGGTGGTTAACTGTTTTTGCAAATGAACTCTGCATTTATAGTGAATGTTTTTGCACTGAAAGGCTTGTTATGGATTAAAATGGTATGAACAGCTGTTAAAGAAGTTGTTTTTCTAAACTTTTTTGTCAAGAAATAAAACATCAACTTGATACCAATCAATAGCATGACCCACAAGCTTCTTTGTCCATTGGATACTTGTTTATCACGTTGGCTGAATGTTTGAGGTCAATATATTGAAGAAGGTCCACTGATGATTGAGGTCAAGTTTTTGTCAAGCGATTTTTTTTATGTTCCCTGAGGCTATCCAAGGCTATCCAAGGCTATCCTGGTGAATTAAAGCAATTCTGATACCAACATCTCAAGGCAGCACCTCAGGGCGCACAACACAATGCAGCACAATGCTTCTCCATGGCCAACCACCGAGGGAGGCTTACTTTTCCAAGACAAAATCTTAGCCTTCCTTGTCTGCACTTCTATTGCATTTTATTGTCCGTCTTTAAGTTTTACATGGTGTTTTTAAGTATGTTTTTTTCTATTCACCCATTTATAAAACTCATACAGTGCCTCTTGTTCTATTTATAAACACTATATATGCAGTGCTTTTTGCCTGACTTGCATACAATCACACACCATTGGTCACATCAGGGGCCAAGTGGAGTTCAGTGTCTCGCCCAGGGCCACTTCAACACGTGGAAGGGCTTGGGATTGAACTGCCAATGTTCTGAATGAAAGGAAAAGCATTCATCCTCAAGAACAGCATGCACTGTAAGGGTCAAGCATGATAGAAATGCAGAGATTTATTTATCTCTTCTTTATTATCATCTTTTTATTTTTTGTTCCAGCCACGGGGACAGATCACCTTGTTGTTGCACATGGCATAAAGATTCTTTAGGAAAGCATCAGGCAACCAAAGACTTTCAAAACCTTCCAACAAGATGTTGATCTGAAACTTGGAGCTTAACTTGGTTTAAAATGATAAACAGAAAAATTTGTTGTTGTTATTTTAGACCACTTTAGCTTAAATCTAAATCTGACTCTGTTGTCAGTCCCCACAGAGACCACCATCTCCAATTTCTTCACTTTGGATTCTTAGAAATGGGATTGTATCCATGCATATATGAAAAATTATATTCTCTGCAAGCACTCTTCTAACCTTCGCCAGTCTCACTGGGGAAATTTAAACACTGGGAATTTAAATATTAGATGTTAAGCTGACATAAAAATAAAAACTAAATAATATAGCTAAAAAATAATAAAAAACAATAAAAAATAATAAAAAAATAAGTCAAATAAGATAAAATAGGACACTACAGAAAAATGTAATGGAAAAAATAGTATAAAATATATATTAAAACAAACTCATGAATTATGTGAAAATTTCAGTTGTGCTTGAAAGTTTACATGCCCTTCCATTAAAGACAGAAAAAATCAGCTGCCAGTGAAATAAGTTGAAATTGACAAAAGTAACAATCAATAAAAAACTCATGAACATCATGACATTGTTCTTGTGTTGTGGTTCAACAGAAATATTAAAAATAAACCAAAAAAGAAAAAAAAAACTTAGAGGAAATCGCTGCAATCAGGTGTTTTATGTAACGTTCAAAAAGACTTTTACCCCTGTTGACAGGTATTTTGGTCCACTGTTTATAGGCAAGGGGCTTTAATTTGTCTGGGACAGTTTTGTTTGTTTGTATATTTCCCAAAAAATTAAACAAAAAAATCAAAATCAATATTTTATTTTACTGGGTGGAATCAGAGTAGATTCAAGGAGCAAAATATAATAAAACTAACTTCAAGCTGGTCAAATAATTCACATGATCATATTGTTTATATACACATTCAGTTTTAATTGGCATATAGATAAAGCAGGCAGCAGTCAGTTAGACTGTCAGTACGGTTAACTGAAAAATAGTAAACATAAAATAATTCTTAAAAAATAATCCTCCAACTGATATCCACAATTAAACAAAAATGATCTAAATTTAACTTTCATACCTCAATAATAATTACAGTGGCACAGTTATAAACAATTTTGAACAATTGTATCTCTTATTGCACCCCAGGTCAGTTCCTCATTCTGAAGTATTGCAGGAGGATTTTCTGGGTACGCAACAGGTTCAGGTGCATCATCATCATCAACGTCATCATAGAGAAGGACATCGCAGCAACATTGTGAAGCACAATACAGGCAAGTATTATGCCTCACGCTCTCTATGGTTCCAGTAAAGAAGCTTCTCCTCTCCTCAAAACTCCATTTAAACACTTACACATCTTATCTTATAATACAAAACAAAATATACAAATCACACATACAGTCGTCCTCAAAATTATTCATACCCTCCAATTAAAGAAGGAGAAAAAATGAGCTGTCAGTGAAATAAGCCGAAACTGACAAAAGTGATATTAAATAAAAATTCTATGAAAATCGTAACATTGCTTTTGAAATGTGGTTAGAAAGAAATATTAAAAACAAACAAAAAAAATAAACAAGTAAATAAGCATGATGGGGCTCTGCAGCTAGAATTTTGCTGAGCAACACTTTGAGGCAATCAGTGCAATCAGGAGTTTTCTCTAATGTTCATAAAGACGTCTGCACGTCTTGACAGGAATTTTGGTCCACTGCTCATGGGAAAGGTGCTGTAATGTGTCTTGTTTTGTTTGTTTTTTAAAAAAAATATTATTTACAGCCAAAATTCAAAAGCAATAAATTATTTCACTGAATCATAATTTTGTAAATTTTTATTTATTATTAGTTTCTTTAGTTTCCTGCTATTTGAATTTCTATTGTGAATTTAATCTTTTCTTTAATTGGAGGGTAGGAATGATTTTGAGGATGACTGTATAGTTGTACAAATTTTTTTTTAAGTGTTTATGTTTCCCCTGTGTTTTCAAATAAAATCTTAGAGTAAAGCTACAATATTCTACCTGTTATTCTTATTATAGCTGATATTGTAATATTTAGTCTCATGCAGAGCAACTTTCATCCAAATTTGGTAATCCTGGAAAGTCTGTTTATGGATCAGAGTAATCCAGTCCAATGTTGCTATGAACAACCAGAATAAAAGTAAGACGGATGATTTGATCCTGGAAAGTGAAAAATGGGATTCCCAAATCCCAAAAACTTTTATCCAGATTGAATCTTTTGAACAACTGGCCTCTGGATTCCCGTAAGAATTCCTTGCAACTTGATGTTCCCACTTTGCAGTTTAGATCTTATGGCTAAAAACACCCAAAATAGAAGCCAATGGGGTTTTGAATCGATAAAATAGGAGGGGTAGTACAGTTTCTTCAAATCTGAGCCTAAGGTTTGAGAGTAGTGGTGATACTTTCTTGATGCTTCTATGCTCTTGGAGGAATGTGCCGAAGTGCCTATATGTGTAGAATGAGTCTTCTAGTGGAACAACTCACGGCGCAGGCGGCATTTTCCTCCAGCAAACTGCTATGCTCGACATAGCGTATCTGTTTGTATGCTGTCTACATCAGAAGTCCACGTCACTTGACTGTTCAAGGCATCAGGGAAGTGACATTTTAGAATCAGATTTCCAAAAAAAAGTAACAGAAAACTTTCAATTCTTTTTTTTCTTATTGTGTATTAAACAAATGAGATATCTGATGTAATCTGAGCTGAGTTTGGGGACTATTTCTTTACTCCTCTTTCCAATATGCATGTGTGAAAGTAATCTTTTAAAAATATTGTGTCCTTTCAAATAAAGAGGAGTTTAAGCAAAAACAGAAAAATACAAAAAACATATTAATCAACTTACTGTGAACTGTTGTTAGATCCAGGAGCACACAACATAACCACAGAGGCAAATTCATCGTAGCAGAGGAAGTTTGGGGCCGTTATCTCACACCATACCAGAGACTGAACCACTGCAACCACATAACCAGTGTCCTCTGCTCCTGCTTGCTGGCCTGGACTACTAATTCTTTCCTTTCCGGAAACAGAAGGAATCAATCCTATCAACCTTTATTCTCAAGTTTCCTGTAAAAGAAAAACCCAGTTTTTAATTTCATTGCTCATCATGCAGCAGCAAGGTCCAACACTATGGCACTGACTGAGAAGGAAAGAGAGAAGAAAAAAGGAACAAAGTTCACATTCAAGAAAGTATCTACCATCAGAAGTCTGTCTTCTGACCCTCCTGACTTGTTGAAAGGCCTTATGTTGTTGCTATGGCAACACGGGGTGCTGTGCTGAGCAGGTTCATCTATACTGTATCAGCACACTCCGTTTCAGCATGCAGGCTTATCCCTGTTGAAATGTCTCAATGGCCTACTGTGAGCATATTTGTTTCTGTGTATGCTCGTTTCTGTGTGTGTGTGTGTGTGTGTTTGCATGTTGCCTGGCTTTGTTGTGTAGACAGAGATATTCTCTACACAAAGTGTCTGCGTGAGCCAGTAGCTACCATCGAATCCGTGTCAGGAATGTGGATATTTCATTGTTATCAGTATGACAATCATGACGACAATGATAACGATGACGATGATGATGATGACGATCAAGAACCCTCTGGCAAATCAACATCATCCATACCATGGGGGATGGGAATTTCGCCTGACCTCCTCTGTCCCACATTTACAGCAGGGTGAATAATTGATGCTTCACCCGGCAGAATGGGAGAGATGGCTTTGTGTGGCCTCCCACTGTCAGGTATTTCTTTAGCTGACACTTCTGTCGCCCTAAGGTGCAAAACACAGCAGTTATGGGCAAAGCAATTAACAAAAAATAAAAAATAACTTTACTTTCACCACCATTCCTCACACAAAGTAATAACCTTCAGCAGCTAAAGTAAAAAACTATCTTCAAAAAGCAACATTTTGTATTAATAATGAAGATGCAGCTTATCTGCAGCTATAACTTTCTCAGCTGGTTCCCTAATGCTGGTTTGTGGTGTGGAGCTGCCTTTGGTGTATGTGGGTTATTGAAGAAAAGTAAATAGTTACTTTAATTTATAATAAGGCAGAACCCATATGTGAAAAGAAACTACAGAGTTAATGATTGCTGCCATGTTTATGCAACTCACACTGTACACACATAAAGGTGAGTTATTGTGACTAGTGTTAAAGTTCAACCTGTTACATTAACTGGCAACTGACAGCCAAAATTATCTGTGGCTGCTGTAGGGGTGTGGCAAGATATAGATACACTGAAATACTGCGATATTTAATGTTGTAATATCATATCGATAAAAAAAAATTTAAAAAAATGCTGTATCGATATTTTCACAAACAAAATCTCACCAGATTTTGTTGTTCTATTTACAACAGAAGAAAAGTCCCTGCTTTGGCTCTGATATTTACAGTGGGAGAGCCTTTTCTGTTGTGGCCACCCATCTATGGAATACCCGCCACTATCTATCAGATCTGCTGAGTCTGTCACCATTTTCGAGTCAGCATTTAAAACCTTTCTTTTTAGCCAGGTGTTTGGAGGTTAATCTCCTCCTGCTGTGATGTATTTGTATTTGTTGCCTATTTATTCTTTAATTCTTACTTTTTTGATTGATTTTTACCTTCTATTTTTATCTTACTTTTGTTGTTTGTCATTTTTGTGGCTCCCTCCTCCTCCTTAATATTATTGTTTTTATGTTTCCCCTGTTTTTAACGTATGCTTTAAAAAAAATGTAATTCTTATTTTTATCAATGTGTTGTTATTGGTCTCTGATGTTGCCAAATTATATTTCAAGTGTTTTGGCATCCCATGCCATATTTGTCAATTGTTCAGCACCTTGGGCAATCGGTTGATGTTAAGTGTGCTCTATAAATAAACATGAACTTGAACTTCAGTATGTGCATCTGCAGGTTCGGGTTAAACTTTACACATAGTGGAAAGTACAAATTAAAATGTGTGTCAAGGTTTTTTAGAGACCACCCAGTTGGTTGAGATTATATTGCACTGACTGAAATGTTTATATTTCATATGTGCTAATATGTGTTTTCATATACTCATATACTATTTTGTTTTACTGTTTTATTAGTTTCACATGAATTGTATATGTACTATTCCAGCTCAGCTGTGGGAATATAGTTTTCAAAAGCACTTTATTTTTATTTCATTTGCACATCTATTCAGTTGGGGTTTCCCAAAGTGAGAAATATTTATGTTCAGAGGGGTGATTGGAAATGGTTTTATTATGAGATCCAAGTGGCAACAAAACCTGTCAAAGTTTAATGAATGGGACATGAATTAATTAAATTTAATTGATTTTGACTCATTTTGTTGTTTCAGTTATCCATTACATGCAGATAGGTACAACTTTCATTTAAAACTGCATTTTAAATTTCTCTGAAGTGCCGACAATATCTAAATATATCTCAGTGTCACAATATCACAATATTGTATCATATCATGACCCACCAAACGCGATACATATCGTATCGTGACGTCTTTGCCAATACCCATTCCTAGGTGCTAGTAGCTTAGGGGCGCCCAAAGTCAGTCCTTAAGGGCAGCTGTTCTGCAGGCTTTCAATGTTTCCCTCCATGAATGTTTCTTGACTCAGTTAGATTCGATCCTACAGCCTATGACGTTTTGCACAATGACTCATTCATTTGAGTCAGGTGTGTTGGAGCAGGGAAATATCCAAAACCTGCAAGATTGTGGCGGTTGAGGACTGGAGCAGGACGCCCCTGGAGTAGCTCAGTGGCTCTGTTAACCTGCAACAATACAAAAGCAACCAACTATTTCTTGTATGCTACAGTCCACTTTAACCACATTTGTAGCATGATTAAACATCTGTGTCTTGATATTCAAAATGATTCTCATGATAATTTGGCACTGATGACAGCTATGCAGCCTTGTGCAACCAGCTTTTGTGGCAACACCAAAGCCTTCAGCTGAAGGAAAAATCACTGCATAAAATCAGCATGAGGATCAAAACTAGTGTGCTCATCTTATTTTCAGTCGTGATTCTTTTTATTTCTATTTTATAGTTGAATTGAAGAGTCAGTAGCAATCACTGGGCAGCAGAGCCAATGACGCAGAAGTTGTTTCTATCTCTTCTGATAGGCTGGAGAAAATATATGAAATCTGGTAAATCTTTTATTATTATCATTTGTTCAATTTTATTTATTTAACCTTTTAACCAGGCAGGTTCATTGAGAACCAGTCCTCATTTACAATGAAGACTTGGGCCAGAGGCAACAATAAAACATATGATAGCATGTACATGTCATATAGTAATACTCTGCCTCCTTGCGTTGATCATTTTTAAAGACTTAAGCTACAAAATATAATTCAGTATAAAAACATCTTTAAATTTTAGTTTCATGTGAAAACATTCTTATTTGCACTTTGCACATCTGCCACTTTCCCTTTTACAAACAATGAACCATGACTTATAAGCTACGACTTTATACACAAGTACTGGTCATTCATGTGAATATGAATGGATTATAAACCATTGTATTGATAGAAACCTAAAACCCACTTTGATCAGTTAGAGTAAATTTATTGCTTTTACTGCTATTTTGATAATGTTAGTTGCTTCTATGTTGCCTCTCTGTTTAGTCGTCTTAATGGTGAGTAGTATTTTTTTGTTGTTTTATTATTAAAATTTTTTTCGCGTTTTACCCCCTCCTTCCTCGTTTTCTTTGGTCCTGATGTATGGGCTTTCCCGTCCCTTTCTTTTTTTTTGCTTTTTTTTTTCTTTTTCCTTTTTGGTAGTGCGGTAGCATTTTCACTTGCTTTTCAGCGTTCTTAAAAATTTTAAAAAATTTCATGTTATGCCTTCCCCCCTCCCCCCTTTTTTTATTTTTTTATCTTTTTTTTTTCTACATTCCAATTCTTATTTATTACCATCTTATATAACGAGGGGAGGGGTTGGGAAAGCTTTAGGGGGGGGGGGGGGCTTTTTTGTTGTGTTTTCTTTGAGATTTATTAGTAGAATGATACACAGTTGATTGCCTCTTCTTTCTCTTTTCTTTTCAGAGGAACTACCCATAACGGACTTTTATTCTCCCCCTGCATTCCATCCCCTCTCCCTCTTTTTTCCCCCAACCCCAAAAGTGAAATTTGATGCCATGGCCCTTTAATTTGTTACATGGAAACAAACAACAGTACCACTTCTAAATGTATTAAAGGGACTAGAGGCAGGAATTAAAAAACAACCAAACATGCATTTCTATTTTTTTTAATACTAATGGGTGATGAAGCGCTAAATACCAAAAATAACGTTTCCACCCACGTTTCTCTCTGTTGCCTTGAACGGGGTGTGTTGCAAAATGTGCTGCAATTCAGTGTCCGAATTTCCCACGCTGCCCTGCGGACGTGACGTCAAATGACAATACCTCCGCAGTTTTGATACAGAAAGAAGACGATTGCAGTAAATTCAAACACTGTAAACGATAGTTATGGATGCTTCTGCCGTCAGCAAACGATCCAGATCAATTGAAAGACACTAAAAAGTTTAACTCTGAAGAAAAAGCTTAGTAAACAACATTATAGCTTCAGTTTGTGCACGCTCCCGTGACGGCTTGGCTCTTGGCTGCAGTTACCTGAAGCGCCAGTCGCTTTAAAGGTCCCTTTAAAGTCCCTTTAAAGGACTTGCAATGTTTCGCTAGTTGCCACAAACATGCCTCTGCCACACATGCTCTTTCGCTTAAAGGCGTCCTTCTTCACTGTCTCTGTCATAAACACACACACACCAGGCACAAAAGCATCCTGTTCATCACAACAACTTTGCACCTGAGGGAAAGCTGAGCATGCTATCACCTTTCACACTCACAGGTGGAATAACACCTTTGGGATTACAGACTGTATGGAGGCTGTGAGTTACAAACCAAACATTCCCATGGGTGGGAACTCTGAATGGAAAAAAAGAGAAAAAAAGTGCTGGGAACCTAAATGAGAGTGACACCTGGGAGACAGATAAGGATGAGAAGGAGGAGGGACACCACAGTGTATCTCTGCTGGATCAGACTTATCAATACACACCAGACTAAAGCTCTGATTCAGCATGGTTTATTTCTTTCAATCTTTTTATTTTCTTTAAGCATGACTGTTTATTTTGACCCCGAGTTAATGTGAGAGGAAAGATGTGCTCAACATGACGCCAATAATTCTTGCTCTATATGTAATACACACAATTTCTAAAAGGTTTTTTCCTTAAGTATAGAAGAAATGCTGCTTTGCTCTGCTTCTTCTCAGGTTGATAAAACACCAGAGGCAAATATATCACACTCCTCTTGTCCTGCTCTCTGTAACATGATTGGATATACAAACAGTATGTCTTACAAGTATAATCTAACACTTCTCTGGCTTGTTGGGTTTCATTTCTGTAAAGCTTTACTTTGTTTGCAGCGCTGAACAAAAGGCTGATGCTGTGAGAACAAAGGCCCATGGAAAAAAAAGGTGTAATGAAAGAGAAGTCTTTTTTTTTTGTACTGGGTCACATTCTGTCCTTCCTGCATGTTACAGACACTTTAATAATGGTGGGGAATAAAAAGAGGGACAGGCGTGCATACAGTATAAAAGCATCCTGAGAGTGATCAAACTTCTCCTGGAACGCCATCAGTTTAAAATCGTCATTGAGCGTGTGGATGCTAGCAAGTGGACTCTGACTTCACTGTTGATAAGGTGAGGCAGTTTTGTACACAATGGGAGCGTAGACAAAAGAATAGCATAATGTGCGGATAGTATTCAGATAGTTTATTATGCTACACTCTCAGATAGTATATTATACTATCTAAAGCCATATAATACTCTACTATACCATCAAAAGGATGATTTTTTTTGATGCAACATGAGTTAAGACCAATTTTGGAAGTCACAGAAAGGTGGCTGGAAATCTTGGCTCTGTTTACTGTGCCAGTTAAACATCTACATAATCAGCCAATAACATGAATTTTTAAAATCAATTTAAAAAATCTATTTTTGGAGATTTTTGGCCTTTGAGAAAACTTGATGCAAGACCTGATGATTAATCATGAAACTTCATGTATTTTATGTAGTATTCACGTTATTTCCATTTGGTTCTTTATGAGACTTGAACCTGTATGGCCCCATTTGTGCTCCAATAAATAAATAAATACATATTGCATACTTATTCAGTGAATGATCTTACTTCTGAGAAATCTGTGACAATGTAGGAAAACTCCAAATAAATGCATATAACCTTTTTAATCAGTGTTCACAAGGATTTTCTGTGCACAGCTGTGATTGTCTCTGTATGTTTCTGTCCTAGCTGCTATGATGAAACTGGCTCCATCTGGTCATTTCTTACTGTTTGGCCTGCTCGTTATTGACCTGACAGGTGAGGTTCATGTCAAGGATGATAAAGAGTATCATTAAATACTCTCTTCCTGTCTCTAAATTTGTTCAATTTTAAATAAAATCATCAAATGTACTTGTGTGTTATGTTTCCAGGTGTGTTTGGGGGCAGAATTATTGGGGGTAACGTGGTAGAGCCTCATTCCATCAAGTATCAGGCCTCTCTCCTGTACAGAGGATCCCACTTCTGTGGAGGCACCTTGATACACCCGCAGTGGGTGGTGTCTGCTGCCCACTGCTGGAGGCCGTAAGTTATTGCAGATCTACAGCTGCAGCACTCATTCTGATCTCCACATGCTGTACACTGATCATGCATTTAGGCTGATGAAATACAATCAAGGCTGCAAAAAAGAAAAAAGTATTTTAGCAATGATTTGTTTTTACTTGATCACTTTAAAAGAGTCATACTGTACTGTTATAATCCAATCATATACTCTGATTTATATTTTCCCTTCAAAGATCAATATGATAGTATTTTGATTTTGTTTGTCTTGTAGGAGTCACATGATAAAAGTGGTCCTAGGTCAGCATAGCCTTGTAAAGCCGGATGGATTTGAGCAGTTCTTCAACATCTCATTAATCATCAAACACTACCAGTACAATTACTGGATGCTTGACAATGACATTATGCTGCTGAAGGTAAGGAACAACAGTGAGAATAAAGCATAGGGTTGAATAATGATGCAAGAAATTAATTCATACAGATGTCATGCATGAGTGGATTATTGACTATTTTTTTTTAGGCTATTGTTCCAAGGTGTCGCTAAAACAACAATGTGGCTATTTAAGCAATGAAGTATAATACAGAACAGATTTTTGTTTGTAAAATTGCCTGACCGTCTCTAGATGGTTTATCATATGAATTGTAGTGTGGTAGTGATGTCGCTCCCAGTCATCCAAAACTGAGACTCCACTTCTAGATTTGTGTTATGCACTAACCAGTGAGCTAGCAGAGGCTACAGTTGTCAAATTATTCATAACCTCCATTTAAAGAAGGAAAAAAATCAGCTGTCAGTGAAATAAGTTTAAATTGACAAAAGTAATAATACTTAAAAATTCTATGAAAATCAGGACATTGATTTTGAATTGTTGTTTGAAAGAAAGATTAAACACAAATACACAAAAAATAAAATAACTAAACAAGCACAATGGGGCTCTGAAGCTAAAATTTTGTTGAGCAACACTTTGAGGCAATCACTGCAATCAGGTGGTTTCTGTAATGTTCAGAAGACTTCTACACCTGTTGACAGGTATATTGGTCCACTATTCATGGGAAAGGTGCTTGAGTGTTTCTGGGACATTTTTATTACTTTGTTTTTCTTATTATTATTATTTCCAACCACAATTCAAAACAAAAATTTTATTTCACTAAATTTTAATTTTGTAAATTTTTATTTATTATTAGTTTTTTTTTTTAAGTATCTTGTTTTTTGAATCACTGTTGTGAATTTAGCCTTTTCTTTAATTGGAGGGTGTGAATAATTTTGAGGACGACTGTATGTACCTGTTGAGGGAGACTCTGTTAGTAGTGCTGGTTTAGTATTGACCAGAACAGTAAGGATACAGCCTTTCAGGTACAAGCCTGTATAGCCTCTGGTGACTGTTCAGTAGTCTAAATATTTTCCTTTGTTGTGCCATGTCACTGCCAATATTCGAACATAGTTCTCCCTTTTCTCTAAATATCTAATTAAAACTCATATATTTCCCCACAGTAGTATTATATATCATATATTTTACTTACCTAGAGCAACTGTTTAGTGTTTCTTTATAGAATTAAAGAAAATAACTACAATGTGCATTACAGGGTGCATTATCAAATGTTACTTTAACTTCTATAATATGAGCAGAATAAGTACTATTCTACTTTCAGTGGTAGTTTATGAAGATGACTTACAAAGGAATCTGTTTTCTCTGGGTCAGCTGGAGCGTCCAGCAAACATCAACGCCATGGTGGAGCCAGTCCCTTTGCCAGATGTGGGCTCACCCCCTTTGAAAAACTTTGCCCGATGCACAGTCAGTGGCTGGGGGGTGACCTGGGTCTATGGCCAAAGCCTGTCAACTGAACTGATGTCTGTAGATGTGGATTACTTCTCAAACTGCTGGAATTACTACTACTTCAGGATCACAAGCAACATGATCTGTGCCGGCTCTCTTACTGGTGGAAAAGACTCCTGTCAGGTAGGCACAAAGCTATGTGTGTTTGAAAGGGAGGAAATAATTGATTTAATGCACGCAGTGTATATAAACTACAGCTTTATAATGATTTAAATCTGGGTTAAATCTGGTCATATGCAGAGTTTCTCAAGGCTCAGTCCTGGGCCCCACTCTGTTGCTTTTGGGGTTCATCTTAAGGAAGTTTGAAATTTTCCTCCAGAGCTATCCAGATTTAGATCTATCTGTCCATGGAAATAAAAACTAAAGATTCATTGCATAATTCTTAACATTTAAATTTCCTTCATCTTAATGGAAAAAAAAAAAAAAAAAACTAAGATTGTTTTATTTGGACAACTTGAATTTTTCACTTTAGGCTTCACATAATCAAAAACAAATATTTTTGTCCCTTGTATGTGGGTAATGATCAGTCTATCGATTATAACAAAATTGTGTGATCATATAACACAAGGCTTGGACTCACTCCATCAACTTCCTCTTTGTTATAGAACGAATTTTCAAATTTCATTGTTGTTCAAATATTTATATCATTATGTTTCAGTGAGAAGACTGAGGTTGATTAACTGCTTGCTTTTAGATGTTCAAAGTTCCAAACATAAAAACAGAAATGAAAGTGCTGCGCAGATAAAGCTGAGATGGACATTAAATTTACCCTCTCTGAGAAGCTGTTAATGAAATCATAATCAAATAATTCTAAGTAAAGAGAGAACATCTTAAAAATTAACTTTAAATCTTACTGTAAACGGAGGAAATACATATATTCTATTCTGTTAAGTTGCTTCTTTTTATGGCAATGAAACAAGTTGTGAACAGCCTGGAGTCCTTGGCAAACATTGTAGAAGCAATTTTGTTAACATGAAGCAGTGTTTTTGGCCACTTGACAAACTCAAATTGAGATTATTTTCCTTGTACCAACAAGTTTGTCTCACTAAATGACATACTGCTCACCAGTTAAGGTTGAGGGGCATGCACAGGTCTTAAGACTGGTTAGACAGAGAGAATCACCAAATCTATAAAATTCTCTGAGAGAACAAAAACTGTGATCAATTTTAAAGGGTTTTTACACTGCCAACTTACTCACTCCATGCTTTCCTTCCTCAGGGTGATTCAGGAGGACCGCTTGTCTGCAACGGTAAATTTGAAGGGATTGTGTCGTGGGGCATCGGCTGTGCTTATGCTTTTTACCCCGGTGTCTACGCCAAAGTCAGAAACTACATCTCATGGATTAACTGGGTCATACAGACCAGTAAATGATTCCTTCGCTCACAGAAAAGTTTACTGTCATCAATATTACAATGGATCCTAAAGGACAAAAATCCTTTGTGGGTATTTTGTTTTTTTTTTTTTTTTGTTCTTCTGTATATAAACTTGAATATATCTACATGAACTACACTACCAAGAATCTACACTGTGGGAAAATGACTTCACTCCGACTTTTCCACTGAGTGATCATTGCCCAAATTCTTATTATACGGATAGACCAAGTCTGGCAAATTGATTAACTAAATGCACTTTGTATTTTGCAGTTATACTGTGTTTTTAAGAAATGACATTTAAACATCTAAAGAATTCTCTGTCTGGAAATATTTTTTCATCAAAGGTTCAATTTCTCCACTGACATTAAAACATAATAATAAATGTATTTTCTCAAACCGGCTCTTTTGTTTTTGGTCACTTTGCTCACCGTAGTACATGAGATCAGGAATTAAAGCAAAAAGAGAAATCCTTCGCCAGTAACTTTCAGTTTACCCCCTGGGCAAAAAAGTCCCAGTTAATATGAGACCTGCTCAAACCTCTCCTTTTAATACCACATCTGCTCAAAAATATTCACAATGCTGCCAACTTCAAAAACCACCTCCCTTCTCTCATGACAGCATGTTGACATCCCTGGCAAATGATTGGCTGTGACTCCAACCTCTCCCCTTTTCCTCTGTTCCATTGACTTTAAAAGCTGAGCTACAATAGACACATTCACTGACTCACAACAACCTTACAAAGCCCAAGAGCAAGAATGGATGGAGTGAAGTCCAGTCTGGGGGCTGCGCATATTGATGACCAAAGCTCCAAGTCCCAAGAAGCAGTTGAAAAGCTGATTTGTCAGTCCCAGGAAGCGAAGAAGCAAGCGTACTGTCCTTACAGCAAGTTCAGAGTAGGAGCTGCTCTCCTGACCCTGAACGACACCGTGTTTACAGGTGAGCTGCTTGTGACTTTCCATTGATTAATTAATTAAAATAATTATTATCATGAAGATAGATGAGGGTTTAGGATGAGCAGAAAATCAAAGTAACTGTATAATATATCTGCTTTTCTGCTGGTGAGCACAAATACAAAATTATTTTAACTGAAATTTAATTTAAAGTAAGGGAAAATTTGACATCAGCTTGATCTGAAGTTCATGCTGTTCACCATGTTAATGATTACCTGACAGTAAAAGTGGACTTGGAAAGGAAAGCTCAGGGTGAAGAATTGTGGAAGTTTTTAAAAAAATTTTTTTTTACATCACTCAGTCATTTTTCTTTATTAATCCAGTTGACTGAATCAAATTTCTTCTTTCAAGATGGGATAATCTAAACTGAGACATTCAGCCTTTGCATTACTGCGTCAAAATACTGTATACACCTGCAGGGATGTCAAAGACAACTGTCCTGTCGGTGTTGCTTGACAAGTACAAAGACGAACATGTCATGTGTTCCTTAAGCCCAAAAATCTGGGTAGGGCAAACAGCTGAGTCCAAAAGCCAGAGTAACTATTTGGTTAGGCATGAGGAGATAAACAGTCAGCCCCCATTTAACCTGTTCGGTCTGATCAACCTTCATGGGGACTGAAAAAAATTAGACATTACAATCCCTCTTTTATTTTAAAAAATATTTTAAAACGGACAATGGTGTTCATATTCAACCATTGCTCAAAGTTTAGACCTAGATATTCACAAAACAAGACCAAAAATTTATTTTAGTGTAATATTAATGTTTAGAAATTAAGTTTATGAAGATGATCAATGGTATCTAGTATGGAGCTGTTAAATAAAACAAATAGAAAAAATAGGAACAGATAAAAATTTCAGATTTCCCTGTTTTATTGGAATTTACACAGGCATAGTAACAGAAGGTTTTGACACAGAGTACATTCCCTGAGGTCCTTAGATATCCCTAGACACCAGGGACATGCATATGAACCTCATTATTATGGAGCAAATCTATTTTTTATTTCAAGTATGTCTTTCTAGGCATAGTTTTTGGAAAATATGGCTAAGGGCCTAAGGAGTTAAAGAAAAAGGCCTCATTTCGAAGAACATGCAATAAATAATTTCATTTGTACTTGTCTGTGGCAGGTTGCAATGTGGAGAATGCATGCTATAATCTGGGAGTGTGCGCTGAAAGAAATGCTATTGCAAAGGCGGTGTCAGAAGGCTACACGGGTTTCAAGGCCATTGCAATTGCCAGGTAATGTACACTCAGTAAGATTCCAGTGTTTCTAAAGAGACCAACATTCTCACTGTCATCACTTTTGTATTTCTAAATCACATGACTCACCTACGGTTGCATAAATCTTGCACGTCACCAAGGATTAACAGAAATTCCCCACATTACCTCAGGCACACAAGTCTTGTTTCATGTTTTACCAGAAAGCTGAAATATGATTAATTATGAGAGAAGCACTCAAACACTAACACCTGGCCTACATGTTGAACAGGCTGGTTGTGTTAGTGACATAAGCATGTGACTGCCAATAAAATTCCTTCATATTTCTACTTCTGTTCTTTTCAGTGACATGAGTGACCAGTTCATCTCTCCGTGTGGAGGCTGCAGGCAGTTCATGAGAGAGGTACCATCTTTTCTGGATTGATTTAGTCCTTTTTTAAGGCTCAAGCGGTGATTTGATCAGTAAAATAAATGTTTTATGGTAAAAATTTCACTGTAGGAGACAGTCTCATGTTGCACTAGTCTGAGTAAGACATTAGTAAATGCTAGTTTCTCATTAACAAGTGTTCAACAAACAAAAAGTAAAAACTTTTGAAAGTGAGATGCTTTCAGCAAGTGTTTAATTCCTATGAAAATATTCAATTTTTCCCCTTGTTTCATTTACAGTTTGGAGCTAATTGGGATGTTTACCTGACAAAGGCTGATGGCTCATACAGAAAGATGACTGTGAACGAGCTGCTACCCGTCTCCTTCGGCCCTCAAGACCTGTCAACGAAGAAAGTGATTGATAGCTAATAGGTGCTGAGCTTGTTTTCTTACAAACATCTGTTGTCATGGGATCCTTTCTCTGAAAATGCATCCTAAACTTGACCATAGCCTTATTCTTAGTGTAAACCCTCCCAAAAAATAAACAAGAAAAACACTGTAAACTGGAATCCTGTTAATCTAGTCCTGACAATGGTATAAAAATACACAATTGCTTTGCAATATATTTTTCAAAATGCTATGACATGCACTGTTTAAGCACATGTTTAGTGTAAATTTTTGCTTTGCAGCAGTTATATTTCTAATAAAGACATATTCTTGCTTTGTGTTTAAATCCATTCTGTCTGTCTGCACTAGAATAATATAATTGGAAAAAAATATTTTGTCTTCACTTTTGATCAAAGTAACCCTTCAAGGGAAAATATAATTGAATTTAAATACAAGAAATACACCATTAATGTAGATAAAAAATATTTATTAAAGAAACTTTAAATAAAATTATATCCATATTTTAATAAATTAACAGTTCTAAAGAGAGATTTATTTTTTAGTTACACTTCATTTCTTAGTAAGATACGGGTCCAGTTAAAGTTTAAAGAACAAACAAGAAAATGAAATTACTCAGCTTATCGTACTGCAAATATTTAGGCTGCATATTACTGAAAAGTAGAAAAGTGAGAACATGAAGAGTGAAACATACAGTGTCAGTGGAAATGCACTAGATTAAATGCCTGTGATTTTTAGGTCTACTAAAGTTCATGCATTTATGCGTACTGAAATGAAAATGGAGAATAAAGATTTTCTTGTTTTTTCTGATTCAGACGAAAAAAAGAGGTTAGATTTCAATTAGCCACATTTTAGAAGTGAAAAGTGAGCATAAAAAGGTCATTTTTGCATAATAATTAATTGTTGTCCAAAACTGGATTTAACATTTGAATTTTTATGGTTCCATATTAATCATTTTAACCACAGATACAAAGACCCAGACACTGCAACTTTAAGCAGAATAAAAAGAAAACAAAAGAAACCCCAGAGGAACAAGGACAGGTGAGTGTTGCAGTACATTATGAAGAAAAAATAATAAATGATATCAGAGCAACAGGTTGGTTTGCAGGCTACAGTTAACTTATTTCCAGCGGAGGCCCGTGGGAAGATCTGACCACACAAAGAAGATTCTCCATCAAACCAAAACATAAATTCAAACTTCAGAGTCGACAGATGGAAAAATGCTTCTGGACTTGAGGATGCTGCATGTGTTTTTCAGAATTAGAGAAGTGAAAAACAAAAACATTTGCTGCACTGCATGACTTCACCTATTGAATACACAGATAGTCACAGAGCTAGCTACAGTTAGCTTCTGTGAAATGATGCATCCTGACTAAAAGTGGATGTGATCAAGCAATGAAAAACTGCATTTTGTAATCCTAACACCCCAAGCTGCTGCTGCTGCTCACCAGCACCACCCACAAGGTTTCCACAGTTCAGTGCTCATCTACATTTACAAAACAAAACTTAAATAATCATTTGAAAAAGCACAACAAGGCTCTGCAGTTTTTCTGTCAAGAAACTTAATCAGGAGGCAAAACCATAGGGTGTAACTTCTACTCTGACCTCAGCTCTCTGTGGAGGAGCTGCTGGTGGTATCCAGTGTTGGCCATGCAGGGACCTGTAATCTGGGCAGGGTTCCCTCCATCAGCCTCTCCATCCACAGCCCCAGCCTGTCAAGCTTGTGGTGGACCTCTATGCTAGTGGCCCTATTGGAGCCTCTTTTGGGTATGGCACCGTCTTCCCTGGAATGGGACCGGGATCGGGAGTGGGAACTAGACCTGGACCTGGAGCGGGACTTTCTCTTGCTGTTGGAGGAAAATGAGGTCTCAGAAGAAGAGTCGTTGGGATCGTCCCCTGTGAAGACAGGTCTGAAGAGACAAAAATACTTCTTGTGGCCATTTAGGGCCAGGACGTGGCCAGTGTAGTCTGAAGACTCCTCGTCATCTAAAAAGCCCTCACTGTGGCCAGCAGTGCTGGCCGAGTGAAAGAGTGAGGGCATCCAGAGACAGTGCTTATCAGCGTTGAGGAAGGAGAAGTGAAGAGTCTGAGTCCTGCGTGTAGGCAGACAAAGGGTTTAGGATTAGCAAATTATCATAGAAGGCAGATAGATAGGCTACGAAAGTAGAAAATCATCATAAAGAACCATTTTGGTGATTCCTGAACAAACTCTTCTGAGAAATCAATGGGGACTAATAAATTAGTGCTCATATAGACAATACTGAGACTTACCCAGAGAAAGAAAAAAACCTCCTTAGCAAATTTCCGGAGCAAAGCATTTTTGGAGGCATTGGTGAGAACCAGGACAACATTAATGTGGCCCGGTCGCAGCTTGACCAGGTTACTGGTGTATGTAATGTCTGTTAGCTCCGTCACTTCCACAAAGTCCTTCCTTGGAGGACGGCTGCAAAAACCAACGAAAAAAAAAACAAAGGGATGCAGAGTTAACAGTGAAGCAAAGAAAAGTGTAAATCATGTTTCTGTAAATTAAGGATTTTGTCCTTTATTATGAAAGTTCAAGAATCAAGTCCAAAAGCTGTTTTGTTTTCTACAGAACTTTTTGCAATTTTCTCAGTGATGTGCCCCTTATCAACAACTAAACTGGCATCCATTTTGCATCCTACCAGGACAGCGCTCACTCCAGCCAGTAAAAGACTCACTTCGACTCTTGTTCTGTCCCTTTCTCTCTTTTTTTTCCTCTCTTCCTCCAAAAATTTTTTTTTGCATTTCTTTGCCAAATCTGCCATGATGTCCATTCAAAACACTTAGTGTATTCATATGCATTTGCTAGCATGTGATGCGGTGCAAAACCAATACTCTTCTGCAGTCACGCCCCACCCGGATGGGGTTGCATAGTGCGATTTCTCAGCTTCAGGATGCTGTTGGGCAGTGACAGCTCGAGAAATGCACATGATGAATGTTGCAGGCCATCAAAATGAGTTGATGAGTTGTTTTCATACTAATTTAATGACCCAAATACAACTGCAAAGTGTGGCAGTAGAATCTGCGGCTGCCGGCGCACTTCAACAAAAGGTAAACAAGGGAAAGGGAGGGAAAGCTGGTAAGTTAGTTTTAGAATAGCTTTGAATAAAAGAGATGGAAAACCCAAATACAGTTGTAAAATGTGTCAGTGCAGTCTGCGCCACTTTAGTGAAAGAACCCCGGTCCGTCCACACGTACTTCAACGAAAGGTAAACAAGACGTTAGTAGCTTTCCAACTGGGGGCTGTTTCGTTACGTGATACAACTGACGGATGGAATGCTAATGGAAAGTTGTTAAGCTAGCTTTGAATAAAAGAGATGAGAAACCTCAGGTTTGCATTAGATCTGCTGGGGCATAAATTTGTCTCTATCGCAGAGGATTGCATCAAACATGGTCCCTATCAAGGTCCTCCCTAATGTGCAAATGCAAACTGATGGGAAAGAGGAGTTCTTAAAACTTAACTCCAGAGGGGTAGCTATAGGAACTGCATTCCTAGAACCTCTCTGTCCAAATGCGCCTAGAAATGCATATTTTTAGGGTGGAAAAGTTACGTTGTGGACCTTTAAACTAGTTCTAATTAAAACTCATGAGGAGGTACACTCCAGAAGCCCTTAATGGCCCACTAGAATTACATGAGTCCCGGGTGGGTTCTCATTACTGTGGGTCCTTATGGTCACAGTCAGGCTGCAGAGGTCTGACTCATGTTAAATAAGAATATTCAACAGAGTTAGCAGTGTTAACATGAGCAGTAATGGCAATAAAAACATGACATCACTATAATTTTATAGATCAGATGAAAAATAAATGCTATTGTAATTTCCAACTCTGTTTCCAGGACAAGTTCTGGTGGAATTTCTCAGCTCTAAATGGGCCAGTATCCAAGCATTCAAATAATAATTAGGTCTGGTTTAATTCCAGTGAGTTCAGGTCTTTTTAGGTTCAGAGCCTAGTTTTGGACCCATTTGCACATATCTGCAAAATTCTCTCTATATAAAAGCCCATTTATGCTCGACGCAGAAGACGGATACGCACGTAATTTGGTGTGTTTTCAAGAGGCTTGTTCATCTGTTTTTCGACGCAGAAGACGGAGCAATACCACCGGAAACCACGGGGTCAGTGTTGAGCTGTGTAGCTGATATGCAGCCAGCGAAAGGAACAAACCAGAGAAAAACAGGAACCTGAACATAACAACACAAAACCACCGGCAACAAATAGCCCAAGAAAAGCACCTGAGAAAGAAATCACCAAACAAGCAGAGAACCTCTCTAGAAATGGCCGGAGCTTTTAAGGAGAGGCTGTGTGTGTCCGAAAATACACTCATCTACGACATCACATCGCCAGGGAAAAGAGACAGACAGCACTGCCGCCTAGCGGATAAACTGATTTATAAACCATGGGAACGCGGAGGACATGGAAGTATGACGGCAGCCATGCAGGGCGACGCATGAAACGGACACCGCTATTTACGTATGTAAGGGAGCATAAATGGGCCTTAATGGTCCGAGCTACATGTATTAAAATGTTGATGCAAAGAAGCACGAAGTTTTCTTAAACCCGTACATAAAGTGTATCAACAAAAAGTATTAAGTGTCTGTGATTGCTTGTGCTATGAGTGATTAGGTAAGAGGGATGTATGGAAAGGAACCAGCTCCAAATGCAGTTGTCTTAAGCATCTATAATTTCATCTGGAGGTAAATAAGAGAAGCCCGGAGGAACAACTGTGACTACAACTTGCTGAAACAACTGTAAAGCAAAGATGCAATACAAAGGTCACATTGCAATCCTCACAGCAAATTGCTTTGCATGACAGCTGGGTTGGACACATTCCAATTTTACCTCAAATGCACCTCAGACGGTTTCAGTTTGAGCATTGATCTTCAAAAATCCTCAACACAAGCATTATTCCACATGGTTAGGTATAATTATTAACCAACCAACACCCCTTCCTATCATTCAGCTGTAAAATACCTGCAGTCTACATCAGAGGTGAGCATACTACTTTCAGTTTCCTGGTGGTGATTTAACCCTACAAGTGTCTTCCATGATTAGTCATCTGAAATGCACCTTGGTTGTTGAGCTGCAGAAACATATCAAGTATTTGTGTCCACCTTGCGCTTGTTTGATGTTATTACATCACCTTGAAGTGTTTGCTCTGCTTGATGTTTCTTCCTCAGCTTGTGTTGTGGGTTGCTCCTTTGGCTTGGCTTTTTGGGGTTTGCTCTCACCTGGCTCACTAAAAATATACCAAAATATATATACATTATATATACATACAGTCATCCTCAAAATTATTCATACCCTCCATTTAAAGAAATGGCTAAATTCACAATAGTTATTCAAATGACAAGAAACTAAAGAAACTAATAAAAAAAATGTACAAAATTATAATTTAGTGAAATAAGAAATTACTTTTGAACTGTGGTTAGCAATAACAATTTAAAAAAAAAAAAAAAACAAGCAAACAAAACTGTCCCAGACACATTAGAGCACCTTTCCCATGAACAGTGGACCAAATTGCCAGTCAACAGGTGCAGAAGTCTTTTTGAACATTAGAAAAAACACCTGATTGCAGTGATTGTTTCAAACAGTTGCTCAACAACATTTTAGCTTCGGAGCCCCATCATGCTTGTTTTCCTTTTTTTTTGTGTGTGTGTGTGTGTGTTTGTTTTTAATATTTCTTTCAAACCACAATTGTCAATCAATGTCATGAATTACATAAAAATTTTATTCATTATTACTTTTGTCAATTTCAACTTTTTTCACTGACAGCTGATTTTTGTCCTTCTTTAATTGGAAGGTATGAGCAATTTTGAGGATGACTGTATATATCATTGGTGAGGACATTAAAAGCTCTCTCTCAATTGCATTCCAGAATAATCAATTAAAAAAATTTAAAGGAAAAGAGTATGTGAATCTGTTTTGGTTTTCATTATTGCAGCCCTAACCTCAATTACAAAACTTGCATTTTGAGAAACCGCAAGATATTTTGATATGCGTGTTTAATGCCTCAGATTGACATTGGTGTTGCCTCTCTCACCTGAACGCTTGAATGATAACAGTACCGAAAAGAATAAAGAGAGCTGAGAAGATCAAGGACAGGATAGGCATCATCTCTCGCCTTGAAGAGAGAAAAAAAAAGAAACAAACAAAAATCAGGAAAATACTCAGCACAGTCTGCAGTCCCACCTGGAAAACCTAGCCTCTACATATACAAATATCAGTACTTACAGAGCTACCAACACTGATATTGCTACAGAAGCATGATTCAGCTTCTGATCAGATTTCCAAATCTGTCAGCAAAACCTACTGCATTGGTCTCTCTTTGCATTATCGTCTTACCAGTTTGAGTAGAGAAGGTCATCATATATTTGGAGGATGTAATCATAAGCAGCATTCATCCACTGAATAATAAAAATCTGAAAAGGGGAGCAAAGGAGAAAAAGTAAGCCTGGTGGTCTGGAAACTAAAGTCAGTGTGTGTGTTTGCTGTTACTTACGGGGGCCATCTCGTTGTTGAGTTCTGGCAAGGTGGTATCTGAGGTCAGGTAGGTGGGATCTTTCTGAAGGAGCTCCAGCTGTTCGTGAAGGCGGTACTTGTCTTCTTCACTGCCATTCCAGCCACTGCTCACAGAGCGGTAAAGAACCCGACCGGTCTGGCTCCGCCTCTCCAGAATCACCACCTGTCAGTGTTATTACAAAGCACTTTTACTGAAAACTGAGGCGTTGCTGAACTTAAAGCAGCACAAACAGGAAATCTAAAACATTAAATCTGATACACGCTAGAGGTTTGTATGTCCTGGAAAAGAAAATGCAGTCGGGGAAACAAAGCCCAACTTGTCCTTGAGGTTTATATATTTTGTTTACAGGCAGAAAATAATGTAATCTAAATGTTTGTTTCACTGTGCATACTGTGTGTTTAGACCCCTGACCTGAGGTGAGCCTGCAGCCTGGTTGTGTAGAAGCGCTTGACAAAGAGGCTGCTGCTTACGCTGGTATACGTATGCAAACCGCAGCACCTCTTTTTTGTTCACAGTGGCAAAGTCCAAGAAGGCCTTATTTCCTGGAAGAAAAGCTTCATCCTCCCCAGTGATTAGCAGCACACAGTACCTGTAAATCATTCACAGTAAATTTTTATGCAAAACTACTGGACATTTTAAATCAATGAAAAAACAACTGCCAAGTAAGGCTGTCCAAAACCCATTTTTTCACTTCCAATACAGATACAACAGGTCAAGTATCGGCAGATGCCCAAAAAAGACACTTAGTTGTGTTTAGGGCAAAAGATCATGCAAATTGATCTGATAACTTCTTTGATTCTTGGTATATGTTAGGTATGTGGATCCTCACTTCTAAAAACCCTGGTTTAAGAGTAAGGATACACTTTTATGTCAGCTGGCTGATATTTTAGGCCAATATTTGTGCTTTTTGCTGGTATCAGCCAATACACCAGGTGTCTTGGCCAATAACCCCACCCCCACGGCATAATTTACAGACAAGCATCTATACATGTTTAATGTTACAAGTTACAAGTGCACTTTCTTTTTTTTTTATACTGTGTTTATTTGAAGTGCTTCGTATCTTCTTCTTTTTTTTCTCTCAAAATAGTTTTCATTGTGTCCATCATCATATTAATTTTGGGGTCAAATGCAGTACAAGACCCAAATATCGGCAGGTTGTATCAGCTGAGGCTGATGACAAAATATCGGTATCGATATCAGCCCTTAAAAACCTTTATCGGTCGATCCCTATTTAACAGGTTAATAAAATACATTTATAACAGTTAGTATGAGGAAAAACCGACTTATTATTTACCAATGATTAATTTTAAACTTACAAACAAAATATATAATTTTAACATATAAAATAATTACAAATAATTTAAGATCCAGTCAGGAAGAAGTGCTTAAAAGAAAAGCTGGAATGGATTTTCTGGATCAGCAAACTTTGACACATTCCAATCAGATCCATGTTTTTTAACCAATATTGGCCCGATATCGGATACTGATATTGGATTGGGACCCTAACTGTAAGTCCTGTACATTCCTTCTGTTTAGACTAGCCTCTTACAGCTGGCATGCTACAAGTTGTCAAAACAAATTCAACCCTCTGTTTATGCTATCCATCAGTATAGCAGAAGTAGATAGGAAGATGGATGACAAAAGAAAGACATATGTTCTAATCAAATCTTATTATTCAAGGCATTTAGCTGATGACCCTCAGTTATGATTCATCTTGCAAAAATGGCTTACTTTCTACGTCGGTGGAACTGCTTGACGGGACACAGCTCATCAAATAGCTGCTGGCTGACCAGCCGTGGCACCTGAAGGAACTTGTTATTGGAGACGAACTCATCCATGATCTGTTTTTTCATCCCTCTGGCCTGAGAAAGAGAAATTTCAAGGGGTGTGAATGGGTTTAACTAGCAAGTGCGTTCTGATATAACAGGAGAGGATGTTTTTATTCCTGTTACAGCAGTGAAGATGTGGGCTGCAGGTAATTCAGGTGTGTACCTGGATGACATCAACAGGCTTCTCTGTGTTCTCCTTAAACAGCAGCATGGTGGGAGCGTAGGTGTTGATGTTAAACTGCCGCAGGAGCTGTGTGTTGTGTGTTTCACCCTGATCCACATAGCCAAAGCGAATATAGTCTCTGTAGGCGAATGCGGTTAACTAGAGGAGGCAAGATGAGTCAAAAATATTAATACAATTTATTAAAAAAAGAGAGATCAAGACAAAAATAATGGCCATACTAGTTGTAAGGCACAGAATCTGCAGAAAGGAATAGGAGCTTCTAAACCAATCTGAGGTTTAATCTAGTTGTTTTTGTGTTTGATATAAATCCTCGCAAAATAGTTATGAACATTATTCTACTGTACTTGAAGAAGCCAGACTGAAAAAATATCTACTTTCCACAAATGTACAGTTGTGCTTGAAAGTTTACATACCCTTCCAATAAAGACAGAAAAAAACCAGATGCCAGTGAAATAAGCTGAAATTGACAAAATTAATAATAAATGAAAATTTCATAAACATCATGACATTGATTTTGTATTGTGGTTCAACAGAATATTAAAAACAAACAAAAAATAAAACAAGTATACAAGCATGATGGGGTTCCTGAGCTAAAATTTTGGTTGGGCAACACTCTGAGGTAATCACTGCAATAAGGTGTTTTCTCTAATGTTCAATAAGACTTCTGCACCTGTTGACAGGTATTTTGACTCACTGTTCATGAGCAAGGTGCTTAAATTGGTCTGGGACAGTTTGTTTGTTTTTGATTATCTTTTAAACAAAAATTCAAAATCATTATTTTGTTTTACTAAATTATGATTGTCATTTTTTTACTTATTCTTACTTTTTTCAGTTTCGTGTTATTTGAATTACTATTGTTAATTTAGCCTTTTCTTTAGTTGGAGGGGATGTAAACTTTCAAGCACAACTGTATTCAGCAGCAGAGCTAAATCAGAGATTTAAAACTGTGTGCACTGTAAGAGGTTTTCAACAATTGCTGTCGAACAAAAAAATGGCAGTATTAGAGACTCAGAATAACCATCTCACAGTATGACTGTTGCTCTAACCCACAGCTGCAATTCAACTAGACTGCAGCATGAAATAAGGTAAAAAAAAATTATATAAATATGGGAAGAAATATGTGTCAGATTCCAACAAAAAAAGAATATCAAACTAAGTTCAATAAGAGTTGTTTTCTTCTGCCATCTAGTACATGTCATGTTCAATCAAAGTAGAGTGCTGCATAAACAAAAACAATATCATTTAGTCCTCATTCTATAAACATATTTTCATGTAGAGGTTTGTTAGATTAATGATCTACAGTGCAAGTTCAGATAAACTTATTTCAAGTGATTGAATCCTCAGTCTGTAGGTGGGCGTACCTTGTAGAGCAGTGGCACAACCGGGACTTGGTCAAACAAGAGAAGACTGGGCTTATTTTCCACATGCCAGCTATCCAGAAAAGCCTGGTAGTTATTATCATTAATCTGGGAAAACAACAGAGGTAGGTTAAGAAAAATG
Organism: Atherinomorus stipes; assembly: GCA_023101725.1. NCBI lineage: Eukaryota > Metazoa > Chordata > Actinopteri > Atheriniformes > Atherinidae > Atherinomorus > Atherinomorus stipes. The sequence continues at coordinate 2,566,011 of JALJCO010013346.1, read as the reverse complement.
TTTTAAAAAATTGGCTTGACTACCTCTACTGCAGTTTTACTGACCAAACAGTTCGTTAATAGACTTATGTTCGCATCAGCTAAAAAAAAATGGCATAACAACTGTCCAGGAAAAAAAGGAATATAAATAAATAAATCATTTGTCCCATTAGCAACTACTTGTGATACATTTCTCAGTGGTGGTAGTGTATGTATGAGAGATGCAATTACCCTCTCCACCAGCTTCTGAGGCAGCAGACCTTCAATAAACTGTCTCAGGTGCTCTCGTACTACAGCCTGGTGGAAGAAGGTCAACCTGCCATTCACCAGCCCAATGATGGAGGGGGCGTGGTGAGCTCCCAGCTGGTTGGCCAGGCGACGCTCATAACCTAGATCCACAATGCCAATGCCCACACCTGGTGGAATAAAAACAACAACAAAGAGCTGTTGAACTTGACAGAGCAGAGTAAAGCACATCTTCTCTCACAGGAACACAGGGACATAAGAATGTGGGCTAAACACTGGCTGCAGTGAACTGGAAGGATCATTCTCTGGTCTCACAGGGATTCTACTTCCAAATGAGTCTTCTGCAAACAGGGAGAAAAATGTGGCCAAGTCTCTAAATGGTTGCTGAATAATTTAACAAGCAAATCGTGGTCACCGAATATCCAGGACAAAACTTTTTGCGCATGGCAATTTGAACCTAGAAACAAATAAAAACAAAGCCCAGGTTGAAAAAATCCTTCTATTTCACTATGATCAAGCCTCCACAAAGCAGAAAAATGTATTGATTCATTTGAATTTGTGGTTCAGGACAACATCCTTTTAAGAAGATTGGGCCTTATTCACAAAGATCTTCTTAAATTTGTTTGAAGTTGTACTTAATAAGTTCTCTTTGAAAACCCTGCAAAACTGTTCATGTTGTCCTCATTTTTTAAGTGATACATGTGGTTGTAAAAACCAGGTGATATTCAAGTTACTGTATATAAAAGTAGTTTTTGGTAAAAGTGAGTATCTAACTGCTTCTGAACTTTGATCAGAACTGGAGTCTGGTCAAATGAGCACATCAGAACACACATCCTCGTGGCTGAAAGGGGAAAAGGTACCTAATAGAATGCATGTTTTTACTTAATCTACTGTACTTTCTACCATTTGTAAAGCAAATTGCCACATGCTGTAGGGGGAAAAAAACAAAACAAAAAGATCTTATTCTTGAGTTCTATCACCCAGTTTCAGCCCCAAGAAACTGAATACTAATGAATACTAATGTTTGTTACTAACCAAACATTTGCAAATAGCTAGCATTTTAAAGGGCCAAGTATGTTTAATGTGTGCTACTTTAAGTCAAAAACTTGTATATTCATAAAGTATAGTTTAAAATTTATTAAAAATCCTCACTTAGATTTACACTTTGTTCCAAGAAAATCAAGAAAAAAAAAGACTGTAATGAATAAGTAAAGAAGTGGGGTGCTCTCTATAAAAAGCATCTTAAAGGGGAAGTTCAGGATTTTTGACATTTACAAGTGAGCCACGATACTACTCATCACTGAAGACAGTTTCAACATATTTCATCCCATTTTACTAGTTTCAGGAGGTTGGTGATGCTAATGCTAGTGTAAGTCAATAGGAATCTACTAGCCTGTCATTAATTCATTTCATTTCATTTATTTCATTTATATAGCACGTATTTCTACATCCAGCTGGATGCCCAAAGTGCTTTACATGGCAGGACATAAGAAAACAAGGCTAAAAACATCTAAACATATAGACACATAAAAAAGAGAAGAATTAATAAGACAATAATAAGAGAGAGAAAAAAAAAAAAAAAAAAAAAATTAAGAAGGGAAAGCCTGCGCCAAAAGATGGGATCTGAGCATGATTTTAAAAGACGTTATAGACTGCGTTGACCTGAGTTCAAGGGGGAGTGCGTTCCAGAGGCGCGGGGCAGCTACAGAGAACGCCCTAGCACCCCTGGAATTGCACCTGTGTCTTGGTACCTCCAGAAGAGATAAGGAGGATGACCTAAGAGACCTGGTAGGAATGTGGCGCACAGAACCTCTGAGGAAAATCAGCAAGCCTATCTGTGTAAATGCGGTCTTAAACTAGTAAACTCATGTGTTTAAACAAGTAAAATGACCCTTGTAAGACAAATTTTGCATTAGATTTCGAGGAACTAGTTTCTCACTAGCTGCAGAATTATATACTTTGTTTCCAGGTGGTAGTGTTACTACCTTTGTCAGTGTATTCCGGTTCATAGAGATATGGTGACAGTGAGTTTGATGAAAAAAGTTCAAAGTCGTCTTTAAAATCTGACATATACTCATGCTTTCCAGATGTGGCCATAGTTTTGACTGTATTTGTGTAATGAAATTCGTTCATGCTCATAGCAGCAGATGATATCACTCTGCTGCCAAATACAGGAAGTAAAACTTTGTAAAGTGTCTCAGCAGCAACAATCAAAATGCATGTTAGTTTTATTTGTAACATAATTCTATTAACACGGCATTTACACATATAGTCAAAAGTTATAAATGATATGCCTCAGATGTTCTGTGGAGTGGTTAAGATTGTTTTTCATGGCAGGCTAGCAGATTCCTATTGACTCACACTAGCATTAGCATCGGCGACTTCCTGGAACTAGAATAATGGAATGAAATATGTTGAAACTGTCTCCAATGATAAGTAGTATCCTGGCTCATTCGAAAATGGGGCCCTATTTCAAAAATCCTGAACTTCCCCTTTAAGAATTTGGGTTACATTTGTCCTGATAATCCAATAGTGTGCAAACATCAGTCTTGTGCTATTATGTTTTCAGGAAAAGGGCCCAGGGACACCACCGACACTGCTGTGAACATACAGATGGGAATTCCACAAAAGCAGTCTTACCCAGAGGTTCCAGTTCCTGCACTGTGTCCTTCCAAACAGGCTCGATATGAATGCATGCAAAGCACCATTCCGAAGTCACTTTAATAAGGTACGGTCTCTTGTAGCTGTCTGGGAGGACATCACTGTTAAACTGCGCATGATGAAGCATGTACTTGCTGTCTGCAAAGTCTCTGGACCTGGAACAGTAATAGAAACAAAACACTATGTTTTGGGGTGGTTTTTCATTCATCCAGCAGGATGCTCTCAAGAAATGAGTTGATAGAAAACTGCCTGCAACATTTATTTGTTCACTTATTCTCTATTAATGTTACGAAATGATAAAGCTGAATTTTTTCTCCAGAAAGACATAGCTAAAGCAGAAATAGAAGGCGAAGAGCAGTCTTTGATTTTCCAAATGTTTTAGAAATTGAATACATGATGGACTAAGCACAGTTTCCAGGGAGAGACACACTTCCAATGACCAAAATTATTTGTCAAATAAATAAAAAGAAACACCTTAAAACATAAGGTACCTGGGGAAATGGAAAAAAGATTCATCAAAGTAAAAGCTGTTGTGAAAGCTGCGGAAACCGTGATGCTGTGACTGGCCAAAAGGCTGGTTTTCATCCATCTGTCCATAGCGGTCAAAGTTGGACCTTCGTTCTTCATTAGACAGAATCTGTGTGCAAAAGAGAAAAAGGAATAGCAGAAGTGAGCTGATTTATGATTTTTTTTTTAAGATGTGTTTTTAAATAAGCATTGATAGTGAAAGTGAAACAGAGAAAGTCAAGAACAATGGAGCAAACTTTAAGTTATTGTATAGTAATTTCTTTTGAACCACCTCGTATGACTTAGAAATCTTGATGAACATGTCTTCAGCTTTAGGGTCCTTGTTCTTATCTGGGTGCCTAAAAAAAATCAAAAGCATGCCAGAATAAATCACCACATAATTCAAAGATAGATATGAAAAAATTATGTTTAACATTTTAGAAGAGATAGGGATTGAGACTACCATTTCAATCAGGTGGTACTGTCAATAACTAAGCTGAGCTACTGCACAGCAGACATGGGATGGCCTAACTAGTGATAAGGGGCTCCTGTCACTCACCATTCTCTAGCAAGGCTCTTGTAAGCCCGTTTGATTTCTGCCTGACTGGCACTCCTGCTGACACCCAGGATTTTGTACGGGTCAGACTCAGAAGTCGGTTTCACCACATGTACAATCAAAACTAAGAGGAAGATGGCGAGCAAGGGTGGACATGCCCCAGGATCCCGGCCGGTGCTCCAACCCCTCATCGTTTGCTAACCTTCCCGTCCCTCGTAACAACAGTTAGCTATCCTTTGACGGACAAATATATCAAGCCATACGTTTACATGGTCGGGTTTATTAACTTTGAGTTCCAAGTTAAAGTACAGATGACATACAGGTATTTCCCTACGACGAAGCCATAATTTCCTTACGGATGATGGACATTAGCAAACCGTCAGCGTCAGGCCAGCTGTAGCTAGCAACGAAACAGCAAACTTCCGGCTGTTCATTTCAAAATAAACTTGTTCCAAGATTCCAAGACGATTTATTTACTTAGTAAAATTGGCATAAAATTAAAGTCTTGATCAACTATAGGATAACGAACACACTGCAGAAAAACACTGTCTTACCTATTCTGTTCCTGTGACAGATTTACTTTTAATAGCTTGCTCTGCCTAGAAAAACACATGCTGCAAATCATCAAATCATTTTTTTATAAAGCACTTATCATACATTAAAGTAGCATAAGGGGTTTTACATAGTAAAAAAAAATTTAAATAAAATAAAACCATACTTAAACTGGACACTCCAGTACTTGTATTTAATAGATTTATATAAGAAGGGCCACAAAAACAATTTTCTCAAAACAATTTAGAAAGCAAGTTAAGAAAAATACAGTTAAACTCTGAGAGGAATCAAGGACAGGAAGGCATTTGATTTTTCAGAGTGGGGATATTTATGGTCTGCCCTTCAGCATATGGGCTTCAAGGATAACTTACTTTTTGTTCAAACTGGACCTTATTTCTAGGAGTTAATCGTGCATTTACTCAATGGTAAAATTGAATATATATATATATGTATATATAACATATAAAATACAATCAAACTCTGAGAGAGGAATCAATTTCCTGTAATGTGCTGATGTCACACGTTGTGGTTGTGTCCAAAACTGACAGAATTTTGGTCTAAAATATTTGATACTCTTTGCAGGATGTAGGATTTTGTGGTAGATCCCCGTGCCATCCATTCCCTGCCCTCCTTGGTTTTCCACACACCAACACATAACGTTTGAGGCACTCTATTGTTTTCTGTTCCCTGCTGGCTAGGTGCAGTTTGCTAAACTGAAAGCACATTTCACCTGTCCTATGGCTGATTGGCCAAGGGAATCTTAGGTGGTGGGAGTAAGAGTCAATGGAAATTTGAAAATCTGAGCACTGTATGTTTTATATGAGAGCATGTTCTCCCCTGTCCTCAGTCTGTTAACATGTATGGTTGATCTATAAATACATCAATTGTATGAAAAATATAAGAGGGGCAAAATGAATGAACAGTTACCTCAACCCTCCCTGCTCCGCAGAGAGACATTTATCAATCACAGCACCTTATGACAGCAGACGCTTTGAGCTTTTATTGTGAAGTAAACAACTAAACATCCGGTCTCGTTCTGATCAGTAGTACTATTTTGAAAGCGCACTTTGCGCATACTTCAGTCAGACGGTCTTTTCCAACAAATTCACTTTTTTCCACCGTTTGTTCATTCACTGTTTTCTGTTCTCATGTGCAAAATTAACACATAAACGTGCATTAGTATTTTATAAAAAATTGTAAAATTTTGTTCAGATACGTATGTCTCAAATTATCTAAAGCATGCCTTAAAAGTCAAACAGGAAATAAAATGTGATATTTTACAAGCTTTTTATTTATTTTATTTTTTTTATAATTAAATCGTTGTGATTTCGATCGGGGGCTACACTTCCGTTTCCTCTTCGTCACAGCCAGCCAGAACTGATTGAGTTTACACTAAAAGGCAGGGGATGAATACTCTCAAATTAAATTACCCAACAAGCTGCTTATTGTAACCCGCCTTACCGACACCGCTAAACGTGCTGCTTTCCATCTCTTACTAAGATCAATATGAACAAACTGCGTGTGTTTACATCCAGTGGAGTGAGCTCACAAAGTGCGCAGATGATTTCATCTCGGTAGCTAACGCTAGCTCTGCGCAGCTGCTGTCTGTGGCCCGCCCTGACTGCATCATTGAGGGACAGGCTCTTTTTAATAAGCTAAGGTAAACAACCAATCCTTTTTGATTCTTAACTGCTTACAACATTGTTATGACACAGATGCAGGGGAGGTCAATTGCTGTGATAGACTGAAAGGTGGCGCTGAGCTAAGTCATGGATAAGCTGCTGATCTGAGGTTTGTTTGCTAACTTGCTCCGTTATTCAGTGCAAAGATGCAAAATCAGTTGCTTGATTGTAATATGCGCATAGTTTGGCAGATTCTTTCATAATGCATTTAAATAAAGCTGCAACCCTCATTCAAGTGTTTATGTTGTTATGACATTAAAACGCTCACAAACTCAAGATGAGCTGTCATTGTTAGTCCAGATTTATTGCTTTTCTTTGTCATCCATGCTCTCAGAAATCTGTGATAGCAGAGTTTAATGTTTTAAGGCTTTAAAATCACATAATTCTTTGAATCAAATGATTAATGTTGTTTGTTTTCTTCACCCCCAGCTCAGCACCATGAATCTGTTCCGTCTGGTATGCCGCCACAAGACAGCTCTGGTCATTGGCACAGTCTGCAGCTTCGCTGTTGTCCTCGTCTTCTTAGCCAAATGCACGTCAGAAACCTTGAAACAGGGCCACTCGGATCCTCCAGGCTTTGCCCCACGCAGTAATTCTTTGCAGTCCCATCCAGAACAGCACAATCCCCCCTCCACATCCAAAGAATTGTCAGCATTCCTCGTTATCCTCATTACAACGGGACCCAAATACACAGAACGCAGGAGTATTATCCGCAGTACCTGGCTTTCCAAGCGGGATTCGGATGTTCTGGCTATGTTTGTGGTTGGAACTCACAGCCTTTCCAATGAGGACCTTCAGAATCTGAACACAGAGCAGGGGCGTCACAAGGACCTGCTTTTACTCCCCGAATTACAAGATTCTTATGAGAACTTAACACTGAAGCTGCTGCACATGTACTCCTGGCTGGACCAGAACGTGGACTTCAAATTCGTCCTCAAGGCGGACGATGACACATTTGCTCGCTTAGACCTCATCAAAGAGGAGCTAAAGGGGAAGGAGCCCAGCCGTTTGTACTGGGGCTTCTTCTCAGGGAGAGGCCGAGTAAAAACAGCCGGGAAGTGGCGTGAAAGCTCTTGGGAGCTTTGTGACTACTACCTGCCCTACGCGCTGGGTGGCGGCTACATTCTTTCAGCTGACCTGGTGCATTACGTGCATCTCAATGCAGGCTACTTAAAGACATGGCAGAGCGAGGATGTGTCCCTGGGCGCCTGGCTGGCACCAGTAGATGTTCGGCGGACGCACGACCCACGCTTTGACACAGAGTATAAATCGCGCGGCTGCAACAACAAATACTTGGTGACGCATAAGCAGAGCCTGGAGGACATGTTGGAAAAACATCAGACCCTGCAGCGTGACGGCAGGCTCTGCAAGGAAGAGGTCAAGCTACGATTGTCTTACGTGTACGACTGGAGTGTGCCACCCTCACAGTGCTGCCAAAGAAAAGATGGGATCCCATAACAGCTGTCCCTTCACAAAGCTGAATTTTGCTTTCATATGATGTATATTATCAGCCATATTAGGAAGACTGATTCATATTTCCACTTGATCTCCATTGTTGAACCATTTAAAGCTGTGTCACTGGTTCTATATTACAGCAAAAGCTGTGATATGACTATAAATCTCATTTTAGAACTTGAAAACTAACGTTGTATTTGTAAAAACACGAAAAGAGACTCATGCACAGCCGTTGTTCTCCAGTTACAGCAAGTTTAGCCATTGTAGATATTTATTACGGAGTTTGGAATTTTAAAACATCTTCAGTGTTAATTTAATTTGGGTTTGACGATTTGTAGTACTGGTATTAGTAGAGATGCACCAATCCAGTTTTTCTGATCCAATCCGATACCAATACCTGGGCTGAGCGTGTCAGCCGATACTGATCCAATACTAGTGTTGAATGAAAGAACGGTATACCTTGCCATGTCAGTGAAGACATCAAGATTGACATAAACATTTAGCCTTGTTTAAAAAAAGGAAACAACCCTGATATAAATAACACTTAATTCTCTTTATTAAAAAATAATGTGTACATTTATTATGATATTAATAAAAACAGAAATGATTGACTGGGAATGCTGGATCGTCCACATTCATCCGATATCCGATCCAGCTAATTTGTCAGTATCCGAGCCGATATCTGATCCGGGTATCGGATCGGTGCATCTCTAAGTACTAGTTGGATGGAGGTAAACCCACCTGACCCCGCGGGATGAAACATGATCATCTATTAAGTTTGACAAGTCCAAATACAAATTTTATTTAAGCATATTTTAATTAATGTGGTGTAACGTATACAAATGAAAATGTTTTCAGAAGTAGGTTTCAAAAGGGCTGTAGCTTTACTTTAAATGAGAGTTATACAGCTTAAAACTGTTTAACATGGAGAACTCGTCCCCCTCCTTTTCGGATTTGGAAGCCAGCGTCAGTTCTGTGTCCTTTTTGACCTGCGCGCCCCTTTGACCTGGTTTTTATCCCCAGTTTTCAGCTTTTGTGGCCTACATCTCGCCTCCGTTTGTGCTTCGTCTGCTGTACCTCCTAGCTTGATATTTTCTAACACAATGTGATCTGCTATAATGTTATTTTAGTGTTGTGAATAGTGCAGAGAAACACAGACAGGAGATTTTTACCCTGCCATGATGTCTATTTTTTGTTAAGGCAAGATTTGTTATTTGTTGTTTTTTATTTTATTTATTGTTAAGTTATTTTGCAGCAAACACAGCATACTGGCTCGGTGTGTTGTGGCTCAGTTTATGGACGGATGTGCAGCTGATGTGGCTGTGGTTCATTGATGCAGTTTGTATGACTAAACATGTCGGATGAATAATTCAGAGTTAATGGACGAGAGATGTTTGATTTCTAAATGTAACGCTCTTGTTAATGTACAACTTTACTCAAGGTCTTGCTTTTAATTTTTCAAAGAATGTGTACCAGAAAATAGTGGGATGTATTTAGTTTAAAAAGCCTTCTTATTCCTTCTACTGGAGGTGTGTGAGGAGTCCGCGATGGTACAGTACCCACACGTCCAATGCAACAGTTAGTTGTGGTCAAAGCGTTTACTGTGCAGAGCTCAAGTTGTTTGCGAATGTTTCTTATTTTAGCAGCACACCCAGCACTTTGTTGCTTTTTGTAAGCAAGTAACCTCATTTTTAATACCCATAATTCTTTATTGTTTGTCTTCTGATGTAACGTGAGGCTTTCCAACCTAAACTCTCTCTGTGATGTCAGTAGCTGTGTCTCAAAACTTGTGAAATTTCTTCCTGGAGCAGCTTCGATTAAAGAGTTTGACATGTTGGAGCCCCAAATAGGTTCATTTTTTTATGAATGCCGTCACGTCTTTCTGAATAATGATGAGATTATTTCCTCGTAGATTCAGATTCACATGCTCAGTCATCCTCTGTGATTTATTTTAACAATTAAATATCTTCTTATTACCAATAAATTTCCATATAATTTAAAAAAAAAAGGTGTAGTCAGATGCATTCCTGCAAGGCAGAGTTGCTCCTCAGAGGAGTATAAATATCATAAACAGTACGGTCCAAAAATTTAGGCAAACTTCCATTAAAGGAAAAGCTAAATTCACAATAGTAATTCAAATAACAAGAAACTGAAAAAGTAATAATAAATAAAAATTTACTAAATTATTATTTAGTAAAATAAAACATTAATTTTGAATTGTGATATAAAGAAAACAATAAAAAAAAAACTGTCCCAGACAAATTAGAGCACTTTGCTCATGAACAGTGGGCCAAAATACCTGTCAACAGGTGCAGACGTCTGATTGGACGTTACTGAAAACACTGGAGTGCAATGACTGCCTCAGAATGTAGCTCAACAAAATTTTAGTTCAGAAGACCCATCATGCTTGTTTGCTTGTTTTATGTTTTCTTTTTGACATTTCTGTTGAACCACAATTCAAAATCAGTGTCATGATTTTCATTAAAAATTTATTCATTATTACTTTTATCCATTTCAACTTATTTTACTGACAGCTATTTTTTTCCGTCTTCATTGGGAGCATGTTTAAACTTTCAGACCCTACTGTAACTGTGTTGGAAACCAAACCTTACTTTCTGCATTTATTCAAGGGTTTTCTTGTAAAAACCCTTTGTGCTCGATGTCTTTACCCAACCTTTATTTTAGATGAAATATTTGAAAAAACAAGTTTTAAATTTTCTCTTGATAATCTGAAAGGTTTTCATTCATTTCATTATTCCTATTCTCCAAGCTAACTGCAGCTCTTCTCCACAAGATTTAGATTTTCCAATTTGAAATGTATGCAGTTCCAAATTAAACTGATGTTCCTTTTAACCAATCAAGCAAACACACACTTGTCACACTTCCGGTGTTTATTTGATCCTTAGCTCTGGTGGTCATTTGGAGGAATTTGGGATGCTCTTTAAACTTTGTCTTACATGAACAAACTCTGGCACATTCCTCAGGTTTTCCCGCATCCTCTTCTCCTCTAGTTCATACTGCAAGACAGGAAACATCCTCATTCACAATAGCTTGTTTCTGTAGATATACAGTTATTCCATGATAAACTTTTTTTTTTTCATACTTACCAGCTGGATTTTCTGCAGTCTTATGCACAGTTTCCTCTCTAAGTCAGATGGAGGATGGAGCGCTCGCTCTCGTTTTTTGTGCTGCTCTCTCCTTTTGTGATCCAACACGCGTTGCAGCTCTGGCTTTCTTCGCGGCAGCACACCTCTGAACACATCCAGATATGGAGTTGGATTGGAATATCCAAGATTTATTAGAAAATGTCTTACTTGGAAAGCTACTCATAAATCATAAACATTGAAAAACAAATTTTACAGTCTAATATTCAGCTAAAACTGTCTCAATGATCTTGATTTGAGAGTAATATACAGCACTTGACAAGAGCAGAATATGTAAGATTTTTAATCATGTTTTGAGAGTATGTCTTTTATTTCTTACTGAGCAACTGAATCCTAAAATTGGTTATTTTATGTACATATCAAGTTGAGTTATTGCACTAAGACACTGTTTCAGATCACTCTGTCTTTCACTGCCAATTTTAGCTGCAAAAACTTGTTTGAAGACCTCCCGTACCAGTTCATACACACAGGTTTCTTGTAATAATAATGAAAAAAATCTAATAATAATAGTAATAATACATTGTATTTGAAAGTGCCTTCTCAAAGCACACAAGGACACCGTATAGGCAGATAAAACATTAAAAAAGGAGCTAAAACTATAAAAAACACAAGCATAAGAGGTACCACAAAAACAAAGCTACAGGTAAGAAAACAGGGAAAAACAACATTGGAATGATGCATATGGACTTAGGTGGAATAAGACTAAACAGGAAGGTTTTGAGTCTGGATTTGAAAAGAGGGAAGGAGATTTAGACTTTAGGCAAATGGGAACTAACGTGAAACAAGCTGTGAAACATTCATTTTCAGTTAAGTGGAAAAACACTTAAGACTAGTCTAATGCTTCATCTCAGTGTCATTGCTTCTTCATTTTGAGTGAAAAGATGTTAAAGCAAGAGAATCTAACCGGGAAATCAAGAACTGGTAGCAAAGAGGTGCACTTTAACAGTCTAAGACAGCAGCTCAGGTGGTTGAGCAGCTAATCTTGCAGTGAGAAGATTGTATAGGTTCTAACCCCCATGTCATCCTAATCAATCTGGCCCTTGGCTAAATAAAAGCCTTCAACAAGTTCCAATCAGGTATGTGGGTGGTTGGCAAGTTTTGCATTGTGCTGTCCGTTCAGTGTGGGTCACTGCTTTATCACTCCTTTTTTTTTTTTTTTTTAGGCTTTTTAGCAATTCTCAAATTAAGAAAAATATTCTTGTTTTAAGATTGATTCTTTTAAGAAAGAAACAACACTGAAAAGAAGCATTACCAGACTAATTTTGAGGGGGTTTTCACTAAATGATGGACTTGAAATGAGTGTTTTACAACTTCTTTAAAGGTACAGTGTGTAAAAAATACAAACGTCAATGGCAGAAGAATTGTATTTATAATCCCGAACTGTTCTATTGATGTGTAATCGCTGCACTAGAATAACTGTTATATGTTTATTTTCTTAGAATGAGTCATTTATATCTACTTGCTGGGGGTGCACATACATGGAAGCCGCCATATTTGTGCCGCCATTCTTACTACGGTGTCCTTAAATGGACAAAACAATATGAGTGAAGTGAGAAGCCTCTGGACTTTAAAACTGCTGTACCAGCTTTGTTTTATGAGAGTTAGAGCACTGTTTGGGATTAGTAATGCCTTAAAACACATTGAAAATAGTTACTCATAGAGTCATAGCTACACCTGAGACCACTGGATCCACTCACAGATGAAAACATCTTTATGTCTGGGAGAATTTTGGTCACTAATGGCCACCATACTTTCACAACAGTGCTTGGAATATGAAGTCATTTGAAAGAAAGCATCTTTTCTTTCAAATACCTCTCAATTTCAGTTTTTTTTTTTTGTTTTTCTTTTTTACTCGTATTAAGACCATTAATTTTTGCAATGATTTGAAGTTGTTATAGTAACACTCAGAAGGCATCAAATCGCCAACCCTACAATTAGTGGATGACCCTCTAATGTGATCAGCACATCACCCCATCATGTAAGCCTACAACATCAGGAAAGAGAAGTCGCCTGTGTTTGTTGAGAGATCAGCAGTGATGTTTGGGTGGGTACTGCACCTTTGACTCAGTAGGTGTTAAACACCACCTGAACATACTGCTTATCCGTGGTCACGACCCTGGTCAATTGGACTAAGAGGATTAATTTTGTGGGGGAGATAAACAGCTAAAATGCAACCATGAAGAGTTGTCTGACTTTAGCCGCAATAACAAATAAAAGGTGAGAGTTGCAAATTCCAAGATCACTGTAATTTAATCTCACACAAAAAGAAAAGGTGTTTAAATTAATATATGAGTCTCTCAACATATTTCTACAATTATTTAAGGGATAAAACCTTCTGGTAGAAGCTGCTGATGACTTTCGTGATATTTGCATGAGTGATGAACAGCATGTACCTGACAAGACCTGATCACATGCAAACACATTTAGAGCTGAGTGTTTTCTCACCGTCTGTAACAGAATAGCAGCTCCTGATGAAGAGCTCTGCGCTGGAGGCAGGCTAGGACGGGATTTATCAGCTTTTGTGGTTTAATGAGGTCATCTTCCTGCTGTTGTTGATTTTCAGTCACCTGGTGAGGCGGGATCATCCAGGAGCAATGTCTGTCTGAAAAACATGGATGCAAGTTGGATTTTACAGCTCAGGGCTTCAGAGCTTGATTTTGCAGGAAGATATTCATTAAAATGACATTATCATGAGCACCTGAGAAAATAGTGCATGGCTTATAGATTTAAATTCACTGGATTTTATCTTTGATTTAATTTTACCTTTTCTGTTTCGGAGGCCCACCTTTTGTGACACCTAAACAGGTACCAGAAGTTAGTCAGTGTCAATTGTAAAACATGTGATTTTAAGCCAAAAACATGCACATCTACACTGTCTTTTCATTTACACATAGAAAAAACAAATGGAAGAATTTAATTTTATTATTGTAAATAGATATAGGACCAATTTTAATATGTTCACACTTCACAAAGACAAATTGCCACCATTTTCTTCAGATAGTCAGACTGGTCAGTATTAAATAATTAAAATATCATATAAAATATTTATATGAGTGATTTGATGACAGTGAATTGATAAGTCATTATGTGAACAATGAGTTCAAGCCCAAAGTGTTAAAAAGAATTAATTGAATGAAGGAATGATGTCACAGAAAAGCTAGTTTATCAAATTTATTGTCATACAGTTGTGCTCAAATGTTTACATACTCTTCCATTAAAGAAGGAAAACAATCAGTTGTCAGTCAAATAAGTTAAAATTGACCAAAGTAATAACAAATGAAAATATATGAAAAATATGACATTTATTTTGAATTGTGATTCAAAAGAAATATAAAAAAACAGCAAACATGCATGATGGGGCTCCAAAACTGAACTTTTGTTGAGCAACACTCTGAGGCAATCTCTGCAATCAGGTGTTTTCTGTTATGTTCAATAAGACTTTTGCACCTGTTGATAAAGGTTTCAGCCTACTGTTATTACAGTACGCAAGGTGATCTAATTTGTCTGAGACAGTTATGTTTTTTGTTGTTTTTTTTTTCAATAATTATTTTAAATCACAATTCAAAATCAACACATTATCTTACTAAGTTATAATTTAGTAAATTTTTATTTATTATTACTTTTTTCAGTTTCTTGTGATTTGAATAACTATTGTGAATTTAGCCTGTTCGTTAACAGCAGGGTTTGTAAACATTTGAGCACAACTGTGTCCATAAAATATTTGTTGATTGGATGTAAAAGCTTCTGTATTTATTTTTGCTTCCCAGTTTAACGTTAGTCATGTTACAATACAGAACATGGTTCTTTCTTTCTTTTTTCTTTTTTTTTTTTTAAACTTAAATCCAAAAAAACATTTAACCAGCATCTAGACACACATACTGCAGTCAGCTGTTTTAGACAATGTTTTTATCATGCTGTTGATTAAAAAAAAAACACTTTTTTTTAAAATAATGTAACCATAAAGTGGTCGTAATAAAATAATCTTACCTGTGTGTTCTGGTAGAGACGCATCACTGGAAAAATTTAGATTTTTCACAAAGAGTGCAAAAGTCTGTTCTCTCAGACAGAAATGTGGTAGGAGAGTCTCTGCTGTGGTCAGGGTGCACAGTGAGCTGCAGCTATCAGAGCAGCAGGTGTACCACACTGTCCAGTGATCAAATCTCATTAAGTGTCTTACACCCCTTTGTTGTACTCTCGCTCCCCTCTGAGGAGAAACTTCTGTTGTCTCTGAGCAGCAGCATATGCAGAGATTAGGATAATGTAATGCAACAGTTGGGATAATCCAACATGGAGCCTGGTATCAAAACCAATGTGGCAACTGTTTCTCTGCTTTGTGGATTATTATGATTTAGGAAGGATGTGATGCTACAGTCACATTTAATTAGCTGTTTTTGTGCTTTTCTGTTCTCATTTATTTGCTCCAGAGTTAAATAAATCTATTAAAGCGAAAATCAGAACAAAGCAGCAATATCAAACTGGACACAATGCATATTTTACAAATAAACACTAAACCTTCCTTCCTTACAGCTACCTTCACTAAAGGTTACTGAGAAGTAAAATGAGGAAGACGTTTAATTTCATAACATACTTGACAAGATAATACAGGTAATTTAATTTTGGTCAGCCTAAGCTTAAATATTGTCTTTCTCACTGAGAATAACTGAAGTGAATACAGCTGTGTGAAAAAATGTTTGCCCCCTTCCTAATTTCTTACTTTTTTGCATGTTTGTCAACTTAAATGTTTTAGATCATCAAACAAGTTTTAATGTGAGTCAAAGATAACACAAGTAAACAGAAAATACAGTTTTTTAATGAAGATTTTTATTAGTGGGGGGAGCTGGTGCAAGTCCACCTCTGAATGGCTTAAGAAACACAAAGTGAAGACTTTGGAGTGGTCTAGTCAAAGTCCTGACCTGAATCCAATAGAGATGCTGTGGCATGACCTTAAAAAGGCGGGTCATGCTGGAAAACCCTCCAATGTGGCTGAATTACAACAATTCTGCAAAGACGAGTGGGCCAAAATTCCTCCACAATGCTGTAGAAGACTCACTGCCAGTTATCACAAACACTTGATTGCAGTTGTTGCTGCTAAGGGTGGCCCAACCAGTTAGTAAGTTTAAGGGGCAATCACTTTTTCACACAGGGTCATTTAAGTTTGGATTTTTTTCCCCCTTAAAAATAAAAATCTTCATTTAAAACTGCATTTTCTGTTTACTTGTGTTATCTTTGTCTCACATTTAAAATTATTTGATGATCTGAAACATTTTATGTGACTGACATGCAAAAAAGTAATTAGGAAGGGAGCAAAAACTTTTTCACACAGCTGTTCATTCGTCCGTAACAAAATGATTGTGTCTGCATAGTTTGGATTTTTGTTTCCCATAATGCAGTGGGCTCCTGTCACTATGCCTTCATATGACCATGCGCCCCAGCATCTTGGCCAAAGGGATATCCCTTTGGCTGACTGGTAAACACGTATAACTCTCACCTGAGAGTCTGGGGTTGGATCCCGCACGGGCCTTCGTTGCATACTTTGCCACATTAAGATCAAGTTCCTTAAATGTGTCCCCCCCCACTAACCCACAACTACAAGCTGGACAAACTGCTCCATGGAGCTGTACTTTTGGAGTAAGGTGGGGGAGGTGCAGCCAATTTGAAGAGTGGGTGAGAGCTCACTTTAATCCTTATCCTTCCTACTGCAGCTGCCAATGCTGTGTCCAGGTGCAGAGCTCTAGCAGACTCACAATTTCACCTGTCTCTTGTCTCTTGATGATCCACTTACAGGTGCCGCTTCCATCTGCCTTAGCCACATTATGAAAACATGGCTAATGTTAGTGTCACCAATATTTTTTGCCCCAATACGTCCTGAGTTGATGATGCTTTCTATCAGTTGTACAAACCTGTAAAAAAACATGCAAGTAAACACAAAGTGAACAAATTGGCCATTTATCCAAAGCTTCTATTTCAATAAATATATTTCAAACGTAACATATGAAATGTTCAAATGAAGAACAAGTAGCATGATTTCTTTTAAAAACATGCTCATTTTACTCTTGTGATACCACATTCAGCTCCTAATGTGGCTTTGCAATTAACGAGTATGTGTGCTAAACTATCTTTTCTGTTGTCCTCACCAATTCAGAATGTTTAGGATTTTATGAAGCTAAGAATAAAACTGAGAAGGCCTCAAACTTTTGAGCTGCTGAAATCGTAAAGGCTTTAAAACTTTCAGAAATAAAAACGTTAGCTCTTATCTACATTTGATACGGCGGCTTTTCCCAGCTTAATTTAAAGGAGTAGGATTTTATAACATTTCCCCTCTGGTATTTGAATTTTATGACAGCAGTAACAGCAATGTGACCTCATGTTGCAGGTACAAACTGAGATTAGGTTTTTCTTACTTTCCTGGGGGAAAAAAAATTCAAAGAGATTGTAAACAATTCAAGTATTTGAGCTTGAAATGTAACTTTTGTGCATCTATCAACAATGTAGCAACAGTTGTCATCAAAATGATTCATACCCTCAAGTTAAAGCAGAAAAAAAAATCAGCTGTCAGTTCAATAAGTTGAAATTGACAAAAGTAATAATAAATAAAAATTCTATAAAAATCATGGCATTGATTTTGAATTGTGTTTTAACAGAAATATAAAAAAAACAAACACACAAAGATAAAACAAGTAAACAGGCATGATGGGGCTCCGAATCTAAAATTTTGTTGAGCAACCCTTTGAGGTAATCACTGCAATCAAATGTTTTATAATGTTCAAAAATACATCTGCACCTGTTGACAGGTATTTTGTCCACTGTTCATGGGAAAGGTGCTCTAATGTGTCTGGGATAGTTTTGTTTTATTATTATTGTTGTTGTTGTTATTATTATTATTATTATTATTATTGTTATTATTATTTTCAACCACAATTCAAAACCAACATTTTATTTCACTAAATCATAATTTTGTAAATTCTTATTTATTATAAGTTTTTTTCTAGTTATTTGAATTACTATTGTAATTTTAGCCTTTTCTTTAAGGGTATAAATAATTTTGAGGACGAGTTGCCGCTAGGGTGCTGTAACGCTACAAGCCAGTAGGGGGCAGTAAGGTTGGCTGGACAATAACAAATAAATGTCGAAGAAAAAAAATGCGATTCAGGGAAACGGAAATGTCAAGCGAGTGCTGCGACGCAGGTTTCAACACATATCTTTACTTTAAAGTATATAATGGATTGTTAATTTAGGGGGAAATAGTGATTTCACATCGTCAAAGAGTCAACTGCAAATATGACAAATGGTAGGTACACCGCTTTATCCGACAGCCTTCTGGCATCATAACAGGACATCTAAGTTAGGCTACTTCTATGGCAGAAAGCTAGATGAGGCTAGTTTAGCTGCAGACGTGGCCCTGGGTTGTACTCCCTGTCTGTTCGTAACTAAATCAATACGTTTATCTCTGTGACAGCATCACAATACTTACTTGTCACAGCTACAACCACAGTGCTAAGCTTACCGTATTTAATACACAACTTGTTTCTCGTGTTTTTCTTGGGCTACAGGGCAGTTTGCTAACTAGCTTAGGAAAGTGGGGCTATCACTAAATAAATCAAGATAACCAGGTAGACACAACTGTACAAAATTAAAAACTGATAAATAAATGGTCGTAAAAACGAAAAGTTAGCGCATACAAAGGTTGGTGTACCCTCTACTGCTGCTGATCTGAGCACGCCAACCTTACATTTTTAACGTTGCTGCAACGTGAAAACTGCAGATTCAACAACACTGCTAATACATTTACAGTCGGTCAGAGGGAAAGCTGGATAACTGCACTGTTTTAAAACTAACTTCTTCATTGAACTGTTTGGGGGTAAGAATGCACTGTATAAATGGAGGCAAATAAAGAACAGATAAATGGAGGTATAAAAGTCCCCATAATGTTCTTGTGCTCTTCCACAGTTTACTCGTTCGACGGCATCCTGGTGTTTGGGCTGCTGTTCATTTGCACATGTGCATACCTCAAAAAAGTCCCTCGTCTCAACAGCTGGCTGCTGTCAGAGAAGAAAGGGGTGTGGGGTGTCTTCTACAAAGGTAAATACTACAAACTTCCCAAAGATAAGTACTTCAGGAATATGATGACTCAGAACAACACATCACTGTGTTTTGCAGCCATTGCAAATGTATATTGCAATGTTTCTCACTTTGTGGGATTTGCTCAGCTTCAGCACTATGGAAATTTAAATGAAACGGTGATTATGAGAAGGCAAGTAAGCAAGCATTAAATACTGAATGCTGTTTGCATCTTGTGTTATGTTCTAACAAACAATACAGAAAAATAATATGAGGGACTTTTCAATGATTGTCAGATGATATTAGGAATCAACCAAAACAGACTATTTAGGGCCAATACAGATATTTTCTCATCAGCCTCAGCCGATGGCCAATACTGCCTGCCAATATTTGGGGCCAATACTGCATTTGACCCCAAATATAAAATAATGAAGGACCAAATGAAAACTAATTTGACAACCTTTTGATATAAAAAAGAAGCAAAGCACTTTAAAAGATATAAAACAGTGCACTTGAGAACAAATGTTAAATAGAAACTTGTAATAAATATACATTTAAAAAAAAAGTCTGTAAATTATGCCAAGGGGGGTATTGGCCAACACACCCAACGTATTGGCCGATACCAGCAAAAACCGCAAATATCGGCTGGCCGATGTATCGGACGATCCACAGAAGGTACCTATCACTGTAGAAAGGTAGTGTTTGTTGTAATTTTTTAATCCAATGTTTAGTTTACTCAATTTTCCAAAGTGGTCTTGCATATCGAGACCTAAAATAACCTAACCACAAATTGTCTCAGGGTGCTCATCTCATAGCAAACAAAATTATTTGACAGAAATAAATCAAACAGTATTATTCTTGCAAATTCTATCGTTCATACAAAAATCTTTGATGTTATTTTCACGTGCACTCTCCATGATTTTTCTACCCCGACGATCTGGCTTATTTCCCAAAATATTCATCTTAATTGATCTTTATCTCAGTCATAGCTGTCCTTTTTACCTGATATGATGGCATATAGATCCAAAAGAACAGAAAATGAGTCCCTTCATGCCAGACTTTTGGGACTGTCTGGAATATCGACTCTTACAGCTCCAAGTAGAAATCACTTGTGACTGTTCTGCCTTCCTTTCATGTGCTTTACCTGTTTGTAGATGACCTGCAGTATACTGAACTCATTTCATCTTTCATTCTCAGCTGCAGTAATTGGGACCAGGCTTCACATTGCTGTGGCGGTTTCCTGCTTGGTCATGGCCTTCTATGTTATCTTTTTAAAATGATAAACCGGGTGACTGCTGGTTGGGAACAGACTCATCTCCGTGGTCATGAGTTAACCCTCGCTGTGGGCCACTTCTTGGATTGTATAACAGATGAAAACTCAATGGGCCTATGAACCCTTGTGAAAGTCAAGCCAGTGCTGCCCCCTTCTGATGACTGCACACATAGCTCCTACCTGAATAATATGTGTGCACTACAAACACAGAGGGGATGGATGAATTTCCCTTCTGTTACTATGGTGGGAAGAGCCTACTGGTTTACATGGTATCGTTCTTATTTGGGGTAATACTTTTGCTGTCTTTATCCATACCACATGGTTATTTATATCGAAGGATGCAGAAAATCAAAGGGCAGAGTGTACATTATACATTTTACCTGTATCAACTTATAATTAGCTTAGCTGTATATATTTGAAGAAAATACCCAATAGAGATTTGCCAGATGTTATGTGATCAGACTGAAAAAGACTCATTCCACCTGCCCCCTGCTATGCCGTTTCTGTATAATTTTTTCCTGTAAGCGGTGGAGGGAAAGAAACTAATATATAGATATGTCCTGGTCCACACTATATTTTGCTTTTTCTTTTTAAACCCTGTTTTTTTTTTTTTTTTTTTTTTGTAAACGGTGCTGTTATGCACTTCTTAAAAAGGTTTGAAACACATTTTTGCACAGATGTTTATTGTATATACTTTGTCATTTAAATGTAAACTGGATGACACATTTTTAGTTTCACAAACTGGTATTCGTGTGATTTTAAAAAATTGCAATTTCGCAAAATCTGATGAAGTAAATATCAAATTGGATCGATGTATTAAACATGCTGAAAGATATAAATGCAATGCCAAATAGGGACTGTCGTTGTAATGCCATTCAGTCATTTTTTCTGACTTTAAACCTAACGGCTTATTTGTATAATTAAAACGAACATTTTGGAGGGGATGTAATTAAATTTTAAGTAAAAATGATGAACATCAAATATCTGTGTTTGTGGTGTTTGTTTTTTTTAAACGTCTTTGTTTATTTTATTTTTAATGAGATGAGTCTGTACACGGAACATGATCGTCAAACGCACACCCCAACCTAATTTAAACCATTGGTTCTCAAACTGGGGGTCACAGGGTCATTTTAAAGGGTCGTGAGGTCATTGTAAAAAAAAAAAAAAAATTCAAATTTAAGATTTTTAGGACTGAAAATGCATTATTGAAAAGAGATTTTGTAAAATTAACACTTTCTTTTTCATTGTATCATAAGTTATTACTCCACATATTAAAATCTGAATATAGCTCTATCTCAATGAGAAGCTGATTTTGGGCATATATGTGCCTTGTCACAGCAGGAAACAGAATCCACCCAAAAACATTTATCCTCTTATGAAGTTTCTGATGGCTTCCAAGCCTCACAGTTAGAATTTGTATCATTTTGGTGTCCAGAGACAAAATTATTGCAGGTAAGTACTATATTTAAGGGAAAGCACTTCATACATCTTTATGGCGTGACGGGTTGGAGAAAAAACTACCAAAGTAGACAAGAAAGACTCCTGCACACTGTCCAGCTTGCATGTATATATTTGCAACATTTCGGTGCTAGACCATCAGGCAAAACCCCACAGCTGTTAGACTAATCCTCCAAAATTCACTTCATATGAAGATTCTGACAGTTTCCAAGCCTTACATTAAGAGGATGACCTGTTAGATGCATCACACAATTAACTGCTCAGTCGTCAAAGGGTGGGGCGGCGTTTGCAAATATGTTATCTTGTCACATTATCTTGGGGGTCGTAGCTCAAAAGGTTTGAGAATTATTGATCTAAACGCAGAGGATGTGTGTGATTATAGCACAGCATTGCCCATCTGGATAGTTCAGACTTGGTTGGTCAACATAAGAATAGTTTTGCCCCACAACTAAAGAGAAGTTCATTAACATCTATGTTGACATGTTGTAGTTGTTTCCTTGTTTCAGAATAAATCATCTTGAAAATTAGATCAGTTTTCCCCCCAAATAAAGCAGTGTTTTGCTTCTTTCATGTTCACCCCTTAAGCCCTCTGAAGTGTGCTTAACAAAAACCCCCAGAGAATTCCCCACATAACTGTTCTGGTTATCAGCATGCATCATGGTGGACTGTGTCCCACCGTGAAGGCTTCATGCTTCAGCTAAATGAAGTTTGAATAATATTTTGCCCTTATCACACCATTAAACCATCTGCTTTTTTTCTTATCAGTCTCCCACATGCTTTCAGATAAACAGAGATGTCTACCACAGTTTCCAACAAGCGGCTGAAGTAGCATATCACTACGGCAGTTTTATAAACATCTATCTCAACCAGTGAACCCTATATGTACTTTTTATCCTTCTGTTTTATGCCTCAGTTTTCCAGAAAACTTTCAGCTGATTTATAACTGCTTGATAAGCAATTATCAGTGGAGACAAGACTTGTTTACTGAACACTGAGGTGCTACAAGAATGATCCTATCATACTGACATTTTTCAGTGTCACCAAGATTTTTTTTCAAAGCAGATATTTTCATTTTTCATATAGAAAAAAAGCACAAGTTGGATTAATGATGTTAATGATGGTGAGAAGGACCTTCAATGAAAAAGTATTTAGGCCTAAATGGAATTAATCTTACAGTCAATACTATGATTACATGGGACATTATTTATTTATAGTAACTTGCCATGCCTTCTTGACACGTAGGTGGTTTCCATTTGATTAATTCTCGAGTTAATAAGAACAAAAGAAGGCCTAGCCATATATTGCTGTGAATGCTGCCAAAATAAATAGACTACTTCTTAATAAGCCAAAGTTATTAAGAGATTATCTGTCAGTCATGAAAATAAATGCATTATGGGCAGTCAAGAGCAACACGGCTTTGTTGTAAATCACATTTTAATGCTGTATTTTCCAGACATGGCTTGTTTATTTTCTATTCAGATGTCCTGTACAAGAAAAATAGGTCGTTAACATCGAAGACCAACAGGTAGAAGAGGGAGATTCCCGCGACTGGCCCGTGGAGACGGACTATCCCCGTAGTTTCCAAAATAGTGAGACAAAATCTCGCGAGAAGAGAACAACAACAACATAATTACCACGAGCGCGCAGTGACGCCGCACGTACTCGTTCACGTTTCCGCGCGCCGAGCAGAGGGAGATCAGAATAGGACGAAAAATCCAGCGAAAGCAAGACTGAGCTTCCTGGCCCGGGTGCGTTTTGTAGGCGAAGTTATCTCCGAGCTCTCCGACGTGCGCGGAGAGGAGGGGATTTTTCTTTTGCGCAACTGCTTCGAATTTGCACGACTAGTCTGCTTAAGTTTTATTTGATCCCGGACCGTTTCGGTGTAGAGTTTTTCTGGACAGCGGCACCACCGCACATCGTGCCACACAGGGAGGAGAGGAGAGAAGAGAGGGCAGAAGTTTCCGCTGGCTTGTTTTGTCACTGCGGGGCTAGTGGTGAATCCGCAGGAATGTCGCAGAAGGAGAGACCCACTTTCTACCGACAAGAGCTCAACAAAACCGTGTGGGAGGTCCCGGAGCGCTATCAGAACTTATCTCCCGTCGGCTCCGGTGCTTACGGATCCGTATGGTAAGTAGTTTTGCAGAGTGCTCTAGAAAGCACACAGCGCGATTGCACAACGGCTTCCCATTATCCTCACAGGCCCATCCGAGCTGCCTCCCTTCGGGCTGCTTATCAGTATGCACACGGTTTTCATGGGAGATGAGATAAAAATCACTTGTGCCCTTTGTTTACAGCTTCATTCTCGGGGTGTGATGGTACAGCGTGCACTCTCCAGTGTGGCACGCATTTCTTTCAGCGGAAGGGGATTATTTTTGTTTTCATGCGCACTCTTGCTTGCCTATCCTACTTAGACAGCCGCATGTCTTATTTGTTTCAGTAAACAACCAGGTTGAGTTTAAACCAGATTCCTGTGTTTAGTGCTCCTTAAAATGTTCTTTTGCATCTTCTCTGAGGAAGGTTGCTTCCTCATCAGGTCTGTGCTCGTGATACAATGAGGTTTAACCCATGAAACAGTCGCAGTCCACGAGAATACCATTGTATTCCTGCACGTACAACCTGCTACTTGACACATCCGCACATTGCATACATTATGCATTTTCCAGTTGGGTGGAGCCTGCAGAGTACCAGAAGGTCACGTGGCTTTCGGAAAGTAGGCCCCCTCGTGCACAGTGCGAGCTTTCTACAGGAGCCCATCTAACGACGACGACGATGATGATGACTCTAGAATGATGTCATCCTTTCTCCCGTTGTGTTACACTCATGACTCACTGTCCCGAGGTTCGGTATTGGGCTCAGCTGTGACGCCCTCTCCTCATTACAGAGTCATGGATGGCATCATACTGTAATTATAACTTCTCTGATCATTTACATGCAACTTCAACACTTTTAGTTATTGATACTGGGTTTATATACAGTTGCATATTGGATAGGATGTAAAAACGTGCACATATTTTTCCTAAAACAATTTTTTTTAATGGAATTGATAAAAATATTAGCATATGGACTGTTAATATGATAGGTTAATACTTTGTTAATCTATATTAAATTTGGGGACTGGCAGAACTTATGCAAATGCAAACCAAACATGAATAAAAATGATAGGTGTTAGTGATTTCATACTTAAACTATTAATTTGATTATTTGAGAGTATTTTTAACATGAAGTGTGGTTTTTATCTCCCCTTTACTGCATAAACTATTCACTCTTAACACTGTAGCTCCAGTGTTTACATTAAGACTGATACCTGCAATCTCTGTTACCCTGCTTTCATCAGCGAGTGATCCCCCCCCCCCCCCCCCCCCTTTTATTTATTTTTTTAATAATGTGTCAAGCCACCACTTTTGCTGGACTCGTCATCCTTTTTTGTCAATAACATCAAAGCTTATTTCATTTACGGAGTATCCAATAGATTCTGCAAAACCAGAGGGATCCAAACTAAATTGAATTTTCTAAACTCTTCAGAGCAGATCTGAGAGGGATATCACACCTCATCACATCTCCTCCAGCACATTACAACTGGTGGTCAGCTGGGCTCGTGCTCTTACTCATTCAACCAGCATAGTCTTTTGTTGTTGCCACCACAATGTTACTCAGCTTCTCCACTCATTTAAATAATAGAAACATTTCAAACTTTACATCATTTATGTACTTAAAAGAACTCTGCAATTGCTCTATTTATTATGCCCATTGCTTTTTATTTATTTTTATTTGAATTTCATGCTCGGATGGTGCACAGTGTAAGTGTGGAAGAAATTTAGCAAGAATGTTGCTGGCTTGGGTTGCAACATATGGACTGGGCTGAATGTCTTGTATTATTCAGTCCAGGTTTCTCAGCTAAGTAGAAACTAACATGCAATCCATTCAGGCCCAGGAGTCATGCATATTTTAACTGAATAGCTCAGTGGAGGCTATTAACTATATCTCTCAATATTGTGTAGTATTATTTTATTCCTCTTAAATATTTATATTATGCCCGTTCACTAGTTCGAAGATACATTAGGATTTACAAATCCAAATGTTTTTTGACTAAAATCTGACAGGATTTTCTCTTCATGCCTCCTGCAGAAGATCATAAATAAGCATCTTATTTGTGGACCAACATAGTTTAGGTTCTTATTCTAAAGCTTGAAATTAAATACAAGGTTAAAGAGTTTGGTGTGTTTCATGTTGTGCTATTTTGCATCACTTGCAACAACATTTTTTGTTTCTTTTTTGTTTGTTTAGAAGTAATGTTGGAATGAAAAACAGAGGACCATTTGAGTTGTTTAGTTTGTCTGTTAGTCTGTCCAGAAACACGTTGGTTACGAAGTGGAATTTCAATGCTTTATTTCCCCTGGTTTTAGTGATATGTAGGGCATGTGTTTCTTCATCAGCTGCCTCTGATTTGAAACACTTTCAAACCTCCATATGTTTGCACTGCTCCCTCTTTCAGACAGTTTGCAGCTTTAATATTTAGCTGATTAAGGAGAAGTTGCACACGGCTCACGGTGCTGTATACTGTGTCTGATGAACGTGGTTGTGACCTCAGACGAATCTGCACCAATTTTAAAGCTTAAGCTGAAAACCTGCAATTTTCTGACTCTGTGTCCAGCATCTGGTCATGTTAGGTCATGACTGAATGTGTCTGATGAGCTAAACAGTTTGTTTTAGTCCAAGAGTCTGCAGTAAACTGAGCTCCAAAAGAATACCTGCATTATTATTTATTTATTTATTTTCAAATTTTTGAGCTCCACCTTTAGTTGTGGTGAAAAGGTAACATGACATATTTTACATTTTTTTGTATCTTGTTGGCAAAGCAGATTGAAATTTGATTGTATTTCGATGTCCCCTCAGAAATGGTAATTGTATTAGAGGAGGCAGCTTATCCAGAAATGACAGCTTGAACATAATTGTTTCTTAACAAAGCTAGATGAATAAATAATCACAACTAATGTATTTATCTCACCAGCTTTCTTTCAACATTGGATAAAATTAACCTTGGCCTTTGTTAGAGCACCAAAACATTATCATTCATGATGCGCTCGGTTCAGACCCAGCTGCAAGATGATTAGAAGATGATACGTGATGTCAGACCTTTTATATAAACACTGAACCTCTGAAATATGTTCATTATAACTTGTCCTATTTCTCACCACTTGTTTTATTGGTTGCCAAGGCCACCATGGCTCGCCTTCCTCAGTCCTCTGGCAGTCATTTCCTATCGTAAAATCATAAAACAGATTAAAAAACTGTTATTGATAACAGTGGGACTGTATACCCACCTGCATCATTTTTACAATGCCATGCAATCTGGATGGATACATTCACATTAAATTTGTGATTTACAAAAATCATGTAGTGTATTTTGTAGATCAGATCAGTCAAATTATACTCAAAGGACTGAAAAAGCAGCTTTATATCTACAAATGTTTGGCGTAGCCTATTGTTTTTCTTTATCACTGCCCTTCTTGTTGACTTGTACACATACTGGTAATTCCTGTACTCGTCAAACTTCGCAGGATTTGAAGGAGGACTCAGGTTTAAAGTTTTCCTCCAAGAGCTGGTAGCCAAAATTCTCCAAATGATGATCCGACATTTATTACAAGCACCTAAATAAGTCATTAACAGTACAGATTTGTGTGTTTGCCCAGTGTGTCTGCCTGTATCAGCAGACTGGCTTGCCTCACAGTGTTGCTCCTTTTACTGCCCACAGTTTATGGCCATTTGTTATTGCAGTTCCATTACAGACTAATTGGATAGTGTATGCTTGGACTCGTCTTGTTTGCCCTGCAGATTAGCAGCAGTTGGAAATGCAGAGTGCATGCGTCTTTTTGTTTCATCATTTAGCATTTGCTCTGCTCTTGTGTGCTTAGTGTGGGTTTTCCCTCACTGGTGACACACATACAAGTTGTTCTGCAAGCCTTGGACATTGGGTGTGGGAGAAGATCCGTGACTGACTGGAAAAAACATCGCTGCTTATCTCAGTGTTCTTGTTACAGATGCATGCCACTCAGGATTATGGCTTTGTTACCGGCACTGATTGTAAAAAATTGAACACTTATAACAGGGCTGAAAGTCAGTCTGGAGATCTCATCCTCTTTTTCCTGCCTAACCCAGCAATGCTGGCAGGACCTGAACGTTCAGCTGAGAAGCCACAGTGACGTTGTCTTTTTCTCCCTCTTCATGTGGATAAGGTTTTATTCATCACTTGATAAACTTCCCCTTTTGGATTTAATCTCTGTGACATCAAAAAGAAATTTGATGAAAAATCTTGAAATGAACAACGCTGCGACTATAAGCTGTGGAAAAACCAAAACAAAACCACATGTCTGCCAGTCCAATCAGATTTCTCACAGGCTTTTATGCAGATTAAGTGACTGACCTGGAAGGAATGTGGGCTTTTGTAAGTGGGTTGAGTTCCTCACAGTTACGGGAAAATACTGCAGTGTGTTGCTTCTTTGAGAGGCAAGGCCCATCTGCCTCTTTCTCTCACAGCATGGTTCAGATTCATGTCTGCTGAACTGCAGGTTGCACTCACGTTAGGGCTGTGCAATTAACTGAAATTTGATTGTGATTAGAGATGCACCGATCCATTTTTTCCAATCCAAGCCGATACCAATACCTGGGCTGAGTGTAACGGCCGATACCGATCTGATATTACTGTTGGATGAATGAACCGTACCTTGCTATGTGAGTGAAGGCATCAAGCTTGACATAAACATGTAGCCATGTTTAAAAAAAAAAAAAAAGCCAACACAGATATAAACGTACTTAATTTTATTTATTAACAAATACCAAATTATACATTTATTATATTTATAAAAACAGAAATGATTGGATCGGAATGCTGGATCGGCCACATTTATCTGATATCCGATGCCGCTAATTTGTCAGTATCTGAGCCGATATCTGATCCGGGTATCTTCGGTGATCGAAGTAGATCGGTGCATACCCAATTGTGATTTAAATTTGTGTGTCATACAGTCTTCATACTCATATGATCAAGTTAAAACAATTTATTTGCCATTTTTCTTTGCACAATTTCTGAAAGGGATGTGCATGTGCAATACATTCCCTATATTTATTTTATTCTTTAAATATATGAAAAACTGCAGAAAAGCTAGATGCATTGTTAAGTTTGGATACTCTTATGTTTTTTATGCATTATTTAATATTTAGAATATTTTCATTTATTTTATTCATTCAGCTGTAAGTTACATATTTGTAGCCTATTTTTTTCAGTTTGAATGTTTTACCTAAATGATCAACAACAAAGTGTTTTTTGACAGAGAGAAATGTCAAATTAATGCATCATGTAACTTAAAAAATAATCGTTTGAATAATCGTGATCTCAGTATAGTCAATATTGACCAAAATGATTGTGATGATTTTTTCCATAATCAAACAGCCCTAACTCAAGTTCAAAAATATGTAACCCAACAGACAGCAAGCTACTGTAGAGTGCTTAAAAGCTTTAATAATATGCAGGCATGTTTTACGATGGCATCATATACTAACTGGGAATCAACCGATACAGATATTTTATATTTTTGGGACCGATACAGATATATATTTTTTTAACCAGCCTCAGCTGATGGCCGATTTAGCCTGACGATACTTTGGGCTGATACCAAAAATTTGTATAATTAAGGACACAATAAAAACTAATTTTGGAAACTCTTTTAATATAAAAAAAGAAATGAAGCACTTCAAATAAATATATGGAAAAGAAAATGCAATTGTAGACAAACATTAAATAGAAACATTAAACTTGTAATTTAAAAAAACTGCTGCCTGTAAAGATGCTTGTTTGTAAATTATGCCGAGGGGGTATTGGCCAACACACCCAATGTATCGGCCTAGATAATCGTCTGGATGATGT
Organism: Atherinomorus stipes; assembly: GCA_023101725.1. Taxonomy (NCBI): domain Eukaryota; kingdom Metazoa; phylum Chordata; class Actinopteri; order Atheriniformes; family Atherinidae; genus Atherinomorus; species Atherinomorus stipes. Next base: position 2,536,500 of record JALJCO010013346.1, on the reverse strand, counting down.
ATCGGTCAATCCTTAAAGGGACATTGTGTAACAATTGTGTATCGCAAGCAACTCGCTCGTACTGCATTCGTGTGAAACTGGGCAGACGGACGACAGCCGCTGCATGTAAATGCATTAACAAACTTCTATGTGAAGACATGGTCTGACAGTTACAGCGACTTGAGTCCACATCTGATATGTTGTCATGGCGATGTTGTATTGTTTTCCCTGACCCACGATTTACCGTCTTTCTCTCGGCTTCTGTGATTCCAATTACATCTGGTTTGTTACTGACGGCCGACTGCACGTGAACGCAGCATCAGTGTAACGCTCGGTTCCTCCTTACTGCACCGCGGTGACTTTTCAAGAGCATTACCTTGAACTGAGCTGACCACTCCGGTGTCTCCGGTGAGTTTTTGTGGTTTCCTACTGTCACGCTTCTACTGAACGTAAAAACATGGCGACATGACATGGCAGCCACCACCGAGCCGACCCGTTCTATGTATATATGAATGATACGAACAGCAAATTCAGAGCTTACAGGAGCACTTCAGTTTGTTGATGGGAGTAATTACTGATTATTGGAAAAACACTTTTGAACGAAATAATCAATTTTTGTGAATAGATAGCAGGAGAATTTACACAATATCCCTTTAATAGCAGTATGTTTGGTCATATATCCTATCAACTCTGCCCATTTTGACAGTTCTCTTCCATAGTTGAAAACCTTACCGATAATTCCCTCCTTAACATCAGAAACACACATTTCAATCTAATTTTAGATACAACTTTTTATTTTGTTTCTCCACAGCAACAACAGCATACTATTTTCTGTAAAATAGTCCATAAAATTTGATCCTAATGATGATCATGAACAAATGCTTGCACACATAAATTAGGTACTTAACACAACACAGCAATTTCAGCAGTTTTTTTTTTTCTTAAGTGAAACAAAATTGATATGCTGTACAATCAGATATTGTGCAAAAAGCAAATGTTGCTTGTTAACAGATATTAAACCATTGGGGCCCCACATGTGTCATTTTTTGGTGTTTATTCCTGTCATAGACAACATTTGGATAACTAAATTGTCATTAATTCTTTAAGGCAAAAAAGTCAGTCATCAATTTTTGCTTAATTTCAATGACAATGTCAGGGAAATATTAACCTTTACACTTTACAAGAGTGGATTTCCTATTTATTTAAATGTGATACAAATTACAAGTTGTTCAGGCTCAAACTAAAAGAAAGACATAACTAAGTTAATTACAGCCCAGTCAGTGATAAAATTGGATAAATGCCATCATTGTGAAGGTAGGAATGAAAGCATTCCTCCAAATGTAATGTATCACAAACATTTCTTTAATCAATGAAGTCTGTACTCCAATGTGGATGAACAAATGTTGGCCAACATGCTGAGGTGTTCATTTTAACTTAAAGGTGATTTCTCGCTTGTGGTTGTCTGCACTGTTTTTGGTGTGTAAAAAACGGGTTCAGTCATGTCCCTTATGCAACCTGCACAGTATAATAAGAACTGAAACTAGGAGCGAGCGTTATGCAATTATTTGCTTTGTTTACTGTGCTATGTCCACCTACACAGTCTAGTGAAGGACTTCATCAGTTAAATCAAAGCAAAAGTTAAAGTTTTGATATGACAGTCGTTGGCTGCCGGCTTTAATGACTTCACTGTGTTGTAAGTAAACACTTACCTTTTTTTTTCCTCAAATGTTTTGTGTATTTCCAGTTCAGCGTATGATGTGAAGACAGGCCTGAAGGTTGCGGTGAAGAAGCTGTCCAGACCTTTCCAGTCCATCATCCACGCTAAGAGAACATACAGAGAGCTTCGGTTGCTCAAACACATGAAGCACGAGAATGTAAGTCACCTAAAATCAAGCCCCCCCCCTTAAATCTCTGGCAATGGTCTGTCTCTTCTGTACAGTATATGCATTGTTCTGTTCTCTGGCTCTCAAGAAAAAAATGCACATGAGGCTTTCATGGTGGGAACTTGCAGAAGCGGTCCCTCTACATAACTGCTTATCTTGTTAACATACTTGTATTCTTCATGTAGTAGCTGCTGAATTTTAAAAAATGACCTAAAAGGAATGTGTATCATCATGAGCCATGTGACGTGAGGAGATCTTACACTGTTCCTTTTCAGAAATGAAACTAGAAAACAGAAAAGCTTGTCGTGACACATGGACGTATCTTGGGGAACAGGTTGCAGTTACACAGCAGGAAAAATCTCAGGCTAACATCTTGGAAAGTTTCTGCAAATGTTTACATAAGGACATTTTCATGAAGAACATGCAGGTGACTGAACACCAGTCTCCAACCAGTGTGATGATGCAAGGACAACAAAACAACAAAAACACATCTAAAGACACCTAGAGCGCTGGCCTGGGGCATCAGCTGTGTCTGCTGTGAAGTTCTGTTAGAAGAGGCATTCTCCTGCATGTAGCACTATGCTGCTGGGTGGGGTTGGGGGTGGGGGGAATGAGTCACCATACAGGTTTACAACTGCAGTCCCATCACCTTCTCTTCTGGGGTGTATCTCATTTTTATCGCTGCAGCATTTTTGATTCAGTAGCTTCAGCTCCCCTTCCACCAGTTTTGGCTTTGATTTATGTGCGTGTAGATGAGGGTTTGCTTGCAGACCCCTTGTCACAAACACGACTTGGTCCTCCATCCAGCCACTGCCTTGAGCAAGCAGAGAGGATCTCTGTGTAAAGCTGCCGGTTAAAGTTTCTTAAGCTTGTGTGCAGATTGGTTTCTGTATGCGGTGTGGGAGTAAGTCACAGAATGAATGATGCATATGACTGTGAGGAAGCCTGGAAGTTTCAGTTGGGGTCTTTTTACTGAAAAGATGCCGTGGATTGTTTAGAGTTTACTCAGTAGTTTGCTTGTACTTAAAAGTTAAGATAGTAATATTAGAAGAAGTTACCTCTGAGTGACAGTTTAAATGGTTGGTTTCATTGTGTGTGTGTTTGGAGGGCGGGGGCTAGAAACAGAAGCTTGAAGAAACATGGAAAATATCAGAGGGGAATCCCCCCCAGTACTGCTGCAGATCCTGCCATGTTTACAGACTAGCTTGAATTTAACTTATAAGATACCTTAACATTGCTTAAGTTGTTGTAAGTAATGGCTTTAGCAAAGATCTTAGATGAGGTTGATGTTACTCAGAGCATAAAAGAATTGGAAGCAACATGTGTGTGTCTGAATTGAGGCTGCAGTGCAGGAGTTGGCCAAATGTCATTTAAACTTGACAAAAAAAAAAAAATTCTCAAGCCTGAGGCTAATGGAAAGGAACTCGTATGAGAACATGGCATGTCTGTCAAATCATGGGGGGCAAATGTGATATTGGTGATGAGGTGAACGCACATGATTTGTATAACTCCTATTCTCTGCATAAATCCATTATCAATACAAGGAACAGCTTCAGCAGTGTTAGGGAAGCAATTTTGGAATTAGTGTTTCACAGAGCACTGCTACTGTGGCTGAAAAACCTCAGTGCATTCATTTGAAAAACAGGTTTTACATGGAGCAAGGATTATTTAGGATTAGAATAACTCTGTGGCTTTTTTATTGTGCTGAATGCAAGCTGGTAATATTGTATAGAAACGTCAGTCTGATGAATAACCTCTTATTTATCCGAGTGTAAAACATGCTGTTGCAAGGTTCTGCTTCTTCCTCCTTCCAGAAAAGAAAAGCTTTAAGCTGCGCGTTCTTGGTTTGTAAATCAGTTTTTTGATACCAGTTTATGATTTACATGGAATGGGATTATGTGTGTTGCTCATGCTGTTGCCAGGAGACTCCCGGGGTTTTGATTTTGGGAAGCCTGTGTGGACCAATCAGCTGTTTGTTGTGGCTCCGGCCCCACCAATCAGCTGTAGTTTTGGATCTTGTGTGGGTGGGCTGCTTCAGTGTTTTCACAGTACCTATCCACCTCTCTCCCCAGGGGGTGGGGGTGGGGGGGAGCAGGGTTGGCGCTCAGGACTGCTCTCTGCCTGTGAGCATGCATACATATATACACGCATGCACGTCTGTGCAGAAACGGATACAAACACAAGTAACACAGATGGTTTTTCCAGTGCTTTTCTCGCCTTTGTTCTGATTCACACTGAAGCTGCTTGAATTAAGTCTTGCAGGCTTTAGGTACAGCAGTTGAAAGTCTCTGCATCACATTATTTTAAGCAAAATATGGTACTTATTCAAAACAAGAGACATCAACAACAAGCATTAAACAGGTTTGGTGCATCTCAATCTAATATTATATGACATTTCTTTACAAGCTTCTCTTGCTGTACCCTTGGACATGTGATTAATGCTGTAATGTGCCTGTTTGGTTGATGCATATAACAGCAACAGATAAGATTTCAGCTAAAGTTGGTAATATTCAGAGTATCAGCCCCATAAATGTGATTAAAGAGCTTGGTTACCAAAACAGTATCAGCATGACCTAGTAAACATGGCAATGCAAATAGCCTAGATGAGAAAATAGAACGGGCAAGAGTTGTTTGTTTGACTATATCTAAATGAAATGTTTGGCACTTTAGCCAAGATTAACATCCTGGTTTTGTACTGAAATTCTGTAGAAAAGTCACATACTTTGTTGGGGTCATTTTGTTTTCCTTAACACACAAATTGGTGTGACTGAAAGAGGAAACAGACTGCCTCATGATTAAAAGAACACCTGTTTTAGATAAAAAGAACAGAAAAGGTATTCATTGGCATCAGTTAACATGAAGGCAGAAACAGTTGTGAATTATTAATAACCTCTTGACCTCTCTCTTTGCTTTCAGGTGATCGGCCTCTTAGATGTTTTCACACCAGCGACAAGCTTAGAGGAGTTTAACGACGTGTAAGTCATTTATTCTCCTCCTCACTCCTGTCTTTTTTAGTTTTCTTCCTCTCTTTGCCTCCCTGCTGTTCATCTCTTTGTCCGCTTCTCCGTCTCAGCCTCTGCGGCTTTGGTTTGAACTTAATGAAATGTTTCATGTCGACTCATGATTGCGTGATTGTGTGATCACTGAAGCCACAACAATGGCACAGTCCATAACTTCACGCCAGTCCAACATGTGGCGAGTTGTGCCAAGGTGAATGCACGGCAAAAACGCACGTGCAGAAAGCACATCACAGCTAGTATCCATGGTAACAGCCATCTGGCACTTTCGGGGTAAGCTGTGTCCCCGTGTGCATGTATGTGCACAGAATACTCAATCAGTGTCCTTGAATTCTCTCCATAGTGTTGCGTCATCAGCACATTGAACATTTGTGGAAATGTGAGATTAAGCTACACAAACACACACACAAACACACACACTTCACAGGCTGTTTGACTGGAGACAATCAGATGGGTGCACGTTGCTCACAGGGCAGCCTCATAACTGTTCTTGAAATGAATTGAGGTCAGATGATGCAGATATGCCTTGCACAGCTTTCACATGTACACTACAGCTATCGTTGGCCTTACTCAGCTGATCTGGCTGCTGCATAAATATTCCACTATCAAGAAAAGATAAGCGAAGCACTCCATTTTTTTCTTTTTTATTCTTTAACGCTTTATTATTTTCCTCCTTTGAGAGGCGCATATGTACCTGCAGGAATGGATTCACTGACAGTGTCTAAACTGACTCATCTAATGAGATTATTTTTTGTGGAGGATGACTAATGGGTTTAATAGCAAACAGTTTAAAAAGAAACTGGAAAGAAATTTATGGGTTGAAACAAGATCAAAAGCAATATTATATCAATATAGAAGCCCCAGAAGTTTATTAAGTAAGTTTAATGCCAGTCGTCCGTGCATATGATTGATTGTTTGCTTTGCAGGTATTTGGTGACGCACCTAATGGGAGCAGACCTTAACAATATTGTTAAGTGTCAGAAGCTGACTGATGACCACGTTCAGTTCCTCATTTACCAGATCCTCAGAGGCTTAAAGGTTGGTGAACCTCTTAAACCTTTTTCCATTTTTGTTAAACAAATGTGCAGTCATAGTCGAGATTTGATAAGAAACTGTTCACGTGTAAGTATTGGTTGATTTTAAATGGCTTAATATGCAGTTGTGCTCATACAGTCGTCCTTAAAATGATTCATATCGTCTAATTAAAGAAAAGGCTAAATTCACAATAGTAATTCAAATACACTACTCACAAAAAGTTACGAATATTCAACTCTCTGTTTTTGGAGAACAGAGTGATGGAGAATAAATATTTAACATGTGCGTTGCAAAGTTTGGAGAAAGTTTAATTCAGTTCACCTGGAAAGGTTGTAGTGGATTTTAGATTCATTCTGACATCATACAAAAAGCCAAATATCCTTAACTTTTTGTACGTAGTGGAATAGGAAACCAAAGAAACTAATAATAGATAAAAATTTACAAAATTATAATTTAGTGAAATGAAATATTTCTTATGGAAATAATAATAATAATTAAAAAAAACTGTCCCAGACACATTATTAATAATAATAATAATAATAATAATAATAATAATAATAATAATAATAATAATAATAATGATAAATTGTATTTATAATGCACTTTACATTAAAAAAATCTCAAAGTGCTACAGGGTAAAAACATAATAATAATAAAAAAAAATGCATAACAGCACCTTTCCCATGAACAGTGGACGAACATACCTGTCAACAGGTGTAAAAGTCTTTTTCAACATTAGAGAAAACACCTGATTGCAGTGATTGCCTCAAACAGTTGTTTAACAAAATTTAGCTCCGGAGTCCCATCATGCTTGTTTATTTATTTTATATTTTTGTGTGTGCTTTTAATATTTCTTTTAAACCACAATTCAAAATCAGTGTTATGATTGTGATAAAATTTTTATTTATTATGACTTTTGTCAATTTCAACTTATTTCACTGACAGCTGATTTTTTTTTCCTCCTTTAATCGGAGGGTATGAACAATTTTGAGGACAACTATAAGTTTACATACAGCCGTAGCTGACAGCTGTAATTCAGGTGGAAGAGCAGCCGTCTATCAACCAGACGGTCAGTGGATTGACTCCAGATTTCCCCAGGCTACATGCTGAAGTGTGCAAGACACTGACCCCATGTCGCTTCCCAATGTGCCTTTTGGCATAAGAATGTATGTGTGAATCTGTCATACAGTGTAAAGTGCTTTGAGTGGTCAATATATGACTTGAAAAATGCCATACAAGTTAGGTTAGGACAGCATCCCAAATTTTGCTACCGGTAAACCTTCTCCACATTTTACCCCATTATACAGTGTGATCACGGCCAATTAAAACATTTACAGAAACAGAGAAATCCAGCAATCTGATTGGCTGTTCATTGTGATCATGTTGAGCACATCAAAGCTACTATTCTAAAAAGCCTTATCACAGCATATCACTGTGCGTCAGGGAAGCAACGGTCTTTCTATGACAACAACTACAACGGTTTTGCTCATTTTTCAGAGAACACGTGCGTAACACAGAACTTCTCTTTCATTCATGGTTATTGGTTGGGTAAAACCATTTATTATGAAAAGAAAAGTGTTTTTGTTTGCATTCATGTCCTCTGAAACATGTCCAAAAATTAAAATAAAAAAAATAAATCATAAATTCTGCCAGGTTATGTAAACTTATAAGCACAACTAGGTTTTAAGGGGTATTATATGGCACAAACAATCACTTAAAAGAGGATGAATTTCTTTTTTTCTCCTTTTAATAGCATGGTTTGTTGAACCTTCTTTGTAATTCTCCAACGTGTATGATTGTTTCTGAAATAAATTCTTTTCAATTTAGAGGTGCAGTCTTTTGATGTTGTTTGACGTCAGCATGTGGAAAAGAAAACCAAGTGGCGCTTCATTCAAGACACATTTCCTTAGCAGAGTTGTTTCTGATGTTCTGTTGCTCTATACCCCTTTTTTGTGACACCTTTTTACATAAAAAAACAAATAGGATTGCGACAATTATAAGATTCTGAGGTGATAATGCTAAAAGTAATAGACCCATACTCCTGTTTTTATCTCTTTATTCTTCCTTTAATGCCAGAGAAACAGTGAAATGTGTTTTGAAATAAATATGTAAAACCAAACAGTTTGAAAGTACTTTTTATTTTAATGAGCACAAATTTATTCTCTTGGATTAAAAAAGACTAATCTTTCCATATGAAGTAATTGATTTCTTTTTAGAAGAAGAAATGTTTGAAAAGACTATACTGTTAAATTATTACCAACTTACCAGGACACACTAAATAAATATATTGTATGATACGGTCTGTCATTGCCCGGGGTCAGTGTTTACCTGTTTGCTAACAGGCTGATTGCAGTTAACAAGCTGAGTACTGGCTGGCGTTAGGCTGACATTCTACTATATTGAGCTGTTTGCTTGGTTTAAAATAATTCACAGAGGGAATACTGTTGGTTTAATCTTTTTTATGCTCTTCTTTATCCCTACAGTACATCCACTCTGCAGGAATCGTCCACAGAGTAAGTAATGCCTTTGCTTAATATGTATAAAAAAAAAAAAAGGATAAATCCAACTTGAGAAAATAGTTCCTGTGTTTGTTGAATATGCTGAAGCACAGGGTTTTTTTTTTTTTGTTATTGTTCAGTTTTTTTTTTTTAAGGAAGTCACTATTTTCTTACAACCAAATGAATATATGAGATATCAGTTTTTCTAAATATATTTCATTAACACAGAAAGTGATTTGCATAAAAATATTGAATAAATGATATCCCCAGGGGGATATTATAATGTTGCAGGTTTTTCTTTTGTGTATTTGTGAGTATGTTGCTTCTAAAGTCTTTTCTTTTTGTAGGACTTAAAGCCCAGTAATCTGGCTGTGAACGAAGATTGTGAGCTTAAGGTAAGGATCATGTTAATTTAGACATAAGGTCGCCATAATTCATATGACTTATAATAGAAGACAGGAAGTTAAGTCGGGGTGTATCATCTTCTCATCTCTCAGATCCTTGACTTTGGTTTGGCGCGGCACACGGATGATGAAATGACAGGATATGTTGCCACCAGGTGGTACCGAGCCCCTGAGATCATGCTCAATTGGATGCACTACAACATGACAGGTAAACACAAATGTGTTTGTACTGCTTTGAAGCACAGCAGTGTGAATCACTGTATGTTTGCAGACAATTGTCTTATTGGGTGTTTTTTTCTGCTACACAATTGCTTTACAGAGGCTGTGATATTGGTGCAACTAGTTGAATGAGTTCATGCAGATTTATGCCCTTTGTTTTTGCAACTGCTTAGTTTTGTTTAAAAAATTATTTGCACCTTTTTGATTGTATCAATGTATGTGTTTTTTCATTTATTAGTGGATATCTGGTCAGTGGGCTGCATCATGGCGGAGCTACTTACAGGACGGACGCTCTTCCCTGGCACAGATCGTATCCTTCCATCATTGTCACTGCATTGCATTTACAAATTGCACCTTTTTTTTCTACCTTTTCTCTGGTACTGCACATCTCGAGGAGACCTTTGCAGCCTGTTTGTTTTCTGCTGCAAACGCACAAAAGAGCACAGTTTCCCCTTGCTCAGGTTGGCTTGAAAGTGTTGCCGAACATTGAATTTTGTGAGCTGAATGCCAGAAAAGTCAAGGAAACTTGTGTATGTAAGTGATACATACACACTGGTATTGTAAAGAGTCCCCGTGGTGCACAGAATGACTCAGTGCTGCCCACTTTTGTGTCCGCTGCTCCTCAGTGATACGGTGCATTTTCCTGCTTGCCTCCCACAACGACACTCAAACTCAGCAGCAGAGCATTTAGAGGATTTTTATTAGAAAAAAAAGACAGGAAGAAACTGTAATTAGCACACTCACACATGCATACGCACATTTACACATGCATCCTCGCTTAAAGGTAGAAGTTGGCACACGCATCTTGGGCCACATTTCTGTTGAGTATCAAAAGTGTGGGCTGGCTGTTGCATAATGTTTGTGATTCCTGCTCTAAATAATCAATCTTCCCCTCCACTTGTTCGGCATGCCCTGTGCGGGTGTGTGTTTTAAGAGTGCACCCTCTCACAAAATCTGAATTGCTTTGTGAAGATGCATTTACCAAAAACTGTTTGGTATATATCATATATCTGTCTTTCAAGGCCATTTCCTCACACCTGCACACTTGTCTGGATGACGTGATCTGCATGCGCTGTGTAGTGGGAGCAGAAGGAAATAAGATCAAGTGTCTTGGAAGTTTTCTCTCGCGGTAGAAGTACAGTGTTAAAGCATAGATAGTAAAGGGTAAATACTGCTATTGAAATGGTGATATTTAGATGTTTGAATGATATAAATTTACAAATATGCATGTACTTTGCAGTTACAATTGAAGATAACTACAGTATGATCATGTATAAATAAATGTCTTGATCTACTTGTAAGAAATTAGCTGAAGCTAAAAGAAATGTCAGATTTCCTCGGGTGGTAGAGTTGACTGAATGATGGTGTTAAAGCCCTTTTCATGACTTTACTTATTGTTTGTTATAAGCCTTTTAGTGAGCAGCTCATATTCTAATCATGCAATCTGCTTTTGTGTCTGGTATGTAAAACTGCGGCCATTAGCCTGTTAATCAGCTCGTGCATCAGCAGACATCAACCTGCAACCTTGATAGTAATCGGTTGTTTCAAGTCTTTCTCAAACAAATTGCCACAGTTTTTTTTTTATTTCCTTGATCAAATTTAATTTGGTGAAAATGAAATTATAATATAATGATGATAAATTCAATCTTTATTTTCGGGTATGTTTGTTGGCATTCTCCTCCCCCTTTAACTTGCATAGTTGCCTAACAATTCAATTCAATTCAATTCAACTTTATTTGTATAGCGTCCATTCATGACAGTGTCACCTCAGGGCGCTTAAACAGACAGAAAAATTCAGGTCAGATTCATAATAGCCTAGTTAAGGAAACCAACAGATTGGATCGAATCTTGACACCACATGGCACAGTATGAGAATAAATCTTCTACTTAGTTCAGACTAATGAGACATCACAATGTAATCCTTAATAATACAGTGTCCTTTGGTATTTGAAAAATTTCAGCTATGAGCAAACTTATGGATTTTAAGATTATGTTTTAGGTTAACTATAATTTGGCCCATGAAAAAAACGCAGTTAACAGAAAACTTATATGATGTTAGGCTAGAATTTTATATTTATCCCTTCATTTTAAAGGTTGCTCTGTTTTTTAGATGTAAACAAAACACCAAACAGGAAGTGGTAGTAGACCCAGAAAGCTCAACAGCAAATCGGGGAATGAAATACTGCAGCAAATATCACTTGTTTGATGAAGAATCACAATAATAATAATAATAATAATAATAATAATAATAGTAATTAACTGATGATGGAAATAACAGAAATGATAATAAACAAAAAAATATTGCTAAATGATAAAAATTAACTATTGTTTTTGATGGATTAATGAACTTTGAGGGGAAAAAAAGACTTTTAAATGCAAATGCTTAAAGATGTGATTTAAAGCTGCAAAGCCTCTCAGCAGGATAATGATAAATAATTACCGGCTGCCAGAGAAAAGTCATTGTCTTGAATGGTCCTTCCATGGCATGACCTAAATCCACAGAGCAACATGGAAACAAAAATGAATGTAATTGCTTCCCTAATGGATGGCATAAAAGCTTGTCGGGTTGAAACAAAGGGAGGCCCAGCTGTTAGAAAAGCTGATCCCGTTCTTGGATGTTGAGCAATTCTGCGAGCTGGCAAAGCAAACACCAAAGCCATGAAAACCAATGGTGTAGAAGCTTTTGATCGTCCACATGCTTTAAAGTTTAAACAAAAGTTCTCAGATCTGTTCCTTTAGCATGCTGTGTTTGTAGCATCTTCAATACATCATCTTATGCTTGAGTTACAGATATCCTGAACTGTACAGAGAGCATCTTGAATACATTTTGTAAGGACAGCGGTTCATAAAGTCTTTATGAACCTGTGAGCATGAATTAAAGTTATTTTTTTTGCATGCAGACAGGTTTTAGTCGAACCTCCGACTCCTCTCTATCCATCACCCTCCATCCTTTCAGTTTTCCTTCATGTGAGAGTGGTAGACATTGATCAGTTGAAGCTTATAATGATGCTGGTTGGAACCCCAGGGCCTGAGCTCTTGATGAAAATCTCTTCAGATGCTGTGAGTGCCATCCCACCCAGTTTTGTTGCACTGCCCTTTGCTGCCACGCCAACAGTTGGCCTACTGCCTTGCGTTGATGCTACCACCTCTTCTCTGCATGTGTTTTGCGCTACAGTATGTAATTTCTTACTTGCTTCTTTAGCCTTTAAATACAAGGCTTTGGTTAGCATGCACTGTCATTTTCTGATCTCCTGAAATGACTGGAGTGAAGTGCCGCACCGTGTTCATAAGCCTTTTCAATCTATGATTGTCACTTTTGTATTAAAGCTCAAATTCTGTCTTCTTCCTTCTCACTCCCCGTCATCCTCACCCTGTTTCTGCCATTCTTCAATCTGCCTTTCCCCCCTGTACATAAACCCTTTTAAGCATCTGTGCTCTTTGACTTGCTGATCTCCAATGCTATGATGCCCCTTGACTCAGAAGCTTTAGATATAAACCAGCTGCAGCAGATAATGCGACTGACGGGGACACCCCCAGCCTCGCTCATAAGCAGGATGCCCAGCCATGAGGTGAGACCAGTTACCTTTCGCCTTGCCACATGGTCTTCCCCTAGCAACATGACTGTTTACAGGCAGATTTTGGTAGACTTGTCTTTCCTCTGAAGTGAGCCCATTAGCTTCTGCTCTTACACCACGTATCCCGTTTCCTCTCGGCTCTGACTCACCGTGCTTGTCACAGCAAGGCTTCTCAGGGTGCTTTGCCAGTGCAGCCAGTAGGGCGCAATGTTTGTGTGATGCATGCGATTTCAGTATTTAAAATACTAGTGTTTGGAATGCAGTTTGCACATCCCTGCACACCCACCCTAAGATGAATGAATGGGAGTGTCGGAATATTTGGAATTCCTATTAGCTGGATGGTTAAGGTGTTTTATGTCTCTAAGATCTTTGACGGTTTTCTGTTTGTTCATTCTTCTTCTCAGGCGAGGAACTACATTAACTCACTTCCTCACATGCCCAAGAGGAACTTTGCTGATGTGTTTATTGGCGCCAACCCTCTTGGTAAGTTCCTCTCTCACTATGACTGTGGTTTGTACCATTACTGGGTCTCTGATTCCCTCTAGTGGTCTTATAAAGACATGGTTTGTTTAATTTGGTTTTACTAACCCTTAGTACAATACATGTTGAATCCTTTTGACAGTTACTGCATAGATGTCCTGTTTTCCTTTTTAGAGGTGGTTTAGTTCCTGTTAGGTGGACAACATGGCGTCCCAACTTGGATTTCAAATTGGGTTTTTACAACATCAAACCTAGAACAAGTGTTGTTTTTGTTAACAATGTTTAATTTATTCATTGACGCCCCTGTTTTTAATAATGATGATGACGAGACAGAAACAAACTAAACATGGCTTTTTGATTAAAACATGATGAGATGTGTGTGAGTTTTTGTCAAATGCATGACAGTTCTGCCAATTCTCCGTTCACCTGTCTGTCAAAAGCTAAAGAATTAGCTGCATCCCGTCCTGATTCAGTCACGCCCACCAACGGTTCTGCACAGTTCTCATCGACCCACATCTGCCCAAACCCATTAGGATGATTACCAAACCCGACCTGTTATCCACAGATATTTCACTGTCAAATCTAGAATCAACCTGCGTATTAACACATTAAATTTCTAATAGTAGAAATTCACTGTAGTCTCTGTTATTTTGCATCTTGGGGGCTTTATTCATTTGATTCAGAGATTGCTGCATCAACAAGAAATCATCCGTCATCCCTGGTTTTTACTGTGTTCCCTGTTCCTGCACCACACAGCCAGCAGTGGAAAAATCTCACTTGCTGCGCTGGACGCCAGGATGGCGAGAACATTCCTTGTGCAGTTTGAACTTGCAGGACTTAATAGAGATGACCCTAACACCTGATGTTAAAAAAGTTATGTCCACAGACTTGAGAGAAAAGAAGAAAAAAAAAAATCTGCCACCCACCAGCACTACATAAATATCTGCTTCACACCTGTACCTGTGAAATTTAATCTAATCATTGTCGTTTCTAACAGTAAAACAGCGTTTTTGCAGGCTTCTGTCGGGTACCCAAACTGTCGCAGGACTCGGACGCGCATTTTGCACAACACACTTGTGGTTGGACACACAAGTGAGGTGTCAGCTTCAACAAAGAGTCTTAATGGTTGGAAATGATGAAATGATACAGGGAGTGCAGAATTATTAGGCAAATGAGTATTTTGACCACATCATCTTCTTTATGCATGTTGTCTTACTCTAAGCTGTAGTGATTCCCAACCCTGGTCCTCAAGGCACACTATCCTGAAGACTTTCCATGTTGCCCTGTTGAAACACAGCTGACTCACATTATTGGGTCAGAAGCAGACTGGTGCAGAGCTAGTCAGAGATCCATTTAATTTAATCAGCTGTGTCTTACAGGGCAAAATAAGCTTCAGAAGGTGCCTAACAGGTAATCACCCTAACTTTAAGGCCAAAAGCCTACTACCAATTAAGCATATCAGGTCATGTGCATCTCTGTAATGACAAGGGGTGTGCTCTAATGACATCAACACCCTATATCAGGCATATTAGGCAAACATAATTATTAGGCAGCTTAACAATAAACAAATATATACCCATTTCAATTATTTATTTTCACCAGGGAAACCAATATAACAGCTCAACATTCACAAATATAGATTCATGACATTCAAAAACAAATCAGTGACCAATATATCCACCTTTCTTTGCAAGGACACTCAAAAGCTGCCATCCATGGATCCTGTCAGTGTTTTGATCTGTTCACCATCAACATTGCGTGCAGCAGCAACCACAGCCTCCCAGACACTGTTCAGAGAGGTGGACTGTTTTCCCTCCTTGTAAATCTCACATTTGATGAGGGACCACAGGTTCTCTATGGGGTTCAGATCAGGTGAACAAGAAGGCCATGTCAGTAGTTTTTCTTCTTTTAGACCCTTGTGTTGATGTCATTAGAGCACAACCCTTGTCATTACAGAGATGCACATCACCTGATATGCTTAATTGGTAGGAGGCTTTCGACCTATACAGCTTGGAGTAAGACAACATGCATAAAGAGGATGATGTGGTCAAAATACTCAATAATTCTGCACTCCCTGTAAATGGACATACTTTAAGTAGCCTATAATCCATCGGAAAGAAAAACAGAATGCGTTGTATCTGATTATTATGATAACAACACTTGATACAACCTGTCAACCTTGATTCCAGTTTCCAGTACTTGTTGGCCTGAATTAATTTAAGACTTAAACTCTCTTTTCTTCATTTTTTTCTTTTACTAAAACTCACTAAAACTATCACATAAAGAAATGACTAAAATGTGGCTTAAACTAATGACTAGAACAAAGAACTAAGACTGAAACTCGGATGGCTGCCAAAAAGGCACTGCCCAGGGCAACAGCAGGGTTGAGCATATCAATGTTCCTCACAGAGCCAGGCAGTCTTGAGGCAGAACGAAACAGTAATCAACTTTAAGAGGACTGCTTTAGAAATTCTTATGATTATAGTCTTAAAGATGTACAAACTGTAGAATAATAAGTGCATTCTTATTGACTGACATGTTAACCACTACTGAGACGTCCTGTGTTGCTGGTATTTTTTTCAAACTTTTAAAAAGATTGAAGAACAAGGCGTTGTGTCCTGGAGTGATTGTTGTGTTTAGCTGCATCTCCCATAGACATGCTGAATGCTCTGCATAGGATGAATGCAGAAATTTGGATTTGATTGAAAGTGACTAATAGCAGTAGAACTTGCTTTAAAGGAGGCATCAACGTAGACAAACCTAGTTTTGCTGGGAACATAAATATGTTGGCATGTATTTTCCACACAGATTACTCAGATTATTGCATAACAATAATAATAAAAGACAGATTTTTTTTTTTTGAGGATGTTGAACTTTTAAACCAAAATGGATTATTAAATAAAGCAAGATCTGTAATCGGTGTTCATATAAAGAATAATGAATCCATCTTCACTGGTTTCAGTGCAAATTGACAGTTTCTGCTGGTCTCTGTAGCTGTTTGGTTAGCGCCAGCGTTTTGACTGACAGCGTCCTCATCAGCTAAAACAAACCCACTCGGCAGGAAATCACACCTCTGTTTCTTATAGCTGAACAAAAGCTATGCTTCAAAGCACTGACAACACTCACTGACATTTGGATCAGCAAATATCCAGTTCTTCATCATCAACCAACTATTAATCTATTATTTTCATAAAGTTTTATGTTTTTAATCTGTGTACTTTTGTGATTATTATTCTGTTTTATTGTTGTAAAGCACCTTTATCTGCCTGATGACAGCGTAAGAGTGATTTAGAAATAACTTGAACTACAGCCGCTCATTCTGTTGTCTTCTTTATTGCTGTTTTGCTGCAGCGGTGGACTTGCTGGAGAAAATGCTGGTGCTGGACACAGATAAGAGGATCACGGCATCTGAGGCTCTGGCCCACTCTTACTTTGCTCAGTACCACGACCCTGATGACGAACCTGAAGCAGAGCCGTATGACCAAAGCTTTGAAAGCCGTGAGCTGGAAATTGAGGAATGGAAAAGTGAGTTTGCACATAATGAGTGCCTTCATTTAGATATGTACATTATAATGGTAAATAATCTCAATGTTGTATTTCTTCAGCTTTAACCTACGAAGAAGTAATCAGCTTTGTGCCGCCGTCGTTAGATGGGGATGAGATGGAATCTTGAGGAGGCAACTTTTCTTCCTTCTTTTTTTTATTTTTTATTTTTGTTTTTATTTCATTTTTTTCTTCTGTTTCTCAAGAAACACTTTTTTGAAAACTATCAGTCTCATGTGACTATCCATTACTTTTCTTGACACACGCACAACCATGACATTCAAGTGCCTGCCATAATTCATATCCGGGGGACGTAGCGCTATCAGGGAAAAGAAAACTTGACATCCTGTTCATGTCGTCCCCCACTCTGCTGTTTTTGCTCCCCTACATCCCAATTTGCTGAGACCGGCTTTAATTGTCCTCGTATTTTCCGTGCGTTTTTACCCCGGATATTTCATTTTTATATTGTGCACCCACTTTAATTCACCTAAACTAGCGAAAAAGAGAAAAAGGAAATGTGGATATTTTACAGGAAATTGAAGAATTGAACTGGTGATACATGTTTTATAAAGTTTTACTACTTAGGAATGGAAAGAGGGATAAAAAAGATTAAGGACATTTTTAAACATATAGTTTAGCTTTTGTCCACATGTTTAAAGTTATTTCTTTAAGTGCATAGAACTGTGTAGATATTCCAGTAAACAGTATTTGTACATAAGTATTTCAGGCTAAACGGTTACCATATTATGGAAAAGTCATAATTTACATAGAGCAACCTCAGCCAAACTCTTCAACAGTAAGAATTTGAATGCTAGAGTTTATCCTTAAATGGCATATAAGATGTTATTCTATCTAAGTTATTGCAAGTATGTATAGGGTAGGATGAAAATATGTAAAATATTCACTCCAAGAATAAAATTTCCAAGCTTCATATTTCTTATTGTTGGATTTCTAGATTTTGGTATCCCTTTTTGTTTTAAGCAAATGAGTTTGGAGAGCTTTGCTTTTATATTTCACCAAACATTTAGAGTTGTGCTTGTTCCCCCCTTTTTCAATTCAAAGCACTTGTGTTGTTTCAAATGAATGTTTTAGCAGTCAGCAAGTTCCAGTATCACCGCAGCATGTTCAAAGCCACATTTGGCTTCATAGTTTTTTTTTTTTCAAGTTTGATGTTTTCAATAAGAACATCAATTGACAATGTAATTTAATCATTTCCCATTTATAAATCAACATACTATTAATGTTTATTGAATGTTTGGGGCGCCAATTTGCCCTGTATTTATGAATCTTTTCTTATATTGTTTGTATAACTATGTGAAAGAGAATATTATATTTGAATTTAAGGTTTTTCTTTTTTTCTGTTATTTATGGAGAACTTCTTGTATCAGAATCCAGATGCTTCATCAATAGTCTGATGTGTCACTCGAGCCACAGTGATTGCAGCTGCAGCTTGTATATCTAAGCCCACAAAGTAATTATTAGAACCATATAGTTTAAATTAATTTTAACATGAACCTTGTATGCATTTAAGGTTTGCTGAAAATACATTATTACTGTGATATACCCTTTAAAATCTTCCTGTTTTGCAAAACATTAACAGTAAAATAGCCAAAAATTAAAACAGAATATGTGTTTCAAGTCATTTTTTTCACCACTAAAGTGGAGAAATCTCCCGTAGCTGGAAAACATTTTCAACAAGCTGTTTCCACAGTTGCTCTGGTTATATCAATCAGTTGATGTCAGTTATCAGTTTCATTTGGGACTGCTTGTTAAATGTAGTCCTTTCTCTTTTTTTTCTAACATGTTATTTACTTTGCGCGTTAAATCAAAATCTGATGTTATTCTGTGATTCCGTAGTATTGATTGTTTCATGAGCAGTACACCATATTGTTCATCTGAATACTTAAGCAGGACAAACGAGTGTACGTTTACCCACTGGATGCTGAAGGGTGATGCTGAAGCCTCACATTTACTGATTTTTACACAACTTTATCAATCAGATGAGATAATTATCTCATCAATATCCCGATGTCATTGGCTTATTTGGTTATGCTTGCTTTGTCTGAGATGTGATCAATTTTTTTTCACTCTGTCCTTGACCTCATGTACCAAGACAGCAGGCCATGCCATCTGTAAATACCACCGTGAGATAATAAAGGCTACTATTTTTCAAAGCTGTAAAGGTGTATATTGTATTGATTTTTTTTTTTTCATTTATTTTTTGCTTTTGACTCGTTGCCACTGGGAGGCAGTGTGGCACAAGTAATGCAAACTACTCGTCATACTTTCTCCTCATGTTAGCAGAGTGCTAGTTATTTTTGTAAAGATACACTACTCACAAAAAGTTAAGGATATTTGGCTTTTTGTATGATGTCAGAATGAATCTAAAATCCACTACAATCTTTCCAGGTGAACTGAATTAAACTTTCTCTAAACTTTTCAATGCACATTCACATTTCTGCATCATTCTGTTCTACAAAAACCGAAAGTTGAATATCCCTAACTTTTTGTGAGTAGTGTATATTCTACTGTCTTTATATATTGCACTTTAAATTTCCCACAATCTCATGATTGAATTTGTAGTTTAAAGGGTGCCACTTTCCGTTCCAGTCGTACATGGTAATTTAAGGATATAGATGAAGAAGTAGGAAATATAGATTGGATGTGATTTCAGAGCCATGGACCAAACTGCGGGGAAGAAAGGTAAAGTGAAATGTGAAGAGAAAATATCTAGAAATACTTAATCCTATAGTACACAGTCACCCAGGTCAGTTGCAAACATGCAGAGTTCTCAGTGTTAATGTTAATCTTACAACATTCAGCTGAATGTTTGCCCAGCAACAAAATGATGCAAATCTGTGTTTTGTGGGGGGGGGGGGGTTGTTTAAGGTAAAAATTTCAGTAATGTTCAGAACATGTTCCAGCAGCCTCATATTTTTTGGGAGTAATTAAGTCGAGGCTTGTGTATAATGTATAACACTGCGGGCCCAGAGCTCCTCACCACATGGCTGCAGGAAGCTTTGATGCTGTCCTCTGGTGCACTCAGCACCTACATGGGCTCCTCCTTGTAATTAGGTAGGAAACTATTTATAGAAGTTCATTTTTACAAGAAGATTTAGGGGAAATATTAAGATACTAAAGAAAGGTAGAAGGAAAGAAAAATATAAATCAGTGGGACTACAATTACACTGTTTTTCAATTTATTATGCTTGTCAGATTTTAGTTTATCTGTGGGAAAATTTATCTTGTGTTGTTTCTCCTGTGTGTTTAGATGATCTCAGAGGTTTGATCATTTGTTTATCCAGTGAGAAAAACCACACAAGGCAAGTCACAGTTTTCATGCAATGTGGGGAAAAAGAGGGATCTGAAAAGTGTGAAATAGTGGAATGTCTGGCCAAAGGGTGAAAACAATGGACATTTCATGAATAGTTAAGCAAGATCAAATGGGTTCTTTCAGATAAAAACACATCAAGGAAAATCTCCATCAGGCAAGAAAACAGCTGTCAAAGACCTACTGATGCGGGTAATTGAAGATGCAAGTATCTAGGGAATCCCAAAGATCTCTTAATGCAGGATACACCAGAGGTTTGCTGCTGAACATATAAATATATTTTGGTTACCCTTCATCAATGCTCACAATGACAAATGTTTGCAGTGGGCTCAGAAATACATGAAGACTACTTTTCAGGTTTATTCACAGATAAATGCCAGGCTACACTGGATGGCCCAGGTGGAGTTTTGGATGGTTGGTAGATGGCCTCTATGTCCAGACAAGGCTGCAACATTAGCAAGATGGTGGAGTAATGTTTTGGAATGAAATAATAGGTAGTAAGATGGTTGGTTTACTTCTACAAAATACAGTTAACAGACCATTTCCTGCCATAGAATAAAAGGAAGAACCATGCAAATTGTAGTAACAATCTTTTTTTCATGCAAAACAATGCACCATTCTGTTCAGCAAAAATTACCATTGACTTGCTGCTGTAATTATAAAGCAAAAACAACCAAAGGGGTGGCCACCATCATTATTTGACACCATGAAAACTTGTGGGGCATCCATATACAGTCTTTGGGAGTATCCTTAAACGAAAGCTCATACTCTCAAATGAGATGCAGGCAGATACTATCAATGAACTTATACGAGTTCAGTGGATGATTGAGTGTTCAAGGTGAGTGTTTCTCAATCCTGGTCCTTAGGAGCCTTGGCTCGCAGCAGGGATGACCAAATCTGAACCTCTTGGGCCAGTGGCTGCTAGGTTTTCAATATGCCCCCGTGCCAACACACCTGGCTGAAATCAATGAGTCATTCTGCAGAGCTTCATGGGCCGTTGGATCCATTTAATTTGAATCAGATATGGTGGAGCAGGGGATAAACCCTCCAGACACTGACCCAAAAGGTCTGGATTTTGGTGATACCTGTTCTTAGAAGTTTCCAACTCCAGTGCACCTTATTCAAATTAATTGTACTGCTCATCAAGTTATTTGCAAGACTGTTAATTAGCCATTCATTTCAGCCAGGTGTGGTAAAGTATAGAAACCTCTAGAACATGGTTTCCCAAACAGGGTTTCCCATTTGGCACAGGGGCTGCAGTCCAGCAGGTTTTAAGTTAATGAGTCATTGTGCAGAGCTTGATTGGGTATTGGATCTATTTCATTTGAGTCAGGTGTGTTAGAGCAGGGAGAGATGGAAACCCAGCTGGATTGTGGCCCTCGTAGGGCTGAATTGAGTAATCCTGCTCTATGACATGCAGGGGTCCCCAAACACCAATATTGAGAAACACTAAGGAATTCCATCTACCTTCATCTGTAAAAATGTTTGTTTTTAATTACTTTTTTCATTTATTTATTTCTAAAAAATAATTTCCTACATAATGCAAACATAAGAAGGTTGTACATTTTCAGTTCTGTACACCCTATTTGAGGTTTTGTTATTGTAATGCAGAAAATTTGGGGTGACTGGTGACTGGCAAAGATCATTGGTAGTTTTCTTAAATAAAATCTTGATTGTTATATAATCTAATATAGGTTTTGATCATCAAAAATTGTATTAACTGTCAATTACATTGATTATTTTGAAGAAATGAACATAAACAGTCTATGCATAATAAATTGGAGCACAGTATATACATTTATATGTATACATTTTTATTTAGATTAGGTAAAACCATAAGACAAAAACTGCATTATTCTTTCCTTTAAAATGACAAAAAAGCACAATAAACAATAACATATCCTACCTATTTCACATAATTGGGCTTATTCAGCTAGTATTATCTGTGATAACTTTCAATTTATTATGTACAGGCTTACCCTGATCTTGTGTTTAACCATTACAGTACTGTTTTACCACAATTTACACTTAACCTTAACCAGAACCCCCCTACATGATGTCTTAAGTCCTAATGAGGTAACAAGACAAGATTATACATTAAAGCCAATTTAATGCTAATCAGTGCAGTCCTATTTAGCTTATTACCACCAATGACATGTCACTTATTTATCTGTAAATTGCTGAACAAAATGTTAATGTTGTGTTTGTGGTCACATGCTTGCTGAATAACCACTGATAAAAAAAAAACAAGGAAAAAACAAACAAAAACAGACCTTTTTCAACCATGACACCCTTTAGAAATTAAAATATGCCATGCTTGCTGAGAGTACATGTAGATTATACTTTGATTCCTCTTTATTTCGTTCAAGCAGAAAGTGCCTGACCCATATATACCAGACACTGTGGATTATCTATGCCTTGCATGTGTGTTCTTTGCACAGTGTGATGGAGAAAGCACATGCACTGGGCTGATAAATGGTGGCATTTGGTGATATTTCAGTTGAGCAGCCGATAACCATTTTTATCCTGCATGTTGTTTACCAGCAGCTTCATTCAGCTAAAGGGATCATGATCTGATGTGGACAGCATAAAAGTCTGTGCTGGTCTTGCCAAGGTAGAGGTTACTGGCTATTATATCTGGAGTTATGAACTATTTTGTAGGTTTTTTAGTGGTTAATGAAAGGGATGTGAGAAAATGGATGACTCAGCTCCCAAATATCACCATTTAATTTTTTTGAGATGCAACAAAAAAAACTTGCTTTGAGTTCAGATCCCCAAAAGAGGAGATCCACAATTGATACATGCAAATATTTTACTGACTAACTGAGGACTGACTGATCTTTTCCTGACACCTGAAGGAAATAAAGCTCATTTACTGTAATGTTGCAAATGAATTTACGAGGCTTCTGTAACCAGAGCCTGGGATGAAATACAATATTACGGGGCTTTTCCACCAAGGAAAAAGTGGGGCACTTTCAGGATACATGCATCACATCTCAGATGGTTAAACAGCTAGTAAATAACAGAAAAAAAGATAGTAAAGTTTGGAACATCGTTGACTGAGATAGCTGTTGACGTTGGCGTGTTAAAAATACTAAAGTAAAATCCATGTTTGCCAAATGTGTTATTAAATACAAAATCTGGCCAGATGAAGTGATAGAAGAGGCTGGCTGTGATGCCTTTTGGCTATTTGCTATCTCCCCCATATATATATATATATATATATATGTTTATATTTTAAGACAGTGTTGTGCCGTGATTACAGAAAAGTAAATGAGATCGAGGACAAAGCCTGTTAAATTTGTGAAATTCGTTTTTACAAAATGTCAGCCTCCAATAAATGCCACCAACTGCAGTTTCCATTGACGCCACCTTCTACACTTCTGTTAGTTCAATTTCGCGCACATCTGAGAGTTTTCACAATTCCAACAGTCCCTGAACGCAGCTGTTCTCCTGACTGGTGTTCAGCATGGAAAGAAAAGGTAACGTTGCTAACTAAAACAAAATGCTTTTTACACGAAATACTCACAACACACAACTTTTCCCCGGTGGACATGTGTCAGAATAGTTACTTGTTGTGTGAACGATATCAACCAACATTTATACAAACCACGTAAAAATTGATGAGAAGTAAAAGTGGACCATGCGCTCCACTGTCTGTTATGTGTGGTAACATTAAGCTAGCTCTAGCCATTAGATTAGCTTCACATTATTCTCAAAGTCTGCTCCAAAACTTTTTGGAGGGTTTAAATAGAATTGAGCCACGATAGCTATTTTTTAAAAATTTGTTTTTCAGAAAGTGATTATAGACAGTTAAGTTATTTTACAGCGAAAGACACCAAATTGCTTTTAGCAGCTAGATTAAGATGCTTGTAATAGACCGCTGAGGCCGATTTACTTAAGCTAAGTAAACTGCTAGCTCTGGTATTTAATAATTTAAGCTGTTAGAATTTGTACTTGTTTTCTACACCTGCAGTCGGAGCCACCTCAAGTACATTTCTACTGATATTGCATATACACAACAGATGTAGGCAACAGCACAGTACAGACTTTATATGCATGTATGCACACATAGGTGTGAAGATGTCATTTTTTGTTTCACCTCTTTTTCTCTACTTTATAGTACTTGCGATCCAAGCAAGGAAGAAGAGGACAAAGCCCAGAAAACCTGGCAAAAAGTAAGCAGAAAGCCAGCTCTGCCTGTTTATCATGTTTCTTTCCTCTGGTCTGGAAACAGCAGGAACTTCACCCTCCTACTTTCTTATACTTGGCTGTAAACTTTGCTCTAATCAGTTAATTCAAATAATTTTGTTCAATGGCTTACATTATTACATTCTGGAGATTTTCAAATATCGGATAAATGTATATAATGAGGACTTCAACATTTAGCTAACAAAATAGAAAGCATTGATGAAAGCACTTGAAGGCTTTCAAGTGCTTAGTATGCTGCAACTTTGGACTTTTTGCATGTTTTTGTTATAAGCCATAAAAGAAAAGGTCAATTAAAGTTAGCATAAGGTGACAAGAAAGACACAAGAATATTTAACATCAGTGTTCATTTTCTACAGGTCTGTTTATAGTTGCATATTGCACCATTAAAATAAGTTGTTTACCTTTCTCACAAGAGTGTTGTATATGAAGTGTATTTTTGTTTAAGGACACAATTATTTGCTGAATATGCATAAGAGTTGATATCCACCTAACACCTTTATAACTCCAGTTTTAAATCATTCCTCGATTGTGATGTAGCAGTTTATTTTTAAGAAGAAGAATGGAAAAAGATAAGAAAATTTCTGATAGAAACAAAATGTTATACCACTATCCACTGAGTGAAGTAATTTTATTCTTTTTTTTTCTGAGTACTGTCAGCCCTGTAGTGAAAGGCCTAAGAGAATCCTTAGATTGTTTAAAGCAGGGCTGCTCAATTCTGTTCTATTAGGGCTGCAGTCCTTCAGGTTTTCAATGTATCTCTGCTCCAACACACCTGACTCAAATTGAATAAATTCAGTAGCCTGGTGTTTCCCAACTCCAGTCCTCAGCACTCCCTGCCCTGCATGTCTTGGAGGCAACCTAATTTTCACACCCGAATCAAATACTCATTAACAGGCTTGCAAAGAACTTGATGAGGAGGGTTCATGTATCTGAGTCAAGTGTGTTGGAGGAGGGACGCATGCAGGGCAGTGGTTCCTGAGGACCCAAGTTGGATAACACGCAATAGCCTATGCACAGTGACTCTTTTATTTAAATCTGGTGTGTTGGAACAGGGAGATGTTGAAAACCTGCAGAACTGCTGCCCACGTTGGACCGAATTAAGTAGCCCTGACTTAAAATCTGTGTCATATTTTTCTTTTTGATAATTGCATGGCTTGGATGCTGCAACCTTTTTATTTCCTGAACTAATAGTTACAGCAGGAAAGCTATTCATTTAATCATTTTAAAGGTATTATTATTATAGAGTCAATTTCATTTTATTAGGTTATTTAGGCACAGTCAAAATTTTAGCTTTGCAGCCCCATCATGCTTGTTTACTTGTTTCATTTTTTGTAAGTCTGATTTTAATATTCCTTTCAAACCCTAATTTAAAATCAGTGCCATGATTTTCATATAATTTTTTATTTATTTATTTATTATTACTTTTGTCATTTTCAACTTATTTCATTGACAGCTGATGTTTTTTCCTTCTTTAATGGGAGGTTATGAATAATTTTGATGATGACTGTTGGTAGGATATTGTCCTCTGTTCAGATTTGACAGTGATACCAAAGTTAGACATGTAATTTATGATGCAGATTGGCCACGTTTTTACTGTGAGGCCACTGCAGGCTGGAGCTGTCATTGAGCCAGTGCCTGCTTGTGGCTCAGGGCTCGATGCTCTGAGTTTAAAACCTCACTGTATTTCAGTTGTTGAACTGCTGAGCCTGGAGAATTGCCCTTGAAATCCCTCACAATTTACTCCATTGTGAGTGTTGCCTCGCCTGCTCTGAAAACTGTCCCGAGAGTGAAGCTGTGTGCAGTTGATTAAGCATAACACGCAGCAGCTGTAAAGTGCATGATTGTAAAAGGTATGCATATATGTTGGAATCCCTATCAGGGCAGAAAAGGAAAGCACTCTGCATGTTTGTGCAATTACCTTTTTCAGCAAACAAAGGTGTGCAGCTTTTCACCAAACATATCAAGACCTGCAAACAAATCTGTCAATGCGCAGTTGCATATCATGGTTAACAAAAAAGTGCACTCGGTTGTGTTAAAACAGCACAGAAGTTCAGTCATGTGTAAATTACAGGCAACTGAAAAGTTGCTTAAATGCACGTTCTTAGAAAGATGGATATGACTGCACAATCATGAGTCTACAATAGTTAAAATAAAGCTGTACTGCGGTTAAAGTACAATCGAGATTAAATAGCAGTCATGTAATAATCCTGCTACTCTGTAACTAAAAATATCAGCACAGGAAGTTTTACTGTTTATATAAAAATATCTATCTGGCATGTTCTCATACAAGAGAAGATATGTGTATTATAAACCAGCTTCTGCCAGTTCTAGCTGAGATTTGTAATTATTATGATTGAACTGAATCAGTTCACTGTTCAGCAGTCAGTTGCTCAGATAGTTGAATGGACACCCTGTTATGTGTATAAAGGCTGTAAATCCTCATCACAGTAGGCCCAGGCTTGCTTGGGCCCTTTGAGGGGCTGCACAGTGCTTTTGCCTTGGAGCAAGAAAATTCCAGGTTTTTCCCCTCAGCAGGAGCCTTTCTGTGTAGAGTTTGCATGTCCTCCTTGTGCATGCATGGGCTCTTTCGAGGTGCTGTGATTTCCTTTAGCAGTCCAAAAACATACATGTCAGGCTTATTGGAGATTCTGTGAGCATGAGTGGTTGTTGCTTGTCTGCCTGGTAGCAGTTGGGATCAGCTCCAGCTTTCTCACTGCCCTGACTTGGATTGAAAAAAGATGGATGGATGAACGGATGGGTAGCAAGCAAAAATAAGATTCCCCAAAGTACATTGATGGCCAAAAAAACGGACAGAAGTGGGATTTGGGTTTAGTCTTCCTCTAATTGTGGGACAGTTACTGTAGGCACAGTAAATCTTTTTAAAATATGTATTGTCCTCCAAGAACCAGCTCAGTTTATGGTTTAATGCTATGGTGGGTTGGTGAGCTGAGCTGCTGATTTTTTTTTTTTTTAAACTAGTTCTCCTCATCTCAACAAAAAGGTAAACCCTGTGTTCGATGGTCCCTCAAGTCAGAATAGCTGTGTCTGACCCCTGACCAGAATTCCTGGCCACTAGCCCTGGCCTGGTAGAGTCCAAGTCAAGCCCTGCATAAGTCCTGAAAGTGGCAAAAAGAAAAGAAAAAAAGCATTTGGCTTGTAAGGGCAGTAAGGGCAACGTGTTTAGTTCTCATTGTTAATTCAATAAAAATCAGTACAGCAAACCTCTATTTAACATGGGTGTAAAATATTCTGGATAAATGAAAGTTTTCAGCCGCTGTGCAGCTCAATGAGATCTAAAGCTGCATTAATTGTCTTTTTATTTCCCCTTTGTGCCAACATCACGTTTTAACTTGGATTTTAGCACCTGGACAGGACCACAGGATCACCGGGCAGCGCGAGCCTCTAAAGCCGTTGGCATCATGCCAAAATGTGCAACTCTTGCGCAATAGGGAGCTGAAGTCACGCCCCTCTACTTCTGCATCATGGGACCTAAGAGACGAAAAAATATGAATGGAAGTCAATGGGGAGAAAATAATTATCTTCTGGTCCCAGTCGTTCTCTGTCCTGGATTCCAGATATGTTGGTTGTGGATTTAAATGAAAATTTTTCGTGCAAAGAAAAATTAAATACCGCGAAGATTTTCGATAATATCAGGATTTACTTGAAGCCTCTGTGTGGACTACAGCCCTCGCCGCAAGTGATGACGTCGCTCCCTGCGCCAGGCGTGAACCAGACTGGACATCATTCTATCGGCGTGATGGAAAGACTCAACATTTCCTGACTTAAAACGGTTTTCACATCTGTTCATGCTCTTTTTCCTGTTCTTGAAAAAAATAAAGTAAAAAGCGGTGACGTGCCGGAGTAAAATCACAACGGTAGCGTAATCAGGCAGCTGGTGACGCAGGTCGGTTGCGACGAGGGCTGTAGTCCACACAGAGGCTTCAAATAAATCCTGAAATTATCTAAAATCTTCGCGGTATTTTATTTTTTCTTTGCATGAAAAATTTTCATTTAAATCCATAACCAACATATCTGGAATCCAGGACAGAGAACGACTGGGACCAGAAGATAATTATTTTCTCCCCATTGACTTCCATTCATATTTTTTCGTCTCTTAGGTCCCATGATGCGGAAGTAGAGGGGCGTGACTTCGGCTCCCTATAGAGACCATGTCGGAGCTGCAGACACTTTAATTTGTTCAGCAACTCCTGATCCATGTCCTCATAAATTGGTCACTTCTGAGGCTTTGCACAGATAACTGTTGTATCATTTTTTTTATGTTTATCATAATTATTTTAAATTATTTTTGTTTATTCCGTCCTCCTAATATCTCCATCCTCATCTGGCGTCATATTTCCTTTTGCGCTGTCGTCTCTCGCAATTGACCTATGGCTAAGCCACGCCCCCTCCACTCACTCGGACAAACAACATTCGGTGACAGGCGCTATGTGACATCTCGGGAGATGACAGCTGTCAACACGGACAACAGACGCGTGATCAGACAGAGAGACCATGACGAGACAATTAAAAAACATAAAAACAATACAAACAAACAAAAAGAAATTGTTCAGAAGTCTTAAACTGGGAGTAGAAATCAGCCTGTGAATCTCTGGATGTGACTCGTGTCGCTCCCTCAGTTTCTTGCCCAAACTACTGCACGGTTGCTGTCGTGCCAAAAAGTGATCATCTGACAAAAACTGATCAAACAGCCACGGAAGCGGAGCAGTCTGGCTGCAGCTTGGAAGCCAGAGGCGCGTCGTTATCCACGTTACTACACAACACCTGTAATACACGACAGCGTCTTATGTACCGTTACCACGTACCAAAACTAGCATGTTTAGCTAGCGCTAGCCAACTTAAACTAACGTTAGGGAAGGTAACTTCATGTTTCTTTCAAGCAAAGTAACAACATGTTGCCTCAAATACGATGTTGCCTTACCTTAGAACAGATGTAGACATCCTTGTTCATTTTATCCACGTTCAGTTGATGTTGTGGTCTGCCGCATAACTTTGGCTTGATGTGACTTGGTAAAAGGCAAAAAACACACACCCTGTCACCCAGCCTCTCAGGATACCTAGTATCGGAGTTGCATGTACCCCATGCACACGTTTGACCATTTTAAACTAAAAAGAACACATAAAAACGAACAAAAACGGACTAACTTCAATGCATTTCAATGGACGTTTAAGCAGAGAATGTCCGAGTGTATGGGATAGCTGTGCGCACTGTGATTGGCTCATCGCGTTTGGGGGCGTGGTTTAGCCATAGGTCAATTCCCCACGCTGCAAACCTCGAAACATGCAAAACCTAATTTATATAGGGGCGTTTCCAACATTTTTGCACCCGTTGTCATTTGCACCTTCATTCTTGATAAATCACTCGCAAACTGTGGTTCAGCCCCTCGCTAAATTCCAGACTATGTGGACAAATTATTACACGCAAATTTGGATCCTGATAAATCCGGCCCATTGTGCGATGAGTTGATAGATGTTTGGAGCATGCAGCTGCATCAAGATTATTCAATCTTAAAGCTTTTTTTTTTTTGTTTTTGTTTTTGGTTTTTTTTGGGGGGGGGGGGGCAAGCCTGAAACTTTTTTTATTTCTGCTATGTGCCCTCTAAATTTTTTTTCACCTGTAATACATTTACTGATGCTGTATTTACACATCTAACACAAATCTCTCTTTACTATGACTCCTAAAGTATTAATACAGCCCTTGAGGTTATTGACATATACTAATTTCATTATTGGGTGAACAAGTTTTAAGCAGTTGTTTTGAAAAAAAGGCATAAGGTTGAAAGGGTTAATGAAGGTACTCATGATCACAGGTGTCTCAGGAAACAGATGATACAGACTAAAGTTTGAGAAATCCTTGCAAAGAGTCTTGACACAGCATGTTAGACTACATATGAATAAACCGTTTTCTATCATCTTCCTTCTCACAACGCTAATTTTTTCCTGCTAAACAGTAATGCATTACAGTTTTCAGTTAAAAAGGCTTCATTAACAATGCCTCCCTCTCCATCCTAGTCTTACACCCCTCTTACTCCTTCCCTCCCACCTTCTTGTCACTCGCTCTTCCACTGTGGTGAGAGGGACACAGCAGCCACAGTACACTTGAAGATCAGGGGGAGAAGAGTGCAGACTGGTCCCAGGCCAAAGCCGTTTTAATTCTAGCTTTAAAAAGACCATTTCCTTCATCCAGTTTACAGTTTGGTGTAACAAAGCTGTAGGTTGGTGTCATCTTGGCCATGTGGCTTCTGGACTGGATCTTCTCTATCAATACAGTCGTTGTGAAACTTGCCAGTGGTCTAACATGCAAGTGAGTTGTATAATCCTTGTGCATGTGTTTGATCAAGAAAGCAAGCAGAAGGATGTTAAAGTCAGACTGGCTGCTTCTTCTGATGGTTGTTTCTGGTGGTGAGGGCAAGCAGAGTTTCTTTGTTGTGTGTATGATATTCACATTTAGTCGAGTTTACACAGAGCTCGGCTGATTTATTGATGGGCTGATCTATTTTTCATTAAGAAGCATGCAGGCTGTTGCTTCTTCACTACTTTTACTATTTGCTTATGCATGTTGCTTATTCTGTGGGCAAGTGACAGAAAACAAGGCTGTTAACATCTCTAGTAAATTTGCACCTCCAAGTTTATTTTTAGATTTTAGTTTAGTCATATGCTGAGGTTTATTTTTTTTATGTTTGCATCAGTTGAGATATGAAGCCTTACTTGTGTAACTCTTTTTCAAATGAAATTTTCTGACTGTATTTAGACTCGAGAGACAGAGCAGCAGTAGCCTGTACTGCTATGTATTTACCAGCGCTGTTGCTCTCAGCTGTATTTTGCCTTCATCTCTCTTGCTTCTCTTCCAGCCATGGCTGCAGTTCATTACATAACCAATCAACTCTTTTATCATCTGCGGCCCTTTCCAGCCCTGTGTCCCTCTAATTCTCTTTCTTGTTCTTTGTCCTCACACCGCAGGTTAATCACTACCTTCCTTAACTCTCCTGACAGTGGCAGAAATGTATAAATAAATGTGTGTGTGTGTGCTGATTTGGAAATGGGAGGTGTGTGGCTTCAGGCTGAGAAAATTGGGTTGGTTTTATACAGATATTTTGTTGTTGAGAACTAAGAAAACCTGCAGTGCTGTAACTGATACTGTAGCATGCAAAACTGTAATGTCCTCTCTCTATCCCTCTTACTCTACATTTTGATATACCACACAGTCTGCGTTAAAAAACTGCTTTAAGTTTTAAACTCTGATGATTACAGTTCACTTTTTTGATAGTTTTCTTTTAGAGTTAGCTTGTATTGTATTGCCAATTGAGAGGATCATCAGTGTTTGTTAATGTGTTAATTACACAGTATCCAAAATGAAGAGAAAATAATTTAAATGGAACTTAAATAAGTTACAAAACAATGTCCTAAGCATGACGCTTGCTAAAAATTTACTAGGTGTTGGAGTGCTAAAATGAAAATGCTGCACTACATTCATTTACACTTTGTGTGCATTGCAGCCTCAGTACGTTTACCTAGTGCTGCTGTTTCATTCTGCTGCTCTGGCACTTTGCATTGATTTTGTTTGGAGGGAGGGGAGCTGGTATGGCATGAATCTTTTTGGCCCATTTCCATCCCAAGAGCTCTGTCTTCTCCTGTGCCCATGTTTATTTTACTTCAGAGATCTGATGGGGCTGGATGGGTGGAAACATTACAGCCAGTAGAGAGCAGGGAGATACTGACACGCAGTGT
This sequence comes from Atherinomorus stipes, assembly GCA_023101725.1. Classification (NCBI taxonomy): domain Eukaryota; kingdom Metazoa; phylum Chordata; class Actinopteri; order Atheriniformes; family Atherinidae; genus Atherinomorus; species Atherinomorus stipes. The sequence goes on along the minus strand of JALJCO010013346.1, from coordinate 2,504,578 downwards.
CATGTCAGATGTGCTCTGGAGCGATGTTGACATCAAGTGGATGTGATTCTGTGTTAGATTTTGGTTTCTAGTTTCATTGAGAGAAGTTTTGCTGGCCATAGTTAACAATTTACAAGGTTTTAACTTAAAAGACGTTTAATCATTTATACATTCTTTAGGACGTAAAATGAAAAAGGTGCAAAAGAGCTCACAACTTGGGAGGGCACAGGTATTGAAAAATTTCTAACAGACTGGTTGTCTGTGGTTTTAAGTAGTAATGATGGGAGCTACACATTGCTGAAGCAGAATGGCTAATACAAATGTCCAATCATGTGATCCATTTATATCCTGGTATATAATGTGAAAATAATTGATTTGTTATCATTAATTCTAGGGTCGAGGAATTATCACATTGGTGTTTTTTTCCCCCTCAGCCTTTGAGATGAATTAATCCAAAATAGCTTGATTTAATAAATAATAATAATAAGTAAATGAATAGCTGGCGTTTTAATTCTATTTTTATTGAAGAGTACTTACTGATTATCAATCTTAACATATCGCCTCTTGAAGAAAAATAAAGCAAATACAGTGAATTTAACACTGGCTATTTGCTTTTAGTACTGCTTTGCCTGTTTATATTTTTACAAGCCATTTTTTTTCCCTGCAGACCAGAATTACAAATGGCACTTAAAGCTCTCATTTCAGATTAATTTGCACACAGATGTTCCTTTCCCTCCAAACATTAGGATGCTCAGATCACCTTTTAACCAAAGCTTGGTTTAAAACCACACAGATGAAAAATGGCAACACAGAATTTGACCACAAGTGCGTAGATGTATGAATCTTTGTTGTAAGAATGACCCACCTCTTTTTCACTTTTTTAAGGTATTAAAGATGCCTCTGATTGTGTGGCATCACATCACTTTACCAGGGCATGTAGCTGCTTGTTCAGCGATTGATGATCAATCTGAATTTCCTTTTCATGTTAAGTAAAAATCACAACCATCTTTAATACAAATAGCAGATTTATTTTAATTTTTTAGTTCTTGTGTTTGAGAGACTCATTTTAGGACTGTACTTGATGTGCATCCACTGCAACTGATGGTAATTCATATCGCTCCTTTTATGTTGTCTTTTTTTTAAGTTCCTGTCTCAGAGTAGGAAGTTCTCTCAAATAAGGGGAGCATCTATGCTTATTGGTTGATTAAGGAATGCAACACCAGAAGCCACTATTTGGCAAACATTAGCAAAATGCCACTGATATTAACAGCCTGAGTCTTCCACATCACAGACAAATGTGTCATGAACATCCCAGCCCCTCACAACTGATTTAAATGAATCATAATGAAAAGAAAAGGAGAAAAAAGGTCTCAAACCAGAAAATGAGCAATGCTCTGAGATGATGGGGGCGTTTTGCACAATACTGATTGACAGATCTCAGATTAGCTCGAATGAAACACACAGGGCAAACAGAGCAGAGTTCATTTACACTGACGTAAACTGCTTAGATGTGAGATTCCCAAATGCATGTCGGAGATATGAGATATTTCTGTCACCTTACAGGAGTGGACCAAGTTCCCAACATTGTTCACTTGTGAAGCTATTGTCATGATGGATAGGAATGTCACGATTCTAGATTTTCTTGGTACAATCATTGTCAAAGATGGTAATTATGAATTTATGATTATTATGCATTGATTAATTTCACAACACTATAAATGTGTAAAATCCCAACATGACGAAATAATCGTATAGCATCAAAGTAAAGTGACCGATAAGTCTCATTCCAACTAAATTCCCTCTGCTTGACTTGGGAGGCTTCTTTCAGTAAATTACATTATAAAAATGTTTTTGAACATATTTGTTGATGTGAACGATTGCGTAGAAAGTGAATAAAAAAACATGTAGCTAGCAGCTTATGTTGGGCAAGGAAAAAACAAAAAAACTTTAAGTAGTTTTTTATTACTTAACCTTGATAAGTCATGTTTAATGTTTTAAGATGGGATTGTGTTTGTGAAGTACATCAGGATTAAATAACGATTTCTAATTGTGGCTTTATATTTTATATAATTTGATTTTAGGCTTTAAAGTTCAGATTGATTGCGATTTTAAATCAGAAAGACAGAATGTGGGTCATCCTGTAGTTTGTGTGGCGGTGCCTCCAGGGGACGGTGCCAGGGCATGGCGATGGCAAAGTAAGCTGGAGCTTTGCTGTTGATAGGAAAAAGAAAGGGAAAAAAAAAAGATTAAAGCACCATTGCAATGACAGACACACTAGATGAGGTGGTGGTGATGATGGACAGACAGAGTGGAAAGAAGAATGGTGTTGTTTTGGTGTGATGAGGAGGGTGTCTGGGGGAGCTGATGTCGTACCTCACCTGCAATGCAGTGCTTGGCTCGATCACCCAATCATCTCCCAGCTGTCAGTGAGGGGGCTGGGCCAGAGGCTGACGACAGCCAAGGAGAGTTCTCGGTCAGCCTGAGAGAGATAGAGAGGCAGTGAATGTGTGAGAGACGAATAAGTGAGCGAGAATTGGCGAGTGTGCAGCGCTCCCCTGCAGTCCAGGACTCGGCGTGCAGCAAAGCCTCCACACATCTCCTCTGCTTGCTTGTCCTCCTTTTCTCTTCTACTCCTGCTTCTTTCCTCATCTTTTCCATGTTCTCATTTTGTTTGCCATCCCATCCTACTCAGTCATCTGCACTTATCCCCTTCTCCTCCTCCACTCTTACTTTTTATTCTCTCTGTCCCGCTCTGTCCTCTGAACCCCTAATACCACATTTTTCTTCTTGGTGGATGGAGTAAAAGGCTCTTCCAACACCCGTGCTTTCTGGTCTTCCTTGCATCACGTCCGATGGGCATTCGTGCATCTTGCAGGTATGATGCGTGCTTGTTGGGGGCAAACTTGACAGTTGCAGTTAGCTGGAGGAATTCTCGAAGAGTTCATGTGTTTCTAGTGTTGCAGAAGTCCTTGAAGTATCCTGGTGTTTGTCTTGTGATAAGGGGGCATTGAACTGTCTCTGTCCACTGTGCTGCAGTGAGGGGAGAAAAATATCTAACTCGTGCATGACTTAAAGGCACAATCATCTGGTGTCTCTTGTCATCAAATGTGTAAATAGGTGTAAAGTAGCATGTTATATGTTTTTTGTAGGCCCATTGTTTTTGTTTTTCCATAGGTACATTGTCTTCCACCTTTCTTTCCCTATCTGTGTTCTTGTAAAGTTACCTTATTTCAGATGAAGACCTTGGGGCTAAGGTCTAATTTTTCCTTCTTTTTTTCTTAAATTTATCCTGATATTTTCCAATGAATTCTATGTGAAACTTTTATAGAATCATTAAAATCCACAAAAGTATTATCTATTTTTAGTCAGCGCGAACACGTTGGTCTAGTTTAGTCTGAAACCATTTAAAATCATCCTTCCAAATGAACTATGATAACATACAATGTGTTTTTTTTTGTTCACAACACAGGCTCTCTCTCTCTTTCTAAAATCTGACACACTTTTTCTTATTGATCAGTGTAGTGTATAGATATTCCTGACCTGACGTTGTTGATTGTTGGCGGAAAGGAAAGTTGTCTTATCCATTTGAAGTGCTCTTTTTGAGGAATGCCCACCGGCTGTCCTGTAGTCCCTGTTCATTCTGCCATTTGCTGTGCAGACTGGGGTTGGGGAATCAGCCCCCACTTGATCTATTATTATTATTGTTGTTAATAATAATAATAATAATAATAATAATCTATTTTATCTTTATACTTTTTATGTCTGTATCTTTAATGCAACAACATCAGGTCTCCATTTCCTCGCCTGAAGCAGAGAAGAGCAGTGAGAAGGTCAAGCTGTCTTGTAGAGAAAGTTATTAAGCTTTGTTTTACAGGTTCATGCGGTGATGCTGAAATGTTCTACAAAGAGTTCTAAAAGCTATAAAATTTGGTTGAAGACTATAGCAATTATAGGGCTTCCACAATTAGTCAATTAATTATGATTGTCGACTATCAAAATAGTCTGTGACTGATTTCATAATCGACTAATTATTGTTTTTAAGTTTTGTTTTTCCTCTCAAAATTGCCACTGTAACTTCCACTGCCTTGTCTGGATTTCTGTCCTTGACACACGTGCGCAGTCGTAGCTAACGGGGTCAGCTTTTCTTGAATTGTATATTGACATAAACACACACACTACCAGTCAATAGTTTGGAAACGTTTTTCCATTAGATTCAATGAGAAAGTGTTCAAACTTTTGACTGGTTCTGTAAATATGCTACAATTTTTGCATGGTTTGATTAGCCGACTAATGACAAAATAATTGGTGACTATTGGCAGCCCAAAGTGACTATTACTCTTGTGATTGTGTTCATCCTGTGTTTGCTATAAACAGGGAGGGACTGATCTACTGTGTGTGGGAGGCTGAATGGAAGCTCTGCACATAGCTATATAATAGTAAATTTTCCTTCTTTGGGTTGTAAAGAATAAAATATGTCAGTGGGTTGTAATATGTTGAAGTGGCCATTAATTACTTGGTTGGTCCCTCAAGTAATGTTATTGTGTGGGAAACTCTTTCATTGGCTAAATGCGTTTTGTGGTTACTTAGTGAGTGGAAGTACCAAATAATAATTGATCCAGCTGTCATTGCTTCTGTCTGAAAGTCGATATTTGTGAATGATGCAGTATTATTTATCAGTGACGCGTTTACTACTAAGCTCCATGGCTCGAGCAAGAGATGCTGACGGTTAAACTTGTTCCATCAGCACCCTGTACAGCACTAAAAGGTTGTTTGCTTTAACAAAACAACTCGTGCTGAAAAAAATGGTGTCACGAAAATTATGTGATAGTTTGATTCAGCTTGTGCAAATCCACTGACATCCTTAATGAATGTCCTTTATCAACTTTAAAGCAGTCTTTGTTGATAGTTTCTACAGCAGCAGAGCCAGATGCTCTTTTTTCTTCTCCCCCCTTTCTTTTTTTTTTCCTTTCTCTCCTCTTCTCCTTTTTAAATTTTAAATACTTAAAAAAAAAAAAAAAAGAAAAATTTTGAGAACAACATAATTATTTTTTTATTATTTAATTTTTTTTTATTATTTTTTTTATAATATTTTTTTATTCCCCTATCCTGTTTCCTTTTCCACCTTCTCTTTATACAAATCTCCTATCTTACCTTTCTTTCCTTTCCCCCCGCCTCCCGCCGGGTTTCCGAACCCCCCCTCCCCCCCGCTTCTTTCGGTTCCCCCTTCCCCTGCTCCTGTTTATTTTCTTATTATACCCCCGTATTTCTCTCTCCTTCGCTCCCTATCCTGTTTATCCAAATTCGGGGGGGGGGGTTTCCCCGGAGGACCCCCTCCTTAAAGGGGGGCCCCCCCCCTTTTTTTTCCTCTTTTTCTTTCTTCTCCTCTTCCTTCTTCTTTTTTTCGTTTCTCTCTTTTTATGAGTTCTGGTTTTTTTTTTTTCCTTCCCCCATCCCCAGTAATTTCCCCTTCCTTTCAAATCTGAGCATTGGTTGTAATTCATTTCCTTCAGTATCTCGTCTTGTTCTGCTTGTTTTATTTACAGCTTGAGTCCGGTGTGTATGTCCTTTACAAGGAAAAAAACAAGTTGTCTGTTCCATCTAAGCAACTGAAAATTGGTTTTAATAATTTATTCCTTCATGTTTAGATTCTCTTCATACAACCTGTTAATTTAAGCACTGTGAAATCAACATTAATTATTCAAATAATACATTTAATGTTAATGATATCTACTTTTGAGGAAAGGAGTCTCATATTTCAATGCTGTTTGGTTTTGTGGTGGATGCTCCAGTTGCTGGGGCAGATGACTCAGTCCTCCTTTCCTCTGCTGTCCAGACTACAATATTTGCCCATTGTGTCACTCACCAAGAACACTGACATTTTGGCTTCTAGACAGTATTCATTTTATTTAACTGATGCTTTCAAAGTCATTTGTGCTGTAGATAAATGTTTTTTTTTCCCCTCAGCAATAGGATTGAATTCCATCTAAATGGGGACAATACAGTGTCACATACTGTAGTTAAATACAAAGAAATGCAATTGATGTGCTGTACAGAGGGCTTATAGCTTGGTTATTCTTTGATGGTCTGCACTTTCTTTTTTTTCCTTTTTTTTGTTTTTAAAAAATTTCTTTAAAAATTCCTTTAAGTCCTTTCCATATTTGTATGAAAAAGACTGATTATATTAGGGATGCACGATAATTATTGGGGTGATAGCAGGAAATTATGACGTCATTCCAATAAGTCCGATATAATGATGACTTAAGGCCTTTTCACACCGGGACCGATGTGAATAAACAGCACGAAATTGTGAATAATTCGGAGGAGAAATATCGACGCATTTGTCTATACACACCTGCCCCAATGTTAAATTGCGAAGATGCCAGAAAAAACTCGCATCTGTTATTCCAGAGGAACGTGAGCACATGCAGCAGTGACAGAGGGAGAGGCGGCTGCAGGTAAACTTCTGGATGCTGAAAAACAGCTGATCTCACCGTGGAGATGCCAAATGCGGATTTTAAATATAACACATGTAGCTAATAACCTTGAATGGCCGAAAATATAGGGGAAACACTGCTACTTCAGCGGTGACTCTTGTTTGCCAAGCAAGTAATAATGATACAGTAGCAGCGACCAAGTGACACTTCTCTCTTGTTGCTTGCGACCAGCTCTGTAATTGTCAAAGCGCCTTCTCTGATTGGTGGATTGTGTATCTGTCGGATGCGAATATTAAGAAAATCAACCTTAGTTCTAAAAAATAAACGTTGCAAAATCGCAAGACGGAATTTTGTCACTGATGTGAACTCTCCCGTTGACTTGACATTAATTTGATTAAAGCTATTGCCCTGCGAATTCGGACGAAATATTCGGAGTAGGTGTGTAAAGGCCTTTACCCCGATAACTTATACCCCATACAGTTGGAATTTTTAAGATTGAAAATGCAGAAGTTGAAAATCCCGCTTTTAAGCTTTTCTTGCTGAGATATTACATTTTTTTATTTATTTATTTATTTATAGGATAAACCCTTTGAGATGAGCCATCTCATTTTCAAGGTGGTCCTAAAGGGGGTCCGATTGGGGAAAGAAATGCTGCTTGACAGGGAAGGTCCCAACCAGCTTCCAAACCACTTTCCCCATCTTATTTTAGACATGAGCTACTCCATACAGTTGGAATTTTTGATTTGGTATAAATAGGTATGTGTGTTATTGATATCGGCCTTTAGGAGCTGGAATTTTTTTTTAAATCGGACGTGTAGAAGTAAAGTTATGAGCTTTGCTTATCAGTTCAGGCAGATATTTGCCTGGTTTGCAGGCGATCATGCTGGACAAAATAATTCTTAATTTATGCTGGTAAAATATTTGAGACAAACCCTCATCTAATGTGAACAGTAAATATACGTTTGCCAGGCTCATGAATCCACATCCAACGTGACTGAATGACAAGAAAGCTAGTTGACAAGAATCTCAGCTAGTTTGGAGGCAACACAGCTAGCTGGACAAACCAGCTGTGCTATTGTGCAACTTGTGGCGAGTTTAGTGACTTTTGTATAGATAGATCGCATGTTATGATTGAGATTCCTGGGTCTTAAAGGGACTAGAGGCAGGAATTACAAAAGAATAAACAAGCATGTCCAGTTTTTTTGATACTAATGGGTGATGAAGCGTTAAAAACAAAAAAGAATGAGCCCACCCATGTCTCTGTCTCTTGCCTTGAACAGGCCGTGTGCTGCATAAAGCACTGCAGTTCGGTGGCTGAATTTCCCGTGCTGCCCTGCGGATGTGATGTCAAATGATGCTATATCCGCGTCCCCGACAGTTTTGATACAGGAAGAAGACGCGGTAAATTCAAACATTGTAAGCGATAGTTATGGATTCTTCTGCCATCAGCTAACGATCCAGATCAACTGAAAGACCACTAAAAAGTGTAACTACAACGAAAAAGCGTAGTAAACAACGTTATAGCTTCAGTTTGTGCACGCTCCCCTGACGGCTTGGCTCATGGCTGCAGTTATCTGAAGCGGCAGTCACGAGTTTCATTTCTTAATCTTGCCTCTAGTCCCTTTAAGTCCTTGCTCACCTGTGATTTTCATCTTTTTAAAATACTCTGTATCCAGCCGCTCGTTTGGCCATGCTGACATTGCAGCGCAGTTAATCCTTAAGATGTCTGCACTGTGGCTTGTGTGGCTCACTCTGGTATTGGGCATTAGCCAATCATGTTGCGTCATTGCATGTTTGCGTGCCCCTGCGCCCTCAGATTTTATTTCTTTTACTCAACATGCTTACTACGTTCTGATAATGAAATGGTTATATGAGTATTGGTTATATTTCCAGCATTTACTGTAAAAAGGGAAGGGGGATGGCAGTTTTACAGGGGGATGATTTTGATAGTTTTTATTTCAGGGGGGATGCCATCCTCCCTCGTCCCCCCTCAGCTCGAGTACTGGGTATGAAAACAGAAGCTAATCATCTTCTACTGATCATGTCAATCCTCTCTTGGCAAGTCGGTCAGCTGCAGACTTGGTCACGTCCTCTCCTCTCCTGGACAAATGGTAGCAAACATTGTAAATAATATATATGCTAAATCGCCCTAAAAAATACTTGGTTTCTTCAGGTTTATTTAAATTTGTTCCAGATCTTGTCCTAATTTGTACTCTTCCTCACCAGCCTTGTTACCTTGATTCTCTTCTCCCCAGACCAGAGCCTCATGGCCGGGGAGGCGGCTCACAGCAGGGCCAGACAGACTCTCCCCTTCCAGAGCAGGATGAAGAGATCCTGGGCTCTGATGATGATGAACAGGAGGATCCTAACGACTACTGCAGGGGTACGATCTCTTCAACTCTTTCCTTGCATCCTTAACATGTATAATTTGGTCCATTTTCGGGGCCTTTTCGGATCTGTATCCTCACAGAGCAAACAGAGCAGTACCAATGGAAACTGTGGAGCAGGGCGATACGCTTAGCTTTTTCACGAGGAGCACTAGTGCTCCCAAATGAAAAAATTTAGGAGCACAGAAAAAAAATTTAGGAGCACTATGAATTTTCTTAAATAGCACATTTAAATAGTAATAATAATAATTAACATTCGCCCAGGCAATAGGCCCAATGATGCATTACACCGAGAAACAAACAGTTTTAAATACAGAGAAATTCCCTGTCCTACAGTTTTTTGTTGTCCAGTCACCTGATACACTTGGCTGTGTCCATCAAACGGTCCACAGCAGGACTTGGTCTGGGTGGGTTGGTCTGGGTCAGGTGGGCTTTAGTATTGATGTTGATTTTACATTATGCATTGTTGTTAAAAAGGGCACCAAACCGGTGTTACAGCAAAACCTGTTACCCATGAAAACCTATGACTGTAGGGGCGATAACACCTGCTCCCTGATTATTCTTCTGCAGTGACTTAACTGTCAGCAGCAGGTAACCTCTTCATTTAATCTTTCTTAAATAGCAATATGGCGAGAAGTTGCCGTGTTGTGACCCCCCCATATCTGTTCTCATGACTGCAAAGGTTCTCATAAAAACCCAGAGACTCATTACTGGTTTCACTACATGGAAGAAAAGCTGCAGCAGCCAATGAAATAGACGTCTAATGGTTTAGATTGTAGCTGTAACCACACATCAACTTCAATCAGAAAATCTTCCAGATATATTATTAATATAATGATGATGATGATATAATAATAATAATTATTACTATATTATTTAAAGCCAACAAAGACACTTGCAAAGCTCAGCTTTGACATCACCGGTTTGGTTGGTGCGGCTCTGAAGAGGAAACCTGACTCCAGATAATGTGTGAACATTTTCATAGAGAAAATGAGGAAAATGATCAGAAGACTTGGAGTCCGGTAAACTAGAGGTCCGCAGACTAAAGCCTGAAGTTGCTCTGAGTGTTTAATATCACCGCCGGAGCTGAGCTCTACTAACGGCGGGTCTGCGGTATCGGTCTGTATGAACATCACTGCGTAATTCTCCAACTCCGTTCCTCTTTAAGCCTCTTATTAGAAACACCTCAATCGGCAACACTCATAAATCCCTTTGCTACAGTCCAATGATGATCAGAACATCTGCAGCAGGTTTCTCTGAAATGACGTCATAAACTGTTTCTAACCGGGACTCCCCGTTATCAGTGGCAGCTCCGGTTCTACCAAACACAGCACTCTCCCTCACCATCCTGCAGCCTGGATGCTTTGTATGTTTCCCATCATGTCCCTGTCTCGCTAAACCTCTTATTGTTTTATATTTAATCACCGGCAATTATGAATGTTAGCTTGTCTAACATTTAGCCTACCTGCTGTTGAAGCTCCAGTGTCTCCGCTCCAATCTCGTTTAGAGACGGCATGCTGTCTCCGAAACGTCCACCTCCCGGTACAGTAATTCAAATGTGGAATCCAAATTGTTATACGAAATTCTCCACGCATGACCTGGTCCATGTGGACCTGCTGACAGCAGACAGCCTCCAGCAGCGCAGCTGCTCCCACAGGTGCAGCCAACCCGCTCCTCCACAGATCAGCACCAGTTTCCTCTCTAGTCACGCGGCCTACGGGCTGGAAATCATCTGCAACAGGATCTGGATGCTGGACTGGCCTTCCAGCTTCGCCTGTCATTATGTTCATCTTCTAAATTGAGTTACGACTTGTTAGTTGTTGTGTGGCTGGTGATACCCATGTGGAGCTGGAGCGCAACCTGGTGACTTCAAAGCGGCCGTATGGCGGTGTTCTGACCATAAAAACATAAAACGTTGCTACGTTTTTCTCTTATATGCTCATATTTTTCATGTATTTTTCAACTGTCAAATTAATCAATTTAGTTTGGTTGGCAGTTTCATTTCCACTTTAAATCAATCCTGACTTATTTTAGGAGCAAAGTGTAAATTGGAAGGGTGAAATCTGTACTCGCACGCGTGCTCCCATTTTTTTTTTCTATTTGCACCAGTCTATTTTTAGGCGCGTATGCAAGTAAAACGCTCGCACTGTACAGCCCTGTGGAGGCAGTGTTGAGCAGTACAGTGGATGTGCGACCTGCCAAAGGAACAAAGAAGTAGCTAAGATGTTTTTCATGGCTGCACTGCCACTGTGCTGTTTACTTTTATCTCTTTCGGAGAATGTACATTATCACGAGTTCCCTCACCATCTCCATATTTGTCTGAGACTGATGAAGGAACTTGGAGGGGAACTTTTCCCTGTCATCTGATGGCTGTATTGACTAACAGTCACACCGACGTAAGGTGTGATTGTTTAAGTTTAAGTCATTTAAGTATGAGGGCAGTGATGTTTGAAACGGGTGTATCTAATTTGTGTGTACAGAGAGTATAAGGGCCTTTCGTCATTTTGTTTGCCTGAAACAGACCCATACTTTGACTGTTCTGTAACAGCGCTTCCGTTGTTTTTTTTCCCCCTAAGACCACCAGATGTGTCTTAGGTCATGGCTGTTAAGGGGATGTTAAGTTACTCACAGCATCAGTTAGTTAGATTATCTTTTTATAACCTCTGCAGTTCTTTCCCAGTGAGAGGCTTTCTACCTGATCTGTTAAGTCCAGGTCATTGTTTTTCTTTTTTGTTTTTTTTTGGCAGACATTGTGTATCTTCATGAACATTTAGAATCCACATCATCGTGTTATTTCCTGCCAGCATTTCTGGAACAGGAGCCAACAGCTGGAATCGGTCCACTGATCTTGTTCATAATGTCCACTTCAGGCAGTTCTGGTGAAAATCCTCCAATATTGCAGAGCTTTTTTTTTTGGCAGGTGCCTCATCGTTCATTATATTTGTTTTCCTTCAGTAGAACCAAGCAGAACCTGACTCACACTAGGGCTGTGCGATATACTGATATGATATTGCAAGATATTTACATGAGAAAGATATATTTACACATATCATTTTATCGCAGTATTAGTTGTGCAAATTTTTTTGCTTTATTTTTTCATAATGACCCAGCTGCACCTCAGCTGACTACAAAGGGGTCACTTGATTATTTTATAAGGATGGGAAAAAATATTGATGCACTGAAATATTGCAATATTTTAATATGCCGATACCATATCTATATTTAAAAAGGCGGTATCGATCTGTTCTACTAATGAAATTTCACGAGATATCGCGTTGTTACGAAATCTCATGAGATTTCACAAAATACCGCAAGATTTCGGAACAGAATGATGATACAGCGGTATTTCGTCAAATCTCATGAGATTTCATGAGTAAAAGAGATCGATACCGCGTTTTTGAATATAGATATGGCATCGGCATATGAAAATATTGTGATATTTCAGTGTATCAATATTTTTTCCCACCTTTATTATTTCAACTGTCTGGAAGACAATCCTCCCCAAGACTTTTAAAAAGAAACCATTAAAAAAACAGCCAACTATCTTTAATTACTTCGATTTAACAAACATTTCTAAGCAGTGTTTTGTCAGTTCCATCACTGCAGTGGAGCGATACCTTTACGCTAAACATGTTTCAATACTAAAAAACAGGTGTTTGATATGATATAAAATGAAACTTGCAGACAAATTAGGGTAAAAAATACCAGTATATATCGTCATCTCATATAAATATATCGTGATATATTTCGTCCATATCGCCCAGGCTAACTCTCACACTCAATCCCCCCTTTCTTCTCTACATCCTTCTTAACACTGAATCTCTTTAACACCTTTCAAAATCATACCGTATACTTAGAGCTGGCGTGAAGTTGCAATAAAACAGACATTCATAACTCGGTAATAATTTATGTAGTATAATATTTCTATCGAACATCTGTTCATAATTTTTCATTTAAATCCTCCAGTATAATTTTTCTAAGACAGAAACACTGATTGTACAGTTATGACACAGCATTGTTTCAAAGTATCTGCTTATGTCTTGGTCAGGTGGATATCACCATGTGAAGATTGGAGATCTGTTCAATGAGAGATACCATGTGATCCGTAAGCTGGGCTGGGGGGCACTTCTCCACTGTGTGGCTGGCCTGGGACATCCAGTAAGAGTTCTCCTCAAATTGACTATGTTTATTTACTTTTTTCGAGGTTTTTTCCCCTTTTAACCAAAGATCAAATACCAGATTATCATTTTATCAACTTTATTTAAGTTTGCTGATATTTTGCCTGTCATTTTGGGGAAATTCAATTTCACCACGGCTTCTAGAAAAGCTATAGTTGGACATGCACACAGTATGCTCTATGAACTTTTATGTGACCGGGATTTCATCTTGACTGGCATATTTCTAAATAAGCTTTGTAACTTTGTGTGTTCAATTACCAATGCTGTTCCTGTCATTTCCAGGGAGAAGCGCTTTGTAGCCATGAAGGTTGTAAAAAGTGCTGAACATTACACTGAGACGGCTCTGGATGAAATCAAACTGCTCAAATCTGTATGAGACATACGTCTGACACATGAATGTCTTCACATTGATACAATGTTATTGGAGGTGTTTTTTCTCTTATCGCTGTTTGTCTTTTCCAGGTGAGAAACACTGATCCCAGAGACCCCAACAGAGAGAAAGTGGTACAGCTGCTAGATGACTTCAAAATTTCTGGCATAAATGGAACTCGTATCCTCAGTTGAAAAAAAATGTTAAGAATTTGATTTAATTATGCTTAGAATCAAGTAGCAAGCTGTGATAAATCTTCCAGTGCTGTCATTTTTTTTCTTAGTAATGCAGCAGTGACACTAAAGAGGCTTTATTTCTTTGCAATGCAAAGATGTTCTCTTTCCTATGGTTGCGTTACTTAGTTTGATGATGTGATTATTCTTATTTCAACCAAAGTAGCCATCCTAGTGCAAAACATCCAAAAGTGCACCACCTCAGGCTGGACATTAATTTAGCTCATCTATGACACATTTGTGTTCTTTTTAAAGATGCCCACATATCAGCCAGGCTTCTTCTTAAATCACGGTTTGGGTGCAAACAGCAGTGACAAGATCCAGTTTTAGTGTCAGTCATCTGACAATCTCAAGTACTGAGCAATTTATTACACCCCCAAATTGACACTGCTCAGCTATTCTTGGTGCTTAGATATTCATTTGACATTCAGCTTCTTCTGCATGTATTTAACTCTTATCAGTTCTTGATGCAGCAGCACATGCTTGATTCCTTTCTCTCCCACACTATCAAATCTACTGCTGCGTGTTGAGGCAGCCTGTTTTTCTCAGATCATAATGAACAAAAAGTGTAAATCTTTGATAAGAAACTGTTGTTTTTAAACCATCATTCTATAAGGAAATGAAAATAGTATGGAGCCATTTCACTGGTCAAAAATAAACCAACATGAGAAACTAATAAAGGCCTTTTAAGAATGTTACTAGTTCTTGACCTACATTTTTCAGACGTGTGTATGGTTTTTGAAGTACTGGGCTACCACCTCCTGAAGTGGATTATAAAGTCAAACTATCAAGGCCTGCCCCTTCCCTGTGTTAAAAGCATCATACAACAGGTACAGTACTGTACTCCAGAACAGAAAGGAGAATGCATCAAGTATATCTGCAGCATTCAGGTCTATTTTTGACTCACAGAACTCTCATGGGTTGAAAAAGATTAATTTAATTTTATCCCAGGGGGAAACTATCTTGTAACCATGAAATTTGTTCCTCTTGATGCTCTGACTTGTCTGCAGGTCCTGCAGGGCCTAGACTACCTCCACACCAAGTGTAAGATCATCCACACAGACATCAAACCAGAGAACATTCTGCTGACTGTCAACGAGCCGTACATCAAGAAAATGGCGGCTGAAGCGACGCAGTGGCAGAAGTCTGGTACCGCCCCTCCCTCTGGATCTGCAGGTCACAACCTTTATTACTCTGCTCACAAGTAAACAAGCTTTGTTGTTTGACATCATGCTGACTGGAAGAGTTTTTGCTGTTCATCATGTTCCTGTCCCAGTAGGTGGTTGGATGATGGCTCAAAACAAATGTGAACAACTATCATTGATTATTATTCTAAGGGCTTTGTAATATGATTACATGTTCTGGCTGTGATCGTGTTCTAAAACTTGAGGGTTTTGACTTATGAGATGCCTCTATTAAAAGAGGAGAGCTTAGCTGTGTGTGACTATGAGTCACCCGCTGGATTGGTATGGAAATCACCAGCTTGCTTACAAGAGTTTGTGTGAGACTCCTGCTGAGCTTGGTACGGCTGTAAAGGCAGTCTGTTAGTCCAACCCGAACAGAATACTAATTATACAGAGTCTATTGATGTCCTACTTATCATTCAGCATTATAATCTTCTCGTACTTCCTGTTTCCTACAGTGAGTACAGCACCAGCACCCAAACCAGTAAGTTCAGATTCTTTTCTTTTGTGATTTGAGGTCTTTCTACAAAATATAGTTTGAGTCAGGCCAGAATGCAAATTGTGCTGCTGTCCTCTCCAGATGGCCAAAATGTCAAAGAACAAAAAGAAAAAGATGAAGAAGAAGCAAAAGAAGCAGGCGGAAATGCTGGAGAAGAGGATCCAAGAGATGGAGGGAGGAGTTCTACCTGATGGTGGAGAGGAAGATGATGATGAAGAGACAACCGAAGCCACGGAAGATACGACTTCCTCGGCTACCCTCTCTATGTCTACTACATTGCAAGACATTGCAAACCATACGAGTACAGGTAAATGACTGAGCAGATCCCTACCGTGGGTCAGAGGGAGGGGGGAGGCATTAAATGATTCTTTGCATGTAACCTGAAGAGGCCCTGTTTACGTGACGTTGACATACAAAACCCCAGATTTTTTCTCTTGTATATTCAAAAACATTGCATTTACACAACAGAAGAGTGAAAACTGTGTCCTGGAAGAGTGAAAATCAAGGACCAAACTCCGCTGGAGAAAAGTGGAGCCCAGAATTAAAGTTAAAAATTTGTAGTTCTTTCTTCATCCGCTCCAAAACAGAGCAAATCCCCACAAGCTCCCATGTGAAGATGGCCAACTTCACAGCAGAAATAAACATGTTTACAGCCTGGTTCAGAAAATCATTTTAGGTTTAATAGGTCAAGTTTACCTTCACATCAACTGTGAGGGGGGTTATAACTCATCTGTTTATGTGTAATTCAATCTAAACATCTAATTAGGGGGACGTCCTTTTCATCGACAGGCGGCAGACTGGGGGTCGATTTTAGCTGTGGAGGCTAATAGTTAGCTCCCTGTTTGTTCCCAGGAAGGCCTCAGCCTGTAGAAGAGTTTCACAACGGCAGTTTTGAATTAGCTTGGGTGTCAATCATTTGCCCGTGGCTCAAAGCAGCCTTGTAGTCTATTTGAAACTCCCGTAGGGCCAATACTAAACCGAGAAATGTTGAGTACTATGACCTTTTATGATTGAAATTTCATCTATAGACCTATTGGATGAAATTCCACTTGGTTGCTAAAAGTTGCACTTTGGGCAATTAGCGTAATTTGCATTATAAGCTAATCAATTGTTAGAAATAGTAAATGGCATCGCCAAAAGATTCCAGTTTTTGTTTACATTGGCAGGATTTCCCTTGCTTTTTAAGAAAAATTAGAACCCGTTCTTAACCTTTTGCGATTTTGTCCATCCAAAATTCTGTTACTGTTCAAACGAGAGACCAAAACTTAACAAAACATTTACGTTTTATCGTCTCTGCATTGTCTAAATGGAACCTGAATTGTGCAGGCATCATATACCATTTCTCATCAGCTCTGCTGCGAAAAGTTAAGCCTGGTTGATCGTAAAATGGAAAAGGAAAGCCAACACATGCTAACACTTGACTTTTGAGTGCAGTGGAAAAGGGTTTAATTTGCAGATTTGAGTGAAATGACTGCAGAAGTTGCAGGTATTGATTAGCTCTGAATCCAATAAACATTGATAAGTCAAAACACACAGCTGCACAAGCTGATTTTAGCTGAGGATGCAACACTCTGGGCTGCATGAGTAGGCTATTTTTGTTCTTTAACATACATTTAATTGAACTATTTTTTCAGAAAGGATGCACCTGTGTTTAAAGGAAAAATAGAAACACTTGCATGCTCAGTTTGTTAAACAAAACAAACGTGAAGGGTATTATTATTTTGTGTTCCTGAGTGTAGAATGGGAAATGCATAAAAGCATCGAGTTTGATATAATGAGGATTTAAAACATCTAAAGCTAGTAGCAGTAACTTCTGAACCAGCATAGTACTTATTCTTAATTAGATATGAATAAAACTGTGTAGAATTAACCTGCCCCTTTTGATGCAGACTTAACTCCCGATGGGCAGTCTCAGCAAATGCTTCCACCAAATGAACAGAGAGCGGATGTAGCTGAGGAGGAGAACAGGATGGAAGTCAACTGCAACGGCCACACATCCTCACAGGAGAGCAATACCAGCACAGAGGTACAAGGGACCAAGCAGTCTGCAGAGGAACAAGAGGACCAGCAGAATGCAAACCAACCAGAAAACAGTACAGAGACCCAAGACACGTTATGTAACAAAGACGAGCATCAGACCTGCATCACCTCACATGGAGAAAATGACCCCACCCTGCAGCAACTCCCCGATTCCCTCAGCTCAGACATCACTGTAGAGCAAAAGGAGGAAGAAAAAGGGGAAAAGAAGATGGAGGATCTGGACATTAAAGGGGAAACAAAAACTGGGAATGAAGAAGATGAAAGTCAAAGTGGTCAGTTGAAGAATCAACTTTTTTTTTTCTTTTTTAGTAATGTGTCAAGCTCTTTCTTTATGTTGCAGTATTAATGATAACTAAGCGGATGGTTTTCTGGATATGAAGTGGTATTGCTAATGATCTTGAAAGTCCAATCTTTTATTTGATTTTTTATTGAATTATTGGTAATTGTTTTTCCACATTTCTGGAAATAAATCTTATATAATGGAGGAACATTGCTGAAATTGGATAGTATGACATTTTGGAAAATATTTTGCAGCACAGAATTATTGAAAATGATTTTGCAGTAAATGCATGGTATACGTTTAATCTAACAAAGTCACATATCTCATTCAGTCTATTGTGAATCAGATTGTCCTTTGATTTGTCTATTAGTGCAACATGCATTACATGTTCTTCTGTAAGGGATAGTTTACAATCACAATTCACAAAATGTCCAGCGATAAGTTAACTGTGATTTATTTCCAGACCCTCATTGTTCCATCTGCCCTCTCTCTCCCTCACTTTTCCAGGTTCAGCAGGCAGTTTGCTAGTAAACCCCCTGGAACCTTTAAATGCTGACAAGCTGCAGGTTAAGATCGCTGACCTTGGCAATGCCTGCTGGGTGGTGAGTAAAAATATACAGCAGTCAGTCACAACATGAAAACCATCGGCCAAATGTCCTTATGTGTGTCCCTTCTGTGACACCAGCACTGGGGGGTGTCTAGGGTTTTGGCAAGAGTTATGTGGGTTGTGGGTGGGTCTTGATTCTGCAGCTCTTGCAGAAATTTGATTGGTTTTTGAAGGTGCCGCAAAGATCATGCCTCAGGCTTTTTGTCGAGTTCCCTCAGCCCATCCTGAGCTGTGTTTTTGGCTGCCGCCAGTTGGGACCTCTCTTTTTTTATTTTGTGGCGGATTGTTTCAATTCAGGAAGATTTTTTATTTTCTTTGATTGTATTTTCTTTTGATTGATTGATGAAGAGACTTTCCATCATTTGTTTGTACCGTAAATTCCAGACCTGAGCACACCTGAATATAGGCTGCTTACACCTAATTTAGAGATTTGTACATGTATAGGCTGCAGTAGTCTGTAAGCTGCAAGTGTCCACATTGCAACATGAGATTTTTACATTCGTAGAAAGATGTTTTTTCAAAACTTTTAATTAAATATGTACCAGTAACAAGGGGCAAACACTTTTTCACACAACTTTCTGTGCGTGGATGCTTTTGTTCTGAACAGTGCCTGTAACATGGCTGGTTAAAAAAAGAAAAAAAAAACTCACGCTGCCGTCTCCAACGTCTCACCAGTAATTCATTAAGGTCAAGCGTACCTGCAGCAGCTGTTTCCTCTTCGACAGCCAGATTGATTGCCTTTAACTTGAAAGCTGCATCGTAAGCATTTCTTTGTGTTTTCCATGATGAGGGTGCATGAAGCACGAAACAACTGAGCTGAAGAATTTAGTGATTGTGTTTTTTATTTAATTTGAGCAGTTTCATCATCGGTTCACTGTGACCTGGACAGTAATTTCATTGGTCTGATCTGATGAGGCTTAATGTTTTGGTGGCGTGAAGCTTGTTAGCCCGTAAAAATTCATCGATTATACGCATCTTGTTAAAGCCGTAGTTTTTAAGGTGTGTGACAAAAGTATCTGTTTGCAGCACTGAAATTACGGTAGTTAAAACTCTAGTAGTTTGAAACTTTTTTTAAACACTAATATTTAAGTGATTTTGTCCTCTTTCTACAGCACAAACATTTCACAGATGACATCCAGACTCGCCAATACCGCTCACTTGAGGTGCTGATTGGATCTGGCTACAGCACGCCAGCGGATATCTGGAGCACAGCTTGCATGGTAAAACACACACAAGAATAGGCACATGCACACACTCAGACATGACATGAGAGGGCCACATTCCTTTAATTGTTACTGTATGTCTAAGTATAGATGACTAATTAATTGATGTAAATGATGCAGTCTAAGCTAACAATGTTATCTGTCCCAAAGAGAGCTAATGTCACATTTCTTAGTGAGTAACCTGATACATATAGTGGAAAATGTCACTTTTAAAAGAATATGGCTGCAGGCACATCTCTAGATGCATATTTGTTTTCTCTGATGTTTTAGAAAATAAGCCCTCTGACACAAAATCAGTTTTCCCTTTGAATTCTGAATGATCTCCATCCAACTTTATAGGTGACTGGTAAAGTTAACTGCCTTGTCATCTGTTTTCATCACAGCCCTCTGTGATCACATGGATGAGGAACCTGTTAATAACTTGGTAGAACCCCACCCAACAAATGGTCAGGATTGCTTGCTGCTGGTCCCTCCAAAGTCTACATAAATCAAATGGCTTGTCTTACTTCAATTTTATGAGATTGAGGATCTGGCTCTGCAGATTCTAAGTAGTTCTTTAGGATAGGGGTCTTCAGTGCAGCATTTATAGTAAAATTAACCTAAAAATCTTTCTTCACTTGCAGTAAAATGTGCTTTCAAAATATTAAGAATCCAGTGAGGGTGATGCCAAACTCGAGGCTTTGCAAAGTTAGATGACAAACCAGTCGATGAAAACACACTGCCCACATCCATCTTTTGTATTTAGTACATGGTTAAAACACCAATTTGATCTCCTGAAATCCTAATGGACTAACACATCTCCTGTTGTCTTCACTCATGCAGCCAGCAAAGGTTAGAAGTGGCCACTAACTATTAATATCCATTTTTCAGCAGCATGTGTAATTTCATTGGCACATATCTATGTGCATGTTTAATCTTTGTACACAAGCCCATAGAAAGAATCATGGAAATATTTCTGTATCGAAGTTCACCATCTTACAAACCTCCAGAGTGTCCATAGAGACATAAATTCATAGAGACTGCTGCAAGTTTGACCTCTTCTCTGCCTACACAGAAACCTCTCAGAGGAGGAGGAAAGATAGAGGGATGGAAATGTTTCCTCAAAACACAACCTACTCTGAATCAAACTACTTGTTGTTGATGGAAATTATATGATCAAATCCTGACTGTTTATATTGCATTGCTTTTTCAGACATACTTTCTTACCTCTGAATAATTAATCCCCCTTATTAATTTGCTGATGTTGACTTCTTGTGTTGCTTCTCAGGCCTTCGAGCTTGCAACTGGAGATTATCTGTTTGAGCCACACTCTGGAGAAGACTACTCCAGAGATGAAGGTTAGTTTTGCCAAAATATCAAACATTGAAACTTTGAAAATCAAGAATGTATTTGGATCATCAAATGCAGTACAGTTGCGTCTGTAAAGAGAAATTGCAGTGAAATCTGAGCTATTATTGATTTTAAGCTTCTTGAAGTCTTAAGTTTTTCTCCCAAACAAAAAGTAATACACTCATTTTTATGTTTTCCTGACTCCTTGTAGATCACATAGCGCTGGTCATTGAGCTGCTAGGTAAAGTTCCTCGGAAACTGATCTTAGCTGGCAAATACTCCAAGGAATTTTTCACCAAGAAAGGTAAACACACCCACCTACCACCAGCTGTCTATTGTAACTATATCCACGTCCACTTTATGATGCTGTTAATTAAGTTATTCACTGTGAAAGTTACTATTTCCAGCTAAATCCCTGACAGCCACCTGCTCTCTTCCTCACATAAACTGCTAATTAAATTCAGTGATTTCAGCACAGTGAATTTATGCTTTTTGTAAAATGATTGTTGGTAATTTTCTGTGCAGACTATTGAGATTCAGCTGTGTAATTAGACGTATTAATCACGTTTCTCCCAGGTGACCTGCGTCACATCACCAAGCTGAAGCCTTGGGGTCTGTTTGATGTCCTGGTAGAAAAGTATGAGTGGTCCAAAGAGGAGGCTCATTCTTTCAGCAGCTTCCTGCTCCCCATGCTGGACCTGGTGCCTGAAAGGAGGGCCACCGCAGCCCAGTGCCTCTCCCATCCATGGCTCACATCCTAGAAGCCACCCATGCACACCACTCCGCTTCATATTGTGAACAGCTCAATCTGGTTTGAAGGCCCTGAACTTGAAAATATAAATACATTTCTGTCTGCAAGAGCCTCATCGTGCCTGCAGCACATAGTCACGTCCCAGCCTGCCCACACACTTCCACACAACGGAGAGATGGACTGCTCTTGAGTTTTGTCCTGTAATGGATTTCACTGTTTGTAGACAGAGCATGAGGTTCTCTCCCTGTATTTATGGATCTTTTTTTTTTTTTTTTTTTTTTGTTACAGGCTATATTCTCTCACTGCAGCTCCCTTTGCTGCACATTATTTTGCCAGAATTAAAATGAAATTGCACTTTCTACAAAAGCAGAGGGCAGGGTGCTAACAGAAACACGAAGACTGCCATCAGTCTTGTAGTTCCCCAATGATCCAGATGTTTGCCAGCCACCATGTCATGTGTGCCAGCTTTTATGCCTTTTACTTTAGTGTGCCCCAGAGTTAACTGATGCATAATGCTTACAGGAATGAGGAGCAACTAATAATCTTTAAAGCACTGTCGAGGTAGATTCATCACCACCAAGAATAAAACATGAAAACCTTTTTTTATATTTGTAGACAGCACCACAGGATTAGAAAATAAACATTGTGCACCAAGGAGAGATTCATCCAGATTCACACTCTGCGAACGACACCTTTTTTCCAGTTTTTCCTTTAGTTACTGCGGTAATTCATGTCATCTTGGAATAATGAATTTGGTTTGCCATGTCAACAGAAATCAGATTCTTTTTTTGCTTGATGCAGGAGTTAGCGGAAAGTTTACGTAAATGCTATTTCACACTTGCATTCCTTTGCCTGCTTGGAGGGGCTTCGTTTACCTTTGTCCACATGAAGACATAAATCAAACTATATGTGTATCCACATCAGTTGTACAGTCCAGTGTACCAAAGACTTGGCTTTTACAGTTTCTAAACAAGACCGTAGGCAGTGAAAAATGAAGGTGCCGTCTGAAGGGCTTGACTAGAATCTCTTCCACGATATTTGGAAGTGGTTTAAATCATAATCAGATGATGCATTTTGTTTAAAGTTTGCAAGGTTTTCTGCTTCGTTCAGACATGTTGGAATGAAAGGAAAAAAAGATTGTACTAATAACATAATTTGAATGCCATCATAGTTGTCATGCTTTGATTTTCTAAGTCTCTCGTCCATGTCTTCCTTCTTTGTTTACTTCGTTCTGTAGTTGATATGAATAAACATTTTTCAAAATTTATGTTTGCCTTGTGCTCTTTTAGATAATTTGTCTGTGAATATATTGTCATGGCAGAATCTGTGAAATTGCCTCTTAAGGATAGTGATTTGCAAGATTTATGCTAAACTATGCAACACGAATATTTGGTATGAAAAATAAATATATTTCAGAGAGCAATCATGCAGTATTAGTATTAAATGTGTAGAAAAGGTTTCATAAGGTTAGGAAGTTGCTTTTTTTATGTATGCAGTTAAACTGCATTATTTGAATCTTCTCTAAACTTTTGAATGCATTTACTATATAACACACTGTTCTCCAACAAGGTGATTAAAAAAAGTCTGAACCATCAATCAAACACGAAATGTTTGGGTTCAATGACAACTTGTATTTTAACCAAACTCTGTCATACCGTTAAGATGTAGACATCAGACCAAGATGATGTCGAACACACAGCTACACTACTCACAAAATGTTTGGGATATTTGACTTTTTGCATGTCAGAATAGACCTAAAATCCACTACAACCTTTCCAGGTGAACTGAATTAGACTTTCTCTAAACTTTTCAATGCACATGTACATTGTTTAATGGTTAAAT
The DNA here is from genome assembly GCA_023101725.1 of Atherinomorus stipes. Classification (NCBI taxonomy): domain Eukaryota; kingdom Metazoa; phylum Chordata; class Actinopteri; order Atheriniformes; family Atherinidae; genus Atherinomorus; species Atherinomorus stipes. Next base: position 2,481,242 of record JALJCO010013346.1, on the reverse strand, counting down.
ATTTATTGCGCATCGTGCTGTTCTCCAAAAAGATGACTAACCACAAAAAAAGTAGTGTCTAAACCGTAACTTGACCTCTAAATGTTCTCATTCTGTTCACATTTAGATGTCATCACACCAAGTCAACACCAACCACATGACTTGTTGAGAAATTGTCATTTTTTGTTAGCCTTTCTTTCAATTAATTGTTTGAGATGGAGGAATTACCACATTATAATTCCAGTTAAATGTCCAAAATTCACATGTCAATAAGGTGTGAATATTTTATATTTTCCCTAAATTATAACCTAAAGTTGAATATCCCTGATTTTTTGTAAGTAGTGACCGACTGACATTTCATGTTGTGGCGTGTACACCACTGTAAATTACCATTGCATCATTCTAATTTTTATTAGTTTGTCTGAAGGTTGGCTGAGTTTAAACAAATCTGTGCCAAAAGAAGACATTCTGAAGAAAAACTTGCCCCAAAACATCAGGAAATTTGTTTAGTTGATCATTTCTTGCCTCTTGGCGATAAATTCTTTCACAGTTAAGAGTTTTGTATTTCCCTTTTAAATGGTGCCATACTTGTGTAGGATGAGCAGCAGAGTTTAAATGTGAGTTGTACCCATGAAAAACTTGCCAAATCTCTGCCCATGCCAGTTTATTCTGCTTTTGACTCCTGTTTTGAGCCACTTGTACCCCACATGATATCAGGCATCTAGATAATAGATAACACACCAAACCCAAATTTCCTTACTTTTGGTGCTCAGTTTATAACTGCCTCTATTTGTATTTGATTAAATGGGTTTGATTACTTTTCAGTAAAACAATAACACTCTTATGTTTATTGTTTTAAAAAATGAGTATTTATTTTAACATGTAAAACAGTTTTCACAATCCAACTATAAAGAAAGGCCTGAAAACATATTCCACATTTTCAAAGAAATTATGTAGCAAAGTTGGAGCCGATTGGTGACACAAAACTTCTAGGCTTTTTTTTTTTTTTAAGAACATGGAAAAACTTTTGGTATTTCTAGATTCATCATCCTCTCTCATGAAGCCTTGGATTTGGGGTGTGTTTTCACTGCCATCGAGCCAGTTTCACTCTTCGTGAAGTCTTAACCATCTCCTGTCATCTTTCGGGGATCTATCCTTCATCTGTAGTTAAGAGAAAGACATCGTCAGCAGAATTAACAGCGCACACAGTGGTTCAGGTTTATTCACACAAAAGTTGGAGTGTGTTGACTAAAAAAAGGAAAAGAAAAAAAAAAAACAGACAGCAAAGATTTGCACATCTGGTAAACCAACATAAATGATATTTTCTAATAGAGTACACAAAACATCTGATGCTGAATGTTGGTGTTGATCTTCCATCTCCCAGGTCAGGTTTGTTGATTATTGGATCAGATGCTGAACATGAGACATTTTTAGGAAATAAATAGCTCATCTTGAATTTGATGACAGCACCACATCTTTAAAAAAAACAAACAAACTTGGGACTAAACAACAAAAGGATGAAGTATTACTGAAACTGAAGTAACATGTTGCCAAATTCAGTTAATTTAAAACAAGTTAATAACATGATTGGAAGAACTGTTTTTGTTTTTAACCTCAGAGAGCAGTCTCTTTGAAGTAAATTTGGATAGAGATTCAGGAATCTAGCAAAAACTTTATACACTGTGGAACATTTTCAGAATATCATTCCCTAATATAAAACTTCAAATGTTGAATATTTGATTGCCAATGTTACATAACATCATCAAAACATTTAAAGAATGAAAAGGCATCTCAGAGAAAGACAAACAGCTAAAAATCTGAATTGGATGCCAGTGATCTTGGAGCAGCACTGTTAAAAACAGGCATGATTTTGTCATGGAAATCACTGCACGAGCACAGGAACACTTCAGAAATAATTTCTGTGAGCAGAGTTCATTCATACATGCAAGTAAAAGCTCTGTCATGCAACAAAGAAAACACACATGATCCAAAAATTCTGTCTTCTCTGGACCAAACCTTCACATGAGGCAGTGTGATCAGATATATTGGAGTTCTAAAGAGGAGGTGGACCATTTGACTTGTTATCAGCAGTGAGCGAATGCAGAACTGGCAACTTGAACATTTGGAAAGGCGCCATTTTTCAGGCCTGGCATATTTCCGCAAGACAAAGCTAAACCTCATACTGATTCTACTACAACAGCTTTGAAGTAGAAGAGTCTGGATGCTGGACCAGCCTTCTTGCAGTCCAGACCTTTCACCAGTTGAAATTGTTTGGTGCATCATAAAGCACAAAATACAACAAAGAAGACTGATGAGCAGCTAAAAGTGGATATTAGACATAGCGTCTCAGTTTCCAGGAGTTACAGACTGTCATTAAAAGAAGTGTTTACTGCTTAACACAGCAGTAAACACGCCCCTGTCCCAGCTTTTGTGTTTAAACAAACATGGTCATATTGCGCAGTCCATGTGGCCTTAAAACTGGACTAATATCATTTAAAGGTACAGTGTTTTTTTTTTTTTTTTTTTTTTTTTTTAAAGGTCAATGGCAGAAAAATTTAATAAAAAATCTCATTTAAAAAAATGGTGTCTCTATTGATGTGTAATTGCTGCACTAAAATAGTAGTTCTGCTTATTTTCTTAGAATGAGTCATTTTTATCTACTTGCTGGAAGGTGCACATACATGGAAGCTGCCATATTTGGGCTGCCATTTTTACATAGTGTCCCTAAATGGACAAATCAATGTGTGTGAAGTGAGAACATTCTGAACTTTAAAACTGCTGTAGTAGCTTTGTTTAATGGGAGTTGGAGCACTGTTTGGGATCAGTAATGCCTTAAAAGACATTAAAATAAGTTATTTATAGTACAGTCATAGCTACACCTGAGACCACTGGATCCACTCACACATGAAAACATCTTTATGTCTGGGAGAATTTTGGCCACTAAAGGCCACCGTACATTCACAACAGTGCTTGCAATATGAAGTCACTTAAAAAAAAACATCTTTTCTTTCAAATACCCATCTTTACCCATCACCAAGAAATTTTCCTGCCTAACTTCTCCTCAAAACTTCCTTTCTCCCTTGTTGTGCTCTGCTACCATATCTAGCTCCTTATTTTGCCATTCTTCATGAAAAGTATTCTTATTGGCCTTCATCGTCAATTCATTTCCCAGCTTTTCTTCACCTTCCTACCTTTTCCTTCCACCTGGAAGTCCTCAGGCAGCAGCTTGTCCTGCCGGCTGCCCAGGCTGAAGGCCAGGAAGGAGAGGGTGAGCGAGTCCATGATGCTGATGATGGCCAGGATGTACGCCCAGCGCACCGTGCAGTTGCCCAGGGTGTATTTGTCGGTCCGCTGGCCACACATGCGCTTCACTTCTTCAGAGTCCCAGCCGTCAGGATAGATCATGCAGCCAATCACCATGCATGTACCTGAGAGGCGAGTGGAATGATGAGGGTGATGAAGCTCGGTGCTGCAGGATGTAAAAACTCTTCATTTTTCACCATTTGTGTTTCGGAAAAATTCAAGAATTTCAATGTAGAAAACTAGTAAAATTATATATATTTGATTTTTTATATAATGGTGCTGGCAGCATCAGAAACTATCCTCACACACGGTAACCACACACACAAATGCCCGGCAACTTCAGAGCATCTTGACTCAGAAAGATGAACTAGTTCATCTATTATTGACTACACAGACAGTCAGCCTTGTGTCATCTCACCTCTGCATGATCAGGTTGAACAGCACACACACACACGCACACACACACACACATCTTGCATCTCACTTTCACTCTGTTCCTCACACACCCTTTCACTTTCGCAGACTTCTCCAGCTGGAATGCTGCCTTGTTTTCAGAATTTTAAACCATTCTAGCAAGTCATCCAGATCCCTCCACTGCATTTGTTTTCAGGAGAATCTGTCTTTAAAACACTTTAGCTAAACTTACAGTATTTCATTTAGCTCATACCAGGAAGCTCAGGGTGTCATCTTTTGGTGCCTGCATTACTACAACTAATAACCGTATCTGTCATGTTAGCCAAAAACTCACCACTCGTCATTCCTCAGTTGAGCCTTTAAAGATCTATTCCAAACTCAGAATTTTACGAATATATTTTATTCTCGTGATCTGAAATTAAAATCAGGTCTTTACAATCCCAATAGCTTTAATTTAAGGCAACTGGACTTCCCAGTAAACCATCCTGCGGCTCGTTAGGGTCGTTGCCACCTGTGAGCTGCTCACCTGTCTGACCAACACGTGATGTGTGTTGGTCTCAGAGAAGATGGATCTCTTCAGAGACGAATGAAAGAAGCCATCTATGTTGAAAAGAAAATCCCCAACATAAAACAGAGGGGTGGCCTCAGGTTTAATTTGTCTAACACCTACAGTCCAGCCTTGACTCTTCTTCCCGAGCAGTTTCAAAACCATTTACAGTACACCAAGTCTTGCAACAACATCTTACGGCAGGGCAGCGTTCCTAACACCCTACAGGATGGTCGGATGGGTCAGCAACACTCATGTAGCAACAGGTTTTAAGCCCAGAACTCCTCACCAGACAGTTTAGAACTGAAGATGCCTTTTTTATGAGAAGTGAAACATTTTCAAGAGACAAAAAAAGTCCATTTGCCTTCGATTCAAGCTTTTAGGACCACCATAGTCTGGATGAGTGTGAATCTACGCCAGGGTGGCCATGTCAAGCAGTGGCGGTTTTAGACCAACATTAGAGGAGGGACCAGCTGCTTCGTTGCAGGGGCACAAAAAAACAGTCTCATGAGAAAATAACACAACAAAGAGCTTTGAAGGATTTTCCAATTTACTGTATCATTAATGCAATGATAAAACTTTAAGTTAATATAACTTTATAAAACTCAGCCACAGTTTGGCTCCACTTCTCACGTCAGGTGAAACTAAGTTTAAAAAAAATCTTCTGGTTCTGCCCTTTGCAGGGGGGCCCCACCAGAACGTCCAAGCCCCCCCGGCCCCAGAACTGCCCCTGAGTCCAGTCCTTGAGCGCCACAATCCTGCAACTTTTAGATGCATCCCCTCTCCAACACACCTGAATCAAATAAATGGCTCGTTAACACGCCACTGCAGAGCTGAATGAAGTGCAGGAGGGAATTCAGGTGTGTTGGAGAGGGGATGCATTTAAAAGTAGCATGATTGTGGCTCTCCAGGACTGGACTAGTTCACCCCTGATCTGCACAAACATGGGCCCTCTCAAAGATATGATACATGCACGCAAGCTGAATAGCAGGTGTGAGTGGTCTGAAGAGGGAGAGGAGAGAGTGTAACAGGACACCTCCAGGTTGCTGTCATGACTTACTTCATTACAGGCTTGTCCTTTCACTTGCAGCTACATCTGTTCACAAACTGCTTCATGTTTCAAATACAGACTCGTGTTTCACTTTTGTTTGTGTGTGTGCAGTCTGCTGGAGAAACCAGGTGAATTATATGAAATTTTATACTCAGTTTTTCATATACTTATTTTATTTTTCTTGAACTTTTACTTCTCTGAGTGATTATTACTGCTGTGCTGGGAGTCTTTGACTTTGCTATATTAAGTTTTATTTGTGTTTAAGTCTTCTGTCTCTGTGAAATGATTTGAGACTCTCGGGCTAATGTACAATATTAACAAATAAGAAGCAGATTTATTCTCAGCTATTTATATACGATTGATCCAGAAAAAGTGAAGCTTACATTTCAAAATTTAGGTAAAAGCAAAAGGCAATCAAACTTTTATTCCCAAAACTGCCCTACAGCTGTAAACAAACGTCTGTCAAACTCACTGGAGGCCAGCTGCATCCACGCGCAGATCTTATAGACGCTTCCCGCGTTGCAGACGAAGAAGAGGCTGAAGCAGACGATACTGCCCACAATCAACAGCATGGATATCCCCACGAAGAACATGGCCGTCTTAAAAGCTCCGGACGGGATGGAACCAAAGTCCAGCGCGCTCCCTTTGCAGATGAGCTCCGAGGTGAGCGCGTTCCCGATACAGTAATGGAAGAGGCCGAAGTACCCGGCCTGCGGCGTGTTGACGCTGTCCCCGATCCAGTAGGGCTGGATGAACACCACCACGGTGATGACAGCGAAGGTAATGGTGAAAACCGTCCACATTACGCCCATGGCGCGAGCATTACGCACGTAGTTGGTGTGGTAGATCTTGGCAGCCTCCTGAGCAGGGAGCATGGTCAGAGTTGGGAACCTTTTTCTTCAGAGATAAAAAGTTTCAGTAGCGAAAATACATTTGAATGGTCTTTTTGTCTTCTGTAAAACAGCTGAGAGAACAATTGGCTCACAATCTCACTTTTTTAATCCTTCAAAAGTGTGCTAAACGCAATTCAAAACCACGGACAGCTCCCGGTGCTGAAAACATCTGCGTGCACGAGACACGCTCCCATTCAGCTGCCCCAGAGACGTGGAGAGACCCCGCAAAACAAATGAATGGAGTATCAAAGCGGTACGAGGGGTCTTCTCCCTCCGATTGTCCCTCCTGTGTGAGCAGTTCTTCATCGGGGAAAGCTGTGGTCTGCGGATAATAAATGATTAATGGCTAAAAGATCCGCTGCTGAAGAGAAAGACGCGGAGAGAGAGATGACAAGCAGAGTTTGTTCACGTTGGCTAACACGTGTCACTTAATAGATTTCATTCACTCATTTTAATTTAGTCTGCTTATTTCTAATTAAACGTTAAGCGGTAGAGAAAAGAAAAATGAAATACTGAACAAGCAAACAAACAAACAAAACTGCGACTCTGTTAAGTTTAAAAGTGTTATGCATATATTGTGAAACATTTAATATGGTTTGTCTATCATCTTAAATTCTGCTGTGTTCCAAATGAACACATGAGGATTTCAGGTCATTACAACATTTGTTTGTTTTTCTGTAGAAGATTTTGCTCGTGTTCTTTCTCTCGCCTTAGATCACCTACAACAATCTCAGACAAGTTTGATAATTAGTTTCTCAGCTTGATGAAAGGAGAAACTACTGTATACTTAATTACGACAGTTATTTTTTAACAACGTATTTAAAGCGTTCAAACTGTTATGCAGAATAATTTGGAATACCGCTCTTAAGTTATTTAAAAAAGTCATTAAAAAATCCTGTTTTTATCACTGATTGCTTGGTTCAAGAAAATTCTGATTATTGTATGACCTCATATAATTTTGTAATTATGAAAAAATTGTGGTATGGAATTGATGTTTAGGAGAAATGAACAAAAACAGGATAATACTTTGAAACACAGTGTTTTAACACAAGCAGGAGATCCTAAACTTGTCGAGGCAGAAACTAAATTCTTTCATTTCTACATGAATACTGACAAAAGTAATTATGAAGCAAATCACTGACATCTCACTTTTTCTCTCTTTTTCTTTAAATGAAATGTTTTCTACAGTTTGTGCACAATATCAAATATAGTAAAAAGAAAAGAAAGACAGAAAAGTCGGACTGTGATCAATCAGACTCAGATTTCCAAAGTCTTAAATTGATTCATCCAGGTGTGCCTGACCTCAGTAACCACGACAACGATGGCCAGACACACCTGGATTAATCCGTTTGTCCAGAAATGAAAGACAGGAAACAAAGAAGCTGGCTTAAGTTCAGGTCAGGAAGTAGTGGAGTTGCGCATATAGCCCATAAGTCGTTTCAACCTTAATACCTTTAACAACACTGATAACATTTTCAATCAGTGCAGCCTCCTTTGCATGAGTTTCTGATCTAAAGCAGAGGTACCACTTGCCAAGATCTCAAAATCCGGTCCTGGAAAATCACTGTCTTGCAGGTTTGTTATGTTTCCCTGCCTCAACACATCTTCGAGAAATGAATGGTTCATGTGCGGAACTGGATAACTGGCTGCTGGATCCATTTAAGTTGAATCAGAGCAGGACCGGAGTTCTGGATCCTTGCTCTAAAAACCTCTCCTTACATACAGTTGACCACTAGAGGGAGCTACAGTACAAAGCTTTAGTTTAACTTCGCCTCCAAATCCTTGGAACGTTATACTGGGATATGTGTGTGTATGTACTTGTACTTGCTACATTGTGAGGACCATTTTGCGCTTTTAACCAGCAAAGTGAGGACATTTTTGCAAAGTGAGGACATTTTGGCCAGTCCTCACTAAAAAAATCAAAGAAAAACCCATTTTTGAGGGTCAAGATTAGGTTTTAGAGTTTAGGTTGCAATTAGGTTTAGGTTAGGGTTAGGGCAAGGGTTAGGTTTAGCCAATCAGTTATGGGCGTTAGGTTTAGGGTAAGGGGCTAGGGAATGCATTATGTCAATGGATACCCCATGGGGATATAAAAACAAACATGCATGTGTGTGTGTGTGTGTGTGTGTGTGTGTTAGAGATACGCCGATCCAATACCCGGACTAATTAGCTGGATCGGATATTGGATGAAAGTAGCTGATCCAGCATTCCGATCAAGTCATTTCTTTCTTTTTTTCAATTTATCTATTAATATCATACCATAGACTGTATAAATATCTGTTGGCAGTGAACTTTACATGGAAGTGTTATTTATTTCTTTTTGCTGCTAATGTACACTTTATATGTTAATAAATAATATTAAGAACATTTATATCTGTTAATTTGTTACCTTTTTAACAAGGCTAAATGTTTATGTTCAGCCTGATGGGAAGATATACAGTTTATTCTTTCAACGTTAGCATCAGATCGGTATCGGGTATCAGCCAATACGCTCAGCCCAGGTATCGGTATTGGTTTGAATTGGAAAAAAGTGGATCGCTGCATCTGTGTGCGTGTGTTTGTGATTCCTGGGTGAAGAACACATTTAAATATATTTTTTTTTCTTTTTGTGTATAAGTTCAAGACATGACATCTGGGCATCAAAATGACACATGAAAAACAGTCCCGTTAACACATTATCACAGAAACACTCATTCTATAGCATTATAAAGTATGTATAAGGTAGTTTACTGTGTTACAGCAAATCATTTGTGAAAAGCTGATGGCATTGTCTGAATGTTAGATCTTAAAGGAGTAGTTTGGACCAAAACTGAATAAAAGTATGGAAAACTACAGCAATGGTTTGCGTAGCTGCTCATTTACTTGTGCACGACTGAAATGAGTGGAGATACAGCCTATCATGTTTGTAACAAAACTGATTACATGACAATCAATTAAAATTACTGAAATAAATGCAGCTGATATGATGTGACTTTTGTTTTCATTTCTTCTCATGATTGATGGTGAAGATTGAGATTTCAAAAATAAAATCAGACTTGTTTTTATTTATTTTCTTATGATTTTTTTCTGGTTTAATTAAATATACAAATCATCAGTGGAAAAAGCATCCTACATCATTTCAGAGCAACCATGGGGGGTTAAATATGTTTAGTAGCCAGCTTTTTTTTTTTTTTTTTTTTTTACTTAAAAGGGCCTAATTTTTTAGTTATCCAGGGTACTATTTATCACTGGATACAGTTTCAACATATTCTAAATGATTATGTCATGTAATCAGTTTTGTTACAAACATAATTTAAGCTGTATCTCCATTCATTTCAGTTGTGCACATGTAAACGATCAACCGCACAAACCATTGCTGTAGTTTTCCAGACCTTTGTTCACAGTCTTGGTCCACATTTTGTTGCACAATGACAGTACATGCATGTGTTGACTTAAAGACATCCTTTCACCAGCCTAGCCCTGAAATATCCAACACTTTTGTTAACTTTCAAATCCTCACAATACTTATGTGAATGTAATGTTTGTTTCCTTTCAGTTTGGTTAATATTTCTTTACATTTGAGACAGTAATATGCAATAGGTTGAGATGAATCTGGAGCAGGGTGTGTAGCCACAAACGTGCATCTGTGTGTGTCAAAGCTCTTGAGCTTTATTAAGTGATACAACCTCAGTGTGAGACAGAAGCAGTTTATAATCAAGTTATCCAGAGCTGCAATCCAATTTTGCGATGCAGAATGGAGTGAGATTTCATGTAAGTGTGTGAATGGCTTAGTATGTTTGTGTATTTGAAAAGGCTTTGAATTTCATATTTCCTTTTTTTATGTGTTTTTAAATTTTCATTATTATTTTTATTACTTTTTTATGAGCATATGGCCGAGTTTCTAGTGTGTTTCTTAATTAAACCTACTAACTGTAATGGAGAAAAGGCAATGTTGAACACTCCTCTGGTACAGATATATTGCTACATAAACATTTCTAAAAGCTGCACCTGCTAATTGTTGTCTGTTATGTAAGCTATAAGCTCTGGTTCTACGGCCTCAAGGCAAATTCAGAAGTGTAGTGATGCTCCCTCCCTCCCTCCCCATCTCGCTCTGTCTTTTGCATTAGTTGTGTGTGTATGTGTCTGTGTTTAGCCCTCTGTACTGTCGATGGTCCGTTTTTTTCCAAGAGCTTCTGTGTGCACAAAGAGGCTTTTCTGCCATTTCAGCACCTCTTCCTGTCCCTCTCTGCCTGCCTGCTTTGGAGGCTGTTTCCATAGAAACAAGGTGCAGGACACCCTTAGAGATGGTAGGTTATGGGATGAGGTGACGCCTAAAGTTGAGCATATAAAAAAAAGTCTGTGATTATATGAATTTTAAAAAATTCATATAACAGTTATTTTTGCACTAGGGGGGTCTGTCTGATGTCAGTGACACAGACGGACTCCATTAGTCTTTTTATGAATGAACGAGTAAAAGCAAAAAGCCTGCAAGAGCTTGAGGCAGAGGACTTAAGAACAACCATCCTTTGTTGAGCTCCTCTCATCACATGCACACATACACGCTGGTTTTGATGGCCCGTGCGGCAGCACTAACTCGGTCAACACCCCAAGGCTGCAGCAATCAGCCACTTTGAGCCACCTTCCAGCCTCCGCCCCAGCCACTGCCAGCTCACGGCCCAGCAGGAAACATCAGAGATGGGGCAGAAATGCAGCAAAGTGTGGGTCAGTAAGTGCCCTGGGGATGGCAACTAAAATGTAGGTCTACTTTATAAGGGACTCACTTCTGATCACTCACAACCATTATACCCCTGACTGATGATCTGTGTGTGGATGATGTGGAGCCACAATATTCCAAGCTCAGGCACATACTTGAATAAGAGTAAATTGGTTTTTATTCTCTTTGAAAAAAATCTATATTATAGTTTATTTTCAGCAACCTTTATTCTTTAAATATTCAGATGCTCTTATTTTTTTCCATAATGCACATTTCTGTACTACTCCTTGCCCTGGCAGTACTGAGGTTTCCCTCCCTAACGGCCCAATTTTCTGACTGTCCAGAAATGTCACAGTGTAAAACAGCTGGTTCATCTCATTTAGTCACGCTACACCGTAGAGCTGAATCAAGGACGCCCTCCGTTCAATTTAGATGATCCAAAAACATGACACATCTAAATTATCTGAACAATTCAAAGTTTAACAGCAACGTATTTGTGTTAATTCCACATTAAGAATTATTGATTTAAATTTATTATAAAAAACACAGACCCTGCAGCATGGAGTACACCTATCATTGATGGCATTTGGATCTTTTTATATATTTTTTTATAGTTTATATGATTTTTGGTGGAAGATAACTGATCTCATAAGGATAAGATTTTTGTTGTGTCATTCATTTGAGGCCATTTTTAACTGCATTTTGCAGTGCGGACTGTGAAACTCCACATTTCACTTGTGTACAATGGACCTGCATTGGAAACACTTGCCTGAATGGACCGGACCACCGTAACACTCCCAAACCGTGGCAAACCAGACCGTCCTGCTCAGTGGAAACAACCTATTAGATGGTTATCTTCTTGCAATGATATCGTAATACACAATATTAACAAATATTTATTGTTTTGAACAGGAAAACGCTTTGCCTCACTTTTGAACAGATGTATGCATGCTTGTTTATTTTCTAGACATTCAACTGGGAGTGAGGTTCTCCATTGGGGTTTTGCTAAAGGTCACTACTGAACCTTTAGTGCAGTCATGGCTGCCCCCGAGGCCACAGGTCCACTCACAGATGACAACATGTTTATGTCTGGAAGAATTTAGGTCACTGACGGCCACCATCCATTCACAGATGTGCTTCGCTTTTTGAGTCATTTCTATGCCCATCTTTACCACCGGATGTCAGTAATTCTCACACACTGTATCTTTAAAATAAATGCCTGGCCCAAAGAAAAGTTACCACAAAAAAAAAAAAGTCATACACTAATATTCCGTTCGACCGCCTTTAGCTTTAATTACAGCAGCATTCGCTGTGTTATTGTTTCAATAAGCTTCGGCAATGTCACAAGATTTATTTCCATCCAGTGTTGCATTCATTTTTCACCAAGATCTTGCACTGATGATGGTAGAGTGACCGCTGCTGCATCACTTCATCTGCCGCTCTTCTTACTATGATGCACCCATCACTCTGGAACAGATTAAATCTGGACTCATCAGACCACATGACCTTTTTCCATTGCTCCAGAGTCCAATCTTTATACTCTCTAGGAAACTTTTTTTCCAGTTAGCCTCACTGATTAGTGGTTTTCTTAAGGTTACACAGCTGTTCAATCCCAATCTCTTCAGTTCCCTTTGCATTGTGTGTGCGAATGCTCTTACTTTCACTATTAAACGTAGCCCTGAGTTCTACTGTTTTTTTGTTTGTTTGTTTTATTTTTTTTTTTTATCACACCAAAGGTTTAAGCAATCACTGATCACGATCATTCAGGATTTTTTTCCAGCCACATGTCTTCCTTGAAGACGATGGGTTCCCACTATCCCACTATTGTGGACAGTTCTGAACCCAATCTGCCTTGATCTCATCTGACTAAAGAATGTCATCTTTACATTCATCAGATGTGTTTTCTATGCTCTGTAGCAAAGTTAAATCTTGTTTTTGTGTCAAAAAGCAAGAAAAGCTTCTTTTTCCAAGTGACATCCATAGTCATCACGTAGCATCCTTCACATTTGAGCTATCAAAGCTATTCTAAATTTCCCACTGATACCCTTGTGCCCAATTTGTGGCGTTCACCCACTTGTTTTGTCAAAACTAGACTTTGGAACGGTACTCCAGTGCTATATTTCCTGACTACAGCTGCAGCTGTTTCTGCTGAGTTTTAGTTGGTAAAGTATCAAGACTGTGAATAAAAACAAGCACTTTTAATCTCACTCAGCTGCTCACAGAAGAAGCTTTTTTTTTCCTTTGCAAAAGAAGTAGCGAGAGTTGATCTCTGCAGGATGACGGGACGAAACACAACAGGAGGTCTACTGCCAAGAACTAGCAAGAGACTGTTCGCTTCACACCACTGCAGCTGACACAGATAAATCTAAAATACGTCTCCACTGTTGCACACAGACACTCAAGCATCCACATGCACACTTATTAAACTCTGCCATGTACTAGAATTGTGAAAGACATGGAGGGAGACAAAAAAAAAAAAAACTATTTCAACTACCTGACTCGTCATTTTAGCAATGCATCTTTTTCTCTGCCAGCCAGTAAATCATCAAAATGTGTGTTTGCGTAATCCTGGCCAATTCATACAGTTTTGTTCCGCTAAAGAATGGGAGGATTAGCTTATGGGGCTTCAAAGCCAAATATAGAAAACGCATGTGAGGGATTATAGAGACATCAAAGTGTAAGAATGAGGATGGAGAATACATTAGGGAGCAGCTTCATCTTTCATCTCTATTTCTCTTTCTTGCATTGGGTCCTTTTTCATTGAGGGGGGTCACATGACTGCTAATTTGGACAGTTATTTAGAACACCGTCCTTCAACAAGCTTCTATACATCTTGGCTCAATCTATTACACAACACTAATTAATGAGGATTGCACAACAGAATGTAACAGTACTGGAATTCCTTGCAGGTATCTTTTATTCTTTAACATTCTTTTATATATACAGTTGTGTGAAAAATTGTTTGCCCCTGTCCTGATTTGTAATTTTTTTGCATGTTTGTCACACTTATATGTTTTAGATCATCAAACAAATTTAAATGTGAGACAAAGATAACACAAGTAAACAGAAAATGCAGTTTTTAAATGAAGATTTTTATTTTTAAGGGGGAAAAAAAAAAAAATCCAAGCCCACATGGTCCTGTGTGAAAAGGTGATTGCTCCCTAAACCTAATAAGTGGTTGGGCCACCCTTAGCAGCAACAGCTGCAGTCAAGCGTTTGTGATAACTGGCAATGAGTCTTCCACAGCGCTGTGGAGGAATTTTGTTCCACTCATCTTAGCAGATTTGTTGTAATTCGGCCACATTGGAGGGTTTTACAGCATGAACCACCTTTTTAAGGTCATGCCACAGCATCTCAATGGGATTCAGGTGGGGACTTTGACGAGGCCACTCCAAAGTCTTCATTTTGTTTTTCTTAAACCATTCAGAGGTGGACTTGCTGGTGTGTTTTGGATCTTTGTCCTGCTGCAGAACCCAGTGCGCTTCAGCTTGAGGTCATGAACAGATGGCCAGACATTCTCCTTCAGGATTTTTTGGTAGACAGCAGAATTCATGGTTCCATTAACCACAGCAAGTCTTCCAGGTCCTGAAGCAGCAAAACAGCCCCAGACCATCACACTACCACCACCATATTTTACTGTTGGTATGATGTTCCTTTTCTGAAATGCCATGTTACATTTATGCCAGATGTAATGGAACCTACACCTTTCAAAAAGTTAAACTTTTGTCTCGTCAGTCCACAGAGTATTTTTCCAAAAGTCTTGGGGATCATCAAGATGCTTTCTGGCAAAACTGAGACGAGCCTTTACGTTCCTTTTGCTCAGCAGTGGTTTTGGTCTTGGAACTCTGCCATGCAGGCCATTTTTGCCCAGTCTCTTTCTTATGGTGGAGTCATGAACACTGACCTTAACTGAGGCAAGTGAAGCCTGCAGTTCTTGGATTTTTTTCTGGGGTCTTTTGTGACCTCTTGGATGAGTTATCGCTGTGCTCTTGGGGTAATTTTGGTCGGCCGGCCACTCCTGGAAAGGTTCACCACTGTTCCATGTTTTCACCATTTGTGGATAATGGCTCTCACTGTGGTTAACTGGAGTCCCAAAGCTTTAGAAATGGCTCTGTAACCTTTTCCAGACTGATAGATCTCAGTTACTTAGTTTCTTATTTGTTCCTGAATTTCTTTGGATCACAGCATAATGTCTAGGTTTTGAGAATCTTTTGGTCTACTTTGTCAGGCAGGTCTTATTTAAGTGATTTCTTAATTGAGAACAGGTGTGGCAGTAATTAGGCCTGGGTGTTGGGTAGAGAAATTGAACTCAACTTTCCAAAGATGTGATTAACCACAGTTAATTTACGTTTTAACAGAGGGGGCAATCACTTTTTCACACCGGACCATGGAGGTTTGGATTTTTTCCCCCCTTACCAATGAAAATCTTCATTTAAAAACTGCCTTTTGTATTTACTTGTGTTATCTTTGTCTCACATTTAAATTTGTTTGATGATTGGAAACAAAGAAATCAGGAAGGGGGGAACACTTTCTCAAAAAACTTTATAAATAAATAAACAAATGTACATATCTATATATATATATACATATATATATATGTATGTACAGTAGTTAGGTAATATTTGAGATGTTGTAAATAGATATATAAAACATAATGCACAGGGAGGCACATTAGGCACTTCCTAAAAAGTTTGTAATTCTTCTCACTCCTTTTTTGAACTTGTTAATATTATGATTTGACTATGAAATAGTATTGCTATTATTCTTTTGGGTCTTTTAAAATTGTTTTCTTTTTTCCTGATATATTTTCTTTTCTTTTTTTATTTGTTTGAAATAAATTTTCATTCATTCATTCATTTTTTCATTCCAGTATGCAGGAGTAGAAGTCAGATCATGCTTGAAATGTTCAGACAAACTGCAAAAAACTCCCCAGACTCTGCAGACCTCTCAGTATTTTAAATGTTAAATTTCATGACAGCAGAGTTTGAAAAGCCTGAGCAAGTATGGCCTTTCTGGAGGGCTCACCTGCCAGGCTCGATAAAAGAACATGGCAGCACGACTTGAGTTTGCAGAGTTGCATTTGAACAAGTCACAAGACTTCAAAAACAATCTCCTTCAGAAAGAAAAGACCAAAGAAGAGATGTTTGGTCATAATGCGTGGCACTGTCTGGTGAAAATCCAGCAGCACAGAAGCACACCTTATACCAACTGTCACGCGAGGAGACAAAAAGGGGATGATTTGGGCTTCTTTTGCAACAGGACGTTGAGTCAAGTTGAGTTGACTATGAACTCCTTTATAAACGAAAGTATTCCAGAGTAAAATGTGTTGTCATCTGTCCCACAATTTAAGCCTGGTTGAAACTAGTTCATGAAACTAGGCTTTGATCTAAAGCACATAAACAAAGATACAAAAGAATAACAGAAAAAGAAATGAATCAAGGTGCAACAATGGCCTTGTCAAAGTTCAGACCTCACACTGATGGAAATGCAGTGGCAGGACCCTCCAGGAGCTGTGCCTGAACAGAAACCTGCAGAGCTTAATGAACATGAGAAAAGTTGGCCAAAAGTCCCACTCTGTAGAAATTGTGTGATAGCCTTTGTCATATTTTGTTCACATATGTAATTTTAAGAGATGGTAAAGCAAAGAACCTGCAAAATCAAAGAGGATACACTTTATATTTTCAGTTAAGATGCCTGTTTGTTGGATTTCAAAATGAGACACTCGTAATTTAAAAACATCCATAAAAATATTGCAGCATAGCATTTCAGCATATTAAATCCATGACTCATCTTCATCTTTTCAGACTATTATACAACAGATGAGCTCCAAAATTCTGAACGATGTGGGTGAATTTGAGTTTTACTGAAAAAAGCAAAATCGCAAATCCATGATGAAGAAAAAAAGAAAGAAAAGAAAAAACTGCTAACCTCACTGTTACTGATGGAACCTGAGGGCGGCTGGAATAATTCAATGCCTCTTATGCAATTAGGCGCTGTTAATTTGACTGTATACAGTATACCACTAAATGTGGAGATTATGCTGCAGTTTTGGAAAAGCTGGACTAAAATATCTTCAGGGTCTTAAAACCCACGCAGTGTGGTTATGAAATTTGTTTTTTTCCACCATAAAGTAATGAAGAGATGCCGAATAAGAGCGAAAATAATCCAGAGTGGATTTGGAAACTATAAACAATCCTGAAGTGGAATTAAATGGCTTAAGAACATGCTTAAGAAAACAGGGCAGCCTAATTATGTAAGAGTTATTACGAGTTGGTTTTAAGAGTTCGGGTGTGTTTGTACGTGCCACCTTTGTTTTTGTGCGTTCTGTTGTCCCAGTTGCGATGTTTGGCTCCCTGCAGATCTAGGGGGATTGCAGCTTTATCCTCAAAACTGGATGTTAATCTCATGTGGAATCCAGCACGGCTGCTTGGACAGCTCTAAGATCGCCACCTGGTCCCCCAAGCACACCAACACAAATGTTGTTAGCCACATAAGCTCCTCTTTGCCTACACAAAGTTAAAGGTTTAGAGTGTATGCAACTGCTGTTTCCCCACAATATCGTATTATAAAAGTGAAATTTTTGAGGGCTGCTATAAGTTATGATCAGAGTGTGGTGGATTGTGCCAGATCCTGTTTACAGCACAATATAATTAAACTGCAAACCCACAGATTTGCCTGGTGTTGTGAAATCTTGTAGTTCATTAAAGTGTTTGTGTTATATTGGGAAACAGCTTACTGCAGTGCAGACATGCAAATTGTTGATCACATTCAGATGCAAGTCATGGATGATGAAGAGGAAGAGGACTAAATAGGACTGGAATTCTTCAGAATGTAGAACATCACTGGCAGCAGTTGTGGTGTGGTGCATCCATTTTGCATGGATTATTCAAAGAAGTCAAGTGGAACGCTGAAAACATAGACAATGAACAGAAAGCTGCACTGAGGATGGAAACAAACTTACTTGAGGAGATTATATAGAGGAAGAGAGAAAACCTGAGGAGTGATGGCAAAAAATGAGACCGTGTCTGACTCAACAATGAGAAAGAATTTCAATTTCCCCTTTCTTATTAAATGTGACACAGCAGAGGGAAGCATGTTGAGTGTCACTTTCCATGCAAACCAAGGCAAATTAACTCCACCTTTCAGCTCTGACATAATAACCGTTGAGTGTTTGTCGACCTTTGACCCCAAGGTGCTCGCACCGGAGGCCCCTCCTCTCTGCCACACAGTCTCTCTTTGTTTATGGCAGTTTAACGGACCTCAGATGTCGCCGCTGCAGCAGAAAACCTGCTGCCAGCATCACTCTGTGCAGCACGCTGTAGGTGTGTCGCTGGGCGGGACAAAATCAGCCGTATGAGTCCGCTGATTGGTCTAAAAGGCAGGGTTTACTCGGTAGTTAGCACAGCTCCATGTCAATCCAATGCGATTATGCTGCTTTTAATGTCCGGTTGTATTTTTATGTTTTGACAGACAAAATCGCCTTGTTTCTCCAATTTTTGCTGTAACACAGAAATATGACGAGTAAATCTACCGTATTTTACAAAGTTATGAACTTATCAGATTCGCTTGATTTCATTACATTGGCAGGCGGTCGTTTTTGTAACTCCACTATGGCTGACTCTTGTTTTTGGTCAAAAACAGCTTTACATAACACTAAACTCCAAAAACAATAGTTTAAAATCAATTTAGAATTAAAAAACTTTTGGAAAAAGTCAATGATTAGAGTATTGTTTTTTCAACAAGGCTACAAGTTCAGGGTGTTTGAGGAGCAGAGCTGTTTTATTAAGCCGCCAAGCATCACATTTGGGGTATTTATAAAAACATGAGACATACAAGGGATAAAATACGTTTTTTTTAAAATTGTTTTTGATCACTTAATAAATAATTTTGCTTTAATATTTGAAGTTTGATGTTAGGAGCGTCTCAGCTGGTGAAGTTCTCACAGCATAGAATATTTACGACAGTTCCTGAACGCAGCAACACCCGTCTAGTTGTGTGTCTCTGCTCTCATTCAGCGTGATCGTCCAGACGAGCGCTGTGGTTGCAGAGGAGCACACGCTTCGCTTCCACGCAGTTTAAACAGGATGTAGCAACTGACACAGACCACGGGACGAAAAAAAAAGCGGGTTGAATTCTGCGATGTGACCAAAACACCAGTCAGACAGAAATGACTGCCACAGCAGAGGAGAGGAAGAAGACAAGAGGAGTCCCGATGAGGCACCTCACCGCCGGCAGGTCTTGACGGCTGCTCCTGCTGACCTGAGACACCCAAGTCCGCCGCACGGTTTACACACCGAAAACACAGCATTACCGAAAAACTCCACACCCCGTTGGTGGACCCTAAAAATCGACCATGGCGAGCCAGGGAGACTGCTGTGTGAAGGTTGCGTTGAGGTAAGCCTACGACGTTTGTCTGCCAGAAATATGCCGACCTTAGCAGACCACATTGTGTCTGTGCCTTTTGGCCATCAGATAAATACATCATTCATACTTATGGGGGGGTCATTTAATCATTAACGCTTCTAACACCCCTGCTTATAGGATGCACCAGGTCGCAGAGGCATAGAGGACAGTATTTCACCTTGTTTTGCAATACATGGGTGGTGCTCTGCACTGTATTGATAAGTCAAAACATGTGTCTGTGCCATGCGATCTCCATTTGACTGTTTTCATGTTGGGCCCCAAGAGGTCTCCTCAGCTTTAGTCCGTTTTCTCTGGAGCAGCAGCTCACATTCAGAATTCAACACGGGACGAAGTGACAAGGGCAGCTGCAGCCAGGTGCAGGGAGGAGAATGGGCGTTTCTCTCCAAATCCATTTTTTTGTGCAATAATCTCTCATTACTTACCTAGACTCTCACCTTTTCTGAACAGGGAGTTAACTCTGAACATGTGCAGAGCTGAGTTAGTTCCATAACCAGGACAGGAAAGCCTTTCAGTGCTTTTCTTATCCCGCCTTTCCAAATAATATGAGCACAAAGAGATGCTCTCCTCCTGTGCTGTCTCATTCACTGCCTTGTTGGATACGAAGCCAAGAGCCCTGCCAGCACAGCCGCTTTCGAATTGGAGTGAGGAAACTGGTTGCTTGATAGCTGTGTGTGCTAAAAATAATTGTAGATTCAAAGAGATCATGTAAATGTGCTTGCATGTGCTGGCAGTTGCTCGATGGCAGCCTCTGAAATTAGTAGGCGTTGGATTAGTATGCTGATTTTAAAGTGTGCATGCTGCTGAGGTGGTCTGACAGTCCCTGGGTCTCTGTGGATCACAACGCAGAGGTGTCATTTTGCAAGTGCACGGGCAAAAAAAAGTGAAGCATGGACTGAGCTGTTAAAGTTATGAAATGTAACAATTCTTCATTAAGACCCATTTAAGGTCAAAAGATCCACTGATTGAACTCAGCAGGGGTTGAGAATGGGGGTTGGTCCTGCAAAGCGGCCTTTTAAGATGAGACTCAAAACCAGTCGCTCCATTTCCCCAGGGGATGTTTTCTAGTCAGCCGCCAAGTGAATCTTCTTTGTGCTTGTTCACAGCTCCGACTGAAACAGGAAGTAGAGTAGGTGGTGCTGACACACACACAAACACATACACAAATACACAGAACAAAAAAAGGTTGAAAGAGAAACTATATAGACAGCTGGTGTCTGCTGCTCAGCTAAAGTTATTGAATAAAGCATAGAGACCGATGTTGATGGAGTACAGCGGAGTACAGAGTCATCAGTGAAGGTGACGCCTGAAAGTTTTGCCACACACATTAAAATCACAAAAGAGACTCTAATCAACCCAAAGGAGTTCCCAATTACAGCAGTACAATTAAATCAGTTTAATTAGCGTGAACTTCAGCAGAGTTTGTGTAATTACACGAGTCCTCGTGGGCAAGTTTGCACTGCTCCTTTTCATCATGGATGATCTATATTTAAATGCCCTGTGAGTGCCACAAAAAGTGTCTGTGTGTTTATCAGGAAATGGGAAGCAGCCATATAAACACATGGAGAAGGATAACTTCCTGTCGCAGAACCAGCACCCCCCCCCCGACAACCTCAGAGCTTCTTTCTGAGAAAACTCTGCTGATAAGAGGGGATGATGTTTAATTGCTCCCATGTTGCGTTGCCTCCAGGCGAATGTTGGTGCGTGCATGTGGATGTCGCCGAGGCTGTTGTGAGGTCAAACTAACATGGAAGCGCTAGCATCTACTTCCTGAAAGTCTGCTCTGCCTTCCTTAAACAATGTCTCCATGGCCAATGCCATGGCATACAATCCTGCATTCAGACTTAACTGCCTGATTGGACACAGATTCTCTCTCACACACACTCTGGATCTGCATTGCAGTCAGGTCAGACATGACCACATGCATGTAATGTAAGTAGCTATTGTTAAAGGTACAGTGTGTAAGAATTTCTGACATCTAGTGGTAAAGATGGGGATTTGAAAGAAAAGATATTTTCTTGGTGTGTCCAAATTCAAGGGCTAGGTCCTTCAAATGACGCATCCTACCCAGTCTATGTAGGTCAGGTCCTCCTTAGACTGCATAAGGAGTAGCAGGCTGATAAATTCTGATGGTCTAGCCTCCTCTGCCTATCTCTCGTTGCCTAAACCGAAGCATACTGGAGCTCCAAAATATCAACCTCACCATTGTTTTGCTAATTTTAGAGGAATTACAGCAGCTTTTTCATCATCTGCGGCATTTTTTATTACTCCAGCTGAGAGATTAATTAATTAAATCTAGGTGAATTTATTTAGTAAAGTTTACAAGATTTTGAGAGTCTCGTGTTAGCTAATTTCAAAGACAATAGCAAATGAAAGACTAATATTAACTTGTACATAATAATAAAATATATGTTAAATGAAATGGAAATGTCTCTTAAATTTAGACACCTCTGCTGTAGAATGTTTCGTTCAGCCTGCAGTGCATCTTGGGATAGGACTAGCCACCAAGAATACATCGGGAAAATAAAGCCACATTTGTTGCCTGCCTTTGATGGAGCCTTCAAATCTGGACAGCCTTGGTCACATCGCTGTGATGTAAGCTGTCTTCAAATCTGGCCTTGGAAGGACGCAGCCTTCATATTCCAAGCACTGTTGTGAATGTACGGTGGCCATTAGAGGCCAGAATTCTCCCAGACATGAAGATGTTTCCCTCTGTGAGTGGATCCAGTGGTCTCAGGTGTAGATATGATTGTAATACTCCCATTAAACTAAGCTGGTACAGCAGTTTTAAAGTTAAGAGGGTTCTCACTTAACTCACATTGTTTTGTCCATTTAGGGACACCATATAAATATGACAAATATCACAAATATGCAAGCCTCCATGTTTGTGCACCCCCAGCAAGTAGATATAAATGACTCATTCTAAGAAAACAAACGTATAACAACTATTCTAGTGAAGCAATTACACATCAATAGAAACACAGTTTTGGATTATATATGAAATTTTTCTGCCATTGACCTTTATTTTTTTTTACACACTGTACCTTTAAAGTGCTTGCAGCCTGGATTTTGCATCTTTATGCAGCTGCGTTTATTACAAAATCAAGTTGGTGTGTAGCAAGCATGATTCATTTGAATCCACACACACTCAGTTAAATTAACAAATAGAGAAGCATGTGTGATTTCTGTCCACCTGCAGCATGGTGCCCCCCCCCCCCCCACCCCCAATGCTGTTTGATGTTGAGTGCTACATTTACCCCCACACTGAAAGCTTTACGTTAAAACTGGCCCTGAGTGTTTGCGTGTGCTGCTGTAAATGTCAATAATGCAGCTTTTATGTGCATGTTGGGTGAAACTTGACATGAGAGTTATGAGCACCGTGTAAAATCCCATTTGCATATTGATCTCAGCACCCTGCTGTTTGTCTTTGTGCCACTTAGTCATATCAGCCCAGCGAGTCACTTGTCTGACGCTGAATTGCTAAGTCAGCCTCTGTGGCTGCGTATAAATAGGCACAAAGGCAAATCTGTTAAGCACAAGTTGTGGCCCCTGAACTTGTGACCGCTGCTGGATGTTCTCACCTTAACAGACTTTCTCTTGAGGCCGTGCTCTCGGTCTTATTTGAGCAGATTATCCAAGGAATCACCAAAGAGTTGAGTTCTTTGTTTCATGCTGTTGTGGTTTGAGAGGATGACAGTAATAAGGCAGAATCGAACAGAAACGGCTATGAGATCTGCAAAGAGAGGGTAAAATATTCAGTGTTCTTTGCCAGCCCACAGGTAGGTGACCGGGGCATCTGTAGCTGGAAGGCGATGGAAGCTCAGCTGATTACTGATCAATAAATCTTAAACAAGCCTGTTCTGATAGTCTTTAAAAAAAAAACTCCATTGATGTGCACTTCTGGCTTCAAAACAAAGACATAGCAGAAAGGGCCCCCCAGCTGAAACACAAAGGATTTAAATGGGAGAAAAAAGAAAAAAAAGAGGTGTTTTGTTGTTGGATGTATGTCCTGTGTCGGCGACTCGTCTCGCCCGTTTCCTGTGTGTGTTAATAGTTTGCCACACAGGCTCTGTCTGGGTTACATGCCTCCCAAGGGGGGAACGGCTGTATGGTGGGAAAGAGCGCCTGTCTGCGACGAGGCTGTCAGCCTTTCAGTGCTACAGTTACTGGTCACAGGACTGTGCTGCTGCAGTGGAATATCCTCATGAGAGCGTTCTTACACTTGGTCTCAACTTCCACCGCCCCACCGATCCGCCAGCAGCTTGCTGCAGATTTACGGTCAACGGTTGGGAAAAGTGAAAGCGCAGATTAGTCGATGGGAGTCGCACTCAAGTTGTTTCTAATCAGTGATTTGGACTGGAGGGAGGGAAGAGGAGCAGGAAACGTGGCAGAGCACACGCCCAAGTTGGCCGTCCGCAGCTGTGCATCACTTCCTCCTTGCCCGGTGGCGTTCAGATGTTTTCATGTTGGATTGTTTTGGGGGGTATTTTTGTGCTGCTATTTGATATTAGCTGCTAGGGGGGTTTTACGGACATGTGGTCACTCAGTTATTGTTTTGTATGGCTGTTGTTACCTCTGAACCCTTCGATATTTCATGGTTCTGTGTGAATGTAATGTGTGGTATGAGTGCTAATGAAGCTGCGAGCACATGCCACTTCACGAGAAAACCTTTGACATGAGATTTGAGACGCATCAACAGCAAAAGTCATAACATGGTATGACAGTCACGGTCCTGGTCATTTTCTGTCTCTGGGCTGCAGAAGTGGCTGAGGGGGTACAAAAGGTTTGCAGAGCAAAGACTTTCCAAGTTGCATTTCTTAATCTGTTTGTCTCAAGAGTCACACTAAAAGTTGGAATAGTTCTGGGAATTTGTTGGACGATCATTAAGGAACCTCTTTGTGCACAAAGAAAAAGACAAATTGAAACATATAAGAGTCCAGATGTGCGTGTTGTAGATCCAGATATTTGGGTTGTGTCATTTGATGAACTTCTCCTGATTCAGTGCATCAGCACTCCCTAATGGTGCGCTGCTGTTGCAGAATAACTTCCTGTAAGGCTGCTGCTGAACTATCCACACTTCCTGTTCATTTCCTGCTTGTGAGCGGCAGATGTTGACATGTTAGGATTGATGAAATGGGCAAATCAGCATCCCCCACCCTCCAATAATGCAGCTTGCACACTGATAGGTGGGCTCCAGGTTCAACTGAAGAATAGGGTAGGATATGCTGAGGAAAGCAGCGCAGAGTTTCTCATATGTCCTCCTAGATGAAGAAAGAAATCAGAGGCCTTGGATGGATGGTCTGTATGAATCTAATTGCAACTTGTTCTGTAAACAAAAATGAATTATGTTGCTTTTCTCCAATAAAAAGATAATAAAAAAAGGACAAATCAGGTGCCTTTTTCTTCCTTTTTGGAGTCTGTCTGCAGCTCTGTTTGTGGTGTTCCCTTTTCACGATACGTCATTTTCAACTTCCCTTTAAATGCTTTTCTGTCCTCTTGCTCACTCTTGCCTGCACTGTGGGGAAATGACCTGAAACCGTGACCAAAATGCTAAAATGTGACCATTTTACCGTCTTCCCCCAGCTCCCGCTACCTCCTATTCTTCCATTTGTGCACATGCACACAGACGCACTCAAACTGATGTATATTAATTTGAATTCAGCGAGGAATGAAAGGCGCTTCAGTCTAATTTAGCATTTGCATTTTGCTGCTATCAGGGTCTCATCATATGTCAGTTAGCCCTCTAAACAGTCCCGACTGTCGTTATTCATGCCGCCTGAACACAAGGAAAGCCTTGTCGCGGCTTGTGTGGTCAGAAAAGAAAATAATGAATTTCCTCATTTGGTTGCATTTGGCTGAAAATGACAGAGATGTCTTTGGAGATCTTTTGTTATCTGCATATTTTGATAAACCATATGTGTGTGTTGACATTGTTGTGGTCATTTAGAGATCACAGGAGGCTGTGTGTGTGGAGGGGGAAGGGGTTTAACAGAAGCCCTTTAAACAGAGCACCTCTTGGGCGAGCATAGACAGAGGACACTGTGTGAATGAGTCTGATGTCACTGCAGGGTCTTTGTGCACTCTGCTGAGCTTGCACACACACAAACTCACACATGCACATCCAGATAAAGACACAGTGGTGGTGTGGATGAGGTTCGGGCCATATTTTTTGAGGGTATGGTTGAGTGGAAAGGTTTAACGGAAAAGGAGAGGTTTGTGGAGTCCATTTCTTTTGTCGTCTTTGTTTTATAAACTGCTCTCTCTCCTCTGAAAAGAGCAACGCTTCCTGCAATTCAACACAGCAAATACAAAGAAAAATCAAAGAGGGGTAGACGGGAGCGGGGTGGTGGGCAGAAGGGGGGGATGAAGTGGGAAAAAGGAGCAAGTGTCTCGTCTGTTGTCAAAAGGGCTACTGTAGCGTGCAAATATGAACTGCACATGTGTGTGTGTCTGAGCACGGAGTGAATGAATAATTTGGGCGCAGCTGCACGTGTTTGCTATATTCCCGCAGAGAGAAGCAGAGGCAGAGAGATGGAAGCCCTCAGGTGTTGTGTCTAGACTGTAAAGAGTTTATTTACTTCTCTATTTTGATCCCGGCTTTTCTTTTTAAACAATAAAAACTCGTTTTATCTTCTGCTTTTTCAGTCTCTAAAGTGGAAATGCAGTTTGAACTGCCAGAATGTGACGTTATGTGAAGTTCAAGAATTCAACTTCTTCTTAGCCTCATTATTATTTTCTGAAGTATACTCCTGAACACAGTAGATGCTCTCTCTATCTCTATCTGCTGGGTAGATATGGTGGTGTGTGCGTGTGTGTACTGTATGAGTGACCAGCTGGCCCATAATCACCTTCAAGATTAAGTGGCTTAATCACGGCTGGGGTTTGTGTCTCTGAGTGTGCTTTCTGCCACTATGTGCAAACAGAGGCGTCAGCAGGGCCGTTGGCTTTAAAGTAGCTGAAATCAGCATGAAATTAGGCGCTCATACTGTGAAATGTAATTACATTATAATTCAGGATTTTCTACAAAACAGTTTTAATGATTTATGCTTAAAAAAAACTGGTGAAATTTCCAACATTATAGTCTGTACTTTGTTTTACTGCGAATTGGCAAGCGTTAACTGTTTAATATGTTAGCATGCTAAGATAAAAAAATAGTCTTCACTAAAGTTCAGGTTGTTTTAGTGTCTTGTGGTAATAAGAAGTGCATGGTACAAGTTGCTATAACTGTGATCTGCAGGTTTGTGTAACAGGACGATGAAGTCTTGTCAAAAGACAAAAACATGACTTAATTAGTCCACTTGGGAATAATGCTAACAACAAGCTAACCTGATACTTTGTAAAGTCGATTTGGATAGTTTGTGTGTGATAGCTTGTTCAGCAGAGGAGAAACTGCACCATTCAAGTCTGTTTTACATTTAACTTTTTTTCCCCCCTCAAGCAATACATTTTTTTAGCTGCTGAATGCTGTTTTACAGTATGTGTATGTGGCTAATTTTATTTTCAAAATATGGGTTTGTTAGACCTTGTGCTGAAAACAACTTTGTGGCTGCTCATAGCTGGATAAAAAAGCCAAAAGATAAAGGAAAAGAACAAATTTAAAAACACTATAATTAACGTTACAACTGATTGAAGTGTAAAAATTTCTTTAATACCAGCAATGGACTAAACATTAGACTCCTTATACATTGATACTTTCTAGAAGGAGACCCTGGCCGTTTCTCAATATGCTTACTTTTGTGTACTTGCATGCTCGTGGACTCGTGAAACGTCATCAGTAGAGGTCCAAGTACTGTTCCAATTCAAAGAACGCATCAAGACAAGTACGCTCCATATTCCCGGATGTGTACTTGCTCCGCCCACTTTTCCGAGTCTGCATTGGAGATGACTTTTGTGGACTTCAGACACCTTTCTATCCCATAAGGCATTGCGGCATAACAATGGTGGAGGAGAAAAGTAATTCCTATAAGTGCTGAAAATACTCATTATTTTACGTAACGTTGGTTTTATATAACTTTTCTACAACAGAGTTGTTTTACTTCAACTTCTTGGTGGTTTGATAAATTTTAAACCGTTATTAAAAGTGACTAGCGGTTTCATAAACGGGCTGAACAGTTAACGGTAGCTAACAGTAAGTAAGACGTTTGCGCAGATTAGCTGTCTTTAACTGCCACATTCAAGCAGGGTTATTGCTACTTATCATTTTAGTATTAGATATTTGTTATGACACAACTTCAGCAACGTCTTTGACGTAATCAAGTATGCTTCTGTTCCAAATGTGCAACGAGTGTACTTGCGTCCTTCCGTCCTCAGAAGTCTGTACTTCCAACAAGTCCATACTAGCAAGTACACAAGTTTGTTCTTAGCGAACTTGGTATTGAGAAACGGCCCCTGCTAGACATTACACAGCAAACAAGGTACATTCCCTGATGTTTATGGTGTCTGCTATTGGTTCTCACTGTACTTTTCTCAGCATGATGTTAACAGGACTTTACTGATGTCTGTAAAAAGTTGTCATTTATTCTCAGTTTGACATGAGTGAGACGTAAATCAAGCCTTACAGGAACGTCTCCTTCTGGTCCTCCAGATTACGTTCTCTTCACCGTATGCAGTCTAATGTCAGAACATTACTCGGAGGCTCAGCATACACACCTGTTGTGTGCGTGTTTGTTCATACATATATTTATCAAATCACTCACAGTAACATGGGCTTTACTTGTGCATCAGATCATTTCTTATGATAAACTACCATCTAAATCAGTTGGCAAAAAAGTTAAAAACCCTTATGGGAATTTTCACAGTACCTCAGTGAGGTGCTTAGCTGTGGTGTGGAAGAGCTGGCTTTGATTTTAAGCTGTGCACGCTCCTCAGAGAGTCGGCTAGAGGCTATACTTGAGCATTTTGATTACCTTGCTAACAGTGTCCTTGGTAAATAATAGGGAATCCCTCATAGCGACATATGCCGGCGGGGTGTTTTAAGAAGATCTTTAGGGGACATCCCAGGGATGTTTTCTGCTTGCTGGCTACACAGCTTTTTATATGTCACACTGGCAAAATAACTTATATATTGTTGATGTGCCACTATATAACTTTAATGAGGGTAATGGAGAATATAAAGACTCATCTGTGCTATGTTTTACTAGACTGGGGTGCTATTCAAGGTACACCCCCTGCTGCCTCAAAACCATCAGCTGTTGATTTTGATTGGCTAAAAACAGGGTCAGAATGGTCAAGTCTGAAGGGAAGGAGAAGAGAGAGAGAGAAAACAGATAACCTTGCCAGGAAAATGCTGGACTGAATTCCTGTCTGTTGTACGACCTTCTTTTAGATCCCTGCACATTGTAACTCATTGTTTTGAACTTGCAGTGTTGCTGTGCACACACATACAGTGTGTGCATTAAAAACATGATCATTAAAGTAAGTGTGCATTCAAAAGACAGTTTCTGTGTTAGAGGTATCCTACAAAAATGATGCACAAACTCAGAAACGAACCAAAATTCTCCATACTCCGACTTCTACTCTACTTCACAGCCTCTGCAATCATTGTTACAATGTTTTTAAAGTCCAATTTTCTTATATATATCACATAATTTACAACTCTACCAAGATGGTAAGGAAAATTTGCATGTGTACACATATTTGCTAGGAAAGCCTTTAGCCCTTAGCTAAATTCACATTCCTACAGACAGACATCGAGACATGGTGGCTGACTGCATTAGCGCTCATGCTAAATGCTGTCTGACACAGAAGGAGGCAGGGCGGGTGGTAATGGTAACCAGCGCTCCAGGGAGGCAGGCAGACAAGCAGAGTCATGGCAGCAGTCTGCCGCTCAGCTGCATTTGTTGTACACCGTGCTACAGAGAAAAAGGTGAACAAAGATATCTGCTTTCAGGTCTGTTGGAGTTTGACTTGTGACATTTACTAAGTTATTGAATTACCAGCACCCCAGCGTGTGTAAGACATGATTTCACTTCTTGAGAAATTCAGATGCAGTTTCATTTCTGTCCTAGTTAATACTAGTAAAATAGATTTGATGTGTTATTTCACACAAGGTGATGGTATCAAACCTAACATGGTTTTTATATAAGGATGCTAAACCTAAACGATCATATATCGAGTACGTTTAGGCTCAGTATGTAGACACTGCTTCTTGTTGCTACTTAGCATTTAACCTTTCATCCCTTTGTGAATTCCCTGCTTGATCTTCCAGTTCCAATTAAGCTAAAGTCTAAATTAGTTATTGACAAAGTTTGAGTTGATTTGTTTCTTACAATACACATTTGTCTGCAACCTTTAATATTCTCTTATTCCCTCTTTCAGATCATTAAAATTCATCAGAATCAAACAGGGATGGCTCCTCACTGACCTTGACAAGACTGTCTGTCATGAAAATGTAGGAGAGGAAGCTAATTTGATTCTTTGTCATGCCTCCACCTCCCCCCATGGAGCAGACAGAGCAGATGAGAGGAGGGGGAGGAAGGGGAAATGAGGAGGGGATGAGGAAATGGGGTAGGGATTGACCCAGAATTGGCTTGCATGATGCGGAATGATGTGCTCCTGTAACAATGAGGGATGCTCGTCTGAAGCTGAATGATGGCTGCATCTGACAGCAGTGACAAGTTAGTTTCTTACTGATTAGCACAGCTCATGTTGTAGCCATCAACACTGAAAAGGAATTAAGTATTCTGTTTGTTTTTTTTTTACTGTAATTAGGGGAAAAAGTCTTATGTTGTTTTTAATTTGTTAATAAAGTAAAATAAACCACCAACATTCAGGTGAATTACTCCCATCTCAGCCCTGTAAGCATGGCAAGGCTTTTGTCATGTGAGAAGCTTTAGGGCAGCGACTCTGACGGCAAATAGAGGAAGTTTTTGATGGCTTAAAGCCTTTGCCAACATCTTTCACAGCCAAGATTTCATGCTTGATCTGTTAAGCTTTTTCTGCACAGCTTTGTCCTACTTTACCTGATTTTATCAGCCTGAAAATGGGATATTTGATTCCTCTTTTGAAATTTTGGCTTCACTCTATTTTTTCTTTATGGAACCTCAATATTTACTGTATACATGCATTTGCAATCAGAAACAACTGACAAATATAAGCATAGTGGTGCATTTGGATGGGCCTGAATTGCCTGATGCCAGCCTGTCTTTTGAAAATACGTTCCTGATGGAGATATTGAGACATTTGTTCATTTAGCCGATACTTCTTGAAGAGTTGACCCGGGTCTTTCCAGATAATGTGGGACAACTTTGTCCTTGAAGTCGGGCTCGGTTAAGGAAATGCTCGTTTTAACATTAGTGAACCAGTTCGCTCTTTGTTCTCCAGTGTGGGACACAGCATGCTACCACAACCAGTCAAACCAATGTGCACCGAGTATGTGAACCCTGTTCTCTCATCGCAGATTACCGATTGGCAGTGTTGCCTCAGGCCACCGGGGTTGCCGGTCTGTGAAGTCAGTTTCATAGATAAGGCGAACATAGAGGAGGATTTGAATGCAGGATCTCGTGTATTGTATGTCTGTGAATGCTGGTGAATAAACTGCTCATACAATGGAAGATAAACGATAAAAGATTTCCCTCAATATTTATTCAGAACAAAGGGAATATTGTATTTTTACATGGTGGTAAATGTTTTAAATGTATTTTTTATGTTGCTGCAACTAAACCATTTATTAGATGCTCAGATATAAATACAGATATAAATGTGCTTAATGTTATTTATCAACAATTAAAGTGCACATTATCAGTAAAAAGAAATAACACTGAAAACAGATATTTTAAAGTGTAACATAACATATAGCAGCTCCTGAAACCCATCAAACATTGGGTTAATTAACTTGTTCAAAATACAAAATAAACAGAAAATGTAAACATTAAGTGCAAATAGATGTTATGTAACCAGTGTTTCAAATATAAAACTGAAGTGATGAGAAGGTATTCACTGTAACTGTATTGCTTTGTATGATATTAATAAAAAAGAAATGACTGGATTGGAATGCTGGAACAGCCTCATTCAACCGATATCCGATCCAGCTAATTAGTCATTATCAGAGCCAATATCTGAAACGGGCATCAGATCATTCCATGTCTACTTCTTATTTCATGTGAGAGCAGAGCATTTTTATGATTTTTCAAAAATAATTTTGAGCTTGAAAATTTGAAGTTTTTTGCCATAAATTTATTGGGACATATTTTTTTAATGGTACTGAATTGATAATATCTTTACTAATTAGTGGAAGGACCCAATAATCATAACCAAGTGCCAGTAATTCTTAAAAGAAAAGGTCATTCATTCATTCATTCATTCATTTATTCGTTTGTCTATAAATCCAGTGAGGGTGAGGGGGGGGCATTGAGTCATTAATTCGTTTTCCAGCAATTTGCAGAGGAGAGGCAGAGCTCACCCTGGACGAAAGACCAATCCCCATTCAGTCTACCTGAGACCACCTGGACAAGACAACTGTCCAAGTCCAGTCTCTTGAGACCACCATTTACTTAACAAATGCACATTAATGTTTGTGGTGCACATGCCCATCTACTTGTTTCACACTTACGCATCTACGCTGTGTGTGTGGATATATGTATAAACCAGATGTGCCTGAACATCTCTAGACACGGCTTCAAAAACACGTGGTTCCTGATTGGAACAGTTTACCTCATCAGAGGGCTGGGACAATCCGCAATTAAATCGTATATCGGCAATTGGAAGGTTGCCAGGCAATTTGCTGTTTATCAAGGCAATTTTGAAAAAAAAAAAGAAAAAAAAAACAGTGCTCTACTGTGCATTTAGAGATGTTTCTGGAGGAAATACATGACTGTTAGAGAAGCCCCGTTTACAAACAGACCTACAATCCACATTCTCTCTCCCCAGTACAGGTACTCTGTCAGCAGCCCTGTGACAGTGACAGGGTGCATCTCTTTGATTCCAACTGAAACAGCCCATCATTCAACAGAGTAGACTTATTGCAAATAAATATTGTTTTAGTGTGTAACTACTGAAATGTTCACACAAGAGCTTTCATAAAGAGATTTCATAAACACATCATCCAGCAAAGCTGATTTTAAGGTTGTTAGTGCAGTCTAGCCTGGATGGAAGTTAAAATATTAAAGTATTATACAATTACATAGTATTATACATATTATTAGTAATTTATATACATATACAATACATGTAAAAAGTATAATAGTACTTATTACAAAGCCATGTCACAGGAGTTTCAGCTCACACATGCAATCAAATTTGAATTATTCACGCAGCCATGCTGACTGGTAGCGATTCAACATAAGACCCCACCCCCTTGACAATTTAATCGTGCATTGGCAATCTTGAGCAATGACAATCTACAATTTGAAATTTAGAGGCAATCGCGCAGCCCTACCTCATCACTGCCTTCACTCTTGATTCTTTTAAATTCTCCTGAATCCCTGTTTCTTCTCACAGGATTTTAGCTGTGTTTGAGCTAGGGCTGGACAATTAATCAAATTTTAATCGTGTTTCAATTTCCTTTTCACATCTAACCTGTAATCACATTCATCCTGAAGTGCAGCTGAGATAGAACAAACTGCAGAGCACAGGGTGAGCTGATTCATTTTTATTCTATTATTAGTTAAAATATTCTTATTTTACTCCTTCACTTTTTTATTTTTTTCGTTAATTTTTCATATTTTAATAATGGCAAAACCTTTTTATAAACATAATGGTGATAATCGTATTCAATACAATCAAAACGATAATTTTTCCATAATCGTCCAGCCCAGTTTGAGCATATATGGGTAAGCTGTGTGTGATATAAGTTTATAAGTTTAACTTGTTTTATTTGATGATGCTTTATTTTTTTATTTTTTTATTTTAGATCTAATTTAATCTGCAAACATTGACTTTCACTTGACTTACACCAGGACTTTTAATGCTTTTCTCCTGCTTGAACCAAACACTTGTCTTCATAAAACTACTGCTTTGGTCAACACTCTTTATTCCCCCGGTGTCCTGCTGTCTTATATTGCAGGCCAAGCTCAAGGCTAGCAGAATGACCTCTCTTGCCGTCATTCCATTTAATTTGATGCTCTCATCTGTCATTCACAGCTAACAGACCTTACGTTGCTATGGACAGCGCAGAGTCAGGTGTCTATTGTTTATTTCCCTCATTCCCTTGGAGAGTGTTGGACCAGCTTATGAAATTCTGAATGCATGTGCAGGCGTTTGGCCACCAGCCCACTGGCCTGCTGCGACGTTGGGCCCATGTGGAGGATTGCAGGCCCAAGGGGAGACATATTTTGGAGCAAATGATCTACTTCCA
Source organism: Atherinomorus stipes (assembly GCA_023101725.1). Lineage (NCBI taxonomy): Eukaryota > Metazoa > Chordata > Actinopteri > Atheriniformes > Atherinidae > Atherinomorus > Atherinomorus stipes. The sequence goes on along the minus strand of JALJCO010013346.1, from coordinate 2,447,648 downwards.
CGACCCATTCTGACAGAGGGTGTGTCGCTACTACAGTACACCCATATACGGGCACTTAACTGATTACAATAACAGCATAGCATAGACATTATGGTAAAAGTGTCTTTAATTGATTATGATGGACAGAACAGCAAGATGCAGAGATGTAGGGATGAGAAGGTTGACTATAGAGAGAGAGAGAGAGAGAGAGAGAGAGACAGTTGATGGGTTTATGTGTGGAATCACTGCAGATTGCTGATCCCGAAAATCAATGGCAGCACTGATTAAATGGGCAATGAGACAGAAATGCCTACTGAAGCTACATAATCAAAATCTTTTAGCCAAACTGTTCCTGAGCCTTTTCTTCCTGCCTAAAAGCAGGAAATGAGTGAGTAAGCACTTTGATAAAGGATTTTATTTGAAAGTTTTAAACTGCATTAAGGTGCTGATTGGCCCAGGGTTCAGCTATAATGAGATGAGCTTTTGGAAATCTTAAATTTTCAGGCTACATCAGGTAATTAAGAATATGCAGAGTACATTTTACTGCTTTTGTTGAGGATGCTGTTGCAAAAACTTATTAGCTTATTCTGTATCATGTAAATGGCATATTGGTCTACCAAAGCGATCCATCTTTATGAAATTGGGCCACAGTTTTAACTGGGTCAATATTTTGCTTTACAGTATGAGAAAATAAAGCTTGAGGTATTCCCAGTAGTAACGTTCCCAGCTGAGGCTTTTGTTGTTTTTATCTGCTGAGTCACATGCTGGATGTAATATAAGTAACAGGGAATATTCCTACCTGGGTTAAACTAATAAAACTGCCTGAAATCCTGCTTTTTGTGACTGCTACTCATCAGATCTCTCTGAGCACACCCCGACCATCTGCTCTGAAACACTCGTCCACTCTCATCCATTCTCTCTTATTAGTCATTTTGTTTTGACCTTAGCAGCCAGTGGTCTCCCACTCCTCCATCCATTGCTGCACCTCAGGGCCTCTCTCATTTCATCCCATAGTCACTGATATGCCCAGAGCTCCTTACCTAAAATAGGTCGAAGCAATTTCCTGACTTCTCAGGGCTCTTCATGTCAAACATGCGACAGTCTTCTTGAATTGCCATTTTACCCACCCTCTGTTGTACTTGGTTTCATTTTCACTCTCTCATGCTCTCTTTCATGGGGCAGACAGACAGTGAGAGGGCAACGGAGATAAAATCGTTTAAAGAGCATCCACCTCTACAACTTTTCACAAGTTTTCCGTCAGGTGCACAGTGTGACAAAGTGTGCTGTGCTTGCAAATTTCCAGGACACCTTAAGCTTGTTAAGATTTGTAAGCCACTTTTCCATGTCAGCTCGCTTCACGAATCAAACTTACTGGTTTGGCTGTAACATAGGGCATTTAAAAAAAAAAAAAATCCAGATTATAATCCTTGTCACTACCATAGCAGTATCTCCTGAATATCATCTTCTGTCGCTCTCTCCCCCATTTTCTGTAACAGAATCTAAAAAATGACAAATTTCTTTTCATTATTTCTGTGTCTTGTTCTTTTAAACACACTTGCATTCTTTGGTGAATTTACATCCATCCAGTTTGGGTGGAATTTCCTTTAAGACATCTTGCTTCACTGATAAGAAAAGGGAGGAAAAAAGGTTGTACTTCCTTATTTTTAAGGAAGTACAACACAGTTCACAGTTGTGAACTTGTTTGAGAGAATTTGCACAAATTTATCTTTCCTGGTTGCTATGGAAACATGGCTTATGGCTTAGATATGCTCATACAGGCAGCGATAAGAGCCCAGCTGGGTTTGTCAAGTTAAAACGAGAGAAAACACACCGGACATTTAATTCAGGGGGCTGTGTTACCACCTTTAAAAAAAAAAAAATCTAGAAATTAGCAGATTATTTTCAGGATTTTCTTTCATTGTGTGGGAATTTTATTTTATTTTTTCAATTACAGTAAAACCTTATCTACTAACAGAACAGTAAGAGGAAATTGTATTTTCAGGTAAGAACATTAAAACAAGGTCATTTTTGAGGCATGGATGCCGGCAAACACACATGGCTCCGTCAGTTGGATTAATCCTAATCTGAACTCTGATAAACGACGAAGCACTAATCGGAGGTATGGTACGAGCATACAGAACAGAACCAGATGGAGACTCGATGCCCCTGTTTATGTAATCTCGGTCGGGCTGGGTAATCTCATTTCAGAAAGGGAGAGAGAGCTCTGCACAGTAAACAACGCTGCAGGACTCTGGCTGTAAGTTGCTCTCAGTTGCTGGGAGTTTTTGGTTATTACTGGTTTAAAAATATGAGATGCATCTTGTTTGAGATTAATCAGAAGTTAAATCAGAGGAAATCTGGAGTTTGTAACAAATCCTGCGGGTAAACACCTGAGATTAAAGGTGTTCTCAGGCAAGCTAGAGGATCAATTTGGAAATGAACCTCTCTTAAACTTTTCTCATGGGTCATTCTTGATCATTAAAACCAAAAACACCCACCAAACACAAAGGCAAACAGAGTTTCATGATTTTAAGACATAATTGTCATTGTGTTGTCTTGATGATTGTCTAGTTTTATCATGCATGTCCAACATGCTAGTACCAACCCATAGAGGTCAAATTCAGTATCTATCCTATTCAACAGGGACAAAAGACTGCTTTTGAAAAGTTAAATAATTTGGCTTGATTACTTTTACTAAAGAGTCCTTTCTGAAATGATTGAGGCTGGCATGGCTTTCTCTGCTAATAAACATGCAGGGCTTTGAGTCTGGCAGCACTTCAAGAAGCAGCTTCACAATCACGCTCGTTTAAGAATCAATGTGATTGAGCTGCTGATAAATGGAGGTGCTTGTGCATTATTCCACAGCAGAGTGCTATTAGAGTTTATGAGAAATTGAGAGTGTGGTGTGTATGTGAAGACAACACCCAAGCAGCTGACAGTGTGGTGAGGCTGTGGTGCCGTGAAATCAGCAGGGATGCATCCTGAAGCAGTTTGGAACACCGGCTACCATCAACGGAAGCACACAGGCTTGGGATTGGAAGGGTAACTGGGGCGCATTAAATGTTTTTACGAAGCATAATTTAGGATTGCTCTCCTATATTTGCATAGCTTGTGTTGCAGTGGACTGAAAATGTTCTAAGGTCTTTTTGGAAATTGTGTGGAACATTTTTTGCTGTTTCAGACAACTGGCATCTGTTTAAAATCTCCTTTAGGCACATTCACACATCTGCCTCAGAAATTAATTGGATGTTCTGAATTCTCCATTGAAATGCAAAGTTTTTCATTTTCTTTTCATGCTGTCTAAATCAGCAAATAATCTTTTATTACAGGATGTTAACAAAAAGATACAAAGTGTGTGCTGTTTAATTTAATTGAATACATCTTCGTTCAGTGTGCAGTGTAGCCTTCAAATTTCCGCATCACACTAATTTATGTTGCATACTGGACCAGGATTGTACTGTAAATTAGTTGTGCAGAAAGAAATCCTGCAGGTAAACACCTCTTCAGAGAAACTTTCATTAGTTAATTAAATTTAAAGTCTTAGTAACAGGGAACAACTGTGATAAATATAATGGGTGTAAAGATTAGAATATTTGAATTGATACTCAAAGTCATCCAATTAAATGCCCCATAAACTTGTGGAGGGCAAGATACCCTTGTTTAAAGTTTGTTGACTAAGATTTTATTGAAAATTCTGCTGAGTCAGCAAGATACTTCTGTGCTAACATGAGACTAACACATGCCAATGAGCACTGTATCCATTAGAGTTGTCTGAATCTGCTCATCATTTAAATGGCTCCAGCTCTTTCACCAGATGCTCCGCTCAGATCAGGGGATGAGGCAGGGCTACAGATCAGGAGAAGGGTGGCACCTCTGAAAAAATCTAGCTCTTACTAAATAATGAACTGATTATCACAGCTACATTGATCATCTAGGGCAAGAGTAGACAAGTTTAGTCCTAGAGAGTCGCAGTCCTCTTGGTTTTCAGTGTTTCCCTGCTCCAACACACCTGATTCAAATTAAATGAATCCAACAGCTTATCAAGTTTTGCTCAGTGACTCATTCATTTGAATAAGGCGGTTTGAAACAGGGAAACATTGAAAACCTGCTGGACTGCAGCTCTTTCGGTCCAAATTTGCCTTTTCATGGGGAAGTGGGACCTGTTGAGACCACTGTTTCTGACTATCCCCAGTGTCTCCAGGCTCTGTCTAATGAGATCGCCAACCTTATGGATCAGTTCACTGATCCTGCTGGCATCCCTGGCACAACATGAAATCATTGTGGGATCCGGGGAAAAGACTGCAGCTACTGCAAGCGGGAGCAGCACCACCATTAAAGGTCCAATATTATGGTGCAATTTGAAAGTAAATATATTAACAATAAGGCCCCCAGAACATGTATTTGCCATTTGTGCAGGAAAATTCCTCTCAGATTAGGCAGACAGCATGCACCAGAAACCCCCTTATTCAGCCCTCTGCTGGCCAAGCTGTTTTGGTGCCCTACTTAATATGTAATGAGCTGCTGCTTTCCACGCCCCCGCCCCGCTCGAAGGCCGCGCCCCCACCAGCCCGCAACCATGACAACCAGTATCTGTAATCATAGCGGCTGGAAAAGGTCCGATTGCCCAAAACAAAGACTCCAAACGGATATATTTGACCCCGAATCTGAAGCTGAAGGAGAGGAGCAGCAAGAAGAGGAAGAGGAAGAAGTGAAAATGCAGTTTCTGAACGGTAAGGTTTGATGTTTTTAAACGTTTTTCCCCCGACGGAGAATAGTGTTCTTTTGTTGTCTATTGAATGGGTAAAAGTTTAAAACGCCAGTACAACGCGATATTGCCTCGTTTTTTCATTAAAAAAAAAAGAATAAAAAATAAAAATTGTGTATATATTCGGCTCTTTGTTATGCCCACTGAAAAGTACAAAACCTGAAAACGCCAAGTGTTTCTCAGAGAAACGGCAAATCTAATGCTGGAGAATAAAACACAATTCTGATTGAGCTACGAACCTTCGTCACACTGCATTACCCACAGTCTGAGTTATGACACTACAGTTCACCATCACTATGTTTTTAATCAATAATTATCTAGCTGTAATCATCCACTGCTACTCATTTATCAGAATTCAGGCCATTCTGCTGTTTGATGTTTTTGGAAGAAAAGCAAACTACAATTTGTCCATACATCCTGTAATAGTTATTTTACAGTAATTATTGCAGGTTACATCTGTTTTATGATCACTGCAAACACTATTTCCTCAACATTCTTCAGTCTCAACTACAGTTGCTAATTCAAGATGGTTTCTTTTTAAATGTTAATAAGTAACCTAATATAATCCAGGAATAATCCTGTTTAATATTTCATATTTTATGGTGTGCATTATAGGTGCTGCTCATGTGGAAATTGTGCAACGATGCCTACAGAGCAGGAGAATGTCTGTCAGGAAATACCACAGCTAATAAAGTTTTGGCCACAATTTGACTTGCATGATTTTGTTCTCCACATCAACACTTACCTTATGTTACCCTATAGGTTCTGAGACAGATGCAGCAGGTAGAGGACCATATGACCCGTATGTTGGACCACCTTTTAGAGCCTGTTAGCTGAATCCCTGCTCTTTACATCAGGAATGCTGCATTACAGAGCAGATCATGGCCGTTTACAGATCAAAGAACGGGCTTTATGCACATCACTACTTCCTGAATTTACTGCAACTTTTCCCGTCTTTCATTATTGGACAAACTGATTAATCCAGGTGTCTGACCATCGTTGTCATGGTAGCTGAGATCAGGCAAACTTGGATTAATCAGTTTGTCCAGTAATGAAAGACATGAAACAGAGGAGCACTAATAATTTCAGGAAGTAGTGGAGTTGAGCATGTAGCCCATAGAGAAGTAAGTTGGCAGGTTTATCTGAACAATCTCTCAATGTCCCCCAATTAAAAATGAATTTGTGACTTCATGCTATCAAGTCATATTTCAGTGGGCATAACAGTCATACCACAAACTAGTATAGTTATAGCTAAACTTATAAACCATCTTGTTCAGACATTATAGCTTTGTTTGCATTCACATATGATCTTTGAAATAAAACAAAGTTATTGAATAATACATTTATTTGTAAAAGACAAAAGCAGCATCAGTGTTCTTTTCCCTCAACATAAAGGAGTACGAAAAAGTTCAGTTATATAAAAGTAGAAAACATTCACATGGTAAAATAAATAAATAAATCAGAAAACTATGAATATATAAATATTTCAGGAGATTACAGTTCAAAAGTGTTTGCTAAAAGTTGCCTTTGGGCTTCAACACCTGCATGTAAAAATGTAAAATAAGAAATGTTTTATGACACTTGTTTTTGCTCCCCAGGTGATTCAGGTACATGTGATACCGAAGCTTTGTCCGATGGTGTCGGGGCTTCCTTGGACAAAGCGCACTGGCAGTTGTTCCAGCATGTGTGGTGAATTTCCGGTTCCAGAGGGCCGACATGAAGGATTCAAGCTTCCCCCTCGATTGAAGCGAGACGCACAGCTTGCGATGACCCCCCCCATCTGGTCGCACACTCTGCTCGCAGGTCTCTCAGGATGGCAATCTTCATCGCCGTGTAAGACACTGGGTCCACAAAGATTTTTCAAAAGGTACAAAGAGGGGGGGGGTTACATTTTGTTTGTGTGCACATGGGACACAAACATTTTGAAAGTTCTCTTGATTTCACTTTACAGCGTTTTCTTTAGATTCTGTAAATGATTTCTGTTTTGTAAATGATGTAAATAACTAAAACTTTGCATTTCTGTATTTGGAAACAAAATAAAGCATTTCAAACTTACAAAAAGTGGCTCAGTCTTCACTGGTTTATCCACACACCCTCTCTTCTTGCCCTCTGAAGACTGGTTCTCCTCCATTTCCTCACAAGGTCTTTTTGCTGGTCTCTATTGGAGTTGAAGTTAAAAAGTGTGTTAGTGGTTACACGAGGAAGTGTGGCTGTCCAACCATGTTTGCAGGACACAGAGGCCTGGACAGCTGTTAATTATATTTCACTAGTTAATCTACACATGATATATCAAAACACCTCAGTAAAAACAGTACGAGTTACAGTGAAAGTAAAGAGTAAAGTTTCATTACCAGTAAATAAAAATAATTCCACACAGCTACAAACCTGCACTTCTGAAGCGTGGCTGTAATGTCAGATCAGTCTGGGAGGCAGCATCTCTTTTTCCTGCACTCAGTAGTGGTGTGCTCACCTGAGGAAGAAATCAAAGTGATCAGAAATTAACCTTCTACTTTATAAATACTATTATTAGAAAGAAAAAAGACTAATGTACACATCTTATAATGTATATCGTTTGAATAAACTAAAGTTACATGAACACAAAACTAAAAGTCATGCAACAGTGCCATATTACAGTATATTGTCTAAGTCAGTAAAGTACATAAATAGCTTTAGCTGGCAGTCTTGCACACCGTGTCCGTGCCGTTATCGGTGGGGGTCCAGAACAAGCAGGCTGCATGTGTGTGCACTCTGAGCCTGCGTCTCTGTCCCGTTAATGAGCGCTGATTTGCGGCAGCTGTTGTTGCGTGATCTCCGCTATCTTTGCATTACAAGCTGCAACAACGTGTGCAAACGAGCCGGGAACATTAGCTCGTTTACATTCTGCCGTATACACCCCCCCTCCTCCTCCTCCTCCTCCTCCTCCTTTCACGGTTGCAAACAGCATGTAAACTTTAAAAGCCTTTTCACAAAATGCCCCACAGTAACAGTATTCATGTAAAAAAGAAAGAGAAAGGCTGCTGTGGCCTCTCCGTACAACGCGTTCGTGGTATAATGAGAGAAAGTTTGCTTCTCACACAGCTACATAGCTAACAGCTGATGTAACTCGGCTAAAAGCTAACGCTGGCTGTGTTTTGCCGACATGTCGCTAAAATGATTTAAAAACACGGTTAAACCTGACAACTTACCTCCTCCGATGTTGAAGGGCGGCTCACAGAGAGTTGGTATGACTCCAAGTTTCAGCCACAGTTTAGTGGCAAAGCCGGACTGGAGCTGAAACAGGCAGCTGAAAGACTCCGGTGTAAAATGCTCACTCAGCACATACATGAACTCTTTTCAGACCGTTTCAGGAGGATTTCCAGGAAAAATAAAAGATATATCCATCGAGTCCACACTTATTCAGCTGATACTGCAAAAAGACTTGTTTCTTGCAGCATGAAACAGAGCAGCTAGCATGCTGTCCTCTCCCCCCACCGGCATTCTCAGTTGCTCAATGCGGAGCAAGGACGGTTGTAGCTCGGAGGGGGGCAGGGGATTGAGAGCAAGCAGAGGGCTGTACCAGTGAAAGTGGGAGGGCCTAGTAGGCAGGCCAGGTCTTCTTCGTACGTCACAAAGAGACCGTTTTAGAAACGGCTTGCTGGAGGACTCTTTCACAGAAATGCAGGGAGGGAGAAATACAGAGAGTACGCATCTGCACACACTTCAGGGGGTCTCCATAGACTCCAGCAAGTTATAATTATGTGTTAAAAACTTGAAAAAGTGCATTTTGCATAATATGGGACCTTTAAATAAAGACAGGATTAATGAAGGTTTTTCCAAATGCAACTTATCCAACTTATTGTCTGAGGTTGCAGCTTCTGGTGCTGAAGATCTACAGCCTTGGAGCGTTTTTATGGCTTTCAGGACATGTATTACAGCAAAAGTATATTATAAATTAAATTGTGTTGTACTCCATGTATCTATATATTCTGCACCAGTCATAGACAGTACACTGAATGGACTTGCCTGGCACACATATGGAAAACCATTGCCTCTGCCTGAGAGCCTTTTATAAACTCACTCATACAAGGAAAATGAGATGTGTGACAGAGGTGTAGCAGGAAAGAGCATGCAGTGACGAGTTTTACATTCATCTCTTAGTGGTGTAAATCAGCGGGATAACAACACGGGGACATTAAGCATCAGTGTAGAGGAGAGGGATGGGGCCAGGCATCAGCTTGAAGCTGGGTTTGGTTTTTGGATCCAGACAGCTGCAGTTAGGAATCTGTTTCTTTATTAATGCCAGCCAGTTATTTCTGCAAACAGTCACACAGAGGTTGTTTTCTTTTAATGGAAATGCTTTTCAGCCTGTCAGCTCTGGAAGCGTTTTTTTTTTTTTTTTTTTAAGTCCCAGTGAAACAACTAGGGAAATGATGTTTACTTTACATCCTTTAGTTGGTGTATGCTGCTGGGGAGGCTGTACGGAGACAGATTTAAATGATTCTATTGTTTTTAGTAATGATGGTATTCCAATAAAGTAATCACCTGATACAAGTATATGACATTTTACAATCTCATTTACTCATTCTGATTGTGCAGTAGTTTGATATGAACACTAGAGACCAGAGTAGCAAAGCTCATTAGCAGAACGTGAATGATACCAGACTGACCAGACTCAGATAAAATGAAATGCCTGCATTCAAGGCCGGACAGTGAGGAAGAAGGTACCACTGTCCTGTGCCTCCTACAGTTTCATCCTCCCATTGAAGGAGTATAAGATAAGAGTGTAAAGTTTTGGGCTCTCTCCGGGCCTAGGGATGCCATGATGCCACAGTTAAATAATTAAGATTCTTCAGTATCGTCTGGTCCCATGAAAGGTTGTGTCTGAACCATAACGGCAGATCAGCACAACCTATGTACAGATTGAAAACAAAGTTATTCGATAAATGGGTAATCCTTTGGCCATCCTCAAAATGTATTGCTTGAAAACTGTCAGAACTGTGTTTTCTTTTAGTGGACCAAAATAAGCTTCTCTTGCAGAGATAATGCCAAATTTGGATTTTTAATATAGTGTTTTAACTTTGTTATTTATGAATTAATGCAACCCCCCCCCCCCCCCCCCCCACACACACACACACACACACACACACACACACACACACACTCACAAAATTGCATTAATTTCCTCAATTTAATCTCTGTGTTAATTAACACATTGATTTTGATGACCCAAATCAAAACTTGGATATCTCTTAAGGAGTGTTCACGTGATTTTACAGGTTTGTTGTTTTGGGAAGTTAGTTAATGGAGGGGTTCCCCAATCCGGTTGCAATCCTGCTGGTTTTCAATGTGTCCCTGCACAAACGCACCCCTCAAATTAAATGGATCCAACAGCCCATGTTCAGGAAGATGAGTCATTAATCTGAGTCAGGTGTGTTTGAGCAGGGACACATTGAAAACCTGCAGGATTGCGGCCCTCGTAGGACCAGATTGGAGAACCCTGAGTTAACGCATGATCATTGTAAAAATCGTGACTATTTCTTTTACAATAATCACAAGAAAATCAGCAATCATGACGTAAGAAGACAACTTCTCCATCTCAGATGTGAGAACAACTGATGTGTTAGAAATTTCTCTCTGCAAGATTAAAAACACTGACTCAGTTCAGCTGTGTCATTATTTTTCTTTATTTCTCACTGGACATTGGTAAAGAGGAAATTGTGATGAGGGCTGCATTTCCGTTTTATGCAGTCTCACTTTTTCTTCACTCCACTAGCATGCAGTGAACCGCTGTTTCATGTTCTTTCTCGAATAATTCACATTCCTTCTTTATCCTATGGAAAGCAGGGAATCAGAGGTTAACAGAAAGGCTGCTGCCCTGCAGGGTCAGATGGGAACACTCAAACATTTTCTCTCAGCTGGGTTTTGGACTAATAAATTAACATAAGTATCAGTATGGGAGCAAAGCAGACAGCCCTACAGCCATAACTGTAAATGCCTGCCTTCGCTGATTTTGAATGATTACTGAGAATACGCTGATAAATAGATGAAAACCCAAATAAATAATGCCCTGTTTGTGGTAGCAGCCCAGTTTTAACAACTAGCATCAAGATTAGCTACAATATCCTTCAGGCACTGTGGATTTTTTTTATTTTTTGGGGTGAATTCTGTGACTCACCTGATCCACTATATAACAAAACCCTCTCAGTTAGACACTTGGTTAGAAACTGAGAGAAAATAACTACAACAAACAAGGTAGCATGCTGTGCATCACAAGATGTAGAGTGGTGAGACAGATGGAGAGCCTGTTATTCCTTATTGTGTGTTTAATGTGATCCAGCTATAATAATAAAAGACACAGCTGGAAAAAAATGACAGTGTGGCAGTGCTCTTCCTGTTGTGTCTTCCTCTGATGTTCCCGTCCTTTATTTGGCCTAACAGATCATTTTTTGTAAAGATCTTTGCTTTTTCACAGAAAACAGCTCCCTGTACACTTAAAAAAAAAAAAAAAGTGGTCCAGCTATGTATTTCAGTTAGATGACAGATTTATATCCAACTGAATTATGGGTTTGTAATCTTAACCAGACAATTTAATTCATGTAATTCAATCAAATAAAACTGATAAGAATGGGCAACATAGAATTAAAGTAATAACAGTTAATAGAATTTACCCAATGTATTATTGTGATGCTGTTAATAAGCTTTATATGAAGTTGTTAAGTTGATAACATTTATAAACTTTATTTATAAACTGCTGAAGTTTATCAACTTATTAACAGTCTTACATAAACCTTATTAAAAGCATCACATTAACTTGATTATATACAGGTATATTGGGTAAATTCTATTAGCTGTTGTTACATTAAATGTAGTCCATTCTCTGTTTTATTTAATAAAGATTTAATTTTCTGGTTAAGGTTACAGATACATAATTCACTTGGATGTAAATTTTCATCTCACTGAAATACGTACAGTCATCTTCAAAATTATTCAATTAAAGAAGGAAAAAAAAATCAGCTGTCAGTGAAATTAGTTGAAATTTTTAAAAGTAATAAAAATTCTATGAAAATCATGACAGATTTTTGGAATCGTGGTTCAACAGAAATATTAAAAACAAAAACACAAAAAATAAAACAAGTAAACGAGCATGATGAGGCTTCAAAGCTTAAACTTTGTTGAGCAAAACTTTGAGGCAATCGCTGCAATCAGGTGTTTTCTGTAACATCCAATCAGACTTCTGCACCTGTTGACAGATACGTTGCTCCACTGTTCATGGGAAAGGTGCTCTAATGTGTCTGGGATAGTTTTGTTTAAATTATTATTTTTCAACCACAATTCAGATGCACTATTTTGTTTCACTAAATCACAATTTAGTAAATTTTTTTATTTATCAGTTTCTTTAGTTTCCTGTTATTTGAATTACTGTTGTGAATTTAGCCTTGTCTTTAACTGAAGGATACAAATAATTTTGAAGACAACTAGTTGCTGGACCAAATATTTTTTTCGGCGTACTGCAGAGAAGAGACAGAACCAATATAATGTCATGGGACGTAAAACCAAAACACATCATAAAACATGATTTGACCTGGACGACCTCCATTGTCAGGCGATAATCATCACATTTTCCACATTAAACGCAGCCAATGCAGCAATCATTAAAGTAATTCTGTGCAGCTTAAACAGTGTCTGCTTTAGCAAGTCAGCGTTTATATGCATACACATTTATGCATGAATGCATTCATTTATCTCAGTCTTTCTTATGTTTATTTCCTCCAGGATGAATTATGGAGCCTCTCTTCGTAGTGAAAAACAAACCAGCTTTCTGAACTCTAAGCCAAATCTAAGTGGGTGAGAGGTTCTTGAGGGACTTGGACAGAGATCTTAGACTATACTCCATTCATGCACATATTGTCCCGTGTGAACAGTTTTCTGTATATTTTCACTGACTGGTGTCTTTTCCGTGCAGATAGTTCAGCCTTTTAACTAAACACTTCCTGACTATTGAGTTATCTGTCAACAGTTGTTGGATGCGCTCTTAAATGGGAGGAGGGGGGTGAATGTGTGTTTGCATTTAAAACAGTTGTTCAGGAACAGACATAAAGCGTTTGATATGTGTTTTTCCATTCGCAGGCTGACATTTGATGGAAATAAAGCGAGCCTGAGGGTGAGGAAGTGAGGGATAGAGGTGAAGACCACATTAATGACTGATCTCTCCTCTTATCAAAAGGAAAGGAAAATGGAACAGGCCCTACCACTGCCTTTGCCATTTAAGCTTTTGTCCTGGTAGTCTGCTTTCATTGGCAGCAAACTGAGGGAGGGTTCAAAACAGAGGGAAGAGAGCAAACAAAGTGACACTTTTCAGTGCAGTGATCAAACAATTGATAAGAATAGCAGTGAAAAAGAGAACTTGACTAGGAATGCAAAGAGGTTATCCTCTTCACAAGAGAGGACCGTGCTGGAGAAATGGTGTGTTTAATGGAGAGTAGCTTCCTCCGCTGGCTGTGGGCCAGAGACGAGACAACAGAGCTCTGAAACACTCACAGCTCGGGTGAATATGATTAACCCTGTCGCTTTGTGTGTCTGCGTGTGTGTGTGTGCGCTGTGTCTTAACTGAAGTGTTTACATTAGGGAAATGAACTCTCTGGCTATCACCAGCCTGTCCCTGAAGGTTGATTGAGCATGAACACTCACACCCATTACTAAACCCACACACACACACACACACAAGAGCTTTGCTGGCACTCGCTTGTCATAGGCAGCGATCGCAGCGTGACCGTATGATTGGTTCCCTCTTATTGGTAGCAGACTTGGCCAGCAGATTTGGTCCAGGCTATTTTCTCGATTGTAATTGGACTGTAGGTCAGCATTTGTGTTTAAGGTTAAATTTTGCACAGTTAGACATGATTGGGTATGATTAGTACTTTCAGTTCACAATTTGAGCATTACCAGCTTAGTATTTAACTATCATAAACCCGAACATAAGTTAAGGCAGCCATTAGAGAAGTGATGCAGTTCACAAGGTTGTGTATACGTGTGTGTATGTGTGTATAGTTAATAACAAAATGTTGTGGTTCCAGTTTAATAGCTTCCTAGTCATCTCAGATGATACAGCATGACAGAACTGTCATACTTTTCAATAAAGTTGACATTTTAATACAGAAAATGTTGTAACTTTACTTTCAGATGTATATTTTTTTGCTGACCTTTTCCTTTTCATATGAAAATTTTGCGACAGAGTGAAGCTGATGTCATCAGTAAACATGCAAAATTGATTGTTTTTTTTCTCTATTTCTTATACTGTCACAGCATGTACATCCTCACAGAAACTTTGGCACAGTTAAATTGGAGTTAAAAAAAAACTAATTTTGTTAATAAAAACATTTTCTTGATATTTCATGCCAACATTTAGTAACTATACTGATTTTATACTTAATGCATCAAACATATTTTGATTTAACAACAAAGAATATCATTTTTCTAGTTCCTTTTTTTTTCTCCTATAAAAAGGTGTCCAGCCAATAACTTTATCCCATATGTGTCTGTTTCCAAAGTAAAAGACAAAGCCTTAATAGGCATAAAACAAGGCATGGCTGTTTATTTATGTGTTGTTTGTTTTGTCTGCCAAGATAAATGTAAAGATTAACATTCAGTTGAAATAGAACCCCCTCCAATATAACTCTTTTAAATTAAGTAGTTAAAATGTGTAATCCTTTTATTCATTTTCGTTGTTCTGTATCTGTGAGGTCCAGATGTTCACCGGTTTGTCTTCCATTACCGGGTGACATGTCAAATTTTAGAAGCTCTTGTGCTTTGGCCCGTTTCTTGTTCCCATTTCAAGTTTCTTGTAAATCTAAGAAACCATTTAGCTTTCAGAGGCAGGAATCTGATGAGAAATGCTGAAAATGTCAGAAATCTTCGGTGGACTCTGCAATTTGAGTTCTGCTGCCTCCATGCCGGTGATAACGTCATTCTCAGGTGTTGTTTTTTTTTTTTTATTTGTAATATATTATTAATCGGAATAAAGGGGGGGGGGTGGTTTTTTTTTTTTTTTTTCTTTTTTTTTTTTGTAATATCTATGTTAGGAATAAAAAAAGTATAATAAGAGTTTCTTTTTCCAATTTACGTACCCCGTATTTTTAAATTTGAAACTACCAAAATACCGGTCCTCGGTATACATCCCTATTCTCACGCATCGGTGAATTTAGACGCTACCCAGGTTGATGTGACACTTATGTTGTGTCTCTTTGTGTGCGTGTGCATGTGTTTGTTTGCCTCTTTATTGCTGTGCTAATTAACACTATGGGGCTGGATATTGTAATGAGTGAATTCCCTCCAAGCTTGTGGATAATGAGATCTTGATTATGAGTGTGTGTATTTGAAAGCATTGGGTTTGATCCATTTGACAAAATATTGCAGCAGTGAGTGAGGACATAAAATCCCATCCAACTTCACATAATCGACATGAGGATTTTACACATAAAATGTCTAGTAGTCGGGCTGTGGGTGTGTACTCTGTGGGAGCTTGTTTACCCCTTGGGATATTTGAAACATTTCCCCATTATACACTAAGATGAGAAGACATAAAAACCTTAATTTGCTGCACCAAAGATCTACAATCTGCTTCCCCTTCACGCCTCTGTGTCATTCAGACATTTGATTGTGGTGCTATGGGCTATTTTTAGCATCAGATGTGCTTTATTGAATGTGTGGTCTGGGTCTGGATCTTTGTGTGTGCGCTGTGTGTGTGAGATTCTTGCTCTTTCAATCAATGCTATGGATCCCATCCTTTGTGAGTGCAGCTGGCTTAAATGCTCATCCAGCTGAGCCGCAGTGTGACTCTGTGTGTGGACTGATTATTGAGAGCTGTTGTTTCTTTGCCCTGTGGGGCATCTGACGGGATCTCACTGACATTTTTGTATCTGTGTCTCTGACATATTTGAATATTTACAACAGACCTTGTCATACTGGTCTGATTCTGAGGGTTTTAATCTTTTTTCATGACGATGGAGAGAAAATTGAGATGGGAAGCTTTTTAAAACATTACATTTTCATGACGAACAAACGTTTTGCGCTGTCTATGACTCTAGCCTAAGGTACTAAATCCATGTACCTGTCTATAGCCTCCATCCTGTTGTAGTCTGTCATAATTTGCAAGACAGTGAAGCAGCTCAGTAATATTGTTTGTTTGCAATGTTTTTTAGTGTAATTTAGGTATCCACTTACTACACGTGTTACTCACCTATTAATAGAAACACTTATACAGCTCTTATTACAGTTTATTTTATTCTTTACGTGAACTTATCCAGCTGGTTATTCATGTTAAGATGTCAAACAAGTTTCACTGTGTAAGCAGAAGGTGTAAAATCCTATACACTACATTAGCTTTAGCTTTGGAGTTGGCTTTCATGCCATTAAATGTGGTGTATCCTATAATTTTAAGAAGTGGGGTTAGCTTTTTAGACCTTAGGTTGGACTACAGCTTCAGTGAGTAAATATGACATCAATTATAACAGTAGTAAGGCTGACCAGACCCAGATAGCAGACACCTTTGAGCCTCATTCGGGCTGCGTCTTGCAGTTATGGCTCAACTATGCCACTGGCAAGTGTTGTGTGGGCCTGATTTGGTCCAGATGTCAGTTTCTGCCCGGGACGTGGGTTACACAATGTGTCTTTTGGGTGACATGTGGTCCAGTTGTCAGTAGTTGTTTTAGATGTTGATTATGGCAAATGTGTGGGCCAGAGGTCAAGGCCAAATATGGGCCAAACAAAACTGCTGACGTGGGTCATATTTGGTTCAAACTTCTTTTGCTATCGGGGGAGTGACTTGCGTCCCCGAGACAGTTGTACATGGTAGTATTTTTGTGAGACAGTAGTTTCACAGTACTGCCTTGATCTTAATGCTAACATCTAGGCCTGAGCGATTATGGCAAAAATCGAAATCATGATTAATTGAACTTACAGACCTTTGTTTCGGTAAATTCATAACTCTTGCACTCTCAGCTGGGGTGGGGCGATATGACCTCAAATCAAAATTACAATTAAATGAACATTGCCTCCATTACGATTAATTGGCAGTTATTTCAGTATTGTTGTGTTTTTAGTCCTCATTGCTTACCGTAGGTATTTGTTGCAACTATTTTCATAATTGAAGAGCAGCAGATATTGATTTTGAAATCAGTGAAAGGAAGCACACACAATTTATCTATGGGCATTAAATGAGTATTTTCAGATATTGCTAAGAGAAATTGGGCTGCACGGTGGTGTGGTGGTTAGCACTGCAGCCTCACAGTAAGAAGGTCGCTAGTTCAAGTTCTGGCTGGGGAGGGGTGCGAACAATTCCAACAGCGGCCTCCCTGTGTGGAGTGTGAATGTTCTCCCTGTGTACGCATGGGTTCTCTCAGGTACTCTGGCTTCCTCCCACCATCCAAAGACATGCATGTTCGGTTTATTGGTCACTCTAAATTGTCCCTGGGAGTGAATGTGAGTGTGTGTGCTTGTCCGTGTCTCTGTGTTGGCCCTGTGTCAGACTGGCGACCTGTCCAGGGTGTACCCTGCCTCTGGCCTGATAATAGCTGGGATAGGTTCCAATGACCATGTGACCCTGAACTGGGTAAGCGGTATGGGAAATGAACGAATGAATGCTAAGAGAAATATTTGAAATAACTGACATGAGCATGATGATTAAATTGATCAATTGCACTGAATGTCGGTTTTGATTAATTTTCAATTAATTGCCTAGCCCTACTATCATGTATACTCATTATCTGGCTGTGCTAACACTAGCCAGACAAACTGAAAGCAGAGGCTGATGTTATGGCTTCTGTTGGTATTTTGGCTTGAAGAATAGTGAAAATTGCCTCACTAGCTGATAAAAAGTCAGGAAATTGCTAATGTAAGTACTAGTTCATAATTATGGGGGTAAAAGAATGGAGAGATAAAAGAAAAAACACTTGCAAGAGTTAAAGACCCACAACATACTGTAACTTTTCAACCATAAAAATATGCGTTTCTGACTCTTTTTGATGGCACACTGACACAAACATTCATTATGCGCATTTCTCGAGCTGTCACTGCCCAGTGGCATGCCAAGGCTGAGAAATCACACTAGCTGAGTATTTGCTAGCAAACGGATATAAACACACTGAGTGTTTCGAAAGTGCATCACAGCAGATTCGGCAAAGAAATGCAAGAAAGATTATCAGAGGAAGAGAGAAAAAGAAACAGGGGACAGAACAAGAGTCAAGACAGCACTGTCTTTTACGGGCTGGAGGGATCTCACGGTACAGGTAGGATGCAAAATGGATGCCAGTTTAGCCGTAGGGGGCATGTAACTGAGAAAATTGCAAAAAGGTCTATAGTGCGTCTTTAAAGCCAGAAGGTTAGGCTAAACGTGGGTCTTATTGATGACTGATGATTGCCAGATATTTCTGTACAAAGATGTAATTCTCAGCATTTTTGTCTTCCTTTTGCTAACTTTTAATGGAAATCTAATTGTTTCTTTGTTTTGTCAGATGTTACACTAAACAGTGACTTATAAAAGTTGTGACTTATAAACTTTTATGTGTGGACAGAAAAATGAGCGCACACTCCGTCCCACTGTAGTACAGTCCATTGTACAGGGCCACTGTGCTGCCCTTCTGCCATATCCACTTTATGTTAATAATTGGCTTAAACAGCACTTTTAGATACATTAACCTGTGTGTCAAGGTCACATCCAGTAATAAAAGGAACTCATCTATCTGCTGGCTGCTTTTAAAGTCACACTATTAGTAATCAGGTTGTCTGGATGAGCCTGCTGCTGCTGCTGAATCGCACTTTTCTAATGGATTTAATTCCTTCCTGGAAGACTCCTCTGTGATGCCTTAAAGCCTGAAGGAGGACCAGAAAAGGCCCTTGTGTATGTTTCTGTGCCACCATAAAGACATGTGGTGAAGGGATTAACTGTTTGTGTCTTTGTGGTGGGTGTGGTACTTAATGCAAGCTCAAGAGGAACCATGTGTGAATTGAAGATAGTACAGTAGGTTGTTTTTTAAATACATGTGTACAGCACTTGTTTCCAGAGTTACTGTGTGGGTGTCTTTGCAGTTTTCCCCCATCCCACCACAGCTGTGTGTGGTTAGGGATTTCTCCTGCTTTCTCTGGCATTATACATCATTTGTGTGTGTCTTTGTTGCACCCTCCCATAGGAAGTCTATGGTGTAGTCGTAATTTGTGGGGGAAGTTCATTTGCATCCTCTAAAGATTGAACTGAGGGGGGGTTTAGCATGTGGTGAGGTGGACCCAGTGCTTCGATAAATGCTGGCTCATGGCTTTTTCTGCAGCTTAAAGTGATTACCTCCCCACTGTGTCCACATTGTACCTTTTGAAAGCCTAGGACACAGTCTGACAGACCTTCTGTTTTATGCACATTATGTGAGATTAACATATTTTCTCTAAGTTAATCAGCCCTGCAGCACATAACAAAGTGTCCCATCCTTAACATCTTTTTACATCTAAATTAATCGGGCCTCTTGCCTGCAGGGCTTTCTGTCGTTGTGCTGTCAAATAGATTAATATGACTGTAAACTTAAATATACGGCCCTCATTATGTCAACGAGTTCAAAGATGTTCTGGACTCAGGGCTGCTTCCTTTTGGAAATGTCTTATCAGGGATTATTGTAAAGCAGGGATGTCAGGTAAAAGCAATTAACTTGGAGCGAACTACCTGTCAAGGTGGAGGGCCCAGCAGAACCCAAAAGCTCAAGAAGAAGGATTAACAACAGCTGTAATAATGACTTATGAGCCTGTCTGCCTCATAATTGCAGCACGTGTATCAGAGCACACATCACATCTGAGCGAATGGTGATTTGGAGGCACTCATTATTTTCAGAACCTTTGCTGTAAATTTCTGACTAGTTTATAAAATACATAGCTGGACAGTTAATCAGCAATGACCCAGAAATGTTGCATTATACTTAAATTATATTAAAAAAAAAAAAAAAAACAGACCAAAATGATAGAACATTTATAAACACAGAGGACTTTAAAAACAGTACTGTCCCAGAAAGCATTCAGCTGTGTCTCAGCTGGAGAAAAAAGAGGGATGTATCTCAAATATAGTTTTTCCAGAACTGCTACAGCTTAAAAACATTACAAAACAAAACCAAAAAATGTCCCACATAAAAAAAAAAATATGAAAATGATAAAAAATGTTCCTTTACCGTTTATTCCTCCCAATACTGATTCCAATACTATGCGCTCTGGATATTAGCTAATAAGTACTGATACCACTATGCTATTAAAAAGAGTATCATATTGCACCTGCATGACTGTGATATAATTATCGTGGTAAGGCCTATTGATTAATCGATGCATCGCAATACTTCCATGTGCAGTTGAATATTGAATCGGCAAATCCTCTGTACTGATTCACCTCCTGACGTGGGGGGCTGTGCCTGTTATTTATGTTGTATTGACGGAGGCCACTTTAGATCATACAACACCAAAATGGCAACTATTGAGGTTGCCACTATTATTTTTAGATGTTTTATTACCCCCAAATATGAGGTAACATACAACATACATTCACATGGGTATGAAAACAAATATTTAAAAATCTTCAGTTTTTACTTCTTACCGAATCGATATCAAATTGAATCAAATCGCAACCCAAAGAATCGAAATTGAAATGAATCATGAGGTTCTCAACAATACCCATCCCTGTAAAGCCTGGCTCAGATAAAAACCCTTTGTAAAACATGAATGAACACAGCAATATGAAGCTATTTATTTTTAAATACAACCTCGCAGTCTTGCTCGTAGGAGAATCTGGTGTGAAATACTGCCACACCAGCGACATGATTACTATTGCCTCCTTGTCTAACAGGTGTCTGGTGATCAGTTCTTTTAGTAGCTTTAGATGGTAGCATTGTGCAACTGTTTTGAGAGCAGTAAAGAAGGAGAACTGTGTCAGAGCTAACAGAGCTAATCAGTAAATGCATTCCTGCTTGAATTAATTTACGTGGTATCGGATCCGTGCATGAACTCAAGTACTTTCTGCAGCATCGGAGACATTTCCAATACTAGTTTCGGTATAACTCAAAAAGATGTCTGCCCATCGAAAATCTACATGATAATGCTGACCCTGATTACTAATTTTAGTCGCACTGTCAACACATAAGCTGGGCTATTTAAAAAAAGAACAATTAATGGATTACCTAATGTTGTTTATTTTACCTTCTTAATAAATTAAAACTTTTGTGTCATCTCATGGTCTTCAGCGTGAATGCTAAGTTTTGTGTGAAAGCGCTGATTTTTCATGTTTATATTCTTTTTCTTCATGAAATAATTTTCTCCATCTCTGATCTCATACCATCTGTCGTGTTTCCTGCAGGATTCGTCCTCAAATGGCCAAGGAGAAGATAGAGGGATGCCACGTGTGCACTCTGGTCACACCTGGAGAACCACAAGTGCTCCTGGGAAAGGACAAGGCCTTCACCTACGATTTTGTGTTTGATATCGACTCAGAGCAGCAGCACATCTACCAGACCTGCGTGTACAAGTTGATTGAAGGTTGCTTTGAAGGCTACAATGCCACCGTCTTTGCATATGGACAGGTATGACAGCAAGAATCCTTATATATGTTTTTGATAATTGACAACTGATAACATAAATAATAGATAGATAATGAATAATGGATAACCAGTCTAGGTTTTTTCTTTTGAGGGTGTGTTTGCAAAGCTGCTGAAGAAGAAATTGTTATTGTGTCATATGTGCAGGAAAATCACATCAAGCATTAAAAAGTGCACATATTACTATTTTTATCAGTTTTAAGTAAAGGCGATATACCCGATTCTGCACACTTTTGAACCATGAGCAAGGAGACCAATTTAGTTTGAACTTTAAGCCCTGCCTCCCAACTTTTTTTTTCCATTGAGAAACACTCCTACTCTCTTTTATGCTCACCTTCCTCTCAATGTGCAGTAAATAACGTGCACATCACATACTCATGCATAATTCTCCAGAGGAAACTTGCATCTTCCAGTGAATTTACTGTTTTTGTTGCTTTAGGTGGCTGCGTTTCAGCTAAAAGACATTTTCTTTCACTCAAATCCCCAGTGCAAATGATAGCATAATAAACCATTTCTTTCATAAACAGTATCTGTAACAGCTGTTGTGTACACAGATGCACAATGATGTGTTATAGCCGACATTATAACATGAAAACCTAAAAGTATCTAATTGGCTACTGGGATGAAAAGTGATGTGCAATGTAAAGGAGTTTGTGGTTTTTCTAATATATGAAGTTTGACAGCACGCTAAATGCTAACATTAGCATGGACTTCGACATGTTACAGTGTAAATATCATGTATTATATACAGTATAGAGAGACACAGAGGTTGACGCAGTCAAACCACGAGAGGTAGTGCCAGTAGCCAGGATGTATGAAATGTTTTTAAAGAAGAAAGTAATTGAAGCTAGATACCTGTCTCAGGAGGACTACAGCCAGTTTCCAGTCCAAATTTAGTCAAAGGCAGTCCCGCAAAGCTTTACACCTCAATGTACCAAGATTTGCATGAGCTTTGTTTCTTCTTCAGTCACCCTTACACTTCAAGTCTCTCTTCTCTTCCTCAGTTTTGATCCTTTTAGGCTGTTTTGTTGTGTATGTGGTGACAGCCTGTGGAGGTATCCCAACTTTCCCTTCTGTGGCCATGCTGTTCTGTTTACAAGATCTGTTGTGCATGCGCAAGGGAAGACAGTATTGTTAGTATGGCAACCCCCGCTCCCATAACGGAAAAAGAAAAAACATCACAGAGAGTTAGAAGCTAGTTAGCATTTCACCAAATAAAAAGGTCTGGACTCATACATATGTGCAATCTAATGAGTAATTTTGCTTTTTTTCAAATTACCTCTTTTACCACATAATATGCATTTTTCAAACAAGATTAATATAAAATCAGGTATAGTTCCTGTAAAAAAAAAAAAAAAATAGAAAATAATAGTTTTATACAGACTACTAACATTAACTATCAGTAGTTACTAGGGATTGACTGATACAGACTTTTTATATAAACCTTTTTATATAAACCTTCATGTTCCTGTGTGAAAAAGTGATTGCCCCCCCCCCCCCCCCCCCCCCCCCCCCTGTTAAAACTTAAATTAACTGTGGTTTCACATCTTCGGAAAGCTGAGTTCAATTTCTCTAGCCACACCAAGGCTGGAATACTGCCACACCTTTTCTTAAATAGGACCTGCCTGATGAAGTTTAGTAGACCAAAAAGATTCTCAAAAGCTAGACATCATGTTGCGATTCCAAAAAAAAAAAAAATCAGTAAAAAATGAGAAACAAAGTAATTGAAATCTAAAAAAGGTTCCAAAGCCATTTCTAAAGCTTTGGGCCTCCAGAGAACCACAGTGAGAGCCATTATCCACAAATGGTGAAAACATGGAACAGTGGTGAACCTTCCCAGGAGTGGCCGGCCGACCAAAATTACCCCAAGAGCACATCAATGACTCATCCAAGAGGTCACAAAAGGCCCCAGAACAACATCCAAGAACTGCAGGACTCACTTGCCTCAATTAAGGTCAGTGTTCATGACTCCACCATAAGAAAGAGACTGGGCAATAATGGCCTGCATGGCAGAGTTCCAAGACCAAAACCACTGCTGAGCAAAAGGAACATAAAGGCTCTTCTCAGTTAACCAGAAAGCATCTTGATGATCCCCAAGACTTTTGGAAAAATACTCTGTGGACTGACGAGAAGAAAAGTTGAACTTTTTGAAAGGTGTGGGTCCCATTACATCTGGCATAAATGTAACATGGCATTTCAGAAAAGGAACATCATACCAACAGTAAAATATAGTGGTGGTAGTGTGGTGGTCTGGGGCTGTTTTGCTGCTTCAGGACCTGGAAGACTTGCTGTGGTAAATGGAACCATGAATTCTGCTGTCTAAAACTGCATTTTCTGTTTACTTGTGTTATCTTTGTCTCACATTTAAATTTGTTTGATGATCTGAAACATTTAAGTGTGACTAACATGCAAAAAAGTAAGAAATTAGGAAGGGGGCAAAAACTTTTTCACACAGCTGTATATATATATATATGTATGTATGTATGTATGTATATGTGTATATGTGTGTATGTATATATATATATATATATATATATATATATGTATGTCGGTGGGGGTATTGGCCAACACATCCAATGAATCTGCCAGTGCTGAAACCAGCAAAAAAACATCAAAAAATACTAACAAGTACTGTTTGTACTGCATACATAGTTTTTTGATGAAATGTGTTACAGACAGGCTCAGGGAAGACCTACACTATGGGGACGGGTTTCGACGTGAGCCTCAGTCTGCATGAACAAGGCATCATCCCGCGGGCTGTTCACCAGCTGTTTGAGGGGATCCAGGACAGGAGGGTACGCGCCCAGGAGTCCGGCACGCAGCCGCCTGAGTTCAAAGTCAGCGCCCAGTTCCTGGAGGTGGGCCTCTCCGAAAACCATATAACTTCATCTTACACTTACACATGGCCGTATTATTGCTAATTTTACTTGCCCGTTTGCAGTTGTGTGTGAATGTGTGTGAGAGTGCTGGTTGCTGGTCCATATTAACTCTAACCAGATGGGACAAAATGGGGGAGACAACAAGATCAGCCTCCTCTTCCACAAACAGGAAGTGACAGCCTGAAGACAGATGGGCTGGAATGTCTGCTCGTTCTTTGTTGGTCCTGATTAATGTTTGCCATTACCTCTGACATTATTCCTCATCACTGTGGGGTAGAAGACAGATAAGAGCGAGGGATCAGAGGGAGGGAGGGATGCTCATGTAGGAGAAATTAGATATACGGCTATTAATCATTTCCTCTGGGGATCACTGGCAGGCAAATGTTTGGGCTGTATTTGGGAGGGTACTGTTATGTATGTGTGTGTATGAGCTGGTTACTTTAATGATCTTCCAATTTGACAACAAATAATTTTACTTTCTTTTATTTGTGAATTGAAATATCTGTATTTCTTTTTGTCTTACTTCTTCTTATTAGCATGTTTTCTGTAGGTTTTCAGGTCAAAAGGTTATCTTCGTTGATGGTAAACAGATGTGTGTATGTGTGTTTAGCAGTAGGTGGGAACAGCTGAGCTTCCAGCTGACCTTTGTGACCTTTCACCTCTGCTTCAGAAAGTTCAGCTTTTTGACCGCTATGGGTGCAGAGCTGCATTTCAAACACTCATGTAATGAAAAAAGACAGGCCCAGACTCTGCTGTAGAATCAGATTCATTTGAAACGTTTAGTAAACATGGTGTGTGAATACAGCAGAAAGTTGTGTTCACACACCATTCTGAGACAGCTGTCTCACAGTTTAAGATCGGAGAGGGCACTGCCTTTGTGTTTAGCATGCTTAATGACTGGCCGTGTGTCGACACGTGTGTTTGTTGTAGTTGTACAACGAGGAGATCCTGGACCTGTTTGATGGAGCCAGAGACCCCGAGAGTCGCAGCAGGAAGTCCAACATCAGAATCCATGAGGATGGCAGTGGCAGCATCTACACCACAGGAGTCACTTCCAGACTGGTGCACTCGGAGGAAGAAGTGGGTCCTTGTTTGTTTGTGTTTGTGGGTGTTGGCCAACATTTTAAAACTAAGTAAGCATATTTTGATTAATCTTAAGGGATTTTTTTCATTCCTCATGAAAAAGGCCTCCATATCCTTGAAACTGTTGTGGAGCCTTTCATGCTCTTTAGGGTCTGTCTAATGATGGTCTTTGATGCTTATTTCAGGGGACTGTGCAGACCACACTAAAAATACTAGCGTATTCATTGTCGTTGAAGTCTTTCTCTTTATATTTTCTGTTTTTTTATTTCATGAAGTGATGTTTTTTAAATATTGAAATTAGCTTCTGTTTTTTTTATTTCAACTGTTTTTATTTCCAGCACCAGAGTTCACCATGCTACTGGCTGCAGCACAAGCTTTTAAAAACGTGCTATTTCATTAAATTGGGCATCCCTTTTTCTCTCCAAATATAGCTTTTTTTTTTTTATTGCAGACAAAAAAGTATTGCCTTATAAAAACTTCTAAATTTTATTATATGTGTGTCCACGATGCATCAGGTTTGTTTCATTTGCAGACTTTAGTTGCTCGATATTGTGATGAGGACACAGCAGTTTTCTTCTGATGGCTCCTCTGTGATGTTCATGTTTGTACAGCTGCACAGCAGAGGAGTTCACCACCTCTACAGAGTCTTTTGCCATCACGCAGGGTTTAGAGTTGCCTTTTTAACAATTCCATGAGCAGTTTTCTTTGTCATATAAATCTTAACTTGATTTCCATTGATAATGTTGGCTCCCTTTTCGTGATAGTAAAGCAAACCGGGTAATATTTCAAGCCACCTGAAAGTGCTGTCGTAGTAATCTTAAAGTTAGATATGAAAAGTTCTGACTGGGTGGAGCAAAGCAAGCTGAATGATGAGCTGTGCTGCACCTTAAATGCGTAGCAGCAATCAAGAACCATCAGGTAGGGAGTCATTAAAGAACTGCAAATAAATTATGAATAATAAAAGATACTTGACTCTGATGTGCTGTGTTTAAACCGAACTAGTTCACCTGTGACGCACATTTGACATAAGATGTATAGAATCCAATTTTCTTGAGAGGCTGGTTTGTTTGCATTCAGATATGAGCAATGAGTAATAATTCATCGAGGGGCTCGGGCAGAAGTTGGTAATGCATGATGCATGTCTGGCATTGAGGTTCAGAAAGCAGGTGGTGATATGAAGGAAAAGTTGCAGTAAATATTGGGTCAGACAAAAGTGTGGCATTACTCAGCTTTTTTTTTTCTTAGACGGGTGACAAAGTAGACAGGAAAATGTGAGCAGATTATGAAGATGGCATAAAACATTAATCCATGCATTAAATTCCCAAAAATCAAAGAGCTGAGACACAAATGGAGACAGAAAAGGACTCCTGTGGGAAAGAGGAGGAAAGCAGTCAATCAGGATGAGGGAGGAGAAGTGTGGCAATGATGGAGTCTTTAGAGAAAGATGGAGGAAAGTAGGTTGTTTGAAAAGTGAGGAGAGGATGCACCAGCAGAGGAAGACCGTTTAAAATTGAATGAATAGACTTTCAACATCATAGATTATTCTGGAGAGTGTGAGTTCTTCCAAACCTGAGCTCGATCATGTGACATTTGTCCTAAATGTTTATGCAGTTTGTTCATGTGTCTGAGCCTGACTTCTTTTCATCAGTCGCTTAATTTTAAACTGAAAGTTAGCAAATGTCCTAAATGTTTTTTTTGTTTTGTTTTGTTTTGTGTGTGTGTTGCAGCTGCTGCAGTGTCTGAAACTCGGCGCTCTATCCCGCACCACAGCCAGCACCCAGATGAATGCCCAAAGCTCCCGCTCTCACGCCATCTTCACCATTCATCTCTGTCAAATGAGAGTGTGTCAACAGCAGCAAATGGTGAGATTGGGGGGGTTACAGTTGAGAGGGTTTAAAAGATGAGAGGGTACTAAAATCATTTTAGAAAAAAAAAAAAAAACATGACAGGGAGGTCCAGAGTGAGGTGGATGTTATTTAGAGTTCATCTTCATCTCCTTATGTAAAAATCTGTCAGCTGTTACTGAGATTAGGCAAAAAATAGAAGTGAGACAAATGATTTTGGTTTAAAAAAAAAAAAGAAGCATGCATTTGGGGAGGAATGAGGAAAAAAGATCAGATGTTATTGAGGAACATGAAGAATTGTATGTTTTAAACATGGTGTGATGAAAGAGTTGCCAGTTTCTAGCAAGATCCTGTGACTCATTAACTACCTTTCATCCTGCTTCTCTATCTGTTCTTGTCCCCACCCCGAGCAGAATGGAGCAAGGGAGAACGGGGAGCTAAATGGTGTGGATTCAAGTCCCATTAGCCAACCAGAGTACGAGACCCTGATGGCCAAATTCCACTTTGTAGACCTGGCTGGCTCTGAGAGGCTCAAGCGCACAGGGGCCACTGGGGAGAGGGCCCGAGAGGGCATCTCTATTAACTGTGGACTGGTGAGTCCAGGGCCAAGCATGTTAAATGTTTGTGCTCCCATATGTTCCACATTGCTCTGCTCTACCTGAGTGCAGCTTTACTCTGATGTGTTTGAGAGCATATCTCTCTTCTTTGTGATAGTTGGCCCTGGGAAATGTGATCAGCGCTTTGGGCGATCAGACCAAGAAGGGGGGGCACGTCCCATACAGAGACTCCAAACTTACCCGTCTGTTACAAGACTCACTCGGAGGAAACAGGTACACACACACACACACACACACAGTCGTGTTCTTCTATCTTTGTGAGGTCACTCATTGACATAATGCAGTGTTTCCCAATCCTGGTTCTCAAGTACCCCTGCGCCACATGTTTCCATACTTTCCACACTCCACATACACCTGACAAAAATGAATGGCTGATTAGCAGGCTTGCAAAGAGCTTGATGAGCAGTTCAATTAATCTGCATCAGGTGTGCTGGAGTTGGACAGAACTAAGGCCTTGTCCCAGTACCTGCACTAAACCCCACGGTCCTATATGAAGTGTGCAGTTGGTAGAAGTGCACGCTATGGGTTGTAGTGTGCAGGCTGCAAGTGCGGGAAAAAGGCTGAATTGGGACAGTGATGGTTTCTCCATCATCTTCCACCACAACATAATTTTATGTCATTATTTTCAAACTCAGCTTCATCTCTGTGCCCAGTGAAGAGACGTCATTTTCAGACCTAAACTGAATAAAGTTAATTTCATCTGTGTTTGTAAAATATATGTTATAAAATCCACACGTGTTTGATAAATAAATTATTGAACTAATTTTTGTTGGGTGACTGTGTAATTTCAACTGTACAGGGATAAATAACTGTTTTTTTTTTACATTTTGAACTGAATGTCTAATAGAAATTTAACCGGCTGCTCTGTGACTGTTATTGTTGGGACAGAATGTCCATAAAATCGTGAATGACAGGTATACGGCTCTCTCATGCTGAAGACACTGCATCTCAGTGGGACTTACCTGTGTAAATAAAGTTTAACTAAAGATTAAATGTGGCACTTTTATCAGTAAACTAATAACTTTCATTATTCAAATGCTTTGAATTTTAATATTCAAAGCATATTTCCAAGTAAGCAAACTTTGGTTATCATTTGACATACAGCACAGTAAAGATGAGATATTATAATATTTACATTTAAAAAGACATTTTTTCACCACAGGCAGGAGCTCAATCACCAAACATGACCACTTTTTGCCTTTATGGTTCAAAACGTCACACGCAGCAATGAATTGTGGGCAATATCCTTCAGTGAATATTGATTTTTCATGTTATCATTATGTCATCATCATGTTATCATTAAATAACATGTCCGAGACACGAGAGCACCTTAAGCGAGGGGGCAGGATGAACGTCCATTCTGGAGAAATGGAACATGCTACGCACTTGAACCCTTCAACGGGAACGCGCACTCTAGGGGCGCAAGGGTGGAAGTGCGAGTATTGGGGCAGGGCCTAAAGGGTACTCGAGGACCAGGATTGGGAAACACTGACATAATGATTTCCCTAGCCTCTTACCCTAAGCTTAACCATCTCAACTGATTGCCTAAACCTAACTAAAACCTAATTGTAACCTTAACTATAAAACTAAATCTTGACCCCCAAAAAAGGAGTTTTTCTTAGTGAGGGCCAGATAAAATATCCCCACAATTACAAATGTCCTCACAATGTTGGTGTTGTCAGTTTTTCGTCCACCCAATGATATAAAGACACACACACAAACACAGACACACACAGACAAGCTATTTTTAAAATTCTGTTATATTTAATGATAACATGAAAAATCAAACCCTGAAACAAGCTGAATTTTATCTCTGTGTTTGAGCATCTCCTCACAGCATCTGTATCTCCCCCTCTCTAGCCGCACAATGATGATCGCCTGTGTTAGCCCGTCGGACCGGGACTTCATGGAGACCCTAAACACACTGAAGTATGCCAATCGTGCCCGAAACATCAAGAACAAAGTGGTGGTGAACCAAGACAAGACCAGTCAGCAGATCAGCGCCCTCCGTGCTGAGATAGCTCGACTCCAGATGGAACTGATGGAGTACAAGGCGGTGAGTTAAAAAGGAGAAGCAGAGGGCAAGGGACATAGCTAGAGACAGAGATGTAAAAGCGGGTTGAACAGAAGGGGAAGGACATGACAAATGGGAATTGACAAGTTGAAAGAGAGCGCTAACTATTGGCTGACAGTGTAACTGATGCAATAAAGCTGTAAGAGATCATAGTAACTGGGTAGAAGAAGAAAATGGACAATGCTAATGGAAGTAAAAGATGGCAGTGCAGAAGCCATTCCTGCTGCAGCTTCTGATAACTATATTACATTAGATGCCATTAGTGGAACACGCACTTCCACTTATGCTTTTCCTATCGTGCAGCATGCCTATGAATAAGATAAATAGACAAGATATCAGCGTCTTACATTGTTTTCATAAAGATTATCTGATCATTCAGCTGAATTTACAGCTCTGTTTAGAGTCTGTTTCAAGGAGATCTGTTTAAAGTTTCCACTTTTTCATCAACTTTATCCTCCAGATTGTGAAAAAACAAGCAGGCTTTCACCTCGGTTATCAATCTATTGTAGGAGCTAAGAGGGTTACCACGGCTACTAGAGGGAGGTTACTAGGACAAAAGACTGCTAGCGGACCTCGATGTGGTTATAAGGGATGTGATGTGACTGGAGTCTACAAGTAATGGAGTGTCGCGAGCTGTGACTGGATTAGATAGTGACACTCTGTTCGAGGCTTAAACTACGGGATTCTTCTGCAAAGTTCAACAATAGCTGATTGAAGGGCCACAGGCAGACTGACTCATTTCAAACAATCACATAGTGTTTAGTTGGCCTGGAGCATCATCTGTCTTTTATTTCCCAACAACATTTGTTTTCTCGGTGCTGACCATTTGCTCCTTGCAGGGGAAGCGTGTTGCATGTGAGGACGGTTCGGAGGGCTACAGCGACCTGTACCAGGAGAACGCCATGCTGCAGAGAGAAAATGACACGCTGCGCCTCAGGGTTAAGGCCATGCAAGAGACGATTGACCACCTAAATACACGTGTCACACATCTGTTGGCAAATGAGATCAGTGCTCTGCTCACTAAATCAAGTATGTCAAAGACATCTTTAAAAGCCTGCGTAAAGTTTAACCTTTAAAACTCTGCTACATCACTAGCACCCCTGAGCGCTACTTATATTGTCAGTAGTTTCTCAGGAGCGGTAGTGTGTAACTCTGTAGGGTAGATTGTGATAAATAGCTTATCCTTTAAGTGATCTGCGGAGGTTTTCCAGGGATTTGTATCCCATCCATGAGGTTTACAATCCAATTGCAAAATGTAGTATTTAGAGACTATATGATAAACCCACAATCAGTGATCTCTGTTTTTGATTTCTTAATGTTATGTTACGTGATACAAAGTTTTGTTTCCAAGGGCAGTGACAGACTGCTCTCACAGCGATGCAGACATGATCTGGCGTGTCTCCAGCCCAGCGTCTGAGAGTCAGTCCACAGCCTCCAGAGCTGTGGTTCGTGTAAATTCACGACAGACACATCTTAAAGAATCAATAATAATTTGTGTTTTGTCTGCTGTCTCGCTGTTGTGATAAACTATAAGATAGATAACAGTAAATGGCAAAAAAGGAAAAGGAGGAAAAAGTGCAAATATAGTAATAGTTCTGTTGTGAGACAATGATATGCAGATGAGAAAAGACTTGGTCACTGTTGATCGGTATTATTTCTACAGAGTACTGTTACTAATAAATTCTTTATGGTGCTACAGCTAATGGTTCATTAATTTTGCATAATTTTGGCCTCATAATTGGAGAACTACAGCTGTTCTGAAAAAAAAACAATGTTTGTACATTAACTGTGCTGAGGAAGTTTCCAGCAGCTGAAACTGAGACTCTACAGTTTTGCACTTGAAACACTTGAATTTGATGTGTTTCCTTCTGATGTGCAGGTGAGGGCAATGTGGAGATCGGGACTCTAATTCAGAACTATATCCGGGAGATTGAAGAGCTTAGGTAAGAGTTCCAGACCTTTCATTATAGCAGCATTTTTGATTAATTAATAACCTGCAAATCAGTCAATTTGAATCTGAATGTTCTCTTTCTGTTTTGCTCCTCCACCGCTGTTAGAACCAAACTTCTTGAGAGCGAGGCCATGAATGAATCACTGCGTCGGCAGGTGGCTCGGCTTTCTGCTCGTTCCCCATTCCCAGCCTCTAATCTAAGCCCCGCCCCCGGCCACCCCCCAGGCTCCTCTCCTGTGCCCATGTCCATGGAAGCCGAGATGACAGATGTGCTGCGCCGTGCCAAGCTGGACATCGAGAGGCTGAAGAAGAAGGAGAGAAGGCAGAGAAGGATGAGGTGATGAGAAAAGGTTGCAGATTTTTTTCCCTTGAATTTGAGGAGGAAAAAAAAAAGATGCAAGAAATGGGCACAGTGTTCCAGTATCTTTTTAAAATGTATTTCCTGAGTAAATGCTCCTCTTCAATCTTTATAAACACACTCATTTTAAAAATTGAAAGGGCCTACAGTAATTCTCTCTGCATTCGTATTCTCCCCTCTTCATTACTTTTTTCTTTAAAAGCTACATCTCAAGTCAATTATGGCTGTGGGACTGTGGGACAGTTGGGATGCTGCCATTGCTCAGCAGCAACTTTGGCTTGGATGCAAAAAGGTCTCAGTCTGTTGGCCTGTGAGTCATGATAGAGAAGAGTACACAACCTAACAGGATAATTGTGGTCTAATGGCATAGAGATAGAGGAAGATAGGGAATTTTGAGATGGGGTGGGTGATAAGGACCATAAAAGAGAGAGCAAAGGGGAAAATAAAATTGGTAATAAAACTGATGCACTGAAGTGGACTTTCCGACTGACTTAAGAGGGATGGTTTTACCGTAAGTACATCACTTGGCAACATTCCTAAAGCCTTAAAAATGGATGTTTGGAGTGCATTCCATCTCTCTTTGGATATAAAGTGTTTCTGCAGGGTCATTTAGATTACTATTGCAAGTTTATTTTACATTATATTTTGAACATTCTTTTTTTTTTTTTTTTTTTTGCTTGTTTTGTGTAGATCTTTATATAGACAATGATTATATGCATGCCCTCAAATGCTGCTAATAACCCCGTAACACTTGCACAAATATTCTTCTTTTGCAGTCCAGAGTTGGAGAAGGGCTTGAAGAAAAGAGTAAAGCTGCACACCCACGAGAACGGAGAGAATCGGCGGAGCGGTGAAAACGGACAGAATGGAGAAATCGACTCAGATGACAATTACGCTGAGGTGAGGTGCACGTGCGTTCACATTAGAGATGTGAACCGTGTCCTGATCCGATAATTCTATGATACAATTAAAATTGAAGAAAAATAGACAGTGTTTCCCCTACAAAATTTTGTAGCTGTGGTGATACTGGTTGGAGAGGGGGTGTGTCATATATCAACATACTGCGCATAGATGATACCCTACACCAGCCTTTCCCAAACTGTGGGGTACTAGTAAAACAAATATTATGCTAAAAAAGATATTATGGATACCAATATTCTGATACAGGGAGAATAATTTGTGAAGGTGATGCATTTATTTTCAAAACAACTGCATTATAGCTCATGTCATTTTTAAAATCTGGATTTGGCATTTTCTCATTAGGAGAAGCTGATTTTGCGATTGTAGGTGATGAAATCATGAACCGAAGCTGCTAAAAAACCACTTAATCTTCATTAATTATGAAGTTCATGATATCTTTAAAGTAGGAAAGTTCGATATTGGCTTTCTTACTGATATCCGATATTGTCCAACTTTAAATTCCCACTATCCGATATCTACCAATACATGCAGACAGTTGTGAGGTTGTATCTCTTATTTTTCGAGAAATACAACTATATTCTGCTCCAAGAGCAAAGATCCCAAAACAGCCTTAACTCAGCCAGAGGAGTTCATTTTGGACATCTGGCTGCCAGATATCAGATACTAGCAGGTATTTTCCAACATGTGGCCAATTCTAATGTTTCTGACAACTTGATAACTTAAAAACCAGACATACTCAAGAAGTCTCTAGGACTCACCGTAGTCACATGACTCTAAAAGGAATTCT
Source organism: Atherinomorus stipes (assembly GCA_023101725.1). Taxonomy (NCBI): domain Eukaryota; kingdom Metazoa; phylum Chordata; class Actinopteri; order Atheriniformes; family Atherinidae; genus Atherinomorus; species Atherinomorus stipes. The sequence goes on along the minus strand of JALJCO010013346.1, from coordinate 2,413,804 downwards.
GGGAAATGAAGTTCTTCCAGAATCACAAGGACTTTTCTGCATGTTGGATCACTGTTAATGGAACAAGATCTCGCGAGATCTCATTGTTCCATTACAAAATCTTGCAAGATTTCATTACTAAAAATATTTGTCCGAAAAGAACGATCACATTTTAATGCCAATATCGGCTGATAATATCGGTTGGCCAATAATATCGAACATCCCTATTTTAAAGCCTTCTGACTGGTTCATATCAGGTCCGTTTGCGCCATGTTCAGGCTGTGCTGCAGTTTTGTTCCAAAGTCTGATTAATAAATGTGTGTTTGTAGGACATCATGTCCCCACTGCAGGAGGAAAGCGGCTGTGAGGAAGATGAGGGTGAGGATGAAGAGGAGGGCAGGGAAGAGGAGGATGATTTTGAAAGTGACGAGAGTTTGGTGGACTCAGACTCTGACTCAGACGAGAAAGGTTCGTCTCCTGACAGCTGCTGTCACAAAACAACTGGAGATTTCCAGCGTTTGTCTCCCTGCTTACGTGCATCTGATGTTTATCTGCAAGAAATCACCTCGTTCAATGTGCTATTTACAGTTAGGAGGTGACATCTTTAGTATAAAATGAGCAGATACGTAATCGCACACTTGCAGTTCCCAAATACCAAATGTCAAAGGTTTAAAGTTCATCTATTATTTTCTTCTTCAAAATATATCTAAAATGCAAAACATGTCAAAAGGAGTTTAAAACTTTTCATAAACTCTCAAATCTGCAGCTAACTTCCAGGCAGACCTGGCAGACCTGACCTGTGAGATTGAGATCAAACAGAAGCTTATAGACGAGCTGGAAAACAGCCAGAGGAGGCTTCTGATGCTGAAGCTACAATATGAAGAGAAGCTGATCCTGCTGCAAAACAAGATCAGAGACACACAGCTGGAGCGGGACCGTGTGCTGCAGAACCTCAGTGAGTTCAATTTAATATTCATGGTGTAAAGTGAAGTTTCCTGACAGCATCTTTTTAACAGTATTATGTGTATGCAGTGTCCATGGAAAACTACACGGAGGAGAAGGCCAACAAGATCAAGCAGGAATACGAAAAGCGCCTTAAAGAGATGAACCGTGACCTGCTCAAATTGCAAGCAGCACAGAAAGAGCATGCACGTCTCCTCAAAAACCAGGGGCGGTACGAACGGGAGCTGAAGAAACTCCAAGCTGAGGTCAATGAGATGAAGAAAGCCAAGGTAAGGAATGACGAGGAGAGTTAGAAAGGGGAGGACTGGGGGCAAGGACGAGGAACATGTTTGATCGGGTGTGTTTTTAGGTGGTGCTGATGAAGCAGATGAAGGAGGAGCAGCAGAGGAGGAGGATGGTGGAGGCGAAGAGGAACCGTGAGATCGCTCAGCTGAAGAAGGAGCAGCGGCGGCAAGAGGTTAGGCAGCATCTGAGTAACATCTTTATTAAATTTCACATGATGGCCGTCTGCACTGATTGCATGCATATTTTGACTTTAGCACCGGTGTCAGAAATGGAATAATTGGGAAAAGAGATTGACCATGTAATCCAATAATATGGGAAAAATAAGTGTATTTTTCCAAGATATGTTACAACTCATCCACAGCTGAAGTGCCTTATTGTACTTAAAGATTTCCTAATGCCACTGAGTCGGCAGCATAAGGCATATATGCGTGTAAATGTGCAGCCACACCTTCATCTGTTTGCTTGGCACAAAGGAAACCAGATTCATGCATGTGGGGGTGCGCTAACATTACACTTTAATGTTGGCATAAACTGAGCAAGCATACCTTCCATCTTTGTTTTCCCTTGAGGACCAAGATTATTAGTGAGGATGAAAATGTTAAAACTGTCATGCTCTGGGCTTTATTTGTAATCTTTTTATTCAGGGCCTCATCTTAAGTAAAAAATCCCTTTATAATCAGAACTTTAAGTGTTTTGTGTGGAAAAGTAAACAGACCCAGCCTGGTAATCTCAATGATATTTGAAGACCAAGACAAAAACCCTCTCGGTAATAAAACCTGCATGTCTCCTCCTCCTGCTGCACATCAGTACCAGATTCGAGCGCTGGAGTCTCAGAAGCGGCAGCAGGAGCTGGTGCTGCGGAGGAAGACCCAGGAGGTGACCGCCCTGCGGCGCCTGGCCAAGCCCATGTCAGATCGCGTGGCGGGGCGTGTTGCCCGCTGGAACCAGACTCCACCGGTGACAGATTCTGGAGCCGACTTGTCGGCCAGCATGACGGCAAGCAGCTCTGAGCCCGAGACTGCCAGGACTGTAAGTGGATTGGTGCGGCAGTGGAACAACAAGAACAACGTGTACGGATACCTGGGAGAGAGTGAGGGCAGCATGGATGGAACACGGGTCATTGGGTGAGAAGCTTTGATGTGATCATTGCACGACTGGTACTTAGAATATACATTCAGCAGCATTAGCTATTACCCAATGTGCTGTGTACGCTGGCTACTGAGTCAGAAGTTCAGGAAGTTAAAGATATTCTGTACTCTGTGACAAATCTAGAAGACAAGATTTGATTCAATCTAAGCTTGAATATTATTCATACTAGGGATGTCCGATATTATCGGCCGATATCAGCATTGAAAAGTGATATTGGAAGATTTTGGTGTTTTTTTTTTTGGGCTGACGTTTTTTTTAACGAAATCTTGCGAGATTTTGTAATGGAATAAGGAGATCTCAAGAGATTTCGTTCCATGAGCAGCGGTCCAGCAAAAAGAAAAGAGTCATGTCAAGTGGCTAAAAATGGAAATTAGCTTTGCTATAATCCTGCATATTTGCATTTTTTATCTACAGTTATGCACTTATGTCTGGTTTTGAATTGTTGGTTAAGTTACCAAGTTTTTAGAAACATTATAATTAGCCACATGTTTGCTACCTGCAATACCGGCTAGTATTTGTTATATGGCAGCCAGTTGTCTAAAATGAACTCCTCTGGCTGAGTTGAGGCTATTTTGGGATCTTTGCACTAAGAGCAGAAGATAGTTGTATTTCTCAAAATATGAGAGATACAACCTCACAGTTGTTTGCATATATCGGCATCGGTTGATATCAGATATTGGAAATTAAGAGTTGGACAATATCAAAAATCAGGAAAAAAAAAGAAGCCAATATCGAACATCCCTAATACCACGAGTAACCATCTGTCCAAGAGAACATTGATTGTTTTTGTCAGGGATTTGATTTATATCTATTCTCTTCTCCATTTTCTTTACGCATTTCCAGCAGCAGGAAGAAGCTGCAGCGGAAGCCATTAAGCCTGGGCAGCACCGCGGCAGCAGGAAGAGCCAACAGTTTCTCCAAATCAGCCCGTCAGAAGTGGCAAGCCCTCGAGCGTCGCATCATGGACATAGTCATGCAGAGAATGACCATCTCTAATGTGGAAGCAGACATGGATCGTCTCATCAAGGTGGATAAATGTGGTTGAGTTGCAAGCAGTCATCAGAATGAGGTCTCCATGGTTAGCTGAACAGAGTTGTTGGATTTACATCTGCAGCTTTTCTGACTCACTTCATGCCAGTATTAAAGAACTGAAACAAAGTGTAGGGCTCTTCCTTCCTCTTTTTACTTATGGTTGTGTAGATGCTATGAAGCCCTTTATTTTGTCTCTTCTCTTTGAATGGCCATATGAAACATTTTAGTTATAGTCTTACAAGTATCTTCACAAAGAAATCAAAGTTAATCAGAGAAATTGTTGGAGTAAAACATCTAAATGACGAACAAATTCTCTTTGTTTTATTTTCTTTTGTTGGAATAGAAGCACTTACTGCTTGTTTCTTTTGTTTGCTTGTTCTTTTTGCTGTGTGTGCACTTGTGATTTGATGAGTCAGAAGCGAGAGGAGCTGACTGCCCAACAGGAAGCACTCTCTCATAAGAGGGAGGTGCTGATGGCAGATGGGGAGGGACCAGAGGCTGAGGACCGCCTCCTTCAGGAGATCAATGAGGACATCGAGGTGCTGAATGCTAATATAGACTACATCAATGACAGTCTGTCGGACTGCCAGGCCACCATTGTGCAAATTGAGGAGACCAAGGTATGAAAACAACCAAAACAACTGTATAGATAAACACACCCCAGGATGCCTCCAGTGATATTCCAATTTTTTGTGTTGTCTACAGGATGAGCTGGACTCAGTGGACACCTCAGTGGTGATCAGCTCCTGTTCCCTGGCTGAGGCACGCCACCTGTTAGACCACTTCCTGAAAGCTTCTATAGACAAGGTGGGTTATCAAAGATCAACTAAAACAAAACTGAAAAAAGCAAACAACAACAACAAAACTAAACATGAGACAATATGAGAAGTTACCATAGACAGGGTTATTGCACAGCAGTGCTCTGTTGAGGATTCAGTAGATAATGGCTGCATGACATCTAGTGGTGTTTCTTCATACTGCAACATGACAGTAAGGATGCATTTCCTCCTGCAAAATATCAGAAAATACTCAACATGAAATTATAACACTATTGTCATTATGCAGACCCAGTTTAAGTCTAGAGCTTTATTGTTACAGGACCGTATTGTAGAGTTTAAACTTTGTTGAGCCTTTGTGTGTGTGTGCACAGAGTTTACAGGTGGCTCAGAAGGAGGCTCAGATCAGGCTGCTTGAAGGCCAGCTGAGGCAGACAGATGTGATCGGCTCATCTCACAATCACATAATCCTGGACGCACTGCGTGAAAAGGCTGAATACATCCCTGAGCTGCAGGCTCTCATTCACAACGTCCAGCAGGGTAAGGACAAGTCGGGCACCTCAAGAAACGCAAAGCTAACGGAAGCTCATATCATATAATCTGAACGATAGTCAGTCTTTATTATTTAAGGTATCATAAAAAAATCAAATATTGTATATATTCTGCTATTAATGCATAGATATATAATTACACTGACAATGTATTTGGCAAGAATAGCTTCAAACAGTTGAGTTAAAACCATGGGTGATGTGTCATCTGGTTCTTGTCACACTACTCTCACTCCTGTCTTTTTACTTAAATTATCTTTATTTTGCATGTTGTCCATTTTGAAGGTTAAAATCAGCCTCAATGTTTGGAATTCCATATACAGTCCTCAGAATTATTCATACCCTCCAATTAAAGAAAAGGCTAAATTCACAATAGTAATTCCAATAACAAGAAACTAAAGAAACTAATGATACATAAAAATTCAAACAATTGTAATTTAGTGAAATAAAATATTGCTTTTGAATTGCGGTTGGAAATAATAATTTAAAAACAAACAAACAGAATCCAAAATACCTGTCAACAGGTGTAGAAGTCTTTTTGAACATTACAAAAACCACCTGATTGCAGTGATTGCCTTAAAGTGTTGCTCAACAAAACTTTAGCTTCAGAGCCCCATCGGGCTTCTTTACTTGTTTTATTTTTTATGTGTTTGTTTCTAATATTTCTTTCAAATCACAATTCACAATTTTCATAGAATTTTTATTTATTACTTTTGTCAATTTCAACTTATTTCACAGAAAGATGATTTTTTTTCCTGCTTTAATTAAAGAATATGAATAATTATGAGGACGACTGTAGATGCTAAATAAAAATGAAAGGCTAATTCCCATCCAAAACATCAAAACCAGAGATTAAATTGGAATTCATGAAGTGGAGGGGTTATTTGGTTTTGGGGTTGCAATGGAAATCCTTATGTGCAAATAAATTGAGAAATTATTTAAAAAGAAAAAAAAATCCAAGGTTGGTACATCCCCCTTTCTACACATCGATCAGAGTGATGAAAAACTGACAACAATCTAGCTTGAGCTTAGCGGCTAGTTTCATTGAGCAGTTAATGAAGTAAACCTGATTCAACTAAAATCGAAACATCATTAAGACAAATATTAGAAGTTTGCATCCTGTTATAATGTAGTATTTTTGGTCCTGACCTTTGTCAGTCACCCAGCTGTCTGGGGCCGTGTCTCAATCCGCAAACTTGAGCACTTCAAACACACTTTTTGAGTGTGTAGTGCGTTCATGCTGTCATTCAAGCAAAAATTCAGTACACTGAAAGTACCAGAATGTTGCCCAAATAATGGCCAAAAATGAAGTACAAATTTCACAAATTTCACATTTCAATAAAAACAGGTAGGATTCTATAATGTGAATCACTGAATGAGCTCAGGAACTTTTTTAAAAACATTCTCAAACATTTCACCATCTCAGGGTCTGAGCTAATTTACAGTAAAATGATCTGAGGAAGAGTGGGAAACTGTCCTTCCTTTGATGCTCTCAACTCAAAATGATCAACTTTCCTGAACTTATTGAATCAATGTGCAATATCAGAGTTGCAGCAGAGGGCTGGGTCAGGATCCTGAGGGGGTCTGGTAGTGGATGTTTTTAACATTGCTGCAGGTGGATGGTCAAAAAATAAAGTGAGCTTCCCATCATGACACTGGCTCTGTTATATAAGCAGCTTTAACTGCAGTGTTGAGGGCACACAGAAGGACTGGAGGGAACAAGTTTCTCATGTTTTCTACATTAAATGAAAGTGGACAAGGCGCAGAATCAGTAGTGCTATTCCTGTGGTTCAGACAGAAGTGGGCAGTAATAGATTTACAACCAGGAGGGGAATAGTGAATGGTCTTGCACGGGAGTCCAAGCTGTACCCAGTATAGCGTGGGCCGCCATTACTACATGTTTTGTGGGTAGCTTACCCATCCGGTCTCTTCTATGTGCACAATGGTGGCCTGGCAGACTGACAGACTGTCATTGACGTAGTCTATATTAGCATTCAGCACCTCAGTGTTTTCATTAATCTCCTGAAGGAGGCGGTCCTCAGCCTGCTGTCGTTTCTCTTTGGCTCCAGCTGAAGAAAGTTGAGGCACATCCAGTCATTAATCTCCTCAATACATTTACCAAGAGCCTGTACAGGGCCCCGGTCTCCTGGTGACACTGTAATATATAGCTGTGTGTCATCTGCATAGCTATGTTAACTAATATTGTTGTTCTTTATAACCTGGGCCAGTGGGAGCATGTAGATGTTAAACAGAAGAGGCCCCAGGATAGAGCCCTGGGGAACTCCACAGGTCATTTTTGTCTGCTCAGATGTAAAATTACCTACTGACACAAAGCACTTGCTGTTCTCCAAGTACGTTTTGAACCAGTTTAGTACAGAACTAGAGAGAACCACCCACTTCTCCAGTCGTTGGAGTGATATAATGTGGTCAACTGTATCAAATGCAGCACTGAGATCCAGTAAAACCAACACTGACATTTTTCCAGCGTCAGTATTCAGACATATGTCATTCATGACTTTGGTCAGAGCAGTCTCGTTGCTGTGGTGCTGTCTAAAACCTGACTGTAGAGCTTTACTGTCCTGACTGCAGTCCAGCGCTTTCATTTGTCAACTGTGCTTATGTACAGATTTTTGCATATTTTGCACTTGAGAACATTTTTACACAAAGTGTTGAGTTTATCATATTGAAGCAGTCTCAAACATACAGTAAGAACAGGTCTGACCATGCATACACAGAATCTAGTGGTAGAACAGAGAGTTCATTATTTTTGCTGCTATCACAGCAATATCAGCATCCTCCTGCAGTCTTTATTTAGTAAAAATGATAATTACTCAGTAGTCTCTTGGGGAAAAAAAACTAAACAAATGGCCATGTTGCTTAATTAATTGTAAAACTAACAAAAGAGACTCTGATTTGGGACTTTTATGCAGAATTACACTACAGTAAACAGGCTTTTCCAGTAAATATCCATTTGGGGTTTAATGAAATGGCATGAGATGAGAGACAAGACAGATGGTCCACTGACCACTACTAAGCTTCATTACACCATCCAACCAAAATGCATTTATTTTTCTTCAACATCAGGCTGAATTCAAATTGGAGTGCTGCCGTGATTCTGAGCATATGTGTGCAGGTTGCATCAGGTCAAGTTACTTCATTTCAACACAACAGGTACAGTAAAGGAGCTTCACAGGATTGAATTACAACATCCAGAGGTGAAGGTTCCCTTGCGTTCTGTCCTTTTCTCTCTTAAAATAGAATAAAACAAAACAGATCTCTACTCAATCCCAAATCATTTTCTGCACTTATTTCTCTCTGTTTTTTGTCAGTTTTACTCTGGTCAGACAGTATATTCTTTCAGAGGACTGCTAAATAACATTTTTCTCCTGCTCCTTAACTTTTGCAAATGAGCTTCAAATTTTTTAAAATAACAGAACTTGAATGAGTGAACCAAACAGAGGTGTTTGCTTAGCTTCAAACTTCAAACTTTATCTCCATCATTCCAAGAGTAGGAATGCAAAATTATCAACTGTCTAAACTACACAGCTGGTCTTCTCAGCTCCCAAAACAGTAGGAAACATGCCTAAAAGAAAACAAAGGAAATGAATATTCTCTCCAAAAAATATTTGATCAAAGCTCCTGGATTGTGAAGTCTACCGTATATTGTGTGCTCTGGGCTTACAGATGTGTTTTTGCTCTTTCAGAAAATGGCTATGCCAGCACTGATGAGGAGCCGTCTGAGTTCAGCCAAGCTTCCGACAGCAGGTAACTTCCACCATCAAACATACAAATTCAATTCAATTATTCAATTTGATTCGATTCGATTAAATTTGATTCGATTAAATTCAAATTTAGGAGAACTTTTTAACTCTTATCTATGTGTCTAATTTAAATTTGTTGTGTTGCCTTCTGTTTGTTGTATTTTTATCTTTTTATTTGACCTGTACAGCTGATTTTAGATCTTTTAAAATTTCTATATTACTAAAATTTATTATTATTATTATTATTAATAATAATAAGAGTTGGATGGCCTTAAGATCAAAGGTCATTTACATAGAAAAAGATAAAATAAAAAAAAGAATTGCTTTATCTGCTGTTATTAAATTTAAAAAAATTAATGAAAAAATTAAATATCGAAAGCAAATTTGAAATATTAAATGAAAAAGCGTTTTCTTATTGTGTGTTCTCTCTGGCTTTTCTGTAGTGTATCTCAGATGAAGGAATCCAACAGCCAGGATGATTTTAAACTGAAGGTAAATGCCTTTCAGAACCATGATACTGTGTGTGTGATAATGAGTGTTTTCTCTGGACCTTTGAATTTTAGCAGCCAGCACACCTGCTTTGTTTTTTGGTATCTGCTGCTGTTCTTGGTTGCAGCCACAGAGTGGCAGTGCAAGCAAACATTTAAAACAAACCCTCTGTTGTAAAGCTTGCTGGTGAGAGGAACCACAGATTTGCACAAATTCATTTTATCCTTTTATTTTGGTGTATTTTATTCATTTATTCTTTTGCTGTTTTCTCCTGTTTCCTGCTTTTGTTTGACCCCAAGAATGAATGACCTAGAATGCTTTCAGATTCTTTTTTCTCTTTTCAGACTGACTTAATTAAATTCAGTCTCATTTTTTATTTCACGTTTCCATTTCCTGCCTTCCTCTTCATTTCATTCTCTCTTCTGTGGCTCCTTTGTAACAAATTGGGTACATATTTCACCCAGATGGAGCCTCGTCTGTCGGCCCAGATGAAGGCAGTGTCAGCCGAGTACCTCGGTCCCATTCTGGACCCGTCATCAGGCAGCAAACCGCAGCACATCACCAAGTCTCTGGCATCCCTGACAGACATCCAGGAGGACGGTCTGAGTCTCGTTCCAGGGACTCTGGGACTCAGCTTGTCCCTGAGAGAGCCTTACCACAGGGACAGGGCGTCCCGAACCATCAGCCTCCCCATTAGGGGACACACTTTGTAAGTCATGGAGATTTAGATAACAGCGACAAACTTTTGAGATGATGAGTTGAAACTTAGATCCGAAATGTTCTGGGAGTGTTCCGTAACAGGAAGGGTCAAATTGCATAAAAACCTTGTTGGTGATAGAGTAAAGGTTGGATATGGAATACGGACAGGACAACGACATCACGTGTGTCTGGGTTATAGTTGCAACGGCAGAAAAACAACACCAGCCGTTTGGAATAAATCAGTGACCAGCAGCCTGCACCATTTTCAACAAGTAATGCAGAGGAGTTTAGAACTGACAGCTAACGTTAGCCACATTAGCAAGCAAGTTAGCTTACCGATCCAGGAGAAAAGTTGCCATTTCTGTGTTTTGATGCCGTGGAAAATGTGTATGTGGGTCCATCTAGTGAAGACTTCACCTAAATTTACTCCAGTTCTTGCTCTTCTTAGGTCATTTCTCTTCAAAAAGGAGGGTTAACAGCTGCTTGACTTGTCAACTCCACCATTTTTTTCCAGGGCCAACCTAACTGTGCCCAACACACTATTGCCACATAGAGACCGTATTTGGCAACCTGGTAGCGTGTATTGGCTTGTAGGTGTAAATATAATGCCATTGTCGAACCCGTTAAAATTTATTGTATATTTATTTTCACGCACCATTTTTTTTAAGGAAATGCTGCACTTTCATTTTGCACCCCTCCAAACGCCTCTGGGAGGTATTATTGTTTTTTTTTAAATATAGCTTTTAATAAAAATGTACCATATTCAACCTTTAACAGTTGACATTGATTTCTCTTATCTTTTTTTTTTTTGCACATCACTTTTGCTCTCCCTTGAAATTCCTCTTAGTTTGCTTGCTTTTGTCTGTGTGTCAGTCCCAGGCAGTCTCGGGGTTATGACACCTCCCCCATAACGAGAAGAAAGTCTTACGACCGTGCATACAGGTACATGTAACTCTAGTTGTTGCAGACTGCTCTCACTGTTTGACTTACCACTCTAAATTAGGCCCAGCCTTTTCATTTACACTGTCATTTCTTACCTTCCCCACGTTCCTCAGGCCCACCGATGGCTACACTCCCCCCTCCTCTCCTCCTCTGAGGACTAGGAACGACCGCAACGTCTTCTCAAGGCTGACCAGCAACCAAACCCAAGGCTCTGCTCTGGACAAGTGAGTGTAGTTTTGCGTAAAAACATACACACACTGCCTGCTTTGTCCACACACACTCATCGAATCATCACACTGCAGCTCAAACCATACTCTTTTTTTATTTTATTTCCTCTTTGCCCGTGGTTTAAGGTCTTGTAGACAGAGCAAAGGTCAGGCCTTTTGAGAGCAAAGTGCAAATGACTCTCACTCTGACTTTTCTTCTGGCACTGACATAGATCCTGTGGAAACAAATGGTGCAAACAGTCATCGAATCTAAATGCATTAAGAGTCGCAACACAAAAGCTTTTCGGATCTGTATCTGGTAACAGTATCAACATGATGTAATTACAGTGCGCTTTCAGTCCATATGGAGAAATGACCAGGAAACCAATTTGGAAGATCAAATAGTAAGACCTTCCATTATGATGTGTTGTCAGAGCATGTTTGCATATCTGTGGGACGATGTGTTGTGCAAGATGTTTATGTATATTCTGGCCGCAGGAGGAAATGAGCTTGTGCAGAGTTTGATTTGAAAAGCTCTGAGATTTGCTAGTTTACAATATTTGAGATTATTGAGACAGAATTTCTGTAGTTACTGATGTTGGTGACTAAGCCTGTTATATTTTTCAACTTATTAACACACATAAAGGCAAAGGAATGTTGTAGATGCCTCTCAGTGTGCATCTAATTATACTGAGGAATAATGTTGCTCTGCAGCTCACATCAGCTGAAAGTGTTCCTCCTTCTTTTCCTCGCACAATCAACCCCAGCTTTCTGTTCTGATTAATGTCAGTAGTTTAATTCAACCAGCCTCTGCTGTAAAGTTCTTTATTTTGTGTTTGTTATTGACTCGTGGCATTTCCCAGCTATACAGACCTCCTAATTGGTAGCAGTGATACTGTGAGACAGAGTTAGGGTGTTGTTGCTGTGCGGATGTCTGCTGTATGTGTTAATAACTGCATGTGTTGTGCTCGCTGGAGCCTGTGGCTCCTCATTATCTGGACCAGGGGTAGGTAAATGAGATGACGCTTGTCATGTTGTCATGCAGCTGTTGCAGTAAGTAGCCATTTTGAATTGATAACACAGGAAGGTCTACATGTTCCTGGTCTTTCTCTGGAGATCTCATCGATCATGCTGCAGGAGGATGGAGTGGTGTGGGGATTTTTCGTTTCCTTGGTGGTTGCAGGCATTTTCTTTTCATTTTTTTTTTTTTTTGGGTGTTTTTCATTTTGATATAAGAGAAGTCATTTTGTTGTTGTAGGTGAGGTATGCAAATGCTGTGCTTACAGAGATGATCTTTTTCGTACCAGCATTTATCATTTAAACCATTATTTCCATCTGACTTGTTTCATTGTTCTGTCATCCCTGACACTGACTGAACTCAGACCTTAAAGTCATCATCACAAAGCATACATTAATGGATATTTATGTAAATGTAGCTCATGTTTTAAAATGTAAAGCCAACTGAATAATCTGCAGAGCTCCATATGACTCTCAAGTGAAAACAAAGGAAGGTGATTGTGATGCTATTTCCTTCTTTACTAGTTCACAAAAACCATTAAAATGCAATTAGACTCTTCTTTTTTCCTATTGAACTTTAATTAGCCTTTTTTCCTCCACCGATTCATCTCAAAGTATCTTGGTTGCTCGTGAGACTGGGTCATGATTTTGACCTGGATTTGTAGCACAAGTTGAAAATGAAGAGACATTTACAACAAAGTTCTCTTGTTATCTCTTAGATAAAGAGGCTTTGAATCTCCGATCCATTTTTACATTCACTGCACATTTGCGAAACCCTTGAATTTTTAACAGGATTTTGTGGTGAAGCCGGGATGATGATAGCCAGCGACAGTAAATAAAAAGAAATGGAAGAATTATCACCTCGTAATGTTGCTGTTCCCTCCAGACATTTCCAGAACATTTACTTTTATTATTTCATGCTCAAAGAGAACAGCACAGGCCCTCAAGGTGATGAACCAGAAACTGTAAAATATTTACAGTATAATAACATGTTTCATGCACCGTTGCACACATACAAGTGTTTCTCTTTGAGCTAAGCTGAAGGTATGGGTGTCGCTTGGACTTTTTCTTTCAACCTCCAGTCACCTGGATTGTTCCCTCTGTTAACCCTGTGTGCTATCCCTTATGCCTTTTCTGTACTAATACCCTGAATATGTCTGGAAAGACTAAATTTAGGCAAAAAGTCTGACCTCATAGTCAAACACAAAGAGCAGAAGAGTATAAAAACTGTCATGCTCCCTTCTGTGACCTTTGTGTTCGACTATCCCAGGATCAGCGCTCCCTTTTCGCCCACCTCCCTTTTTGTCCTGGGTGCCTTTTCGTTTCTTTGTTCTGACTGATGATTTAACACTTTCGGAAATATTTGCTTTCTCGCAGAGTTGTGGATGAGAAGACTGACACCGCTTTCATGTTTGTTCACTAAATATGAGGCGACAGCCAGCAGCTGTGGCTCAGCTATAGCTGCAGCTATCAGGGGAAATGAAAGAAACAAAAACAGTTGTCTATTAGAAGCTTAAAATACAGCAGAGTCTGCTGCGTCTCCTGTGTCTAATCAATACAAAACCTTATTATGAAACAATCACAAGTTCTGTGGTGGTGGTATTTGAGCAGGAGATTTTGCCACCTTTGTACAGACTCCGGTAGGGATGTAATGATTACCGGTATATTGATTAATCGTGATAAAATTCCCAACAATGAGTAATACTGTTTCAAGCTTTAATTATCGTTAAAACCATGACTGATTGCTGAGCTTTGGAAACCTCCCAGTGATGCTGCTCATTGGCTGGAAAAGCACCAGCAGTCCCAGTTTGCAACGTTTAATTTATGAAAACATGGCGGAAGGCAACGAAGGCGCCCACGTGGGCAGTGCTCTGGAGAATTTCCCCCTTTTAAAAAGGACAAAGTAGACTTCTAGACCCATTTTGGATGTTTTTAATGTTACTGGGGAGTGATTTCAATAATACCGTGATAATAATGATAACCGTGATCATTTTTGTCACAATAACCGTGATATGAAATTTTCATATCATTACATCCCTAGACTCAGGTTGGTTTTTGCTCTTTTTCTGTTCTTAGAGTTGTGCTTGAAAGTTGATGTACCCTTCCATTAAAGACATAAAAAAATCAGCTCCCAGTGAAATAAGTTGAAATTGACAAAAGTAATAATGAATGAAAAAATTATGAAAATGATGACATTGATTTTGTTTTGTGGTTCAACAGAAATATTAAAAACAAACAATCAAAAAAGCGTTTTATGTAATGTTTAATAAGATTTCTACACCTGTTGACAGGTATTTTTGTCCATTGTTCATTAGCAAGGTACTTTAATATGTCTTGTTTGTTCATTTTTTAAGATTATCTTTTAAAAAAAATTCAAAATCTTCATTTTATTTTAGTAAATCATAATTTTGTAAATTTTTGTTTATTATTACTTTTTTCAGTTTCGTGTTGTTTGACTTACTATTGTGAATTTAGCCTTTTCTCTAATGGGAGGGGATATAAACTTCCAAGCATACCTGTGTATGCTAAGCTAAGCCAAACAGCTGCTTGACGAGTGCTATGAGTGGTGCGAGTCTTTTCTTCTCAGTTCTTGGCCAGAATGTAAATGACTGCATTTCCCCATATATCTCTATTTCTTTCAACCATTAACCCTTAATGTTTGCTCTAACACGGCTGGAGAAAAGTCCACGAAATGTTAAGCGTGGCTTTACCGACAGAAGCACATCTGCAGAAAAAGGTCAAAGAAAACAGCTTGTTCAGTGATTCTTACATTTTTCTCTTTAAGAAACACTTTTGCTTGATTATCTCTGGACAAGCTCGAGCATTTGATTGATCTTTCCCTCCAGTTTGTGCACCTCTTTATATCTCAAACCCTTCTACTAGTTTCTCCTCCCTTTTTAACCCTTTGCCAGTAACCCTTCTGTCTTTTCTTAGCGTGGTTAACCCTTTCCTCTTCCCACCCCCTCCTTCTCCTTGCTCCCCTTCTGCCTCCAGGTCGGATGACAGCGACTCCTCGCTCTCCGAGGTGCTCAGGTAGAGGAATCGTGTCTGTCACTCTCTGTTTTCCCGTTGTGCCTGTTAACTCGCACGGTGTCTTGTCTCCATTAGTAGTCCACTTCCCCTGTAGTCCTCCATTGGTGAGATCACTGTGGTGCATGTTTTAACCACAGGAGGTTTTTCTATCTTTGAGATGCTGTTTCTCTGTGGTCATATGCAGGATCTGAATGAACCATACCACTGTTTTTTTTTGCAAGCTACAGACATGAAGTGGAACAAATGCAAATAAATCTCCTAGTGTATGCACGAGTATGGTTACTCTGAAACCTTGAAACACAGCTAGTACAATTACTAGTTCTCTTGTTTAGACTTAGATTAGACTTCTCTTTAATTTGTATAAAAGCTGAAGGGAAACAGTGACGGTAAACAACCACACACCTGTCTTGACTATTTCTTGACTTTTTGACCTCTGAGCGAGTAACTCTGAGACAACATGTGAAGGCTAATTTGTATGTAAAGGATGGAAATTACCCTCGGATCTAAAAATAAAGCTCAAATACAGTCGTCCTCAAAATTATTCGTACCCTCAAATTAAAGAAAGAAAAAAATCATCTGTCAGTAAAATAAGATGAAATTGACAGAAGTAATAATAAATTAAAATTCTATTGAAATCATGACGTTGATTTTGAATTGTGGTTTGAAAGAAATAGTAAAAAAAACTACACAAAAAATAAAACAAGTAAACAAGCATGATGATTTTTCTTGAGCAATATTTTAAGGCAATCACTGCAATCAGGTGTTTTCCATAATGTCCAAAAGGACATCTACACCTGTTGACAGGTATTTTGGTCCACTGTTCCACTGGGAAAGGTGCTCTTATGTGTCTGGAATAGTTTTTTTTTTTTATTAAAATTATTATTTCAAACCCAATTCAAAACCAATATTTTATTTCACTCAATTATAATTTTGATTTTAAAAAATATATATATTATTAGTTTCTTTAGTTTCTTGTTATTTACTTATTATTGTGAATTGAGCCTTTTTTTTTTTTGAATTGGAGGGCATGAATAAAGTTGAGGACATCTGTAAGTGCCTTAAATCCGCATTTCCTTTATTGTCCACCAGGTGGTGACAGTTGGTTGTTAAAGTTAAACTGCACAAGCATGTTTAGCGGTTTTCACACATGAACTGTAGCTCTGAAATGTTTGACATGTTCAAATGGGTTTTCATGTGAGAATGGGTGTTTTGCCAGCATTCCCTAAGGATTTTGCAGATTATCTAGACAACTATTCAATAGGAAGTCTGGAAAGCGGTCAAGTGAGCCCATCCGTGCAGGGAAATACATAGCAACTAATTTAGTGTATGTGAACTGATGGGAGTTAATTATCAGTGTGCTTCAGTAGTTTGCCTCCTCTGCTGTCTTTGACTCACAAACAAAACATTCAGTTTGGTTTAATGTACAGTTGAGTTTAACCACATAATGTAATTAGATCATATGCATGGGAGTGTAAACAAGCCAATCGCTGAAGCATGTACTGGACATAACTCAAGACATTCTGCTGCTTCTAACTTTGTCTAGGTGCAAAAAAGGAGGAACTCTGGAACAAGTGTGAAACACTCAAGCCAGTGATGTCCAATGTTGGTGTGCAAAGACTACTGTCCTGCAGGTTTTTAATGTTTCCTGCTTCAGTACACATGACTCAGATTAATGAGTCATCAGCCTGGAGCAGAGCTGTTAAAGAAATCAATTTAATTTGATTCAGGTGTGTTGGAGCAGGGAAACATCTACACCTGCAGGACAACAGCCCCCAAGGACCGACAGTACTTACCAAAGTCCATTTGAGTCTAATTAAGTGCAAGTCCAGTTTTGAGAGCTTTGATTTCATTCAGTTTTGGTCAGGCTAACATGTAAATGTAAATGCGCATTTTAAAAGTCCAGTTTTGGTTGGAAATAATGATTTATTTTTTCTCTGATGTCTAATAAACATACTCACTGTGATTCCCACAGTGTACTTTTCAGCATCCAGTTTTGCCTCCTGTGCCTGGATTCCACACTGCAGGATTTCCAGTTGTGAGAACATATTTCTGGCTGTGAATCTCCCACTGTGACGAGTTTGTGTGTGAAAAGCTGCTGAAACAGGGAGACCGAGCTTAATTTTTCACACTAATTTCAGAATTATTTTGGTATTCATGTGTAAAAGAAAAACAAAACAAAACAAAACAACCCCCCCCCCCCAAAAAAAAAAAAACCCCAAAACAAACAAAAAACAAAAAAGAAAACACTTTTCACTCGATTTACTTTTCTCTTAATGAATTGGTGCTCTAATTTGCATTTACAGGTTTGGTTTAGAAGGTTACACTAATGTAATATGTTGATGTTTTATGTAGTTTATTTATTTTCACATATCAACATTTTGCGCTAAACCAACCATCTGCTGGCATTATAATCACCTCTCATGCAAATACTTTATTTCTTAAAATGAAACAAACAAAAGCAATGACACAAACAAAATTTTCCCCTCTTCACTGTAATAATTCATTTCTGTTTCTGGCTTTATTTTAGCACACACACATGTTCACACAGAAATAGATGCACCTCTCACTAAGACCCTTCTGTTTTTCTGTGCACTGCAGAGAGCACACGCTGATCTCCCTCCCCTCCATGTTTTCATTAGTGCTGGTCTCTTAGGTCTTGGCCCTGCAACATCCATTAGCAGCTTTTATGTAGTGCATAACACGGCACACTACGATATCCTTCGCAGATGCTGATAGAATCGGAACAGGTTTTACCATTTGGAGCTTCACACTGTTGTAAGAAATGGAGCCCTCTGTTAAATAGTGGTACAGTATGTCCCAGAGGTTATTTGGAATTGGAAAAAGGAAAACGAACAATAAAACTAAGAAACTTTAAGGAAGCATCCAAACAAATTCACTGTTACAGCTTTGTAGAAACAAAAAATTGTGATGTGAACAGATAATCATGAAATATTTACAAGTGAATTATTGTTTTTATAACAGTGAAATATTCTTGCTTTAACATAGGAGTTGGTGTCATCTGAATTAAAAAGAAAGGAGTGTAAGGCTTTAATCTTATAATTTGGTTACCAGTCTTCAGAGTGCTAAAGTTCAATTAACCTAAGCTGCATCTAATTTCTTTTCTTATTTCGAACCCCACTTTTTAAAAAATCTTTTTTTTAGATCCATAAAAACCTAGTTTTCAGTTTTCATCTTTGCAAAATGAAACTAGTCTAAAAAGAGTGCAGGGTAGGCTGCATTGGATTCTGCTTTCACTACACATCTGCCATCTCAGTCTGGTTTTACAGCTCCGCAGAAGCTGATAATCTGACTATGTTGTCAGCTTGTTACATTTCTCCACTTAACCCACATGTACCACATAGCCTTTCCCCTGAGCCCCAAAGGCAGTTGGCTGTGGAGGAGCTGAGAGTCAGCTCCCTCCTGAGTTAGGCAAGAATGTACATTACGTTGCATGTGGCAGTGATGACATCCTAGCATGCTATGCTGGGGGTTGTCCGTGGATTTGGGTGTCCGTGCTGATGCTGTTGCAAATAATTGCTTCTTAGCTTGATCTGTGCTGTTTTTTTATTTATTTTTTTCTGGTTTTGTGAAAGTTGGCAGATATGCATGGCAGCCTTTTTCACTGACCAGTGAACGTGAGCTCATTTTAGTTAGCATTTTTACACACTGCGCAAAAGGCAGAATGTTTGGTTTCGAGCTTCATATGTGCATATTTTTACGCTTGGACATCAGTGAGCACAGAAGAGGAGCATGTTGCCATCCTTGACATACCCTTCTGTATTTTGCTCGCTCTTCGCAGAAACAAATCTGTCCTGATTCTTTGTGTGCAATCACAGTTTCCTATTCCCTCCTCACATTTCTCTCTTGCGCTCTCTTTTACACTCTCACACACTTGCATTCTCACATGCACACTAACCACTACCCGTGAAGCCCACTGGGGACCAATTTTTTTCCACAACCCTCCCTTTTCCTCTCACCCTTTCTCTTCTCTGTCTCACTCTGCCGACTGCTCTACAGGCACTAGGGGACTCTAGCCTGTCAGAGGGACTGGGGGAGATTGGGAAGGGGTTGCAGGGGGATGGCAGAGGTCCAGCTTGAGAGATTGAGTGCACATAATATAGCAGTCTGTGTGTTTGTATGTGTGAGGATAAGTAAGAAAGCGAGGGGGTATAGAGATGAGTTGAAAAGAGAGGGCGTTCTCTTTGTTACAGTGCATTTATTGGGCTTTTTCCACAAATCTGTGTATGTGGAAGAGGGTGGAGACAGAATGGAGAGATTCTGGAGCAATGCTTAAACCAACAGGAAAGTAGTTAATGTATTGGGACATAATAAAAAAGATCACAACATACTAGATTTAAAGATTTGGTAAGTGAAGTTCAGATGAGGATCAACATGTGACATATTGAATTTATTTAAGAAGAACAACTAAAATGCAGAAGCAGGATGTTCAAAAACACTAAACGCACCCAATAATTCAGCAGCTTATTGAGCCATCTGTAGCAGCAATATCTTAAAGTAATTATTTTCTGTTTCATAGTAAGGGGATTTGGGGCCCCTCTCCTTTACAGCATTGCTTCAGTTCGTTTAACTTTCAGGCATTCATGTATACACACTTTCATCAACCTGAGGTCTGAACTTTGGGACATTCAACACCTTGATTCTTTTCTTTAAAAAAAAAAAAAAAAGCCATTCAGTTTTAAGTTTGTTGTTGTGCTTGGGTTAATTTTCCTGTTGCATGAGCCCGTTTTAGGACAAATTTAGCTGCCTGATGGTTTGCCATTTTACTCTAGAATACCTTACTTTGCAGAGGAGTTCATGGTTTAGTTTCTATGAGGTGTTTATTTTTAATATTCTGCATGCAATGGCAACTGTCTTCAATGTTTTCCACTTTTTAACTGTGGAATGATGGACTCGAAATAGTGTGAAAAGGGCTTTATAATCTTTCCCAAACAGCAATTATTGCTTTTAATATCACTGCTGATGTCTTTCCTCTTTTGCATTGTGTTAACGTACACCTCAAAGGTACAGTGTTTTAAACTGTAGTTTTAAAGTTCGGAGGGTTCTCACCTCACTCACATTGTTTTGTCCATTCAGGGACACCGTAGTAAAAATGGTGGAACAAATATGGCAGCCTCCATGTATGTGCACCCCCAGAAAGTAGATATAAATGACTCATTCTAAGAAAATAAACAAATCACAGCTATTCTAGTGAAGCAATTACACATCAATAGAAACAAATTTTGAATTTTATACCACATTTTTCTACCATTGATCTTTGATTTTGTTACATACTGTACCTTTAATGCTCCAGACCAGAAAGCTGTCAAAGTGTCTGCTTTTATAAAGTTCACTCTTGCTGATGATCAGCCTAAGTAATTAGGATTTGTAGAAACCTGACCACTTCTTATCCTCCTCATTTCTTTAGCAGCAATAATTTACTTTTATTAGTTACTCCATGTTTTTTACCCACTGCTTCTGCATCTTGGCTGACGTTTTGGTCAATGAGTAATGACCCAGTGAGATATGTCGTGTAGTTGCTCACCAGAATTCACTTAATTCAACTAACAAGAACTGAAAAAAAAACATTTCCTTCTTTATTATGGCCTGATGCATAAAATATAAAAAATTTAAGATGGTTCACTTTGCACTTTTTTTAATCTGTATATATTACTCTTCCTGTGGTTCAGGTAATTGTCCATGAAATCACCAAAACTCAGTGCACCTGAGGTGGCAGTTTTGTTTGTGGATCACTGCATTTTTGTCTGTATAAATAAAATGAAGTGTTTCTCTGTGCATGTTCGTGATTGATCTGTCGTACTGTGCATTTATTCCATTGAAAGAAATGATCCTCGCTGGTTAACACAATGAAACTGACACAATTTTGTTTGTGAAATATAGGGGAGTGATCAATCCCATCGGGGGTGTGAAAGGGGCCGGACGGCACCCTTGCAATGTGTTTCTGTAGCTGAAGGCCACTCAAAGCCAGTTCTCTGTGTGGATGCTACAGATGAGCTGCTGTTCACTGGATCTAAAGGTACACACAAAATAAAATCTTCCTATTAGTTATGCAAAATTATATAAGTGATTATTATCTTTTTGGAAGCTCAGTGGTTTTATCCTCACTGATGTCAAACCACACATTTTCTTCCAAATATGCTCTTCAGTGTGTGGTTGTGGAGAAATGCAGCATAGATCCCAAATTATTCTAGATGCTATGTTTGTCTGTAGAACTTAAATTAAGTTTAAAAAAAAAAGAAGTCTTATATAAGTGTGGACAATTTTAGTGTTATTTGGAAAATGTGCTTTTTCACAGATTAACTTGTGCAAAGTGAGGTCATGCATTAAGTGGGGAGTTAGAGCCAGGTGGTGATTGGTTTAGCCTTATATGAAGAATATTGGCACCTTATGCAACGAAATTAGACTTTTAAATGAGTTGTACTTTTTTCTTTTATGCAACTTTAACAAAAACAAAGGTGTAAAGAACAAATCCTGTAAATGCTACCTTCAAATATTCATCTATCCATTTCACTTTATTACAATGAATCAGTTGTTTCTCCATTCATATCTTCAGAAAAGGGTGTGTTGGCTGCAATTTGCAAGAAGCTGAAACAGAATTTCAGAGTTCAAACATTACCAACCAATCTTCATGTGTTGCCTTGGTAACGGGGTGGCAGCCAGCAACATTTTATCTGAAATGGGGACTTTTCTTTCAGCTTTTCCTGTACAACAGCGTCACCTAAAAGTGCTAGCATGCAGAGTTCAGCTGGGCGTCTGTGTTATATCAGTATGGCCCTTTGCTATGAGTAGTATTGATTGTGTCCAGCTCTGCCGTCACTCTGCCTTTGACCTGTCAATGTACGTCGCACTACAAGTCAAGTGAGAGACGTTGGAATCCAATTTAAGAGCCCAGAATGATGTGATTTTAAAAATGAATGTCTCTGTGGTTCTTTCTGCTAAAGTCAATCTGGATGCAGTTTTCGTATTGGTTGGAATTCTGGTTTGAAATCCATATCAGTTTATTTCTCAACAGCTTGACGTTTCTAAATTGAAGTCACTGGCACCAGTGATCAGGTCATTGTTCATTAAGATTTTGATTCTCTCAGTCAACATGTCTATCAGAAAACCACTTATGCTCTCTTAGGTTAGTCTGGACCCAAAGCCTGATCTTATACAAGGCATGGCTAACATGTTATGGTTAATCAAAAGAATAAAATATAAATAATCTAAAGCTTCTACAAACATGTGTTTTTCCTCACAACTACTGGTTTAACTTTTTTTTTTTTTTGCTCACTGATCATCTTGTAATTGTCTCTTAGCTGTTTTAATACTTGAAACCTGGTTTATTTTAGTCATTTTTAAATGACAAAAGAAAATCACACTCCTTGTCAATCATTTAGTTGCATATGATGCATAATTTACACAATCTAAAATAGCATTTGTTTGATTGATGCTCTCATCTCACAAAGAACCAGGAACTGCAATTCCCAAAGTGCAGAAACACTGGGCTTTTTTTTGTCTCTCTGATTTAATTTCTATTTTATTTTATATGATTTTATCATCTGCCTTTCTTGTTTAAATTTGTTCAGCACTTTTGAGCAAGCATTGTTGCTTATGAATGTAACATATAAATGAACTTGAACTTTATTTTTTTTTCTTTTTTACCTACTCTAACCTTACTCTCCCCTAGATATATTTTACGAAACTCCACTAAACACAACTGTTTAGTGGAGTTTACACAACTGAGTGTTGGGTCCTTGCTTGCTGTTGAGGAATAAATTTGTATGGGTTTATAGTGAAGCATGAAGACTGGAATGTGGAGGAAAAGCTAAACGTTTTAAAATCATTCCTATTAGACCTAAAAAGATTCGGGCTTGTCCTTTTTAAGATTGCCAACATATCAAATATATTAACTAGGGCTGTCAAAAAATTGATCCTGATTAATACATTGCTTTTTTCACTTCTAGAACACATTTAGGGTTAAAGGTGTCTCACCAGGAATTCTGCATTTATCTTTACTAGACTAAACACTGAAACCCTGTCCTTACATGTCTCCCTATAGTCCTTCAACAGCTCAGTTTAGTCCAAATGTTCTAACAACTGTCCTCATTAAGCTGAAATTCAGGTCTGAGTCCTAACTACTCCCGGATGTGTAGCTTGGTTTAGCCAAGTAAAACAAAATAATGTATTTTCTGCATATAAAGAGAAAAAGGACATCTCTTGTTTGACAATAGGAATTTAGAATTTTTACACCCAAAAACATTTGATTATAAAATGGGGCTGTGAGGAAAGACTACAAACACCAACTTTGTACCAGTGTATCATGAGGGAAATTTAGTGAATGTTTCTACTTTACTCCTCCAGATCGTACCTGTAAGATGTGGAACCTGGTGACGGGGCAGGAGATTGCCACCCTCAAAGGCCACCCAAACAACGTGGTGTCAGTCAAATACTGCCCGTCCTCTGGTCTGTTCTTCTCCGTCTCTACTTCATACATCAAGGTGTGGGACATCCGTGACTCTGCTAAGTGTATCCGCACGCTTACGTAAGTTTTCCTCACTGGAATCAGCCAAAATTAACATTAATAGAAACTGCAACTGGGGAGAGATTTTATAGAGCTGATGTACTAACACCCGTTTCTGTTCAGCAACATGCTTCATGTTGCAAAATATTAATTAATCAGTGAAAAAGAAGGATTGAATGCTGCAACCTGGGTGTCATACATGATCTTTTTCCTTAAAGTCCTCCAGTCTCACGCTCTCCTAAACTGTTTTTCCTCACACCGACAGGTCATCAGGGCAGGTGGTTTCAGGGGACGCGTGCGCCGGCACGACCACCCGCACAATAACCTTTGCTCAGGGCGAGTGCCAGATAAACCAGATAGCTCTCAACCCATCAGGATCTGTGCTGTATGCTGCAGCTGGAAACATTGTTCGCATGTGGGACCTCAACAGGTACATTTATTCACTCAGTAATTTATTCAGATACAAATTTATTCATTGATTACTTAGCCAGTTACAGACTTAAGTACGCAGTCAGTCATTTGTGGATTAAAAATATTCATTACTTCTTTCACTGACTTATGTTTAGTCGTAGATTCATGAATAGTTCAGTCATGGACTTATTAACATCTGGCAGGGGGGAATTTAAAAAGTTGTCAACAAAGAGTGAAGAAACCCAGACTTGGTGATTTAAAGCATAGCCAAGAGAATGTTTTCCACGAGGAGCCGGTTTTTTGGCATCTCATAACACCATGTTTGCCTCAGTTTTTTGTGCTTCTGGAATGACATCATTAACAGATTGGACCAGACAGTTTACGCTGAGGGGCTCCAAACTATTTAATGATGCGTACGAACCCTCCAGAAATGAAAAATGAATGTATTAAGCACTTCTTCATCCCCTCTGCCTGTGGCATTGCTGTGTCTCAGTGGTTTTACTTGACTTGAGAGAAGGAAAGTGATTTCATTTAGCGACACAGACACCTTGAAAATCTGATTCTTGTGAGTAATGCATTTCACAGACCTTTGCTTCACCTCCTGACGCTGGGTGTGTTTGTGTGTGTGTGTAGGATGCAAGCAACGGGGAAGCTGACAGGCCACATTGGCTCTGTCATGTGCCTGACAGTGGGACAGTCTCTGCTGGGCAAAGATCACGTTATCACTGGCTCCAAAGACCATTACGTTAAGGTATTAGACGCACGTGTTTAGATTATATCTGAGTGTCAGATTCAAGCTAATATCCTCATGATGAGTGGAACGAATGCCTTATCTTTCTATCCTTTCCTCAGGTGTTTGATGTGGCAGAGGGAACTCTGGGTAATGTCGGTCCAGCTCATAATTTTGAGCCTCCACACTATGACGGCATCGAGTGTTTAGCGGTTCAGGGAGACGTGCTGTTCAGTGGGTCGAGAGACAACGGCATCAAGAAATGGGAACTGGGGCAGCAGGAGCTCACACAGGTGTGTTGTTGCTCTTATTTGGCTGAACAAAAAGAAGAATGGGTTCTTTAAGTTCTTTTTGAAAAGCACTACATAAATCTGATTTATTATTATTATTATTTATGTGAATGTAGAGTTTATAAAGTTTCTTCTTGACATTATTGTGCACAGGCTTGTACGGTCAATATTCTGAAAGGCAATTTGTGATCTCTTGGCCCTCATCATCTGCAGGGCAGAATGACACTTTCCCATGTAGTCTGGAGAGCAGAAAAAGTACAAGCGAGCTACTTTGGTTGATAATTTCAATAAGATCTGTCTTATTAGTTCTGATGGTGAATTTACAGAACTCTTTCACTGCATCTGTTTTGGTATTATTGATGAAAAGAAAATTGGCTGTAAACAAGTGAAGTCAGAGAGATGCTTTTCTCTGTTATTCATCTGATTATAACTAGGGATGTCTGATATTATCGGCTGATATCGGCATTAAAATGTGATATTGGAAAATATCGGTAGGGATGTCCCGATCCGATCACGTGATCGGAAATCGGGCCCGATCACTTGATTTCAGACTCGATCGGAATCGGCTGTTACATCCCGATCAGGGATCGGTTAAGTGTTTCCTTTACACTGACATGGCAGCAGCGGGCTGCCCCTCTCTTTGGCCTGAGATGCATCTCTTTTTCCTCTGCGTGGTTTTCTTGTCAGTTACGCTTTTATGACCAGCGGTTGGTTTGATTCTGCCTCAAATGAACCGCCCCGTCCTGCAGGCAGCTCAGTGCTGTATACAGCATCACAGGGCGGTACAGGAGTTTAAATGTAACGCACCAGCGGCCTGTTCTTTCAGACGTAACTACAGTGAAGGCGGCTGTAGCGCTGAACTGATGGTGCGTTCCAGTTATCTCGGGATTCCGAGCAGACGCGAGTTGGTGACGTCGTTACCAGTTATTTTGCGTTCCAGTTGCACCAACTCGGGAAAAGATAGAAATCTCCAAAACAGCCTATTTGTGATCTAGAACAGCTAGAAAATAACACATTTCTAGCTAGAAAAATAGTAGACGTTATAACAATGTTACCATGATAACAACAGCTAATATCAGTGTATTTGTTCAATAAACACAACACATAATCACACTGTGTTTTAAAGAAAAAAACACCGCCATGAGACAGTAAAATTCAATAACAATTCAGTGCTGTTTACACTTGGAAATTATGATCAGAAAATCTCTTATATAGAAGTTTAATAGACACAACAATGGTGCTGGACGCCGCCATCTTTAAATTTACAATCTCAGGGTCCTCTGCAAATTACGAGCTCGTATCTCGGAAAAACAAGTTCATCACGTCAAACGAGTTCCGAGACAACTTGAATGCACGATGAGCCGCACCCGCGTTTAGAAAAGTTTGATCCATTAATCAAAGCATACGACTTAATGTGTAACACATGGTTCATATTTAGCGAAGCAACGCGACAATGTGCTGGCTTAATGTTAGTGTTACAGCGCGTGCATCACTGCGGATTTGACAGGGCTGCTGCTGTGTGACGTGACCCGCGACAGAGTGACAGAAAAAAGAAAAGAATGCTGCTTAAACTTTGTTTGCCATTACTGAACGGGGTATAACCGGAGCACACATTACATTAGGCCTATCTGTTGTTTCACAGTTTATTTAAAATCAAGTGTGTTGGTTTTATTTGCTGTCCTACAGATAAATCATAATTTGTTCCCAAGCTTCAGAGAAATGGAGAAATAACCAAATAGTTTCCTTCGTGATTTCCACATACATGCATAAATGATCAATTCCTCATTAATTTGATGTTAGTTTGGTGTACAAATGTATGCTAAGTATGCTAAATTTTCTTTTTAAAATGTGGTTGGAAGAATGTAGGATTGATTAGAGGAGGTGCCATAATAAAGTAAAATAAAAATAAATAAAAGGAAAAAATATAACAAATATGACACCTCCTGATTCCCCAATTCCACTTTTAAGCTATTAGGATTCAGAATCAGATTAGGCTAATGTCTTGATGACCCCACCACTGCTGTAGGGGAAAAAAATGTATCTGTCTTTCTGTATCTGTATCCTCAAAATCAAATGACTCACACTCAGAATCGGGGCAAAAAACCCCTGATCGGGACATCTCTAAATATCCATATATTATCCATCCGTCCATCCATATAAAATAGGGTTTTTCTGGTTGATATTTTTTTAACTAACGAAATCTCGCAGGATCTTGTTCCGTTACAAAGTATCACAAGATTTTGTTCCATTAGCACCGGTCCATCATGTAGAAAAGTCCCTTCTATTCTGGAAGAACTTCATATCCCAGCATTCCTTTTCGAGGAATACGACTACTGTGCAGCTGGTGCTAACTGACTTGTTTTGAATCTGCTTATAATATGTCTGGTTTTCAGTTGTTGCTTAAGTTACCAAGGTGTCAGAAACATTATAATTAGCCACATGTTGGCTAGTACCTGCTGGTATCTGATATATGGCAGCAGATGTCCAAAATGAACATGTCTGGCTGATTTAAGGCTATTTTTGGGATCTTTGCTCTCAGAGTGGAATATAGTTGTATTTCTGAAAATATGAGAGATCCAACTTCACTGTTGTTTGCATATATCTGTCCTGGTTAATATCGGAAATGGAAAATTAAGAGTTTGACAATATCGGATATTGGTAAAAAAGCCAATATCAAACATCCGTAATTATAACCAAATTTGACATCAGAGTACAAGATAGTGCCTTGTTTTTTGTCATTTCATTAAATGGACAGTTAACAATAACAATGATAAATTGATATCTGAAAAATCTGTTTGTTACTAAACCAATAATTTAAACAAGTTTGTTCAGCCTCTCAGAACTTCAGTCACCGAGTCTGCATCTTCTTCTTGTAATGTTGCTATTTATCACAATAAATCCATGACAACAGCACAGCAGCTGCAAAATAACTCCATAAATGACGGAAATGAATTTGATAGAGAAAGCGCAAGTTGTCATAAGCTGGGTAGCTAATATATCACTGCCTGATTGATGTCAGTGGGATGGAGACGTCAGTTTCTGCTGATTGGGTCGGTTGAGACTAAACATTTCCTTGTAATACCATTTGGGAGAAAATTAATCTAGTGTTAAGCTAAAATGAATGAAGGGGAATTAAACAGGTCAGTTAGTTGTAGCCTGAACAGAAGGAAGAAAAAAAATCACTGAAATGCACTCATGCCAGAGGAATAATTAACATTTTCCTCAGTTATTGCTGAAATTGGACATGCCTACTTAGACTGAAGTTAAACTTGGAGGAGATTGTAGTTGTTATTTTTAACTTGCAAATTCCGGTTCTGGTCAGACACGCATTCTCCATGCTTAAACTTGTGGGGACTTTATTTTAGTTCTTATTTGAATCTGGCTCAGCAATGACAGTGAAATGCTGTGTTGCCAGTTGAGCACTCACTCCACGGGCAGCTTCCTGCCCTCCGAGTGCTCCCTTCATGTCTTCTCTAGCCAGAGTGCTTGCACTGTGGAGGGAGTCAACAGTGTGTCGTCATGTGTAATGTGGCAGTAAAGCAGTATGTCAACAGCGGGGTGTCGGAGCTCGCTCACACCACAGCTGCAGGTACTGGTAGAGAAAGTTATCCAGTGTGTCTTTGTGTGGGTTTGCTGAATTCTGTGGCATCTCTTGTGTATACTCTGTTGCCTGCATAAGTTAATAATGCATAATAATACAGCTCGTGGGTGGATCTGGCGTGCTCATTTGCATACACAGTACTTTCTGAAGTTGTTTTGCATAACTTCTGTTTCGCCTTTGTTTATCCGAACAGACAAAACCAGAGCACTTGAAATGATCTTTTCCTTTCAAAGACACAATTGAGTCTGTTGAGTCTTTGTGCAGACTATGGTGTATGACCTTAACCTCATTTGTGAAGTAGCCAACACAATCCATTTTACAGCCTCTCTAACTCAGTAGTCTCTGTCTAATTATGTAATAGGATCAAATCGTGGCTTGGGGTATAATAGAATATATTACAGTAGACTCTGAAACGATGCCTTGTCCGGGACTGGTGCTGTTAGCTGCTCTGCTCAGACCACTTCCACAAAATGCATACTCTGTAGTGTTTTTTCCTTGAGGGCTATGTGAAGTAATCTCTTTATAACTACTGTACACTGCAGTTTACTGATTCCCACTTGCATTATAAAAAATCTAATACAGCTTACAAAGCAATTTCAAGTGTGTGCATTTTCAAGGCTTTATTGAGGCTTGGACAACTGTTGTTGCTCTCTACACATTTTCACCTTCATGTAGGAAATTGTTACAGATAATGTTGATATCTGTGAGTCCCAGGAACAGTCTTTGTTGCATTATATTCCTTAACCTTACTCTGTAGCTTCTGTCCCCACATGACCACCTCAACCCGGTTATTATACACCACATCTGCCTTTTATTCCAGAAGCTGTTGACAGCACTTATGGACCTTTTATAATAACCTATAATTCTGAATGAATGCAACCCAAAAATGATCAGATTTTGACACAAATCTGAAAATTGGATAATGAGAACATAATTAAACAAATCAGACAATGATAACTCACTAGTTTATTTATTCAGGAAAATGATTCAGTGTTACAGATAGGTGAGAGAAGGATGTGAATCTTTGCTATTGGTATCTGACGTGTCCTTCCACAACATTTCTCTTGAATTCAAGTCATGACTTTAAATTATTCTGACCATTCGGTGGAGCAACTTTTCTTTTTGATGGGACTCAGTTCACAGATGGAAGTCCTGATATTTTACTCTTAGTATTTGCCAGTATCATCCATAATTGTTCTACTAATAACGATGAATTGCCCAACATAAGAAAAGCACCACATCATGATGCTACCTCCACCATGTTTTACAGATAGGGCAGGGGTCGGCAACCCAAAATGTTCAGAGAGCCATATTGGACCAAAAAAACGAAAAACAAATCTGTCTGGAGCCGCAAAAATGTAAAAGTCTTAAATAAGCCGGTCGGCAACCTGTTTCAGCCAAACAGCCTTTTAGACCCGTTTCCTACAATAAAGAAAAAAACACTGGAGCATCAACTGACTTTTAACATTGATAATTAAATAAAACTTTAACGCTATAGCCTATGTGTTGCATTTAACATAAAAACGAGAAAACGAAATCACATTTCTGCATCCAGCAAAAAAACATTTTAAACTAAAAAAGAGAAAAGACGTCGGGTTGAAGGTCACTTAAAAAAAAAAAAAAAAACTATTTTAGTTGTTGTATTTATGTAGGATGGAAAAAGACGCAGCTTTAATAATCTACCAGCAGCAAACCAAACACGCTGTCCTGTCTGCGCCGTTATCCTTTTACGGGCGCGTGCAGTAAGCGGTCTGCCCGAAAAATGAAATTACTGTTTCACAAAATATGAACATAGCTACGCAAAATAATCTGGTCAGCAGTGAAAACAAATGAATCTGCCCACGCAGCGCTGAACATGCTCAGTGCATCAGACACTTTTCTTCTCTATCGTCGGCCTACCTGGCTGGAGAAGTGATCAAAGCGCAGCATGACAGGGTCGGAGTGGACAAATAAGCTTTTGCTCGTTTATTATTCACTTTAAATGCCAGAACTGCAGCAACAGCGCAACAGAGACGCTCCGCTGTGAGGCGTTCGTGGGATAGTGCGCCAGGAGGAAAGTTCAGCGCTCCGCGGCACGTCCACGCTCAGTGATATTCTTTGTTTGTAATTGATTCCGTTTTTAATGTTTAATTCCGTGATTGCTGATTCAATAGGGCTGTATCATGCTATGCTGCACAATAGCGGCACGTGAGCATGAAGTGCAGTTATTAACACTGATTGGCTGCGTAAAGGTTTGTGAGACGCATCGTAGCGTGCTGGACAGTTACTCGCCGTTTTACTGCAGTTACCTGCTTGTTGCACCTGACACTTAATGGGCTGCTTTGCAAAATGGTAAAATATAAATTATGTCTTAATTTTAATAGTTGAGTTGGATTTTATTTCACGTGCTGCATTTGCAGTGCTCGGAGAACTCGGGAAAATTGCGCAACTGTACATGAATCCCTCAGAGGGATCATCATAATCCTCAAATTTAGAATAAGATAAGAAACTTTATTGTCTCTCAAGGGGACATTTGTCTTGGTCTTTTAGAATCACATTATTAAAGTGAACCAACCAAAATACAATACACTTTAGTAGAATAGTCATTAATTCATTTTCCAATGCCAGGGAGCCGCAACAGAGGGACTAAAGAGCCGCATGCGGCTCCGGAGCCGCGGGTTGCCGACCCCTGAGATAGGGTAAAGAATGCACTATTGTGGGTAAGTGCTGACCCGAATGGAATACTACACTTACCAGAGGTGACAGACTGGCATTGATGGCTAATGTGTGATAACTCTACTGAGCCGGTATAACCGTAGCCTCAAACGAATTACCAGATCCATAACTGTCATCAGGGAGTGAACAGCTTCGTAGCATGCCCCAATATACATTAATTATATCTGAATGATTTCATGAAAGTTACTTACATCTGTGCAATAGAGCCTCCACGGCAGCAGGGGTTGCCACTGCTTTGTTCTCTGCTATTTTTCAGACCTCAAAACAGTTCGAAAGTCCCGCCTCTTCCACTATGTCAGCAAGATGGCGTCCGTTTAGTGTGAGAAGTGTGCTTCGTTTCGCACTGCTTTTTATGCCCTTCTTAGGGCAACATCCGGGTAATTTCAAAGCACTGAATTTTAGCTTAAATGGCAGTGTGAACACACTACACTCTCAAAGATAATGTTTGAAGTGCTCAAGTGTGCGTATTGAGACACACCCTGAGTCTGCCAGGCAGACTCAGAAGTGTTGCTGCAGGGAGAATGTTTATCTAACAAGAAATGGGAAGAAAACTGATAATAAAGTCCAGATGTTGATCCAGGGGGCAAGGCAAAAGAGCTAGGTCACAGCTGGACAGAAAGAAGTCCAGAGGAAATCCAAGGGGTCAGGCAAAAGGACAAGATCAAGACAGGCGAAGGCCTCGGCTGGGCAGGCAGAAGTCCTGGAGGAAAATCCAAGGAGCAAGACAAAAGGATGGTCCAAGGGCAGGAAAAAGGGTCAGAATTACTTTGGCATGAAAACTGTGACAAGGATGCTGGATTGCTGTGCAAATGACTCAATCTAGTACTGGAGGGATGAGAAGAGGGAACTTAAGTTGCAGCAAAGACAGGCGAGTAGTGTGAGGGTAATTGGCAGGCACAGGTGCTACCAATCAATCAGGAGCCAGAGCACCATTTTTTTTTTTTTTTTTATGTTGAACGGGAATGCTATGTTGACTGTATATTTATCTATATTATTTATGACTGTAATTTGTTGATACTTTTAATGCACTGACTTTCGGGCACTTTTTAAATTTTGTTGTACTTGTTGACAGTAAAGGACTACTCTGTTCTATAACATTACAAATTTATATACATATATATATATATATATATATATATGTATATGTGTATATAAATATATTTATATATAAAATATATAATATAAATTTATTTATTTGACGACTCCCCTGGTTCGTTCTTGCGATCGACATGATCAGCTTGAGAAGGCTGGTCCAATCTACCCTGGTACACCAGCCTGACCAGCGCCATGTATGAGATAAATGGCAAGACCTGCCGTATATCTCATACATGGCGTTGGGCAGGCTGCTGTACCAGGCTAGGTCCAATCTGTTTCCATTTTCCAACAGCCTTCTTTCTCCTCATTGTCATGTTTAGGAAACTGTGGATGGAACAAACAAGTCTAATGGTGGACTCTGCCTAATGAAGCTGATGCGATAGAGGACTTTGTTGTCAAGAAGTTATCCTTGGTTCCCTAGAGAGATATTAGTCAATCCTGAGAAGTCTCATGGTGGTCTTGGGTTTCTACTGCTCCACCATCTACATCTGTTTGGCTGTGAATTTGTGAGGTCAAAACTCATAAGAGGTTATTTTGATGATGAACATCAACAGCTATTTCACAGAGGTCCTTAAAAATGTCCCTCAAAGATGCAACAGTACACTTAATCAGACTTCAACAAACACATTTTTTACATTTCCTACTCAGATTTGGATCATTTTCACTTCTAAATAAATGGATTATGTCTTTGTATTAAACTGACCTACCTTTCTGAACCTGATGATAGCTTATGTATATATGCAGACATATACAAACCTTGAAATGCCTCTTATTATTTTAATTTCACTGATATTCAAAGTCTAATACTCAAATAAATAGCAGAAGTATTTATGCACTTAATGCAGAAGAGAAAATGTCTCATGTCTCAATAGGTGACAGTAGCCTTTGATGGTGGTTGAAGCTGAAAGACAGTCATGTGGGAAACGGAGTGCAGTGTTGCATAACCAGCCATCACAGCCTTGCTGACAGTACAGAGGAGACAATCATCTCGTCGTTTTTATGAATTTTTATATTGTTTTGGAATTTACTGTAACATTGAAATGCAGTCAATAATGAATAAGATTTGAAAGACTAGGAAAGTAAAACCTGAAAAGAACCTCAGCAATCATCCAATGCTGACATTTTATGTGGATTTGACTGTTTCAGGGTGTAAACAGGATGATTTGCTTCATCAAATCTTGTTTATAAGATGTCATACTGATGCAGTGCATCTGACTTTATGTGAGCAGCGTGAATCCACACACCTTTTCTTCAGTCAGCTCTGTAGTCTAATAAATAGCTGCATCAGTGAACACAATTTCTGTCCATCACGATCAGTTTGTGTCAACACCCCGCCAAAAAACTTTTTCAGTTGCTCTGTTTAAAAAATGGACCATTATTTATTCTAGACACTCTGATTGCAGCACAAAATGACGAGTTACGAGAAAATTATAACGGTGTGGATAATGTCATACGCAATAGCGAAAGTGATCACAACTCAGACTTAACAAAAAAAAAAGATATGAAGCTTGTTTTGATTTAACATTATCTTGATTTAAGTGACGGTTTGTTTTTCTGTAGAGAAAGCCGGATTTTATTACAACTGTTGTTTAGATTGTGATGAATATTGCTGAGTTGTAGATACACAAATGTCACCAGAAACAATGGAAAACACTTTTTTTTTTGTTTTTTTGCTTTGTCATCGTGCAGAATTATGTGTGGGCTGATGAGAAAAAATAATTAAATCCATTTTAAATGATTCTGAAAAAAATGGGAAAACTTGAGTTATTTGAATTATAAAAAAATGAATGAAAGTAACAAGAGTAGCCAGTAAAACACAGCATGAAAACATAGATTAGCATAATAAAAGGTATCTTCCTGTGCATGTGTTCCACGGCTCAGAGCTGAATTAATGTGCAGCCCAGTTGGCTGAGGTACATGGAATAATAGAACAGCATTAAAACCGAAACTGTGGGAGTCATAAAAGTTTGATAAATCCCTGCATAAAATTTGGATTGCTCTTTGTATGTTTGCTCTGGATTTTAAATAATTAGAATTGCTGAACTGATTATAGTAATTTATAACGGATGTGGTTGCCTCCATATTAAAATGTCTCTTTAATTCATATGCAAATGTGGTTTTAAAAAGCATGATATCCAGTCAGGAGCCCTTACAACGATGTCATCAGTCACAGTTTGTACCTCGCAGGTGAAGAATGAAGCTAAAAAGAGTCGCCAGACTTATTCAAACATGCACACACCAACAGAAAAAAGAAAAAAAAATCGAAAAATTTGGTTAACTACAATACGCTGTTTCGTAAAGTATGCAAAGTTGGATATCACATGGGTTATAGCCGCCTGCAGGGTCAAGATTACCCTTAAATGAACCTTCACAAGCAGTTGTTTTATCATCTAAAAAAATAACTGAGGAACATCTGACTCATCTAACAAATTAATTTAGCCGCAAGCTCCGTGTTCTGTTGTCCTGTAAAAGCAAGCCTCACATTGATGTGACTTGTAAACATTAAACAGAAAATTCTCAGCTCATGAATCCTGTTTAGTCCGTTGTAAAATGCAGAGCGCACTGACACACAATCTAAGAATAGCTACAGCATTGAATCTAAAAACAGTCTCTAAGTGAGTTTCAACCAGACTTGTACTTTTATGTTGCCGGGCAACGATATAGCTCACTTTTCATTCAGGGAATTTGCTGGGCTACTGATGATTATTTAGATCCATTAGAAAGACATTGAACACGAATGAATGTTTGTATGCTGTTATTTAAAGAATGCAGAATCCCAGATGGGTCACATGGAACTGGATGGGTGTTTGGTTTATTTATTTTATTTTTTTGCATGCTTAACAGAAAGTAAAACATTTTTTTCCACTCAGAATTGTTCTCTGCCCTGACTTCACAGCAAATCCCAAACGCTCACAAGGACTGGGTGTGCGCCCTGGCATATGTACCTGGTCGGCCCATGCTGCTGAGCGCCTGTAGGGGCGGCATGCTGAAGGTGTGGAACGTGGACAACTTCACACCTATAGGAGAGGTCAGAGGTCACGACAGCCCCATCAATGCTATTTGCACCAACTCGAAACAGATCTTCACTGCTTCCAGGTAAATTTGAAGAGAAAAGATAAAAGGCTAAAAGTGTGCCCTTTTCATTGTTGTGTAGAGCAGAAATTATGTTGTTTTGTAACTACAGCATACAGAGATTAATTTGTAAAAGGTTAGTTCTTTGAAGTAGTACCTATCTGGAGGTTTGCTTAGAGGAAGAGTACAAAAAAAACTTCAAAGAATACTGCAGAGGATTATAGAAGGGCTTTGAAAGTTGAGAGCCAAACTTGATTTTTTTTTAAGTTGGTTAAGTTGAGACTTATAGTAACTAACTGGCCTTTACCAAACAAACAAACCTTTTTAAAATCTAAAATAATGATCATTATTGTAAGTAATTATTAATCATGAATTGCTCTGAGGCTTTTCCAACTGAGGGATTTAGTTTTTGTGTCCTATTGAAACATTTTACTTCCCACTTCTCAGTCAGCTTTTTGGCTTTAACTGAAGTGGACTAACTTCCCTCTGCTTCCCGTCCTGTCCGGCTCTCCTGTTTCATCACATCTTAGCCTTAATCATCTCTTGGTCTTCCATCTTCTCCATGGGAAAATGTTTCCTTTTGATTGGACTCTCAAACTTTGCCTTCCTCCTCTCACCCTGCCCTGCCTCTTCTTCCTCTTCCTCCTCTTCCTCCTCTGCCCCACCTCCCTGTCCTGCCGATCCAATCCCAGTGACTGCAGGGTGAAGCTGTGGAACTATGTGCCAGGCTTGACCCCGTGTCTTCCTCGTCGCGTCCTGGCCATCAAGGGCCGAGCCACCAGCCTCCCATGATTGCCCACTTTCTGCTCACCACCCCTACTCTCCTCTGGTACTCTCTCAACCAATCATTTTCCCTCCTTGCTATTCATATTTTCCCAACTTGGAATAATTGTATTCTTTACCTTGATGGGTAGTATCTCCCATTTCCCCCCCCCTCTTTCTTTTCTATTCCTTTAAAAAAAAGAAGAAATATTTCAGTTCCACTTCTGTAGCTACAGTTTTTCTTGTTTTGTCTTTACTCATGCTGCTCTGTTTGGCACCATTTAGCCTCAGTGTTTTCCTTTTAAACTTTCATCATGGTTACTGGTTCATTTTAAGATCACTGCCCCCTCTAAGGCAAACATCTTTTCCTCTGACTGCTCTGCTCTGAATAATAATTTTGCTTGCATGTTTTCTATTTAAATTTGCCTACTGTGCTTGTTTTAAATTATATTTTTGCAAAACCACAGGTTGTAGTTTTTAGGGATAAAGTGAATGAGATAATAACTTGTCGGAGAGGATTAGTTTTCCAGGATGGTTGATTCTTTTATTTGCGATGTATTTTGGCCTCTAGTTTTAGCTTTATGTTTAGCGTACAGATATACAAATAGTTCTGTAAATGCATTCATGGCAAGAAAGCCAGAAGTACGTTTCTCAGAAAGCCACTCAGTAGTCATGAACCGTCTGCAAAGTAGAGCCTCCTCGGTGAGCTTTTCTCATGTGCATGAACTAATTCATTAATGGAAAGTGGATTTACACCATGACAACGTGCAAATAAACCATACGGGACTTTTCAGTGAGGTTGGAGGGATGCTACTGACACAGTGGAGAAAATTCTTTATGAAGTGTGTTTGTGTGTGGGCATGTATGTTTGAGAAAAGCACTTTGAAGTCAATGTCTTTGTGATGCATCTGATGTACAATGAGTTGCACTGAGGGAGGTTTACCTGATTGATGTTCTGTTATTTTCTCCCTTTGTTGCGCTCTTCTGATTTTTTTTTTCTCTCTCTCTTTCCTTCTGCAGTGACAAGACGGTGAAGATCTGGCTGTCAAAGGTGTGGAGGAAGAGGTGAGAAGCGAAGTGACAGTGGATCCTTACTCGGCCATTTTGCTGCAACTTCAGCTGCTCTTCGGTGACCTGCTCACTTCCAGTGACAAGATGAGAGATTAAAATCAGTTTTCGAGGCAATCAAGGCGTGGATCGTGTAGTTTGAAAAGAAAAAAAGATGCCTTTCACCGTAGGTTTTTTTTTTTAACTGCCATTTTTGAAAGTGCCATTCAGGTGTGGTGCTACTTGGAAAAGATAAAGTGCATCTGTCAGGGAGGGGGTGAAACACCAGGCATAACCATTTCTCACCTGATTTGAAAACTACCGCCTGCAGCCTGGTTTTAAATGAAAGTGTCCTTCTGTTCTTTAGCCGAGATTTCAGACAGCGAGAGGATGAATCTGCTCACATATCTGTTGGACTTGCAGGACCGTCTCTCGTGGTTGTGGCTGTCCGGATTCTGAACACACTGGATAATCATGTTGTGTAATTGCTGATCTTGGCTTAGACATCACTGGAAAATTACACAAACGAACATCTCTTAATATTTTTTTTTTCCAGTATAAGACTGAAACGTTATCGCGTTCTGCAAATTGATTTGAATTATTTTTGTTTATTTATTTTTTCCCCTACCTCATTTGTGTTGGACGTTAGCATGAGGAGGGAGGGAACATCTTTACGGGTCTCTGTGTACAAACACTTGGTGCTTTAGGTTTGGAAGTTATTTGTTGCCAGCCTCTTCATCTCAATGTGGATGTGTCCTCTGTGGCCCGCCGACCGTCTGGCTGCTGACCTCGCTGACAGGATAGCACACGACCAGCAGCACAACCAAGGCGGTGCTGCTCTCGGAGGACCTGACTGGAAAATCTTCTCTTCTCTGTAAGGTGCTAACTGCAGTTGAAGGAAGAAAACACCTGTGCAGGTGCTGATGATGCCAACAGTAGAAGAGCACTGAGGCCAAAGTGCCAGACTGTATCATCACTCTACAGTGTGGGGCTCATACCTGCCATTTATCCTTCAAACAAATGGTAACAGGTGCTCCTAAGTTTCCCTCTGCCTGTTTTCATCTCCACTCTGATCTTTAAGGTTAAGCGTCAGACTGACCAGCCTTACAAAAGGAGTCCACCTCCTTCTCGCTTACTGAACTTCTCTTGGAAGGCAATTTAATTAGATCTCAGCTCCACCAGCTGCTTTTCAGGCAAGATTACTTGGGTGAAAGTAGGTCATCACTGAGAGGGATTCTCGCTCTCTTTCTCCTTTTTCATTTATTTATTTATTTTTTTTAAATTTAAAATCCCAATTTTCTCCCACCCACTATTTAGCTGCTACACTTACTGGCAGGAATCAACTTCCTGTTCCCGTGCACTGACGCACAAATTTGTTTATGTGCTAGATTATGTGTGTTGGCAACACACACATGCACAAATGCATAAACACAAGATCTTAGTGGATGTTCCGGTAATCCGTCTTGTCTGATAGGTCTTGGCATCCCTCTCTGTGTTGATTTAGTGTCTCTTTAATGAAAGAAATTCAGCCTTCCACTGACGCACACACAAGCACACACACCTGCAGGCAATAGCAAGTCTTAAAAGTCAGCTCAATTATCTTTTTTATTGTTTGACACATCCAAATGCTGAAAATAGCTTCACATCACTTCATGAACACGGGCTTTTCATTTAACATTCCAAAATAAACGAGCTGGATTTTTTTCCAGCTCCTTTTCGCGCAGATGTCTTAACGTTTGATGAAAAACCCAATTCATGTCTGGATCACAGTTTAGTTTTAATGGGCTCAGCAATATCGCTCCCACTTTTGAAAGAAGTCATATTTTGCTGATTTAGTGCACTTTCACTCTTAAAAGACCCAGAGATGTTCAGTATGTAGTTGAATCAAACGATGCTTGGATCACAAAACAGCTTTTAAAAGGGGTTGAAAGTTGAAAACTACTTTTAACAAAAGATTTTTTCTTTTCTTTTTTTTAGATAAATAAACTGATCTAATAAATATTCTGCTGCTGTTTTCATGTGTCCAACATGAGTCCGAAGCTGCTTAAACTCGCCAAAAGTAATTTTAGGGGTTTTGACGTTCTGTGGGGAAGTTGGCGAATAGTTGTGAATGCAAACACGTTGATGGTGTTAATCAGATGATGCATTCTCTGAAGTTATAGTTTGGTATTATTAGAAACTCAGGTAAAGTTGAAGGATGATTTTAGTCATAATTTAGTCATAACTTGACCCTGTGAATTCAGCTAGCTTTTTGAATTGACCAAATGCCTTGTAAGTGAAGGTTTTTGTTTGTTTCTTTGCTTTTAACTTTGGATAAAAAATGGTACTATCAGTGCTTCAGCCCCTTTTGTAAAATACTCTTTTCCATGTTCTTGCTTTTGCATTTTATTCCCTTTACTTCTTATCCTTGTACTGTGCTTTTGTGTATAAAATGTACACATTTTAGATTACATCTTCCTAATCTGGCCAAAGCTGAACGCCTTGCAACTCTTAAGAAGATGTGCACTGATTTTTGACCATAATTACTTGTTTAAAGTATGTATAATATGCTCTGTATAGTAGTTTGCCTATAAGACTGGAGCAACTGGTAAAAAATGTGGTCAGCGGGGAAATTAACTTCCATAACATCCCTGGTTCTGTACTTTGACCTCAAATCCACTGGGCCCTTTTCTGTATTTATATGTGCCAATTAACCAAACTGACCCTGCTCTCCACCTCAGCGATTTTTCAAGTGGAAATACTGCACAGACAGGCTTCATTTGTTTTTTCACTCCTCCACTCTTACTTATTGTTAGAGAAGATTACGTAGTGCTGTAGCTTTAGGCACTCTCTTGTGCCCTGCGCTTGTACGTCTGCTCATGGATGAGTAATGCCAGTAGTGCTGATCAGTTGATTGGATAGCTTGAAATCTTACAGTTCACTGGGTGAGTCATTTGTCTTTGTATTGCCAAATTCAAGTAACACCTAAGTAGATTTGCTCTCAAAATCTTAAAGGGGTGTGGTCATTTTTTTTTCTGGATCCAGTAGCATTGACAGTTATAATAAAAACATGAAGTGTGCTTCACAAAATCCGCTTAACAGGAAAAGTTACTATGACCACGCAGAAGCCATAAGATATTTCCTGGTTTTTGTTCACCAGTTGCCTCAAGCTCTGTGACCTATACTTCAACCTGCGTCAGCACCACTCCATTACTTGATGATGTTGTAAATAGTTGTTTCATACCTTTTTTAAATGTAACAGAGGAAATGCAGTTGAGGTTTACAGATTTTTTCTCAGCAGCTGGCCTCGCTTTGATCTCTGAAAGTTAGGATTTAAATGCACTTTGGAAAGCAAACACTGCTGTGAACAGTCTACACTTTGCTGTTTTCCAAATATGAATTAAGCCATGTTTTAGAGTTAGTTTTAAAAATTATTTTCGGTTTTCAAAAGAGCGTCAGCAACCTGATACTGAACTGAAAAAGCATCTGTTTAGATCTACAGTAGGGTTAGAAATCAGTCATATCAATGTTTCTGCTCTTACGCTATATAAGATAATAGTTCAGAAAAAAGACTCCTGCCTTTCAATTTCCCTTTGACAGTACCTGAAAAATAAGAATGTTGACTTTAGCATAGCAGCATGCAAACTTTTGTAGATGCACAGGAGTTTTGTTTTTTTTTTTTCTCTGGTTGTCTGCTGGCATTCAAGTGTTTTTATTACTATTACTGACCACAAACATGTCATACAGTATATAGCTACACATGAAACTGTCTACTACACTTACAGTACAAATTGATTTGTATAAAGCTGTGGTTTATCATGTGCAGAATACACAAAAAGTCTAAATCTCCTGTATGACTGAAAATACAGGATTAGCTTATGGTACGGATATTAGAAAAAAAAAAACTCTTCAATGGAACAATCTACCTCGCCTTGTTTCCTATAATGTGCAGGATTGGTGGACAGCAACATCCTTGTCTCTTGGTTAATGTTCATGTTTAGTAAAAATCTTTAATATTTGTCCTTTTTTCTCTCTTTCTCTTTTTTAAATGATGCACACAGTATTGGCCCGGCCTGCCTAATTAACCAGTTTGCACAGTTTGTCAGTAGCATGTAGTAGGCAGTTTCAGATACTTGTGTGTATGAAAATATTCAACACTGGTGCCCAGTATTACAAAGAAAACATCATGGTAACAATAATGAATACAGCTTCATGGAAGGTAACGATAAATTTATCATTTGCTATCCCTCACCACCCTGTGATTGATAGATTTGAAGCCTCGCATTCACAAAGCACATTTGGCCTCTTATAGTAGCTGTAAAAAAAAAAGAAGTAAATGTTAAGTATAAGCAAGCATCACTCTATTTGCAAGAGATGTTACTTTTAACAGAGAAGATATGAGTTTCCTTTTTGTAAGTTCCAACCAACTTGATAATGAGATTAAAACTGCTGTTGGTACTTTTTAAAGTATAAGCTAGTTTTTACATTGATATAGGAAGACGTTTATACAGCAGCAAGCTCATTGTGGTTATATTTGGACCTGTACACAATATTTCAACATGTTTTGAAATAAGCTTTAAATGGGCTGCCAAACTGGTTACATTTGCTAAACTGTGATTGGTCACTTTCTGTCTGAGGGGGTGTGGTATAACAAATGGGTAATTGGCGAAATTTAAAATTGCACCAATTTTCAGATGTTTTCAGCAGAGAACCACAGAACACATGTGGAGTCAAACTGCCAGACAGATTGTCTTTTACCACCTTTAGTGCTTCCTCCCCAAACTGTCCATCATCTGACTATTAGGGAATAAAACCCAAGTAGTCAGCTTCTCAGTGTTAGCCTCATGCCTCACCCAACAGGCCTGACTGCCTTATAAAAGCAGAATGTGTATGAAGGACACTGATAATAATTCACCAAAAATCCTGAGTCTGTAACGGATGCACTCTGATGAATTGTAGATTGTCCTTCAGTTCTGTTCTAAGCCAGTCAATGTCTCTGCTCGCTTTATCATTATGGCAGAAAAGATTCAACTTGCCTCAGGCTGCTGAGGGGATGGGATTGCATTTAGACACAATCTTCAGGCCTCTTGATCAAGAGGGCACTTTATCGCTTGACAGGGAACCTCTGTCACACTCCAACACACATGTTCTCTACAGCTGCTCCAGTAGTTTTTCTCCAGGTGTGTGTTATATGCTAACACAGTATGTGACAATGTCTGTGAAATATGTACTCTTAGGACACAAATGCAGGGTCAAAGGTCATTTGTGCCTTTTATTGCACAGACTACTCCCATTTGAGTGTAAATGTCTGTACAGATTTTTTTTTATTTCATATATATATACTGTATGTATGTCAGTGTGCATGTAACCAAGCCATGTAATATGTTTTGAATGTAAATAATGTAAATACATATTTAATGAAGCATCAATTGCTCCCTCAAGAAAATAAATCAGTTCTGAACAACTGTTTTTTTGTGAGTTAGTTTTTCTGTTCACACTTTGAGTTATTTTTAAAGCAATGAGGAAACTGCTTTGAGCTTTTTAGTTTCCAGTAAGTGACATTCAAGATTTCTTGTTATATTTTTCTATAATTGAAATAGGCTTTACTGTATTAAAGATAATTAGCACTGTCCCGATTCCGATATTGATATTGGAAGTAGGTCTGATATCCCCCCACCTCCCCAAAAAATGACAATGGATTCCTAATTGGTGGCACCCTGTGCTGACCATGAATACTTGTGTAAAGAGGGGGAGAGATGTGACTGTCACTATGCCTCTGATTGATCATGCGCCCTAGCTGCTTGACCATAGGGATATCCTTTTGGTTGACTCAATAGCGCGCATGACCCTCATCCGGGAGTCTGGTGATTGAATCCCACCCAGGCCCTCATTGCGCACATTGCTACCAAGATTATAATAGTTTGGGATTTTGAATTTGGTTTCAGTTTTTATTTCGTTTTGACTTTTTGTTTTTCAATTCAGTTAGTTTTAGTAAGTTTTTTGAGCAGATTTGCTAGTTTTTATTAGTTTCTATTTTTGGAAAATGTTTAGTTTTAGTTTAGTTTTTATTAGTTTCAGTGTTAGTTTTAGTTTTTGGGGGTTTTCTTTTCAGAAAATTATAGGTGTTTGTCTGGTGTGACATTCAAAATCATCAGAAAGTCACTTGGAGTAAAACCGGTAGAGCAAAGTAAAAAGATTAAATAGAAATAGATTTCAAATCAACCCAAAAGGCTGATGTATTATATTAATTTACAAAAACTAAAACTAAGGATGTTTCTACAATAATTTTAGTTAGTTTTGGTTAGTTTTGTAAAGATGTGATACAGTTTCAGTTATCGTTTTGTTAAAAACTGTCGTTTTATTTTTATTTCAGTTAACTGAAATGTTTTTTCAATTTTAGTTTTCATTTTTTCGTTAGTTTTAGTTAACTATAATAACCTTGATTGCTACACAACAATTTTAGTTTTTACTGCAAGCCTAATCCCATTACAGTATCATGACATGCAGGCCGGACCAGCAGAATAACCTTTTGCTTGTTTATCATTCACTTTAAGTGCCTGCAAGTGCAGAAACTGTGGCACGATGTTGCAATCCTTGTGTGATCGAGTGAATCCAACCACAGCAGAGATGCTCCTCTCTGAGAGGCTCCCGGTGGAATGTGGAGCAGTTGGAAAGCTCTATGGAGCACTCCCACAGCACTTCTGGAACCCCGGCGGTGGGTGAAGCACACAGTGTCCCCAGCTTTAATGACCCCAGTGGACCATTTTTTCCCAACGGAAATTTTTTTTTTTGATCTGAAAAAAACCCACTTTTTACTCAGTAAAGTGTCGCTTCGTTCCATGATATTCCACATCAATTCTGTGATATCATGGATTTCATAGGGCTAAATATGTTCTT
The DNA here is from genome assembly GCA_023101725.1 of Atherinomorus stipes. NCBI lineage: Eukaryota > Metazoa > Chordata > Actinopteri > Atheriniformes > Atherinidae > Atherinomorus > Atherinomorus stipes. The sequence goes on along the minus strand of JALJCO010013346.1, from coordinate 2,369,805 downwards.
ATCAAGTAGAATGATATGGCTAATCCCACACATCTCAGTTATGAAAAAAGATGCTTTTCACTCATAGTTTATGCTCATGTACAGTGGGTACGGAAAGTATTCAGACCCCTTTAAACTTTTTACTCCGTTTCAATTGCAGCCATTTGCTAAAATCAAAAAAGTTAATTTTATTTCTCATTATTGTACATTCAGCACCCCATCTTGACAGAAAAGTACAGAAATGTAGAAATTTTTGCAAATTTATCAAAGAAAAACTGAAATATTACATAGTCAAAAGTATTCAGACCCTTTGCAGTGACACTCATATTTAACTCACAGGCTGTCCATTCCTTCTGATCCTCCTTGAGATGGTTCTACTCCTTCATTGGAGTCCAGCTGTTTAATTAAACTGATTGGACTTGTTTAGGAAAGGCACACACCTGTCTATATAAGACCTTATAGCTCACAGTGCATGTCAGAGCAAATGAGAATCATGAGGTCAAAGGAACTGTCCAAGGAGCTCAGAGACAGAACTGTGGCGAGGCACAGATCTGGACAAGGTTACAAAAGAATTTCTCCAGAACTAAAGGTTCCTAAGAGCACGGTGGCCTCCATAGTCCTTAAATAGAAGAAGTTTGGGATGACCAGAACTCTTCCTAGACCCGGCCGTCCAGCCAAACTGAGCAATCGTGGGAAAAGAGCCTTGGTGAGAGAGTAAAGAAGAAGCCAGTGATCACTGTGGCTGAGCTCCAGAGATGCAGGGAGATGGAGAAAGTTACACAAAGTCAACTATCGCTGCAGCCTCCAGCAGTCGGGGCTTTATGGCAGAGTGGCTCGATGGAAGCCTCTCCTCAGTGCAAACAAATTGAAAGCCCGCATAGAGTTTGCCAAAAAACACATGAAGGACTCCCAGACTCTGAGAAATAAGATTCTCTGGTCTGATGAGACCAAGATTGAACTTTTTAGAGTTAATTCTAAGCAGTATGTGCGGAGAAAACCAGGCACTGCTCATCACCTGCCCAATACCATCCCAACAGTGAAACATGGTGGTGGCAGCATCATGCTATGGGAGTGTTTTTCAGCTGCAGGGACAGGACGACTGGTTGCAGTTGAAGGAAAAGTGAATACCACCAAGTACAGAGAGATCCTGGAAGAAAACCTCTTCCAGAGTGACTTAGGACCTCGCTGGGCCAAAGGTTCACCTTCCAACAAGACAATGACCCTCATCACACATATAAAAAGGAGTGGCTTCAGAACATCTCTGACCATTCTTACTGCCCACAATTGACTTAAACCCAATTGAGCATCTCTGGAGAGACCTGAAAATGGCTGTCCACCACCGTTCACCATCCAACCTGACGGAACTGGGGTCACAAAAGCAACTGCTAACTGCCTTACCACTTTGAGTTGTAACACAGTTATAGTTGAGTTATAGTTTAGCTGTAATATGTTCTGACCGTGATGTTCAATCTCAGCAGTGTTAAGTATTGTACAATTTCGTACATACTTATATATATTTAATTTTTTTTTCCACAGTCACAGACATATACTTATGTCGACTCTTACCAACCATCAAACATCTGTTCAACAGCTCAATCTTTATTCTTTGAAATGCTCTGTCCTTTACTGTCCTGCAAAGAGGAATTCAGTGAAGGATTCATAAGTGCTGAAGTCCAGGATCTGATTCTCTAACTGGAATCACATCCATATTATGGATTCAACCAGTGTAATTTGTCTTTTTGGAAATAATCATCAAAACACAAGCATTCCCTACATAAGCAGTCTGTTCCACTCCAGGAATTTTATCCAGCAGCACCCGGATCCCGCATGATCACATTTTATACTGACTATAAAAAACAACTGGAGTCACCTTGAACTGTTATTTTGCACTTTAAAGATATATTTTAGTTGATTTTGTTGAGGTCATTTTTCAGGGTCTTCTAATTCATTATTTATTTCCTTCATATTCTTACTGTATGATTAAGGTTCAAATTTAAGCAACCATGGTTAATAATAAATGGGTCAGTTTTTCTCATTTTTACTGTTGCTTACTATAGTTTGTTTGACTAATATCATTTCATCAAATCTTTTCTCACATTCCACTAAATTGAATAAGAAAAAGTAAGTGTGATTGTGCTGATATCGTATCGGATTGATATTGGTATTGGTAAAATATTAAAAGCTGCGATATCAGTACTGGAAGGGAAATGGCTGGATTGGGAAACCACCTAAAATAATCTTGAATATTGATTAAAAACTTTCAATAATAACAAATTTTCTTAGATTTTTTTTTTTTTTTTAACTAAATAAATGTGGGTCTTTATTAAATTTGTCCCACAGTGTACAAATTCTGACACCTACTCTTCCTGTTAGGATTAAACATGCTGACAAAGATGATCATTCTTTACCTTGTTTATCATTCAGGATTCACATGCAAACACGCTGTAGAGGCTGACATGTAGATGTATGTTCTGTTTTTCATCCAGATGCATTTCCTTCTACTTCAGGGATTGAAATACAGACTCAAAACTCATAAATCTTCATTTCCTTTGCAAACTCTGATCATTAACTTGTGTCGGGCTGCGCCTGTCTCAGCCACAATGGGAGATGCAAGCACAATGATGTACGACGGCCATTAATGCCTCAGAGGAGGCAGAAACCATCTGAAGATGCCAGTCACATAGAAACAAACATCTATACACAAAGCCTGTCATATCCTGACTGTGTGTGCTTCATTTGCTTTCTCCTTACATAAAATTAAAAAGAAAAAAATTCTTGTGAATGCTTGCTTCTCTTTCATTACACAATGTTCCATTAAGACTGTTTTTACTTGATGCAGACTGATTGATAATTATCAATCAGTCTGTACAGCATTCTTCACCTTATAACATCGAAAATTCTTTGTAAAACAAGCTCCCGATGAGTATACTAAAATTAATGTTTCTGATGTATCTTATCAGTTATTAGTTTAGTCGTAGAGTCCGCAACTTCCCATTGGCTGCTGATAAAAATCTGTTTATGGGTTCATGTTGGATTCTGCAGAAATTTGGTGCCAATATTTATTCAATAGATTTATGCATTTATCTGACCTAGACTCTATGGAAGAAGAGATATTACATCCCAGCGGGACTTTATTGCGAAATACAGGGTATATTTAAAATAAATATACATTCTAAATGCTGGAAACCCAGATCTACACACCAGTACTGACATTCCTTATGTTGAATGATGGTCTGAGGTAAACCCTATTAAAGGAGCCCTATCATGAAAAATGGATTTAAAGATTCCATGAGGGTATTTTTTTTTTTTTTTTTTTTTTTTTTTTTTTTTTTTTTTTTTTTTTTTTTTTTCTTCTTTTCTCCCTCCCTCCTCCCCCCCCCCCCTCTCCTCTGCCCCCCTCCCCCCTCTCTCCCCTCTCTCTCAAATCCTTCCCTCTCTCCCCCCTTCTTCCCCCCCCCCTTCCTTCTCCGATTCTTTCTTTTTCTCTTTTTTCTTTTTTTTCTTTTTTTTCTTTTTTTTTTTTTTTTTTTTTTCTCTTTTTTTTTTTTAAAAACTCCTTTTTTCTTCTCTCCTCCCTATTCAATTTTTTTTCTTTTTTTTTCCCCTTCCCTTTTACCCCCCCCTCCCTCTCCCCTCTCTTTTTTTTTTTTCTTTTTTCTTCTTTCTTTTTTTTTTCTCCAACTTTCTTACATTACAAATTTTAAAATATGTAAGTTTTGCTCAGCGCTAACTGTTAGCCTATATTGTTCGCTAAATACTTCTTTCAGGGGTCTCTGTGGTACTTCTGTGACTGCGTAACTCAACTCATATCAGACCTGGTCGAGCGCCACAGCTCCAAACAGGCTGTCTGTTTATCCCGCGACGAGAATATCCACAATTACACAACATCCACATAGAGCTGCCGGTGCCGGCACAGCAATCTGTACCCTTCAGAAAAGTGTCTCTTCCGGGGCGCCGCATAAAGGGCGTAAAACATGCCAATGTCGAGAGCTCAGCGGTTCAGACAGTCAGCCATCTACTTCCGTTTGAAAAGTCAGAAACAAATAACAAAGTCAAGCAGAACAACACTTATAAACCTGTATTACTCAACAACCCTAAAGAAAATGTAAAGCTCATTTGGTCCATCCAGACTTCCATCAGTCGACCCCCTTTGACTAACCTGTGATCTTTTCCATTCCTGACAACAACAATATCACCATCAGCCTGACATTTTTCTTTGGCATCAGAGGAGAGAGTATATTTCCAAAAAGGTGGAAGGTAAATGTAAACGTTTAATAAATCAGATTGCAATGATGGGCAGGCGAGTTCAACCTGATATTTAATACAAATCTGTCAATAGACAGCATATCAAATGTATCTTTTGAGAAATATTTATAGTTCTGTAAAGTAATAAAAAAAGATTGACATCTAATAACTTGAAATTGAAAACAGGTCAACACGATGGTATAAAGAACACCTCAGAAATAAGTGAATTTTTATTCATATAGTATCTTTCAAGATCATCACAAAGTGCTTCACAGCAAAACAGAAAGGCTGAGCCTCTCACAAGTATAAATTTACAGATTAAGATTTTTTTTTCATGTAAAAATTTTCTGGTTTTGTCATCTACAGCAGATAATACTTATAAAATACTTAAGGATTTCAGAGAAATCTCTGTACCGTACACAAAGGACGGGGATCTTATTGATAATCTTCAGAAATAAACCTGCGAGTCATCTCTACCACTTGGTTTGGGTATATTGTCAAAAGAGCTTGTGGTGCCTTTACTGTTTCAAATGTCGAGCATTTAACTGTTGTTTCTGTATAATTGACTGTTATCTCAACCATTTGTTTAAAAAAAAACATTGATTCTTAAAGGAAAAGAAGAAAATGCAAGAAAACATTTTTCTCTTGCTTTTTTTTTTGTAGTGCAAACATTAAAGGGTTAATGTCTGCTCCTTTGATACTTCTTCAGAAGTTGTAACCCTCAAATCTCTACATGAAAAATCACTGGAAACTTTCTCATAGTCAGGTGATGTGAGCAGTTTACTCCCCTCTCACTTTGGCTTTGTTTGGACTGATTGATTTAATCATAACCTATATAATCACTGTAATGTCCAGAATGATGTAAACAATGACGGAAATAATTTAAAAAATAGTTTGAAACGGAAGATTTATAATTTAGAAAGACTTTTTTTTTGATCAGTAAATCCACAACCTTGTCTATGAAATTGAGAAATGATGGATAATCTGCACCATCACGGAAATGTTCACATCTGGAAGGATGAAGAATCATAAATGGCAAGGCTGGTAAATAACTAATCTTCTGTAGAAATAATGCATGCTTATTACTTTCTAAAAATGGAGATGCAGACTGCAGAGTCACTAATGGGGCAATAACTGAGGTAAAGAAAGAATTTACCTTAATTACCCTATCCAATAGGAGATGGAGTAAACATATGGATGGCAAAAGAGTAATGTTTCATAGACTGATGCAGCGCTGAAACAAAGACGGGGATGATAAATGTGGGATTGTAGCCTTTTACAGTGAATGACTGACACTTGTTTATCAGAGATTCCTATTTCTAGGAAGAGAATAAGACAGAGTCCCTTGAGAGAAAAATACATTTATAATGTATGACATGAACTTAAAGTAGAGTTTAATGTTGAGGAAAGCAGTAAACTTCCTCTTCTTCATAAAAACAATTTCAGCAGTTTCATAGATGAACACGATGAGCATCTGCATGACCGCTGAACAAAGCTCCAGACAACCAACCAAACGGCACAGTCTAATCCCATTATGCACTCTCTTTGAGTCTGGGTTTCCACACACTACACACACTGTGCTACCAGGCTTAACCACATCAGAGGGACATGCAGTCATTCATGAACATGGGTGGATAATTAAAAAGAAAAAAACAATGCTGATTCTATTTTTTGTGTTTAAGAAAAATTAGGCTTTCAAAGAAGCTTTTTGCACACAGTAGTGTACAAGTGTTTAAAATATCTCATCCATGGAGGTATCCCGCAGTTAAAAGATGTACAAAAGATATGACTCACTGTCAGCTATTAAGTGAGACATTTATATTCATTGTAATGTCAAGGATGAGAGCAAGCAATCAGTTCTTTACCATTTGTCATTAACTCCCAATCTGCAGTCAGTTGCTGTCAAATTAGAACAAAATGTAATTACAAGTGTGGCAAGGAACAAGGAATGCAATGGAGGGCCCAGGCAGGATTTGATCCCCAGACTCCTGGGTGAGAGTCATGCGCACTATCTAGTCAGCCAAAGGGACATCCCTGTGACCAAGTAGCCAGGGCGCATGATCAATCGTAGGCATAGTGACAGGACCCCGTACTGTCACAAGTTAGCAATGGAAAAGAGTTAAATGAATGATTTCTTTATGTTAGAAAGCACACAAGAGTTGCTTGTAGTCGGCACGAAGGGAACAAAATCTACATAAACACCTTCTAACAGTAGTTCTTAAAGGGAAAGTTCAGGATTTTTGACATAGGGCCTCATTTACACGTGAGCCAGGGTACTACTTTTCACTAAAGATAGATTCAACGTATTTCATCCCATTATTCTAGTTCCAGGAGGTTGCTGATGCTAATGCTAGTGTGAGTCAATAGGAATCTGCTAGCCTGTCATTAAAACCAATCTCATCCACTCCACATAACATCTGAGGCAAATCAGCAAGCCTATCTGTGTAAATGCCGTGTTAAACTAATAAACTTGTGCGTTAAACAAGTAAAACTAGCCTTGTATGACTAATTTTGCATTACATATTGAGGAACTAATTTCAATTTCTTACCAGCTGTGGAATTATATACTTTGCTTCCGGGTGGTAGTATGACTACCTTTGTCTGTGTATTCCAATTCATAGAGACATGGTGACAATCGGTTTGATGAAAAAAGTTCGAAATTATCTTCAAAATCTGACATATACTCATGCCTTTCAGACGTGGCCATAGTTTTGACTGTATATTTGTATAACTAAATTCCTTCATGCACGTAACAGCAGATGACATCAATCCGCTGCCAAATACAGGAAGTAAAACTTTGTAAAGTGTCTCAGCAGCAACATTTAAAATGCAACGAAATGCAAGGTTAGTTTTATTTGTAACATTATTCTATTAACACGGCATTTACACAGATAGTCTTCAGTTTTAAGTGATTTGCCCTGAATGTTCTGTAGAGTGGTTAAGATTGTTTTAATTAAAGGCTAGCAGATTCCTATTGACTCACACTAGCCTTAGCCTCTGCAACCTCCTGGAACTAGAATAATGGGATGAAATATGTTGAAACTGTCTCCAGTGATAAGTAGTATCCTGGCTCACTTGAAAGTGAGGCCCCATGTCAAAGATTCTGAACTTCCCCTTTAACACAATCTATCGCCTTTTCATTTGGATAATATATCATCCCAAAGATAATTACGATAAACACTTTTTTAATAATTTATAACATTATGTCAGCAATACACGTTAATAATGCAGTAATTTACACACTTTTGTAGCTTTGAAAGTTTCCAGACAAATCCTGAAAGGGTCAAATATTTGATCAGCCAGTAAACCCTTACATTAAATCCTTTAAAAAAAAAAAAAAAAAAAATCCAAATGCATCTGGACACATGTACACACAAGACAGGAAAAAGGAGTCATCATGAAAGATAACTGAGGAGCAATGTGTACAATCTTTGACTTGTTTCCAACATGTCTCTGAATTCTGCAGCATATTTCCTCCAGTCCATCTTTACCCAGGAACTCTCCAGTGTTCACAGCTGTGTAAATGCTTCTCACAGAGACAACCTCCAGCTGTTTCCACATACATGCTGTCCTGCATAAATGTGGAATCAAGAGTCAATATTCTCTAAAATTTTACCTGACGTTTCGTGTGGGAAATTGTGTCCGTAGCCATTTGTGCTTACAATGCTTTGCACTTCAAAGAAAAGACAATCAGTTGCAGTATGCACCAGTGACGTTGCCAGGGAGTTCATAGATGAGCATCTTGAGCAAAATTGGCCAATTTTTATGAACTTTTAACTGAGACAAGCTCACTGTTTCCTTTTGTTTTATTTTACTATGATTAGCTAACCAGTTACTTGGCTGTAATTCTAATTATTATGGAGACACCTTCATATTTTAACTGGTGAGAAAGAGAAAACGTAAGTTAATTGCCTGGAAATGTGAAAGATGTCAGCTGGAAATGAACTGATCAAGTATTGGAAGGTAATCTCAAGCTGACTGCTTGGTAGCCTAAACAGATGTCTGTGTTGCTCTTCATTATGCTTTATCAGTTTTAGCTGAAGTAGATTTTATTCTCTCTTGCTGGTAATTTACTTCTCTTTTTGAGTTTTTTTTTTCTAGTTTTTGTTTAAAAGCAATCCTGTGCTACTGAAAAAAATAAGTAAAATCATGAACAAGTTGCTTCCTGTACAAAAGAAAGAGAGATATCTCACTCAAAGATAAAAAACAACACTTTAATGGAAACAGGTTATGTCCCAGAAATATTTTCCAGTAAAATAGTTTATCTATTTATTCATTTATAAGATATATTCCTGTAATGTGTATTTGAGCCAACTGCCTTGTAATTGCCACACAACATGTCCTTTGTTCTCACTTTTTCTTCTTCTTTGAAGCTTTCTCCTTTTCTGGCTCTTTGGTGTTCTTCCATGGCAAGAAGTTGTAGGAAACCAAAGCTGTGAGGAGATAAGTGGCCATGCCAGTGTACCCTCCGATCACCAAACAAAGCGGCTGCGCCAAGACAAACAGACAGAACACATTCACGGACGCTCCGTCATTTAGCTCCACACGGTTTTCTCTGTCGGCTTTCATCACTCCAAAGAAATACATCAGAGCGGCTGCAGGGTAGAAAGCCAGCTCCTCCATGACGATGACGAGGAGGAACACACTGGAAACAAGGTGAATACATTTAAAAAAGAGCCAAATTTACACAAGTGAAAAATTTTCAGGTGCATACTCACCTAAATCTGATCTATACGTCTCCCAGACAGAAATCCCTCTGAGGTAGGAAGGTGGATATGACTGAAAAGTAGACTTGGACCTTTGATCCATCCTCATAAAAGTCCAGTCAAACATTATCCACCCACCAGGCATCTTATCATCTTTATCAGGAAATTTTATAGTTGTTACCACAAGAACATAAGCTACATATTTTATTATTATCTCAACATAATGCCATCTTTTAAATGATTAATATTCTTCTGTATTAGGAGACGAGAGGATTAATAGCACTGTTAAAGGTACAGTATGTAAAAAAAAAACAAAGGTCAATGGCAGAAAAATATAATTTAAAACTGTGTTTCTATTGATGTGTAATTGCTACACTAGAATAGCTGTTACAGTATGTGTTTATTTTCTCAGAATAAGCCATTTATATCTACTTGCTGGGTGCACATATGGAGGCTGCCATATTTGTGCCACCATTTTCATTACGGTATCCCTAAATGGACAAAACAATGTGACTGAAGTGAGAATCCTCTGATAAAAGTGGTGGTTCCATTGAACTTTTGATTTTTTACATACTGTACCTTTAAGTCTTTCTACAGTATATGTGAAGGTGCTGCTGAGCGAACGTTCAGAGGGAAAGCATGATGAAACAGCAAGGTTGCAGCTTATCTGCACCTCTTAATCTTAATGAACACGTTATACAGAATATTTCATGTTGGAACTTATCTTACTGGAAACCTAGATTGTAAACAGACTTTTTAAAAATTATTATTATGACGCATAAAACATGTTTCGGTTAAGATGGAACTTTGAAGGGTCAAGAAGACTTCTTTCTAGCATGCAACTCCCTGATATAACCCATTTCCATAGAGATCAAGGTAGCTGTTTGGTCCCCGTTTCCCAAGAGGACAAAGCAAATGAGCATTTTTATGAAAATTGGGATCTATTCCATTAAAGCTGAGTAATGTTGGCACACGTTTAATCAGAAAATTGCACCTTTCAAGACTTAGATCAAAGCTCTCATAACATTATTTCAGCAATTATATTTGATGATATAAAAGTGCTGCACTTCAATGAGGTGTAGGTTTATTTATGTGGAGAATGGACCCATTTTTATGAATATCAAACAGCAATTACATTGAGCCATTTTGGTTTGGTTACATTACATGTTAATACAACTGCAACGCAAGGCTTTCAGGGAAGTAATACTTAAATAAATTCAAAGTGCCACAAAGTTGTCTGTGACAGTGAGCACAGTCTGGATGTTTGCTTTTAGAAAAGTTTCACTTTAGGCATTTATCTAGTTTCCAGCACTAAAACTCAGTCGCAACATACGCTGACTTATAAAGAACAACTTATTTGAGACATGCTTGGCTGGTAAAAAAAAAAGAAAAAAGAAAAAAAAAAAGAGCAGAATGTCCTGGCAGCTTCCCTAGAGACCACATCTTCCCCCAAAGCAGAGCTACTGCACAATTAAAAGTTTTAGATAAGTAACTTTATCAAACAGTTCCTAATTAATTTCAAGAGATTGTGTTTCTTTTGCAGATCTGCTCAAGGAAAGTCTGGTTATTCTTATTGTTTTGAAAGTGGCTGTAATAAAGCTCAGTCTTTATAGTCAATATATAATGAGATTTGAGGGATACAACTCCTTAAGTACAGACATAATACATGAAAATAAAGAGTAGATGATATGAAATATGTGTAGAATAAAAACACAATTTAGAACCAGCATTGAGATCTTTGAATCCCCGCTGCTGCAGCCTGAGGAAGCACCAGGACATTAACCAGCCAATCAGACACCCGGGCCCTCCTTCAATGCTGCATCTGTGTGTGTCCCTCTGTTTGTTTGTCAATCTCAGAGCAGTCATTCACAAAAGGTTTTCTTTGTTGTGTTTGCCACCTTAGGAAGGGTTTGATTCTGGATTAAACTACTGGGCTACAGAGCAGGATTACCCACTGGGAGGGAACATGTTGCTCTTTGAACTAGATTTATCAAACCTCCTCCTTCTCTACAGGGCACGAGTGAAGAACATCCTTGCTTCTTGCAGCGAGAAGCACAAAGCCTCAGCAGCTTAAATCCAGTTCAATCAGAAATCAGAGGTCATTGGTTTTCAGTGAAACTGTACCGTGGTGTTGCAGGATGGTGTTCCACATGACAGTGCCTGCACGCAGCGGGGAAATAACAACTCTTAATCAGACTCAGGGAGACAATAAGTGCAATCACCAAGAAATTTGTGATAAAAAAAGTCCTTTTTGAAAAGTGTTTATTGAAAAATATCCAGTAATTCTGTATGTACACTATTCCAGGGGTTCTCAACCTTTTTCATGATGGGGCCCAATTTTTCAGTCCAAACTGGTCCAGTGCCCATTCACATTTTAACACTGTGTTAGTGTAATGATCTCAATTTTGGTTTATTTGTTTAATAACTAAACCAAATCCACCTGCCTTTAACAGACTGAACCTAGTAAAATGTTGCATGATAAACATGAATAACATAATATAAAAATATGTTATGAGAACGTCACAAACACATTTATATCAGACGTATAATTCATGGAATAAAATCAGACTCTGACCAAAACAAATCAGAATAAGGCTATAAACACAAAATCGACTACATTTTACTATAAAAAGAGGGACAACAGAAAAAAATTATGGAAATTGATTTAAAAAAAAAAGATAAAATGCTGCAGTAATAGATCACATTGAAAACAAAAAGGCTCAATTTAAATAATCTGTAAAAACCTGTATTTTCTTTGTTTAGACAGGCCAATAAAGCACAAAATTTCATTAAACAATTAATCCTTTAAAAACTTTTCTTAGAAATTTTAAAGAACTTTCAAACATAACAGACATTTTCTGTATCAATAGCTGATTTTCTCTTTGTTTTTTTCTCTTAAAAATCCTTTTTTTTTCCCAACGAGTGTTAGATGTTTCTAGATGAAGCTTGCAGATAGCATTAGCATTAACGTTAGTGTTAGCATTAGCGTTAGTTGGTAACCCCTGACCCACACAGCCACCCCCTTTGACCATCTCAATTCTGATTGATAGCCTGTTTCATTACATGAGGACCAAGATAAAAGCCTATTTCCCGGATTTCATCACAACTGAAATTCATTTTTTGCAACTTGCTTTATGCTGATAAAATTTTCATCTTTTATTTTATTTTATGTTTTAGAATTGCTTTGTGTAAATTGCTTTAAAAGGGGAAGTTCAGTTTTTTTTTTTTCAACCTGGATCGATTTTCTAGAATGGTCATTTATTCACCCGGACAGTTTTGGTGCAACTTGAATTCCTTCAGGAGATATTTAGATCCACTCGAGACCAGTGTATGTTCAATTTAATGTAAGTGATGGGGCAACCTCGCACAGCCTCTAAATAAGGCATTATCTGCCACAAACTCCTTCGTTTCACCAATGTTTTGTTACCAAACATTGGACCCCCTGTGAGCTTGAAGGGGCTTGAAGCGGCTTTTTTTGGTGGTGATTCGTCTTTATTTACAGACATTTTTACTGCAGCAGCTTTGATGACGTCATTTTCTTGCAATGCGACACCATAGCAAGTAAATGTCTGTAAATAAGGACGAATCGCCACAAATAAGCAACTCAAAGCCGCTTTGAGCTCACAGGGGGGTCCAACAAACGTTTTATAACTAAACATTGGTGAAATGAAGGAGTTGTGGTACACAATGCCTTATTTAGAGGCTGCACACGGTTACCTCACTTCCATTATATTGAACATACGCTGATCTCAGGTGGATGTAAATATCTCCTGAAGGAATTCAAGTTACACCAAAACTGCTTCTCTCTGCTGTACACACATGGTGTCTCAATTAGATGTCCAGCCGCTCCACCGTCTGCAGCACAGATCTTCATGCCTCTCCTGTAAGGTGTACATCAACCAGTCTGCTTCCATCTGTTAGCATTAATTTACTGAAACATCTATCACGGGCCATAGAGGGAGTGTCTATACTGTATATATTCGGACAGTTTTCAGACTGAAATACTTGTTTAAAAACTCTCCATTTATGAAAATGCCACCAAAAATCTGCTAGCTGCTGCTTGTTAACGTATAGTAACTAGAGCTGCTTTTGCCTCCAGGCTTAGCCCCGCCCACCAAAAAAAGTCACCGTGTTTGTAAACTTTGATACTGTCTATAGGTAGCTCAGAATCCATCAGCTGTCAATCTTTCACTCCAAAGGTCACAGCTCCCCTCTCAGCTTCATTTCTCTGCCCATTTATGTATTTTCTGGGTGTGCTGCCAAGATGATGACGGTGGGAAACGCCTAATTCAGCCCGTTACAAACCGGTGCCGTTTGTCCAGTAATGTACAGTTTTTGGTTTATGAGCAAATTTATTTTTCATTTGCTTTTTAAATTTGATTTACAAACACAAAAAAAATTTAAAGGCGACCAAGCATTTGTCTGAGCATGCTGTTATTAGCATCATTTGATCAGTTTTAAATGCTGCTAAGAACATTATTCTGCACCTAAAAACCAAAAGACAGACGAGCAAGAGTGGTGGGAAATGCTTCTTTTTCTCAACAATAAAGGAATTAATAGTTCACCACATTACTGCATTTCTTTTAACCGGTAACCTTTTCTTTGCATCCATCTGCAGTCACAATTATTTTTTTCTTGACTAATTGATGCCACATTTAGAAATAGCTCACATCACATCATTTCATAGAGCAGCTGACAGAGCTCTCTCCCAATCAACTTCTCTAAGATTGGACTTTAAAAAAGGGTATGCATATGTACGTGTGTATATTGATACGTTACACTATATAGAACAAATGCTGTTGAAAAACTAAACAAAATAAATCACATTTCAAGTTATATAGAGCTTCATTTACTTGACAGTGCATTTGTTTCCTTTTGCATAATTGCTGCCAGAAAGGCAATATTTTTGGACAGCATGACGCAAGTAGGAATAAAACACAGTAATTAGTGTTCAGAAAACTGCAGGAAGCTGAGAGGAAAGGACTGAGATGTGAGAGAGGGTACATTTGACCACCCATATGGTGTTATTAATGTCACTGCAGTACAAAACATTGACCACCTCCTGATCCTTTGCTGTTGGGTGGCATTTACATTTAAGACCTACTGAGATATCAATAAGTCCTTCCTGTTGATGACCCCAAAACAACTGCATCAGTCTGATGCAACTAATCAGAAAAATCCTTCCTATTTCAACTTTTATGTCTGCGGGCAGTTTTATTTAATGCAAAATGTGAAGCTAGAAACATGAAAAATCTAAAAAAAAACTGTGTTTTAGTTTTAATGAGTATTATTCTTTCTATCTTAAGTTGGATTAGCTACTGATTGGATTGCAATTTGTTGCCTCTCTGATGACTAATACTGAGCACAGGAGACTATTACTGTATAATAAAATGCTAATTCTCAGTATTTGGGGGTCAGGACATGACAAATGTTTAATTTAAGTCCCTACAAATCTGGAGTTCAATTTTGTTTGTGTTTTTAAAACTCAGTTTTACACTTCTCAGCCTGGAAGCTGCTGTTAAAGGCAAAACGGATGTTGTGATCGTCTTGTTTCTCCCTTTTCTGCATTTCCCCTCCTTCCCTTGCTGATACTCTGGCCCTGCTCCTTGCTAGCCCACTCTGTGGAACATCTGCAATAACATGCTCACCCACACTGAACAGCCAACCCTCAAAATACATGAATCATCCTGGAAAGAGGGGGGTGGGGGTATGTAGATGTCTTCGCTTCTTTATCTCTGTTTATGGGTCGCTCAGTGACATATGAGAAAATAATTTGTTTTAATGTGCGCACAGTGCTGCGTACTTCCGTAAGAATGATCGTGCGTGTGCCCATGTTTGCGAGTGTACGCGCCTGTGTGTTCCTGATCCTGGGCTTGAGGGCTGTGTGGGCAGGAGCATCCTGTGCCGGTGTAAATTGATTTCCAGCGCCCAGACGCTGGGTGCTCCATGCAGGAGAGCCGTGTGCTTCTGCACCCCTTTATGAAAGGCGGTAAAGTGTTTAAAGGCTGTTTGTGTGTTTGATGTGTATGCGTGTGTGTGTGAGTGAGAGAGAGCGAGATGGAAGGCGAGGCAGGGCAATAAAGATGCAATGACAGGACCTCTCATGTTTTTGTTCTCAGATTGACTTGAAAAGAAATAAAAACCGCAATATTTTAAGATGGCGCAATGTGATTTATCTCTTGATGTAGCAAATAAATCACGAGGAACAACTGACCGGTGCATTCATGACCACTAGTGATAATGTGCATTTTTATGTGTGTGCTCTGTATTTTTTCATTAAACGAAACAGAAAATGAGGCGTGCCAGGAAAAGTGTAATAAACAGTCAAGTGGGGAAAAGGAAAAAACAACAAACAGAAAAAAAGAAGAAACAACAGACAGGCTACATTCACTTAGGAATAGTTTTTATCCAAAAGTCACAAATGCATCACCTTCATGGCAGGCGGTTGTGTGCGTTTAGCATATTCATTACAGCGTGCTTTACAGCTTTGCATACAACCGGCTAATGATGGATGGGGGCCATTAAATCTGTATGCAATTCCCTCTTTGTAATTAATATTGATTTCAAATCAAACGGCATGAACGCGCTGCAAATGGCAACGGTAGGCAACAGGCTTGCACGTGCAGTTTTGACCTCTGAAAAAAAAAAACAGAAAGAAAGAAGAAAAGAAAAAAAAAAAACAAAAAAAAAAATACAACAAGAAGGGTATTGTAGGCTAGAATCATCTCAGTGCTGATAGCTGTCCCACCGCTGTGGTGCTGAAATCCCCCACCCCCTCTCCTTATCTCGGTTACTCCTCAGTAGTGGTTCCCAACCTTCTTGCGCGTGACCTATAAAAGCATAGCTGCATCTATAACACCAAATCGCATATAAATAGCACACCACATCAGACACTTTGCGGAGTCCAGCTTTGTGTCTTTACAAAGTTTACTGAACACGCAGAATTACGGAGAGTTCAGGGTAGTGTGTCATTCCTCCAGGATAAATGTTATAAATAAACGTGACGTCTTGTAAAGCTGCAGGAAATGTTTGCAAAAATAAAAGGTGAACTAAAATGTCCACTTTGGACCCATTGGTCCGCTCTGAACATTAAATTTAGAGCCACTGCCTGGCAACTCAGAGTCGCAAAAGCATCAGTTAAGTTTATTTCTTAGCCTTTAATGGTTTTAAATAAATTTGCGCTGCATTGTTCTGCCTCGCCGGAGAAAATCAGAGCGTTAATAAATTGTTAAGAGTCGCGCACAAGTGAAGGCTAGCCATACAGCATGTTGACTATAGGTGACAACAGCAGCGCTGGGGTAGGGGCTGGGTTGCGAGCATTTGAGTCTAATTCCGTATGGGAGGAGGATGGGTGGGTTTAAGTGTAGCTGTCAGGTCTTTTCTACTCACACGCTCCGCTGTGCGCACAGACTGAAGACAAAAATCAGAGAGCAGTCAAGTCCACCTCTCCATGCGATGTGCAGCAGGTCGGTGAGGGCGCAGCAGCAACTCTCTGATTAAAAGATATTTACGCTGCATGGCTAGTTAACTAAGTGCGCTTCGGCTTTTTTTTGCGGGTGTCCACTCACTCACTGCTCACTCCCTCCATTCCCTCCCTCCATCCTCTCCAGCTTCAACATTTGTGAAGTGGCTGCCTCACCCGGTCGGACCGGAGGCCGCCTGGTCTCTGATCTGGTCTCGGGAGTCACCGGAGACTCGACGCGCTCCGCTATCGGGGCCAGGCTGTGCGCCTCTCGGATCACACCCGAGCCAGCTCGAGCTCTAGCCATGGAGATGATGGAGGGAGACGTTATGGACAAGCTGGAAGACATGTCATCGGTGTATGACTTCGACCCGATCACCGGCAACATTCCCGCCACCAAAGTCGAGATCACCGTCTCCTGCAGGTGAGTCTGCGACGGTCAGAAAAGTTCGGTGCTCTTGACTGCGCGCTGGGAAAGTTGGGAACGCGCCCCACCCTTTGCGTGGGATTCAGTTGGCGGGCACGATGATCTGAAATAAATGCAGTAAACTTATCAAGCTGCTCGTTCGGTTTGGGGAAATAGTTGTTTTAATTCTAATTACACTTAAGAAAGTTAATTTTTCTGTCGAGGTATTTCCACCAAGCTGTTAATTGGTTTAAAAGATTCGCTGTAAATAAGATCTGAACGGACATTTGGTGTCTCTGACTGCTTTTCACCGCACTTGATTTGAAACCGCAGAACTTCAAAACGTCACATTTCAAGACGCGGTGTGTTTTTTAGATTTCGGCTTTTGTTTTGGACAAGTTGTTGAGAAGAATTTGATTATTGCCAAAGCAACACTTATCACAGTATAGCTCGCATAGGCTTATCCCTTGCTGCAACATCTTTTTTATCTAGAAGATTTCCACACTGCAGGCGCTGTACAGTGACTGGCTGCTTTCGGCACCAAGACATCACTGACAGCCTCAGTCCTCCTGGTCTTTAAAGGACTGTTATATTTTCAAAGGTTTGCATCATATTCACATCGTGCCTGTCCTTGGCCTCAAGCTTCCTCCTGCTCTGCAAAATTTTTACAGTTTTTCCTCTTCAGAAAGTGAAAGAAAAGCATGTCACCTCCCTTCAGCTCTTGTTCGGTGAGAACAGACAGTGTGTCTCTTCTTCCCATTAGGGAAGGTTTTAAAGTCAAGGCTTTCAATGCCTTTCACCCCAGATACTCCACTGCTGGCATGTGTGTGCATCAACATACACACACAGAAGCACACACTTATGTTTCTGGTCTTTGATGCTGGGTTTTAGGTTGGTGAGCCATCCAAGCAGAGTAAGATGGAGTTATAACAAGCTGTGAGTGCATTATTGATGGGCTCTCTGACCTTCAGAGAAGCTTGTTTCAACATCTCTCAGCTCAGAGTGGGAAAAAAAAACCTTTGCAAGAAATTTGCTGAATGAACAGCCCTTGAGTTGGAAATGATGGGCTTTAGCGAGGAGTCCGTTTAGATGTGGGAAGGATGCAGGAAAGCGTTTGCTTGTGCAGCAGTCAAAGCCCTGCATAGTTTTGGATTTGGTGTTTTTTAGTCGTGTAGCCGAAGCGACTAACGATGTGCAATTAAGCATCATTCAGGTAAATGATGAGTTCCATCCTGACAACCCCCTGCATTTATGCAAATGATTCCTCTGATAATGTGTATTTGTGTGTGTCTCTGTTGATGTGTGCTGGGAAAAGGAGGGAGTGAGGCAGAGCAGTGGTGTATATTTTTGTTCCCAGCAGAAAGGAGAAGAGTTTGAGAAGAAATCTTTCCTCAAAAAGGGAGGGTTGATGTTTTTCCCCCTGCTGTTTCCTTGCCACCTTGTTGAAAGACAAAGTGATAAATGTTTTCTGATATGAAGGAGTTGGAGAATAATTAAGCTTGCGGTTCTGCTGTGATCATGCTTGACATTCAGTCTTTGAGTTCTTGTTTTGGCAAATTTGGTCCTCTCTTCCTTCAAAAAATACTTGTAGACATGTGAGAATGTTGGGTTTTCTTGCATGCTCTTCTCTTTTAAGTCCATTTTTGATTGGATTTTAAGTAAAAGAGTAAAAGGACAGTAAATGTTGAACAAGCTAGATGAAGAAAGAAAATGTCTCTTTATTGACAGCTTTTATTCTTTTTTTACAATAATCACGTTTGCTTTCACAATTTTCTACAATAATTTTTTTCTTTAAATCAATAAGATATACTTAAAAAGAGTAGTGTGTTAAAAAAAAAATCAAAGGTCAATGGCAGAAAAATGTGATACAGTATAATTCAAAACTGTGTCTCTATCGATTTGTAATCGCTGCACTAGAATAGCTGTTATACGATTATTTTCTTAGAATGAGTCATTTATATCTACTTGCTGGGCGGTGCACATTTGGAGGCTGCCATATTTGTGCCACCATTTTTATTATGGTATCCCTAAATGGACAAAACAATGTGTGGGACGTGAAAACCCTTTTGAATTTTAAAACTGCTCTACCAGCTTTGTTTAATGGGAGTTCAAGCACTCTTTGGGATAAGTAATGGCTTAATAGACATAAAAAAATGGTTACTCATTGTACAGTCATAGCTACACCTGAGACCTCCGCATCCACTCACAGATGAAAACATCTTTATATTTGGGACCACCATAGAATCGGTGCTTGAAATATGAAGTAATTGGAAAGAACACATCTGTTCTTTCAAATACCCATCTTCACCGTTAGATGTCAGTAATTCTTTCACACTTGTCACAGGCTTAAACACATGCTCAAATCAAAGCTGATCCACCTGTATAAGAGGTGTTCTTTTCATGAAATTTGGTAAAATTCTGTATTGCTTTTCTCTAAACGTTTACTTGCTCTGGATAAAACGATTAAGTCAAACTTTTATCAACCCAAAGCCTTTTTTAGCCATTTCTTTTAAGTCTTCACATGCTTCTTCTTCAGGAATAGATACAGAGGGTGATTTCTTGTGTCGAGTACAGAGACTTACAATCTAGAGCAGGGGTGGCCAGGTCCAGTCCTCGAGAGCCATTATCCTCCACCTTTTAGTGTTTCCCAATCCTGGTCCTCAGGGACCCCAGCCCTGCTGGTTTTCAAGATATTCCTACTTCAACACACCTGACTCAAATCAATGGCTCGTTAGCAGCTTGCAAAGAACTTGATGAGCAGTTGAGTTGATCTGAATCAGGTGTGGTGGAGCTGGAAACCTGGAGTACATGCAGGGCAGGGATCCCTGAGAACCAGGATTGAGAAACCCTGGGCCCTCTCCAACATACCTCCCTCATGCATGTCATTCAGCTCTGCAGAGACCTGATCATGAGCCATTCATTTGATTCAGATGTTGGAGAAGGGATGCTCTACAGGTGCAGTATAGTGTCTCTCGAGGACTGGACTCGGCCACCCCTGATCTAGAGGTTACTCGGTCTGTGAAGGTCACACATGTGCTTGGATTTAACTCTCTGGTAGAACATTCCAAGAACAGTGCATTGCAGTACTATTTACTGTAAATAACTGAGCAAACAGTCATTTTCTATACCGCTTACCCTGTTCAGGGTTGGGGGGTTCCAGAGCCTATCCCAGCTATTATCAACACACGCGGGGTCAGCCTGAAAGGCTCCATGTGTAGCAGCTTGCCCCAAAGAGACAGTTAATGAGTCAGTCTGAGATTGATACTAGGGACAATCAGGTGTGATGAATTAAACCTAACATGCAGGTTTTTTGCATGGTGGCGAGGAAGCCAGGGTTGGAGAGAACCCACGCATACACGGGGAGAACATTCCAACCACACAGTGCATGCCACATCTTGAACTTCATCCTTGTAACTACTATTTAGCTGGGAATCAACTGAGTGACCAGCTTACCTGAGAAATGCTTTTCCATCTTTTTCTAGCTTTTTTTTTTTTTTACTTGTTTACATTTGCTGATTGTTGAGCATTTGAAGAGTAAGTCTCAAGCTTTGAAATTCTCACCAGCTGTTTTTCCTTAGAACATGCTAACATGTCGTATCTGAAATCTTGTTGAGATCCCTTCACCTTTTGTTTGCCTGACTGTTAACATATTCCTCAAACCTTTGCATGCATCAGCAGGATTATAGTCAAATACAGAGATTAAAAATGCACCATTGATTTACCTCATAAAAAACAGCCAATGCTTGGCTAGAGGAAATAATCTACCAAACATTTTTCTCACATTCAAACACCTCTGATAACTGCTCAAGGCCTTGGAAAACGTTTTAATCCTTTGTCCAAGATATTGCATGAGTCAGATTACTATTCAAAAGGAGCTTCTTTGTTGGGTTGTCTTTGCAGTTGCTCCTTTGACATCATGTACAAGTTCTCTATAAAACCACCAAACTGTGATGATTGCTGTTCCCTGGGGGTTAATACCCCTTATTACAGGCTACACTGCCTGCTTTTGACAACGTACTATTATCAGGACCGATGTCAAACAGCGAGGGGTGGGTGGGCACTGGATCAGGAAAATAGGGGAGAAATGATAGGAATTTGTTGTCTTTCATTCAGTAGTCAAGAAAAATTAAGCATTTGCTGGCAGTTTAAGCCGTTGCCTCTTAAAAATGGATACATGGGATTTGTATTCTTTTTGGTCTTGGTGCAGGTCTTGTTTTTTGTGCTTTTGGTTTTTCCATCATGATTGGAGCTTTTTTACCTGTTTACTTTAGGTGCTAAATGTTTACAGTATGCTTCATATGAAGGTCTTTGCTTTTCATCTGTCAAATATTCACCTTTCTCACAGGGCAGATGTGTAATTTCCAGCGTTTTAAATGTGTAGTGAGATGGCTTGGCCTTCAGGATCTGTGTAAAGAAAAGAGAGGAAAAAAAACTAACTTATAACTATTTAGACAGTTTGACACCAAAATAAAAGATTTTTCCAAATGCAACTTGAGTTACACCCCCATTTGGTCCTCAAGCGACGTTGTCCTGCAGATTTTAAATGTGCAGGATGGGTAAATGTGTAGAGCCTGATAAGCTGTTGGGTCCGTTAGATTTCAGTCAGTTGTGTTGGAGCAGGAAAACATCTAAAACCTGCAGGAGAGTGGTCCCCAAGACCGGAGTCTGACATCCCTGGTCTAGATCAGGGAAATGAGACAGAAGAAGATTCATTGTAGACAACGCATTGCACTTTCAATATGCAGGATTTACACACTCGAGAGAAAAGGTTTAAATCATGCCATCAGAAAAGCCTCCTTTCAGCCCCCTCTTATAAAGCTTCAGTGCCCTTAGCAGCCAAGTCAAAGTCTGCTCTCCTGTTTCTACTCTGCTGTCTTACCTGTCAATGCAATAACACAAAGAAGTACTTATGTATTTAATGGGACCAACGGCCACTTACCAGCCTTTCCAGCCTGCTGAGAGACTTTCTGGCTTTCATGGTGAAGAGTAGGTCTGTCAATGAAAGGGAAGCAGCTGCTATTGAAAAGCAATACTTTCACCTCGCCTGACTCAGATGCAGACTTTCCACATTAGCTTTTGTTTAACAAATGTAGACGGCATAGATGTTTGGACCAACTGCCCCAGTCTCCACCTCTGATTACCGTTCAGTCACTCAGTTAAAGATCTGTTTTTCACTTACATGGGTGGAAGATTTGTTGAAGTCGGTCAGTACAATTGAAATAGTGTTTTTGACAAACTTTTGGGGATATTCAAATGTCAAATGTGTTTTTTTTTTTTTCTAAAGTGAAATGCTGAGCTTCCTGACAGTCAGATGATGTGAATTATACACAAGCCTAAATTACACGGTGGAAAAGCAACAGAGTTTGAATACTGTAATTGTCTGAGGTTTTTGGGGTGAAAAAAAATGAAGATTTAAAATTTTGTTCATATGGCCTCTACATGCAGTAGACCTCTATGTAACATTTTAACTAGGGATGATCACAGCCGAGTACATACTACCTACCAGAGTTTTCTCTACCAGTACATAGGCAGGGCGCCACCCAACCAGACCCAGCACCACTTACAAAGTCAGGTTAATTTATTGTGATCTGTTTTTCTATCCAGCACCAGGGGTCTGTTACACGAAGCAGGTTCAACAAACTCTGAGTGTAACCCTGAAGTCTGAGTTGATCTACTTGGAAATACGAAACTCTGAGTTTTCAGTCCCAGAACAGCTGACTTGAGTTGGTTTAATCAACTCAGGGTAGTTTAACCAACTTGCTGTGAGATACCGGAAAGAGCGCTTCGTCATTGACTCACAGTATAAGATGTTGTTTCGGCTAGCACTTTAGTTGAACATTTCAACATGAGTATTCATAACATTTCTAAACAATTTTCCCAAGAAAAATGTACTTGCACGGAGTTCGGGAACACGTTGTGTGGTTTATGGTTGTACTAACAAGCAGAGAAAGTTGAATTTTGGTTTGTAGAACATGCACCTCAGTCTTAGTGAGAGAGTGGCTGCAGGGCTCCAGACTGTGATGTAGGTGTCGCATTTTAGGACTAAAATATCAAATCCTTTTAAGTAAATAAGATTGTATCCCACCTCTTTCAACAAAATACGACCAACCTTATTCCTCTGTAATACTCTGCTCCCCATCTCTGGAATTTCCTCCGTCCCGATCTCCGCAGTGGACTCCTTCCTTCTTTCCAAATCCAGACTCAAACTCCTCCGTACAGATGCCTGATTTCTCCTAATTCCATGTACATCAATCCAATGTTGTTCTCCGTGTTCTGCTTAGTTTTAGTTTAATGTTTTGTCCGCTTTGAACAGTGTCCTTTGGGGCTTTGATAAGGGGTCTGTCAAATTAAATGTGTTTACTATTATTATTATCATGCACATTACTATTATTATTATGTAGGTACTGATAAGCTTCTTAGCTTTTGCGATTGCTCATTGCTTCACAGTCAGACGTGACAGAGCTAAGAATAGCTAAAGGCTGCTGTTTGTTATTTTTTTGCCAGATCTTCATCATCCTCCTCCCACCCCTCTGTTGCAGGAGGCGGAGGGAATGTGACGTTGTCCTGTCTGAGCTGTGACAGCTGATGTTCCCACGTAGTTTACCTAAAAAGCTCGTAAAACGTCCTTCTGGGGGACCTTTAATTTTTTTTATTTGTACCCTCCCCCCCCCCCCCCACCCCAATATACGGGGGACCTTTGTAATCCCCCCCTCTCTCCCCCCCCCCCCCCCCCCCTATTTTCCTTTTTTCAATTCCCCCTAGGGGAGAAAGGGAACCCCCCTTCTTTTCCCCCATTTAAATTTAGGAGTAGCGTGAACATCTAGCATGTAAATAAATGCCAGTTCCGGTCGAACCGGAAGTTGCTCGCATATTTCACGCAAGGGCTCATGGGGCATAGGAATAAGGTGGATAGAGTAGAACTGTTTAATGGTAACGTGACCGTCTCAGATCCTGTCAGTATGATTCCAGGTGACTTTGTGCACAGATGTCCGTTTGGTCGAATGGTTTGCGCACCTACCTCCCACCTGGGAGGCTGATGTGCGAATCCAGCTCTGTACTTTCATCGCAGTCTTTCTATTTATTTAACTTGGGTGCAATCCTGCGGGGAAGAAGCGCTTTTGTTAGCAGCATTAAGATAGAAATAATAACTGTTGCATTTCTCAAATGCCCTACATCTCCAATGAAAAAAAAAAAAAATCTCTTTGCGAAAAACCGCAGTGCAATAAACAATAGCCTATTTGCTTTGAGGGGAAAGTGTATGGCAACATGAAAAAAGTCACACCCAGGACTGAACCACAACTTTCTGCATAACAGACATGCACCTTGACCATTTACCCAGAGACCAACAGCTGTGTGGTCAAATAATCTGGCCAAACCATCTCTCGGAAACAGAGACAGGACCTCTAACTGTCACATACAGCCGGTGATATTATAAATGTACGGATGGATCAGCACGTGTGTGTGTGTAGATAATTGACTGTGATGTGAAACTGTAATGCCAGAAATGACAACTGTCGGGAAATGAAAGAACTTCTAGCTGAGGTCTGATAATAATCTCTGAACGTTTAACTCTGCAGTCATGCTGCATCTTCATCCATGAAATCCTTATCGAAAGAACACGTGCGCAATCTACCGACTCTGATTTATTTTTAACATGTTTTACTTGAGATGGCAGCAGCCAAAACTCACCGCTGACTGAATGAGGAAATGAAACGGCTTGTGTGGCTGAAAGTGGGCGGAGACGGCGAGAAACTCAAGGTTTTTTCACATTAACCTGCTCCCGACCACGTTAGTTTCAGAGTCTGTTAATATGGTAACTGACCGAGGGTTAAAGTTCCCCCTTTTTGTGAAACGGGCTAGAGTTACTCCTCTTTCCCTGGGTTGAGTTACCTACCTTTGTGTTACGGAAAACTCAGTTTCCCTAATTTCAGGGTTAAACAACTCAGGGTTTTCATTAAACCTGCTTCGTGCAACAGACCCCTGGTCACAAACTGGTTTAGTCATCAGACTTACATGACAGCATGTTGCTGCTCTCTGAGTTGCTGTGATGCGACCACGCACAGACACGTACATGTCCACAGCATGAGCGCACATGGCGCCTCAGACAGCGCTTGCGTCTGAAAACACGTCAACCAGCTGAAACTCAGATACGAATATCAGTTTTAAACTCTACTGAGGAGATGAAGATGGAAACACTCGCGCTCCTCTTCACCTGCTGATATGCTGAGAACGAGCACGTCGCGGGAACTTGTACAGCTGATACTGCCGTTAAAATCATGTTTAATTATAACAGCATATCATCTTAGATCTGAACTTTAAGAATATTTAGCACAGAATGGAATGAAACAGTTTTCATGAGGGCTTATACAATCCCTTACGTTTTTTTTGTCTTGTGTTTTTTCTTTTTTATCAGTTTGGAAACGCGACATCACTTAACAGAGTGTAGCTGCTAATGATTATTTCATTATTGTCAACACTGGAATGCTGTAACTGGAAAGTTACTTTTACAGAGTTTATGCATCATTCAGCAGAGCTGATTTGAAGTTTCTGTAGGTTATCAACACAGCGGCTATCACCCTGGCATTATCCCCGACCCCCTAACCCTCCCAATGATAAGCTGATGGGGGGAAACACTGCAACCGCAGTTCTGCAATGTCGGCACACTGATTTCGTTATGTCGACTTTTATTCAGCTCCCTCTTCGTCTAAACCGAAGTGCTACCAGAAAAGAGAGAAAAGCAAATAGATAAAAACAAACATCAGAGCAACACTAAACTTGGTGAGGAAGTCTTTGCTTTTCTTTTCCCTGAAAATAGTTTTTTATAATGTTATAGATGCTTGCCATGTCTGTCTTTGCCATGCTGTAGAGTGAATCTGGAATAAGTGAAGTGCCTCCCTGGTGGTTTGACCTGTTGAATGAGACTCAAAATTTCTATCATGTTTTGCACAGCACTATGTTGAAGGAGGTTATGTGAGTACTGATTTCTGACTCCCAACAAACATCAGGTCAAAGGTCATATTGACTACAGAGAGCAGAGAGCCAATTAGAGTATTAATGGATTGTCCTTTTCTTAAGAATGACACGTAATCCATTTTTTAATAAGGTGAAGACAGATCTTGTAGCTCCTGAATTTTAATTCAGTTGGTGGCTTCTAGTTGCAACTTAATTCCACTCTGCAAATCAGGTGCGCTGCTCCTTAATTGCAGCATATTTGGTTTTCAGAGCTTGTTTCCTGAGTGCAGCCAGCGCAGGTGTTACTATGATTACATCCGTGCTAAATGTCTGGATGACCTACATTAGCCCAGTGATGTGACTTTATGAGAACTCTGGTGTAAGCATCTGATAGTGTCTTTCATGGATCTGAGAGAGATATGAAAGCATCCTTCTCAGAATCGGAAAACTCAAGGGAGAGTCGGCACCACTGCATAGCATCACTCTGGCTTTCTTCGCTCCTTCAAATGACATGTTTCAAGGTTTGAAGTCTTCTGGTGTGAATATGTGCTGCACCTCCAGCTCTACTGAAACTCATTAGCCATATGAAAGATGTCATGTAAAAAACATGAGCTCAGCTTTGCAAACCACAACATAATTATTTTGTGGATGATTTCCCACCACCACCAAAAGGTAACCCTTATTCTGTCCCCAGCTTTGGCTCCCGAATAAATGGACACTGTTGGTTGTTTTTGTTGCACAGTAAACTGGGCACGTTGCCACACAATCTAACTGGTATGTAGCAAGAGAGAGGGGCACAGATAGAGAGAATGGTGTGGAAGCAGATAAACACGGGCAGACTGAGACGAGAAACTTATTCAGGTGTATATGTTGGTCTTGTAGCTTGAGGGTAGAGAGTTGAATTCATAAAGGAAAACAAAAGTTATGCAAAAGCTATGCAAAATGAAAGCAAAATCAGTAAATCAAAAGGCAAAGTAGTGTAAAAATTCTTCTCTAATGAAATTAAGCTTCACATTTGCTGTCATGGACTGATTTTAATGTCGGTTAATGTGAAAGTTACTCAGGTGGTCACAAACCACAACTCTACTGGTACCTTCTTTGGGTACAGAGAGAGGTTGTTAGTCATCAAGAAATATGAATTTAATATGGGTGGGTAAAAATATTGATTGATTAATGCATCGCAATACTTCCCTGTGCAATTCAATATCAAATCGACAAATCCTATGAGTCGGTTCACCTCCTGACCAGTGGGGGGTGCTGTGCATGTTATTTACGTTTTATGGACAGTGGCTGGTTAGATCGTAGCACACTAAAATGGTAACTACTTTTTGTATTTTCAGATGTTTTATTTCCTCAAAAATATAAGGTGACATACTACATACTGTACATTTACAAGGGCATGATAATATATATTTAAAGGTAGAGTCCGAAGTCCCTCCAGCGTTTCTGTTTGCAAACAGTATTCAAACGTAGCGCTCCTCCCTCTCAGGCTAATGGCCGCCTCGTTCTAGCTAGCCTATTCAACTTCAAGCTTCTCCATCAGAGCTCAGAAGCAGGTACAAGCCAAACTATTATTAACCCTGGTTTTCCAAACTGCATTATCTGAATCTCATACCTTTTCTTCGGTGCATCCACGGTGTTTCCTTTCTTTCCTTTCCTTTCTTTTTTCCTTCAAGAGTTCGAATGACTGGCGTCTGCTCAAATCATGAGCGTCATGCTCTTAGCTCTGTCATTGGCTGCCAATATAAACAGAAAAGTCCCGACCAGACCAGAACAAAGAGCAAATTACAGGCAGGAGGAGAGAGAGTTGTAAATGTAATATTTAAGGATATAATTCTCTTTTCAGTTTTTTGAGTTTCCTCACACTGTCAGTCATGCTTATTCATAGATATTACAGCATCTTCATTTAAAAAAAGATTTTAGTTCTCAATGTGAAAACCAGAATGTCACAGATTTCATGAAATATTTGATTCTGCCTTACTGTAAGTCACTTTTTGATCAATGTTAAAATACAAAAAACCCACTGTTTTATTGCAGGCTAAAGCCATAAATTCTAATAATAAACACTGTTACAGAGCAAATGTATAATATATTGGTTTCTACTCAGTGAAATGTGGACAAATAAAATAAATTATTGATGATGTCCTCAAACATGTGTTTCCTTTTAACAAGAGGGAACGATGTAAAGCAATCTAATGGATTTCCCCCGTGCTAATAAAAGTAGCAAAAACCCTCCAAGCCTTCCTAAAAACTGACTTACAGCAAAACAATAGATGTTGTCTAAAGTGGGATACTTCTTATATAACTTTTATGTCCACAAAATTTACCCTTCAGTTGTTTTGTAAACGTACACATGGTTTAATTGGCTTTGGTTGTGCTGTATACTCTTTACAGGAAGCTATAGGTAG
Source organism: Atherinomorus stipes (assembly GCA_023101725.1). Taxonomy (NCBI): domain Eukaryota; kingdom Metazoa; phylum Chordata; class Actinopteri; order Atheriniformes; family Atherinidae; genus Atherinomorus; species Atherinomorus stipes. The sequence continues at coordinate 2,341,647 of JALJCO010013346.1, read as the reverse complement.
CAGCTTAATGCTAGCAGTTTACTTCCTAAGTGTCTTGTTTTCTAAATGTTAAAATTAATTATGTTCCACTTTAAGAAGAAAAAGAGGAAAAAAAAACATTAGAATGCTAAATGTAAGACACAATAGCTACTGCCACAAATTGTTTTAAGAAGTCGGATATTAGCTTTTTTAGACATTTGAATTAGCACAACCTTTAACAATGTTTTGACTATTCCTCTTCAAAACATGTTATCCTTTTAATGTTTTGGAAATTGTACTAATTAAGATGTGGGGATTATGTGTGGGTGGCAAATAGAAAAAGACAATAAAGAAGAGAGACAGGAACTTTAACCAGCTCATCAAAAAAGATTGAAATAGAAGAGCAGAAGCAGAAAAGCTGAAGCTATATCCATCAAGACAAATATCTCAAGTCTAACACATGCTCATGATACTGCACTGCCTGAAGGTTTTTGCAGCTATGGGGAATACTGCACTATAAACTTTCACTATAACTTCTGGCTATTCACATTACACACAGTTTTCATTTTATTGAAACCCACTCAGTAAAGCTGTGGGAATCATCTGCTTACAGCTTATGCCTGACAGTTATAGTGGAACTTTTGCTTGTTATACCCGGAGAGATATAGCTCCTTTCCCTTTTATTGCTTAACTTGCACTTTGTAAGTTAAGATGAGGCATCACTGCACAACCATGCACCTGCAACACTGATTAGGCCGCTTCTCTGACTCAGGACCCGACCTTTTGGGACTTTTTATACTAAATGTGGTGATGGTGAATTACAGCCTTCCACCTCACAATTTAGTTTAAATTGTGTTATCCCAAAACAGTAGGACTTTTCCATTGTGAGTCAAATTAAAAGACTAAATTTGAAGCTTATGCATATTAAAAATGCATGATTGCCTTATATACAGTATTTTTAAAATTCTCTAACTAAACTACATTTGTGTTTTGGTGTTTCTGTGTGGAGCTCTTAACATACAAGAGGGCATTTGGATTCAATTGCAGCTCTTCTCTCAGCCTGACAGAACCAATCAATTAATTTCTACCCTCCTATTTATTTACTGACAAAGTGAATGGAACAAAAAGTACCTTTTAGTACTTTCAATACCATTTTCTATCTTTTATAGTTCAATGCATTCCTTTTTATTTTTTTCCGTTTCTGCTTTTGCGTTTTAAAATCCTTTGCCAACTGCTGCCTGCACTCTAATGGACAGACTGTGACTAATGCCTTCAATAAATCAATAAAGTGAACTGTGGGCATGCTGGAAAGATAAAAATGTGCATGTCAAGGGCTTGCATCCACATTTTAAAAGCAATACTTTTCTTAACTTGTTTATTTTATTTTAATGATTTGTCAATTATAGATACATGATAAAATGCACTGAGTCTTATTTTTCAAACATCATCCCAATTTCCCCCTCCAGCCTTGACAGCAGCACTGTTCAGTTTGTCAGCTGAGAATGAACTGTCTCGTTCCTGTAGCTGTCAAATTCCTTTATCCTGCATATGTATCTAGCTCATATCTTGCAGCCCTTACACCAGGGTGAGAGAATCTCCTTGAATACAAGCAAGGCCTGGTGAGACTATGGATGACAGCTACTGAGCTGAAGTGATGTCAAGTCCAGAGGAAGAAGAGTAACACTCTTTGTAAGTGTTAATGATGGTTCACTGTCATGCTGGCTTTAGTGGCTGAGAGGCTGAGACGAGGCTTTGATCCGTGCTCTCTGGCTGACGGGACTTGCTGGGCTTCTGGCAAAAACAGCGGAGTCATGGGAAGAAAAAGTCAGATTAATCCATGAAGGACTGGAGGGTCACCTAAACACCATCTGCTCTTTAAAAAAAAAAAGAAAAAGAGTGTGGCCAGTAAACATGTTAGGAGGGTAACCTATTGAAATTTTGTTTGCGAACCATTGCTGTGGCCTCTGCTTGATTCTAAGAGCTATGGAACTTTGCCAAGAGTAAGGTGATTACCTTCAAAGCCAGTTTTATTGCTAAGAACAAATATTTTCTATTAATTTGAAAATTAATCTTGGCTGTTCATTTGCAAAAACAGATACCCCCTAAAAAATATTTAATTGGAACAACTGATCATTTGACAATTGATCTTTTCATATTGTTATTTTTATTGAATATGCAGCTGCATTATTTCCACTTTGACATAAATCCCTTTGAGATATAAGTTCACATTTTTTTTTAAAGTCAAAGCTTCTTTCAAGCTCTATATTGGTGCAACCTTGTAATGTTGGGAAGCTCAGATTTTCATAGCTACATTTCCATCGCAAAACTAAAACAGCTGATGTTTTCATGATAGAATTAAAGATGAGCATATTTCATATTAAAGAAACTCCATTTGAACAATTTTCTTGAATAGATGTGGCATTGTATTGTGAGCCGTTTTTCACTTAACATTTAAATGGCTATTGCTGATCACTTTTGGGAAGTGTGGTTGACCTGAAAACCTCTTTAATAGACGTTGCCTTCATTGACAGTTGACCAGGTGTTCTTTGGTTATCTTAGATCTCTGATCAGCATTTTATGGAAGTTTTGCTGCACCGTGGGACTGGTCTTGCAATCTCTAGAGTGTTGTTATTTTACTGTATAATTGTATTCATTTGGCTTTTCATCTTCTCCTATTGACAAGCCAAACAAAGCTGAGAAGGCACATCTCTGCAGGCGCTCAGCACAGCAGTGCTCGCAGGGGAAACAAATAAGAAAACTGTTTGTGGAAGAAAAATGTGGCCTGTTTGATAGTTGGATAAGAAAGGTGATCAACAACAGCTTATTGCCATAAATTGTCATCTCTATTTTTCACACTATCCTTAGTGTTTACCTTCCTGATAAATATGATTTCACAGATTAAAGATCCCTCTTTCCATAACTTTTTAGATGCTAAATTACCACCATATCTGGACCACCAGTGACAACACTAAAACAGCCTCAGTTACAAGCACTTGTGTGCATTCACATATCCTGATTGCACAAACATAATATTAAAAACGCTCCTTTTTTTTTTTGCTCCCTGATCTAGACCATCCCCTTCTTTTAATTGAATTATGTAGAGGAATTTACTTAGCTTTGCATCACACAGTTCACTGCCAACTCTTACATGATTTCCCACTGAAACATTGTTGTTCTTCAACCTTGTGTTTGACAGTAGTTGCTGAGTGGAGTTGTGCAATCTTTTTGTCAAAGTCTACAGCAAGAAAAGGACCCAAATACAGAAGAGGCAGGAGGCAGATGTGTCAGAAATGGAGACTTTATCAAAAACAAATCAAAGCATAACAAGGATTCCAAAGGCTCGAACAGGAAACTAATATACCCTCAAAGCAGAAATGGCGGACAACCACAGTGACTTAGGATGAGATAGACGAGGACCTGGCACTGAGCAGTAGAAACCTGGAGGTATTTATATTGAGGGAGATGATGACTATCAAAAGGCAGGTGTGATAATAATCAGAAGTGCAGGTGTGAAGGGAAAGAAGAAAACGCTGCTAACAAAGCAATAGTCAATACAAGAGACCAAACAATACAGAATATCCAAACATAATCTGATGAAAATTTAACACAGAAGTCTAGGACATCAGTTTGTGGGATTAATACTAAAACCGAACTAAAAACAAACTTTTAGCTTATAGCTATGGCTATTTTATTCTTTGATAATAGCTACATTTGTGTCAGATAATCAATTAGTTCTGTAGGTGTCATCCACATTTTCACATGAATGCTTTCCGCAGTGCGATGTAAGAGAGATAATGTGACCACATAGCAGGGATGCAGTGGTACCCAGAAAAGTTTATATTCATATGCCTTCATGTTCTGGAATAAAAGCTGTTCACAATATTATAGAGGTGGACAGTAGGCTGTAGTGCTAGCTGTCAGGCAGAGGTGGACATCCCTGGTCCAGAAAGTAAAAATCCTGTCTGGCAGTTGTTCCAATCAATGACTAAGCCAGCTTAATTTAATGAGCACAGCTGCTCTGCAGGTAGACGAGTTTGTTAGTGAAAACAGCTGTTCTAAATGTATAGGCAGATCCAAAAACATGGCAGGATTTTGACTTTACGGCACCTGCATTGTCCACCTCTGCTGTTAGGTGCTGTTTTAATGCCTAACAACTCGTTCATGTGCTATAGTTCAATAAACAAACTAGAAAAGCTCTTGGACAGCGCAGACCTCCGCCAAGCAGCTCTTGCAATGATAAAGAATCCTTAAAAAAATTCCTGGATCCAGAAGGCAATCTGGATCACCACCAAAATTTAATGGGTCTTTGGGCTGAGGCACACGGCTGGTGAAAATTTCAGGTCCATCCGTCCAGTAGTTTTCCGTAAATTTGCTGACAGACAGACAAACCAACGCTACTGAAAACATTACCTCCTTGGCAGAGGTAACAAACAGTCAACATACGATATGGGTAGAGCTGAGCTGAACCTTCGGGTGCATTCATACCAGAATAGTCCAGGGACTCGGCCCGATTGGGGGGGGGGATTTCTGAAAAATTTCACAACTATCTTTGCTTCGCTTTGCGTTCAAAGTGCAGAAACCGAAGCGGACCAAACGGCCTGGTTAAACCACCATAGTTAAAAGAACTGCTCTTCAGGGGGGCGACGCTCTACAATAGAGCTCGCAAACGTGACGTAACCACCACTGTAAAACGCAATGTATTGTGGGAAGTAGAGGCAGTGGAGGAAGCAGCGCAGCACGGTTGCTTTGAAACTCGTCTCACGGACATAGAGTTAAACGCAGAAATGGCCCGGAGTTGCTGAATTATAAACTGCCATAGCCGTTCTCACGACCACCATAGGAAACAAATAAGTGAAGGAATAAGCGTTTATCGGTTTCCAGATTGGAAGCAAAACAGCACAAGACAAAAAAGGAGATGAAACCTCTCCAGTCACTTTTTCATTGACAGCAACACTTGCATACTATGAGACATTAATACTTTTACATGCAGTCGCTTTTTAAGCTGTTATTTTACTGTAACTTCAGCTGAATTCCATCACAATGGAAACACAGTTTTAGATTAAATAAGATTAGGGAAAGAAAAAAAACAGATTTGTCGTCACCATCACGGACACACTCAGAAGCTATTAAACTAATAAACATGTTTCCCTATTTTTACATTTACATTGTGAATTCTGTTATTAAAGTTGTTCAATGAGGTTTTGAGCTCATGCAGAGAAGAGGTTTGTGGGGATTTGCTTGAAACATTAACTTTGTGCGTACCGATGACAGGGGCAGCTGCACACCTGCAACATGCTGACCTGACGTAGATCAGACTTGCCCAGCAAGCAGCCGGAGCACTAAACTGCTGCTAACAGTGATGACAGTTCCCTGCTCCTTCACCATCAGCTGGTCGACCTGAACAACTGTTTGCAGAGTGACTTTTATGGAGTGAAGCTGCTGCATCAGACGTGTTTCACCAGCTTGGAGCACAGCGCGCCGAGCGGCATCCAGGACTTGGTTTGGAGGAGCTGGATTGGCTGTTTGCGCAACTCCTCAGATAAAAAGTGGACGGGGGACATCAGTTTCTGTCCATTATTGAAGTGTTGGACTCATGTCAAGTGACAAAGATGTTTTTCCCAACATGGTCTGTTTACTGGTATTCTGGAACACTGCCAGTTCCAAGCTGCGCTGAGCTTGCGGAGAAACAGGACCACTTTAATAATAAATGGTCAATCCGCCGTCTTCCCTTTAAACTGAGAGCTGTAGTGCGCACAAGTAAACAGGTGAACAGCTTATGGTTGTGTCTTTTACTGCTCCTGAGCCGACAGCTGTGTTCAGATGGTTCAATGACTGTTTGTGGTGTGTCATTGATCAGTTATGGCTGTACGCGCATGTGTGTTTTATTTCACTATGTTGGTCTTATTGGGCAGCAAAGACTGATAGGGATTTTTTTTTTTTTTTTTTTTTTTTTTTTTAGATTGCGAAATGTGCTCTATTTGACTGCTTTACTGATTTGTTTGAGATTATGCCACATGTGACCTGATGTAATACAGTTGACTATTACTGATAAAACACACACATCATGTGGAGACGTTTTGGAGACGTTAATGTTGTATTTGCGAGAGATACGTTTTTCTGAATGTTATTGGAGGTGGAACACTGTTGAAAATAAATTTGGCACATCCGGTATTTGCTGGTGTACATCTAATATCTTTGTTAATGCAACGCTAATGGTGCGTACAATGGTTTTTTGACTTTTGTTCCCACAATGCATTGTGTGTTCATCACTTGGTCTTGCGAGCTCTATACAACCACTTATCAATGATGAAGAAGAAAACCGGACTCCTTGAGTAAAGTAGAAAGCTTTCTGCTTCTTGTTACTACTTCATCTCTGTCTACACATTTTCCAGTTGTTTTTCATTGTTGTTTTGACCTCTGCTTCTTCGAGCACGTGGTTTGCTTGATGCTTTATTGCGGTCGACAAATGTCTTCTATTAGGTGCGTTGGATAGTCCAATGATTCATTTGCAAGTGAACCAAGACCCCCAGATTTCCCCCCAGAATCTGCTTCTCTGGTGCCCATCATAGAGAGGTTGGTGTTCAGACTGTGACAAACAAAACGGCAAACAATTCTGTAGAAGAGGACCACGGTCCATTTAAAGTGGACCAAATGGCCAGAGTGTGAATGCACCCTTAAACTTATTTTAACTGAATTGATAACCAGATTTATGGTTATGTAACCTACATAATAATAATACATTTTATTTGAAGCGCCTTTCAAGAAACCCAACGTCACTTTACATAACAATTAATAAGCAACATGAGTGAAATAAGGAATTAAAAATAACAGTTAAAACAATAAGAATAGAAAACAGTAAAAACTATAAAACAGAGTACACAGGTGCAGCGAGAATGTTTAGAGGTTAAAGGTGAGTTTGAACAGGTGAGTTTTGAGGAGGGATTTGATCTGAGGAAAGGAATTGGTATTGCGGAGGTCAGGGGGAGGGAATTCCAAAGATTGGGAGCAGAGCAGCTGAAAGCCCTGCTCCCCATGGTAACAAGGCGGGAGGAAGGGACAGTGAAATGGAGGGAGGAAGAGGATCTGAGGGAGCGAGAGGGGATGGCGATGTATGTAAGAAACAGGCTGCTCCATGAAAAGCTCATGATTATCAACACGTCTGCCTGTATGTGATCTACTCTAATGTGCTGCTCCTGGTGAGATGCTTTGGTTATTAGAATTAGCTGATTGTTCCTGTGTTAGATAAGAGCAGTTCAGAAACTCAGCTGCAGAATTGGGCACGTCCATCAGTGCTGTTCATAATTCCAACTACACCCTAATTAGCCTGGGATAGAAAATCAGCTTTTTAAATGTTAGAAATACGATACAAACAAATCTGTAAAAACAGCAATTTGCAGACTTGCTGTCCCTTCAACATTTCACTACAAAAGATCACTTTAACCACATTTGATGCGTATAAAACCTACAAGCAGAAGCATTGTGGAGTTTCCAAAATAGGACATAGTGGCAATGAAAAAACATAGACAATGATTTTTTTGCACTCAAGCCATCTGATTAAAAACAAAAGAAGAAAAAACAAACCTGAAGAGTCTCGTAGTCATTCACCTGTGTGATTTGCACCCATTGTGCTGTGGTAGGTAGAAGCATCTGTCCTCGGCATATGTGATGGAGTAATGGGAGCTTAATGGCTCTCAGTCAGAGCTATTGAGGAAGGTGAGTCATAGTAATAGACAGCATTCATTGCTGTGCAATCAGATAAATTGGGCTTTTTCATCCTTACTTGGACCGAATCACTGCAAGTAATGCATTTTAATTGGCTACAGTGAACAAATTTGTTTTGAGAGGTGTGCCAGTGATGGTCATGAACATGCATTATCGGATACTTCCTGTTGATGACATGAGAAGAGTTTAGCTTGACCTCAAAATTTACGCCACATACTGGAGTGTATCCTGATTTCCATGCTTGTTCTGATTTTATTCCAATAATAGTATCTGTCTTATCTGAACGAATTTCCTGACAAGATCATGTAAATTTAATCTGTGATGCGTAAAATTAGAAATAATATGCGGAGCGCTCATCTAATGAGCTCAGCTTGCTGCTGGTGTGCAGGTTGAGAGCAGTATATTTCCCTGTTGGTATCTGACTGAGACAATGTGTAAAAACTCAGCAGTCTAAAGTCCCTGAGCTCTTTATCAGCAAATATATCATGTCTCCAGGTTAGCTGCATCATATAAAATGCTGTACCTTGAAATGTTTTTTTTTTTTTTTTTTTTTTTTTTTTTTTTATAGAGGCGATTCTAGGATGAGAGGAGAGCTGCCTGGCCAGGCAAGATAAATGTAATTGTTTTGTACAGTTCAAAGTGGGGGTTTCATGACATTCTTAGGCACATATTTCCCTTTTATGGTACAATCAAATAACAGTTACCTTCAGTAGTTTAAAAAATACAGTATACATTAAAATACAACCTTAAAGAAATGTCACATCACTCCATGTCTGTAATTGATGCCTTAAAAAGTTACTGCTGTCCCTTTACGATGCCTCCTTCTGTTTCTGACAAGCTCACTCCAGTCATCACAACACTCATGCTTCGGTGGGGCAGAGCTTGGCAAGGGAACGGGAGGAGCTTTGTGGTATTGGAGGTGTTATGTACAGTAGTAGCAGCCATTTTTGCAGCCATATTGGTTTCCATGAGAGGTTCAGGGATTTCTCAAATTTGTGATTTGTTCCACATTTGTGAAAGATAGTCACAGACTTTCCCAGACAGTGTTTCACTAACTGTCAAGAGAGAAGTTGTGATAGAGGCTGAATTCCAGCATATTGGTGCCTTGTTGGTGAACCAGATCCACCAAAACCCACATTTTCCTCCTTATTTACAAAGTTGCTGATCATTTTCAAGCCTTAGATTTAAATTTTTATCATCCAACATCCAGAAACAAAGTTATTACTGCTGCAGTATTTAAAAATCCCAAATCAGCTTTATCTGGATGACAGAAGCTTATTTTAGGCATGCGGGTGTATAAGCGGTGAACCAGTTCCATCAAAATCCCATTTATTCTCCTTATTTATGGAGATTCTGGCAGTTTTCCAAACTTGCATTGAGAATATTTATCATAAAAAACAAAGTTAGGCTGTTACTGCTGCTATTCAAAATATGCAAGGTGAGCAACATCAAACCATTTTGAGAGTTGTTGTATCTTTGTTGTGAAAATATTACATTTCAGAAAAGTGCAGTATGTTTTTTTTTTAAAAAAAAACATTTTAATTAATGGCACATAGTTAAAATACATATATAAATATATTTATAAAATTTCAGGGGTGCTGAGATTCAATTTAGGGGTGCTTTAGCACCCCCAAAATGGGCTAAAATCACCTATATATATATATATATATATATATATATATATATATATATATATATATATATATATATATATATATATATTTTTTTTTTTTTTAATGTGATGGCACTGAATGTTATTCTGAAACCAGAGGGACAATTAAAGAAATGATTGTAGCAGCTTTACTTGCAGCAGTGTTTGCAGTTGGTTTAAGATGGAAACTAATCTCAAATCCTTCACAGGCTGAACAAGTGGGAACTGAAAAGTTGATCCTCTGATACTCTTGATCGAAACCCCCATAAGACATTTAATCCATCTCATATATGTATAATAAAACTGCAACTGCTAAATGAGTGAAAACAGTTTATCATCATCTATAATTCCAGTTTAACCAGTCATGATTAAGTGAGCATCTTGTTGTGAATGTTTGGTGATTGAGTTGGCTCCTCAGAGTAAATATGTACTTGCTTGGATATTCTCAGCCTGTAGCGCTATTTCCACCCTGGCTGCATGCCCCTCAGTGTGGTACATGATGATTGGGAGAGATGGTCATGTTTGGTAAAGCAAAGCTGGAGATGTGTGAAGAGTGTGAGTGGGTTGAGATGGCTGCTTTTGATTATAAAGCCCAATACCCCGAGGGGAACCGTGTGGTGAATGAGTGGAAAAAAAAAATATGTGTGAGTATTTTGCTCTACTAGCTGCCTTCATAGCAGATTAATTACAAATAACTACAAATAGAGCTGTATATTCACTTTCCAGTCAGCTCTCAACATTAGTCAGTTCCAGTCTCATGGTACTGATATAATGACACTTGACACTTATATCAAACTCTGTGAATCTCTCTGAATGAGCAGTGAGTGATGTTCAGGAGTAAAAGTGTGACCTACTCAGGCTGCTCACAGCAATAGAGAAGGCTCAGGTGAGCAAAAGGTTTTACTTAACAGCTATGTGTTTAGCTCAATAGGTTGAGCAGCTGCCCCATGTGCAAACTTTAGCGCCAGCTCAGGTTTGAATCCTGGTCTTAGACCCTTTGCTGCATGTCATCCTCCACGTTTTTACGTCTATTTTGAATTTCACTTGAATACAAATACCCCACATAAATACAGACTGCTTTCCACAACCCTAGAAGCTATCCATCCACTGACTTGGGCTTCCTTCCTGGTGAACATATCCAAGACACCTGCAAGCCTAGAGCTTCTTGCATCTGGACTAATCTTTCCAATCAACATGTGACTGAAAGTGAGGATAAAATGTAGATTAACTTTAACATTTTTAACTTTACCACCTGAGGAGACTAATCAGAGAAACATGGCCTCAATCTTGCAGATGCTAATTCTCATCCAAGCCTCATTATGCTTGACTACAGACCAACGGTGAGCCAGAAGTTGGCTGAAAAGTGATGCAAATGTTGCAAGACATGCAAGGAGGGCCCAGGAAGGGTTCGATCTTCAGACTCCCGGGTGAGAGTCATGCGCGCTTACCAGTCCACCAATGGGATATCCCTGTGGCCAAGTGATATCCAAGTCTCCATGATCAATTGGAGGCATAGTGACAGGACCCCACACTGTCACACAAGAAATACGTCCACAGTATCCTCAGAAAGTAAAACTATGATCCTGTCTCCCAAACTGAACACCCGATACATCTTGAGTTTATCAAGAAATTTCAAGAAGTCCCGGCTGTGGCTTGCAGTAGTCGGAGTACTGAGCAGGCTTGGACATCTGATTGGTGTGGTCAGATAGGCTGATTAGGATTGGGGCTTAGGGATAGGGGTAAGGTTAGAATAAACGACCGGTTCACTGCTATGACTATGCCCCAAATCAGCTTCTCTCTCTGAGATAATGCCAAATTCATACTTTTAACATGGTATAAGTAATAATTCTTAAAAAAAGAATGTGTAAATTTCACATATAGTTATATTGTTGGAAAAAAAAAGAGTTACTATTACAGACACTATTACAATATTGAAGTTCCCTCCTGGAATAAATAAAGTATTTTCATTTCATTTCATAATAATCTCTTTGCAATAATGTGCTATTTTTTTTTCTATAAAGTATCTCAAAACAAAACGAAACACGAATTTCCCCTCAGGGATAAATAAAGTACCTATCGATCGTTCCTAAAAATCCCATATTTCTTTGATGAATATAGGCTCTATTTTACTTTTTCTTTATTTATTTTTCTTCTTTTGTTTTACCATGATCTGTTGACCCCCTGAAATTAACAAGTGACCCACATAGGGGTCCCGACCCCCAGTTTGAAAATCACTGCTCTAATGTGCCCTCTGCTGGAATCCTCCTGTAGCAAGGGTCGGAGATAAGCAAGTACTATATGAACGATTATGCCTGCAATAAAGTCTGTTGCCTTCACAAACCTGATGTTATAAAGCAAGCATATCTTTTTGCCTAAGAAAATGTTTGAATGTTTGGTAATGTTTTGAACAATTTTGAAAAAGAAAACATTCATTTTTAAGTGCTGTGGATATTCTGCTATAAGCAGTGGTGACTACATGAAGGTGAATTAAAATGAAACAAAACAAGAACTGAAAGAAATACAGACCCTAACCAGCTTGAGATTAAATAGAGGAACAAATGCAATGAGAAAGCTCAAGTTGCCTTCAAGACAAATATCTCAACTCTTACATATGCCCAGCCACTGCCTGAAGCTTTTTGAAACAGAAAGGGATATTGCCCTTTAAACTTCAGCTATAGCCACTGGCTGTTCACATTACACACAGTTTTCTTTATTGAAGCCCACAAAGTAAAGCTTTGGGACTTGTCTGCTCACAGCTCATACCTGACACTTTTAGTGGAACTTTTGCTTGTTATACCCACAGAGATATAGCTCCTTTTCATTTTATTGGTTAAATTTCACTCCTTGTACGATGGAGATGATGACGGGGCAAGTGAGGAGGCAAGAGAGGGTGGCAGGTATCCAATTAGGTGCAATATACAACTTTATTAAAGTTAAAGTTAACAAATTTAACAAAATGTTGATGCAGATTCTCAGTCATCTGGATTATCGTAATCCTAATTGCTTGATTAAAAGGTTACTTAACTTCCTTTTCTCTGCTCTTGCAGACAGGAGTTTCAGTAATCCACCAGTGCATTCTGTATTATCATCGTAACCTCTGAGTTGTTTACTAACCATGTTTTGGCCACAAGATTCAAGGTGTGAACCTCCCAGTGAGAAGAGTCAAGGCTGCATTGCAAGTGTTAGGCAGTTGATACCTGAGGTCCCTTCTTCTGCTTACTGTAGGAGGGCTAGAAAACAAACAACACAACAGAATTAATCAATGATGAAAGAACAGATGCCAATAGTGTCAACCAAGATACTGAGAAAAAGGATCTTCCCCAACCTAAGCATGCCAGTGTTTGTGAAACTAAACAACAGATTCAGACAACACCAACATTTAGGGGATTGTACATGAATAATTATGTGCACATTCTGAAATAGTTTGAAAGATGAGTGAAAGAAGCAAAGACAAAGAAACCTTGAATCTCCGCCCTGACAGTGTGAATCTTCCACAAAAGCATAAAAACCTGAAACTCCCCATTCTGTGTTTACATGCAGCCAATAACCCTTTCATAACCTGAATATTGGCAACAACCTGGTTGTGCACAGCCATGAAAACACAGGCAAAAACCTGACGCTATCGGCTCCAGGTAGTTAATTATCCACCATTATTATGACATTCTCTATGCATCGTGGTTTGTGTCAGGATATTCCAACTGATTGCCATTATCATGCATTCAGGAGTAACTCTGTCTGCTCTCACATGTAAACAGGTTTTTCCAAATCTTTCAGAAACTGGAACATTGACCTAAACCCAAAGATTGATGGAATGCAAACGTGGTGCTTGAGAACTAAAGATGTCTTTTAAATGAAATGTGAAATGTCTTCAAGAATGTAGAAAGGGATCTAGTTTCCATCTGTTGAAGCACTGATGGGAATAACGGCTAAAAGCCATTATCTTCTGCTGTTACAGGCAATCCAATCACTGTTTCCATCATAATGCTGTTACCATTTCTGACATTAAAATTATAATGATTATTGCTATTATTTCCTTTTCTTCAGACACATCAGTACATATCAGCAATAAAAACAACAGTAGGAAACAATATTAAACAGTCAAAGACATAAAAGTCATTAAATGTGGCATTATTGTAAATCAAAATGCACTGCAAAATTTTTTGCAGATTTTCTCAGGTACCTGACCATTTGATGGCTAATAATGTGTAATTTAAAGATTAAATAACATCTAAACAGATGAGTTATAAAAAAAATCAACGCCCCATCACAGTTGACATGAAGGTAAACTTGACTTATTAAACCTAAAATGATTTTTGAACCGGGCTGTAAACATGTTTATTTCTGCTGTGAAGTTGGCCTTTTTAACATGGCAGTCTATGGGGATTGACTCCCTTTTGCAGCCCGCCCCAAGTGGATGAGTAGTGAACTGCAGTTTTCTGCTCCTCCAGGTTGGCTTCACTTTTCTCCGCTAGAGTTTGTTGCTTGGTGGAACCCCACCAGCAGTTTTGCTCCACCATATAATGATATTAAATTACTTATCTCAGATCTTCCTGAGGTCAAACTTGAATTTATCAAATTCTTTGGTTTGTAATTGTTGTCAAGCAAAACAAGTGAAGCCTACAGTACATAAATCTCAGTTGCACTTGTGTACTGTGAATGTAACAAGTATTTTCTAACTATTTGCATGGTGACATGTTAAAATTAGCATTTAAATGAAAAGCCTCTGCAGAGAAGTTCAGGCTCTAAGATTCACAAACATGGCTGTAGTCTCTTAGTCTTGATATTATTCATCGTTCTGCATGCTGTTTTTGGCAATGAATAATCTAGTTTTGTCAAATCTAAAGGAGCTCATCAGCTAAAGCAAAGGTAAAAACCTCAGACTGAGATCCACTCTGTGAAGTGACCCATTTTGCTGATACAATCTCACATTTTACAATGAAATACTTACATGCAGTTTCCTTTTTTCCTCCCATGATACTAGTTTTAAAATCTGATACAACTCTCCTTGCCATATTTACTACTCACATAAAAATTTTAGCTGCATTAACTTTCAGAAAAAAATTGTGAAGGTAAAAATCTAAACTTTTTTTAGACACTTGGAGAGGAGCTTAAGAAGCCTTTCCTGTTTGATATACATTAAAACCCAGATTTTTCTGACAGTGTTGAAAATATACAGTGACACCAGCATTTTATAGCTCACAGGAAAACCAGGCAGGTCAATCTAGAAACATTTCATGAATCTCATTTTGTCCCTGTCCCTATACCCTTACAGTATGTGCTACTGCTCATTAGGAATTTTGTAATGATCCCGAGCTTTCCAGCCAGGCTGTAAGCTCCCTGTGTATCTGGCTGGCAGAGCAGGAACCTCCCAAGAGGAAATCTTGGCCTGAATAATTCAACAGCTGGTGGGAAAAACGATCCTGCTTGGTTCTGTCATCGATCCGACACTAAAGCAATGCCAGCACTACAATTTGGACTCATATGATTAAGGCTCTGAGAGGTTATAAAGATGGGTTTACTTATGAATTGCTGCTGGCTCTGCCTTTGTTATGGGTCTTAAGTAGAAGATAGAAGCTCATTTGTCAATAAAACATTCCCAGTTATGACAAACTTACGAATGTATCGAAGTAAACATGGCTTCTATGTATCTAAACACAAATATACTGTATTCAGTTTTGCAATAAGGGAAATAGGAAGACAGCCAGGTAATAGGAGAGACAAATGAGAAGACTGTAATAATTTGAGAGATAAAGATGAAGGGGCAGTGAAAGGTGTTTTGATTCATCTAGCTGTAATAACATAGTGCTCCATATGCTTTACCCAGTGCTCCACTCCCTCGCTTATAAACGGATTACTTTCATTCCTCCACCTGCACATTTTCCTATATTGCTCATATTACCTATTTTTCTCCACTCTCCATCTGTTCATTCTTACTTCTGTGATATTGCCTTGTTCTCCTGCTCCTCCACATGTGCAGCCGTCTTGTTATTCCTCATCAATTTCTTCCTTCCCCCTTTTAACCACTCAACACTTTGAATTTGTCATCACTGCATTTTGTTTTTTTGTAAGATTGGTGAGAATAGCCTTTATTCTGCTTTGTCCTTGGGGAACGTTTTCACTCTGTTTTTGCTTTTTATATTTTCCTTGCTGGATATTAGATAACATAATATCCAAAAGGGATTTTTAAAGATATGATGTGTTAGTCGTGCCGGATCCTGGATAAACGGAAGAAGACAGTGCGGTATATGTTAGTAGTATGAGTGTACAATTATTTTTCAACAAAATTTAGCTGATAGCTACACTTGTCTTATAAAGACTGTATTTGTAAGACTTGTTCAAGAAACGTTGTTATGAAAAAGATGTTAAAAGAATGAATACTGCTCTAAACTGGATGTTTTTGTATACTTGGCTAATAGACGTGAGCTATAAATAATATTTCCCTACATATTGCATCTTTGAGGTAATATTTCTTGTACTCTCCGGTAATTACATGTTCAAGTATAGAGGAAAAAGTTAGTTATGTGGTGAAAATGTTATATGGAAAAGTATATTGACCAAGGGTAAAACTGAAAACTGATATTTTAGGTGATTAGAGAGATTGCGAAATTTTTGGACACAATGCTTTCCGCCTGTTTTTGCAAATTTGCAATGAGCCATTTCTTGCCATTGTGTTACTTCTTTATATCTAAGTTATTCATTTTATTGATTTATTTGCTTTTGGTCCCTCTTTTTTGTGCATTTATTTTGTATTATCCATTTTCTCTTTTTATTTAATTGTTGTTCATTTATTTGTAGCCCCAGTGTGTATGAATTACTCCCATCTAGTGGTGCGCTAATTGAATTAGTGCACCACTCTCTCACGTGCCTCACAGTTTAAGCCTGTTATTACCACCACTGAAGCCACAATAGTCACAAATGTGAAAATGGCAACATACTGCATTACTGTATTTGATACTGATAGGGTTAAATCACAACGAGAAACTGGTCTTACTTTGGTGCATATTAGCGTGTTTGGCTAACAGGTTTGTCCCCTTTCAACTGCTACATTTGAAGATGGCAATGCAACATGGCAGCCTTCTGTTGGGTGTGCAGCCACCTACAGTATGTAATTATAAATAACTCATTCTAAGCTACGAGAATGCTTTCACTGGGATGCGATGAGCCGTTAGCAAAAAAGTATTTATGGAAGCAATACTTGATGTTTGCTATTAATAATCTATATTAAATACACTGGGCCTTTTAATATGTACTGGTTATTTTATTTTTTTCTGTTTCATTATTTTTTTTCATGCATGTAATTTGTTTTTATGTAAATAAATTCATGCAGTAGGGGGTTAACAAACTTGGTTCATTCTGGCTGCTGTCATGAGATCATAATGCATAGAAAGTAACACATTATTAAATCTTATCAAAAAAGACGAAGCAAAAGAGGAAAATGCATAAATCATTAGCCATAACACTGCTCTTGTGATGACTCATAACTGCTCTTATCTGTTTCTAATGGAAGCAAAATTAATGGATATTAGCTGAAATATTTTTGGGTTGTTCTGTGTAGTTCAAGTTTTACCTTTGCCAAATCAGTTTGGGGGGGTCTTTTGTGAGGTAATATCAGTACTTATTTCTTTTGATTGTACAGAATTACATGTTCAAATTTACATTATATCTTACATTGCATCTGTTTCAGCTTTGCTATTGTTTACTCAGTCATCATTGATCTTTTCTATACAAACACAAAGACAGATATGTGCACGCATTCAATGCTTTCCCTTGAGTTGTGTTGCATTGAGTGCAAGCAAGAGGTCAAGCACACAGTTTGGGCTGTGTGTATTCAACATAGACTTATTATACACCTACAAACTGCCCTTCTTGCACCAGAAAAATACACCCTCATTCTCACCCTTTCACCTTTATGCAAGTATACATTCAGTCTTTTCTTGGATTTAAATTTCCAGGGAATACTGAGCTGGAAATATTATTCAAATGTGTGCAACAGAAGCTAAAGTGTGCTGCAACAAGAGCTTTGTTTCTCCAAGACTTGTGCTCAGATTCACCAGTATTTTATTTGCAGGAAATTGTATCTATATTTTCATGTTATGCCACAATACGGGATAATACATTCAGTGCAACAATAGTGTGAATGAATTATGCTCTGAAATCATTTTACAGTTTAGCAGTGCATCCTTCAGCTCCCAAAGTTTTAGTTATTAGCCTGTGGCAGCCTATTTATGCTGACTTGTGCTCTGCTCTTAGTTGAGAATCTCATCAGCTCAATATGCAAGTCTTCAAAGGGAGCCAGTCATCCCTAGATATTTATCATCCTTCTTTCAGTCTGCACTCAGAGCAGTTAGAGTCGGAGAGCCGAGGAAGCTCCTGCAGGTTAGAGGAAAGGAGCTGTCTAATTACTGTGGTTTGTGTCATATTTCTGTAAATAAAATCAGCGGTGTCTGTGTGTCTGCATAACAGGCGCTTGTTTCCTCTCCCTGTGCAAGAGGAACTCCATTATACTCAATCTATTTCTGATATAATCTCTTAGGACCTCACTCTTTTCCCTCTTTCAAACTCTATCTCACTCACACATTCTCTGACACACATTTTTCCTCTTTCCATTTCCTGTGCTTACATTTGATTTTCACTTACATTCATATTCTCTTGGTTTACAAAATTCCCTTGTGCAAAGAGACACACACACCCAAATCCTGTCTCTGCTGAGTCCGTGCATCTCTCATCTTTTCATATAACCTAATTTCCATAAGGAGGTGGGCTTCAGGAAGTTAGTTCAAACCCTCTTTAGTACTGCCAGTTCCTTTGAAATTGATTATTCAACACCCAATGTAAATTTGGTGGCACAGTTTAAACATTTTATGTTATAGTAACAGTGAGAGGCACGTTCAGTTTTACAGCAAAGCAGGCCAACACATCTGAAAGCTGCTCTTTTGGTTAATGTTTTTTTCTCAGCATCTTTAATGCTTTGGTGTGTCTATTTTCTTGCTTTGCTTTGCAAAATGCAGTGACCTAAAATTACTGAGAATCCTTGCTTGTGGGAAAAAATAAGAAGACCTATTTGGCACGAGGGTACTGTATTTTACAGTAATTACCACGGTCTGCCTGCAGAAATTCAGCATTCTCCTCAAGACCAGTTTCAGTTTCTGCCTTTTTAAAGTCATTAACATGAGTGTTACTTTCAGCTGGGCTCATTTAAGTCCCATCCACCCAAACGAAACGACGCAGCGCTGGAGTTTCTACGCATCGTTGTTGTAGATGAGCACCTCATCAGAAATTTTGGGTGAGGTTTTCTTTCAGATTTAGGGCAGCACCAGTGTTGTCTTGGGGCTGGTGTGTTGGGAAGGCATATGCTGTGGGGGCTGCACTTGACATGATGATAAAAGAAATGCTTTGATGAGGTTTTGTTTCAGCAGACCTACTTTTGAATTCACCCAAATCAAGCTCCTGCTAGCTGAGTGCTGGTGTTTGAAGTTTCAGTCAGTGCAGCCTTTTTGTCATGCTTTTGTTCCACTTCCTTTTCAGTGTCTTGAAAGGAAATACTGTATACAGCACATCTCTGTATTTACATGGACTGCATATTGCTGAGTTATTTATTTTTCTGTTGGGAACACAAGACAAATGGCTGAAAGTGAAGGTGAAAGACTGAGTGACCAGTTAGCTATTTCAAACTGGAAGCTACGGATTCAGCTCCACCCCTAATACTGGAAGTTATTAGGGGTACAGCTGAACCTGAATACGGTATTCGGAAATTCACGGATAACGCTTTTTGCTTTTTTTTTTTTTTTTTTTTTTTTTTTAACAAATACTTATTTCTAACAAATATTTAAAAAAACATTTGTATTTGGGAACAAGAAAAACAGTATATCAAAAAGCTGTGTTTCCTCATATCACTGTGCATGCCTGAATGAATGAGTAGTGAGTGATGTTCAGGAGTAAAAAGTGTGACCTACTCAGGCTGCTCACAGCAATAGAGAAGGCTCAGGTGAGCAAAAGGTTTTACTTAACAGCTATGTGTTTAGCTCAATAGGTTGAGCAGCTGCCCCATGTGCAAACTTTAGCGTCAGTTAAGGTTTGAATCCTGGCCTTGGACCCTTTGCTGCATGTCATCCTCCACGTTTTTACGTCTATTTTGAATTTCACTTGAATACAAATACCCCACAAACAAATACAGACTGCTTTCCACAACCCTAGAAGCTATCCATCCACTGACTTGGGCTTCCTTCCTGGTGAACATATCCAAGACACATGCAAGCCTAGAGCTTCTTGCATCTGGACTAATCTTTCCAATCAACATGTGACTGAAAGTGAGGATCAAAACATAGATTAACTTTAACATTTTTAACTTTACCACCTGAGGAGACCAATCAGAGAAACATGGCCTCAATCTTGCAGATGCTAATTCTCATCCAAGCCTCATTATGCTTGACTACAGACCAAGGGTGAGCCAGAAGTAAGATGACAAGTGATGCAAATGTTGCAAGGTTTGCAAAGAGGGCCCAGGAAGGGTTTGATCTTCAGACTCCCGGGTGAGAGTCATGTGCGCTTACCAGTCCGCCAATGGGATATCCCTGTGGCCAAGTGATATCCAAGTGTTCTTGATCAATTGGAGGCATAGTGACAGGACCCCACACTGTCACACAAGAAATACGCACACAGCATCCTCAGAAAGTAAAACTAGGATCCTGTCTCCCAAACTGAACTCCCGATACATCTTGAGTATATCAAGAAATTTCAAGAAGTCCCGGCTGTGGCTTGCAGCAGTCGGAGTACTGAGCAGGCTTGGACATCTGATTGGTGTTGTCAGATAGGTTGATTAGGGTTGGGGCTTAGGGATAGGGGTAAGGTTAGAATAAACGACCGGTTCACTGCTATGACAATGCCCCAAATCAGCTTCTCTCTCTGAGATAATGCCAAATTCATACTTTTAACTTGGTATAAGTAATAATTCTTAAAAAAGAATGTGTTAATTTCTGAATAAACGACTCAAAACGGTAATGTGGGCAGAGACGGACGTCCTATCCCACCCAATATCCAACTCCGCCTCGTCATGTAAGCTGCAGGCGTGGCCTTCTCAAAAATTCGGCCCATCCAAGTTTATAAAAAATTGAATGTCAACAACCTCCTGGAGAGAGTCTGACACAGATCAAAACTGTCTCAGAGACAGATTAAGTTATCTTTGTTGCACTAACAGTGCGCGGCTGTCAGGATTTAATGTAACTTTATTCTTACTTCACTGGCTTCCTTTCTCCTTCTCTGCTCCATGTGTATATGCTCCGCTGCACTGTTTAGTGGCGTTTTGTATGGGACACATACAGGGGAATTATGCAGTCCATTAGCAGCGCAGCTGAGACACACCCATGATACAGGTGAAACAGAAAAAGAGTAGCAATACTGTGAGTGCACACACAGAATAAGAACCTTTGACTTGACAACATTAGTATGCAGCTCATAGTAATTTGCTTGAGCCTAATGTCAGACAAATCTAATTATATGTAGTGTTAAAGTCTGCATATTAAATTTGGTACATGCACTGGTCCACAATTCTAATTTCATTACAGCAAGTCACTCTCCAGCTCAGTGAGTTGAAAGCTGTAAATTCTGGAAATCATGGAAACAACAAACAAAACATTTCAATGTGTCTCAGCTAAAAGATCAGTGGCCTGAACTACAAAGCTGGGTTTTCTCTTATTGAGGTACTGTAACTTTAAGGTTGAGTCTGGGTTTCTGTCCTGCAATACTAGTTCAGTTCTTAACGAGGTAAATTACCATGGTAACTTAAAGGGAAAGTTAGTTTTTTTTCAATCTGGACCTATTTTCTAGCATAAAATATGTTCATTTCCTCACCGAGACAGTTTTGATGCAACTTGAATTCCTTCCACTCGAGATCAGCGCATGTCCAATATAATGGAAGTGATGGGGCAACCATGTGTAGCCTGTAAATAAGGCATTATCTGCCACAAACTCCTTCATTTCACCAGTGTTTCGTGACGAAACATTAGTTGGACCCTCCCTGTGAGCTCGAAGCGGCTTCTTTTGGTGGTGATTTGTCCTTATTTACAGACATTTACTCATGGTGTCGCATAATAGTGAAGTCAGCAAAGCCGCCGCAGTAAAAATGTCTGTAAATAAGGACAAATCACCACAAAAAATTTAATTTTTTCAACCTGGACCTTATTTCTAGGAGTTAATACTAGTATTCAGAGTTCAGAGTTTCGCGGATTGCAGTTTGTTGTTGTCTGGGTAGCGAGCTGCTCTTCTCAGCTGTACTGCAGCAGTGTGTGTCGGGCAAAAGCGTGGCCTGTAGATTGTAACCCCCCCCCCCCCCCCAATAACTAACGGAGAGTTAACTCTGAACTTAGAGGACAATTGTACACTTCGTCTGTTTCACTTTGTTTATTCATTCTACTTAAAGTATTGGTGAAATGCAGGAATTTTGCTGCAGACAATGCCTTAAATAGAGGCTGCCCCATCTCTCCCATTATATAGATGCACGCTGAAGGGCAACTAATCTAAATATTGCCCAAAGGAGTCAAAGTGATACAGAAATTTTACCGGTGAATAAATGCACATATAAACTCCTAGAAATAAGGTCCAGATTGGTAAAAAAAAAAAAAAGAAAGTTATCCTTTAATATTCCAACACAAATCGCACTCACATGGAGGGAGATGAGTCTTAAAAGAACTAAATGGAAAATATAAAGAAAAGGAAGGGCACTGAGAAGCTCTGTCTGAGCCATAATAAAGTCAAATTGAATCAGAGTGCTGTCCGTTTATACCGTCACATGATTAATATTGTATAATCTCATAAATTTACATGTCAATAGTCGTCAGTTTTCTGCTAGCATCCCTTCCTGGCCTTTGCTGGAGCAACAGTGTTGATTTTAGCCTGGATGTTGTGTTTGAATTCTTCATATTTTTGGAGATTTTCTTCTCCCCCATGTTAAAGTACAGTGGGCTGCTCTGCAGAGTTTCTCCATGTTTGGTCATATGCTGCAAACCCCACCCATTTTATCTGAGTGTGCCCTGATCAAGATTAGAAAACAGGAGCTTGAATAACCAGCTTCATAGTACTGCTTATCAGGATTGGAAATGTCTGTCTAGGTATCTGTAAATCAACCCAGGTAATGAAAAAATATCCCGAGTATGTTTATCCTGCCTCGTAGTACCAGCCCCAACTTTATCTCTTTGTTCAACACTAAAACAACACACTTAACTTAAGAAATACTTAACACATATCAGAGAGCAGTATGAACGCAAAATTTAATTTTATCGTCTGTTGCTTTGTCAGTAATATACTTAAACACACTTGCTCAAGTACACAAAGCGTTCATCATTCCAACATCAAGACATTGGAATATGTCATTCTGTCATATGTCTTCTCCTTGTGAAGTACCAGTGATGTCCTGCTCGTTATTTTGTTATTAAATTCAACTTGGGAGTTTAACATTGCTAATATTAAATCTAAAGAAACAGGATTAATTTTGTACTGTTTTATATAGGTTTATGTAATAGTCCATTAGATTATATTGTGTATGTTAATTGCTAGGTATTTTTACACAATGCACTCTGATTATAAAATATAGCTGAAAATAAGAAATGAGATTAGATCGTCTGTCATCAATTCTCAAAAGAATTTACTGTTGGCCTTTTTCTATACAGTTGGATTAATCTAAGAAGATTAGATGAACAAGGTTGCAGCATGCAGCAACTGTATACAAACAACACTGTACTATAGAAAAATATAAACATTTCCTTTATCAATCCAAAACCTTTTTTCTCTTTGATAAATGCAACGCTTTACTAACCTGTCATCTTCGAGGTTTGAACCGGTTTCTGCTGGTATGTAATTTCCAAAAGAGATGAAGTGATTTAAAGCTGCTGGTGGTTTCAGATAAAAATATAACATCCAGAGGACTGATTGTATGTGGAAAAATAAAGTGCAGTGCTACAGGGATAAAAGCAGTTTGAGGCTACATTTAGCATAATAGATAATGGTAAGAACATTATAGGGATAACACACAGCCAGCAGATAAACAGGAGGTGGAAAAAACAGATAACGAGGAGGCAGTAGTGGATGACATATGGGCTGATTCATTTTGGATGAGTGAGCAGGCAAAAACATAAACTAAATTAGAAAAGCAATGGAGAAATGAAGGAAATACTAACACCTGGTTAATGGTTGGATGTCTACACATGCATGTGCAGCTTGCATTCACATTCAAATGAGATGATGGACTTACTAGTGCTTCCTTTTCAATGCTTTTCATCCAGCAGTTTCTACAGTTGTACTGACCAAAAAGTTAAATATTCTATACGATTTTACAACTTCGTAGATGATTTCATCAACCCATGGAATTAAGTATCTTGCAATTAAATCTTGCACCACAAATAGATTATGCACATTCACAGCACTTTGACAGGTCTTCCTTTTGCAACAATGAAACGAGTCAAATAAAGCACAGTTTCTCTTTGGATTTTTGACAAACTAAGACAGTCTAAGAGACGAATCTTTTCTTAGCCTTCCCAACACAGACATAGATTGTGTTTTTCCTGGATAGCTGTCTCTCATTTTTACCTTCCTTGCGCGATAATCCTATAGACACAGACTTTAAGGATGAACACACAGTGTGTGCACACAGTTCTTGTTCGTGTGATGAGAGGTCATGGACATTTCAACATGGTCTGCATACTGAGCTAACAGCTAAATATATAACTGAACAAATGAAAGGTCTGGTACACTCCCACACCATTCTCACAAAGATAGAAATATAATTTATAAATGAAGTTAGAAACAGTGGCAGCCTCCTCCGCCTCCTCTTTATCTACTTCTTTAGAAGGAAAAGAAAAATGAAATATTTAGCTTCCCCTGTTTTGCTGATGCTGAGCGTTAGGCTGTAAATGACATGAAAAATACTTTATTTATCCCAGAATACTTGATCACCAATAATTGGTTTTCTACTTAATTGGTAGGATGTGATGATGCTATAAAAGGATTTGATTTCCCTTTCCACTGTTTCCTGCCGCCCCATGAGAATGCTCAAGATGAAGGATTAAATCAAAGAGAAGATAGTAAAATCTGTTGGTTTTCCTTAGGCACTCATTTTTATGAATGGGCTCGTATGAATACTGTTATTATAAATTGGACTAAAGGTTTTTTTTTTTTAAAATTAAGTTATAACAAATTGGCTTCAATTGATTGTGCCTGTAAAGTGCCTTGAGATGACTTGTTTTTTGACATACAAAGAAAGCTGAATTGAGCTGTACAGGACTCCTCAACACTGGCCCTCAAATTCAGCAAATCAAATTCATATTGTATTGAATCATATATTTAATTTTTCTCCACTCCTCGAGGGCCACTGTCTTGCAGGTTTAACATGCTTCCCCACTCAAAAAAAAATTATTTAAATTATCTAATAGCTTGTTTTCAAGTTGGCATACCCATTATTTTGAGTCAGGTGTGTTAAAACAGGGAAACTTCTAAAGCTTTAAGCACCAGATGAGGTGCTAGCCAAAGCACTAGAAGACTGAACAAACACAAGAGAAAAACAAAAGTGTTAAACATCATTGTGTAGAATGCAAAAAATAGACAAGTCTTTTTTCTGATAAACATGTCTCCTGTACAAGGCAAGGCAACTTTATTTAAACAGCAAATTTTATACAAGACAATTCAAAGTGTTTTATGTAGAAGCATACAGCTGGGTGGGGAAGCAATAAAAAGTATATTTTATAAGAAAAAGACAGAGATATTGATAAGAGACGTGATTTACAATTTAAAGAAAAAATAAGTCCACACACTACTGTAGCACTCAATGTGGTTTAATATCACCACCTAAAACAATGACGTGTTAAGCCTAAGCCCTTCCTCAGAGTTCTTCAAAACTTCCTAAATTTTAAAAACAAAGAAGAAGAAAAACAGATAAAAAACTTTGAGCTTTAAAATTTCTGGATAAGAACTGTTCAAATGCAACAGAGAACAGATGGGTCTTTAAATAAACTGAAGCTTTGTCTCAAACCGCGCGCTTGCCAGAATGCACTGGAATTCGTCTGTAGTGCACACTATTGTTGCTAAATGCTGACCCAAATAGAGCATTGCACTTATTTATTAATGCACTTAATTTGTGAGGACACTTATAAGATGATCTGGGTGATCACTTATGCCAACACAGCAGGGCTGAGGACTTTGCCAGTATGGCAATTTAACAGTCGTAGGTTGGTTACGTCTGCGTTCCCGGGGATGAGGAAATCCCCGAAACTGTCATGCATGGAATGCAGGAGGAATTCCTGAGGCTGCACCTACATGTCCTGGTAATAAATTGTGTCAGCTAATAAATCCAACATTTACAGTGACATCGTGTGAGGAGGCTGCTGTATAAACACACGTTTCACAAATATGTATTTATTTACTTTGGGAAAACTGGAGTCACCCGCATAAACTCCCAGCACCCCTGAAAGAAGAAAAGCCGTCACAAGCAGCCGTCCTCCGATTCACATCAAACTTGAAGTCGGACCACTTCTTATTTCGGCTTGTGTGCGCGACTCTGACCCCACATCTTTGACCGCGTCACACACTCACCCATTCACTTTTCTGTTGCCGGACAACAGCCTGCCAAAGAGCATATTTTTGTGCATTTCTACTTAAACAAGCTGCTTCAAGTTCATTCTTAGTGCACTCCGGTGCAGGTCACATTTAAATGTCATTTGCATATTTCTGACGGGGGCATGGACAGGGAGGTGTCAGGTACTTCAACATGTACGCGCTCAATTCCACGTTGATTGGGATGTACAAAGGAAAAGTGCTTGGATCCATGTGTATGCACAGATTCATACATCTGGAAACTTTTGTGCGTATGATGTTTTCAGGATTTGGGGTTTCAGTAGGAAATCCATGCAACTCTTTGTACATAAGGGCCCCAGATCTTGACCCGGATGTAAAAGCAAATTAATATTTACAATTTTTGTGAAATTACTTGTAATGTCAATGCAGTGTGGGCTCTACTTTCCTAATATAGTTGCTTCAGTATTGGATCATTTCTGTTTTTGAAGTTTACAGTTGCTCAAATTGTGAATAAAATCCGGCCCAAAAAGTTTGGACTTCCTGTACTGTAGCTTTCCTTCGATCACAAGCATTCGGCAACCACAGCTGCATGCAGTTATAGCTGACTTTTTGAACTTTTGAACATAAAATGAAAAACATAATTCAGGATTTACTTTTTTTTCTTTCTTTTTTAGAAATTATTATATGTTGCAAAATTCTTAGATTCCTCTTGAAAGTTGTAAAGGAGAGATGTAAAAATACAAGACCAGAGGAAAGATCCAAACAGATTCATGGCTGATGGAAGAATAAAGCTGGAGCTTTATGGCAACAAAGGGAAATCCAACAAGAAAGAAACAGAAACAAGAATGAGAGAATCCCACAGGCTTTGGCACCCCGAGCAAAGGTTCTTGTGGCACTCAAGTGACCCCGTGAACAAAAGAAAACAAGCAGGGTAATAGTACAGGTACACTGTAGCCCCCTGGCAGGTGTCTTTCAAAGGTCAGGCAAACCTGATGGAAGTATTACACAGAAACATGAAACATGGGCAAGTCAGAGAAAGAAAGACATGAATTACAAAGAAAAGCATCAAAATCAGGCAGAGAAAAAGTAGAGCTGGCGAAGAAGAAACTGCATAGAAAATCAGAAAAGAAGACAAATATAAAGACCAGTGTCTAGCCAGATACGTCCAGAAACAGAAAAATGAGAACTTGGTCTTGTTTATTCATGAAATGTAGAATAAAAAAAGCAAAACAAAAACCAAAAAGTTGGGCCTTCTGTCTGGGTTGGGGGAGCTGCTTCTGGCCCCCCCTGTTTTGCTTGTCCTGGGCGGTCAGTGCTCGGTGAGGTTGATGACGGCCGGTCTTGGCCCACCGGAGCTGTGCGCTGTGGCCGGGGAGGCTCTGGCTGGGACCTTCGCTTGCTGCCTTCTGGTTGGATGCTTATTCGTTTCTGTGGGGCGGGGGCTTGGGTCCGCACCCTGGGGCTAGCGCTGGTGGCCCGGGTCTCAGGGTGCCGTGGTCTTCCTCTGGTCCTCAAAGGGACGTGGCTGCACTTGCATCCGGTGGGTGTGTACTAATAGTTACTACAACCTAGGTTTTTATTCCTTTTTTTGAGTAGTTATGAGTTTGTATGTGTGATTCCATCAGGACGCTCAGATTGTTCTCAGCTTGTTTGTCTCTTGTAGGTGATTGTCAGTTTTGTTTCCAACAAAGACTAACTCAACCCAATAAATAAATGAATACTGTAAATAAGTACAAACTATCAAGAGGAGCCTTTTGGTCATAAGAGATCCCCTTAGCAAAGCAAATCTATTCAACACAACAAAGCAGTCAGATCATCATTCTGCTGCTACGATGATGGACAGGACAAATAAAAAACAAACAAAAAAACAAAACAAACAACAAAAAACCCCAAACAAAAGCAATAAATCATCCAGGCAGAGCTCTTATCAATGATGATCTGGGTGGTATATGATGGTATATGATGGTATAGATGCTAGCGTCACAATGACTGAATAAGAAATAAGACGTAAACAAGCACTTTTCTCCTCTGTCCTTCAAACTGATTTGACTTGGCATGTGAGTGTATTGCAGGCGGTGGCTTCGGGCAAATGTCTACTACCACCGTAGACACAACAATGCACATAACTGTGTTGCATTTGCACAAGAAATGAGACCCTGTGGGGTCTTTGTGTATGAACTTGGTTCAAACAACATGAAAAGCTTTATGCTCAAAATCCCTTCTAGTATTGGACCACCACGGTTGTTTGCTTCTGTCTAACACAAAAATCCATGTTCTAGCACACAAACTTCAAGAGGTAAACACCTTAGTCTCAGGAGTCAAGCAGTGATGAGCCATTCTGTGTTGTCTCAGATAAAAGACTTTGTAAACTTCTGAGCCCAGGAGTATTTGAGGGAGTTGAAACACAGTAAAAGGAATTTATTTTTTGTGGGTAATGGACTTTAAATCAAAGCTCAAACCATCTTCTTTAATGCTTCCATAAAAACCAGAGCGAAGGATGAGATTCTTCAAACAAGTCAGCGGCAAGAGAAAATAAAGGCTTATAGGTTACACAAGGCTTACCATCTTCTACGCTGCTGTTGTCACATGTCGTCTTGGGTCAAGTTGTTTTGTGACCCTGATCTAAACATTTTCTTGAGATTGTTTCTGAAACAATATTGTAAAAAAAAAAAAGAAAAAAAAAAAGAACATAGCAGGTCCTTGTCCAGTATAATCACATGGCATTAGGTAGAAGAAAAAAAATATAGTGAATTTCATCAGCTGTGACAGAGTTGGATGGACAGGCATTGAGAAGCCCAGAAAACCAGAAACTCTTGACTATGATTTTTTTGTTTCCTCCTTGCAACTCTATAATTTTGAGTATTTAACATTTGCTGTAAATCAATGCTGCAGGCACTAATCACATTTCCAATTCAGAGAATCCCTTCAAAGGTCACCTGTAATAGTTCAGTACCGAAATTATAACTGGTACATGCTGCTAAGTGCGAGTTCCGATAACCATTTATACCATTATCTATAATAGATTTAATCTAACTGGTGTCCACACCTAACCTGACTCCGCCAGATGGATTTGCTCCCGCATATCCATCTACGAATCATCTGTTAGAATAGTTTTGGGAAGGGGCGAAAATACTGGCTAGCTGATTGGATAAGGCATCTGTCTATCACCACCTATGTTGGTGATAGACGGGCCAAATCAACCAATCACATGACGTACTAACGGAGCCACGACAAAAACACACAAAATGTGAAACTTTCACAAACGTATGCGAAAAAAAAAAAAAAAAAAAAAGCACATTGCACAAAACAAAGTTTTGTATCATAGGAATAATTTGAAACTGTTGAATACCGTTGCAAATAGAGGTGGAGGGTGTTTGGAGAACAGAAAGAAAGATGACTAAATGAGACGAGTAAACGCAGAGATGTGCCGGCAATCAGGCTGCCATTGTACAAGATCTCACACCCAACAATTTTCTATGGTGATATCCAGGCTAGGCAGGCAGATTATTTTGTAGTGTGTGTATGAATAAGCTTGTTTGTCTGTGCACTACACATGCAATAAAAAAGGAAAAACTGGGTCTTTTTCCTTCTCTGCATACAGCAGTTGAACTCCTCCCGCTGGTGTTCCACCACAGTTTTCTCACTCTCAGATTTGAGCTTCACTTTGGAAAGTGAATGACTGAGTACACACTTAAACGTCTGCTTGGTTCTTCTGTAAGCTTCGTTGCATCTTTTTAAGTATGGGACACTTTACCCCACGTACACAGAACATGTAATGAAAGGTATGTTTGTTTTTTTGATCTGCACAAGAAGTAAGTGCTACATAGACGTTTGCGACTTCTTTTGTAACCCTGCCAACTGTAATCGTATGAAGAGTCTATTTGGAATAGAAAGGGAAAAAAAAAGATCTAATCTGATAGTAAAACAGTTTCCTTGGGAAACCATTTACGACAGCCCTGCAAACCACAGTCACCCAATTGATACCTGACAAGGAAGAAATTGCACCTTAATTGTATTTAATCATCATACCCATGTGGAGTCTGGTGCCCCCACACAGTAAAATGAGACTGGACTCAAAGGAGGGCAATTTGGATAGAAAATTGTCTGCTTAGCCACAAGCACTTTAAACAGCATGTAAACCTGACTGTAAGTGATGCTCTGGTCTGCTCACACGCTGATGTGGTCAGTAATGTTAATCTCACACTCTGTGGCTTAAAGCTTTGTTCGAGCGACCAGCCTAGAGGATTTAAATATTTTAACAAAAAGTGGTTTGTGTTTCTAGACCAGAACCAGTCCCAGAACTTTCCCATGTTTATTATTGCAACCATCATCATTGTAAGTTGTTTGGTTGTTTTTTGTTTTTTTTTTAAACACAAAACAAGTCCTTTTTGTTCTTTTTTTCAGTCATGCAGTACAAATGAGTAAATGATTCTATCCTTTTCCCTTATTTTCCAGAAATCTGCTGGATAAAGACACATTCTCAAAATCAGATCCAAGTAAGTATTCAGAAGCATTTTGTCTTAGTGTCTGTTTGCCTCTTTGTATAATGAAGCAGCTATCTAGTCCTAATGTGGTATTTTCATTTTGTTCTTGATGGTGTGGTTTGTGTAAGTTTTCAGACCTGTGATTTGAAAAATCTTTGTTTTAATATTCACTGTATAGGGGCTAAAGCTCACATAGTTATTTCTAAATTGTATTTTGCATTTTTCTGATTCTGTTTCTGTTTGTGTCTTTATGGCTTTCCATTTCACTTTCTTGAGCAATATTTAATCTTTTGATTTCTCTTTCTGATACTTTTTCAGTGTGTGTACTCTACACACAGGGTGTTGAAACCAAACAGTGGAGAGAGGTGAGTCTATACACAGAGACACATGCAGACACTCTTATTAATAAAAGAAGAAGAAAGGAGCTCTGTCTAATTAAACTGTAGTGTTAAGACATTTAATTTGCTCGGCTATAGTTCTTTTCACTGTGATCACAAAGTTGTTGGTGGTTCTGGCAATCTATGACAGATGCTCAGCCATCAGTAATCTGAAAATGTCAAGGAAATGTCCTCTAATTGGAAACATAAATCTAAAAGAAAAAGAAATGCCAAAAGAAAAACAGACACTGAGGGATGCATCTAACTCTGTGCAAAGCTTGCTTCATGTGGTGCACTCATTATGCCATACCACCTCTGTGTGCATCTCTCTCTCCCTCTCTCTCTCTCTCTCTGTGTAGGTATACTGTATATACACTATATACTGTATACAGGAAAAAAAAAATAAGAGGCCACCCTTGTTTTCTCATATTTCTTGGTCATTTTAATGCCTGGTATGACTAAAAGTACATTTGTCTGGACAAATATAATAACAAAAACAGCTCATAAGAGCTTCACGTTAATACAGTTGTGAAGACAGCCTGTGAGAACCATATTAGCAGCATTCTGGAATAAACTGCAACCATCTGAAGGACTTTAGGGAGACATGTAAGGACAGGTTTTAAAATAAGTAAAAAAAAACAAGAAACGATTTTATTGCTTGTAATAAGCAAAAAAATTCTGCCAATAGAACAAGCAAAATTTTCTTTATAACATATCTTGAAATAAGATGCATTGCCTTAAAACAAGCTCTTATATCTCACTGAAATGTTTTTCTTTCGGTAATTTTCTCTTATTTTGAGTGTGATGAGATATTTTGACTAGAAATTAGAAAAATATACTTGGTAAGATTTGAGTTTTTGCAGTGCAAAGAGAGACATCAACTTGTTTCTAAATGTACAGCATGCTTATGGAAACATTTATTATGTTCTCACTACAGCGGCTGTGGCATTCACTAGTGTCAACTCCCACCTAAGCTGGACAAAATGGTTTATCACACAGTGCATCCAGTATACCTCAGATATTACTTCCACACACAACTGATCTATTGTGGATATATGAAAGGTCATGATACAGATAAATTTCATGGAACATATATATTCATATTTTTATGTGACTTCTATTTATTACAGTCAGGTGACTCGTCTCTGCTGCTTTTATGTTCACCCACTCCTGACAGATGGTCGTGTGGGTGTGGGCTTTCATTCAAATGTAGTTGAACCAGTGCTTAACACATATGTGTATTTAAAGGTTCTTCTTTCATAAATTCTCCATCTTATTTGCCATATTTCATATATTTAGATTGTAGAGCAACTTGTTAATCCAATTAAATGCACAAAACAGAATTGGTATAATGAGCATTTAATTTCACTTTATTTTTAAACCAAATTATACCTCCCTCTTTTCTGTTCACCTAAAACATGAAGTTAGTCTCATTACAGAGACTACCCATCACATCTGTAATCGTATTGTCATGAAGTGGTGGGTGTTGGATGCAGCTCCTGGTGATGTTTGGGGAGCTTTGCTGAGCCCCTCAGACTGAATGAGGAAGACCAAACAGGTGATCCATCGAAGAGTTTTTACATAATATTTTGTGACAGGAGCCTGTAGCGCAGAGGTCAAGGGTCTGATGATGATTTCCATTTCCTTCAGCCTGTCAGGTTCATGCAGCTGATTCCTGATGAAGAGCACGCCCGTCATTTTTGACATACATGAGATTATCAAGTCATCTGTGTGCCCTCTTGTCTTGCAGTGCAGGTGGATAAACAACATTACATATTGCGTGCATCCATCATATATGCATCAAATAAAAAAACAAAAAACAGACAAGACCTGCTGTGCAAAGCAATACAGTAAGAAAAATTAAGCTGGATATGATTCAGCGGTCCCTAAAAAGGTCAACATACATTATGTTTACTAGACAAAATGTGGACTCAATTTCTTGCCTGACCATTGAACCATTTGAAGTGTCAATGCCTATATTATCTCAATACAGATAAAGTTGAAAATTGCAGTCAAACTAAGTTTTGAATCAAATTATGTAAACATGAGTAAAACTATCATCAATGCCAGCCGAGGAGTCCATTCTCTTGTACATCCTGAACATCATTACCCAAGCACAATGAGAATACTGAGGTAAAGTTGATGGGAAAAAAAAGCTTTGTTGTCTTGGCAGTCTTTTACTGTAGATAAAATAAAAATAGCAAGATATATACAGCTGTGTGAAAAAGTGTTTGCCCCCTTCCTAATTTCTTACTACTTTTGCATGTTTGTCACACTTAAATGTTTCAGATCATTAAACAAATTTTAATGTGAGTCAAAGATAACACAAGTAAAAATGCAGTTTTTGAATGAAGATTTTTGTTAGTGGTGGTGGGGAAATCCAAACCTTCATGGTTCTGTGTGAAAAAGTGATTGCCCCCTCTGTTAAAACATAAATAAGCTGTGGTTTATCACATCTTTGGAAAGCTGAGTTAAATTTCTCTAGTCACACCATGGCCGGATTACTGCCACACCTGTTCTCAATCAAGAAATCACTTAAATAGGACCTGCTTGACAAAGTTTAGTAGACCAAAAGATCCTCAAAAGCTAGACATGTTGCGATCCAACATGACGGGCACTAAACCTGTAACTTCCCACATGCAATTAGTGTTTTTACGACTTCAAAATGTTGTATGTTTGGGTGCCAGAATAGGAGGAACGTTTGTGACAGTAAATTAAAATTTTTTAGGATACAAGTGGACACCAGTCCTCAGAAAAAACAAAGACAATTATGGTTCAATGCAATAAGATAAAAAGACTGAACATAGGCGAACATGATTAATGCTCATGTTCGCAGTTTAAAAAATATATGCGTGTGCAGTTTGCTGTTGAAATGATGTTTTCCCGATTGATGATGATCCAGTTCTCATGCATGTCATTCTTCTTGCTTTGACCTGGCTCAGTAAACTTCTGACCGCAGGCGTAGATTGTTGCGACTGCAGTGCAGAAGATCTTCATCCTCTCCTGTAAGGTGTCTGGATCAGCCAGCCTGCTTCCATCTACTAGCGTTAATTTACTAAAACAGCTGTCACGGTCTGTAGAGTGAGTGTCTGGACATATTCACACAGTTCTGAGATTGTAACACTTGTTTGAAAACTCTCCATTTATGAAAAAAGACACCAAAACCTGCTAGCTGCCACTTGTTAACATAGCGGCTAGAGCTACTTTTACCTCCAGCTAAGCCCCGCCCACTGAAATACGTCACATTGTTTACGATCTGTAAAGGGGTCTATTGGAATCGTGTTTGCAGACCACCTTAATCAGCTAATAATGAAGTCATCAAATTATAAAGCAAAGTGCTCCAGGTCACATGATCCAATGAGAGACGGATCCGCTCCTGCAAAGATACAATGTCTGGTTTTTGAGGAGGGCAGCCCCCTTGGAGCACCGACATGCATCAAGTGCTGTATATTGGCCCCAGACATGATTTATTATAACTCACATTAGGTTAACATTTGGGTCAAAAGTTATACGTTATCCCTTCAAATAAGAGCTTGACAGAAGTAAGAGTGTATATGATTCTGTGATCCTATGACAGGATATGAATTGGGGGTCCTTTCACTTGTCTTTCATGAATGGAAAAAGCCGCTGTGTCATAGAATTGAATAGAGAGATTAAATGGAGCAGTGAGGATCATCATCCTGCTCTTACATAAATCCCCTGCTGCTCTTTTTTATCCTTCACATATAGGTGTCTTTTGATGGCAAATGATGGTGTAAGAAGGTTTTGGGCTATCGATTATCCACTTTTCCCATGAACCTAAGGTGTAACTGAACATCAGAGTGTAGAGATCCAGCACCTACTTTATTGCTTTGGAAGTCATTTTTTGAAATTGATGTAAGATGAATTGTCTGTCTAGTCCCTTCTTTTGAAGGGATTTCTCAGCCCCAGTGAATACATAGATGCTGTAGACTCTGTTGCTTTGAGTAGACAGCTGTGGGTCAGTGATGCCATAATTAAGTCCAGCACATAACCTGGCTGACCGTGGTCTGTATGTCTTGTCAGATTTCACTGATCTGCTTTACTGATAGTGTCTTTTACTGAAAAACCTCATTTATTTTCACAGAAGTCTTTAAAGCATTTGACCGTTTGTTTGCTTGATGGTAATGGTAGTTTAGAGCTGCATTTAAATTGAATGGGACCTTTCCCAAATACAAAGATCCTTTTTCAGGGGAGGGTTGGGGGTTTGGATCCAACCATTTCAAACACAGGAACCAGAAGCTAAAAGAGATCCAGAGTTTAAACCATAGATATCCTATACTATATAGTTGTGCTTGGAAGTTTACATAACCTCCCAAACGAAAAGGCAAATTTTCACAATATCACAATAGTTATTCAAATAACAAGAAACTGAAAAAAATAATGTACAAAATCATACTGTAAGTTAGAAAATGAAATATTGATTTTGAATTGTGGTTTTAAATAATAACAATTAAAAAAAACAAATGGCCCCAGACAATTTAGAGCACCTTGCTCATGAAGAGTGGGCCAAAATACCTGTTAACATGTGTAGAAGTCTGAACACTACAGAAAATATCTGATTGCAGTGATTACCTCAAAGTGTTTCTCAACAAAATTTTAGTTCGGGGCCCCATCATGCTTGTTTGCTTGTTTTATTTTTTGTGTTGTCTGTTGTAGCTGTTTTTTTTACTCTTTAATGGAACAGGGGCGGCTGCAGAAATATTTTCTAGGGGTGGCCACAGGGTGGCCAGGGAAAATAGCAGGGTGGCGAAGGGTTATTAAAAGATAAATTTTGTTTCTTTCAACCTGGATCTTATTTCTAGGAATTCATACTTTCATTTACTCACCAGTAACATTTCTGCATCACTCTGACTTTTTCGAATGCTACTGTATTCAGATTAGTCGTAGATCCACATATATCCATATACAGTAATGGACATGAATGGGGCAGAGTGAATGGGCCTCTATATAAGACATTATCTGCAGCAAAACTCCTTCATTTCACCAATACTTAAAGTAGAATGAATGAATTAACGAGTACGATTGTCCTTTGAGTTCAGATTTGGCTTGCTGTAATTATTGGGGGCGTTCTCCACACGTCTACCAGCTGTGTGACCATAACTCTGTGGTCAACTGTGTTGACAAAACAAATGGCAGATCAATCACAAGCTCAACTCCCTCCATTGTTGTTCAGTGTGCGTGTGTCGCAAACAAGTGACTTCACAGAACTTCACTGTGACCTCACTCACACTGAACACCATAGCTGAAGACTGCCTCAGTTGTAATGGGAACAAACTAAACTGGAGTAATGTGGCTAATGAGGGCTCAGTAGGTGCTGATGTGAAAGGGGCATTAGAAACTGGCTGGGGCAGTTCTGGGTGCTGCCTTCCTGGATGAATTTGCATAAGAAAGGCGAGTTTAATAGGCATGACAGACCTGTGAGGGACTATGGCAAAAGAGCAATGGCAGAAAATGGTAGGTCTAGTGAACTCTTTTTTTATTGATTTTATTTTTATTAGCTCATAAAGAATTAGACATTCAAATACAAGTTAAGCATGCTGTGCCATGTTAATCGTGCATAAAAGTTTATATAAATTAAAAAATATTTTGCTGTGTGTATGTATGTATATATATATATATATATATATATATATATATATATATATATATATATATATATATGTGTGTGTATATATATATGTGTGTATATATATATATATATATATATATATATATATATATAATGTTGCCATTCTGTTTTGAGTTTTAGTAACCATATATTGATTTCACTTAAATACCGTTATATTCATTATTCATTGCTCCTATCTGTTTATAGATGCGGGCATGCAAAAGTTCCACCTTTTTCTGCCAGAAGTGGTGCAGTCATAGTGCACTATTACTGCACTATCACTGGCTGAATGATTTGTCCTGCAAATACGTCATCACGCACAGTGTCCAAACGTGGCGTGTGGAAACATCCTTGTTCTGGGCGTTCGTTTATGCTCTGAAATTGTGTCCCCTGGGCACACAGGCGTTTCTCTGTGCGTTTGAATTAGTAGACAAGTCGCTGGTAAGTGGCAGTCGGCAGAAAGGGGAACTTTTTAATACCTGCATCTGTATTTCTTTATTAAAGTTCATGCTTATAGCTCCCCTCTAGAAACATTAGTTATAATTATTGATAAGTATGCAGTTTTATAACTACATCTCTGATATTTATTTAAATAAAAAGAATAAATAAAAAAAATAAAATCAGTCCAAAGTTGACTAAAAGTACTTTTAAAATGACCCTGGCTTTGTGGGAGGAGTTATAGAGCTGATTATTTATAGCTAGTCCATCATTTCCTGCCTTTTATTTTTGTATTTCTGATCCATTTATATTAAGCTTAGTATTGATTGTGACTCCTAAAATAATTAAAATTCAAGTTGTACCACAGGAAAAAAAAATGCTTTGTAAGCCTGATCCCAACTCAGCTGTTGATACAGCTTTAATCAATGGGGGAAGGCATGTCTATGAGCTACAGATGTCATACTGGGACAAAGCTGTGACAGGGGCAAATAAGCGGTGAAATCACACTATTAAACTATTACTCTCAATACCTGACTGCAGTTATACTTTTTGCCACAAGCAAGACCCGGTAAATACAGCATGCTTTACATTAACAGATCTTAAATAGATGGTGCTTATCACCTCTTTCTGCAGCAGAACAGGAGAAAGGAGATGCAGCACAGCTGGTGAGGTTGGACAAGGCCCAGAATAAAAGACTTCTGTGAAAGAG
Source organism: Atherinomorus stipes (assembly GCA_023101725.1). Taxonomy (NCBI): domain Eukaryota; kingdom Metazoa; phylum Chordata; class Actinopteri; order Atheriniformes; family Atherinidae; genus Atherinomorus; species Atherinomorus stipes. The sequence goes on along the minus strand of JALJCO010013346.1, from coordinate 2,304,122 downwards.
ACAAAAAATGAAAGAAAAAAACAAACACAACACAACTACAAAAAAAAAAACAAACAAACAAAAAAAAAAAAAACCCCAAAAGAAACAGAAATCAGGTCTCTCTCTTTTTTTTTTATTTTTATTTTTTTATAAAAGCCAAATTCTAAAATGAAAATGAAATTATCCCAACCTGAAATATTTACCATGGATAGATTGTAAATGAAAGAGACTGAAACACACTTCATGACATGCAGGCTGTACTTTCTAACATAAAAAAATCAAAGCAAGCAAACAAACAGAAATAATGGCCATAGAAATAAACGCGTACTGAGCTCAAGAGATGTGTTCTTCCATCAGCATGCACCTCATATCTTAACCACTGAAATCTTCTCAAAGCATTTCAATAATACATGTAGAAGCACTTCACTAGTGCTTGTGAGAACTTTTCAGTATTCAGTGCGAATGGTTTTGTATGTGTATGTAACAGGAAATATTTTAGATGTGCACATGATGGAAATTCTCTATTATGTCTGGAAGCTTCTCGATATTTTTCCTGAGGGCATGCAATGCAGTTGTGTTTGTGGACACACTTTCCCATTTGTTTGTGTGCAAGTGTTTCAGCTGCCTCAGTTTTCCTTGTGCAAGATTTCAATATAGTGTTTGAATGAGTTTAGCTTTATATAAATCTGATTATCCTGAATAATGCTACTAATATTCCCTTATGCATCCATTTCTGTGCATATTAAAATTTTTCTTTTTCTTTTTTACACCATCACAGCTCTGGATGAAAGCTCAAAAAGAAAAACAAAACAAAGAAAGCCCCAGAAGCCCATCTGTTCTCATGAAGTCCATCACAATTTAATGTATTTCACATGTACTGTATAGAATAAGTTGCTTCATTGGGCTGGTTGGATCTTTCTTACCGAACAACAACCCTACTTCTGTTGCTCAGTGCTCTGTATGTTTTTCTCTTTAGTGGTCTTTGGAAATTGTTTAAAAAAAAAGTCCAGATGCTTTTCACTGAAGACTTAAACAGAAAGAAAGCTCAATCTCACACTAATTCACACAAGTGTAATTTGCCTCTGTCTGTGAAAACACAGGACACCTCCAAGCTCATTACATCAGCATGATGTTACTGTCTACTGAACATGCTGCAAGGAGAATAAAAACCCATGAAAACCCATGTTGGCCAAAAAAAAAAGCAACCTACAAGACAAGTGTGCTGCACATTTCCTCAGCCCTGGTTTGTGTGTGCTCTAGGGAGAAGATAATGGAATCGCGGTCAGGTTTGAGGAAGAAAAACTACAAACAGTAGAGGATTATCCTCACATCTCACTACATCCCTTTTGCAAAAGCCTTCCAGAGAGCTTGACTTTATTTTAAGGACAGATTCTCATTTCAGTATCAGACGCTTTAAGTCTGCTGCCGGAAGATCAGTTTGCCTTATGTACAATTATGTGTATGAGTTGCTGTGCGTAGCCTATGTGTGTGCATTAATGTTGGGGGTGCAGGTCAGGGACTTCATGCCACATTCTCATTAGCCAACTCCAGCAGCCCAGCAGCATCTAATGAACTCTGCAGCACAGTATTGTCTCTTGCACTCAGCAGGGAAATCACATTACAGAGCTCATCTTTGCCATCACCCGCCTTTTTGCTCACATGTTCTCACAGGCTCATCAACACCTGCAGGTCTCTAGGAAACTCAGGGTGTCGCACATATTTAATATCAGCGTCCTTTCTACATTTTCCCATGCTGATGGGAAATTTGAATATTCAGTTACTGGGTCCATGAATACAAAGAGGTCACCAACATTACAGTAAGGTGACTGGTTTTGTATAATTTCTTTTGTTGATGCCACTGGACCAACTCTAAATAGCAAATAGCAATAATTACAGTATAATTCTCTGATAATATATGGGCTTTTCATGTTCTGAAAGTTGGTATTGCCAGCTGGCAATGAGAGAGATATAAGGATATACAAGCATGGGGTTTGCTGAAACCGTATCCTTGAAGGGATTTTTATATAAACAAATGGGAAAAACAGTGGGAAAGGATCAATTTCTGCCTTCTTTCTCACTTGCACACACCTGTGACTGGGTTTGAATTTAGCCTTGACATCAACAATGCACTTTGTGTGAATATGGTCTTCTCAGGAATAAAATCTTATGAACTTCTGTAGAAGTAGTATTTGATTAATTATACATGTAATAGGGGGATAATAATTTATGTATGTACTATCTCCCATATCTGAAAGTCTTGATCAGCTTATTGTGCTGTATCTGCATGTGGCATTTCTGGTTCTTTTCCAACCCTTCTTTGGCATATTTTCCTGCATTTGGCACTTTGAGAGTGTGAATCCTACTAATTAGGAAGCCTTAATAGCTACTTTTCTCCTCCTCTGCTCTTTTCCACTCCCATTCTCCCACTTACTCCTCTGTCCAGTGCCCCCCTTTTTTTGCCTGCTCTCCATACACCTCAGTTTTTTTTTATATATCTTTCTCTTTTCTCCTCCATTCTGTCCCTTTTATTTCTTTGTGAACACACTTTTCTCATTTCTTATTTTATCTCTTTCCCTCTGTGGGGTTAACGAGTGGGTTATCCTGCTGTAATTAATGTGAGCGAGGGGTGAGGATCAAGGAACCAGGAAACACACCCCTGGCTTCCTCTGCACAGCGGCAGCGTGTGAAAGTACAGCCATTAATCAGGCTTATGTTAATTCATGTTTGTTTATGTGCAATAGGTGAGTTAAAGTCTGAAGAAGAGATAAAAAATGTAGAGAAAGTTTCAAGTGCGAACAGACTGTACTACTAACTGTGCATTTGCTTGTTAATACAGTTTGTTTTCTTGCTTGTTTTTTGGTCATTCTTCTTTTCTAACCTCCATCTGTTTTGCTTCTTCTACAGTTTGGCCGAACAGAGGTGATAGACAACACTCTGAATCCAGACTTTGTTAGAAAATACATCTTGGACTACTTTTTTGAGGAGAAACAGAATCTTCGCTTTGACTTGTGAGTAATTTTATACCCTCTGTTTTTTTGTTTTTTTTTGCCATTAACCCTCTGTTCTATGTTGATATTACAGCCATTACAGTAACCTTGATGTACAGTAGTGTTCCCATGGCATGATTAGAAGTCTACTGAAACAATAAACAGACTCCGCAGAGAGAAACTACCCCCAAAATAAATGACTGGGTTTCAGTGGGACATAAAGTTCACATTTGATGACTAAAAGTGTTGTTGGTTACAAACCTGACATCAGTGAAATCTTTGATTTGTCTCCTCTTAAACGTGGGACCATTTCTAATATAAACTTTAACACTTTTACTACAGTATGTGTTCAGTCAGGTGTAAGATCTTAAACCACTGAGTTTTGTTTAGGCATTTAAAACTATCTTGTCAGGGTTACAAAATCCTCTTGGTTTAACTGAAAATAGACCCATTCACAATGTTTCACGTTACAAATGACCCTTTTTTTTATTTAAGAGGTGTCAAGCTGATGTATAGACTAGAAATTTCATGATAACAGATTTCCTGGGTATGATTATTGCCAAAGAAATATTCACAATTTTGCAATTATCATGATTATTATGTGCTAATTGATTTCCAAAACTGTAAATGTGTAAAATCACATGAACACCCCTTTTAATTTTTAATTAGGACTGTCATAATTAACATGTCAATGAAAAGAGATCAATTTGTGGAATTAGCATGTTAATTTGCAACCGCATTAATGCATAAACAACAAAGTCATTACCATTAAAAGTTGGAATTTGGCGTCATCTTGATGAGAGAAGCTTATTTTGGGCATGTAGGTGCCTTGTTACAGCAGTGAGTTAAAACCAACAAAAAACACAATCCTTCTTATCTATGACCCATTTTATACATCAACTAACTGTTTTCGGCCCATGTACAAGTTACAGTGATCTGCCATTATAGTTCAGACGTGATCTTTTATGGATTACTACATTTCTTAATCTTTAGGATTAATCAATCATGATGCTAATAATGCAATTAATTGTGAAAATTAAACAATTGTGACTTTTCAGCAGATGCAAAATAGACTTTTCTTTAAAATACAAACTTGTAACAGATATCATGGGAAAAAAAGCAAAGTTTTTATTGATGAATATGAACACAGTGACATTTATTTTGTTCTTGTTTCACATTTTCTGACAGACTAAGTTGGTTGTAAACAGCTTAGTAGGAAAGTAATATTTCCCAAAGCAAAAGCTATTACTGTATTTAGTATTTTTTGGGGTTTATTTGTGGATTTCATATGAACCCAGTATGAACAAAAAATGTATCATAAGTTTGACCACATGTTCAAAGATGTAGTTATACCATGAATGCAAAAACTGTGATGGCAAAGTACCTGCCTTCCATGGAGTGATGTCCACATGGCAAGAGAAGAATCTCTACATGTGTGTAGTGAAATAAGTAAAATAGTAAAAAAAATCAAATCCAATGGGAAAGTGTGTCCAAAGTTTTGGCTGAGTGTGAGCTCTACCCATTTATCTAACTGGTTTAACACTGCATTTTGTCTCATGCAGCAGAAAAAGTGAAGAATATTAGTTGCAGAGAAGTAGAACAGTAACTGTGGCAAACATTTAGGGTGAAACTCCAACAACAAATTTCCTGTGTGAAGGTTCAGATGAGCACTAGCAAGACATAGTATACAAGGAAGTGTATTTGATGATGCAGGAACACACATGAAGACAGTGTTCATAATTTGAATCAAAATTGATGTGCATCAGTGTAAGTAGGAGAGAAAAACTGGTATTTGACCATTTCATGAGCTTTTATGAAACCGCAGGATCCTTGTTTGTGAATCATCACATCTATTTCACCTTTCCTCATGGGAGAAAGTTAAACATCCACACCATGAGGTCCAAATTCGTCCTTGTATCTCAGTTTGCAGCACTGATAACATCTCTGTCAGCCAAACGAGCATGCGCAGTGTGTCTCCCCCCACATGCGAATCCTTCTCATTGAGAATGCAGAAACAGTACTACAGAGGCAACTGCAGGGAGATCAGCTTACCCTAGTGAGGTAATTGTAAGGCATGTGGGGGAAAGAAATGAACAGTGTTTAGCATTTAAACTTGCGCAATGCACTTTTAAGAATGCATAATATTCACTAATACTGTATGAATAAACATTCATATTACAAATATCTTTTATATGGCAGATTTGATCCATAATATCAGTCAACTCATTGAGTTCGAAGAAACAAAATAAGCAAACAAACAAACCCACTAAATTATATATATTTGCCATGCAAAAAGTAAAGCATAGTACGCTTGGCAACAGTAACTATGGTCGAACTTAACATTAAGACAACCTGATTAGTTAATAGGTGTTGTGACAGAGTGCCACTCTTCATTTTAATTACTGTCATTAAGTCTTTCTGCTTGTCATCAGGGAGCTTTCTGTCCAATTAAATCTGTAATTTTTTTTCTTAAACTGCTGTGGTATTTTTTTTAAAAATGACCTTTATTTTTCCAACTATAATTTTTGTGACAGTGAAACGGATGGAATTTTTTTATCATGTTAGAGTCGAAGTTGAATGGGCTAAAACACAACCTCATGGACCTCCTCAGCTGAACATCAGCAGTTTTTTTCATTTAGTATTTCCATTCTGTCATTTATCATTGTTTCTGATGAGAAGCAGAAACAATGGTGATGATACAGTCTCTTCATGCCAACAAAAACATAAACGAATAAATAAAATATGAGGCTTTGCTTCATATTACTCTGTATTTGTTCCTGTGTAATAGGTGAGGAGGGTCCATTGTTTCATCAGATGTTTAATCTTGGTACATCACATATGCTTCATTTCCCTCACTTTCATTGCTTTATATTGACATGCAAATCAGATGAGGTCCACCTCACATGAAACAAGGTCTTGCTGAACCCTTCCCCAGCTTCAGGTTCTTTTCATCTCGCCTTCATCTTAATTTACACATTTGAAGACATTTGTTATTCTTTTTTTTTTTTATCTAATTTTTCACATGATGTCTGCCTGCTTTATCACACACACACTTTTTTTTCTTTTTTTAAACGACATTAAAATATGATCTTGTTTCTTTATACTCTGTTCATTTGTTTTCCTCCCAGTGGAGATTTAAAAATCTTTTCATATCAGCCCAAATGTCCATATGAGCCCGTAACATCTCATTTTTAGTTTTTCAATCAAAAACAATGTTTCTGCTTTTGTCTCTTTCTCTTTCAGGTATGACGTTGACTCTAAGAGCCCAGATCTGTCCAAACATGTGAGTGCACAAACTTATTTAAACCTTGAAAACACACAAAAAAATTGATGCCATCCTTGGGTGAAATCTGAATTACTAGCTTGTAATGCTCTGAAAAGGGGAAAATTATTGCTTGATGGAGTTTGACTTGAATTAATGTTGCAAATGTCATGGTTTTATTTTTTTCTGCATGTTTGATTTGGGTGTCGCCTGAAGCATGTTTGTTTTTTGTTTTTTTTTCTTTTCAATGGATTAAAGCAAATCCCTTTTATTGCTTGATTATACATGTATCCAAATACAAATCATTGTTTTCGTCACACAATGTTGCTTTTAGATTTTTTAAAATGATATATATTGATTATCATACAGTGTTAATAGTCAATTTGTGTGTTTACATAATGTATTAGTTATCCTTTCACAGTCTTCTTTTTGTAGTTTAAATGGCTTTGCAGTGATAGGCACTGTGTAATAACATGCCATAGAGTCATAGAAAAGTCTTATATTTCAATGCTTTTCTCTGTTAGTTTCCATTTTAAGCAATGTATTGCAACACATTGCACATTATTATTTTGTTCAACTGGTGTCATGTATGTTGATTTTTATTCATCAAGACTGGAAACTATGGTGACACAAAGCATTGACCAAAGCATGGAACCAAAATAATCATTCTGGATGATTATTTGATGTATTTGGATAACTGGGATTTGCATTTTTCCATCAGCTGCTCCAGTTCCACCAGTTATATGCTCTGGGTTTTAGTTCTGCCACAGCACGTCAGTGTTTTTTCTGCTCTCACTTTGAACAGCGCTAGGAGCGTTAGGTATTTGGTACAGTGATGTGTCTTGGTATATGATGTGCTCTGTTGTTATTGTCGTTGCTGTCGTTGTTGTTGTTGCTGCTGCCGCCCAACTTTTCTGGAAGCCTGCAGAACTCAATGTAGGTCCCTGCATCTCTCTCACACTGACACTGCATGCCCACTGTCGCTCATTAATGATCCGTCTCAGAGGGAAGATGGTGTTACTTGTCAGAATCAAACAGCTGAAAGCCAAAGCAAGTCATTTCAGCAGCTCCAAGCTGTTGTGGTCGTCTCAGAAAACTCTTTAATGGCCAAAATGTGAGCCAAACATTTAGTCATTATGTCTTTCAGCAGTTTTTGAAACAATGTCATCATGATTGAATTTTCCAGGCACTTGCACAGTGAGTGGAAACAGTTGGCAAAACAAACCAGAGACTCTCTGGCATGAAAATCCCCCCAAAACAAAATAACAACAATAAAAACCTCCCAAAAAACAAAAATTTTGACTCATAATGAATTATGAAGTGGCTTGTGCCAATTAAGGCTAAAATTAATGACTTCTGGTATGTCTTGTCAAAAATGGTGGTGTCATTGATCATATTGATGCTAAGAAGTATTGAGAGACTTTTGTCCTGTCAGTTTCTACAAAACAAGACGTCTCCACAATCACTAACACTGTTGGCAATACTGCTTCTTATCACTGTTTATGATGTTTGAATCCCTCCATCTTCTCCTTCTTGCCTGTTATCCTCTTTAACTCATTAAATCATCAGCTGTGTTTAACAGGTGAGTCATGGTGAAGACTAATTCTTAACAGGTCACAATAATCATAGGACAATTAAGTCCTGCCCACTCATGAGGGTAAAAGTAATTATGTCTCTCTGCTGACTTTTCGTTAGATGATGCTGAATCCTTTTTATCCAAGAATGCACCATGAAAAATCCTAGAAGCTGTTGTGTGGTGGGACAAAAGTGGATACAGGCAATGAGACATGAGGCATAAACAGGAAGAACAGGGAGTCTGTGTTATCCTCCTGACTCTCAGTATGCATGTTTGCCTTCTGGGTGCAGCAAGGATTTTGTCATTGCTGAGTCAAATATCCAAATGTCTGTTTCAGTTTATGGTTTATACTGTACATAGGTGTGGATTATGAAACTTGCATAGTGGTAGAATATACAGTAGCTACTGTGTGCATACTGTAAGGATAATCCAACAAGGATTTTATTATTGTATACTGTATGCTTCACTGTGGTAGACACTGATTGTTTTTTTGTTGTTGTTGTTTTTTAGCAGATTACAGCCATTTTGTTGCATTATTTCCTTTCCGTCCAGTTTTTCCACAAACTCTTCCTCTCAGAACATCACAAAAAAGTTGCTTCAGCATAATTTGACATCAGTTTTTGGTGCTGTAAAGTTTCGCTGACTTACATTGAGGAAACCTTTTTGAACTTCTGGGTTAAGTTTTGGAAAACACGGTTTTGGTGCATTTTTCCACTGGAGAAAGCTTTTTCGTCCATTTCTGCCCTGGCTATTAATGAATCCTGTAAGGATGAAGTTTAGGTTAGAATTAAATTATTCATGCTTGACTTTGGGTGCTGTGATGGCATTTAACTTCAGTAAACCCTAACACAAGAAAACTGGATTTGACGTCAGTTTGTGGAGCAGATGATTTTTTTTTTATGCCAACCTGTCAAGGTTTACAGTTGTCTGCCAAGTGTAGGATGAAATATAATTTATCTGTATGACCAAAGCTCTTCCCAAGCCTTTAAATGTTGATGCCACACGAAAGCTGAATGTTCTGCATGACAAAATTGTTGGTGCACAAGCCAAATTCTTGTTAAGTTTGACTTTCCAGTGTGAATATGCATGAATGAACAAGTTCCTTTTGGAGAAAGTGATATTTGGATTTTCCATTTGCACGATTCCAGTGAAAGTAATACTGTGGAATATTCTTGAAGTTAGTATTCAAGGTTGATGGTTGATCATCCCCTGATATGTTGCCTTTTTACATGAAGTCCTCAATCCTCCCTTTCCTCTTTCTTCTCCTTTGTTCTTTTTAATGTTCCCCTCTTCATTCCCTCCAGGACTTTTTGGGTCAGGTGTTCTGTACTCTTGGGGAGATTGTTGGATCACCAGCCAGTCGACTGGAAAAACCACTGGGGTGAGTAAGAGTTTCAAGCAGTTTTGTCATGCCCTTTGACTCCAAACGTGATTTCAAGACACTTTATTTAGGGCAGTTCAGACTGAGTAAAAATCTTTTGGATGTAAGAGTGCTTATTTATCTCAGTTCCACTCTATGATATGGCACCACAACTATCTTTATCATACCATGTGAGCTGTGACAAAGTCTAATTATCATCTTCATACTTTGGATTCTGAGATGCTTTCAGTCAGCCAACAGGAATACATCAGGATATCACGTTTAGATACCAGGATTACTGTCACTGAGAGATCGGTAGAAATAGACAGAAGGAGATGCTAATTTAGGAGAAAAGAAAGTGAGTCAGAGACAGAAGGAGAGTGAGATAAAGAGAGAGGGGGTGGAGAAGGAGGAAGAAAAGACACATGGGTGATTAAGACATAGATGTGCGAAAAAAAGAAAAACATTGATCAGACAAAGAGAGAGGGGGGAGTGAGGATGGAGACAACACATCTACAGATGTTTTCCACAGATAATTATTGTCATTAAAGAAAAGGGAAAAGCGCAGAGCAAAATTACCCAAATTACAGCTAGTATCCTCCGCCTGTGCTCTTACACTGGCTAAGCAGAATGGAGTGTTAATGGGATATCCTGTAATCTCTCGTTCTACATCTGCCAACCATCATCATCATCAGTCTGCCACACTACTGTGCAGTTCAGGTGAAGTCATTTAAAAGCTGCACTCACACACATAATGGGTCTTACTTCTGAAAGTGATAGCTGTATTATTAAAAGATTCTTGCAAGTGAGCATCTGAAATTCAGGCACAGTTAAAAAATTTAGATGCAGCATGTTTACTGCTTGTTTCTCCAGTGTTGACTGATCAATCTCTACAGCTGACTGTTGATTTACTTCTGATTTTTAGCACAGAAGCTGCACAAAATACCTATACATATAAAAGATAATAATGTTTAAAAGAAAAATAAATACAAGTTAGAAAAAGAGAGGTATGTCAAAATGAGTAAATGCTAGGAGGAAAAGAAGCATCAGGGCTATTGCACTAGCGAAGTGGACATCACTAAACATACACAAATGTACACATACAGTATTCATATATACACACCTCCATACTAGGGATGTAACAATTACCAGTAAAATGGTTAGCCGTGATAAAATTACCAAAAATTAGTAATAGTAATTAGTTTCAAATTTTAATTATCGTTAAAACCGTGACTGATTACTGCACTTTGAAAAACTCCCAGTGATGCTGCTCATTGGCTGGAAAAGCAGCAGCAGTCCCAGTTTACAATGTTTAATTTATGAAAACATTACAGAAGGCAACAAGGGCTCCCACGTGGACAGTTCTCTTGAGATTTCCCCCTTTAAAAAGGACAAAGTAGACATTTAGACCCAATTTGGATATTTTTAAAGATGCTGGGGGGTATTTTTATAATACTGCGATAAAAATGATAACCGTGATCATTTTGGTCACAATAATCGTGATATGAAATTTTCACATCGTTACATCCCTACTCCATACATAAAGACATACACAAATGATGCATGTGTACAAATATAAAATAAGTAATATTCATATGTACAATACGTAGTACAATTACTTCTACTTATGTGACTTAAATGCAGCATTTAGCATCCAAATGGCTGTGGGATAGAAATGATTAAATATTACCCTAATCCTAGCTACCAAAACTGATTGCCTAACCCTAACCCTTGCCCTAACCCTAACCTAAACCTAATTGTAACCAAAACTATAAAACCTAATCTTGACCCTCAAAAATGGGTTTTTCTTTGATTTTTTTTTTTTTTTAGTGAGGATGGGCCAAAATGTCCTCACTTTGCTGGTTAAAAGCACAAAATGGTCCTCACAATGTAGCAAGTACAAGTACACGCACACACACACACACACACGCGCACACACACTAAACCACAATAAAACACATTAAAAATCCATGCATATATTTACACTTTTGATAAGATTTAGAGAATAAAAAATCTTTGAGGGCTCCACCGTCTGTAGCGCTCTGTTTGTGGAACACGGCATTCCACAGTGGTTCTGCTTCCTGGAAGGCTCTGTCTCCCATTGTGCATCTTACTCCTGGAGGGGGAATTAATGGTGTCTGTGTAGCAGAAATTTTCATGTTTTTTAGATGTTGGATGAGTTTCTTCAGATAGCCTGGTGAATTGCTACTCATGCTTTGGTAAGTGAAGAGGCAGAATTTATATTTGATGCTCACATTTATCAGGAGCCGATGGAGGGGATGGGGGACTGGGGTCATATGGTCAAATTTTTCTCTCTTTGTCAGGATCTTGGCGTTGCTGGTTTGGATGTAAAAACTCTTGGGAGTCTCTGCCAGGAGTCCTGACAAGAAGTGTATTACAGTAACCCAGCCTACTAGAGCCTCTAAAGAAAAAGAAACTATGGACACCGAAATGCCTCTGCCTTTTTACAGCTGTGGTGGATCTTGTAAATTCAACAGTTGTAGAGAAGTCCTTTTTCTGGGGTTCCGTCTTAGTTTTTTTTTTTTTTTTTGTGCTAAAATAATTTCTGTGGAGGAAATACTGCATGACCATTTTTAGGCAAAGGCAGATGCATAGACATTTGTTGTTCGCTAATCCACAGGCGGTGTCCAAAATCCATTTTAAGGAAGCACTGATAGCAGGCTTACCTATAAAAACCCACAACACAGTTTTTTTTAGCAGTTTTCTCAGTGGCGCGCCCCCTATCGATGGCTAAACTGGCATCCATATTCATCTTACCTGTACTGTGAGCTCACGCTAGCCAGTAAAACACAGTCTTATCTTGACTAGTTCTGTCCCTTCCTCTCTTTCTTTTCCTCTCTCCCACCAGTAATTTTCCCCTGCATTATCCCACCATGATGTGCGTTCAAAACACCCACTGTGTTTATCTGATTCTTATCCGTTTGCTAGTAAGTGACAACCAATAGTCGGCTGCAACGTCACGGATGGAAAAGTCACATAGTGCAGTTTCTGAGCCTCAGGACGCCGCTGGGCAGTGACGGCTTGAAAATGTGCATCATGAATGTTGGTGTGCCATGAAAATGAGTGAGAATCACACACTTTTAAGGTCAAAAAGTTACGTTGTGGGTTTTAAATTAATCTAGAAAGGCAGGATCATCAACTTCAGATAGTGCTCAAAACTTCCTAAACAGGAGGGAGGGGAAACATCTCAGTCATGCATGCTGTTAAAATAACACATGCATCACATAAAGGCATTAAAATAAACATTTTTAACGTAAAAATGTATGGTTTGTCTTGCACATTGATGATGACAAGTTTGCAAAGCTTTTGTGCATATGAGTGTGTCTCTCTGGTGTTCTTTGATGTTGCTTGCTTAAGGGGACATTAGCTGTGCAAGTATACATGCGCTCTTAGCTTCTAAATTGAGAGCATGACCTTAATAATGTTATTATGAGTTTAATATCAAACCATTCATTTCTGAGCTCAGAATTTATATGATGCAGTTAGAAAAATAAATTGAATGTTTGTCAAACTATTTATTTTTAATTTGACTCTGCGGCTGACAGATAAAACAGCTGCTTGCCAAATTGTATTCTTATGCCAGCCTTTAATCGCTATTAAAAGGGATAGAAAATAAAGCCGTCTCCCTGTGGTGGAAACCTCTGCAGCCAAATATAGAACAAAACTATTTTAACTGTATTTCTTTTAAATATGTGGGCAGGTTTGCCTTTAAAATGCCACCTTGCTCTTTATTCTACATGTTTTTCCATCTTATAACTGGTTAAAAGTAAACATGTGCAACAGGTTTATTTCTGGTGTGCCGACACAGTTTAATAAACCAGACGTCCAGTCCCATTTGGTTTTCTTCCAGTTTGATAAATGAGCATGTGATTTTGGTGGATATGTGGAACAGTTTCCTCATTCATTTCAGATATGAACCCCCGGTGTGACTGTGTTCTGGACTGCATGTTAATGTGGACTTAAACAGATGTAGATCAGCAAGTTTTCAAGTTATACCCAAGAGGCTGTGTAGCACATTTGTCACAGCTTTTTTGTGGAGGGAGATCGTGGAGAGGGGGTTACTGGGGTAGAGATGAAGCAAACACACCCATACACACACTGCAGCACATGCTGTGGTGAATACCCATGTGGTAATGAAGAATGATTCATATTTCATTGCTTGAAAATTCAAAAGCATTTTATCCGAGCTGCGCTGACCCAGTGGGAGAAGGTTTTAAAGCATTTGTTTGTTTTTCATGTTTCAGCCTCTGCTTCTCTTTCCACCTGCATGCACAAAACATTAAACAGAATAAATCATTATCTGAGATATCTCTGATTGCCTCGTCCAATGTAAACACAGGCATTTCATCATGAATACATGACAACCAAAAAACACATTAAACCTCTGATGCATGAATTATCAAAAGATTTTAAAAATCCAATATTTTACCTCTACAGACATGTACAGTGATGCTTTTCTTTATTTATTGAATGTTATTTGGTTTTTTTATTTACTTTTATATACCTTAAAATATTCATAAATAATCATATTCATATGGAATGAATACTCGATAAAATATATAACTATCTTAACAATTAGCTTGATGATATATATATTCATTCTTTAGTGGCAGTGTATTAGATGAGTCACTAACGTCCAATGAAGTGGCTTATTTGCAAATACCGTATACTGTCCTCACCCATGCTTGTACTAGAAAACAGTGACCACTGTAGTGGAACTTTACATCAGTGTGTTAAAAAATAAAATCTAATACATTATTCAGGATGCAGATATAATGTATGACAAGTCTGAATCTGTAGTTTTCTCTTTTCAATGAGCCTTCTGCCCTGCATACAGTACACACATATAGGCATATATTTACACACATATTTAGAGACGTTTACATTTAATCAGTTGATTTTATTCTGTACTTTGTATAAATGACTCATTAATGAATAAACAAATTTTAATATTGTCTTTGTTTCCCTTTTCTGTGGCTAATTGTGCTGGCCCTTACTTAGTCAGACAGCAACCACTGTGATTTTTATTATGGAATTAAGGCTTTTGTACATGTAGAAAAAGAGACAGTGATCAGTAATGATCAGACATCGAGTTAACTGAATTAACTGCCTGCACAAAAGTGATGCAAAAATAATGTCATACAAAACTATCCTTCACTTATTGAGAACTTTAGAAAATAAATAAAAAAAAAACTTGAAAAAACGTTTTATTTCAATTTTAAGTTATGGTTATTTATAACATGACCAAGTTCAGATGCCACCCTCTCACACACCAGCATTCACATCATATTATTGGTCTAACAGACTTCAGTTGTTATCCTCAGTACACAGTATAATTGAAACACTTCTTAAGGCTAATTTTACAATCAAGTACCTGTTCACAACACTGCTGCTTTTGTTTTGAATGCATGCACATGAAGGGCACTCGACACACTCACCTGCAAACATCTTTTCTTGTGCAATAAAGCAGAGATGAGTGTCAAGAGTTTTACTATTTGAGGACAGATGCGTATGGGGCAGGGCGATATGGACCAAGTATCATATCACGATATATCTATTTTAGATGACAATATACGATATATACCGGTATTTTTACCCTGAAATGTTTCATTTCATATCAAACACCTGACTTTTAGTATTGGAACATGTTTAGCGTAAAGGTATAACTCCACTGCAGTGATGGAACTGATAAAACTGATTAGAAATGTTTGTTAAATTGAAGTAATTAAAGTCAGTTGGCTGGTTTTTATGATTTCTTTGTAAAAGTCTTAGGGAGGATTGTCTGTCAGACAGTTTAAATAATAGGGGTGGGAAAAAATTTTGATACTCTGAAATATCACGATATTTTCATATGTTGATATGAAACCAAATATCTATATTTAAAAACATGGTATCGATCTATTTGACTAATGAAATCTTGTGAGATTTCATCGTTTTGTTACAAAATCTTGCAATATTTCATGAAATCTTGTGAGATTTCGTAACAAAACTGTGATATCTCACTAGATTTCATTAGTGAAATAGATTGATACTTCATTTTTTTTTTTTTTTTTTTTCTTGTCCTGTCCCCACCACTCTATTCTTCTTTCTTTATCACACATAAGCCCACTACTTTTTCATTTATTTCTTTATTTCTTCAACCCTCCATTTCAACTCTCCTCAAAACAAATTAAAAGGAAACAGAAGGGAAGGAAGAGGAAGAGAAGAGGAGAGAAAACATGAATCCACTACACAGTTCACTGTACATCTGTACCGCATCCCTAAACAACCAAGCTCTTAAAACAAACAAGCAATCCCTACAGAGGACCTGCAGGGGCAAATATCCTCAATCTCAAACACACACAAACACCGCAAACTCGCAAGAAGAGGACAACCTAGTCAGCGCAATGGGAAGTAGAGAAGGACAACCTAGTCATCGCAATGGAGTAGAGAAGGACAACCTAGTCATCGCAATGGGAAGAGTGTCTCAGTGTCAACATCAAATAAAGGGTGCTCCGTGGTGATACAGTCATGCAGATGCAGCCTCGTCTCCGCAAGGAGAAGGAAGCCCGCAAGCCCGACCCAGGCCCCCAGCAGCCACCCAGAGGCCCAGATCCCAGCTACCCCCCCAAAGAGCGGACATGCATCCCCCGAAGGGCGGCAAGCGGCCCCAGCCGGAGCCCCCCAGTCTGGAGGCCCAGGCCCCGCGGACCAAGACCAGCAGCTGCCGACCCCACCGGGGCCGGGCGTCCCCGGAGCGGAGACAGCGCCGGCCCAGGCCCAAGCGCCCAGGAGCAGCCATCCCCCCGACCCGGGCGGCCCAACCAAACCCAGGAGGACCGGACCCCCCAGACGACGCCCCCCAGGGCAGGCCAGCCCCCACCCCAAAGTCCCTGCCCCATACACCTACACCAGGGCGCCACCACCTCTACCACCCCCTACCCCGCCACCACGCTCGCACACACACCCCCACACCTACCCCAACACTAGGCTAAAATATACCGTCACCGCCCCCACATCGAGACACAGGCACCCAAACATCAATACCGCAAAGCAACCACATACAGGATACAATCCCCCTCGCCCGCCCCGCACAAAAAGCCCCGGAAGCCACAAACAAAACCGCACCCCCACCAAAGCGCCCGGCCCCCAACCAACCCGCAGCCACCCGCACCACACCGACACCAAGATGCCCGGCACGAATACCGAGAACGAACCTCCGCCCACCCGCCCAGCCCTACCCAACACCTCCATGTCCCCCCCACACACACATACACCCACCCACTCCGCTCTCCGACCTTACATACCCACACTCACTCTTCTCTCCACCCCCAACACTCTCCTCCCTCTACCGTCCACACCTACCCCCACCTCCTCATACCCTCTAACACACACATGCACTCCCCCCACATAACTCACCAACCCCTCCCCCACCCCCCCACACATACGCCCCCCCTCCCTATACCCCCAATACCCCATACAGTCCCCCCTTACATGTCCAGCCCCGCCCATCCCTCTGACCTATCACACTCCCGCCCTTCCTTCCTTCAGCCCCTCATGACCATCCCTAATAACACTCACGAGCATGCCACTCCTTCCTCCATCCCCCCTTTCCTCCAACCACTTACCCACATCTCCTCCCTCTTCCAGCCCAAGTTCCTCCCTCCCACATTTCCTCTTTCACCTCTCATTCATATTCTCACATACCCACCTCTCTCTCTCCCTCCCTCGTGCCTCCTAGTGGTAGCTCGGGCCGGGGAAGGAGCCGCGAACCCAAGCCCCCAACACGTCCCCCCCCACCACCACCCCCATCCCCCACCCCCGACGCAGCAGGCCAGGCATCCCCCAGGCCAGCAGATCCCCCGCAATGCAGCCAGCCTTAACCCTGCGCGTGAAGAGCCCTGTCCCCCCTCCCCCAGTAGCCCCGGGAGACCGGGGATGATACTTCATTTTTAAATATAGATATGGTATCGGCATATGAAAATTCACAATATTTTAGTGTATCAATATGTTTTCCCATCCTTATTAAATAATCAGGTGACCCCTTGACAGTCAAGGTGCAGTATAAAAAAATTACGAAAAAAATAAAGCAAAAAAAGTTGCAAAACTAATAACGCGATGTAGTAATATGTGTAGATATCATCTCTCATGTAAGTATCATATCGTAATATCATATCAGTATATCGCACCGCCCTAATATGGGGTAATGTTGGCCTATGTCTTCAACAGCCTGACAGCAGTACACTTATTCAGGTGATAAACTGTCACTTCTGATGTGTAATAAATTACATGTGGCTTACTTAAACTTTATCTTGACATGCACAGAAAGAAAAACCTCCAAAAAGTGTTAAACACAAACACCGTACTGTAGATGTTGAAATCATTGCAAAACCCAGTTCTGTTCCCTGATGAGACTTTTTTTTTTTTTTTTTTTTTTAAAGATAAATAAAAAGAATTGATGTTGCTGTTTGGTACACTGAGCAGTACTGACATTTATTCTTTCTCATATCCTCAATGCCTCTTCTCAGTTTTTGTTTAATACATTACATTAATCCAAAAGCCATGGACATACACCAAAATGCATCTATGAAAGACAAAGCTGAGCAACCATGATAAGCACCATGCATTTAATCTCCATCTCTGCTGTCATAAACATATGTTTATACATTTGAAGGAGTCAGCCAAACTAGGAGACTTACATGAGACAGTAGACGCCAAAAGTTTAATTTAAACCACTTTTTATGTTTAGGAAAAATGGTTTGATCCAGAACTGTTGCTCTGGAGGGAATTTCTATCTGAAGATACCGGTATTTGTATTGTACGTAATTTCTTAAACTAAAGAAAACATGACCTATTAAAAACACCTAGAGATGAGGATCTTTTAGAACAGGAACTGTGAAACCAGAAAATCTGAGGCTGGTGAGACACAATACAGACAAATCTCTTCGTGAAGCTGGCTCTGTTTTGTGTTTCCTGGCACAGCTGGTACTGTATGAGCTGATGCATCACAAACTAAATGAATCCAGTGCGACCAGTATTTACCTCCGGAGCTGACGTAACAAGGATTGAGTTACACATGTATGGCTTTTGAGGGTAGCTTTTTTTTACAACAATGTCAAATATTATTCGATAAAATGAACTAAAATTTACACACAAATCAATCTGTGTCCTAATGCTGGAAAGATGTTCCAATACCATTTTCCTCCTGATACTGACATTTATGCTGTGGGAATGGGCTGATACCAAGTACAGATACCACCATGTTATAAGAAATATCATATTAGCCTACACTTGCTGACTGTGATATGATTATCTAACCCTTTGTTAAACATCTATATGCAGCAAATTGAGCCAATTATTCAATGCAGTCTTGCTGGTGGGAGTATCCAGAGTTAAATACTCCACACCACTGACATGACTACTAGTTAGCCCTTCTTTAACAGGTTCAGATATTAGTCCTTCTTTCCCCTCTAAACCAGCAGCTGCAACAGCAGCCTGCACAACTGTTTTAACGGCAAGGCTGTGCAAGCAAAAAAAAACATTTTAAGCAGTAATGGAAACCGTGCCTTAACTCCAGACCCCACCAATACAGCATTTTTGCGACCCCATGCTGATGGTAACAACCCAAAATCTTCTTTTTCATTTCTTCTTATCCCTAAGCAACTAACCCCACAGCCAAAAAAACAATTTACAGCCTTATTACATTGTGTATCTCTGGATATTAGGAATATACCCAAATGGTGCATACCTAACTGGAGACACCATCTGAACAGAGTCTGTTCCCAGTAGCATCCACTTATTCTTTACTTTCATTCAGCAGGTGTGGGACAGTCTTAACTGAGAGCCACTCTTTTCCTTCTGAGTGGTTGATTAAATGGAATAAAAAAGCAATTCTGCAGGTGTTCATCAGTCATTAAAAGTGGAACGGAGTTATAAGCATCCCAACATTAGAAACCACCTTTCAAAACTTTTTCTGTTGGGACGCTGTGTCACTTTATAGCTGAGTTGCATTATGCACCACATCACGTGGCAGCAACTGGACATCAACACAACCGATTGTTCGGTTAGTGCACCGTGTCTGATAAATCAAAGAAATGCAACAGGAAAGGGACAGAACAAGATATAAGACAACAGTAAACATTGGACTTTGCCTGGAGAAAGCTCACAGCAGGTTGGATGGATGCAGAGTTAGCTGCATTGGGGCAGTCAGTGCTTCTTTATGCCTTTCTCAGTCGTAATTATTATAAAAATTCAATCATCACGTTCCTGGTCCCTGTTAGCATTTGATTTATTAGAACATATTGACAGAGGTAATGCGTATCAGATGCACTTTTTTTGTCACTTTTCTGATATCAAACCAATACTGACATTCAATTAAATCCATTGTAGTCTGTTCAAAAAGCATAATCATATGATTAATTCATATGATGATTTTTCCTGTATTTATAGAAGCCCATTGTTCATGAGATACACAACTGTCTTCTGAAATAAAACTGAAAGAAATTTATTGTATTTTGTGTGAGTGTGTGTGTGCGTGGTGTGCATGAGTGACAGAGAGACAGAGCTCAGCCGCCAAACAAGACTTTTGTTTCATCTGAACATCAAAGGCGCTTCGCTCTTTTATCAACGCTTTAGATTTTACAGTGTCTCTCTGTCTCAAGACTTAAATGCATATGAAGTGAATGCAACATGTGTTACATAATTCTAAAGGGTTTTCTCTTCATTATTATATCAGTTATATCTGTATTGACTAGTAGCATCGATCCATTCACCATTTCAAAGCTGGTGTTTACAGTGTAAAATGTATGCTGCATGAAAACTCACTGGAAACCTGATGTGCTATTCAAATGTCTCCTCCTGACTCAGAGTTTATTTGTATGGGATTCTTTTGTGATTTTAATATATTTGTCAAATCCAACTGTATAAACTTCTTTTCATTTCAAATAATTATTTTTTGTACTTAATTACTGTACATTCCTCAGAGTTCTGTACTGTAAGTGTTTTTCATTCAGACACCTTTGTGTTTCTCTTTGTTTTTCATCATGTAGATTTTCAAGCGTGTTGTAAAATCAGTGCAAGTAATGGTGTGCAGATGCATGGAACCCACACAAATTCAAACCATCATCATCATAGGCTGCTTTGGTGGCACACTTTGTCTGAGAGTTTTATTTACACAGCTGATGACTGAAAGAGTTGAGTTCAAATTTTTGAGTTTTTCAGTGTGTATCAGTGCTTATCCATTTAAATGGAAAAGGATGGTCTAGATTGTGGTTGGAGAAACCCATTTCAAATTTCTCCCTTGTAAGATTTTTTTTTTCTTTTAGAGGTTATGTTAAGAGGCTTGTAAGGTAGCCTTCTTTGTGCAGATGTGTGTGAGTTGGAGGCCGTCCACACGGCACCGAATTACAGCAAAACCACCAAAAAAATGTAAGAAATCTCCTCACGAAACCAGGGATTAGCCTCCAGAAACTGGTCATGTCTGAAACAGGGTTCAAAGGTGGAAAGGTTTGAAACCTCGACCGGTTTGTGTTTCATGGGGACGGCATAACTGCGCAAGGAAGGAAGGAGGGGGGGGGGGGGGTATGACATCAGTGTGACAACGCGTGTGGGTCTCGTTCACAAAAACAATAAAGTTCATTGAAAAAAAATTCACAACAGCAATGGCATCGGTGAGCGACTGTTTTCAACTGTGTAGAAAACTTAGCGTTTGCCTCGTAAAAAATCCTCCGCCATCTCTACCTTTCTGCTCTTGCTTTGTTGATTTCCAATATCACGCGCTGAGTCTTTATTTGCGCATGCGCTGTGTTTTGTTCTCTTTTGGAGTGTCACACTTTAATCATCATAGCACCACCCACAGCCTTGTAGGATGTACTACAGCGGTTTCATGGGGGTGGTGAAACCTTTCCCCAGATTTCTGCTATCGGTTTCACTCCTGAACCGGCTTCAGCTCTGTGTGGACTCGGCCTTAAAGCAAAACATATAATAAAGCAACCTGCAATTGTGTAACATCAGGAAAATATAGGCTATTATACTTGCAATAAGAAGTAAGTCATCTATTAATCATGCATTGCATTGGGAAATTTAACATTCTGTTGCTTCTCTATCCCAAAAAAATTTGGAAAAGGAAATATATGGACAAAATAAGTGTTCACATGCTGTCCTGAGGTGTTTGTTGCAAGCCTGTTAAGACTCATAGCAGAATTGCCATTGATTTATATTATTAGAGTGTTGGAGACAAAAAAAAAAAAAAAAGAGAGGGAAAGAAAGAGAATGCAGTCTGATTCTTACCAAGCAACACTGTTTTACATAAATCTTTTTTGATTCTGTTATGAAAAAAAAAAAAAGGGGGGGCTTCAACTCTGAATTCTAAAATGAAATTATGTCATTAATGATTCACAAATCATCAAGACTTGGGCATCATTTCATTCATCTTAGTGGTTGATTCACTCACAGCAACTACTGTATCAGTAGTCCTACCTTGCCATGCTTTTTACTTTGATCTTTGTTCTTTTCTTTGCTCTTATTTTTCTTATTGCTCCACCTTCTCCTCCTTTAATTACAGTAGTTCTCCCCCTGAGTGTCTAATGCCCAGCGGCTGACTCATTGTTTGAGACCACTGATAACAAGGACAAGGAATTAACACATCGTACTAAAAAGGGCAACCTTTATTTAGAAAACAGGAAAGGCATAAAATGATTGAACGGTGGACACTGTGGTGGAGTTCTATTTTATTTATTTGTTTATTTATTTTACCATGTGTGGCCTTTTGCCATTTCAATATTTTCTGAATGTCAGTGCAGATTAGTGCATAGTAGGAAAATGGAGGAAAATTATATCTGAATGCCAACAGAGGCTATTAAGCATACAGTACCAAGCTGGGTACAATTACTAAGAAAGTAAAATAAGATAGAGATGAGATCTTCCATTCTTCAAGTGAACTAGGATTATAAATGTTGAATAAGGAATACTTATAAAAAGGTTGATGAACCTTATAGAATTTTTAAACAATTTGTAGAAAATCAGATTTCACCATGTCTCTGTCGTCTTCTAACAAAAGACAGTCTCTCCTGGGATGAGAAACAAAGGTTTCTCTTAAGAGCATGGGGTTTGTTTTGTAAGCAGACACTGATTCTGATTTTTTTTTTTCCACAATCATTTCTACCGAACTCATCAGCTGCATGCTTTCTTTTTGTTTTTGTTAGACTGATCACTCTGACAGCCATTTCTGTTTCTTGGCTAGAAAATAGCTCAAATGAACTTCAAAATGTAATTTTGCACAACTGTACTGGAAGGAAAATTCTGACAAGTGAGCTGCTCATTCTTGCTTTCACTGGTTGTGACAGAAGTTTTACAGATGGGTATCTTAATCCTTAGCACCGAAAAGCAACAACATCTGACAGGCTGTAGGGCTGGGTGGTACACCAACTTTTTAATTTATAATGGAGTTTTTCAAACAAAGCATGAAATTAAACAATACCAGTTTCTGAAGCCACTGGTATCTCCTATAAAGCAGAGCTGGTCTGCATATCAACTTCCAATTAGCTTTGCCCTCATCTCCCCCTCCTGATTGGCTCTTATTTACAACTTTTTATTCAAAGTTGCTAACTTGATTATTTTTCTTTTTTCTTTTTAAGGAATATTACACCCACAGAATGATGTGCGCTCATTTTTTACTCACCGTCATCCTGAGCAAGACTCTGGAGCTCTTTTTTAATATCTCAAATGCAGCCGGAGATCGGAGAGAATTTCCTTTTCCCCCAACTTTCATATAATGGAGTTGACCAGCACCCGAACTAAAAAGGTCCATAAAAGTCCACAAAAACTTGGCAATATTTCTCCATACTGCTTGTCCAATGTAATCCAAGTGTCCTGAGTGAGTAGTGTCCATAATTTACTCCAAACAACATCATTTAGATTATTTTTAAAGCTTAAACAGTACTACATTGAAATGCTGCAAAGCACGTCTATGAGAGTTCATGACACTACGAAAGCTGCGGCAGACGAGATCGCATGTTCTCTTTCTGTGTTTTAAATCAATAGCCAATATCTTGTGTTTGTCCCGGTTTGTCCATAGCTCATTTGCTATGTAAACAGCAAATTTAGTCTTCAATGCTTGCATTATCGGCAGAGTAGTCGCTGAACGCCGAGCTTCCGTAGTGTCGTGCACTCTCGTGGACGCGCTTTTCGGGGGCTATATGTAGCTTAAGCAATAAAGATATACTAAATGATTTAGTATGGAGCATATTATGGACGTTACCCACTCAGGACACTCGGATTGCATTGGACGAGCAGTATGGAGGAATATTGACAAGTTTTTGTGGACTTTTGTGTACCTTTTTGGTTCGGGCGCTTGTGAATTTATTATATGAAAGTTGGGGAGGGGGAAGGAAAACCTCTCCGATCTCTGGCTGCATTTGAGATATTAAAAAAAAGAGCTCCAGAGTCTTGCTCAGGATGACAATGAGTAGAAAATGAATGCACATCAATCTGTGGGTGCACTATTCCTTTAAGCAGCCAGTTGTACTCAAAGTCTTTGTAGCACCTATAGTCCTATGAGCACATACAGAGCATACAGAGATCTTTATGAACTGTGCGTGTAAACTAAAATTTACATGTAAATATCACTCATGCATTTGTAAAATTAGGCTATTAGTTTTAATGGTAATTTTTTTTTTTGTTTTCAAAGGAACTGGGGTCTCGACTAGGTGCTTGACTTTTTTTTTTTTAAGTTAAATGTACTTTTTCTTCAGGAGCAGGTAAAAAATATTGATTAATCGATGCATAGCAATATTTCCCTGCACAATTAGATATGATTAAGCAAAAACCCTGAATCAATTCAGTTTCTGGCCTGTAAAGAGAACTGTGCATATTATTTACACTGTAAGGACAAAAACCACATTAGATCATACTGGGTTATCATGATACTAACATTTCAAACTCGATATCAAAATCCAAAAAACTCAATACCATTTTTGATACTACAGGTGATTAAAAAAAAGACGAATACTTAAAGGCATAAGAAATATTTTTATGAACTTGAAAATCTCTTATCTCAACATAGAACGTGCTTTCAAAATTGCAAATGCTAGTGCATAAATGTGCAAATAAATGCAAAACATTAACCCAAAATATAATGCAATTTGACAACATTTCAAGGTTGTCTGAGGTATTATTTTCTTAACATGTAAAACATCCAAAAATCTAATACACAATAACAAAAATACAATATACAAACAACACTTTTCTGAGGTAGTGCAAAAAAGAAACTGGTTTTGACTTTGTGCAAACTAAAATAATAAATAATAATAATAATAATAATAATAATAAAAATAATAACCACAATGACAATTGGTTTGAGGTAAACACACAAAAAAAAATTAGAACAATATTCTGAGGTTTTAAACTATACAAGTAGACAGCAACCAGTTAAAATGAACAGGACGATGAACAGTACTTCTCGTTCATTCGTTCATTCATCTTAAAAGTATTGGTGAAATTAAGGAGTTCTGCTGCAGATAATGTTATATAGAGGCCCACTCCAACTGCCTCCTCCCCCCGCATTGTATAGACAGATGGTGCGAAATGTCAATATCATCTGAAGGAATTAGAGTGACACAGAAATGTTACCGGTGAGTTAATGCACGTACTGTATATATTTCTAGAAATAAGGTCCAGGTTGGGAAAAAAAGGAAGTTATCCTTTAATGCGGACTACTCAGTGGTGTTAACCGTTACTAATAATGAGTTCTTAAGTTACATAATAAACGGGAGCTTTAAGTAACTAACCTGTCAGAATTCATCATGAAGGCCAGGATGTTGGTCCTTAAGACGTTTCGCCAGATTGGTTGTGCTTCTGGACTTTGTTGCGACCGCTTTGATGCACTGTTTGTACACAGGCCTGTCTACGTCTTTCAGTTTTCCTTCTTCGTCTGCTGCATATGTCAAATACTTCCAAAAAGGCTTTTTCCTTTTTCATTTTCGACCAAGACTGGGTGGCCTGGACTTCCAGCAGCAGAAACATTTGCTGTCAGGGCTCTCTGCCAGCCTGTTGGTCAGCCACTGTCTTTTGTCACCTCGCAGCTTTAAAACTTTGTTATTTATGGACAAACATTAGTATTTTACCATTTTTGGTGAGACTTTCTGTGTTTCTCAGTTTTTTCGTGTGTGCACCAGCAACTAAATCTAGCCAGGCAGAACTGCACGACATCTGATTAAAATTTTAGTACATTTTTAGTAAGCACTTTTCCTTAATTAAAAAATCCACAAGTATTGCGGAGCAACTACATCAACACATTCAACACGGCCTCATCAGATCAAAGCAAACCTCTTCAACCTACTGCTGTGCAGAAAAGGAACATTTTCCTAATAGGAACTGTTACACAATCCCATGTACAAGCAAAATGTCCAACATGAAATAGTTTAGATGTTTGAAACTGCAAAACAAGCCGCTAGAACATTGCCTGAGAGTAGATGGAGGGATCTTATTGTATGATAGTGATTTATTAGATATCATTATTGGCTGAGGTTTAAGATTCAAGGGTGTTGCCATAGTCCTAAATCAGGGGTGTCCAGCTCCATTCCTCAAGCGTCACTGTCCTGCAGATTTTAGATGTTTATTAAGTTCCAACACCTGGTTCAAATTAAGTGACTCTCCTACACAGTCTGTTTGCAGTTGTTACCCAAGCATGTTGATCCATTGATCTGATTTAGGTGTGCCACAGCAGGAAACATCCAAAACATGTAGGACAGCTGCCCATGAAGACTAACTTTGAACACCTTTGCCCTAAATGTGTGGCATTGCAGATCTGTTGCACTGACCATCAGTGTATGGGCTCATGGGATCATCTACTATAACCAGCATTGCTTTCTCTGGCCAGGACATCCCTCTTTCATCCGTAGTTACCAACCTAGGAGTTAGGTTTGACCCTCATCTTTTCTTTAAGGCTCACATCAAACACCTCTGTAAGACAGCCTTTTTCCATCTCAGAAACATCTCCAACCTTCACCCCATGCTTTCCCTACCTGACACGGAGAAGCTCATCCACGCCTGTGTCTCCTCCAGACTGGATTAATGCACTTCACATCGGGATCCCAAGCAAATCTATTCAAAAACTGCAGCACATTCAAAACTGTGCAGCTACAGTAGGATCCTGATGAGTGTGGAAATCTGAATACTCATACTGTATAACCCCCATCCCCCACACTCTACACTGGCTCCCCGTTTCTGTCCGGATTGAATTCAAGGTCTGCCTCCTTACCTTCTAATGCCTCCATGGCACTGCCCCTCAGTATCTGTCAGAACTGCTCACTCCATACACCACAGCACGCTCCCTCCACTCTTCAAACACCCACCTTTTCCTTCCCCCCAGAAGTACAACTTGCACTATGGGAGACCATTCTTTCTGTGCACCTGCTCCTCGCCTGTGGAATGCGCTCCCAGGTAACCTGAGGGCTCCACAGACCCTGAAGGCTTTAAAAAGGAACTTAAAACCTTCCTACGTCAAAGATATTTTAGTGGTAAACTTTCTTGTTAGTTTTTTTATTTATGTGTTGTTGTTGTTTTACTGTTTTATTGATCTACTGCTGTAGCACTTTGAGACTGTTGTACAATGTAAAATGGCATACAAATTAAATGTATTATTATTATTATCATGTTGTGATTGCTTTGTAGCACATTTGAGTAAAGAAGTTGAATAGAATGTGTAATATAATTAGAAAACTTCAATACAAGTTTAGTTTAAGTGCAGTTTTACTGTAGTTTGAGTTTAAATTTTAGTTTTAGTTGTAGTATTAGTTTTAGCTGAATTAAGCTTTAGTTTGGTTTTTTTTTTGTGTGTGTGTGTTTTTAGGCTGAGTCCCCAGTGTGACACTAAAGGTAAACCACTATGGGCCCTTACTCATCAGTAATATTTCTTTGTCACTATGACTCCTTCAAAAGATATTTAGATGTCGCCCTCAGCGTATGTCCATATAATGGTGCTACATTGGGCAGCATGAACGGGCCTCTCTATAAGGCAGCATCTGCAGCAAAACTCCTTAATTTCACTAATACTTTGAGACAAATGAACAAACAAATGAGTAACTACTACTGTGTTGTGAGTTCAGAGTTTGGCGGATTGCTGTTTGCTGTTGTCTGGCTAGCTAGCTGCTCTTTCAGCTGTGCTGCAGCAGCGCATGTCAATGGGCATGCGATTGGGTGGGTATTGCTGAAAAATGTCACACCTCCCCTTGCTTCGGTTTGAGTGCTTCTAACTGAAGCAGATCAAGCTGCCTGGTTAAACCACCATGGTTTTAACTACTGCTTGCTAGGTGACGCTCTCCGATTCAATCATTAATAAATGATGAACGATCAGGAAGAAGAAAAAAAAAACTGGACTCCGTGATTAAAAAGTGGAAATCTTTCTGCTTCTTATAACTACTCCATCTATGTCTAAAGACATTTTTCATTTTTTTTTGTTGTTGTCTTGACCTTGGCTTCTTCAAACACATGCTGTTTGCTTTTCCCCCTTCCTATCCAAACGATAATCTACTCCACTTCCATCTACTTCCTCTTCTTGACGCTTTGTTGCAGTTGGCATGGAAACGTCATTTCCATTTAGGTCCGCTGGATAGTCCCAATTGTCCATTTGAAAATGAACCGAAACCTTCCCTTTTTACAGTAGGCAGACCAGAGTTTGTTTCTTTGGTGCGGACCAGCATGCGGTTGGAGTTCACACTGCACCAAACGAAGCTAACCATGATCTGTTTGAAACAGTCACAGTGTGAATGCACCTTAAACTATTTGACTATATTCAAAGCGCTTGCTTGAGTTTTCCTTTTCCATGCCTTTGCAAACACTCGTCATGCTTCGTTATTCACACAGATGCAGTGATACATACTGACACTTAAGAGTCGCCTGTCTCAGTCACACTGCTGAGTGGCTCTGTTGGCTGGCTTGGACTTGGCCAGGGGAAGCTCTGTAATAGCTTTTGGGGTGTATGAGCAAGTTCTTTCATCTTGGGGCAGTTTTTTTCATTTCCACTGTGTGTTTCTTAGATTGCTGTACTATTTTTGATACAGTTGCACTGACACTGTCCCCAGTGGCAGATGTCACAAGTAAAACAAGTTGTATGAAATGAGGCTCCTGTGTTATAGTGTGTGTAATCGGCAGAGAAAATGATCTTCAATGGCATTACGTTGTTTTGGTTAAAACTGCTTCTCCCCGCTCTCATCGGTGACGAGACTTCAATAAATCTTTCTGCTTAAACTATTTGTTTCCTTCAATTTATGACATAACCTGTTAACAAGATTTCCATCAAAGGGAGGTGGGTTTTCATCCACCTTATCTGTTTGGACTCCTCCAGCATGATTGAAAATTGGAAAATTTGATTCTCTCTGCAGGCTGAATGTCTGTCTGACTGCTCTGCTTTTCTTTTTATTCGCTTCATTTCTCACTCACCTCACCTGTCATAAAACTACATGGCTCTTTCTGTTGGTATGGCTGCCAGCAGTTCCTATCCCACGCTTTGACTGATCCATGCTCCGCTGTGCCTCATTATACCTATCTTGAATATGCAGATGTACACAAACATAGGCAGTAAGGGGAAAAAAATACCCGCGCCTCAAATGGTTCCCTCTCTGTGTGACATTTTTGTGTGACAAGACATATATGTTTGGGTTTTTTATTGAAAAAAATAAAATACTTTTTTGTAGTTTTGTTAACAATGGATTTCACAACATTCACTGTCTTTGTGCTTTAATTAGTTGGCACGTGACAGGTCCAAATGTGTTTTGAAAACCTAGAAACAGATCATTTACTCATTGCTAAATTAAAACAAATTCCATAATACAAGCCGATTCTCACTCAACTACGCCAGTCACAACAATCCACAAACATATTAGCCTGTAAATGAATAGCATTTAGCTTAGCACCCCTCAAACTACTCTACATAATGGAAGGGTCACATGGACACTTTTGTCATGATCAAAAGGTTCTCAAATCCAGAAAAGGGATTATATCCGTATTTTTTGCGCCATGTGCCCGCAGCAAAAGTGTGGAACAGTTGTCAGAACGGAACAATTGGAAAAGGCTGTCTGCACGATTGTAAAGTCTGGAATGCTTGATGCAAAGGGGGTGGGGGGGAGAGAGGGAAATAGGGGTGGTGTTGGATCTCTGGCAGCGGTTGTTTCTCTCTCGCCAGAGCCCCCTGCCGACGCTTTTCCCGAAGTAGGCATCTCTCATGCACACCGAGTAATGAGACACACAGGACACATTTCTTGGAACTTCATGCTGGCTCTCTCGGTCAGCATGCTCGACGCATGTACATGTATAGATTGTCTATTGTTGACAGACATCGCACCATAGACCATTAACAGAGATGGACGTAGTATCCGGTTACATCGGAATAGAGGAAAGTGAAGCCAGTTGGGCATGTCCCACCGTCACCATCTTGCCGTGTCACGTGTGTTGTTGCTCCCGGAAATACTAAAATGGGCACAGCACGGCCACGAAGCACATGATTGACAGCCAACGTACTCTGGGCTAAATGCAAACTGAGATAAACCGAAACTAACAGGAGCTAATGAAGATTATAGCCTCCCCAAGCGGTGGTATAAAGGTAAGGCATGTTTGGACTTGCTATTGGCTGACTAAAAACCACCATTTCGCTACTTTGCTGCAGACTGAGACCTTACCAAGAACAAACAAGGAGCTAAAAGCTAGCTACCAGCCGGCAGGCCGTCTTCAGGTCTGCCATATGTCAATCAAAAGGACACACCCCTCATTATGTGTAATTTCAAGATTAAATAACATCTAAATGGATGAATAATAATAATAAATAATAATGAATTAGATTTGTATCGCACTTTTTTTCCTATCTAGGAACTCAAGGCGCTCACAGTAGGTCTATTATTCATTCATACTTGGTGATGGTAAGCTACATATGTAGCCACCCCCGGGGGGGGGGGGTGCGACCCGCCCCCCCTCTCCTCTTTGGCCCCCCCCCCCTCCCCCCCCCCCTCTCTCCCCCCCTTTTTTTAAGTTTTAAAAAAATTTTCCCCCCTTTAAATTTTATATAAAAAAAAATTCTCCTAATAAAAATTAAAATATTTTTTTAAACCAGCTTCTATTTTTTTTTTCTTTTGAAGTTGCCCTTTTTATATTGGAGTTTTTTGGGATTTTTTTTTTTTTGAACCCACCCCATCGGATCAGGAAAAAATTTCAATTAAAAACTTGTGGTTTTAGATTTTTCCAGTGGAGTTTGCCACTTGCATCGCATTCAAACAGGTGGTGACGCCACCAGCTAGACTTTTGCCGTGTCTTTCTACTTGCATCATGGAGTGATGACGATGGTTTCATCCTCAAAACGTTTCAGAAAACAACCATGAGACCGTGCAGAGTTGTCGGACCCCTGCTGCGAGAATCCAGATCGTTAAAGTCTAGTTCGTTTGAGGAAACCCATGAGACCGTGTCCTAAGACATTTTATTCCTGATAGATCTGTACTCTTACCCACATGTGGGCTGTGGTCTTTTTGCCACCCCTTCCACCAGGGAGCATGATGGGAGGGTCAAGTGTAGGTATGCAAGAGCAAGTGTTTGTGGGAATCTGGCTCCAGGTGGAACAGTGAAAACTGGTGGGATGATGATGGGAGGAAGTGGACTGTAGGGGATGGTAGATGGAGCTGGGTGAAAGGGAGACAGGGGTTTGGATGGTGGAGGGGAGGCTGTGGATGAGGGTTTGGGAATGTGTGAGTGGAAGGTCAAGGAGCATGGAGGGTGGATGGTTGAAGGATGGAGGGTAGCATGTACTGTATTGGGTAGGTACCTGTAGGTGAGTTGGGGTATGGTGGTGGAAGGGGGTTGGATTTGCCCTGGTGCCTAGAATGTTTGGGTGGGTGCTGATCCATGCTGGGTGGCTGTCTGGGGTGGCCTGGTTGTCCTGGGCATTGGACAGGCCATCTGACTGGTTCTTGGGCTCACAGGGCCTTCAGCCCAGCCCTGGGTGGATGCAGGGTGTGGTGGTTAGGATTCATGCTTTGGGATTGCTGCATTTAAAAAATAAAAAAAGGAACTGAATAAGTAAATAATATTTAGATTTTCAAGAGAAGCCTTATATCCATAAAGCTCCCCGTAGCAAAGCAAATTTGTTGGGCACAACATTGCGGCTAGACCCTCATTCTGCTGCTACCGATGAACAGGACAAGTTAAGGAAAAAAAAAAGTTAGATTGATTTATATCCTAAAGCATATATTAGGAATGAATAAAAAAAAAACATCCAACTCTCTTGTGATCACACAAAACACAAACCTCAGTCTTATGGATTAAAGACTTGTTCTTAGCCCTTTCATTAAACACAGCACAGTTCCTCTGTGAACTGAAAGCAAACATCCTCCTCTACCTTGAGATGAAGGATTTGGCCTGGTGCGTAATCAAAGGGAGCCAGCAACTCATCCATCTTTCTCTATTTTTGTGTAACAGGCTGCTCTAACAGTTCAGAGAGGAATCAAACCTCTGGGATTTCCTCTATGAGCTGCCCACATCTCCACTTTACTAATGAAAGCTTGTGATGTTCATTGACGCTGCTGTTTTTCCCTGATGAAAAAATTATGAGTCAATCAGAACTTTTCAGCTGGGATTTAAAATGCCATAACTTTCATAGCTGTCTATCTATCAAGCTATATTCATGAAAAAAGCAAGAGAAAAAAAACCCACCCAGAAATAGCTCCAGGCACACATGACACTGACAGAGTTACACAGCTGCATTGCATAAACACAGTCTCTAAAATGAATATATTCCCTGAGTTTTGGTGGTAAATTTAAGGTATTCTTCACATTCAGTGTTGGCAGACAGTGAAGTGGAGGATACACATCCTTTTCACAAAAAAAGAAAAAAAAAACAGGGTAAATGGCATCAAAAACTTCTAGAGGTACTTTCCAGTAAGAATGAATGAAGTTTAAAAATTTAATGCTACTCCCAATTGACCAGGCTTTATGTCATTTGTTTTGATGCTGATTTCGTAGAATTCCTCATACACAAAATATTTAAAACAACAGAAAACAAAATGGAGAAAACAGAAAACAGATGTGGGCATGAAAAAGTTCTGCCTTTTTCTGCCAGAAGTGGTGCAGTAATAGTGCACTATTACTGCACTATCACTGGCTGAACGATTTGTCCTGCAAATACGTCATCACGCACGGTGTCCAAACTTGGCGTGTGGAAACGTCCTTGTTCTGGGCATTCATTTAAGCTCTGCAATCGTTCCCCCTGGGAACACGGGCGTTTCTCTGTGCGATCAAATTAGCAGACAAGTCGCTGGTAAGTGGCTGGCAGTCGGCAAAAGTTGGAGAAAGGGGAACTTTTTCATGCCCGCATCTGTAAGGTCTTAAAAACTAACACAAGAATCGTAAAATCAATTCTAAACTTGATTGGAAGCCAATGAAGGGAAGCGAATACTGGGGTGATGTGTTCATGTTTATTTAGCTCCAGTCAGAAGATGAGCAGCTGCGTTCTGGACAAGCTGGAGGTGGTTTAAGGCTTACTGTTCTTTACCAACATACCTTTACAAAGTATGGATGGGATTAATCATCGTAAAAAGACACAACATCCATTCATGTTTTTCTCCCCTGGTACGATGAGCTGATGGCGGTCAGAGACAGCGGGCTGATAAAGCTGCGTACCTCTCTGCTCCCGTTTTTCACTGACACAGTGATAAATCAAGTCTCTCCAATGGCATCACTTCAACAAAGGAACTTCGGTTTGCTAACAGATGTGCCCACGCATGCATGCACACACACACACAGAATGCACAGGACATGCAGACACTCATCACAGACAAATACATTAGATCCTTGACTCAAGCTATGGAGGCAGCCGTTCGTGGTTTCTAAACACAATCTCCTCAACTGTCTGTCTTTGTATTATTCGGTCATGTATCTTTTATTTTCTCTTCTCAGATAGCACCTTTTTATCTATTCTTTGCACACACACACACACACACACACACACACGACATGCACAGGTTTATCTTCCTCTCAGATTAGACTACATTCCAGTGGAGCCAGTTACGACGCTCTGCCTGCTCTCTGGGGAAGCCTTGATTGGTGGCCTGGGCAGCTATCACAGGACAAATGTCTGTTCTGGGAATGACTACACTGCAGGTGTAGGTTTCCTTCAAGACAAAGATCATATAGTAAATATAAGGTATGGGTCTTATTTCCTTGGGGGGTTGGAGTGGGGGGGGGGGGGGGGGGGGGGGGGGGGGATCGGTTTGAGTGGTCAGGAAAGAGTAATGGCTGGGATTGTAATTACTACTCGAGGGCTCCTTTTCCACACGAGTACCTAACCTCTTCCTCTTCACCAGTTGTGTCTGCTGCTTTTAAAAGACCAGGACTGATTGGAAGTTGGTGTTTTTGTAAGGCTGCAGCAGCTTCTCTGTCTTCTGGGAGCTCTACATTATGTTTAAAGCAGCTCTTTGGTGGAGGTGGAAAGGGCCACAGATAAGTCCGTGCAATCAGGTTGCAAAAGTGTATTCGCCGCAAATTTGATGGTAAGTCATTAAGAATCGAGTAAGGTTGAAAAATATTAAAAGATGAGAGGCTTTTTAAACTCACTTCTGCACCCCTAATGTACATCAAAAAGTCTATTGTAAACCCACCACTTGTACAGTAGGTTGGCAATTCTTTACCCCTCAGCAAATGGTAATTTGGTCTTCAGCTGTTGGGATGATGTGCAGAAAGCCTTAGTAACCAAGCACATTAAACTGTTTCCTGGTTACCTCAACATATAAAGTTACATTACTGGTTAGATTACAAACAGGGCAGCTGATCTCAAACATAGACTGTAAAAAAATGGACGTAGTATCTGGTCACGTATGAATAGGGGAAAGTGAAGCCAGTTGGGCATTTCCCATCGTCTCCATCTTGCCGTGTCGTGTGTGTCGTCACTCCCGGAAAATGCTAAAATGGGCAAAGGCAAGGCTGCTCCGAGCAGCTGGACAAATGATTGACAGCCAAGCTAATGCTAACTGAGCTAATCCGAAGTGAACAGGAACGAACAAAGATAGGCGGCTTACAGTAAAAGTCAGACACACTCAGACTTGCTGTTAACT
Organism: Atherinomorus stipes; assembly: GCA_023101725.1. Classification (NCBI taxonomy): domain Eukaryota; kingdom Metazoa; phylum Chordata; class Actinopteri; order Atheriniformes; family Atherinidae; genus Atherinomorus; species Atherinomorus stipes. The sequence continues at coordinate 2,269,873 of JALJCO010013346.1, read as the reverse complement.
AGCTAAAAACCACTGTTGTGCAGCTCTGCTACAGGCTGAGGCCCTCCTGGGAACAAGTAAGGAGCTAACTATTAGCCTCCATGGATGAAATCGGCATCCAGTCTGCTGCCTGTCAATTAAAAGGATGCGCCTCTAGTTATGTGTAATTTCAAGATTAAATAACATCTAAATGGATGAGTTTAAAAAAAAAAAAAAAATCACCCCCCTCACAGTTGACATCAAGGTAAACTTGACCTATTAAACCTAAAATGTTTTTTGTTTATTTCTGCTCTGAAGTTGCCGTTTTAACATGGGAGTCTATGGGGATTTGTTGTGTTTTGGGGTCCCTAGTGGATGAAGAAAGAACTGCAATCATTTAACTGAACTTCCGGGCGTCACACTTTTCCAGTGGAGTTTGCCCTTTGATCTCAAACACCTGATCCACTGTCAAATTATTCTGCACTACCTGGATGTTAGCATAGTGTAGCCATGGAGTCTACAGCGATAAACCTTTCATCCTCATAGATTTGTTTTTAAAGACATATTCGTCAACTTCGGTTGCGTTATCTTCGTTCAATTCTGTTATTAAGACAGAGCGTCAGTAAGCAAAACTAATGGTCATCAGCTGGGAAGGCATAGCCTGATTATATCTGTGTAAAAATAAGCATCATAAAGCGTTCAGCAGCAGCTTTGAGAGATTTTGATTTTTCTCCTTCACAGGCTGCTTTGTCAACCATCAACTTTCTCTACTCTTTATGTTTATTTCATTTTTTCTTTTACAAACTGGCTTAAAAGTGAACATCTTTATGTTGGATATTCTACACATTCTCCATTGTGTTTTCAGTTAACTAATATTTCTTCTTCATGTAAAACATAAAACTAACCCAAACAAACCCCAAACTATGTCTCCATAAAGATAGTTGAGATGTACCAGAGGAAGAAGGAATGAAATATTTTTTTCCATACACCCCTCCAGCACCTGCACTGACAGAAATGTTTGATGCTGTGATGAAAAGTGACGGCTGTGGTGCCCAGGGCAGCCTGTGTTCGCAGGGCCAGGTGAAGTGAAACAGATAGTTCAGGGGAGCAGAGCTCCATGGAAATATCGCCAGCAGAAATGGGTTAGCCCCTGCAGGACCATCACCAGCTTGAATCCGTGGCAAATTTTTACATCAAAAGGAAAATGGTGTGTTAGGAGCTGATCATCTTGGATTTTAAGACTTAAAAATTGATTGATTGAATAAATTAAGTCAAGGCAAGGTTCATCTGTTCATCTTGGCATAAATTTCACCCAGTCTGGTCCTCTAGTGTTAACCATAAATCTCCACAACTGGGGCTTCTGCTGTTTTATCATCACATTTTCTATTTCTGTTCTATTTTGAGTGATCTGAGCAGAAACCTGGATTTCCCATCCAAATCATATTAAACCGTGGTAATTAGCAATAATCTTGGCTATGTTTTGGCAGCATAAACAAAAGTAAAGCCATGCATCCTGGACAGGAGAGTCACGTGAGTGCTAAATGCAACTTTAATATTTTCATTCATTCACCACCTCATCTTCCCTTTGGTTCCCAAGGAGAAGTTTCAGTAATATAGACCAGACTGGAATTAGACACCAAGAAGAGAATCTGTGTTTCCGAAGAAAATTCCCCCAGATTGGGGATTGCTTTCTGCATGATGTCATGGTTTTGGGCTTCATTATGTCTGTCTTTTCTGTTTTTCCCCAGCTTCAGTCAAGTTGTCATGCTCTTCCCATTCAGTCTAGAGTTGATTTAGTTTGTTTGAATGTTGCAGCTATTTCTGCTTCATGTGTGTCTTAATCAACACCTTTTACTAGTTTTGCCAGTTTTTCTGCATCTTTCCTCCGTTGCCATCACACATACCTGTTTTGTTTTTTTTATTATGACTATCATTCTCTGATATATACTCCCCAGTTTTATGCCCATTTTCACAGATAATGTCATAGTATTTAGAGATGAGAATTGGTCAAGTTTTTGTATCATTGCCATCATTGATCCTGGTTACAAATATGATTCTTTAAAAATTCTGTTACGTCCCAGCTCTGCTAGGGGTTGGGGATGCAAACAAAAGGGCTGGTTTCAGATGGTAAAAGGTGGAGTAAAGATGTTTTATTGTTCATGAGGTGATTAAGACAAACAAAACCTGGAAAACTGTAACCGAAAAGGAGATGGGGTTAGCGATGCTGCTCAAAGGAACAAATAAAAAGACAGACAAAGCCTAACACTGAAAGGGGGAACCAAATGGGGAAAAAACACAAACCTAGGCTATAGACCAAAAAGAGAATGAGCAGCACCATAAACTAAGACTTGTAACCAAAACTCAACTGCAACAAAACAAGGCCTAACTATCCCAACTCTAAACTACTAGTGCAAAGAAAAGGGGATCCAGCAACTAAACCATTAACCAAACTGAAACACCTGGAAATCAAAACCTAAAGAAACAAAGTTAACCCAAACTAAAGTCACCAAAAACCACAAATGAAACAAACTAAGGACAGCTGTTGCCAGGCCAAGCAGTTGCCCTTGATTGAGGGTGTGCTGGGTTCTTTTGTAGTTGTAGGGAAGCAGCTCCAGGTGTATCCAATGAGTCGTTAGCGGTGGAGGGAAGGAAGAGATGATGGTGGGGAGCCAGGCCAATGAGAACGGAGGGATCGAGCATGAGGTTTGCATGCAAAATGAAAAACAAAGGGGTTAGAAACTAGGCGGCCGCAACAGTTCTCTTAAAGATTTTCGGTCTCAATTTCTATGGGGAAGTAATACAGTACATGAAGGATGCTGTTGGTTTTAGATGTGAGGCTCAGTTGGGAAACAGCAGCAGTCACATTTGTGCTGCACATAGTCAGAGCATAAAATGCATGGCCCTCTTGTCACCAATAGTTGTTTATTGTTTATTATTTGGATCCCCATTAGCTTTTATCATGACAAAAGCTAGTCTTCCTCGGGTCCTACACAAATAAAAACATTACATAAAAATTCAACAATTAGACAATATGCAACAATTGTACTCAGGAGAAAAAAAAAAAAAAAGAATACAACTAAGTTAAAACAAATATAAACAGAATTATGAATTATGAACAATGCACAACTTTTCAAAGGTTACAGTTGATCCTGCCTTGAGTAGCAAACATTTTTTACCATATTACTTGTTTCTACCCCAAACTGCAACAATCATTTTGCATACATTACAGCTGTTATCATCCCAGTCTTCTAAAATGTAGCCATGCTTTTAACCACTTCTTCTCTGCTAGGGTGCCTAATTGACAACAAGCCAACACACGTGGAAGTGATGTATGGATGTCTTCAGGTTACGGCATTGTTAGAAGAATCAATACACAAGACTTATGGTTCCAGTGATTTAGAAAATTTAGAGCGAGTTCTCAAGTAGAAATGCTCCTTACCTCCCATCACTGAAACCATTGTGTCCTACTGTTCAGTAGTTTGTTCCATCTGCTTGTTGTAGTTTATTAAATTTTCTGTGCTACTTTGGTATGCAGCTATACTCTTTGCTTGCTTCTTGTCTGATTACCCATGATGGACCTAAGCTTTACTAAATAAACCATGTTGTGGGATTCCTGTAAGCGTGTGATTCACCCAAGCATAGGGTTGACTCGTATATACAGTCATCCTCAGATTTATTCATGCCCTTTCATGAAAGAAAAGGCTACATTCACAACACTTATTCAAGTAACAAGAAACTAAAAAGATGAAATAATAAATAAAAATTTGCTAAATTGTATTTTTTAAAATAAAATATTGCTTTTGAACTGTGGTTGAATAGAATGTTGTTTAAAAACAAAATAAAAATAACAACAAAAACCTGTTCCAGACATATTAGAGCACATTACACAAACAATGGACCAAAATACCTGTCAACAGGTGCAGAAGTCTCATTGACATTTCCAGAAAACATTTAATTGCAATGATTACCTCAAAGTGTTGTTCAACCAAATTTTAGTTTTGGAGTCTCATCCTGCTAGTTTGCTTATTTTCTGTTTGTTTGCTTTTAAAATTTCTGTTGAATCACAATTCAAAATCAATGTATTGATTTTCATAACATTTTTATTTATTGTCACTTTTGTCAATTTCGACTTACTTCACTGAGCTGATTTTTTTTCCCTTCTTTGGGTGTGAACACCCACACATATATGGAATTTGAATTTTTTACTTTTTTCTAACTAGATGAAATATAACATGGCAGAGTTATTATTTATCTGTGTGTCCTGTTCAGTCAATGCATCAGCACTTCCTACCTAAATGCTAATGCTTTACATTAAAAATCAAAACACAAAGTCTGTTTTAAAATGATTTTGTCTGAGGACATACACTAGGTTCATACACTAGGAAGAGACACAGTCAAAGACTGCACACACACTGCTTAAAAAGTGATTTGATATTTATGAGATGAGACATGACATAGTTGCACTCTGCTTATGCAATCTCTCCTGGCATAACCATATAAAATGACTGACTTTGTTCAATAAATAAGTCTGTGTCAGCAGTAGTAAAGGACAGTAGGAAAACCATAACTTTACATGTGATCCATCTCCTTTTTTTCCCTTCAGAAATAAGCTCCTTAATGCACATGCTGTATACAGTATACAATATATCTTTAACATTTGAAACAGCAACGTAGTTTAAAGTCCTTTAGATGATTATGTTTAATTAGGATAGGATTTGCAGAACTGAAATTGAAGGGAGCATGATAGGATGAAAACCATAAAAGCAACAAAAAGAAAAAAGTGTCTAATTTGATGTAATAAGAACAATAAGAAATTCAGTCTAACCTAATTTAATGCAAGTAACCCCAATATTAACAGTTTTCCTCTTAGCAAAAAAAAAAAAAAAAAAGAATTCCCTTGTTGATAAGCTGGTTACACTCATGATGATTAATTAAACACTAATATCTACTAAATGAAATGTCAAGATTGTTAGCACTCGAGAAGAAACTTCATTAGGAGGTAATCCATAACAGTACGTTTTTATTTTTTTTAGAATCTATGATAAATGTTATAATAGCCGATAAAAACACAAAGCCCTTTTGTTACTTTACATCTTTAACCCTTAAATCAATACGATTTTTTTTAAACACCCCTGCAAACCTCAGGATGCTCATGAAGTTTTGTTTTCTACACTTTGTACACCTGTAACAGACACACAAATACACAATGACTGATATATGCATACAGGTGTTTCCTGACATCAATTAACACTTGCAGTGTCCTCTTGTTAATGCAGCACTATTGAACTACAGCAGAGTTTTGCATTTAGTGCCCCCTAATGAAGACTCATTTTGTTGCTAAACTAGCCAGCTGGAGAATGTTGCAGGCAGATGAACATTCTCCACTGCGTTTTCAGACTCTGACATGTCTGTCACATGAGCTCAAAGTGAACCTGTTCTCATCCATGACGTGTACAGGGCGCCAATGGCCCTTTTGCCAATCCCGATGTTCCCTGGTGAATGCCAATCAGGCTGCATGGTGTTGGGCTGTGAGCAGAGGCCCAACTTATGGACACCGAGCCCTCTTGGCCTCATAATACCTTTAGCGGTGAGGACACTGGAAAAATACAAACATGACAAAAAATCAGCCAGAGAGTATGAAGACAGGGAAATGGTCGGTGGCCACCACCTCCAGGACCATTCTTTTATAGGGGTTGTCTTGCTAGTTTCCTCTCATCTCCACCTGTTATTTGTTCCATTTGTACAACAGCAGGAGATTCAGTCATCGGGCACGTTTACATGGAGACTTTTTTCCCTTTAGGTACGAAATCATTCTAATTGAGGATTTAAGGGCAGCTGTTTCCATGGGAACTTATTCATTCTAATCTGGGGTGTACATGCGCCAACGTTTATTCAGAATAATCCTGTGTGAAATGCGCATAATGATGTAAAACACGTTATTTATTAAAGATGGAGGTCTACAAACTGATCGTCACGGTCCTTGTGGTTTATGCAGGACTTTAATCAAGCAGCAGCTGATCGTCATGCACTCCTACAGCAAACAGCCAAGAGGAAAAGGCAAAGAGACAGAGTTTGAGTTAAAAACGAACTTTCTGTTGCTGTCCAGGGAAGTACATTGTTCACTGTCTTCTGTCAAACTGAGGAAACGTCACTCGTTGCACGTTGACGTCTCGTCGAAGCATGCGCTCTAAGAGCGCAACCTCACAACTTTCCGATTCAGTGTTTACATGACCCCATGATCGGTTTGGGGAAAGGAATATTCTACCCCTGTGAGACTGAATGATAATTCCTTCGGTTCGGCACTTTTCATTCAGAAAGAGGTGTTTCATTTTCATTCCGAAAGAGCTTTTAAACCGAAAGCAATCGTATATTTGGGTCCATGTAAACGCAGCCGCTGTTAGTTCCAGTTGATTTTCCAGAAGTAGGACTGACTTTTAGTTACACTACATGCTAATGATTTGATGTGTTTTCTTTGTTTTTATTTTATTTTCTTTTTTGTTGTTTTTGTTTTTTAGCAGTGTAGTGAGAAATTTCAGGAGAAATAGTACACACTAGGGCTGTGTATTTCTTCAGGATTTGCAACAAAAACCTAAATCAATTCACTTTTGACTGTAGATTTTAGCCATTGATTGGTTTATGGGGTATTTTATTGAACCCAGGAGTCTGTGTGGTGATGTAATTACATCTGAAATGTCAAAATCAGGTTCTAATCTTTACCCTTACTACTTTACATTTTAGCAACAGCTAATGAGATTTCTTCATAAAGCCTTTAGGTTTTTGGGGATGTGGACAGAAAGTATTTTGTCAAATGAGCCATTTAGATTGAACAACTTTTGTCATGCTAAAGTTCCAATCTGCCTCTAATCAAATCTGTTTCTTCTTCACATTTGTAACGGCAAAATGTACGATTGTAATGCTCTGAAGTTGTAAAAAGCTGTCAAAACACATATCAGAAACTAGCAAAGTACTTAAAACTGTCTTAGGGTTATTCCTGTTATAGCATCTCCAGCAGGGGGATTTTGACATGATGACACATTTCTTCCCCACAGCAACAGACTCACATGATGGGTGAAAACAATACCAGTTTTTTTTTTATTTTTATTTATTTATTATTTTTTTTGTTGCAACTGGTAATAATGTCTTTACAATTCTTAACATTATGACACCAAAACATTTTTGCCGGGTGAACAGTCGTCAGCTGATTTTTCTTTTGGGATATCAGATTTGTCCTTTACATCAGATCATATGACAGACCTTCTGCGCTGTGATTTACATGTGATCAAATGTGACTTACGTGTCCGGGCTTCACCAGCTTATCTGCTTGGGTTGCTGTGGTGATGCCAACGGAGTCAGTATAGCTACACTGGTGAAGTAACTTTTCAAAGGTAAGATGCCTTTAGCTTTGCTTGTGTGCAGCCCTTTGATGAAAGCTTTTCTCTGTGTTGCTTTCTTGTCCTCCACACCCACTGCTACAGAGAGGATACGGCTACAAAGCACAGAAATGATCAGCGAAAGTGAAGCAAAAGGCCCCTCAAAATCAGACTTGAGCAAATCAGATTTAAGCAAATCAGATTTAAGCGGTTGGAATGGTGGGACTCAGATGCAGCTCCAAAAATCTCCAATAAAAACGCATAAAAATACAGTTTGTATCTCATATAAAATTCAAGTTTTATGTGCTTTTTTGTTGGTAGGACTTTTATCACCCTAAGAAACTAAGAAAAAGTGATGAATTCACTGACCATGTGATGAATTTATCACACTGTGTTCTGCAGTTGAATGCAAGAATGAGCAGCTGTAACTGGATGGCTGACTCTGCTTCTGATCATACTTTTGCCTCTGCATAGCACCAGTTGTGTGTTCGTTCTTCAATTATGTCAATTTTATGAGCTTATTTACGAAGGCATGTACAATCTGCCCACAATTAAGCCCATGCTTGCTGCTATTGAATCTCAGCGTTTGAGGATGCATCCGTATGAAACAATTTGGTCTAATTAACCTATCAGGACACACAGGCAACAGTTAGCTCTGCTACCAAACTGACCAGATGTCTGGGTCATTTTGAATAAACACATCGATTAGTAATGCATGTCCCCAAACAGATTTGCAGTTCATTAAATCACAACAAATTTGAGAAATCCTGCAGATGTTGCCGTTGCAGTCTCCGAGGCTCTAGAGCTCTTCGGCATAAGCGAGTGTATGAACAGACTTTGGTATCTGAATACCTCTGATTTGCTGTAAACAGGTGATTAGTTTGAAAATAGTTCTGCACTCAACTGAAAGTGGCAGTCGTTGTGACAGTCACTGCAGGTGCTGTTGAGATTTTACATACTGTATATTTTGAGGACTGAGTGACAGAGCTGACAGCTTGAGGGCTTGTCATACAACAAATGCAATCATCGTCTTCAAAATGTTATGAAATAAGATGATACAACTCTAAGTTACAAAGGTTAGGATCATCGTTTATCATCCATCTTGAAAATAAAATGATAAAATGATAGGGTCACTGCACCGCGTTCTACTTTTGTGATGTGCAACTCCATCCTACTCTGCTATAGTGTGTCATGTTTCACTGAATGCATGACTATTTGTTTTCCACTGCACTTGTCAGTCTGAGCGCTGACTGTGAGCAGGATTTCAAAGCTGGTCAGACAACCCCTGCAGACCCATTTACAATAAATGGCAAACAGTTTTTTCTTGCACTGTTGCTTTGGTGTGAAAAGGCTGATGTCTGGATGAGAGCTCACCCACTATTGATACCCTTGTGTCTAATATCTCTGTGCAAAACGCCATTTCCTCTTCCAGCAGGCAGTAATTGATCACAGCTCTTGCTCTCCAAGCTGAGCCATCTGTTAGAAAAACATTTTTTCTGTCATCGTGGGTTCAATTGCAGCTTTCAGTCAAGCTGACAAATGAGGCTTATCTTCATTACATTTACAAACGGAGGTATTCTTTGGAGGAACAGTCATTGCTTGAGGCTGCAGTGCGATCTAAGTTTTACTCTTAAACCTTGCAGTCATCTGAATTTAAAATCAGCAGATTTTATCCGAAGACAAACAAGCACAGCTTGTTTAAGCATTTGGAGAAAGCTATTTTGGCAAATAGCTTTGATTTCACCCCCAGAACGAATTAGTGGACTCACCAGTGTTGATGGAAAACAAAGCTTTACATAGATTGGCTGCCATTGTCTCGATACTAATTGCCTGTGGTGTCATTTGTTCCCCAAGTAAAACGAGGGGAAAAGCTTCGTTTGTTTGTCTGTTTTTTTCTTTCACCTTCTGTGATTCTGGATGGAAACAAAGGGAAGACGGAGAGTATTTCAGAGAAAACAGCTAATGAAATTAGTCAAGCCTAATTTAATGTGCTTGTTTAAGTTTTGACTGCTTTTTATCACACTTTTTTTCATTTGCCTTGCTTTTCAAGTTGCATCTCCAGAGGCTTGCTATGACAGATTCTTCTTTAGGAAACTAAAACTTTTGGAGTAAAATGAAATATTACCAGCAAAGAGGATTATAAGACACATTAATCAAGTGCAACTCCTCCTACTTTCCATGAATAATAGACACTTCAGCATTGTTTTTATGCTTTGGATCTTATAATAAGCAAGATTTTTTTTTTTTTATCTATATAGAAACCAACCTTAAACCATTTTAAAAACACAATTTTGTGTTTTAAAAAGCAAAAAATATACAAAAACACCAACAGAAACATTAACCATCTTTGTGTTTTCAAGCATTTAAAATGCATAAAACCTGCTAAGGCATACCATAAACGGGAACATTAGACACCCTTCCTCAGTGATCAAATATCAGCATCATTTGTATGCATAGATCTAAGTATTGATGCATTTTACATTTGATATAATTTACATGTAAATTACATCTGAGTGTCATCATGTTGCATGGCGATTTATTGAGACAGGCCTCTGATAGTGTCCTTGCAATATGAGCAATATGAGCCTGGTGTGTAAATCTGTACTCAGCAGAAACCTGTGAGCTCAATCAGTACGGCTCTGATAGGCGGTGAAGAGGTTGCAAATTGAAACCTGTATAAATGAACGTTGTCTTATTGCTCCATACATAACAATAAAGATCCTAAAATTACTTGCAATCCTCCTGGTTGGATGTGAATCTTTATTGAATGGTCACCCTTCAACCTCTGTCTAAATCAGTTTAAAGTAATATTGATGCTGGAAAAATATCAGTGTAATATCTTTTAAACATCGAGTTGCTCACTGGGTATGTCCTTTCTCCAGGTGCGAATGAGGCTACAACATCAGCCACTGCCCCGACAAATACAGCAGCATTGTCTTTGATGCAGCCTGTGCTTCATTTGAGGGGTGATGGATGCTGGCTCACGCGTTCTTTCTCTCAGGCAGAAGTAGAACAGAGACACTGCTGCATTCTTTGCAGTTCATTTCTTTGCTTCCCTGGGTGGCTGCTCACTCTTTGCCTCCTCTATTTGATTAATGGCACCATCTCTCTTGTGGCTATTGTAATAAAGTCAAATGAGGTCTCGAATGGCTGAGGCTTTGTAGAATCAGCAGTGGGTAATTGAGGAGGAGGTTGTCTCAGGTGGGGCTCCGTGTCCTTACAGCATAAAACAGTGTTTCACTTCTCCTTTTGGCAGAGTTGGAGAAGATGGTAATTGTGTTTAAAAGATTGTGCTTCAGTGCACATCGCTGTTTGTTTGAATGGTCGTGCTCATGTTCTGTTTTAAAGGTTGCAGAGCTGGTGGTGTGGAAGAAACATCCCTCATCCCTGAACGCATCAAAGCGTGCTCAGTTTGTCTCCTGAATAATGCAGAAACAGAGGGCTGATCACTGGAACAGTGTAATCCACAGTGTCTCCTTTGACCAACAATGATGCTTCTTTGTCAGAGACATGTCTGCCTTCCTGTGCTGTGTCTTATCAGTGGAATTTGCAGAAAAATCCTCCCTGAGCCCAGGAGTTTTTCTTTTTACCAGGCGATATAGAAAGCTAATGGGTAATAGGTGTTGCAGATGATTCTTTTCCCCTCTGGGATGATGGATCTGATTCAAATTCATTCCATTTTGCAAAAAAACAAAAACCCTGCTAGACTGATGAAAATCATGAATGTGTCATCTCTTACACCCGTTTCACCACTCCACTGCAGCTTTCCTTTTAAATTACATGTCTGCTGTGTCATTATGCATCCTTAAAGAGACTAATCCACTTATTTGGTTATCTAACAACAAAAATGGAATGAAACCCCTGTTCAGTTGAAGCAGCTTTGTCTGCTTTCTGTGCAGTTTGCAGATCACATGCTTGATTATTCATACAAATTTAACTCCGACACTCAGGAAAATATCAATGCAATTAAAAAGTTTTTTAAGATGTTTGCACACTTCATAAGAACTATTCAAAGTCACTACCACAAACAAGACAGGGTGGATCTGAATTAAGATTTTACAGTCAGTGACTGCTCAGGTCACATCAGGGCCCTGAGCTGACAGTCATGATTTAATGCACCTAAAAACCTTTAACAGCTTTAAGTAGTTTTTAAGTATTACTAAAATATTAATTACAATCATTAATGGTAACAGCTTAGTGCACCTCAGAATATAAACGTTCTTTATTACTTAGACCATGTTATGCCAAACTGAAAGGTTGCTGTTGATGGGAAACAAGTTTACTTTAAGTGGCACATATTAAAAACATTCAGTTACCTGCCTTGATCTAAAAATGATAAGAAATATGATTCCTTTAAACACTTATTTGCCAGCATTAAAATTTGTGGGACTGGGTAGCGTAGTGGTAATGTCTCGAGCTTTGGCGCGGCAGACCCGGGAGTCAGGTTAACCCCTATGGACCCCTGAACAAGGTCCTCAACCCCCACCAACTGCTCCCTGATGACTATGGGCTGCTAATTAAAGCAGCCCACTGCTCTCAGGTTCAACCTGAGATGGGTTGAATGCAGAGAATGAATTTTGTAATTGGCACTTTAATAGAGATTAATAAAGCATATATTATTGTTATTATTTAGGGCCAGATCTACTAAGATCCAAATTTGCGTGCAGTAATTTGCCCGTACAATCTAGAAGTTTGCGTGAGGGGCTGAGCCACAGTTTGCAGGTGATTTACAGCGTGGTGAACTGCAAGCGACAACAGCACAAAAGGAAATATGACCCCAGATGAGGATAGTGACAGAGAAATTAATGGAAGAGGGAAATCTTTTTTTTTATTTATTTATTTGAACATAAGACAACAATTAAAAACCAACAAGAAACAAAAAGAGAAAGACACTACTGAAGAAAAAAAAGAAAAAAAGGTTTTTGTTCAAAAGGAGTGGGAAGACGCCAATGCTTATTTAATCCCCCCCCTCCCTCACTGCACAAAACTAAAGAATACTGTGTATAAATTATTACTACATAATATGATCAGTTATACTAATAACAATAGATGCCAATAACAATGACAACAGGATTATTAATACCATTAATACCATTAATAGTACTGACAATATAAATAGCAATGCTAGTCATTACTTTAAAATAGAAATCATTATCATTACAATACCACTACTACCAGTATTATCATCACTATTAATAATTATAATAATGATAATAATGATAACAACAGCAACAACAATCATTAACAATTATTACTACATAATATGATTAGTGTAAAAAACAATAAATACCAATAACAATGAGAACAGGATAATTAATACCATTATTCCTATACCATTAATACCATTAATAGTACTGAAAATATGAATAGCAACAACAGTCATCACTTTAAAATAGTAATAGTTATCATTACATACACTACTACCAGTATTATTACCACTATTGATAATAATAATAATTATAATAATAACAACAACAACAATCACTACGACAATAACCATAGTTGATGGGAAATAAGAAATCACCACCCTCCATTTTCATACATACGAAAGACCACATTTTTGTATGATGATTTGAACATATGTATTGGGAGATTGCTTATGTTTGTCCTCCAAGCTGTTCCACAGTTTTATTCCACATACAGACACACAAAAACTCTAATTGTTTTCACCAAGTGCATTCTTTATTTCGTATCTCCTCGTAAATGGTAACTCCCATCCCTCTGACTGAAGAGATTTCGGATATTGTGTAGTAATAACTAATAACAAATATAATTTGAAATAATTATGATAAATATAAAAAAAAATAAATAATACAACAGGTATCTGTGCAGAGTCTCAGAAGTGATCAGTTTATGAGGACGCGGATCAGGAGTTGCTGAACAAATGAAACCGTCTGCAGCCACAAACATGGTGTCTAACATCCACAGCTTCAGTGGCTTGTGCTGCCACGTGACAGTGATCCTGTCCAGCCGCTAAAATCTGAGTTTGTGACATTGGCAAAAACGGGAAATAAAAAACACAATTAATGACAGTTTAAGTTCTCATTAAGCTCCACAGTGGCCGCAAACTTTCTGTTATGTTTGTCCAGAATATTTAAAACCCGTGTTAAATAGTGGTATTTGCTGTGTGGATTTTTATTGAATTCAACAATGAGAACTTAAAACGTTTTCCTCATTGTTCATGAAAAATTATTTTGAATCAGATTTGTGTTTGTCCAGCATTGTCCCCATAGAAGCTGCAGCTTTTTGGGCGCAGTGCAGCTACTTTGCGCCTGCTTCTCACATGTACTAAACTGCGTGCAAAAACCCAGCCACACAATCCGTTTCAGGGTTGATAAATAATATTGCAGGTGCTAAATTAATATATCTACATTTTCCCCTCTCAACACACACACAGTTGTGTGTAAATGCCCCATATTGCATATTCATTGCAGCAGATGTACTTTTTGGATAAGATGCACTATTTAACACCTTTGAAAGATGTATTCCTTTTAGCATGCTGTTAGTAAATTAGTTTGAACATTTTATTTTGCATGTGCATAGAGATAGCTCACGTTTTTATACACGCAGACCTTTGATGGATCCGACCCTTATAGTTTTAAATTCAGAGTAAGTATTCTGACTTCATCTGTAATTGTAACATCTTGTGGTAAAAAACAGCAATTGAAGAGGAAATGAGTGTAACAAAAAAACAAAACAGAAAAGAATCAATAAAAGCTTTGCAATACTGACATGTATGGGCTTCATAGACTTAAACATGACTGAGTTACCAACCAGTACTAATTATCTCTGTGTTATAAAGGGGAAGTCTTACTAAAGTAGCACAGTAAAGGATAAAAATGACAATGTGAGGCAGTAAACACAAGCTTTTAATGATGTTGCTTGTAGGAGTAGAGACAACTTTCACTTTTAGTAATGAAAGTTGGCTGCCTCAGTAATATGCTGTCCAATATCTCTGATCCGAGTCTCTAGATGTTTACCATATTATTTTTAATGAGATATTTGCAGTCGGGTACTTGCTCAGTCTTCCAAATTTACACATTTTCATACCTAAGATTCAATAAACAAAAAAACCTTTAAACACAAAAGAACTGATAGCTGGAAAAAACAAACCGTGAAATGCCTTAGGAGTGATTTAGGGTAAATATTTTGTCTTATAATTATACTTTTCAACACAAACTTGAAAGGGTGTTAAATTGTACAGTGATAAAAGCACTTTTCTCAGACAGAGCTTCCTCATTAAAAGCATCTTCTAAATGTAAATCCAGCCTAATGCCAAACACTTTTCCCCCCACATTCTCCAGTGTGATTGTGTGGTGAGAGTTGCATCAACAAGGCAATCAGTGGAGATGAGACCATTGGCTTAGTCTGATTACAGAAGGTAAAGATCTTATCAGGAAGAGGTAAATGTTTTTGGAAGCCTCCTCCAATAACAGCTATATTTTTTAAAATATTTGTTACAGTATATTATCACATCCATGTTTTGTTTTTGTTTTTTTTCTGAGGAGTCTCAAAAACACTCTCAGACAAGCAGCAATAAACTCAGGGAACTACTCCAATTAGCTTGCAGTGCAGAACAAGGGCTATCTGTCATTGGCTGCAGGACTAATTTACATATGCATATAACATGATGCAAAAGCATAGCTGCAAAAAACATGAGCTGGCTGTTTGATTGGAAAATATGTAAATTTAATGAACAGGATTGTTCTTGTGGATTTAATTAAAGCAAAAAGAGAGGGGGTAAAGGTTGTAAAACTTACCCCACTTCTGTCCAACATCAGCATGGGGTGGCCGGCAGGGTCCAACAATGATATTTACATAATTACACAGTGATTAGCCAGCTTTGTGGAAACAAAAAGTAAGCAGTATTTGAGCTACAGTGTTTGAACAATAGTAAATTCATGGAAGTCATAAATTGTCAGTATAAATAAATGGGTGCCATGTTGTCCAAACAACTTCTCTTTCCTGATTCTTTGGTAATGAGTTCAAGTAACAGACAATTTTGGTTATATTTGGTTAATCGCTGGTGACTGATGTAAAATAAACTCTGGTTTGCATTTAAATTTGGTTTTCTAACACAAAGCCTTCATGTGAGCTCCACACCTGCAGATTCTGCTGTGGACACTTCTTTGTGCACCACTGAACATTGGTGCTTTCAAGATTTATTGTTGTTGAGGAAAACCTTTAGGGATTCTGGGCTGGAATGAACTTTTGAATGAAAAATTTCCCCTACCGTAGCCTAGAGCCTTACAGTTAACTCATTGTTTGTGTGTTTGTTTGGGGTTTTTTGCAGTTTTTTTTTTAACAATGACGATGCCTCTATAAGCATCTACAGCTGAATTCACACACTTCTTTATGCTGTGACTGTATCGTTTTAATATGTAGCTGTCCTCCCCATTTGCTCTTACCAAACATCCAAATGATTCCCAGGTCCTTTTATGTTACTGAAGTTCAGAGCTTTTCGAAGTCCCAACACTTCATCGAAGTTCGAACTTTAGTAGTAGTAGTAGTAGTGGTAGTAGAAGTAGTTACTAATAGTTTTTTATTCAGTTATCAAACAGCACTACATATACATTGATCTTCACATTTACAATCACAATTACTGAAAAGGTAGAGGCTGAAGCATAACCTGCAACAAAATTCCTAACAATCCACCAAATGGAGGAAGGAGGGGAAAAAAGGAAAATAGAAAAAAAGGAAATATTGTAAGGTTTTATCCAATGAAAAAGAAAATGATCTATTTTATCTTTTTTATTCCCAATTTATTTCTTATTTATATCTCTAAAACCAAGATTCAACAATCATGCACTTACTATAAAAATCAACAATATTTTAGACAAATTCAAATTAGCCTTATTCCAAAATGTAACACTCACAACAGAAACACATCTGTGGATCCTTTTTGTTGCTTTTGGCACAACAAACTCAAAAATATCTCTGAAGTCATATTTCCCTTACACAGAAAAAAATCTTTGTAAATTTACAGGTAGTGAATTTGTTTTTGCCTTGTACATCATTTGCATTATCCTTAAGTGTACTGTATCGATAAATTTCAATACATGTGCCTTTAGAAACAACTCTCAAATACATTGTGAACTATTAACAGAAATGCCTTGTTTTAAAAATTGAAACTGCATTAAATTAAGATATTCCTCTTCTTGGCATATTTGTACCAGTTCACCTGAAACTCGATGTGGCATATTGAAAATGACATAAGCCTTTTAGAGTCCTGCTTAAATATAGAGTTAGTACTACTCTTGGCTTTACAATCATAACTTTTATACAAAGACTGAGTGCAATGACTGACTCATCAGACTGTAGAATGAAAATCTGACCTGACAGCGTTTAGACCTGCATGTGATCCTGAAGTGATGTGATAACGAAAGATGGGTTAAGTCAGCTGCTGCATAACCTGGTCCAGAAACACTGAACTGACTTACACTATTGCACTTGCTTATGTTATTGAATTAACGCCCATAGGGACATTCATATTTGTATTTTGCCGTAAACACTGACCACATTTTTTCTTTTATACTGTGTTTTGTTTAGGGATGTGACGATTACCGGTAAAATGATTAACCGTGATAAAATTCCCAATGATTAGTAATACGGTTTCAAATTTTATTTATCGTTAAAACCGTGATTGATTACTGCACTTTGAAAAACTCCCAGTGATGCTGCTCATTGGCTGGAAAAGCATTAACAGTCCCAGTTTGCAACATTGAATTTATGAAAACATGGCAGAAGGCAACTAAGGCACCCGCGTGGACAGTGCTCTGGAGAATTCCCCCCTTTAAAAAGGACAAAGTAGACTTCTGGACCAATTTTGGATGTTTTTAGTGACACCGGGAGGTGATTTCAATAATACTGCGATGATAATGCTAACTGTGAACATTTTTGTCACAATTACCATGATATGAAATTTTCATATCGTTATATCCTAGTTTTGTTACATTGCCCTGGAAAGTACCCACGTTTGTCCTGTATTTGTCATTCTCAGACTCGGATCTATTTTCATATGAAGCATTCCCTGAACATTAGTCTAATTCCGAATACCTAGAGTGTAAGGGGAAATAAACATTCACAGTACACTTAGATATATATTGTACATCTCTTTCCCAAACCACATAATCACATGCTCCAACTGTTTCCTAGCTTTTCTTCTCAAGATAACCTGATTGTCAGAATTGAGGCTGGATAAATGGCCGTAAGATATGCCTGCTACAAGCAGTTATACTCCAACAAAAGTTGGTATGTTTAATCATCAGCAAAAGAAACAGTATCAGAACCTGTTCCCTGTTTTCCAAACATTATGAGCATTTGGTTTGTTTTAATGGCAGCCAATAATCACCATTTTGGCTCCAAAAAGCCCCTTTACTGAAGGTGCTCTTGCATTTTGCTTCCTACTCAGCTTAGTTACGGTGTGCCGTTTATTGCCTGAAGATCAGTCCTCATTGCCATTTAAGAGCAAAGCTGTGGAGTGGGATGGATTAGGGGATCTGTGGGTGTGAAATGATGTTGAGATAAACCCAAACACTGGCGCAGCATGAAGACAATTTCACTAGCAAATATGGAGCACATGGCGTTGACTACATTGTATCTGTGACTTATAAGAGTTGTGCTCTCTTGTTGTAATTGTGCGAGGGCATTTTCCAACTGACTTGCAGAGTATTTCTCAGTGATAAACATTGACATGCATGGCAGTCTATATAAGCAAGCAGAATCTATTATACAACACAAAGAGGCAGTTCAATGCATAAATAAATTAGCTAGCATCGTCTCCAGATGGTTTTCTGTGATGGCGAGGAGAAACTCGGGGCCTTAAGGGAAATAAGTGGAAAAGATGTCAGCTTTTGCAATGAAGCCATCTTGGTTTTCAGGAATCTTCATCCAACGTCCCCTCTGGTGGGAATTTGCAACAGATGTTTATCTATAAGGTTGGTGGCAGGCATTCCTGTCTCATCCTTATCTAAGCTGGAGTTTTGCTTGTCCTTATTGGTGGGCAGCGACTGGAACATGACAACAAGATGCAGGAGCATGAACAGCATTCAGTTCAGTTTAATTGTACATTGTTTTTAAATGCTTATTCCACCTGGACAAGTAGACTGTTACAGGGAAAAAAATCTATCTTCTGATTAAGAAGATAATGTTATCACTCTGCTGGATGAGGTCAGTGAACATAACACGCAGGACCATCACTACATGAATGAGTCATCTGCCCTCCTTCACCACCTCTTCACTTGTAAATGAGCACTTGCTGTCTACTGGAAGTCAATTAATGTCAGAAAATCTTCACAAAAACTCAGCTGAAGGTGACAATGGCAGTCCACCTTTAAAAATCAGATGTTCATCTCCCATGCACCATGTGATCATTGCTAATGATAAGGTCCACTCTGTCAGTGTCAACGGCTTGTGTCACCAGTCCAGCTGATGAACAACAGGACACGAAATGATTAGTGTAAGTAAAGCAGAAGAAATGTTCTATCAGCAGCTATAAGATTAAATTGGGATTGTCCTGAATTTCATGCTATATTTTAACTTACATCTTTAGGTAAATCAGATAAATTTGTCTGTAATATTATATTATACATATTATATTATATTACACTATACTATAGTATATAGTATGCTATACTATATCATATTATAACATATCTCTAATAATATGTCGGTAGATTTAGGGATAATGTACACTTGGATAGCTTTCAGTGGCTAAAATAAAATAGTGTTTCATGCGTGAGAATACATTGTTATACAAATCTCACTGTGTCACTCACATTTCACAAACTGCTAGAGACACAGTCAGAGGCAGGATTCTGGGAACAGGCCTTTATGTCCACACTGGTATCATTAAAGGGATGATGACACGACCTTAACTTCAAGTAACTTTGCCATACAACAACACACCAAGACAAAATAAGTAGTTCTGTGCAGTAGAAGTTAATCAGACGTGTATTTACGTAAATATCCGATGTTAAAGAGGCACAGCTAAGCCCTAATAGCTTTTCACTCGCGAACGTAGCCTCTGTGACGTGACGTCAGAGAGATACAGAGTTGCAGTACACTCATTGATTTACATGTTTAATCTAAGCCGTGAAAAACATGAAAGATGCTCCTAAACAGCTAGATTGGAACTGGTTTGTATGGTGGGATCATAATCCAGTTCAGAAAAACGTGATAATGCTGAGGAATTTGGGGACATCACATTTTACAAGCTAGAAAGTAGACAGGAGAGACGTGCAGAGAGGTCCAGCTGGTTACCGGTATGTCCCACCTGCTTTATCCTCTTTAAAATAAAATTCTGGAGCGTTAGTTTATTTAGGTTGGAAACCTAAATAAACTAACGCTGTTCTTAAGAGCTTTTAACCATTACTGTAACTGGCAATACAATTTGAAGGCTGAGTCGTTACTGTTTGTCTGTAAAACTGGAAAAGGAACTTAATAACCGCAATGACTTCAATGTTAAATGAGCTGAGAACGTTCTCTGGCGGACGTCAAGTCCGGTTTCAGCTAACAGCGCCACAGTCGGGTCAGATGTGCTGAAAAACAGCGATGTTTTCTAATAACTCATCTATGCAGCTGCGCTTGTTTCTGTTACATAGATCAACATGAAGAACGTTTTGGTCTATAAAACATGGCAAAAAATGTCAAAAACGTGTCATCAGCACTTTAAATTAAATAGGCAGTATGTTGCCAACATTTATAGGTCAGATACATAATTTAACATGGCGTTTGCAGATGGATTCATAAGATGTAAAGTACCAGTCAAAAGTTTGGCTATGCCTAACCATTCAAATTCAATGGGTAGGTGTGTCCAAACTTTTGCCTGGTTTATGCATTCAATATAAAGAATAACTGAATGGGTTTGTTTGTCTCTACATCAAAATTA
Source organism: Atherinomorus stipes (assembly GCA_023101725.1). Lineage (NCBI taxonomy): Eukaryota > Metazoa > Chordata > Actinopteri > Atheriniformes > Atherinidae > Atherinomorus > Atherinomorus stipes. The sequence continues at coordinate 2,249,656 of JALJCO010013346.1, read as the reverse complement.
GTGAAAATGTTGATCTGATTTGTGGGAGCAAATCTATTCTCTTACTTTTTCTTTTTGTTTTTATGTTTTATGTTTTGAAATACTCAAGTTGAACTTTTGCACACATTTTTTACTTTTATCCCTTTGTGGTTTACTAGAATGACACTCACCTGAATCTTTTTGATATTTAAAGGGGAAACTCAGTAACTTTTTTACCTCAATAAATGCTTTTCGGAATCCCCGTGGGGCTAAACAAAGTGTTTACGGAGCGATTCAATCTTTCCCCCCCTCCTGCCGGGGCCTCTGGCCTGCAAGCAGCTCTATGCAACTTTGCCTGCGCCGACCCGAGCAGAACTTGCGACAACAGAAACCGCTGTACGGTACTCAGGTCCCCTATCTACCGAGCTGCTTCCAGCTCTGATTTGAACCAGACTACCAGCGCTAATTCGAAGAAAACATTTCTTTTTCTTCACCCCCCCCAAACACCGCTCCTGGCTCTCATAACCAACTCTTTTCTGGACCAGAGTGATTCACGTAGCTGTGCTGCCTGGGCGCCGGGTGAAGCATCACTTCTTCAGGCTCAATAATCACTTGTCACGTCTGCAAAAAGTAAATAAAAGTTTGTATTCTTACCTGCTACTCGCCAACACCAGTGAAAAATATAATCCACGGCATATTTACCCGCAAGTCGCGGGTAAAACGTCCCGTTTCAGAAGATACAGGTCTTTGCTTTTGGCAGAGGGAGACGTGGTGCTGCTACCAACGCAGCAAAGTAGCATCAACAAGCTAGTAAACGCTTAGAAATATATCCAGGGATCAAAATAGAGGAAAGACAGGTAGAGAAGCCGTCTGTGTGCTGTGGGGGTGCAGGGGGGGGGGGGGGGGGGGGGTTAACTTTACGACAGTGAAAGGACGCCACTAGGGGGAGCCCCGAGCTGAAGTTACTGAGATCTGCTTTAAGTGAGAAGGATCCAGCCTTACATCTGCAGTTTGTAAAAGAAGAAACACCAAACAGTATCATGATGCCCTTTAGAGGTTCTTCTCTCTGTAACCTTCTTGCCCTTCTCCCTCTGGTTGGACCTCTCATTTTTCTGGGCTGATCTCTAGTAAGATTTCCAGGCTCTCAGTTGACCTGCTGCTCTGACTCAATCAATGGGAAGCTGTTGTTTGGTAGAGTGCTCCTCTGGAATGCCTCCAGCACAGTTTCACTCAATGTTTATGTGCAAGAAGTCTGTTTATGCACAACGGCCGTTGACCTTGGACACAAGTTTAGTTGTTGTAAGATTTTTCTTCCTAAAACTCTTGTTTAACCCTTTCTTGGCCACAGAAATGTTTTAATGTTTATTAAAGACACACAACGGAATTTTTAGCAGTTTTCATAGTGACATGCCCCCTATCAGCAGCTAAACTGGCATCTATCTTGCATCGTACCTGTACTGTGAGCTCACTCTGGCCAGTAAAAGACAGTCTTATCTTGACTCTTCTTCTGTCCCTTCCTTTTCCTCTCTTCCTCCAGTAATGTTTCATTGTGTGTCTTTGCTGAATCCAACATGATGCGCGTTCAAAACACCCACTTTGTTCATATCTGGTTCACATCTGTTTGCTAGTAAGTAACGCGGTGCGCAAACCATAGTCAGCTGCAATGTCTTGGCCCCGTCCTGGATACAAAAGTTACATACTGCAGTTTCTGAGCCTCGGGGCGTCTCTGGGCAGTGACGGTTCAAAAATGCGCATAATGAATGTTGGTGTGCCATCAAAACGAGTCAAAAACACATATTTTTAAGGTCTAAAAGTTACTTTGTGTGTCTTCAATATGTAAATCTTTGTATTTGATCCAGAAATTTGAAGCATAGGACTTCATCTAAATTAATTATCCATGTCACAAGTGTTCTAGTTTATACTAAAACAATAAATCTCCAATCCTCTATTTAGTTAAACAGTTTAAAATACATCAGTGACCTCTTGACCCAGTATGAACCTACTAGACCCCTCAGGTCATCTGGATCCGGCCTTTTATCAGTTCCCAGAGTCAGAACCAGACATGGAGAAGCTGCGTTCAGCTTCTATGCTCCACATGTTTGGAACAAACTCCCAGAAAGTCTCAGATCAGCTGAAACACTTAGTTTATTTAAATCCAGGCTGAAGACCCACCTGTTCTCAGCTGCTTTTACGTAGATTTTATTCAAAAGTTAAAATCCGCACGTCTCTGTATTCTCTCTTTTAATTTTAAATGCTTTTAATTTTGAATCATGCTTCTAATTGTTTTTTTTCTCTCCCTTTTGCTTATAATGTTTTATGTAAAGCACTTTGAATTGTTCTGTACATGAAATGTGCTATACAAATAAACTTGCCTTGCCTTGCCTTAACATTAAAGGATCCAAGTAATTAAAGGTACAGTGCGTAAAAAATCAAAGGTCAGTGTCAGAAAAATGTGATATATAATTCAAAATTGTGTTTCTATTAATGTGTAATCGCTGCATTAGAATAGCTGTTATATGTTTATTTTCTTTGAATGAGTCATTTATATCTACTTGCTGGGCGGTGCACACATGGAGGCTGCCATATTTGTTCCACCATTTTTACTATGGTGTCCCTGAATGGACAAAAGAATGGGTGTGAAGTAAGAATCCACTGAACCTTAAAACTGCGGTACCAGCTTTGTTTAATGGGAGTTAGAGCACTGTTTGGGATAAGTAATGCCTTAAAAGACATAAAAAGTAGTTACTCATAGTACAATCATAGCTACACCTGAGACCACTGGATCCACTCACTGATAAAAACATATTTAAGTCTGGGAGAATTTTGGCCACTAACAGCCACCATACATTCACTACAGTGCTTAGAATATGAAGTCATTTGAAAGAAAACATCTTTTCTTACAATACCTATCTTTACCACTAAATGTCAGTAATTCATACATACTGTACCTTTAAGGTAAATTAACCTGGTTCATCACACTGTCATAACTATGAATAAACTAGCTTTTCTTTTGCAGGGGAATAGTTTTATCTGGAGGGAAAAAGAGTAATTTGATCCTTTGCAGTTCCTTAATTCTTTTTCTGCCTGTATACCTCATGAATGAATTAAGCTGAGTTATCTAGAGATAATTTGTTAATTGACTTGACTCCTAGACTCCCTTTAGACTTCTGTAATTTCAGCTTCTCATCATGCATGTGTGTGGCTCTTTATCACTTAAGTCTAATTTCTAGGCTAATGAAACATCCTCCTTGAAGAAATAATAAGTCCCTGTCTTTCAGGGTGTTTGTTTATTCAAACTCTGAATATACAACTTTCCTTAGTCTAATATTGGAAGTTAAAAGAACTCTCTGGGTGTACCTTGTATAGGTTATACTGCACTGTTGCTTTGACTCTGCAGTGTTTCCAACAAAAATAGACAAATCCTTTATTTCTGGCTTCTAAAGTTATTAGAAGAAGCTTTCTAATTTCCCAGGTGCAGCTAAAAGAATAAACCTTACTGCTTGACTCATTTATTGGATGCAGTTCTATGAGGAACAGAGTCATGGTTCTCATCTGGAGAACTTTTCTTCACAGCTGACAAAAAAAGGAGAAAGTTCTGATCTTTCTTGTTTTTCCTTCTTTTTAAAAAATCGTTCAAACCAAAAGAGAAGTGCAAATGAGATCTCATCTGATAATTTTCATTTCCACCCACCAATAATCTCCCTATAAATGAGATAGACGTGAGTTTTAGCATGCACAGGCAAAGAAGAGGGATTTTATACAGAAAGAGTAAGATTGCAGTTTATCACCACCTGATGTGTTTTCTTTTCTACGTGTTTCATCATGAAAAGAAATCATTATGGTTATATTCACAAAATATGCTTATTTTAGTTTTTATTTTTACTGTGATACTGTACAGAAGCAAAAGAGCTTTAAAGATGCTGCAGATTCACATAGAGATGTATAAGTACAATGGAAAGTGAGGCTGAAATTATTGGTAGTACTCTAATTCCAATAATGCCAAGGTCAGTGAAAACTTGGGACAGTTCTAATAATATTGACACACACCAAATGTCAAAGACTATAATTTTCAAGTCATTATCACAGCTTAATTGCATGTGCATTTACTGCTGGATGTAGTGTCCCAGTGTTTTCTTCTGGGGGCGTGTACATTTATTGGTTCGAGTTTTCCCTCTTTTGTGTTCTTTTGTCTATTTCCTATACAGATGCGGGCATGACAAAGTTCTGCCTTTTTCTGCCAGAAGTGGTACAGTAATACCGCACCATTACTGCACTATCACTGGCTGAAAGATTTGTCCCACGAATACGTTATCGCGCACGGTGTCCAAACTTGGCGTGTGGAAACGTCCATGTTCCGAACATTCATTTATGCTCTGAAATCGTTTCCCCTGGGCACACAGGCATTTCTCTGTGCGATTGAATTAGCAGATAAGTCGCTGGTACAGTAAGTGGCTGGCAAGTGGCTGGCAGTCGGCTGAAAGGGGAACTTGTGTATCCCCCCCCCCCCCCCCCAAAAAAACCCTTTTTAATTTTACCTTTAAAAATATATCTATATCTATATATATCTATATATATATATATATATACATATATATGGTCGTAGATATGGACTCATTTGTCAAACTGTGTGTTCGCAACCTGTGGCTGACAGGGTGCCAAGTTCCCGTGAATGTGTGTTAAAGACTCAAGGTGCTAAAAAGCACTCATGCTTTCGTGCATCAGTCGCTCATGTGACCCAAATGTTTTTCTTTTTTTCTCCTAACAATCGATTGGAGTCTTTCACTGTGTGGATCAAAGGTCTCCATCTACCTCTTAAAACACTCAAACCTGACAGCGCCACTAACGGCACTTTCTCACACAGCTGGAGAGCACTCTATCCAGTCTCTTGACCTTAGCATGTTGTGTGCTAAACCTAAAACCATTAAGTAAAAAGTGTCACACTTTTATGGAAACTGGAAATTGCAGCCGGAATATCTGTAAAGTCCTTTGGAAATACCTATCTCATTTGTGCTTTTCTTTTTCAATTTTACAAGAGACAGTAAGACTGCAAGGTGTACAGTTATGAGCAAATATCCTCACGATCTTGGAATTAGTTAAATGCATTTTACTAAAAGCAAAGGGCATTGAAGTCTTCATCTGAATTTTTAAAAAATTGTTAAGATTGCCTTTAAAGTTAAACCTAAAATGGTTAAGGTAACAAAATGATTACTTTGGTAATTTATCCTGGATCAAGCTAATCACTGTCAATATTTACCTGAGCTCAATTTTGGTTGCACAAACAAAACTTTAAAGCTCAGTCCCACCCAGCAAAATTTGGCTGAAAAGACGTTGAAAAGACATCATGTCCATCTGTTGAAACGTGAAACAACGTTTTGATTTGTTGAAAAGTGAAAGGTGAAAAGCCGCCACGTGAAAAGACGTTTTCACGACTTTTCAACGTCTATTTCAAATTTGACAAAATCACGGTCCAAACTCAGCTCCACTTTCAACTCATTTTCAGCTTAAATATGCTATACGACCACCAATTAGCCCAAAAAACAATGTTAAAACGCTTTGTTCTGGGTTAATTAATTGAATCAAAAGTACAAAAACAAGGAAATAAATAATCTTATAGAAATAATGTTGTGAATGTGCATGCTGACATAATGTGGTGCTCCAAGCCATCATTTGAAAGGATTTGTTAACTTCAAAAGAAATTTTTCAGATTCTAAAATGTATTGAACATTGGTTTTCAATCTAAAGCAAATATATGGCAGTGTACACAAATATGAAAAATTTAGGATCTGCTTGTGTTGTGTTTCCTTCTAAAACAGCAGGATTTCACTGTTATTCACCATACTGGAATAAGATGTGATTTGCAGCCACTTTATAATCTTTTATTAATATATCAGTGCTTCAAGTTCCCTGCAGAACATTTCTTACTAAGATAATGTGTGGTTGCTTGAAATACAGCATCTCTCTAATCATTATTCAAAGCAAATTAATGTTTTTTTCTGCATTAAATCATAACTAGACTGAAGTTTTTTAAGAGAGCAGTGCACTGCACTTTAAACCACTTCCTGCAAAGTGGAGCAGTTGTATTCGAAGCACAACTGGGTGGTATACAAGCAGCCACTCCATCTAAGGGTCAAGCTTTGTTCAGCGACAGATTGAAAAGTAACTTCAACACATACAGAATTTTCTTTTCTTGTTGTGTTTATGCTGACAGGATACCAAGTGCCTGTGAGTGTGTGATAACAAACAGATGCACTTAAAATCTTTTTAAAAAAATATTTCTGTATTGAATGTGTTTCTTATGCTTCACATGAAAAAAAATATTGGGGCTGAGACTTTTGAACTCCTCTGTTCTTATATATCTCAGCAAAAAGAATTGTTGCCTCTTTTTTTCTGGTTTCGCCCCATGTTGACCTCATAAAGGTGCACCCAGTGGGATTCTGGGATGATGGCACTTACAAGATATGGTGACAAGTTCACAAAGACAAACAAACAAACAAACAAACAAAAAAAGATGCACAGATATGTTTTGGCTTTCGTCTTCAAAAAAACAACTCTAGTCTCCTGTTGTACCTTTAATGAAAAGTGATTAAAGCGATTATATGCCTCATAGTCACCAGGTTACCTGAGCCTATACACTGCCTGGCCATAAAAAAAGAGGAAAAAAGGATGATTATCTTTAACCTTGCAGCAAGTTATTTAACCTCAACTAATGTAATGGGACGCTTCTCATTTCTTAAACAAATACACACACAGGCCACTGTATTTTTTTGTATTTTTTTTTTATACTGTTTACATCCCCGAGGAGAAATTAGAGCTCTGCATTTTTACCCATCTCTGTACATTAGTACCAGAGAGCAGTGGGCTGCTACTTAAAGCGCCCGGGGAACAGTTGGGGGGGGTTAAGGACCTTGCTCAGGGGTCCACAGTGGTTCACCTGAATGTTTTGTCGGGGACTCGAACCCTCCTCACCAAAGCCCACGATACTACCACTAGGCTACCCACTGTACAACTGCTCGTTAACGCAAATTTCTAATCAGCCAATCACATGGCAGCAACTCAATGCATTTAGGCATGTAGACATGGTCAAGACGATCTGCTGCAGTTCAAACCGAGCATCAAAATATGGAAGAAAGGTGATTTAAGTGACTTTGAACGTGGCATGGTTGTTGGTGCCAGACGGGCTGGTCTGAGTATTTCAGAAACTGCTGATCTACTGGGATTTTCCCACACAACCATCTCTGGGATTTACAGAGAATGGTCCAAAAAAGAGAAAATATCCAGTGAGCAGTAGTTCTGTGGGCACAAATGCCTTGTTGATGCCAGAGGTCAGAGCAGAATGGCCAGACTGGTTCGAGCTGATAGAAAGGCAACAGTAATTCAAATAACCACTTGTTACAACCAAAATATGCAGAAGTGCATCTCTGAATGCACAACACCTCCAACCTGGAAGAAGATGGGCCACAGCAGCAGAAGACCACACCGGGAGCCACTCCTGTCAGCTAAGAACAGAAAACTGAGGCTACAATTCGCACAGACTCACCAACATTGGAAAAAAGAAGATGGAGAAATGTTGCCTTGTCTGATGAGTCTTGATTTCTGCTATGAAATTTGGTGTCAGCAACATGAAAGCATGAATCCATCCTGCCTTGAATCCACGGTTCAGGTTGGTGGTGGTAGTGTAATGGTGTGGGAGAGATTTTCTTGGCACACTTTGGGCCCCTTAGTACCAATGTGGCATGGTTTAACCACCACAGCCTACCTGAGTATTGTTGCTGACCATGTCCATCCCTTTATGACCACAGTGTAACATCTTCTGATGGCTACTTCCAGCAGGATAACGCACCATGTCATAAAGCGGGAATCATCTGACAGGTTTTTTGAACATGGCAATGAGTTCATTGTACTCAAATGGCCTCCACAGTCACCAGATCTCATTCCAGTATAGCACCTGTGGGATGTGGTTGAACAGGAGGTTCTCATCATGGATGTGCAGCTGAAAAATCTGCAGCAACTATGTGATGCTGTCATGTCAATATGGAGCAAAATCTCTGAGGAATGTTTCCAGTACCTTGTTGAATCTATGCTACGAAGGATTAAGGCAGTTCTGAAGGCAAAAGAGGTCCAACCCGGTACAAGCAAGATGTCCTAATAAAGTGGCCAGTAAGTGTTGAAAGATATCCTGTGGCTGTGGAAAAGATGTTAGTCTGTTGAAAAAGACCTACCACATAAATTTTTGTCCTTAAACATATGTGTTTCTGACTCGTTTTGATAGGACACCAGCATTCATTTGAGCATTTTAGAGCCGTCACTGCCAAGCGGCATCCAGAGTCTCTTAAAACTGCACTGCATGTATGTAACTTTTCCATCTGGGATGCGGTCGGGACGTTGCAGCGAACTATTGGTTGCGCACCGCGTCTTGTGCTAGCAAATGGATATGAACCAGATATGAAAACCGCAAGTGTTTTGAAGGCACAGCATGTCAGATTCGGCAAAGAAATGCAAGGAAACATTACCAGACGAAGAGAGGAAAAGAGAAGAAGACTCAAGATAAGACTGTCTTTTACTGGCTGGAGTGAGCTCACAGTACAGGTACGATGCAAGATACTGTAGATGCCAGTTTAGCCGCTGATAGGGGGCCCGTCACTGAGAAAATTGCTAAAAGTTGCATTATGGGTCTTTAAGGATCAAATCAAATGGCATCAAACAGAGATAACAGCTAAAGAGATGCAGAAACTACTAAAACTGGGTTAAAAACTGTCCAACACATAATCAAAAACTGGAAAGATAGTGGGAAACCATCATTTTTCAGGAAGAAATGTGATCACAAAAAATCCAGAATTATTGTGATCACTGTAACATTTGGTGAAATCAAATAATAGATAAACAACAGTAGATCTCAGGGCTATGTTTAATAGTGAAAGAAAGAACATTTCCACATGCACAATGCAAAGTTAACTCAAGGGATTGAGACTGAACAGCTGTGTAGTCAAAAGACAACCACTAATCAGTGAGGCTACAGTAAGCAGAGAAAAAGGCTTCAGTTTGCTAGAGAGCATAAAGATTGGACTCTGGAACAATGGAAGAAGGTCATGTGGTCTGATGAGTCCAGACTTACAATGTTCCAGAGTGATCAGGGTAAGAGGAGAAACAGATGAAGCGATGCAGCCATCACGCCTAGTGCCTACTGTACAAGCCTGTGGAGACAGTCTGTGATCTCGGGTTGCTGCACTCTTCAGATCTAGTTTCAGCAACATTATGTGCTCAAAAATTGAGGTCAGCTGAAAACCCGAATATACTGAATGAGAATGTTATTGCATCAGTGGATTTTATCTTCCCTAATGACATGGCCATATTCCAAGTTGACAAAACCAGGATTGAAGGTGCTCACACTGAAAGAGTGGATTTGCCACTGCAGAGTCCAGACCTGAACTTCACTGAGAATCTTTGGGATGTGTTAGAGAAGGCTATATGCGTGGTTAAACTCTCCCATCATCAATACAAGATCTAGGAGATAACTTAAAGGATAACTTTCTTCTTTTTCAACCTGGACCTTATTTCTAGGAGATTTACAGTATACATGCATTTGCTTACCGGTAAAATTTCTGTATCACTTTAGCTCCTTCTGAAGATATTTTGTTGAGTAGCCCTTCAGCGTACATCCATATAATGTGGGAGAGATGGGGCAGATTTTATTTAAGGCATTATCTGCAGCAAAAACTCCTTCAATTCATCAATGCTTTACTGTAAGTAAGATGAATGAACTAATGATGAGTACTATTGTCCTGTGAATTCAGAATTTTGCAGATTGGAGTTTGTTGGTGTCTAGGTAGCGAGCTGCTTTTCTCATACTGCAGCAGTGCGCATCGGGGGCACACAGCGGCCTGTAGAGTGCAGAGAAACCCCCAATAACAAACAGAGTTAACTCTGAACCCACAGAACAATACTGTAGTACTCGTTTGTTCATTCATTCTACTTAAAGTATTGGTGAATTGAAGGAGTTTTACAGCAGATGATGCCTTATAGAGAGGCTGCCCTGTCTCCCATTACATGGATGCACACCATGGATGCTCAACGAAATATCTTCCAAAGGAGTCTAAGTGATACAGAACTTTTACAGGTAAGTAAATGCATGTATAAACTCCTAGAAATAAGGTCCAGATTGAAAAAAAAGATATTTATCCTTTAATGTAATACTGGATGGAATAAATCTTGTGACATTGCAGAGGCTTATCGAGACGATGCCACAGCGAATGTGTGGCGTCATCAAAGCTGAAAGGTGGTCCGATGAAATGCTAGTGTGACCTTTGTTTTTGGTGCTGACCCTTTTTTTTTTTTTTTTTTTTTTTTTTTTTAACCAGGGAGTGTATTTTAAAAAGAAAAGCATTAGACTTTGTGTTATAAGATATAAAACACAAATATTCTTGTTTATTTATTCAAAAGTTAGATAACTTTTTTTATTTTCTTTTGGATTTTCTTTCATTTTATGTAGGAGGATGGAACATCTCAACTTTTGTGTCTAATGCCACTGCCACTTTGAGCAGTGCATGTCATGTTTCTGCTCTTTTTAACCATCAACTTTGTTCCTGGTTGAAAAGAAGAGGACAGATTTAGTGACATTTCAGATCTTTTTACTGACTTCTATTATTTTCAAAGAGCTTTCTGTCAAACCTGGCATCTTTTTCTAACAAAAGAAAAAAGAAAAAAAAAAAGGGAGTACAGCCCTGGAAAAGCAGAGTTTTCTGTGTAGGCACACATCTCATCTTCTTCGTTGCAGTCAGTTACAGAGGGCAGCTATCAAGAGAACATATAATGGACTTGTTTGTACATGCGCAGTGTTGTGGTTACTCAGAGGCTGTGCTGTGGTGGTGGTGGTGGGGGGGGGGGGGGGGGGGGGGGGGGGGGGTTAGTGGGAAGACTTTGGGACTTTCTATCTTGGCCATTATCTTGTCAGAAAAGACATCTAAAATAACACCGTAGTTAATAAGTGTCAGCCTCTTTTACTGCAATTGCTCATGAATCATTACAATTTTTTCAAATGACACTTTTGTAATAATTACACACTCAATTGACACTTCCATTACGAAATGACTGGAATACCTTCTCACTGAGCAATACCATCTCTCTGTAAATTTACAGGTGAACCTATCAAATGTATATGTATATATTCAATAATTTTGTATATATACAAAATTTTGTCAGATATTGATGTTTTTATTTAAAATTCTTAATCATATACAGAAGTCACTGTGATTATGATTTGTTTGAACAGATTTCCATATCTGAGATATTTTCCACAACTTCTCATTTCCAAATACATGAATTCCATTTTCCAAGGTATTACAAAACAATTCCACTTGTCACCCTGAGCGGACTGAGGGGCTGAGGGGATTTATCCTCATTTCTCAGCTGTTTGAACACAGGAATACTAAACAGACAGGGATTACCAAGACATAAGCAAATATGCTTCCAGTTTTATCATTGAAGAGTATTGAGAATGTAAGGAGAGAAGAGCAAACCCAAAGTAGCACATGAAACTCAGGGAGAGAAAAAAGAAACATTGTGGGGGCTTCAAAGACCTATGCCAGGCTTTTGATGGTCTTCCTGATTTTCCAATCTTGCCATCTTCTTCTTTTGAAACTGAGATTTGATCAAAATGAATTAAAAACATGTGAATTAGCAGATAACTTCAATATGCTTTTCATGATACCACAGGAAAGGATTGAGGGTAAAGATTTGAAGATACTGACAGTCTTATTTTACTCTTGGAAAAGCTCTTCAATTTTCACCCCCACACCATAACATGAAAAGAACTAGAGCTAACAAAGTTATGCATCACATAAAGATAATGGCACCAAATTTTCAGACTTTTAGAAAGGCATAAGTGAACATTTGTTTAGTTCTTTAATTTATTCTGTCATCATACAACAATACATAAAGATACATCAGGCTTCACATTCACATGGACTGAAAAAGTCAAGACATCAACATCTTCATTTTGTTTTTTATTTTTATTATTCTTTATTATTTTTAATCTTGTGTACCTTGATCTCCTTTCATTTTTTAATGTTTCAGTGTTGTTATTGTTCTTATTACTTTTATTTTCATTGTTTTGATTTTTCAAGGGACAAAGGATGGAAATTAGCTTTGCTATAATTCTGCATATTTACATTTTATGGTCATTAATATGCACTGAAAAGTAAGGTTTTATCCAGTGAAGAAATAATTTTTTTCCCCAATTTTCATCTTTTTCCACCCATTATTCTTATCTCCTACTTATAGCTTTAAAAACAATGCAATGCAAATATTCATAATTAGTTAAATCTTTAAGGAAATGCATGGAAAAAGCTAATCATACGATTCCTAATCAGAAAACTACAGTAAAACCCTTCTTCTTTCTAAGTAAAATTTTACCTGCAATGTAATTCTACTACGACTTTCTTCATCTGAGAGCTTGAGAATATAGTACATGCCAAGCAAATCAAAATCCATCAAAGTATAAACAAAGCAGTCATGCCGCCACTTTAAATCTTTAGATTCACATATGACCATTAATTTTTTTTTTTTTTAAATAGTTGGTCTTAAAAGATAACGCTACATAATTGAATTCAGCCTTGTACTGTCAGGAGTCATAACACACAACTGGAGAATAAACTTCTTTTCATTGTCAGTGATTATTAATAAGTATTCTATTAAGTTTTCATTGTTGCTTTTTGTCTCCCACAGAGGGATCCCTGGGAAGAAATGTGGTACTATCATCCTGTCTGCAGAAGAGCTAAGCAACTGTCGAGTAAGTAAGCTGTAGCAATCTCTTGTGGCAAATGCATATTAGCAGGCAAACATCTGTAAGGACGGTTAAACAGACTTCACACATAAAGGGAACTTAGCAGAGAGGCAGCTTGAAAGGGTCAGTGAAACACAGTCAAGCAACTGTTGGTGCGAGAAATTCCTTTGCTCCACTTTTAATAAAGATAACAAGCAATCATAGACTTGCAAGAGTATTTGTAACTATTGGTGCCTTTAAAAACACATTAAGTATTAAATCATCAGTTAATTTGACTCAAGCCTTTGCCTGCTTATGGTAAAGGTTCATTTCTTAATCTTTCATTGGATGTTTAACTGATTAGATAAGTGCTTTCGTGAGTTTGTTTGCATGACATGAAATGTTCAATACTAATAAACTTGCCTTGCCATGACTTATGGGTTTTTATGCCTGTAATAGGGATCGACCAATGCAGATTTTTTAGGTACAATACCAATATTTTCTCATCAGCCTTAGCTGATGGCCGATACAACCTACCAATATGTGTGGCTGATACTGCATTTAACCCTCAAATTCTAAAACGATGGATGCAATGAAAACTGATTTGAAAACTCTTGTAAGAAAAAAACAAATATATATATATATATATATATATATATATATATATATATATATATATAAGAAAAACAGTGCACTTGTAAACAAATATTAAATAGAAACATTAAACTTATCTGAATAGAGAACACAGAACTACTTTTGAACTTGTAATATATATATACCAGCAGAAAATGCAAGTATTGCACGTATTGGCCTAAAATATCTGCAAGTCTAGTTCCTCAAACGAACTAGACTTGAACAATCTGGATTCTCGCAGCAGGGGTCCAACAACTCTGCGCAGTCTCATGGTTGTTTTCTGAAACGTTTTGAGGATGAAACCATCGGCAAAACTCCGGTCCAGCTGGTGGCGTCACCACCTGTTAGAGTGCGATGTCTGTCACTAATAGACAATCTATGCACGCACATGCATCAAGCATGCTGTCCGAGAGAGAGCCAGCACAACGTTCTAAGAAACGGTCTACTTCAGGAGAAGCGTTGGCAGGGAGCTCCAGAGAGAGGATCTCTGGCAGCGGTTGTTTGACCCCCCCCCCCCCCCCTCGTCAAATAATCCAGACTTTTGTGGCCCTACCCTCATTCCGTCCTCAGTCTGGCTATGCACTGATCAATTGGGCTCATTTTGACTAAAACGACTAAATTTAAAACAATTAAATATACTTTTCATTTGTGATGTGAATAAAGATAATCTTCCAAAAATTCATGTAAGCTCTGAGAAATTTGATGCACAGAAGTCTGTCAAATCCCTTCTTTGCCAAAGAAAGATGTGCAGCAAATCCTGCTGTGATTGACAAACATGACTGCATGACTCAACCGGTCACTGAATGTTTTCTAAAGATCACCTAATCAGCTAATCAGTGTAGTTCTGTGCATAGACCCATCTACATAATGCCTCCGCCTAACTGCTAAACCTGTTACACCCCGACACAGTGACACATACATACACTCTTTACTAAATACAACAGATTGGGCAGCTGTTCTTTACTTCGTAGACTGACCTGCTGTATAATGAAATGGCAGAAGAACATGATGGGGTTAGTCCTGCATGCCCCCACAACATGCTTACTGTTGTCCACCTCTGAAAGCTATTTTGTGCTCCTAGCATGCAGATTTAAGAGAGGTTACTGAAAAAAATGCATCAGAAGAAATGGTGTAGTGAGAAATGCACATTTCTGTGCATGAGCTTGTCTAGAACAGAACTGATGGAAAAAAAAAGAAAGACAAACAAATGCAAAGACAGAAAGATGAATAAATAAGGGATTATGTCAAACCTAGTGTGTTCCAGCTCTTAGCTATGAAACCAGCTCTGCTGAGGATAGTGTGAGGCCAAGCGAGCTGCCTGATCATGTCCCCAACAGCATGAGGTACCTACGTATAATTCACTAATGATGTTGACGCTGTTGGCACCAGACGATTATGTCTAATCAAAAGTTTGGATGCACATACTCGTCAGATTTAATGGGTATGTGCGACCAAACTTTTGACTGGTACTATATATGCAACCACCCTGACCTCATCCCATTAAGGTGACAAGCTTGTTATTGTTACAGAATTAGTTTCCAGTTGTAAACTCAGGAGACAGTTTAAAGCATTTCAAGCATTTCTAATTTGTTCCTAAATGACCTCATAGACTGCGCATCTGTTCACAGCCACATATTTAGCAGGAATGGGTATCATATTATTAACAGCTACAGGTGCAGCGTATTATCTGAACCAACGCTGCTCCACTGTAATAACAGACGGAGAATCTTTAGGACTAAACTTATTAGTCACACTTAATGACATTTTGCTGTTTTTGATCTTGCAGTGTGTTTTTGTTTTGCAATTTACAGTGATTCATGTCACTGCTCTGTGTCTAATGCTGAAAGATGCATAAATCTTTTGATCAGGAATAAAATTGTGAGTTTTCAGCTCAACAATCCATGACTGTAAACTTACACAAGGTTTGTTACACAGAGTAATTACTGGAAACTGGAAAAGGGAAAACACTGTATTCCATCTGTTGTCTGCTATTTTAAACCATCATTCAACAGAATGAAGCCAGTTGGTAAAATCAAACTATTGTGGAAGCCAGAAAAGTTTTTGCCAGTTTTTCAGTGAATAGATGCTGTCTATATCGATAGATAGATTTATAGATATATAGATAGATATATAGATCAATAGATTTAATACTATCAACATCACTGATGGTACTCTAGCCAAGGGAGAAGTCATTGCCGACGGTTATAACATCCAAAAACACATCATTTGGTGCCTGACAGGATGGATTCTTGTGGTTTGATTTTGAAGGATTTTAAATGTATATGATCATGGTCCATGACAAATCTCCATGTAAGAAAATTTGTTGCTTAAATTTACACCTATTAGTCATAGTAGTGCTGCAGCTGTAAGTCTAGAACTTCTTCCTGTATCAAAACTGTCAGGGATGCGGATGTAGTGTCATTTGACGTCACGTCCGCATGGCAGTGCAGGAAATTCAGACACCAAATTGCAGCGCATTTTGCAGCACACAGCCTGTTCAAGGCAACGGAGAGAGACGTGGGGGGAAACGTTCTTTCTGGTTTTTAGAGCATCATCACCCATTAGCATTAAAAAAAAATGGACATGCATGTTTGTTTTTTTTAATTCCTGCCTCTAGTCCCTTTAAGTAAGGCACATTTATTTGGATACCACATTTCATGTACAAGATGAAACTAAAGATTCCCTGATCCATTTTTTTCCGATCCAATCCGATACCTGGGCGTATCCCAGTATACCCAATACCGATCTGATACTACTATTAAATGAATGAGCCGTATACCTTGCCATGTGAGTGAAGGCATCAGGCTTGACATAAACATTTAGCCTCTTGTTAAAGAAAGGTAACAAATTAACACATTTATAAATGTACTTAATATTATTTATTAACAATGTGTACATTAGCAAAAAGAAATAAATATGAAATGCTTTGGAAACCAACAGCAGGGTTTTGAAGTCAATTCTCTCACAAACAGGAAACCAGCATAAAGATTTGAGGACTGCAGCTTTATGTGATCGAGAAATAAAGAATTTATGGTAAAAACTGAGTTGGACATGTTTCTGCTTTATCGTGTCTAAAATTTCTTTCATCTATTGCACATGCAAATATATAATTAAATATGCAATGCAAAAGCTCTTCAAACTGAGATGATCTTAAGCTCAGACGTTTAAGTGAGACTAATTATTAATATCTTCCTTTGATTCAAAATTATGTTCCATTATATCATTTTGTACCAACAAAATATTATGTTTCAGAGATCATCTTGTTCTCTGAAACTATTTCATCCTCTGTTAATCCAGTTATGTAAGGTATCTTGTTGATAATTCCACTTTCCTCCACAGACGTCTGGAATCTAAAAACAGAGTTTTTTCTCTTTTTTTCAATGACATAATCTAAAATAAAAATTTTCATATATTTGTGGAAAAACTTCTGTGTGACCCTGATTTAAAAAAACACAGTCTATCAGGGTTACAGAGGTTAACTTAATTCTCACATTCATCGACTCACAGTATTCACCAGCTTCTAACCATTACATTGTCACATTAGAAGGGAGTAGGTGTATATCAGTATTATCATAATTATCTTTTTTCTTCATTTTGGTCACAGACACCAAAGTGGCAGGACATTTTGCATGATGGAACATCATCAAACATCTTCCTAAGTGCAGCCAGAAGCCTCTCTTTCCTGAGAGTGCATTTGAAAGTGTTTGGTTAAACTGCTAAGATGTTTAAAACTGTGAATCGTTTATAAATTAGTTAGAAATGGTGAGATGACAAAATGCAAACTCTTTCCCTCGACTCCTGGGAACAAACACTGGAGTTGTACAAGTCAATACAGTAATCTACTTAGCAACACAAAGAACTGCTGCAATTATTTAGACACTGTGGTGTTTAGATGTTATTGATTTCAGTTGGCTGGTTTATTCCTGAAACAATGAGCTACCGAATATGAAGTAAGCCATGACCAATACAATTTAAACTATTGTAAGATGCTTTTTTGATTTGTCTTTAAAATTGCTACGGTATGTAGGTGTTTACTTTCAGCTGCTTGACAACTGAGAAATCCCCCAAAACTGATTTTGTTGCATTAAATTCACAAACTTGCAACCAATTTGCTTTGCAAAAACAGAAGTGGTCCCACTGGGTGCCTTTATTACCTCTCCAGCTTTGCTGCCTCCTTTCATTTTTTAAGTGCCACAATTTTGGTTTGAAACAATGCAGTCAATTGCAGCCAATTAAGCTGTGTGTGGGTTAAACTGACAAACCTCAAATTAAAAATTAATTACATCTAAATGAGAGATTTCACCCACTTTGAACCTTACTAGTCCATTAAATGGAGTTCTTTATCTGTTATTACTCTCACTGACATGGCCAGCAGGTGTTCCTCTCCTTTTCCTAGCAGGCTATCTCGGCCTTCAGTTGAGTCACAGAAAGTCAAGCAATTCACCACGGCAACCTCCTGCAGTTGTGGGAATAAGTGCATGGAAATTTTGTTTTGTTTTGATTTTCTTGTTTTGTTTGTTTGATTGTTTGTTTTTTAGTATCTTAAAATTACTAATTGCAGTAATTCCACAATGTATCTTAGTGTAGCTGTATTATGATTTTGCACTGTATTGTAGCTGTTTGGTTGTAGAGGTGACCAAAGTCAGTCCTTGAGGGCCACAGGGTGTAAATTGGTTCCTGCTCCAACACACCTTTATCATTTTTTTTTCTGCCTTTCTCCTCCAACACACCTGAATTGAATGCTCAATGTCCTGTTTTTCGCAACCACACTAAACCGATAAGACACACAGGGTATAACATATGGAAATGTTGCAGCCACCACCAGCCTTTCTCATGTGTTTTTTTTTTTAAAAACATTTTTCATCTTACTTTACATACTGGAGGTGACACTGAACTTCAGAGGAAGAGGAGAAAAGAATCTGCTGGTCATATCTATAAGAATAATATTTTTAAAAAGAGAGATAATGAGTATTTTTGGTAACACATAAATCTTTAGGAGGAGCTCTTGCTTTTGTTTATTGCAAATTCATCAGTGTAAGTGGTTTCCTCATTTCTTGAAATCATCAGCTATCTCAAATATCAATAGCTGTCTGGCATAGTTTTCAACCAAACCATAACTATTCCATAAATGCCCCATCTAATGACTCCACTCACCACCAGCCAGACTCACTGGTTTAGCTTAGATCCTCTTTTTATGTTTATAAATTCAGCTACCAGATTTCACACATAATAAGATGTTTCTGATGATTTTGAATGAATAGATTTTCACAACAGATTGTTTTTGATAGGAACCATACGGCTAAAGCCCACTGAGAGTTCAAAGAAAAGCAATGATGAAAAGATTTTTCTGCTATTTGGTTGTGTTTATGAACCATAAAATAAAGCAATCAGTTCAAGTCCTGAAACATTTCTCCTACTAAGTGTGCTGGTTATAAAAGTGTCTTTGTTTTTTTTTTTTTTTTTTTTTTTGGCTTTTTAAGTGAAAATTATAATCTTGGGCTACATAAATTGAATAAGTACTACTGGTTAACACACTTAAAAGAAACTCTAAGCACTCAGTTTGTGGGGGTGGTTATGGCTTCATGCAAATACAACATGCTTTGGGGGTCCTGAGCAGATTCAAATACAGATTCACAAGGTTTTTTTAAACTACGTTTCCATTTATCTGATTGTATTTTATACTGGTGGTGTGCTGTATTCAGCTTTAGTTGTACTTAGATTTCATATATTATTCCACCACTGACCTGATTTTCTGAACCCTCAGAATTGGAGTAAATCACTTCATCATTGGCTTACATGAAAACTTTTTCTAATAAGTAGGAGGCATGCGTTACTTTGTCCAGAGCATCTGTAGATGTTCTAGATGGCATTCAGACACCTCCATCATGAAGGAAAAAAGCAGGTAAAACCCTCATTACATTAGAGTTAAATGGATAGAGTGAATTAAACAAGTTTGACTGGAAATAGTGTGTGGGGATGCTTCCTGGGTAACAGTGTTCTCACATGATGTTGTGTGCATGACTGACAGCTCATATGGAACAACTTCAAAACAACTTCAAAACCTACAGAATATCCTTTCTTCTTATAGGCCGTCTTATTTCTTTACAAAAGTGATTGTGGTCTTTCGACATCTGAGGAAACACAAAGCGCTGAAAATGAAACATTTTCTTCTTGCAGAACCGATGTTCACGTTCAAACGGCAGATGCTCGTCTCTTTTCTTCACTTCCCATGTTTCTGTTTTTTCTGCAGTTTGCTTTGATTCCTCTAAATTTCCCTTCATATTGCTCAATACATCTGAATGGCAGTATTCACCACGTTTGGTAAAACACAAACTGGGGCAGGTTTTGTCCCAGCATGGGCTGAGAACAAGTGAAAGAAAATATCAAATACAGAAAACAAAAAGGGTTTGTAGGAGCGATGTGTGGGCCAATTAGTGGATTGTTTGGCTGCTTTGGCAGAAATGGCCTCATTTCACTCTTCTTCACCCCTGTGGCAGTTGTATGCATAAGTACTAAAAGAAATTGAGGAAAAAAATAACACATTTTGGGGCATATTAAAGGTTGAATATGGAATACGGACAGAACAGCGACATCACGTGTGTCTAGGTTGTAGTTGCAATGGCAGAAAAACAACTCCAGCCGCTGGGATGCCAGGCTCACTGCTGATACGCAAGTGACCAACAGCCTGCAGCATGTTTAACAAGTAACGCAGAGGAGTTTATAACTGACAGCTAACGTTAGCCATGTTAGCAAACAAGCTAGCTTACCGATCCAGCAGGAAAGTCGCCATTTCAGTGTTTTACTCCGTGGAAAACGTTTATGTGGGTCTGTTTAGTGAAGTCTTCACCTAAATTTACTCCAGGTTTTGCTCTTCTCAGGTCACTCCTCCTCAGAAACAGATAACAATATCTCCAGGGCTCTGAAGCAGCTGCTTCACTGGTCGTCTCTACGGTTTTCCCCTGTACAAGCCTGACTATGACCGAAATATTGTTTCCACACAGAGATTGTATATGGCAACCCGCAATGGCGGCGTGTATTGGCTTATAGACGTAAATAAAATGCCATTATCGAACCCGTAAAAAATTATTTTATAATTATTTTTAGGCTAAATATAATTTTTCTGGGAAATGTTGTACTTTCATTCTGTACATCCCCAAACGACCTGTGGAGGTATTATTTTGGAAAAAATATAGCTTTTAATAAAAATGTTCCATATTCAACCTTTAATAGAAAACCGAGACAAAAAAAAAGAGGAAACTTATTCCAGCAAGAAAATTCCTCTTTGAGAAATTGCAGATTTATATCACCACAGGTTGCAGAGAGCGTTTGTTGGTTCTGAGCATCCATGCGTCCACTGCACACGGAGAAACCATACAATCAGCAGGATATCATTTATCACTGTCTATTCTCTAAAGTTCCTCTCTCGTCCTTCTCCCAACCTGATCAATTTCCCTCTTAATTGATTCATTACTTTCTCCTCTTTCCTCATCCTGTCTTTGCTGTATTTTCCTTCTTTAATCCCCAGAGACATAAAATACCGGCTCACTCTAATTCTGTCTTCTCTGTAGATCTCTGTCTTAATTAGTTTCACTATAATTCTTTCTGCTGACACACACACGCACACACATCTCACAAACACTCCTTCATTCCTCCCCTGGGGAAGAAGGGGGGGGGTATCTCTACCTTGCCTGCCCTCTCTTTAAATATTGATACTCCGATTCTCTCTATATTAGCGAACGGCTGTTGATCACAGAGCTTTGCAAGGGTGTGTATGCGTGACACACAACCTTAATGAGGCAGGAGCAGATGCATATTTAATATCCCTAACACATTCCATCACCATAAATGCTTTTATGTCCCTATCCGCCCCACAGAGGCTGTCTGATGTGTCCTGACTCAGAGCCGCAGCACTGCCACATTCTTCTAGTTCAAAAACCACAACATGAGATAAACTGGATCAGCAAATCACCAAAAGTCCATTTTATTCCTGCTCTGCCAAACAGTGTTCATGATCTCTGAGTTAAACAACTTTGTGATATTATCAGATACTTAAATCTGTCCTAGACTCGTTGGGTCTAAGGAGTTGTGGGAAGCCTTGTTATTTAAATTTGCCCTAACAAAGCTTCTGTAAGTATTCAGAGTCAGGTCCCATGTTGGTTGTTAGGCAGAAAAATCAATCTTCACTTTGGAAATTTTATGCAAAGAGTGTTGAGTCACACCCATGTTGAGCACTTGTTAAGTTTAAATGAGATTTCTGGAAGTAATTTGGTTATCCGCATCATACTGTATCTCTGAATTAGCAGATACCTGCTATATTCTTTCTCTCTTTTTTCAGTGGAATTATAGCTGCTATAGATAGCAGTCAGATGATTTTAGTTTGGAGAATCAGAAGCTTTCCTAAAGGGTAAATTGAGGCTAGAAAGGCTAAAATTGAGCCTCTCCCCGCAGTCCCCTGAGTTGGACAAATGGGCAGAAGTGTTTTCTAACCGACCCAGTCATTCTCTGAATCTGGCAGCACTGACTTTAGCTCAGCTTAGCGTTCTGTAGTTGCTGTAATCTAGTGGATCAAACTAGCACCACTTGGCGAAAGTGAACTAATTAACTCAAGATTTTTTCCAATTGGCCTGTACTTCCATGGCATATAGTTCCCCTATTGAATGCCGCCTAGTCAGTCCTTTGATGGGAAATCAGTTTCTCGTTTGTACTCGATCAGAATGTGCGGATCCCGAAACGTAATTGGAAAAAAAACTCGAATTAATTAGTTCACTTTCGCCAAGTGGTGCTAGTTAGAAACGCCACATGACAGCAACTACAGTGCACTAAGCTAAAGTCAGTGCTTCCAGATTCAGAGAATGACTGGGTTAGTAGAAAATGCTTCTGCCCACTTATTCAACTCAGGGGACTGCGAGGGCAGGCTCAATTTCAACCATGGGTGGCATATGCCTTTAAAACATTACAAACCACAACTGTTTCAACACAAGCTGTATTGTGGATATTTAATCCACTTCTGTATTTAGACAGAACAAGTGGAAAAGGATTTCTCATAGGCCTGGGACGATAATCAATAAATCAATTAATCACACGATAAATGAAAATTAACTATAATTTCTCCGGCCTCGATATATCGTCATGTGCAACAGTGTTGGTTTCCTCATCTCTCACCTCCAAACACGCTGGATGACAAGAAGGTTCACTCGTTTCAGCACCTGGGCACGTTTGTGGCTTAGCAGAATGAAATGAAGGGAGTAAACCATCCTGTCAGTCATTCAGGATCTTTGTATCTGTGGGAGTCGCAAGCATGCATACATACACAGACTGCAGCGAGGAAGCTTCAAGGAGCATGGAAATGTTTATTGCAAAGCCTGACAGTCCTTTTTATTGTATCTTTTATTGTTTTTTGTTTGTTTATCTATTTAGGATATTTAAAAGTTCTGGTTCTGGACATTCCAATGTGAAAGAAAAGTTTAATTCTTGCATTTGAAAATGGTGTACTTGCATTATATTTTAACATTACATAAGTGCTTATCTTGGTGTTGGTAAAGTCGACACTAATATTGTTTATCATCAATAATATGTGGGACAATGTATTGTCCAGCAAAATTTGTTATCATCCCAGGCCTAATTTTTTCAACTGTTTAATGTAGTCAAATAAAACGGTTGGTTGTTTAAAACGGGTCACTGCACCACCATGTAGCAAAATGGACCGTGTTAGACCCAGTAAATGTCTTGAGGCAGAAGTAAGAGAATAAATATCCATAATATAACTTTATAACCACTCATTTATCAGGTTTGAACTGTTTTTTATGGTAATAATCCATTCTGCTGGCTCCCCTCTGAGTACTTTTCAGCTTCAGCCCACTCACAGAGAAACCATCTGATTCTAGAGCAGTTTCACTGCTCTGTGCTGTGAGTAAGATACAGATTACTCATAAGTACACTAAACAACACCACTGCTTAAAGGATAACTTTCTTTTTTTTTTTTTTTAAACTTATACCTTGTTTTTAGGAGTTTATACGTGCTTTTACTCACTAGTAAAATTTCTGCATCACTTTGACTCCTTCGGATGATATTACGTTGAGTAGTCCTTTCAGTGTACATCCAGTATAATGGCAGAGACGGGGCAGCTTATATATAAGGCATTATCTGCTGCAAAACTCTTTGATTTTCGCCAACACTTTAAGGAGATTTAACAAAAGGATGAGTATCATTGTCGCGTTAGTCCAGATTTAGCTTTCTGTTAGTTATCGGGGTGTTGTACACACTTTTCGAGGCTGTGCGTTCACGATGCGTGCTTCCGTACAGCTAAGAAGAGCAGTTTACTACCCAGATACCAATAAAAACCACAATTCCTGAAACTCTCAACTCACAGGACAAATATTACTCATTCGTTTGTTCATTCTATTGAAAGTATTGATGAAATGAAGGTGTTTTTGCTGCCGATAATACCTTATAGAGAGGCTGCCCCGTTTCTGCTATTATAGAGATGTACGCCGAAGGGCGACTCAACAAAATATCTTCCAATGGAGTCAAAGTGATGCAGAAATTTTACCGGTGAGTAAATGAACGCATAAACTCCTGGAAATAAAGTCCAGGTTGAAAAAAGAGAAAGTTATCCTTTAAATAGAAATACACATTTTACAAACATTCCCTAAACCTGTTTGTTAGTCAATACCTATGTTGTTGATTTTGTTTGTTTTTTCAGTCACACTCTCCAGATCCCAGACAGTACTACAGTACGTACACCATGCATTCAATTATTCAGTATGTCCTGGCATGCATGTGACCAGTGAGCAGATTAAAAGACTGAAAAAAAAAACAGATTATTGTTAACAATTGGACTAAATTAAATTGCTGTGACCACACAATGCTGCCAGTTGGTTTGGAGCTCATGGTTTGGATTATAATTATTTAGATTCTAATTGCAATGAAATTAATTGGATTTAATCAGACTTATAATGAAATAGTTTATTCTTTTTCCTAATACCACGATATATAATATGTGTGAACATTAATGCTATGTTTGAACAATCAGAGTTGGATTTAGTTATATTGAACGTTGATGTCTAAAAAGGAAACTCCAAAACTAATATTGCACCCACTCAAAATGTTTTAAGTCCCTTATGCTGAAGTCATCCCTTAATTGTTATCACTCATCATGGATGTGGACAGGAGGATCTCTTGTCTTCCTCCTTGGAAATCCCTTATCCATTCTGATCACAGATAATCACGGTAAAGGCAGTGCATGTGAACTATCTGCCATTAGCTGTGTGGCTTAAACTGAGCCTATCTATGCAGCACATCCATGCACAGTAGGGAACTTGTTGGAATCCAGCAAACTTGCTCCTGTCATGCTCAGGTGACATGATTTTCCGTCTGCTTTTATCAGTGAGCAATGTGGAGCCCACAGTCTCCCTGAAGGATTAAAGGGATGTTTTCAATAGAATTAGACAGTAAGAGAGAGAGGTTTGTGTAGGAGGGTTCGTGTCAAAAGCAGTCATGTATAGTGCATGTGTCCTCTGGCTGAGAGCATGAATGCAGATAAAGTTCCTCTCTTGCTGCTGGAATTGAGTGAATGCGATGTGTTTGCGAGTGTGCTGCATGGTGTCTGGATGTGCCTGATAAAGACACAGAACAGGCGCTGTAACAAAATGCATGCAGGTACTAAAATGAAAAATGACATGTGTTTGGAACACCCACTCACAGACACACTTGGACATTGTCTCACTGATTTGCCACTTGGCACAATGTCAAACACGAGGTGCAAGCTGCAACATTATAAAGCCATTAAGCTATCATTAGTGGTGCCATGGCTGGGCATTGTAAGGCCTCGGGCTCTGACAACAACAGCAATCTATACTGTTATAGCATCTGGACGTACTGTAATGAACCCACTGTGTTTCAGAGATTAGAAGCTACAGCTCAAATGCAAGAGATAAGTCAGACCCCATCTCTGCACTGCCATTACGCGAGAGAGAGAGAGCGAGCCAACAAATCAGGGAGGAGTTGCATCAAACAAGCAGAGCGAGCTTAAGCAGCAGGCATGAGATTTATATTTGGAGTCTGTAAAAGCACAGCATTTCAACTTGTGGAGGAGCTAAATCTAGCATATTTATTAAGAGAGGAATGTTTCTGAGGAAGAGGAAGCATTAGTTTGGAGTCAAAGTTAATCTCCCATCGTCTTCTGTGGGTCGTTGATTTACTGTTGATATTAATGTGACTTTTTCTGTGATCTCTTTTTCTTCACATTAGCTTCAGGTCACCTTTAAACAGCATATACTGGTAAATCGTTGTCAGTTAACTGAAAGGTTGTACTGATGTTTGTTGGAATACTTTTTTTTTTTTTTACATGTAGTTTAGGAATTGGGTTGTCCAAACTGAAAAATAGACCTTCTGAACAGTAGAAGAAGGCTTTATAAAAATGATAATCAATATGACATTTACTTTTTTTTGATAGCATAGTTTTCAACTTATAAAATAGTTAAAACTGGATTTTTATTCAAGGTTTTTCCTCTAAATAGACTGAGGTTTCATTCCTTTTCTTCTGAAGTCTACTACAGGAAAAACTATCATTTCCATCTACAACATAACATTTTTAGTTGGAAGAAGCAAAAACAAATTACAAAAATAAAGCACAAAGCAGAGAGGAAAATGTTCTGTTAGGGTTTCTGTGAGGCTGAAATTTTCCAGAAGCATCTGAAGCAGATTCTGAAGCAGGTAACAGAACAGTTAGTTTGATGACTTTTTCATGCTAGAATTCGACTTGGAAAGCAGATACTACAAAGTCAGCATGACTTCTCGTGGATGGATACAGTGCCATGGTTTGAAATAAAAATGCCTGCACACAAAAAAGCACACACACACTCACACACATCAATGTTGGACCATTAGGTTGTGTTTATAGATAAAGCTTGAGTGGCTTTCAGGCTGAGAGCCAGCAGTTTACAGACTGAAAGCATATGTGCTGGTGATATTTACACAATGTGGACTAAAACACTAGACAGTCAAAATTCTAAAATCACAAATGGCTATTTGTGTTACAGCACAAAGCAGTTTTTTTTTTTTCTGTTTAAATCTAAACCAGCAGTTGTTGTGGGCTTTTCTGTGAAAATATGAACATATGTGGGAGAGAATACCATGAAAGAGGTCTTTTACTTCACCATTCATGAGTAATTTTAAGAAAGATCTTCTAAAACAACAAAAAGAGACAATAAACTCTAAAGAAAAAGCGAGAAGATTGTTCAAATGAGTTGAAGATTTAACCTGGGACTTCCTACTGTACATCCAACCTATTTGTAAGGAATTTAGCATAATATATCTAAGTAGACACAAAGGGCTACATAGAACCCTAAACTCTTCCAAATCGCTGGGCAGTTAAAGTAAAAGCATTTCAAAATACCCTGAAGCCAATTGAATAAATTGCTAGAATTGGACTGCAACCATCAAGCGCATCAAAGAAAGAAAAAAAGGGAGAAATGGATGGTGATTTTTTCATGGACAGAAGAGAAAGCCGCACAGAAACCTCAGTACATAATTATGAGGCCTGAGATAAGCAATTTTATGGAAACACTTGCATTATCAATACTGGGTATAAACTGAGAAACAACTATTCCAAAAAATAAATATAGTAAAACAATTAAATAGACTGAACTAAAAATAAATAAGTTCTGTTTATAATTAGAGGACTTAAAGCATCTTCAGGATCCAGCTAAAGTCCAAAATGTTTGAACAAATTAACTTTCTTAAGGGGTATGCAATCTTAGAGTTAAATGCCAGTGCTTTTTTTTGCATAATTAGTTAATATTTATCCCTTGCTATTCCAAATAAGTCATAAATCAGAGTTATGGATATGAGTTACTGAGCTGACAAATTCACAGTATCAATCCTATAAAAACATGCTGTGGTGCCTGCAAATGGCTTTGTGAATCAAAACTGACTGGTCTTCTGCGTAGATGTAAGGATACACACTGACTTAAGCACAGACATGTTGGAGAAGATCTAATAATGCATTTCCATCATGCAGTATTCAGTAACTGCATCCATTTATTGCCCCGAAGCAAGCCGTAAATATAAAAGTAGTGTAGAGGGGGAAAGCTCAAACATGTCAGCATAAATGATACTGTACAGAACTTATGATACAATTCTTCTTTCACTCCTCATCCCCACATTTTCTGTCATACCTGCAGGACAGTGCTACTATGCAGTTCTGTGCCAACAAGCTCGACAAAAAGGACTTTTTTGGCAAGTCTGACCCATTCATGGTTTTCTACAGAAGCAATGAGGATGGGACGTAAGTACATCACAAAGTTTTGCTTTCTCTATTTTAGACAGCCCTCAGTGTGTAATGCTGACCTTATCATGCACTGCTGCTTTTTCTGGATACTTGATGTCAGGCTGTGTTGCAGTGGGAATCCTTTGGCACCTTTTTAAACAGAGTTAAAGCTGTGGAAGGGTATGGTGTAAAATTATCCATGACTTTACAAACCACGTTTCTTGCTACACTCAGTCTGTTTTTGTTGTCTGAAACTAACTTGTTTTGTTGTCTACACATGTTTCACATAAAAAAATCTACTGTCCAGCCTTTAATAGATCAAAGATTTAAAAATGGATGTCTTGAAATTCATTCTGCCACCATCCCTCATTTAGGAAACTTTAAGCTTTCCTCTAAAGGCATAACTTGACACGTTGGCAACGAGGATGTCTTGAGATTGTACATAATCTAATGAGATGCAGTAGCAATAATCAGCAGCAGCATTAGATGGCATGCAGTTGTGCAGATATCTGTTTAGAGTCTGAGACGAGAGCTGCAGTAGTTGGTATATACTGTAAGAGGCATGTATCCATTTCACACCACAACCGCAATTTCCCATGGGTAGGTCTTACCTATAAATGACTTCAGGAAAGTGTAAAAGAGACAATTACAAAAGAGGTATAGAAATATGGGATTAATAAAACATTGCATCTGCGTTTTCTGCTAACAGGAGAAATAAAAGCATTTTCCCAAGGGATGTGTAATATGCAGTGGCAGTTTATAACGGGAGGAAAATGGATTCCCCAGCCCTGCTACAAGTATCTGTTGTTGGGGGTGCTGAAGGGGGTCTAAATTAGAGGTTTGTAAGGTTAAAGAAGTCACACAGTGTTAAAAGGCTTGAGGTGCTTGGTAGAGCACAACACGCCTAATCCAAGGCTTTGGGTAAAACAACTAACAAACCAGTGATACATGCTGCTTTCTGAAAGGATACTTGGGTGGTATTTGCTCTGTGAAACATTTCACATATCAGAAAAATCCATTTGCAGGTCATTGTCACATGTGTTGTCAAGGGGAAGGATTCAAAGCCAGACTGGAATATTAAATTAATCTCCGTGGTCTAAAACACAGGCCAAGCAGAAAACAATGCCCTATTTCCAACAACTCTCCTGTCACCGCAAGATATGACTGTAGGATTTTCCTGTCCTCTGGTCTCATCTTTTCCATTGCATGCTCCTCCCCTCATTTGTTTATTTCTCTCTCTCTTACCATTTCTGGCTTTCATAAGTAACAAAAAAAAAAAAAAAACAAATTTCTTTCTCTTCCTCCTCTTTAATATGTAATTTTCTAAAAAATCCATTGTCTTTTGGCTCCAGGTTTACTATCTGCCACAAAACAGAGGTGGTGAAAAACACACTGAATCCAGTGTGGCAGCCTTTCGCAATCCCAGTACGAGCACTCTGCAACGGAGACTATGACAGGTACAATGCAATGTCCTTCTTTTGCACAATTTTTCTGCTCCATATCACCGCTGTTTGCCCATTCACTGCTGAACTTGGGGTTATTTGCTCCTTTACTACTGAATTAATGATGCATAGTAAGACACACACCATGAATTGTCCGTCACGTTGGCTCCAAAGACTTCTGCTGTTACTGATTTCTGTTGGCTCAATAATTCGACTGCTGCCATGGCTCTAATTAGTGTTTCTCTGACTGATAAAGTGCATTCTAAGTACTGCAGTTATTCACCCTGAACATATATAAAAATAATTTAACCAGAACAAATCAATACCAATTCAGCTTGGAGCAGTGTTAAGCTTCCCATTATTTGCTCTGCCACATTATCTCAGAGCAACCATGTGCTTCGTACATCCTTTTGTATTGATTTGAGCTAAAATACCACCAAGACACAGGTTAGCCTTTCTAATCCCATTGCCCTCTGTTCTCTTGTAGTTCCGTTATTAACCACGTTCTTCTCAGAGACAATTTAGTGCTGAAAAAATGTACTGTTGTAACAATTATATATGAAAGTATGGCATAAGTGAAAACTTTGGACATATGCTAACTTAAAAAGAATTGGCAGGTGAGGCTAAACATTAGCTTTTTTGTGTGTGAATTCTTTCCTCATTTGTCCCAGCTTAACAGCCATGTCGGCTTTTCCTGTCAAGTTCAACATGTTCCAGATGGCAAAGCTGTGTTCATTGAACTGTGTCAAAAGCACATGTGGAGTACGTACGGTTCAGCAGGATCTACTGGCAGGAATGCAGTGTTATATCTCTGAAAGTCTTTTCATAAATAAAGGATTGTGAAATCAAGAATCAATGGGAATGTATTGTACTCCTGACAAGCCATTCATTTTTAAATACACTAGGTTCATTTCCTTGGATCGCACATTTTGCACCACCAAATTTCTACAATAGCTCTAGGCAAACATAATAAACACTGAACCTAAAGTGGGACATTCACATTTTTCTAATTTCATGCAAACACATTTACCAGTGATGGCTTTGGAAAGGCAATGCAAAGCAAACTTTTATTGCACATTCACATACAGCAACTCAATGTGTTGATGTTAAGAAACATTTTATTTGATGTTACAAAAAAGTATGCCTTTTTATTTCAAGGGTTTTGCTTAAAGGGGCACATTTGTAATCCTAATCAGTTTTTTAAATTATGTACAAACCCACATAAAAAAAACACATGTATTGTTACTTATTCAGCAAAAACTAAGCTATAATCAGAAGGGTGTCAATAGCTAAGTAGATTCCTGCTGCTTCCAATTAAGAAGGTAGGGAGCAGTCAAGTGCTGCCAATCAAATCTAATTAATAAATTGACATAGAAAAAGTATTAGCACCTCTGTTAAAGCAGACTTTTGGTCAGTTTCCTCATTTGGAACACTCAGGTGCGTGAAAGTACAATACCAAGAAGAAAAAACATCAGCAATGATCTTTGAGAAGCAATTGTTATAACCCTCACCATCAATCTCGTAAAGGTCATCGGGTCATTTTCTGAACAATGTGGAGTCCATTATTCCATAGTGACAAAGTTCAAGGGTGGAAAACATTCAAGAGAGATGCCAATGTTCTCAGGAGTGGACATCCCTGCAATTCACCCCAAGGTCAGACAGTACAATGCCAGGAAAAATTAAAAAGAAAAAAAAAAGAGAAGAAGCCATGAGTTACTTCTCAGACTCTACGGGCCACAGTTAGCCTATTAAATGTTAAAGTTCATGGCAAGAATTAGAAAAGTACTGAACAAGTATGACTTGTTTGAAAGGCCTGCTAGAAGATAGCCTCTCCTCACCAAAAAGAACACAGCAGCACAGCGTAGGGTTTAAAAGCCTGCATCCAAACAAACTATTGTACAAGACCTCTGGAACAATGTTGCACTAGACAGCACTGCATTTTGCACAAACCAAACACGGCATCAGCATAAATCCGCATTTTTACTTTATAGAAATATGAAGAATAGAAAATAAGGGGCTATTGTCCAGAGTCCAATGTGAGACATCTGCCAGACAGATAAAGATTGGTATGAATGACCTTGTGCAAGAGGACAATGTTCGAAAACATACCAGCAAATCTACAACAGAACAATACTGCAACGGTCCAGGCAAAGTCCAGACCTCAACCTGAGTGAAAGGCAATGCATACAAACATACCTCAATAAACTGATGCAACATTGTTACTGTAGTAAGAGTGGGTCCACATTCCTCCAGAACCATGTCAGATACTAACAATGTCATATGGAAAACTACTTCTTCAAATAATCACTGCAAAAGATAATTTCCTAATGGGCTCTATTAGGGCTGGGCGATATATCGATATGAAAAATATATCGATATATTTTCAAATTAGATATGGAATTGGACCATATCGCCCATATCGAGATATGGAGTTCAATGTGTGTTTGTTTTGTCTTTGTATATAAATGCTAACCTTACTAGGGTTTGTTACATTTAATTCTGTGTAATGTTCCTTACTTGCATGTGCGAGTATTATTACATACAGTATTTTACAGTATTTCTGTTTACATTTTATCATTCTTTGAACAGCTGAGCATTATTTCATCCGGTCTGTTTAAATTAAACTACTTGTAATGTCATATTTGGCTCTGACTGGAACAAAATATTTGCTCTCACTTTGCAATAAAAATATCAAGATATATATCGTATATCGATATTCAGCCTAATTATATCGAGATATGACTTTTGGTCCATATCGCCCAGCCCTAGGCTCTATGCACAGCTCCACTACTCCCTGAACTTAAGGTAGCTCCTTTGTTACCTGTCTTACATTACTGGACAAACTGATTAACCCAGGTGTGTCTGATCTCATTAACTGGCCAGACACACCTGGATTAATCAGTTGGTCCAGTAATGAAAGACAGGAAACAAAGGAGCTACCTTAAGTTCAGGAAGTAATGGAGTCGTGCACAGAGCCCATTTCAAGACCTGGAAAGGACCAGGGGCCTCATGCATACAGTGTATGAATGCACAGCTTTCACACTAAAAGCTGGCGTAGGGACAAATTGTGAAAAGTGTGCTGCACAAAAGAATTTAGATGTATAAAACTGTACGCATGCATGTGGCTGCACATATTTCCTTCATACAGCACTGTACATCCCAATTTGCATGAAATAGAGTGCAGCTGCCAGTGTCGCGTGGACCACCCTGTCCCCACCCATAAATAAATATGCAAAACAGTTTAAAAACAATGCAGGCTTCCACTCTTTTCTCCAAATTACCATGGCTAAGGCATTGGGAAAGACTAAGAAAAAGAATGCCATTAGCCCCATTTCCACCAGCTGGATCGGTCCACGTTTTTTTGCATCTCCACAGATAAAAGCTGGGTTGGGTACTCTCATATCCGACCCGACCCGGCCTACTTTTTTGGTACCCTTCAGTAGGGTCCGGACCAAAGAGGTGCAGCTTAATACACAGCAATCCGTTGATTTGTTGAAAAATCTGTCACTTCTTACATGACCCGGCGTAAAAACAAAGCAAGGGTGACTCTTTTGTTTCTGTCACATGTGGTGTGGCGCTTTGGTTAAAAGGTGGCGCGCGATCATGTAGCAGCACTGTCCAGTTAATACTCCGCCTCCAGGGTAAGGGGACAGTTTGCTGTGGGGACGAAACGTGAAATCAACACATCCGTAACAAAACCCACCCGATCCGGCCTGGCCAGACTCGACCCAACCCAGACCCACGGGTAGAAACGGGGCTATTGAATGTGAAATAGAGGTGTTGGTCCAAGTTTTAGGCAAGAACAAACATTTTATTTGGAAGTCTCTCCTTTGGAATAAGTAATCAAATGAAAACAAATGAGAGGCAGAAGGGGGCATTGGTCACCTTTAGGATAATTACCGGAATGGATTAGAATCAAGACAATGAAATGACATAAACAGTTCAGAATGTTGGATTTAAAAAAAAAAAAAAATTACCGAGAAGCCAGCCATCGCATACGGCCCCTGCTCAAAGTTTGTTCCCGGCGCTATTCTTCAGTATCATGAGTTGAACCAGGCCAATGTGCCACTACATTTGTGAGACACATTTGCGCATAACAAATTATCATTCCCAAAAGGTGCCCTCTGAACACACACTCCCTCTGTTGGCCGTGTCCTCCAGCAGTGCCAAAGCTACCATTGTTCCACAATTACTGCAGCTAGTTATGTGCATGTGATTGTCTACACACCTTGTTCACCTTATAACAATAATCCAACCTGACCTGTTTGAAGTGAAGGGCGGCTCATCTGACGACGTTTTCCTTTCAGTGAGAACAAAAGTGTCCGCTAATATGCATTTTCTGTGCCTCAGCACACAGATCAATGCACATTTACAGTACATCGATATGTGACTAAATCTAGGGACATTTACTGTTTACTGTACATTTGATGGTGTTTCCCCATTATTTTTTTTTTTTTTTGTGTGTGTGTGTATTATCTTATTGTACAAGGATAAATGTGGTTCTGTTTCATTGTTTCAGTTTAAACAATAGAATATCAAAACCATGAAAAAAAGTTGGGTTAGAAGCTCCTTGGGTTAAATAACACTGAACAGAGTCAGATTTCAAGGTACTTAGCTGAGTTTTGGTGCTTTGTCGTTTGGTATTGTCCACTAAAAAAGTTGCTGGGACTGCCACACATTTTCACAGCAGGTAAAAAGTATGCGTATATATTCATAAGGTTTCATGCCACGTTCACTTTTACACATCCCAAGTTGTGCTTAAAATGATGCACCGCACATTTTCTGTGCTTACACTTGCTTTGTACATGAGGCCCCAGATAATTTTATGTTCTTACTCCTGCTTTATAAAACATTTAAGTATTTATTTAACTTTTCACATTGCTGTACGTACACACTTTTTTCTTCAAAGACAAAAATACTAACAATTAAACAGCAAGTTTGTTTTTTTTTTTTATCTTTTCATTTTTCTTTCACTTCTCTCTCTCCTATTAGCCCTCCTCGCGGCCAATGGCCCCGTTATTCATCCCCTCCTTTTTTGTCTGGCGTTCCCCCCTCCTTGTCATCCTCCCTCCCTCTTCTTTTCACCCACCCTTTTTTCTTTATTTTTTTTTTTTGAGGTTGGGGGGGGGGGTGGGGAAGGGGAGTTTTTTTTTTTTCCCCCTACATTAAGAACTCTTTGCTTTTTATTTTTTAAAGGTTCTAAATAAAGTTTGATTTGATTTGGTGAATGATTTGACCTACTGTGCATCCACATACAGTACATGCACCTACCATATTTACCGGAGGTGGGTAAGCCATAAATTATAATTTCATTTTATTTAAGTAAGTTCTTGTTTATCATTGCATCTTACATAATAAACATGTTTTCAACTGAAAGTGGATCCAGTGGAATTAGAATATTAAGAGGAGCCTTATATTTCTAAAGTTCCCCCTAGCAAAGCAAATCTGGTCAACACAACAATGCAGCCAGATCAGAAGAGGTAGAAGAAGAAAAACTAATAAAAACATGTTTGTGTCTGGAAGAATCTTGGCTATTGTTGGCCACTGTTCACTCATAACTGTACTTGACAATTAAGTCATTGCTATGCCCATCTTTACCACTGGATGTCAGTTACTCCTACACACTGTACCTTTTAAAAAGAGCTACTGTACGCAAAAATACATCTATAAATATATAAATTAATATGTTTTACTATGTGAATAATGTGAACAAACAGTTAAGGCCCCTCCCTCCCGCCCCCCCTTGTCCCTTTCTCCCTTTTTTTTTCCCCCCCCCCCCCCCCCCCCCCCCCCTTTTCCCTTTTTTCCCCCCCCCCTCCCCCCCCCCCCGATTTTTTGTTTTTCTTTTTCCTGGTAAATAATATAATGACAAAAAATCTATAGTTTTGAATGGTGTAGTGTATCTTTTTTTTTTTTTTTTTCCAGTATCTCCCTGAAAACTCACAATTGCATTTCTCTCAATATTCCTTATAAATAATGGGTTGTCCTTCTAGTTGGCTCCTAATTAATGCAGGCATATTGAGTCAGAGGGGTTAAGAATTTACTTTCCTCACAACTTATCTCCATATTTATAATTTATGAGGTTAAAAAAAAAAACACACACACACAAATCACCAAAGGCCCATGAGAATAGATGAAAGGATATTGTGACAAGCATATAATGAAGAAGAATATTTCATGTAATAGTGAATCTTTTCTTCTACCTCATGTTTTTTTCTGATCACTCTCAACAGCGTCCATCCTGATTTGTTTGTATGCAGTCAAACTAATTATAGAAGCTGCTAAAAACCTGGCATGTACAGAGAAAGCTGAAATAAATCCCAAGCAGACAGATAGGGACATCACCACTGATGGGTTTTCTGCAAGAAGTAAATTTAAAAGTTGTGTAATATTGGATGAAACCTGTCAGCCAGCCAATCAAACAGGAGTCCGGGGAGAGTTCTCTACCTTGTCAGAGCCAATCATATACAAAGGAGCGACCATGGCATAAAAGGCGTCTTCTGAAATGCTCCTACGCTGAAAAAAAAACCAACAAAAAAACATGCACACAGACACACACATGCCCACGCTGAGTGTAATGAAAAGTGACAAGGCACAACCTGAAACAGCCTAAGATTCTGAAAGTCTTGAAATATCACCAAGACAGCAGTATAAACATCTTATACATTTGTGTGGGTGAGAAATAAACTTTGTGCCAAGGCTTGCTTGTTTTTGGAGTGCATATTTAAGCAAGAAGTGAGTAGGGAGGTCTGTGTGTCGTTTAAATTATATAGTTTCTAAGTTCTATTAATAAATACTTTCAGCCTCTAGTATGTTACCATCCTACGTGTATTTATGCATCAAACATGGGTCTTTCAGCTGTCAGTCATTTCGCTATATAATTGCTGTTTAAATCTATCAAGTAAAGGAAAGCTTATAAAACACACACACACACATACAAATATATATATATATATATATACAGCAATGTGAAAATGTTTTTGCCACCTTCCTAATTTCTTACTTTTTTACATGTTAGTCACACTTAAATGTTTCAGATCATCAAACAAATTTAAATGTGAGACAAAGATAACACAAGTAAACACAAAATGCAGTTTTTAAATGAAGATTTTTATTTTTAGGGGGGGGGGGGGGATCCAAACTTAAATGGCCCTGTGTGAAAAAGTGATTGCCCCCTAAACCTAATAACTGGTTGGGCCACCCGTAGCAGCAACAGCTGCAATCAAGCGTTTGTGATAACTGGCAGTGAGTCTTCTATAGCGCTGTGGAGGAATTTTGTTCCACTCATCTTTGCAGAATTGTTGTAATTCAGCCACATTGGAGGGTTTTCCAGTATGAACCACCTTTTTAAGGTCATGCCACAGCATCTCTATTGGATTCAGGTCAGGACTTTGACTAGGCCACTCCAAAGTCTTCATTTTGTTTTTCTTGAGCCATTCAGAGGTGGACTTGCTGGTCTGTTTTGGATCATTGTCCTGCTGCAGAACCCAAGTGTGCTTCACCTTGAGGTCATGAACAGATGGCCAGACATTCTCCATCAGGATTTTTTGGTAGACAGCAGAATTCATAGTTCCATTTACCACAGCAAGTCTTCCAGGTCCTGAAGCAGCAAAACAGCCCCAGACCATCACACTAAAACCACCATATTTTACTTTTGGTATGATGTTCCTTTTCTGAAATGCCATGTTACTTTTGTCTCTTCAGTCCACAGAGTATTTTCCCAGAAGTCTTGGGGATCATCAAGATGCTTTCAGGCTAAACTGAGACGAGCCTTTATGTTCCTTTTGCTCAGCAGTGGTTTTGGTCTTGGAACTCTGCCATGCAGACCATTTTTGCCCAGTCTCTTTCTGATGGTGGAGTCATGAACACTGACCTTAACTGAGGCAAGTGAGGCCTGCAGTTCTTGGATGTTGTTCTGGGGTCTTTTGTGACCTCTTGGATGAGTCGTTGCTGTGCTCTTGGGGTAATTTTGGTCAGCCTGCCACTCCTGGGAAGGTTCACCACTGTTCCAAGTTTTCACCATTTGTGGATGATGACTCTCACTGTGGTTCGCTGGAGTCCCAAAGCTTTAGAAATGGCTTTGGAACCTTTTCCAGACTGACAGATTTCAATTTCTCTGTTTCTCATTTTTTCCCTGAATTTTTTTTGGATCGCAACATGATGTCTAGCTTTTGAGGATCTTTTTGGTCTACTAAACTTTGTCAGGCAGGTCTTATTTAAGTGATTTCTTGATTGAGAACAGGTGTGGCAGTAATCAGTCCTGGGTGTGGCTAGAGAAATTGAACTCTGCTTTCCAAAGATGTGATAAACCACAGTTAATTTATGTTTTAACAGGGGGGGCAGTCACTTTTTCACACAGGACCATGAAGGTTTGGATCCCCCCCCCCCCCCCCCCCCCCCCACTAATAAAAATTCATTCATTCAAAAAATGCATTTTCTGTTTACTTGTGTTATCATTGACTCACATTAAAATTTGTTTAATGATCTGAAACATTGAAGTGTGACAAAAATGCAAAAAAGAAAGAAATTAGGAAGGGGGCAAATGCTTTTTCACACAGCTGTATATACACACACACACACACATTTTTTAAAGAAAAAAGGTTAATCATTTCAATTTTTAAAGATCATTCTCTTAATTACTGTAAAAGATGTATTCAGCTCCGACTACTTTAATCAGAAATAGACTAACTTGCTTAATACAGCATTATAACAACATAACAAATATCAAATGGACTATATAATCTGCAATCAATCTTTCCACCCTCCATAGTGCAGACTGTGCCTTCTTTTCAGACCTAAAGTGACATGCTCACCATCATCACGAGTCTCTTGACACAAGAAAAGATTTTACATCAGCTATAGCTTGTTTCCATGGAGATTAATAGAAATGTCTGACCCCCTTAGCCATCTTATTTTTCACAGGAAATATTCACTGATTTGATCATTTCAACTCATTCAACATAGTTTAAATAATATAAAATTTATTCCTGATATGCACTTTTATATGTTTGAGCTGAGAAATTTGTGAGGTGGACAGTATGTATATTTCTCAAAAAGTTTCACATAATTAAAATTGCAAAAAAATATCTAAAAATGTTAATCTATAAATAAAATATTACATTGAGGTCCTTACCAAACTATGTCGTGTATACTGGTGCTCTACAGAAAGGGACAGTAAAGTGTGATAAAGTCGAGTTTAAGTATGAGAACCCCTGGTTTCAGTGCTTACTGTATATCAAAAGGCAGCAATCATCTTTTAAATGTAGTTTTTTTTTTTATTTCTAATTAATCGTGTGGCAACCTGATAGTCCCAGTCTTGTCTGAATCACCCCCTTGTTATTTTTTTTCATGTAATTTTGCATTTGCAATCTGATAGCTCAGACCTATAAGGAAAATAAGAAACATACTGTAGTGTATCTGTGCTATTTTCAACACTGCTCAAAAATCAACTGCTGCAGTCACACTAACGGACAGACACACAAACAGTGAGTTTGGTTCATCTGACATTTCATCAGCTGTTCAGTGGAATCCAGCAGTCAACAGGCTTTTCCTGTGTTGTTCAAACTTTTCTTCTATCATAATTTGCTGTTGCACAAAGAAATGTCATCCGAATAAATGGATGAGAGAAAAGTGTTTAAAAGCATATGAGCCGTAGCAGAACCTCCTGCTCCCTGTGGGTGCATGTATCGATATTTTAACTGCTCCCATCCATTTTATTTAACGCAACAGTGTGTGTTTGTTTGTGTGTAATGGCTTTTGTGGTAAAACAACACATTTGAGTAATCAGTAGCCTTATGAGGACCTACAGAGGTTTGAGTGGTGTTGCGGCTTCTCTTCTGACAAACAGCTGTGACTGCAGATTTGGTGTCCGTAGGTGAAATAAACATCACGCTGTTACTGTAGTGCAGTTAAACCCTCATGAGTGTAACACTGTCATCCACTGGCAACATGTTTCACACAGCCACTGCAGTCTTGGCTCATTAATATGAATTGATATGATGATACAACATGTTTTGAAAGATAACCTGTCTTTATAATGACAGTTTTATTATACTTACACTCTGCTGTACAGTATGTGCTGTCCAACTATGCACGGAAAACAAATATTGCACATGCACTATAACTCTTTCTGACACCTCCAAAGGCATGTCTGTGTGAAGAAGAGTGAGGAACATTAACAGAAAAGGGATGGATGACTGCATGCCCCCGCTTTAACAGATTGACGAGGTTATCAATATTACATGTCTCATGTTTGAAAAGGTTTGAATTCATGGCTCACCAGCCCTAGTCCTCAAAGGCTACTATCCTGCAGGCTTTAGATTTTTCCTGGTTGCAACACACCTGGCTCAGATCAATAGATTAACATGCTTGTGCAGAGCTGGATATACTGTTGGATTCTATTTATTTGAATCAGTTGTGTTGCTGAAGGGAAACATCTAAAACCTGCAGCACAGTAGGCCCTGAGGACCAGGGATGGTGTGCCCTGGGTTAATTTGTGCCTTGGCAGCTGTAGTATTTCCTCCATCTCTTCAGCCTTTTCCGTCCTGTCCTCATACCTCCTCAAGATGAAGACACTCCTTGAATGCAGCGTCTTGGCTTGGCTTGTACTAAACTGTCACTATTCATTACTTGTATTATGCTCAGAGAGGTTAAAAGATGGATGCATTCACCCAGGGTCAGACATGAATTGAATGTTGGAAGTACCACTGATGACCAACATATGCTGGCTTCACATCTCTGGCTCGGTCCAAAATCACACACTCAACTAAACTGATTACTCGGGGAGTTGTAGAGGACCATAGACATATAGCAAATTCATTATTGTAATGAAGTACTGTAACAGTTTCAGATTCTTTTAGGCTTTTTTCTGTGAACAGAGTGACTGCCCAATGCACAATGCAACTTGTCACCACTTTTCTGATATAGAGTGCCTTTAGATTTCTTTCCTGACGTAAATACGAAATGCCATGAGCAATTTTTTGTGC
Organism: Atherinomorus stipes; assembly: GCA_023101725.1. Taxonomy (NCBI): domain Eukaryota; kingdom Metazoa; phylum Chordata; class Actinopteri; order Atheriniformes; family Atherinidae; genus Atherinomorus; species Atherinomorus stipes. Next base: position 2,209,611 of record JALJCO010013346.1, on the reverse strand, counting down.
TGTTCTACACATTAATCCTATTATATTTAACACAAAATGTTTGTGCCACAGTTTATGTACGTCTCATGTGTGTAGTTAAAAAATAAAGTAATAAATCTTTCATTTTTATGCTTCATTCTGTTATGAAATTATATGATTATATTATTATATATCCTGTTTGCTCGCGCTTGACTGTTACTTACTGTTGTTTACTGTTGCTGAATGGCAACTTCAGGCTGCTCTCTTCATGTGAATGCTGCTGACAAAATAAATGTCCAGCAAACTATAAGAGCCTCCATCATGATTGGGAAGCCCTTCACTTCGTAATATTTTATTTTATTATTATATTATTAATTATATTATTATATTGTATTCTTTATATAATTATTGCTATTATTATTAAAAATGAGAATATCAATTGGGAAGCCCTTCACTCGAATTTTATTTTATTATTATATTATTAATTATATTATTATATTGTATTCTTTATATAATTATTCTATTATTATTAAAATGAGAATATCAATTTAGACTTTAAATTACAAAAAGATAGTAAAACTGAATAGATAGAAAAACTTAAATTTATTAAAATTATACTATGAAAATTGTATTCCTTGCAGTTTTTGGACTGGAGTACTTGATTGTCAGCCTTTTTCCCTCAGTGTGTTTGCTAGCTCTGCACCACATGAAATGGGCCCCAAAATAGTTCATCACAAAAAAGTTACACATGGTTTGCAGATGCAGAATCCTTTCATAAGATGTGTTTCCCCGTGTTGGCGTTGTGAGGAGTTCATGCATGTAATTCCAGCTATTTTTCATCCAGATTGGCACATACTTTATTTCCTCATATTCTAAAGCCACAATTGTATTATGTGTTAAATGTGAGAACCATTTTACACTGTAGTGGCTCACAGTGGTCAACACTTGGAATGAAAGACATACAGTTTTAGATAATCTACAAAAAAAAAAAAAAAACCCTCAAAATTTCAGGTCAGAAAGTGGCCAAAAAATAAAGATATAAACAAATGTGATTTTCTTCCAGCCAAATGACTGTTTCATCCTAAAACAATTGCATGTAGGAGGTTTGTTTTGAGTAATAGTTGTTTTCACAAACAAGTCAAAGCTGCATCTTTTTCAGTGTATTCTGCTTCCTCTGATGGCTGATAATGTTGTCTGTCTACCACCTGGAGATAACTTTTCAGCACAACTAATGGATGAAACTAACCCTTTTACACCCCATCAGTGCACACAGTGAAAAGGCATGACAGTGGGTCTCCAATTACAAAATGAAATCCTTTTGTTAGTGCTCATCTGTCTTCAGAAATCAACATGTTTTGGCTCAGATGCAGCCTCTTCCTCTATCTTTGGATAAAAATGCAATTAAAAGCTTCACTGCCTCTTAAGAAAAGTGAGAAAAGGGAAGCAGTGTGGGAGGTGCAGCCATGAAGGCTAAGGGTCTGTGTCATTCAGGTCAGACAGCGCCAAGTATTGGCCTGTCGATAACCTCACAGCAGCTTAAACCAATGCCAGGTGTGAAGTGTAGCCTTGGACAAACCATATGAAAAGATTGCTGGGAGGCCACTTTTCAAACAAGGCTGTTCAGCACCAGAGGAGGTTTTATAAACACTAGTTTAAAATTATTTTTTTTTTAAGTAATATGACTTCAGCTGTTTTCTTCTTCTTCTGAAATTACATTGGTAATTAGCATTAAAAAAAGCTAAACTGCACTTTTGTTTGAAAAGAAAACCTTGCAGAGAAGAGTAGACCTTAACGAAGTCACTAGTATTTAGTTTGTAAAACAGAGAAACTCTAATGTGAATAACTTGACCTAATTGTGGCCAATGCAATTTAATGGAAAGCAGATAATCCTTCAAAGTGTGGTTGGATGACTTGAATTCAGTACAGAAGTTAGCACATTCCTTGTTTAGACAGATCAGCCACATGCAAACATTTCTCTTTGCTTGGGTCAGTGTTTTTATTGCAGCCCGAGCATAGGCCAGGTTTAGTAAAACCTTAAAGGTAGTGTAGACGATGTTTCTTTGCTTAGTATTTGCAATATTTGATGAAATGGGGCTCACTGCCCCTTAAGGTATGTTCATTAAAAGCTTTAAATACATAAATATTATCATGGAGCTGTGAAAGTAAGGGGACGTAAAAAACATCTGCCAATCATTTCTGCTCTCATCATGTTTTATTTGTCTATTGCCTGTCAATCACTCTTTACTACTGTAGTAAGAGTGATTGAAGGGGAATAGTCAATAGGCGAGAGTGCACCGCTTCCGGCACGTACAGTAGTACTACATGCCGAAGACGGTGCACTCTTGTCTGATACAATCATTCTGCAAGCAGTTAGCAACGTTCAGAAATTAGCTGCGTTTACATGGCTCAATTTTGATCCGATCAAATGCCAATCAGAATAAAAATGCATCATGTAAACATGTCAGTTGATCCAATCGGCGCCAATCAGAAAGAATTTTCAATCCAATCGAGAGGGGTGGTTTACACCTTTTTTCGATCCGATCAGCAGACAAAATTGAGCATGTAAATACTCAACGCTACAGTATACTTCTCTGACTGCGTAATGCGTTATCCAACTGCATAATGACGGAGACCCCTCCAGCCTTCATAGTTCTCTGTCATGGAGCCGCATACGCAGAGCAATTTCCCACCCGATAATTAGGGGTCGCTACGCAAGACTGACCCACTCATATGATGCCAATGGGTGGTAACCTCGGTGGTTATTTTGCTTCTGATTATAGTGAGCAAGGCCCCAAATTTTTTTTTTTTTTTTCTCCCCTGTGCTGCTGTGAGAGAAAGGCTTTGGCTTTTGCTAGTAGTCTGATATAATAGAGAAGCTGGACTTCACTACAGAGCTGATTTGCCGATCCAATTGTAAATTCACTGTCTTCAGCCAAATGTTCTTCGTTTGGACTCATTTCTGCATCTTCGTAGGCTGCTAGTGTTTACGTAGTGGCAGACCAATCACAGCCCTTGCCGTCTCCGTTCTCCCTTGATGGAGTGACGGACACTTAAAAAATATTTTGTGCAGCCGGAGACGACGAAGAGGCTCTCCGACAGGCTCTCCATCGACGTAGAGGGCTCTCCGTAACCTACGTAGAGCACTTTACAGACGACTATAAATTAGGCTTCATTCTGATCATTTCTGTGGAATTTTTGTCTTTGTGCATGCTTGAACCACGTGGGGGTTGTGTGACGGAAGCAAAACAGAACAGGACTGTCCTGGGCAGGTGCAGAGCAAGTGTCACATTGCAGAGGGGGTGGGGACTTGTAGTGGGCCCTTATAGGCTATTGGCCATTTCATTAAACAGTTCACATATCTGATTTGGATCAGCGCTGTAGGTCTATTTGGCCGTTACCAAAAAAAGGGACTGAATGAACAGCTTTAGCTTGAAAAAAATTCTCACACTTTGATCCATAAAATAAGAGACTCAATTTCTCACTTGCCAGCAGATATTTCGCAAAACAAAGTAAATGGACATCAGACACTGCACTGTGACAGCCTGTAATGACACAGCTGATCAATTAATCGCTTAAAAATGGCAAACAGAGACAGAAAGACAAAATGGAGAGAGTGTGGATTAGATGAGTTCTGCAGCACAATTTGCGCAATTTCAGCACCTCAGACAGCGCCACGGACTTGGGTGTGTGCCAAGGGGCAAACTCCGCCTCAGAACAGTGAAGCTCGCTTCCTTGTTGTAAATAGTGTAATCCTCCCTTCATCCGCTAGGGGCTGGCTCCAAGAGCGAGCAAATCCCCATAGACTCCCATGTTAAAAACGCCAACTTCACAGCAGAAATAAACAGGTTTACAGCCTGGTTCAAAAAATCATTTTAGGTTTATTAGGTCAAGTTTACCTTCATGTCAACTGTGAGGGGGGTGAATTTTTTTATAACTCATTCGTTTAGATGTAATTTATTCTTCAAATTACACATAATTAAGGGCGTGTCCCCATTATTGACATGCGGCAGACCGGAAGCTCCGCCTGCCGACCGGAGGCTCCTAGTTAGCTCCTTCTTTGCTCTTAAGAAGGTCTCAGTTTGTTACAGAGTCGCACAACGGCGGTGTTTAGTGAGCGAATTGCAAGTCTAAGCATGTCTTACCTTAACCATGCCGCTTAGGGGGCTTATCTTTGTTAGCTCCTCTTAGTTTCGTGTTAGCTCAGTTAGCGTTTAGCCCACAGTACGTCAGCTGTCAATCATTTGCCCCGCGGCCGCGCTGTGCCCATTTTAGTATTTTCCTGGAGTGACGACGTACGTGACACGGCAAGATGGCGACGGTAAGACACGCCCACCTGGCTTCACATTTCTCTATTCAGAAGAGACCGGAAGCTACGTCCAGTAATTATATACAGTCTATGGTGTGTGCCACACAGAGGCAGCTGCACACCTGGCTGACTACTAATAAGTGACCCCTTGCCCAGCAAACATTGTGGAGCACTAGCTGTGATGAAACAGCGTTCCCTGCACCTGGACAAACTGAACGACCGTCTTCAGAGTGACTCTTATGGAATAATGAAGCTGCTGCCTGTCAGAAACGTTTTACCAGCTGGACACATTGCGTGCGCTGAGCAGGCATTACTGTAGTCAGTTCCCGTCCATTATTGAATCGTTGCATTCATTTCCTAGCATGAACTGTTTATTGCGTATTCTGGTAACACCGCCTGTTTCGGGTTGCTCCGTGGAGCCTGTTCCAGTTGTAAACAGAAACATTAAATCCACCAGCAGAGCCACGATGCCCCCAGAGAGACTGAATAACATCTCGCAGCTCATCTTTAAAAAAGAGCTCGCGTAGAAACTGGACTCTGATGAAATAATAAATGCCTTTAAGGCCACGCTACCATCTTGTCCTTTAAACTGAGAGCGGCGGTGCGCACAGCTGCGCACTATTGTGTCCTTTACTCTGCTGCTGAGCCCGATGTGTTTAGATGGATGTATCAGTTGATCATATGTAAGGTGGATATTTTATGGCTCTATGAGAGTGTATGAGTACACACAGAAGTATTATATTTCACAATGTTCATCTTATTGGGCAGCACTGCCGGTTAGGTTTTTGTTTGCGCTGCTGAGAGTTTGCATGTGCTGTCTTCGCTGTTTGCAGGCGATCTAAGATTGCTCAAAAATCAGTAACAGGCGCAAACAGCAGTATTTAAATGAGGATTTAGCTGCGCTACTGCTTTGCTGTGGAAAGTTAGAGAGCACGTGGTAAACACAAAATTAAATTTGACCCGATGGAGACAGAGATGTTAGTGGATGAGGTAAATACAATATAGAATATAAAATAAGTAATAATTATGAAATAGAAACAACAGTTACAGCAGGAATCCCCACAGAGCCTGAGGAGAGGTTTACAGGACGTGGATAAGGAGCTGCTGTTGGAGCTGTTGGCGCCCCCTTTGCCCTGGATTCATAGCGGATCCGTTCATGATCATGTGCTTCAGCCGTGTGTCCGGTACAGACCCATCATATGGTTGTGTTGTTAATCCCCACTGAAAGAGTTAATGATTATTGAGCATTTCAATGGTCAAAAGATTAAAAATTAAAAAAGAAACCCCTCTTCTTATCAACTACAAGCCATTGCACATGTCAAAAGCTTTATGAACATTTTTCCATCAAGTAAATAAAACTGATCAGACTACTTTTCCCCCTGTCCATGTAAACACGTCAGCTGGAAGCTCTGATCGGAAAGATTTCAATTGGATAGATGAATTATTGTCCATGTAAACGTAGCTAATGACGGTTTTACTTGCATTTGTGGACAGGATGGGAGAATCTGTACTTGCTGTCAGCTACATGTCAGTGTCGGGACTTGGTTCGTACGCATTATCTTAAAGGTGTGGCTGGGAAGGGAGGTGTGAATCTAGCAAGCAGGTCTTGTGCATGTGCTTTATTCAAAAACTCGCCAAAAGTCTAAATTGCCACAAATATCTTCTACACAGTACCGCCTTTACTGTAAGACTAAATGTAAATCTACTTTTTATATCAAAGCTGATGCAAGGACATTATCTAATGCTACAGTAGTTTTTAAAAAGAGCATCACTTTCTCATGGTGATCTACAGTATGCAAAGCTTTAAGCCTTCTTGCAGATAGACTTATTTGGACAAATTTATTGACTCCCCCTCCTTCCTGGTTGTGTGTCGTGTAATTGCATACATACATAAATCCACCTCATCTGAGCCAGAGATGCCCCTGCTTGTTATAACCAGAATCAGAGAATAACAAATAGAAATACAAGATCTAAATCTCAGCCAGAGGCTCCTGGTCGGCCATATTTTAGATCAGACCTGCTGGAAACTTTCTATATCTTTCAGATGCACTACCAATAAGGGAACAAAAAGGGGGGTACATTTACAATCAATTTTGTCTGCCAGTGTCAGAGTACCACAGTGATTATTCGGTGTCTCCTTGTAGAAACTGTCTAATTGTTGATATGTAGCTGACTACACTTTGGTAAACAAGAGGAACACAGATGAGAGTGAATGGACTGCAGTTCAAGGAGAGAGAGAGAAATAAATTAAAGAAGAGAAATTCTGCACAAGTACATTTGCAGTCATACAAAAGAAAGACAGAATCCAATATGTCAAAGGTCCAGTTTCAGATAAGTGAGTCATGATACTGAAGTCTTGTTGGCCCTGAAAAGAATTGCTGTAAATTTTGCTACATAACAAATGCGTCAGACTATTTTTCGGATCTTTCTATCTATAAATCCATCCTTCACCATTCTCTATCACTGTATGTCTTCCATTAGTGTAGGTAGTACCAAATGTTCTAGGCCAGGGTTTCTCAATCCTGGTCCTCAGGGACCCCTGCCCTGCATGTATTCCAAGTTTCCACCCACCACACCTGATTCAGATCAACTCAACTGCTCATCAACTTCTTTGCAAGCTGCTAACGAGCCTTTCATCTGAGTCAGGTGTGTTAAAGTAGGAGCATCTTGAAAACCAGCAGGGCAGGGGTCTTTGAGGAACAGGATTGGGAAACACTAGGCTAATAAGTCATAAAAAAAACAACCATAGAAGAAGCAAATCTTCCTTGTTCACATGCTGGTTACAGAATGATCTATTTTCATCCATAGCAAAAGATCATTGCCAAAGCTTGGAGGTTAAGAGTTGTTTTGTCATCCTTTTCTTACACAGTTATACAGTATGGTCCTCTTCAACTGAACATGAGTCATGATCATTAAAAATGCCTTAGAATAGTAACAGAATCATATGTTGCAGATCTGCCTTGGAGTGCAAATTGTTCTGCACTCAAGACTCTGAGAACTCAAGTTATTTTCCAGCGTTATACTGTAAGTAAAGAGAGAAATTTGAAATATGTCTAGGTGCCTTGAGCTGGTGCGCTGACAGTTTCTAGATCCTTTCTTTGAGAAACATGGAGCGAAGTAACGCAGTAATACTTGCTCTAAATTTGTTTTTGAATGAGTCTTTCTCTCTCTACCTGTTCTTTCTGCTCCATCTGTCTGCATCATCTCTGATTTTTCCTGGCTTCCTAGAGGAAAAGCACCATGTTTCTACCACCTAGACGACAAGCAGATTTTCTCTAGCTCACAGCATCAAAAGAATAAACCTTCGCTGTAGAACGACAGGGGCCAGATGGCAGGCAGGAAGTTGGGCTTATATCAGGCATCCTCAGTTCCTCAGTGACAGGAAAGCATCTATGATGTATCACTTGATTCTGTTTTCTTTGGAACTGGAAGGTCTCACTGCTTGTGCAAGTTAGAAAAGAGGCAAAAATGGAGACATACAGAGTGAGATCAATGTGCCTGAGGCATGAAAATGCCTAGAAAAGTTTTGTTTTTCTGTCTTTCTCTCCTCTGCAGGAAATCTTTCTCCTGCATTTGTGTAAAATGTCCTCACTGTTTCTGTTTTGTTCTGAAGTTTTGAATGCTGAAAGTAAACATGTACTGCTGCTTGCAGGTTACATTTTCCTCAGTGAGCGCTTCATGCAAGTCGACTTTTTCTGTTGGAAACATGTACCTCACTGTCAATCTTCTAGCTGTGGCAAACATTCTAGTTTAGAATCAAGCGATTTGTGTTCTAACAGATTTTATGGTTTCAATGATGTGATTTCAAAACATTGCCTGTTTTCAAGTGATGTTGCCTCCTGCCCTTGCTAGTTGCAAAAGCCATATTTAGTTGTTGAGAAGCTGTGAAACCCTTTTTACTACAGATGTCCAATATTGGCCTACCGATATTATTGGCCAATATCGGCATTAAAATGTGATATCAGAAAACACACTTTCGGTTTTTTTTATGGCCCGATATTTGATATAATGAAATCTCTCGAGATCTTGTCCTGTAACAAAATTTTATGAAAAGCACCGGTCCGGCATGTAGAAATTTCACTTTTTTTCTGTAAGAACTTCATATCCCAGCATTCCTTTTAGAGTCATGTGACTATGATGCAACTCCTGCTGCTACAGACTGACTTGCTTGGAAGCTGCATAATACGTCTGGTTTTAAGTTGTTGGTTAACTTACCAAGTTGACAGAAACATTGTGATTAGCCACATGTTGGCTAATACCTGCCTGTATCTGATATATGGCAGCCAGATGTCCAAAATGAACTTGCGTTAAGGCCATTTTGGAATATTTGCTCTCAGACCAGAATGTAGTTGTAACTCCTAAAATATGAGAGAAACAACGTCACAGTTGTCTGCATAGAATGGTATTGGTTAATATTAGAAATTAGGAGTTGGACGATATCAGTATATCATATCAGTGATCCCCATCCCCAAATTGTGGCAACGAGCAAAAATGTTTCTGAAATGTTTGTTTTGATTGTTTCTACAGAACAATCAAAGTGGAGGTGTATGATTGGGACCGCGATGGCAGGTGAGTGCAGCTACGTACATGACTTACATTCTTTCACAACCAACTATATTCACTAAACAACACAATACTACTCAAAAGTAACAAAAGCCCTCTGAGAGCAGAGTAGAAAACTTTATGTTGAGTCATATACCTTTCTGTTGCAAGTTCTTTCCATGTTGTTAGCACCTGATTTTTTAAATTTTTTTCCCATGGTTGCTTCTCTTCCAAAGTCATGACTTCATTGGGGATTTCACGACCAGCTACAGAGAGCTGGCTCGAGGGCAGAGCCAGTTCAATGTATATGAGGTGAGTCACTCCACATGCATTCTCAGTTCAACAACATGACTATTGGCTCCTGAAATCTGGAATCCCTCCACTATTAAAAAAAAATTAAGTTGATCATTGAAACAGCAAGTCAACCAGCTGCAAAGCAACTCCACAGCCTGTAGTTTTCCATGCAATAAAGTCAGAACATAAATGTAAATTTAAGTTTGCCTACTAAAGATTTCATGTCTCCTTATATTATGTTCTTCATCACTTCCTTGTGCTTTATCATGTAATCATTACATGCTGCATACATTGGATATTGCCAGGGTTAAGCTGCGGACGGCTTATTATTTTAGGTTATTTTTATAGAAATGTCTGAGTTGACCTAAATGCTAATACAGTTCAACTGACCGTGTAAGCGAAGGATGAAACGATATGCAGGCATTTTGTTAAGTTTAATCTAAAAAGCTGTGCAGCTTGTTTTCTTACTTTTTCGAGCTCCAATTTTTGTATTCTTGAGAATGAAGTGGAGATATGTATGCAGATTCATTTTCTTATCCTTTTTTTTTTTTTTACATTTCCTTCTTTGACATCAGTGTTGCACTGTGTTTCATATAAGCACTTTTCCCAATGTGGATTTTATCTATTTTTTTAAGCCTATGAATACATTAATTAAGCTGCTTCCCACTCTGGCTGCTCTTTCCTTCAGGACCATTTGTGTATTTCATCACTCTTTCATGTCCTCCCACCTTCTCCAGCAGTTGTATGTTCCCATGTATCACTTTGTTTGGCAACTGTTATCACTGGTATGCTGACATGCATAGAAAGTGAGCTATTAGCAACAGGATGAAATGGGATTAATAGATGTTCAATTCACGGATTTAAAATGATTATAGTTATTTCTCAGGGGGTGTGTTGCCACTCAGTGCAGCTCTACAAGTTACAAATGTGCCTGTTTTATGTCGGAGAGGCGTAGCTTGAACTGTTATAGTTGAAATTGACATAAGTTTGTTGTATGTTTATCAAAATGACCGATAACAACGTGCCAAATGTAATTTAATGCATTAATTTATGAGAAAAACTTGACAGTTTTACATTTATAATCTGCCCTTCTCAGGGAATTTAAAGGTCTGACTGGCAGTTAAAAGTCAAAATCTTAGCAGAAATAGTGGACATGTCAATGTCTCCATGCCCCTGAGGTTTGGTGGCCTTCAGTGAAGGACAAATACCTGTCTTTTAGATGTCAGCTCCATTATACGCTACTGTTGATTCCTTTCTACCTCCCAGTGAGACTGAAAGGCCCTTTAGTTTTTGCATCAGCAGATTGTTCGGTGTGTCAGACAAATTGCCATCCCTCCATGTTAAATTAGAGGCTGTCACTTTCATGCCTAGCAGCCATTGAGATTTGAGGTAATGAGCTGAGACGTCTTTGGTCTGTGGACTGGCATTCTCCCTTGTTCTAAAGCTGCTTGATTGCTGGTAAAGTAAATGTTATTCTCGCACCTTAAGCCCGCCTCACCCGTCGATTCGTTAGGAACCTGAGATTCAGGTTTGAATTATAAATCTTAATTCAATGGTCTACCTGACATCCAAATGTAGATGATTTTACATGAGCTACAAATTGCCATTAAACTCATCCATTATTTCTTGCACTTTTTTGCACATTGCTCACTTCCTTGATATTTCCTCTATCACTCATGTTGGCATATTCATTGTTAATCACGTAAACGGCATACATCAGTGTGACTGCAGGCATTCTCTTCATGCCGCCTCCACATTTCCTCATTATGTTTAATGCAGCCAATTAGGGAAGAAATTAATAGCAAACAAAAGAGCAATGTCTGTACAAGAAAGTGAAATAAAGAATGGAGATTTTAGTTCAATGTGTGTAGAAATATATGGTTTCTTGCCAAACCCAGAAACATAATACAGTAATTTGAGTTTTGTAATTATAGACTTCTAATCCTGAGTTTAGCTTTCAGTAATTGAAAATAGACTTGCCAAGAAACACACAGTATGAGCCAATATCAGCTTTCAGATCATGTCATAAAAGATTTTAACAAATTTATGAACTTGCAGTATCTAGAAAGCTCAGTTCCAAATACTCCAAGATATCTATTTATCATTTATTGTGTTACATTCCATTTTGAAAACAAATTATTTTTTAATGCTCTTTCCAGGTTATAATACCATATTCTGTATTATTTGATAATGGTGTTTGTATTGTATTGAAGTTTGATTCTTACCAGCTATTTTCACCAGCACTCACTTTGATTTCAGCATGAAACCGTAAAGACCTCCGAAACTGTGGTTTTCAGTGTCTGTCACTTCATAGCTAACATTTTACATCACCTGTAGCTCTTGCTGTAATTTTTTAGGTGATTAATACAAAGAAGAAAATGAAGAAAAAGAAGTATGTCAACTCAGGAACGGTAAGTATAGTTCCACAAATTATTCATTTCAAACTTTCTTCCTTTGTGTCACACACCTTCTACAAGTCAGTTAAATGACTTCCCCCTAAACTCATTCAAAAGCGGAATCTTAGAAAGATTTTTCTTTCTACACGATTAAAAGAGCATGGATAAATCTTTTTACAAAAGAAAAAACTGGATTGTGATGGGGGGGGGGGGGGGGTCTATTTATGTTGATGTTTCTAAAAAAAAAAGGAAATTGGTTATATGATAACTTCCAAGTGGGACAAAATAAGACACTGAAGAACTTGAAAGACATCAGAGGCTTGAGCGACACCAGCGACCAACTGAGACACCAATTTTCACACAGCTTTCCTGACAGTGTGTGCATGAGCAAGTAATGCATACAAATGCATCTAATCTTCTCTTCAAACTCGTCCTCAGGCAATGCAAATGCCTCGGTGATCACAACAGCTACTTGCTCTTATCCTTTAATATGTGAGAATCTTCAATGCAGAACTGAGTCAAGATGTGGAGGTGTGGGATGTATAAGGAGGAAAAGATCAATGGCCCTGTATTTAATGAACTCCTTTTTCTTGTCTTTAACTTACAGGTGACCCTGCTCTCATTTTCCGTGGAGTCAGAGTTCACCTTCTTAGATTACATCAAAGGAGGGTGAGTGGGAATGACTATTTGCATGTTTGAAGAACTCAATAAATAGCCTTTTTGGCTAGCTATTTTTCACGTTGTTCATCATCAATTTCAGAGATTGACCAGAGAATTTGTTGCACAACAATACAGCAGGTATATCACTGCAAGAGATGCATTTTCACAGCTGGAAATGTTTTCAAATGGTGCCTGGGTAGAGACAGGATATGATGCAAGATGTAACTTGCAGGAATCACAGTGTTTTATTTACATCACACCAAGAATGGCAGATGAGGTACTTTTTCTCTAATCTTGACAATAATTCATGCTTATATGATTACACTATTGGATAAATAGGGGGCACAGCAGCTTGCAGACCGATTGAAAATATGAAGTAGCGATTCACATCAGCTTTATGTGCCTGTGCATGTGCTTGCCATGAATTCTTACAGGAGAATTACTTCCTCCTGTAGTCACACAGGCTTATTTGGAGACATTCCAAATTCAGCACCAGGGAGTGATCTGAATAAACTCACACTGCAGAAAATTTAGTAACTCCTGTTAGGACATTTACATAAGGAAAAGCAACCTGTAAGAACCAGTACACGAACATGTCAGGGCTTCGGTGCATGTGTGAAAACAGTTGTAGCACATGACACAGACCGTGTTGAAAAGAAATGAATTCTTAACAGATGCAGAAGGGCAGCAGTCGTGTATAATGAAATGAATTGAAATCAAATTAAATTACATGAAAATGACTTCAATCCTAGAAGGGAATTTCAATATTGTAGTAGGCTTTTTCCCCATCCAATAAATAAAACAACATAAAAACAGCAGTATAACAATGATAAAATTTAGAAAATTAATCAAAGGTCTTGTTCTTGAGGCTGGGGGCAATAATGATTGTCTATACCTCTCTGCTGATTGCACTTTCCACAACAGATTTATAGAAGATCTGCAACATCTTGGTGCAGACATTGAATGATCTCAGCTTCCTTAAGAAGTAGAGTCTGCTCTGACCTTTCTTGTAGATGTAGTCAGTGTTGCATTTCCAGTCGAGTCTGTTGTCCAGCTGTACTCCAAGGTATTTGTAATTCTCCACCACCTCCACCTCCTCTCCCAGGATGTAGACAGAGCTTTGCTTATTCTTGTTCTCCCTGAAGTCAACAATAATCTCTTTGGTTTTGCTGGTATTTAAGATGAGCTGATTGTTACCGCACCATTTCAAACTGATTGACCAGTTCTCTGTATTCGGCTACTCGTCCATCACCGATACACCCCCAACTGCAGAGTCCTCAGAGTATTTCTGCAGATGACAGGACTCAGAGGTCTGAGGTGTACAGTGTGAAGAGGAATGGTGAGAGTACAGTTCCTTGTGGTGCTCCAGTGCTGCTGACCACCATCTCAGACACAAAACCTTTCAGTCGCACAAACTGTGGTCTGTTTGTTAGATAGTCGTAAATCCAGGTGGTTGTGGAGGATCCACATTGAAGTTATGGAGCTTCTCACATAGCAAAGCAGGCTGAATCGTATTAAAAGCACTTGAGAAATCAAAGAACATGACCTTAAAAGTGCTGCCTGATTGGTCTAGATGAGAGTGGGCTCTCTGAAGCAGAAAGATGATGGCATCTTCAATCCCAAGCCCATGCAGTATACTGTAAACTGTATATATGTAAATGCATATATTTCATTACCTGTATATATGCGTAATATATATATATATATATACAGCCCTCCTCAAAATTATTCATACCCTTCAATTAAAGAAAAAATGAATCGCTAGTCAGTGAAATACTGTAAGTTGAAATCGACAAAAGTAGCCTAATCATAAATAAAAATTTTATGAAAATCATGACATTGATTTTGAATTGTGGTTCAAAAGAAATATTAAAAACAAACACACAAAAATAAAACAAGTACTGTAAACAAGCATGATGGGGCTCCAAAGCTAAAATTTTGTTGAGCAACACTTTATCGCAATCATTGCATTCAGGAGTTTTCTGTAATGTTCAAAAAGACTTCTGCGCCCGTTGACAGGTATTTTGGCCCTCTGTTCATGAGCAAGGTGTTCTAATGCGTCTTGGACCGTTTTGTTTATTGGCCTTTTTTTATTATTATTATATTCAACCACAATTTTAAAAAACAATATTTTGTTTCACAAAATTATAATTTTGTATATTTTCATTTTATATTTTTCATTTTCATATTATTAGTTTATATATATATATATATATATATATATATATATATATATACACACACACACACACACATTAATAAATGCACACGTTTTTGGTCCCTTTATCTTTCATGCACCAGCACTTTATGCTCCTTTACAACTGTGTTAAAGTCATTTCGAGGTTCAAAGCAGGTGCTGTCTGAAGTATATTGCCAATTATATGTTTAAATAACTCTGTGCTAAATAGTCCTCACTGAGGGCATCAGACCTTCAGCTTCAGCTCGGTTTGAACACAAGAGGTTGACATGTGCACATCAAGTAATTCTTAGGTGAAGTGTGTTTCCAGAGAGACTGAGCTGCACTTTGATCTCCACTGTCTCATCACAGCAGGTTGCCTGTCAGAAGTTTTTATGTCCTCTGGCAAAGATGACAAGTGTGACAGATTTTAGTGACAGGTCTTGGCTTTGGCTGATTTATGATACAATAACCTTAAGGTTTAGTGACCTCACTTCAGAAAAATATCATCCTCATCATTCTGGCCCTTAACATTACTCTGGCACTTACTGGATGACTGCCTGTTGTAAATGCGAAGCATCTTATAAAATGGTGGAAAATGGGTTACGGGAGAAAATATCTTATTAAGCTGTTTGCAGCAACACAAAAAAGGAGATACAACCAACCTTTTTCAACACTGACCACTTTCTTTAACATTTTGCTTCATTATTTTTAGTTTCTTTTTCATCATGATAAAAACCGTGATTGTTTTTTTTTATCATTATTATTCGACAAGCATTTTAGTTATTGAAGAAAAGGAATTAAACCCTTCAAATAGTCCAAAAGCAATTCCATCCTGATGTGACATGAGGTGAAATGAGGTGTCATCAGACTGTTGATTTTTCTCATTCTCAAGCCCTTCAGCACAGGAAGAGTTAAGACCATGATGCGTCTGACATGTAATGAGGGACCATCTCTCTTTATTGATTATGGTTCAAAGCCCTTGTATCAGGTTAATGGTTTTAATGACATTATCTGTGACCAGCATTGAATTTCAAATAGATGAGTGGTGTCGTGAAGTACAAAATCAGGAGAACACTTGAAACGGTGTAGCTGTTTATGTATAATCTGATCTGAGTGGACATTTCAGATTTTACACTCATTTTCCTGCAGGGAGAATAGGAATTAGTGGAAAATCTTAAATGTCTCAAACTAACCAGAAAACAAGGAGGCAAAACAGACTTGGGGAAAGGGGGGGGGGGGGGGGGCATCTTGGGCATGTGTCAAAAAGGCTCAGTTTTCAAAGCTAAATCAGAGTGACATGAGTCTAAAAAAGCTGTTAAATCCTGCTGTTGACCTTTAATCTAAGGGTCTGTATAAAGAACCTCAAAAACTTGATGAACAAAATTAAAAACTTCCCATTTCTTGTACAGTTTGCTAACTTACCTTCCCCAATGATGTGCAGTACGTTTAAAAATTCCCTTTGAATTAATGAAATGCAGTTTAATTATTGCTAAGGGTTACCAGGGTCAGGCTGTGGCATATTCTCTGTCCCCACCCCGAAATGAAAGGTTAATGTCAATCTTTAACTCATTCCTTTTGCTATCATTCTTTCGCCGTTCTCTCTGGTGACTTTCATAGTTAATGAGAGGCTGTCGTTAAAGCCCCTGAAGGCCTCGTCTCATTGTCGTAAATTAGGAAGAAGAGGGAAAAGCTTTATCAGCAGGGAAAATTGGACTATGATTTGCTCTTAAGTGCTCCATCAGTCTAATTGCTTGTTTCCAGACTCGGTGTCTCAGAGGTGCCTCCTGCTTGCGCTCAAGGAGGTGAAAGTTGGAATCATGGGATGTAATAATCGCCCAAATCTTATTTGACAACTGAGTGACTGCGGTTTGTGTCTTCATGCACACAGTTGGTCGTAGCATTTAGAATTTGGGGTAATGAAAACAATCACAGGGAGAATTTAATTGAATGTTGTGATGTATGTTTGTGATGCACCTCATTTGCTTTAAGGGAATTTTTTTCATGTTGTTTCACAGATTGTGTATATAAGTGTGCATTTTTGCATTAGCATGGGAGTGAGAGCATAAGAATTACATGGTAGCCTGGCATGCTGGTGTTGTTGGCTGGTCACTGTCACTGATATTTTTGTTTTTTTTTCCAATGTTCTCCTCTCCAACTCCCTTGTAGGACGCAGATCAATTTCACTGTGGCCATTGATTTCACAGCATCTAATGGTGAGTGATACCAACATCAAAGTGTGTGTTCGGAGAGGGGGGCAAGAATAGATAGTCCAGCTTTTTGACTGTGGCAAGTCCAATTTCAGAATCAATCACACAAACACAAGTCAACAGTGTGACCACACATACTGTACACAGTCTCCAATAGTGACAACCTTTTCTGAGAGTTCTTCCCCCTTAATTCTTCATCAATATATAGGCAAGGCAACACAAGTTTATTGTATAGCACATTTTATTGTACAGGATAATTCAGAGTGCTTTATATAAAACACTGAAAGCACTACAGCTTTAGATATATACTGTGTATATATATATATATATATATATATATATATATATATATGTGTATATATATATATGTATATATATATATGTGGAGACTTTACCAGTGTTACAATTAGGGATGGGTACCGAAATCGGTACTTTTATTGGTACCTACCGAACTCCGTCGGTACTACCGGGTACCGATTCACGTAAAATCAAACGGTACCATGTTTCGGTACCTAAATGCACCATTTTTAATGTGAGGTAGTGGAAGAGTTTGTTATTTCTGTGCCGCACATGAACGTTGCATCGCAGCATGATATCAGCAGCAGCAGCCGCATGTTCAGTCAGAAGCTTTCCTGCTTCACTTCTCTAAAACATCAAGTTCGCTGCATTATTTGTGATACCAGCGGCGGGAACACGTCTGATCTGAGGAAGCAGCTGATTAAACACAATATTCTTTTCAAAGCTCCGTTCCCGACGCGTCATCCGCAGCCCGCAGAAAAAAGAGGGAGAAGTCCGTCAGCGCCTCGGCGGCTGAACAGATGTAATCGGGGGCAGATAATAACCAGCAGGGTTCACAAACTGCCGTTCAAGAACTTAATACGATGTGAATATTTACTGAGTTTACCATCAATCAAGACAGTAAACTAGTTCTGGAGCGACGCGCATGTCCCGTCTCTCCCTCCCTCCCTCCGTCGCATCCCACATCTTTATTAAATTCCTCATCACAGCGGAGTTTCCGCACGCGAGTGCACCAGCCACCATACTTACATCTGATAAATAAGAGTCTGTGTCTCTGAAACAGCTTGTATGGTTTAACCAGCACGGCAGAAACTGTCGGCATCAAGTTAGTAACCTGATTCCTGCAGCAGGATTACAGCCTCCAGACCTGCGCAAAACGCCGCCACAGAATCAGTTTAGTGTTGGAGAATATTCCGTCTTTTTTCTCATTAAATTATTCTGTCGTTATTATTATTTTGTCAGGAACAAACTCCCAGAAAGTCTCAGATCAGCTGAAACACTTAGTTTGTTTAAATCTAGGTTAAAGACCCACCTGTTCTCAGCTGCATTCACACATAGATTTTACTCTAAAGTTCAAATCTGCACGGCTCTATTCTCTCTTTTTAATCATAAATATTTTAAATTTTTATCATTTTAAAATCATACTTGTACTTTTTTGTTCTTAATCATTTTCTCTTTTACACCCCACTGCAATGCTTATGGTTTATCTAAAGCACTTTGAATTTTCCTGTAGGCTACATGAAATGTGCTGTATAGAAAAACTTGCCTTGCCATTAAGTTTCCCTGTTACCAGACGCTCTGACATCATAGAGAAACAGCTGGATTTTGCTTTAATATATTATTAAAAAATTCTATGTTCTTTACTTCCCATTACGATGACTAGGTTGTACCTCTTCTCTACTTCCCATTGCGCTGACTAGGTTGTACCTCTTCTCTGCGTAGTTCTGCGTGTGTTTGTATGATCTGAGGATATTTAAGCCACCTGCAGGTACTCCTGTAGGGGATTGCTTGTTTTGTTTTCCAACAGAGACCTTGGTTGTTTAGGGATCGCGGTACAGATGTACCAGTGAACTGTGTAAGTGGATTCATGTTTTCTCTTCTCTCTCTCTCCTCTTCCTTACTCCTCTCTCTCTGTTTCCTTTCTATCATTACCTCTATTCACTTTCATTCTCCCTTGTCAGGCCCAGCAGTATGAAATGGAATGGTGTAATAGACAAATGTTTAAATAAAAAATAAAATGAATAAACATGATATCAAGTGACCTTATGTTCATAAAGCTCCGCTTATAAAGCAAAACTGTTCAACAAATAAAGCAATCAGATTTCCATTCTCTTCTTCAATGCTGACAGACAAGTAAAAAAAAAAAAAAAAAAAAAGAGAATAGAAATAAATCTGTTATTGCCATATAAACACACATAAAAGTACGACTGGTACCGTTTGGACCGGTACCATCCAGGATCGAGTTGGTACCGTATCGATTCAAATTGAAAGGTACCCATCCCTAGTTACAATGTTTGGTGCACACATTGAACACGATCAAACTTTCTATTACTATGTTGTATACTATGTTCCAATACTATGTTGTATTATGTCTTAATGTGTCAGTGACTTCATATTTTGTTAAACTTGATCAGAATACTGTGAATAATTGGCTCTTTTTTAATGATTCATTACCAATCTGTTTATCTCTGTGGGTTCATTATAAGGTCTTTTGCTCTAGACCAGTGGTTCTCAATATTTTTGAGCCATATTATGTCTTACATTGGTATTTGTGACCCCTGTGATGACTAATGATTTATTGTGTGATATATCAAATGTGTCATCCTGCAGCATCATCGAAATGTAAGGCTTCAAATCTCTGACAATGTTCACATATTAGGAGAAGAAGTTTTTTCGTGGTTTTTAGTGGTTTAGTGGTTTTCGTGGATTATGTTCACAGATGTGAAAAAGCACCCATGTGTCGAAAAACAAGAGTAGTGGCTAAATATCTTTCCAAAAATTTTTTTAAGTTTTAAAAAAGATTTCCTCGCATCTGTAAAACCTGTAGTGATGGTCAAACTTAAGAAAAATGTTCAAGATAAACCAAAACATTAACCTTATGGTAAGAAAACTGTTGCTCCCCGTCCTGCTCATTAATCAAAACTGTGCGCCTCACCTTGAGATGCAGGACACTAAAGGAGCTTAAAAGCGTGACAGAAGATGTTTCTTTCAACAATTTTTGCAATATTCGGTAGAATTGGGTTCACTACCCCATAAGCTATGATTGATTAAAAGTTTTAAATATGTAAACACTATCATACATCAGCTGTGAAAGTAATGGGCTGAAAAAACGTCCTCCGATCATTTCTGCATTCCTTAACTTTTTCATTTGTCTGCTGGCTCATCAGTCACTTTTACTACCTAGTAAGAACGGGTAGAAGGTGAAACTAGCTACATGCACTCGTCTGACGTTTACAGCAGGTAGCTAACATCATTCTGCTAGCAGTTAGCAACATTCAGACAATGACATCACGTTTACGTGCGTCTGTGACATGATGGAAAATCTGTACCTACTGTCTGCTAAACACTGGAGTGGCTTGTGCACATTGTTCTGTGGCTGGAGAAGGAGCTGTGAAGCAGGTTGGCCTTGCACATGCGCATTATTCAAAAACTCGCTAACAGTCACTGCTTTCTGAAATGCCAAAACATCTTCTATAGCGCCTTTAAGTGATAAAATATAAATAAACATATAAATATAAATATATATATATATATATATATATATATATATATATATATATAAACAAAACCAAATGCCTCTTAATGAAAACAAACAATATATTCCTTATAACAAAATTATTCTAAACAGATGTTATTTACAGAATTAACATAATTTCTAGATGGCTCTAATAAACATCTTCTCTCACCGAGATTATGCCAAATTCAGATTTTTATATGGCATAACTAATAATTTGGTTATGAAAATGAATGTAGTAATTTCACAGATTAATCTACCTGCATCAGCACATTAACTTTGGCAGCTCTAATAAAAAAAAAAAAAAATCCAAAATTATTTTAATAAATGTAGGCTATATTGTATAGGCTATATTTTTTACACTGCTCTGGTGACCCCCTGAAATGATCATGAACTGCAGTGGGGGTCTGGAACCCTAGTTTGGGAAAGAATATTCTTGACAGTAAAACTATTGTTTTCTTGGAAAATACTGTACATACATATATACTTCAGCATGGCACAAGAAGATGCAATTGTATGTCATTTTACAACAAATTTTACAAGAAAGGAAATGTCCCAGCGCATAAGCACCTTTAAAGTAAGATTATAAAGTGATATAAACCAAGTTTACATCCTACTTGTGATGGGCTGTGGTTCAGGGGAAGAGCAGTTGTTTGTCAGTAAGAAGGTTGGTGGTTAACTGCTAGCTTCTCCAGACTACATGTCAAAGTACCCTTGGTGAAAATACAGAACCCCACATTGCCTCCAATGTGCTCCTCAGTGTGTGAATGTGGGTGAAAAACACTTCACTGGTAATTCTTCAGAAGTGCTGAATGGGTGAATGTGGCTTGCCATGGAAAATGCTTTAATAGGTCAAAATGACTAGAAAAGTGCTTTATAAGTGCAGTCCACTTACCATCGAAAGACGAACTGATCATTACGCCTCATGGTGAGCAGGAAATGGCATTGATATTTGCCAAGCAGATTTCCTACATTAATCTTTGTTGCAGCCGATGCTCAAGCTGTCCAATCTCGCACTTCATCCACTTCAGACTCAAACTGATCTGAGGAGCTGCTGTTTTTAGATGGTGTAGTAATGCACAGTGGTTTCAAGCGTTTTGTTTTGATGCAAGATCCAGTACATGACAACGTTTTTTCATAGAGCATAATTAAAAATTATTACAAGTTTAAAGAATTATTATCTTCCTTAACAAACATTTAGCCCATGAGCACATTTTGGGAGGAATACTTTCAGGTACAGGTTTAACTTAACAGGGAATGATCTGATAAGATACACAGAAAAAGTTTGCAGCAATAAATTAGTTAGAAGTAAATAATAAAAGAGACAATGTATCCCCCTTTAAGTCTAATGAAACTTGGTTAGCCTGCATGGTGAATGGCTGCACAGACTTGCTTAGTTTTCCTGCTGCTGTAAAACCAATATGTGATAAAAACAAGATGCATGCTTAGGTCAGCTTCCATCGGAAAAGAATGTATTAGTTTTAGTCTTAAGTAAATCTACCGCTCTTGTTATTGTTAAAAGAAAGTTTGTTTGCAATGTGAAAATGGAGGGGACAATCATTAAAAGACTATTGAGAAGGTTGCAATGGCATGTAGTCAACTTATCTTTACTACAGGATTCCAGCAAATCTTACTGAGCACAATAACGCTTTGTGAAAACATCCTAAATACCGCTGTTGATGGTAAATTTTGTAACATGACAACTGTAGAAGAACTATGTTGATAGTAATCAATAACTGTTGCAAACACAACATCTTTATGTACAACCTTGTCCAGCTGTTCACAGGAGAATCTCCAGGATATGTAAACCATGATGACCTTATGGCTAATTGATTTGTCACCAGGGAACCCCTCCCAGTCTACTTCACTGCATTACATGAACCCTTACCAGCTGAATGCCTACGCCATGGCCCTGAAAGCTGTTGGGGAAATCATTCAGGATTATGACAGCGACAAGATGTTCCCAGCTCTAGGATTTGGAGCCAAGCTGCCACCTGATGGGAGGGTGTCTCACGAGTTCCCTTTGGTGAATCCTCATTACTTCAGTTCACCATTGATTACTCAATTAACTTGATTTTCATCAAGGCTTTTTGTGCATATTAATATTCAAATAACTTTCTGAAATAATCATTTAAACATTCTTCTTTATTCTATTTTTTACTTCTCAGTCTATGTGACCATAGAATAAGATCCCAGCAAATTACATTTAATTAAAACACTGTATTTAGATACATAGACAAATTTGCTAAGATTGCTTCTTTGTTTCAAAATGCATCTATTTAAATCATGAATTTTTTTTTTTTTTTTTCTCATCTAGAATGGAAACATGGAGAATCCTTATTGTAACGGTATCGAAGGTATCCTAGAGGCCTATCATCAAAGCCTGAAGACAGTGCAGTTATATGGGCCAACTAACTTCGCTCCTGTGGTGAACCATGTTGCAAGGTGGGCAAGCAACACAGTTAAAATGGAACAAGGCCCTGAAAAGAATCTACCTGTCTTAGATGGAAGACTTTTGAAGATATTTTTTCCTACACTCTCTTTTGGTTTCATGTGTTTTTTTTTATTTAGGACAGTATATTCATAGGTAACCCATAATTAAGCCATTAACAATTACTGTACATTATTTCTTAATGAATTTAATGAAATAGGTTTTTCACACATATGAACCGGGGACAATAAATAAGCTGTGATGTACTTTAATAGTAGTAGTGACCTTTATGTAAACCAGGTAAGTCAGTTGAGAACCAGTTCTCATTTACAATGACGACCATTAATGTGTTAAATTGGCTAACAGCAATTGATCTGTATTCATCCTGACATTTAACTCATATTTACAGTAGATCCACCCAGAAAACCATGCAAACTGGACTTTGATCTGACTTCTTCATCAAACTTCACCTTTTGCTCTCCTCATCTCATTTGTTAATCCTTATTTAAACAGTTTGCCATCTGATTACATCAGTAATTAAGAAAATCTTTCTGATAAAATTGAATCACACTTTTTAAAACATAGCAACAAGCCATTGCTGTAGGAATACAAAACCTGTTTGTGTTTAGCATTTGAATGGGTCAACTTAGATATACAGAGATTCCAACAAAGAAAATATGACTGCTTTGTTTTAACCTTGATTGTTTGGCCTGATTAATCTGTTTGGATTTGGGAGGTATTCTATCGTGTGTTATCTGAAACACAGGACCAACAAAGAACATTTTTATTGAATTTGCATGAGGTGGGAGCCCATGATAAGACATGCCTTGTCATGAGCTTATCGTCCACGTTGATCTTTTAGATTAATCTAGTCATAAACACTCACATTGAATATGTTTTTGTTTGAAAAAAAAAATCCAAAGATAACGTTTAATATGTTTTTGTTTTCTAAAAATGAGAAAGATAATGCAGTGTCCTCTAATACTTGATTAAATCTGTGTATTCAGGTATGCAGCAGCAGTGCAGGATGGCTCTCAGTACTTTGTCCTCCTCATCATCACAGATGGCGTCATTTCAGATATGGCCCAGACCAAAGAAGCCATTGTAAATGTAAGAATGGGAGAGGTGGGAGACACACACAAAACTGTGAAGACACACCAATGGTGCTGTCCAAAGGATTAAGTTCCACATAAAAATACCTAACAAGAGAGTAAAGATCATTTTCCAATATCTACTGTATATGTTCAAAGTGTTGTGTTGAGAACCATAGGCTGTGTATAAAAGGTGGCTTGATTGTAAACTACAGATTTGAAACGATAAATGATATGTTTTGGCTTTCCTAAGCCTGGGATACACTGCAATATTTTCAATCGTTGCTTGCAGCCCCAACTTAAACTGTGCGAATCAGTTGCAGAGTTCAAAAGTTCATAGCTTGCGATGTTTGTCCTCACATTGTACGAACCGACGCTCAGATGCGATCTGACTACTCACACCGTATGTCCTCAAAGACCGGTCGGGGTCTTGAACAATCCTGACATGCAACGTAAATACAGCTATAAGTAGAAGAAGAAGATGAAGAAGAAGAAGAAGACCACAATCGTGTCACTGCTTCAACAGGCGATTCACTCACAAGCCACGACCAAAATATTAAACAGGTTTGATTTTCTTGTCACTCACAATTTCTTATCGGGAGCTCGTCGTGAGTTTCCAATCACCTCTCATGACCCCCTTATATACTGCATGATGCACGACACACGATTTGGTCAAGAGTCGGCTCGATGCCCAAAATCGAATCAAAAACTGGAAAATCGGTTAAAAAAACGGCCAAAAATTGCACAGTGTATGCCGGGCTTTAGTCGGATTACAAGGTAAAAACGTGTCTCTTACTCAGAACCTCAGGACTCAATTTCAATTGTATGGGTTTAGGATGCGGTTGCCATGCCCAAAGAATATCCTTTATCACTCTTTATTTTACTTAAAGGGGAAGTTTGTTTTTTTTTCTTTAACCAGGACCTACTTTCTTGCATGAAATACATTCATTTGCTCCCCAGACAGTTTTGGTGTTACTTGAATTCCTTCAGGAGATATTTAGATCCACTCGAGATCAACGTATGTCCAATATACTGTAATGTAAGTGATGCGGGCAACCTCGTGCAGCCCCTAAATAAGGCATTATCTGCAACAAACTTCTTCATTTCACCAATGTTTTGTCAAGAAACATCGTCGGACCCTCCTGTGAGCTCGAAGCGGCTTTGAGTTGCTTTTTTGTGGTGATCCGTCCTTATTTACAGACATTTACTCACTGTGGTGCATAACAGTGACGTCATCAAAGCTGCTGCAGGCTGCGCGAGGTTGCCCAGCATCACTTACATTACAGTATATTGGACATACGCTGATCTGGAGTGGATCTAAACATCACCTGAAGGAATTCAAGTTACACCAAAACTGCCTGGGTGAGTAAATGAACATACTTCATGCTAGAAAATAGGTCCAGGTTGAAAACAAAACAAACTTCCCCTTTAAATTGGATTGAAGGCTTGAAACTAGAGATTACTGCCTCGTGTTTCACAGGCTTTACTCGAGCAATAAATCAACTGTGTAGTGGGGTGTAGGCTCCCTAAAAGACTTGTAACTGTCCTTTACGGTGATTCTGCCCCGGCTTTATTTTTAGGATCAGATGACTTTGTCCATCTTTTATACAGCGAATGTAGTTACAGACAGAAACTGGGAAAAGTTTGAGTTTTGCTCTTGAACTACATAATTTGCCTTTCAACAAGTTGTGTGTGCGGTAATATGGTTTTTGTTTGTTTTATTTATTTATTTATTTTTTGGGAGGAGGGTGTTGTGAGGTTTTACAGCAATAAGAAAATAATCAGGCAAGGTGTTTCGCCTGATTTAAAGACTTCACAATGCATATGCCAATACTAACTTCATATTCATGATACAAAACATGAGAGTTTTCTAACAAATGATCAATTAAACAAATATGCTTTTGTTTAAAAGAGCTACTGGTGCCTGTTTTACATGCATTTAATGTTTTTCTTGTGTTTTAACAAAATGTACTAAGTAACATTCACAAAAAATGAGAAATTTAAAAAAAAGTTATGTTTGAATTTCAAAAGCTTGTGTTTAACTCAATGCTTGATGAATACATAATTGATTCTTTTATTGTTCATTATCCTGTGAGTTTTATTCTTTTTCTTGGCTGATTAGTTTAACACGATACAGTATATGTGTGTACACATTTATATTCAGTCGTCCTTGAAATTATTCATACCCTCCAATTAAAGAAAATGCTAAATTCACTATAGTTATTCAAATAACAAGAAACTAGTAAAGTAATAATAGATCAAATTTTTATTTAGTGAAATAAATTATTGCTTTTGAATTGTGGTTGGGAATAATTATTTGAAAAATCCAAACAAACCAAACTGTCCCAGACACATTAGAGCACCTTTCCCATGAACAGCAGACTAAAATACCTGTCAACAGGTGTTTTTGGACATTATAAAACACATGATTGCAGTGATTGCCTCAAAGTGTTGCCAAAGTTTTAGCATCGTAGCCCCGACATGCTTGTTTGCTTGTTTTATTTGTTGTGTTTGTTTTTAATTGAACGCTTAAAAATCAGTGTCATGATTTTCATAAAAATTTTATTGATTATTTGTGAAGTCAATTTCAACATACTTCACTGACAGCTGTTTTTTTTTTTTCCTTCTTTAATTGGAAGGTATGAATCATTTTGAGGACAACTGTATTTATATAACTGTAGCTCTGAGTGGATTTAACATTGAGTAATAATTTGTTTTTTGTGGCTTTCAGGAATTAATTAATAGTAGCTGCTCTTCCATATACAATGTAAAAAGTCCCAAATTAAGATGAAAATGTTATCTAAAATGGCTGCATTAAGGTGCAAAATTTGGCGCTGAATTTGTTTATTTATAAAGTATTAAGACCAAATTATAGACTGATATATTCCCTAAAGGTGCATACTTAGTCTTTCCCCACCAGAAGAATATTAACATATATTGCAATTTAAGTCACTTCCTCAGTAAATAAACGCTATGAGTTAATCCCCAGAGCTTTCCCTGAAACTTGTCCTCACTCCTTTTTTCTTTCAGCTTTAAACAGCAGATGGCTGCCTTCCTTCCCTTTTCTTTTTCCTTGGTCTCTCCCTCTTTTCTTCACTCCTACTCCTCATCCTCAGCTCGCCGCAGGCACAGAACACCCAGCAGACTGGATTTAAAGGGAATTTGCGACTGTTAGTCAAAACATTAGAACAGCCACACCTTCCTTTTAAGATCTTGCCTGCTGCTCTATCTCACTGCCTCCAGCCCTGTGGCCTACTGATGCTTGCCGCTTCCACTGCTATCCTTTTTACACTCCACGGGTCCTGGGTGAGGGAGGACACAGTGCTGAGGTTATGAAAGCCTTACTCTTACTTATTCATGCTCCAAGGTAAATTCAAGAGAGACCCAAGAAACAGATTAACAGGAAGTGAGAGCTTGACAGTACACAACTCCGCAACATTGTATGTGTTTGGTCAACATGTTAACACATGGCAGAAGATTTAGTCAGAGTGGAAGAGAAAAAGTTTATCAGTTACGATGGATTCTGCTACACTACAGATATCCACCCATCAGTCACCCAGCAGCTCTTTCCTCTACTCACAGCCTGGATCCCTCATTTTATTTCTCTTTATTTCTCTCTTCTGAGCCATGACTCCCTCACTTATAGATACAAAGCCTTTTTCTGTCTGTTTGCATGATTCACACCAAAGATCTAAGTCTCTTTGTCTTCATCTCCTTCTCTCCATTTTTTCAGTCACCATTTTTGGTCAGAAACAAAATCCTCATCTATGTTTGATCTCTTTCATTTCCCGATTTCTGTTGGTGTCTGTCTGTGCTTGTGTTTCATCTCTTTTAGTGTAGGTACCCATCAACAAACCATTTATCATTTTTACTTTATAACAGAAAAAGATCTACAGCTAGATGTGGATGCAAAGAGCTAAAGAGATTTTAATAGAGCTCTATCTGTGTGTATTTGATGACAGATGGTGAATCAGTAGAAGTCACAGGTCAACTGGTTTATTGGTTTTGCAGATAAATCACATCTTAGAAACAATAAAAGCCGAGAGAATTTGGTGCCGACAGTTCCAAACATAGCCAGCTGTGCAAGAAAGCACATCATGGTTTTGCATCACATCTGAAGTCAAGATAAGGTCTTTGTGTGGCATCAATTTTCAGTTCAGTGATTAAACATCTTTGTTTACTATAGACTAGAAATCTCTGCAACCAGGCAATTAAGTACCGCTGTAGCTCTGCATGGCTAGTTGTTGTAAAAAAAGAAGCAAGCACGTGGCAAATTTGCATATAAATCGATTTGTTGCTGATGTAATTTATTAAACACAATTTTATAACTTTTATTGACACACATGCTTTTTAAACCAACACAATTTGTTTTCTTATTAAATGAAAGGCCAAGCAGATGCCCAGTTAAACAAAGCCGGACTAACCTTCCAGCATGTAGCTTCAGTGATGAAGGAATCTGCATTTCTCCTGCAACGGATGTCAAAATCCTTCTTCTGTCTTAACTGTTTTATCTCCTACTTAACTGGGGAGCTATAAAAGACTTGCCAAGATATTATCATGAAACTCTTACATCAAATAAAGCTAAAGATATCTCCTTGTAGTCTCTTGCTACTTCCTTTCTTCCTCTGTTGCCTAGCAACCAAACCTACCTTTACTCTTCTTGTAGTTGCTATTTTACTTCATTTACCAGTGATATTAAATTGGAATTTGAGCACCAAATTGACACTGACATGAAATTGTACCTAAGATAATTTAAGTGACAGTCAACAAAGACAGCTTTATTTATATTTAACCAACATGACACGATTGTGTGGTGAGGCATTATTACAGTTTTTTTCCATTGGTTTGGCTCATTTCTTGAAACAGAAATTACTTTCTCAAAACTCTAAGATCATCTGGCTAAACAGTCTCACTGTTCTCACAACACCACCCAGTGGAAAATAATTTTGGAAAGGAGATCTCATAAAGGTCTCATTTACTTCTCCGAGACAAATGTGAGATACACGTGAGCGCTAAATGAGACAATGGCTTACTGTATTTCTCCTGTTTCTCAACCTTGTCTCCAGGTAGAAAAATTTAACAAAATCTCAACCGAGTCTCACTTCCAGTTCCAAAGGAGATCTCAATCATTTCTCAAATAATTCTCAAGATGTCTGCATTAAGTCGGAAAACTATTTCTCCGAGTGAATTTTAGGAGAAACAAAAGAGACATTCATGAAAACGATTTGAAACCTGAATGAGGCTGGGATGAGATCTCCTTTTGTCTCCTAAGATGCAAAAGAGAAAGCGACGAGAAGTAAAATTTTCCTCTGGGCACAGCTCACTCTCAAGAGCTCGTATTTCTCTGAATAGTTCACAAATGTGTCAAAACTAAACAATATAAACAGTCACTGCCCCCAAAATGCATTGTCGCCTTGGCATTGTCTAGCACTACAAGTCAAAATGTTGAGATGTTTTGTCACAATGGCAGTGGACCATTGAAATATTCCTCATCCACCCCTGAATCTTAGCAACGTCCATCATTGACAATGGTTATTGTGTTAAGTTTTTAAATAATTTTTTTCTTTTTACCTCCGCCAAGGAGGTAATGTTTTCGGTAGCGTCGGTTTGTCCGTCCATCCGTCTGTCAGCAACTTTACAGAAAAAGTACTGGATGGATTGACCTGAAATTTTCACCAGCCAACTGCTAACTGTGGTCTACCTGTATTTAATCAATTGCATAGATGTCCTGAAACATTTAGACATGTACTAAAAAATTTGCAATTTCATTGAATAAATGAGAAATTCAATCATGTTGTGAACATTTACCGATTGGAGGCTTGTCCTTGTTGTTTTGAGAATGCAATTTCTGTTTCAAGAAGAGCCAAACCAAAGGAGAACAGCTGTAATCCATCAGACTGAGAGTGAGAATTACTGCTCCAGCTAAAGCTATTTTCCAATGAATTCAATTACAGTATATTTCATTGACAGAACACAGGATTTTATAAAAACTACAACAGATCAACTGATCAGTTGTCACACAGAATGTGTGTAACCAAAACTGAATGTCTGCACTCAGAGAAAGTTGGTTTTTAAGTTCTCACCTTTTTTTATCTGACTTCTGACTCTGCTGACTGCAGCCTGTGGGGTTGACAGTCACATCGCAAGAAACTAACATCTAAAAGTAAAACCATAAGTCTGTTTTTGTGTACACGTGTACGACTGCAAAAGCACACACTATTCAGGCAACACACATGTATGGCATCTGGCTTTAAGAAGCGCACACAGAGTGAGTTGTTAGAGTGTTGATTCATGTTTTGTTTTGTTGTCTCATTAGACTGGAGATCTTCTGCTAGACAGGATGACAGGAGGATGGCAAAAGTGGGGCATGGTGGATTGCCAGGTTATTTCTGGTGGCATTTGATGTTCTGATGTGAGTGGGTGTTTGTCTGCGGCTACGCACACATGCATAGATGTCTGCAAATACAAGTGTGAGTGTGTGCGTGTGTGTGGGAGGACAAGCACTGGCAGTAGATGTGTTGAACACTGATAATCACATTGATGTACTGTAATGCTGCAAGGAAGTGTCGATGGAAATGTTCTCAACCCTGTGGCAGTGAGAGGTAGCCTAATGTGCTACTGTACACTTGTGTTAGAGATTAAAATGCACTTGATCTAACTTCTTTGTAAATACTTCTGACTCCAGGAGACTTGCTAAATTTAATATCAGCTTTTCACGCTCTATATTTATGGTGTCATCAATCTGGAGAGACCCACTGCTGAAATGTTAGACATATGAAACATTTCCCCAACAAGTGAATCGTGTACCGGTAGAGTTTTGCAAACTGCACATCTGACTATGATTGGCTCCCAAGTGAGTTAAGCTATAATAAAATGTGCTTGCACATAGGTTTTAAACTGAAATTTAATTGAGTTCCTACTTCAGCCAATGTTCTGTGGACGTCCTGACTTGCAAGTGAAAATACCTCCAAACAAACACCACAGTGCTTCGAATCTTCAGACCAGAGTACTGAAGACAGAGATGTTGCACTACAGTGGACATTTTCACACAGATTTGGTCTCTTTTCCAGAACTCTTATAACCCAAACATACGGAGAGCCAATCCTCCTCACTTTGTTGAATTTTGACTCGTTCGTTGTTACCAGCAACTAAAACATTAATAAAAACACCTTTTGAGCAAATATTTATACCACCAAGTTTATCCATTTTTAACAATTTGGAAAGCTCTGCTGTCTTTCCTTTATGCCACAACACAACACAGTTAGCCACAACACAATACATTTAGCCACAACACAACACAACACAACACAGTTAGCCACAACACAATACATTTAGCCACAACACAATACATTTAGCCAAAACACAACACAACACAGTTAGCCACAACACAATACATTTAGCCACAACACAACACAACACAACACAGTTACCACAACACAATACATTTAGCCACAACACAACACAACACAGTTAGCCACAACACAATACATTTACCACAACACAACACAACACAGTTAGCCACAACACAATACATTTAGCCACAACACAAACATTTAGCCACAACACAATACATTTACCACAACACAACACAACACAACACAGTTAGCCACAACACAATACATTTAGCCACAACACAATACATTTAGCCAAAACACAACACAACAAGCCACAGTGCCATAAGCTATTGTGTTGCGTTGCAATTAATTTTGTAGTGTTGTTCCTAATTGTGTTGCGGCTTATTTTGTAGCCTTGTGACTAACTGTGTTACGTTGTAGTTAATTTTTTAGTGGGGTGGGGTTATATTTGTAGGTGGTTCATTGTGTTGTAGTTAGTTTTGTAGTGTTGTGACTAATTTGATTGTGGCTTTTGTTTTGTTGTGACACTTCTTTTTTTTAAGGATTTTTGGGCTCTAGTGGCCTTTATATGACAGTATACATTGACAGGAGGGGGGTTAGAGAGAGCAGGGAGTGACATGCAGCAGGGGGACCTGGACCGGGAACCGTACCTGGGCCGACTGCACTGTAGCTTCTGTTTATGGGGCGGCTGCTCAACCAACTGAGCTAAACACCGCCCCTTGTTGTGACACTTCTGGGCCACCGTGCGATTACCCTAATGTAATATCTACACCCTTTGAGCATTAAAAGTAAGATGAGGAAGCTTTCAGATTTCAAGCCAAGAAGATTATTTTCATTTCCCTGTCTATAGAGTTACTGTATCTCCTGAATATTTGGAATTATTACTGGTTTCATAATTGATTTCAAAACTGCACCAACTCTCCTTTTACAAACTCTGGCAGCATCCAGTAGGCTATATAATGAAAAAGTAGTTGTGCATAAATGTGATGCAGTATACCACAAATGTATGTTTCTGAAATGTTGGTGTAATTTTTTATTTCTGCAACCTGGTTTTCCATGAAGGTTTGCCTGCATGTGGAGACAGTTGATGGAATAACTGCAGTGTCATCTGACTTATGGTGGAGCTTGGGAGTGGCTGGGAGGGTGAATGAGGACGGTTGCTGTCCTCACTGAATTTGGCTCGTCCTCCCCCTCCATCTTCTCCTGGCTCATCCATCAGCTCCCTTGTAAGACCTTATCAAGCTGTCTGCTGACAGATTTGCCCCTTTTTTTGCCTCCATGTGGACAACTCAACCAGCCTCTCACAGTTTGTCAGCATACAGATATTTTCACAGGTCAGCATTTTGTCCACCCAGGCGGTGAATGATGAGATAAAAATCATGCTTTTTGGAGGGAAATAGTTTATGTAAGAAACCAGTTATGGTTAGATTGATTGTGTAGCTATCAAAACCCAATCAGTACTGAAACTACTTACCTGCTGTCCCAGCATTTTAGGTGACACTGTTACTGTTGACAGAAGGTTTAATTCCACCTCCAGAGTCTGATAACCAGCACAGAGTGCTGTCTCCAGATAAGTAAGAGGATGCAGTCATATGACAAAAGAAAAATAAAAAGATTTGGGCTCTAAAATATAGGGAATAGCAAGCAGAGACAAAATCAAATTAAAGAAACAAGTTCAATTCTATATGAGCACTGCATTTGGGAAAGAAAAATTGCCATTGCAAATGTGCATGAAAATTGGATTGAATGTGTTTATGATGAAAAAACTCTTTTCATCTTTTGTACTGTGATTTCTCCACAGGCTGCCAAGCTCCCCATGTCTATCATCATAGTTGGAGTAGGTCAGGCTGAGTTTGATGGTAAGGTGACTTCACTTTTTCTTTTTAATTATAGCATTTTGCCAATTTTCTACACGTACAAAATCTAAAGAAACACAACCAAAGTAAGCTTTGCTTTCTTATACTCGGCATGTAATCTTGGCCGCACTTTTACCCGTTCTAGAAGACTACTGTATAGTCCATAGCCGATACAAAGTAGTAAATTTCAGAGATAAAAAATGAGTTAAAGAACAAGCAACACACAACTCTGCTCACCTACATACAACCTGTCAGATTTTAACCTCAATCTGTCTCTAAAGGAGATGTAGAGCTGATTTCTATGGTTTTAACAGCCTTCAGAAACACATGGCTAAAATTTGCTCTGGTTACAAAAAAAAGAATACCTTTTCTAAAAAAGTAAGGAAACATATGAAATATAATAATCAAAGGATGTTTCTGCAGAGAAATATACCACCACACATTTCTAGTGGGTAATAAGGCATGATTAAAAGGCTTATTTCTGCCTGAGTCCGTACCGTTTTGTGTTTTTGTTTTGGTCTTTTTTCAGTAGGGATATTCTGCTTGGAGCGCTTTAAAGTATCAAGACATCCACCAATAATAGACTCACTATCTATGGACACAACACAAACCTCCTTGGCATTAATTCACAGAGAAGATAACGATACAAATTCATCTGACTCAGGAAGGAAGCAAAAGCGTAGGTGGATGCAGGCATGGTTGTAGAAGACATGGCTGAGGTTAATTGCTAGGTTTTCACGGTTTAGTGCTGATGATTCTAAATTGCACAGTCTATAATAATAGACTTATTAGTTGATTAGACCAGCACTAAAGACCGTATGGCCCAACATCCTTTTAGTTTTACAAATGCTGAAATATAATGCATGAACACCAGTTGTGATAACTGAACCTTTACACCAGCAGTGTCCTAAAAGCAGCCGTTTTTGTCGAGTGCTAACATTGAATGTCTAACATTGTGTCTTCTAGCCATGGTGGAACTGGATGGCGATGACATCAGAATCTCATCCCGAGGAAAACTGGCAGAAAGAGACATTGTTCAGGTGACTGTCCTTCACATTAGATGCTATGGGCCAATAGGAATTCCTGCACTTGGCCTTCAGTCTTGCAGGGGTAAAGTGTCCATTTTCTCTTGCGCATCAAGGAGCAGTGACCATCTATCTAAATTGAGCATTGGGGACCATTTTGATTCCTAGATGACCCCTGCTCCTTCATTCTGAAAGGGTACCTACCACAGCTGCAGGAATATCAACACGGTAGAAGTTGTACAGAAGTCTGATTGTATTTACTGCAAACATTGAGACCTGACACATTTGGATGTGACTTTTCATTTACATCATTTTCAGTCTGCAGTGTAAAATAGTGAGTTACAAAACAAAGGCAGACAGGGTTTGTGTGGTCCTTGACTGCTAGATTTAGGTCCCAGTTTATAGACAACAGTGCTTCCATGTTGCATATTTTAATATCTTATTTGCATTTTACATTCACTGATGTGCCGTTACATTAAAACACCATCTGTCTGTGCCGGTAGATGAGGACATGAATGTGGTTCCTGTGAAATCACATGGGTACGTGCATGTAAAATGTTTGATATTACGCGTTGCTATAGGAAACCTTATGTGTCTCATTCAAACAGCTGTCAAGCTGTTTCAGCTCCATTGAGTTTTCATCTGTCTCCATTTAAGGTGTCAAAACTCGAGATTTAAGTTAATGTATGGAGATCAAAGTACGATGCACAGAGCTCTCTGGATTCCTTTACAGCAAGAACAAACAGTACTGATAAAATGGGTTTTTATCTCTTTTCTAACTCACTTGGTGAAATGCATTTTTTGCAGCGTACTGCCTTAGAAAGGCAATTTCCTGGAGGATTCTTTGATGCACTATGACAAAATAAAACAAACTAGAAATCAACTTGAATTCCTTTCCCAAATTCTTGTTGGAAAAGTCATTTCTTTCTCTTATGCTCATTCATCTCCCCTTATTCTTGAGAGAAGCCAGAGCGCAGGATTAGTGAGGGATTTGCATATCATGCTTGCAAGATCCTGCAAATGTTGACAAACACAGGGATTTAAACATAAGCCTCCTGGATTTCTCCAATTCAACAGTCACAACAGTAGTCCAGAACTATTGTTTGATTTGTTTTACAGTCAAAAACATGTTTTTGGGTTTGTTTTTAATGCAAATATTATGATTATTATTTGGAAATTTTCGTATAATCATTTAATTATTTTTATGTCTGTCGTTTTTTTCTTAGTTTGTTCCTTTCAGAGATTACATGGACCGGACAGGCAACCACGTGTTAAGCATGGCACGACTCGCTAAAGACGTGCTTGCAGAAATCCCCGACCAGTTCATCTCCTACATGAAGAGCCGGGGGATCAAACCCAACCCTGCACCACCTCCCTACACACCACCTGGACACACACACCACCACACGCAAATCTGAGACCCTCCTCTTGGCTTTTCACTGAAGACTGATAGCATGCCGCAGCCAATCAGAGTCCAATGAGAACTCTACCTCCTTTAATTTTTTGGGGTGTGAATAAGAAACAGCACAGCAGGAAATTGGTGTTTTCATTTTTGTGCTGTACCCTGCCCGTGACAACAGGAGCATTTTCTTTCCTTTTCTTTCTTTTTCTTTTTTTGTTCTTCTGTGATAGATTTATTTGTAGTCTCTCTTCAGAAGAGACGAACCAAAATTTTCAGGACTCGTTGGTGACAGCCTTTCAGGCACTGAC
The DNA here is from genome assembly GCA_023101725.1 of Atherinomorus stipes. Lineage (NCBI taxonomy): Eukaryota > Metazoa > Chordata > Actinopteri > Atheriniformes > Atherinidae > Atherinomorus > Atherinomorus stipes. Next base: position 2,174,069 of record JALJCO010013346.1, on the reverse strand, counting down.
TGTTTCACATCTAATTTGACAGCAGGTCGGTTTAAAAAGGTCATGTTGTGGTTAAAACTTGTGCCTGTCTGTGGATGTTTCTCTAAATGTATCAGGACATGTGAACTTTGACCCAAGCCTTGCTCGTCAGTCATCTGTGTGGCCTAATACAGTCACATTTTTAGGCACCTTTTTCCTTCTCAAACAAGTTTTTTATATAATAGGGGATTATCTCCGTATCCGCTAATACAACAGTTAGGATGCTTTCTAATCACCACCTCCTGTCCTGTTTATTAAGTAAATGTTTATAAGAGCATGTTCAGTGAGAATTTAACCCCCAATTCCCAGTATTTATCCTTGAATATTATTCAGAGTGGCATGGGCATTTGATAGTTTTGATTTTAACACCATAAAAACTTAATCCATTTGAAGGGGGTCACCTACAGTATTATTCTTTTCTAATGACTGCATAATGAAAAGCACAACTCTATACCCAGTACAAGGTTACCCTACCAGTGTGCTGCTATTCATGCATTTAAAATAATTTTTGTTCTTTTCATGCAAGTGGATGATTTTTGCAGTGCAGCTATATTTCATTTTATAAAAAGTAAAAAGAATAATGGAAATAGTTGCATTTAATGCTCTTATTCAGTATGGATGCCTATAAGTTACAGGGAAAACTGGACATAAAGAGCGTTAACAAATTCAAGTATGGTTCTTTAAAACTTTTTATACTTTAACCTCTCAATAAGCCACCTCTGTACTGGTTTAACAAATAATACAGCTATTACAAAATATTGCACATTAGCACAAAGATGTATCCCAGATGATGCAAAAGGAAAATAAGAAGCCTTTTTGTAAATCCTCCCATGTAATCATGCAATCAGTGACTCAGTTACCAACCAAACAAAGTGACCAAAAAGCTCACAGGCCCTGTATGTAGCAAACACAATGTCTAGTTAAATAATTCCAATGAATTGCATTTTCATGATGACTACAAAATGTAATATGGCAAAATGTTACCATAAATGAGTTGACATCTTACATGGACAAAGTGACACACAGCAGAAATTGCAGTAAATCATCCAGGTGAGTTATAACTAGTCTTTTTCACTATTTAACTTTTTTTTTATTTACTTTTAATCCAGCCCTGATACTTTCCTTATTATACCACCAATGGAGCAGAGACATTTCCACTGAAATGTCACTGGTTACACATCAGCAGCCACATGACTTCCATGTTCAAATCAGCCCCAGGAGATTTTAATTTAATGCAGAGCTGTCCTTCCTGCAATGCATCACAAATTCCGGGGGGCCAATAGTTCAAAACTGGTCTGCATAGCCTTAAGATTTTTTGGTCATTACATTAAGTAATGATCATTTTTTACATGTATGACACATTTTGCAGTCTGTCTGTTCCGCTCTGTAAAGAGGGATCCATTTGGAGTAATTGGTACCTTGGCTCTGTGATGTGTATAATCATATGAAATACGACAGAAAAACCCACCAGGTAAGTCTAGACTACTCAGACTGTAAGATGTTTGGTTTCATAGAGTTTCTTTCCTTCTTTTTTTTGTTTCCTTTTACCTGCAATACTCAGCATTGATAGCAAATACTTCAGTGTCATTCTGGAGTGTTAGTATGAATAAATTAGAGATGCACGATTTTATCGGATGATATCGGCCAGATATTGACCGATATAAATTACCAATTCATATCAGTCGCTGTTTGGTAATGAACCTGCGAAACGCTGGTTGTCTTTTTCTTTTTTTCTTTTCTTTTTTAAATCTGTGGGGGATGGGAACAACTTAAAGGGACTTGAGGCAAGATTAAGAAACGAAACTCGCGACTGCCGCTTCAGGTAACTGGAGCCACGAGCCAAGCCGTCGCAGGAGTGTGCACAAACTGAAGCTATATTGTTGTTTACTGACCTTTTTCTTCGTAGTTAAACTTTTTAGTGTCTTTCAGTTGATCTGGATCGTTTGCTGACGGCAGAAGAATCCATAACTATCGCTTACAGTGTTTTTATTTAACGTGATCGTCTTCTTCCTGTATCAAAACTGCAGATGTAGGTCATTTGACGTCATGTCCGAAGGGCAGCGCGGAAAATTCGGACACCGAATTGCAGCGCATTTTGCAGCACACAGCCTGTTCAAGGCAACGGAGAGAAACGTGGGTGGAAACGTTACTTTTGGTATTTAGCGCTTCATCACCCATTAGTATGAAAAAAAATGGACATGCATGTTTGTTTGTTTTTTAATTCCTGCCTCTAGTCCCTTTAACGCCCAACATGCGACATTACAACAGCTCCACAACTACCAGATCTGCAGCAAATGCAGCAGAGGTATTTTTCTAATTTTGTACAAGGAATGAATATTACTTCACTTCCAGCTTTAATGTTGGTAACGTTATCGGCCAAATGAGTTGCAAATATCGGCATCTTTGATATCGGCCAAAAATCCAATATCCTGCATTCCTAGAACAAATAAAACACTCCTCATAATGTGACCGGAGTTATGTAGCTAAAAGTCAGGATTTGTTTAAGACCAGTTTGGGACAGTTGTGTTATTCATCTCCTTTTTTCCAGTTTCCTTTTTCATAGTGTTAAAGCTTTTATTTAGCCCAGTAAGACCTAAGGTACCCTCTGGATATGAACAAAAGCATGCTTCCCGGTTCATTGATTCTGATGAGAAGGGGTCCCAACAAAACAGCATTGTTTAACACTATCAAAGTGGCTGTCGTGTTATCGCTCAGGAAAGCGCCATTCGCTCTCAGAGAAAGTCTTCAGAACAACATGTCATTCTTTATTTTCTATGCAAGTGCGCAAAATTCCCTGAAGCAAACCTGAAGAAAAACAAAGTCTTTAAGACTCATGACAGAACTTTTTTCAATTTTCTCAGTGACGCGCCCCCTACTGACGGCTAAACTGGCATCCATCTTGCATTAAACAAGTAATGCGTCAGCTTTACTTTGACAGAGGGTTGTAAACTCATCTGAAAGCAAACAGAACAATGCGGGTTCAGAAGGTTAAAATACTAGCCAAGACATTTGTTGTTACAATGTGATTTTTAACTTACAGTGCTTAAAGCAGCTGCAAAAAAAAAATTTTTTTGTTTTTCCTTTTTTAAAAAAGCGGCTGCATGTGCAGCTCTTCTGCTGCACATTCTCTACAAGCAGCAAAGAAAAACCAACTGGCACACAGAAAAAGAAAATGCTGTCACCTATTTAGCGTTATGCTTAGATCTTTGTCAAAAATATCAATAAACTGGAGGCTCTTTTTCTTAAAAATAACATTATACCTGACCTCAGTCACATTCATCCACATCCTACAAAAGAAAAGACGTCCATGGAAATCATCTTTTCTTATTATCATAAGGGATTTGGTCAGACTTGTTTGCTAAAGGGATTTCCCAAAAAGTCAAGTTTGCATGACTATTTTTCCACAGAATAGGGCATGACTAAGAAATGATTCTCTATTTCTATTTTGATCCAGATCCAGATCCCTAAACGGATCCAGGATTTTTTATTTAGCCTTTTATTCAGCTGAGGCATGCAGTCTCAGCTCTCGTTCCATTTTTAGCCAAACTTGCATGTTGACTTCAGTGGAGGTAATGTAGGTCAGTCTAACACTGAAATCTCTCAGCAGAAACTTCCTCACTCAGGATTCTTTAAGCTGTTATTACCATACTTCCCAACATGAAATTTTAACCATCATCTGGACAAAATTTTAATCTGTGAAATTATGTATTTAAGACTAAATATTTACAAAAACTTTACAGATATTTAACGTGTTCACAGCTTTGTTGTTTAGGGAACACAAACTCTCATTTCACTGAGGAAGTACAATACCTGGGAGATATATTTCTACTTCAAATCATGGATCCCAACAATAATAAAAACACTGAGATAACATTGATTTAGTGCAACTTTATGATTAGCAAAGCTCTCCTTTTGTCAGATGTGATAAATCTGATACACCTCAAATCTGCCCGGTGGTGATCCTCCTCCGATTCGATCTCCCTCTCTGCATTGACTATTATTCTCTTGGAGAAATTAATTATTTATTATCTAGTTTGTCTCCTGGCTTTATCTGCATGTGGCCCTCGGTGACGGAGTGTAAAGCGGTGTCTTTTTCTTTTAAATTGACCAAACAGTGAAAAAATAATTTATCCCTGCTAAAAACCTCTGCTCAAGTGTTTAGTGTTGCAAACAAAGGCCGTAATGATCTGAAAGGCAGTCGCTCCATCTCATTTAAGCCTGAACTGACAACCAGTTGAGATGGATGAATGCAGTTTGTAGGAGCTGGAGAGAAAATTTCTTAATGGTTGTCAAGACTGGAAACAGTGACTTGGTTCATTTATTGTTCTGCAACACAAGAATTAGATAAGACTGGGCTTCTGTTAGAATGTAAAATGTGGTGTCATAGCTTAGTTTGCATTGAAATAAAAGGAACAGAGCAAGCACAGATTTTTATGCCTCCACATCTTTCTATCAAAAAGTTTTAAATAAGCCAGAGAGGCAGTCTTAAGAGCAAAAAAGTTAGTCTGACAAGTTTGGGCAGATTGTGTCATCCATGAGCCTGAGCTGCCAATTCAAACTGAAGCCATCTCATTCAAACTCTTTTGCATCTTTAAATATTGTCTTTGATTTTCTTCTGCACTTTGGTTAGGTTTAGGCTAAAGAATGTCTTGAAAGGTTTCAGGAAAAGACCAGTTTGACTAAAGAACTACAATAACTACATTTTTAGAAAGGCTTTCAACCTGGAAATTCTTTTGAAGACAAACATCTCCCAGGAGCCATTAACACTTAATCTTCAAGATGAGTGCTTATTGTAAATGTTTGATATATTTTTGGGGGGAATATTACTAGATAGAAGATATTTATTAATTATTTTGGAAATTTATGACAAGCCATTGCTCCTACTATTAATCTTTTTCAAGTCCTGATTTGCTTATCAACTGCATGTTTCCTTGAGTTACGATCGTGTTTTACACACAGTGCTGCCATATGTGGAAAAAATGGGACTCAGCCCATCCAAATTACATGCATTTCTGTGCCAAACATGGCATTAACAGTGGACTGTAAGCTATTTCTTCTCTCTTGTGCCTGGTTCCTGTAACATTTCCTGTCTCATCAGTGACTAAAAAAAGAAACTGTAGCTAATTTGCATGTTACAGTTAACATTTTTTGTTCTAAGTTTGTTAATTTGGTCTTAATCCACAGTTTCTCTTTATTGTTTAGATCTTTTTAGATTATTGGTTTGCATGAATCCCTATTTTACATTTCAAGGGTTTTTATTGTACATGATTATTGTCATATTGGTGGGTTGTGAAATGCTTTGTATTGGATTGCCTTAAATGAATTATTAAAAAAATGACTACTTTTATAAAAAGCTTGTAGTGAGTTTATTTTGATGTCAAGGTGCAATTTAGTGGCTTAAAGATGCACTGCAGAACTTTTGCAGATTTTCTCAGATATGCATGCCTATCAATCGCTAATTCAGCATCCTACCTGTACTGTGAGCTCTCCAGCCAGTTAGTTTTATTTTGACTGTCTCTTTCTCAACTTTTTCCTTCCTCCCTCCAATAACACCTTCTCATGTTTTTTTACTGAATCATCCTCAGAACATGTTCAAAACAGCTGGCTGTTAATATCCGTGTTCTAGCATGTGACGTGGTGCATAAAGCTAAACTCAGCTGCAACGTCATACGGCATCCCGGGAGACAAAGTTGTGAAGGCTCGGGACGTTGCTAAGCAACATGGCTCCAGACATCTTAGTAACAGATGTCACTGTGCCATCAAAAGAGTCCAGAACGGGGAGTTTTAAGGTCGAAAATTTTTGTCAAATTTTTGAGTCAAACTTCTTGTTGCTTATTAGACAGCAGTGATTCATATGAAACCCAGCTTGGCGTGTAAGACAACATCCTAGAACATGTGCATGTCATTCAGCTCTGCAGAGGCTTATACGAGCCATTCATTTGATTCAGGTGTGTTGGAGAAGGGGTGGAAAAGTTGCAGGATTGTGGCTCTCGAGGACGGAATCCGGCCACCCCCGTCCTAGACTGATTTAATGTAATTAATTATGCATTATTCAGCCTTTACAACTTTTTTTTTTTCCCCCCCCAAGTTTACTAATAAAAGGAGACAACTGTTCTGCAGTCTGGCTGTTAAAGAGTTTACTGTTGGATTGCCTCCATTATACTCTCAGTGTGATTTAGCACCAATTTATTTTAAAAGGAAATGGAAAAAGTCAAGTTTTACAAGACTTTAAAGGTTTTATAGATACGTTTTCATCAAAACAATAATTTTTTTTGACGAAATAATATATCCACAAAAAAGTAGTAAATTTACCCCCCAAATTTTCCGACAGCATATAAACAATAGTTTTTCTTTATTAATTATGATGAGTCTGAAAGTGAATATTTACATCTCGGGATTCTTGGCTGTTAGCATTAAATACGGAGTCGCTAACTCAATGACTGTGTGGAAATAGCACCTTCCTGCCTTAAAGGCACAAGAAATGCTAACATCTACTGTATTTGTAAAGATGGGTATTTTAAAGAAAAGATTTTTTTTTTTTAATGACTTCATATTTCAAGCACTGTTGTGAATGTACGGTGGCCGTCAGTGGCCAAAATTCTCCCAGACATAAAGATGTTTTCATCTGTGAGTGGATCCAGCGGTCTCAGGTGCAGCTATGACTGTACTACGAGTAACTACTTTCAATGTCTTTTAAGGCATTACTGATCCCAAACAGTGCTCTAACTCCCATTAAACAAAGCTGGTACAGCAGTTTTAAAGTTCCGAGGGGTTCTCATGTCACACAGATTTTTTTGTCAATTCAGAGACACCGTAGCAAAAATGGCAAAGCAAATATGGTAGCCTCCATGTAGGCTGCATGACTCATTCTTAGAAAATAAACGCATAACAGCTATTCTAGTGAAGCAAATACACATCAAAAGAGACACAGTTTTGAATTATATATTAAATTACTACGCCATTGACCTTTGATTTTGTTATACACTGCACCTTTAAATCTCTCAAATTCAAGCAGACAAAAAATGAAGCAGGATGATGGTGAAGGTAGCAAAGAGGTTCAAAAGCCCTGTCACTTTCCTCCTGGACATGTATGTTACACATTAGCAAATACTAATTAAGCCTCTTGTTAAAAACGTACAGACAACAAAGTACGAATAACTGTGTTGAATGTGAAAACTTCATGTTTTTATAAAGAACACTTTACTTTGAATATACACAAATATGCACTGAAATCCTACATAAAGCAAAAATAGGAAAACATTTATCATACAAAAGTTAATTAAATAGTTAGAGTTGGTGTATAGAGTACTGGTGATACAGTGTACTCAGGCAGTGTACTCTCGCCACTTAACAGTTAGCCGGTTCTCTAATGTTACTAATTCTAACTGAGTGATAGTGCGCCACCCACTGGCAGGAAGAAATTTAAAGTGACTGATATTCGCCCAGATAAACACGTCACACACAGACACACACACACCAACAAGCATGTATCCTTCAAACTGAACAACAAAGGTGAATTAACTGATTCTAACTAATTTAGTTTTTTTCAATATTGTATTTATATAGACGTATCAGCTGCAGGTTTTTTATTAACATATTTCTGATGTCATCTTTATGTTCACAAAGAAGTAACAAATAACTCAGTTTATATGATTTACCGTACTTCTCTTTTTGTATGTCTGTATCAAAGCATCTCTTCTATCTTTGTGCAGAATCCAGTCTCTTAACCCTTTTTATTTAGTTGGGCTGAATTTCATCATGACACTGATTAATTTTTAAAACACCCCGTAACACACAAATGATTGCAAGCTGCCTCTGCTTTTGATTTTTGTCATGTACAGTAACTGCAGCTTAACAGGTTCAGCGCTGTTTGTCTTTAAAATTGTTTCATCGATTTTAAAGACCATGAGAGGATAATGCAGTTCAGAGGGGATTTGTTATTCTACATCCTCAATAAGTTATTACAATCAGTGAAAGATTGTTCTAAATTTAGAAAGATTAATCAATCCCCACCTCATCTCTGACCTACGTATACAATTATAAATGCTTCTGGCAAATGTGTGTGTGAAGTCTTTTTAATCTCCAAATGTTTAGCAGTGTGCAAAAGACAAAGACAAGACAAAAAAAAATGACCATATTTTGATCAAATAACATTGTTCCGGGAGAATATACCTATGTTATCTTTCCAGGAACTATTTTCTAAAATAAAACCACTATTTGCCATTATTTTTCCCTCCTTTGATGATGTATATTTTGAAACAACCTGGTTAGGTTGATTAATAAGATGCCTGGGGGAATCAGAGGGGGAAATACTGACTTGTCATTACGTACGACATTTTCAGAACTTGCACAGCTTCGCCACCTCACATGGAGGCAGAGACAGCAGCCTCCTTCGCCTGATATATAATTGCAGTTCCCAGAAACATAAAATGGCTCCATAATTCCTCTGAGACGTTACAGATGTCAAATTAAAGGAAAGAAAAAATGGATGCATTGAAAAACATGACAAGCAGAGCACTGCCATCCACACTGAATATAATGTTCCCTCCTTCCAGGCCTATAAAAGGTATTCTTCAAATTTATAATGACTCAGCAACTGTCCACAAACTTATTATTGAGTCATATTTTTCATTTATCATCAGTGTAGACTGTTTTATCATTAGAGTAGTCTATGTTATATGCAACAAAGACTGTAAGAAATAGAATAGAATAAAATAAAATAAAATAAAAATTAGTCTTTCAAAACTGGAATTGTTTGAGTTCCTTTTCATGTAATTAAAGGCCCACAATGGAACTTTTAGCAGTTTTCTCAGTGACGCGCCCCCTATTGGCAGCTAAACTAGCATCCATCCTGTGTCGTACCTGTACTGTGATAGAGTCTTATCTTGACTCTTGTTCTGTCCCTTCTTCTCTTTCTTTTCCTCTCTTCCTCCGGTAATGTTTCCTCGCGTTTCTTTGCTGAACCCTCCATGATGCACGTTCAAAACACCCTCTGTGTTCATATACCCAGCCAGCATTTCCATGTGGGGCCTATATGGGTTAAATTTTGTCTGCATATGACGGACCCAAGAGGGGTTGTCCATGGTTTCCATGGTGGCCCCACCTGTGGGTTTCCACATATGGGGCCCATGTAACTTAAACTATGAGATCTGCAAATTTGCCCAGTTCAAGCCCATGCCTATAGACTATATAGGAAAACACAGGTGGGGTCACCATGGAAACCGTGGACAAACCCACTTGGGTCCCTCATATGCAGCCAAAATTGAACCCATATGGGCCCCACATGGAAATGCTTGCTGGGAATAAGTTTTCTAGTAAGTGACGTGGTGCACAACCAAAAGGCTGCTACATACTGCTGTTTCTTAGCCTCGGGACGCCTCTGGGCAGTGACAGCTCGAAAATCTGCATAATGAATGTTGGTCTGCCTTAAAAACGAGTCAGAAACACATATGTTTAAGGTCTAAAAGTTATGTTATGTGTCTTTAACTTAATATTTTTTTTACATAATTTTTTACTCATTTTTGATTATCGCTGCCTATATTTGCAGAGAGGATGTTTGGGAGTTTCTCTCCACTAAGGTTGGGAAGAAATTTGTCCATGTATTCATTTGTATTCCATGTTATACAACTTTGTCTATCTTACATTATTTAGTCTGTTTTTTGTCGTCTCAAATCAGCAGTCTGCTGTGGGGGTGTCGGCAGTGACAGCTGTCATAAATCAAATGTGAAGAAATGCATTCACCACTGCCACTCTCAGCATAGCAGGTAGCATTCTCAGAGGAAAACTTTAGTTATTATGTGAACCGCACACTTCTGCAGACAGAATCCTCATTTACTTTCTGAGCAAATTTCTTATTAAAGAATGCAGTCACTCCTTTTTGAAAAGTATGACATTAATCTTGACTACCTTTCAAGGGGGATTTACTGTGTGAAAGATCCACTTGAACATCCTGCAGAAGATTCCCCGGGTATATTAAGTTTCTGGGTCAAGAGGAAATAATAAGGTGAAGTAAAATGTCATTTCCATAGTTTTTGCACAAGTTATTTCACCATATCATTCCAAGCAAGAGAATAATTCAGTGACATTAATAAAGCACCAAAGCTTTCTAAATAATGATCATATTTTAAGAAAAGAAAAAGCAAAGGGGGAAAAAAAAATAGCAGTGACTTAAATATAACCTTTTGCTTAAAAAACACAAAATAAAACTGTGTTCATTAGCTTGATGTTACATGTGCTGTTAGGCTGCCCAACAATCAGTCTGTGATTACTCAAGCAGGAGTCTTTGAAGCAGTCTTACATCATATAGAAGAAAAATGTTCTGTTTCCTCCAATATACATTAAATATACAGGATTTCTGACCAGATGATCTATGCAGTTTTATTTTGGAAAAAAAGGAAACTGTGTAACAAATACAAATATATTTTGGTGCAAATGCTAGTTTTATTGCATGAAAAGACATGGAGAGAAGCTGTGATTCCAGTTCAGGGACCATCATTGACTGATTTATTATTCTTCAGAAGCCATTTTGGCACAATGAATTATATTGTGCTGATTGGAGTCAGCCTGGTTCAGTGGCTGGGCAGAACAAATACATGACATGGAAAAGACTTGTTGACTCCACATTTCCCATCCCTGCTTATTGGACATGGTGCAGGCTGCTGGTCACTTGCTGTATCGGCAGTGAGCCTGGCAATCAAATGGCTGGAGTTGTTTTTCTGCCGTTGCAACCTAGACACATGTGATGTCACTGTTCTGTCTGTATTCCATATCCAACCTTTTATGTTCAATATTCATCAGATGAACAAAAATTGACATGCCCTTGCTCAAAAAGGAACAGGATGAGGAAAATCTTATATTTCCTGCCCCCTTTTGAATAATAATAATCTTAATGGTTAGCTATACACACACAACTCGTTATGTCATATCAGACAACCCAGACAAAATACCTCCAAAATAATACAAATGAATACCAAACCAAATGCAAAATCTCCATAGCCAAGAAATACAAAGCAAACAAAATATATATGTACACCTGACAAAGTTACAGTATTTAAAACAATTACAATTTAATCCCATTGTTCTATCTTTGTATACTTTTTTCAGCTGGACTGTTTTTAAAGTTCATCTGCTCATTATAAAGGTAATTCCAAAGTTTGACATCCACCACTGATGTACACATCTGCTCTAGAGTTTATGTATTTACTTAATTTTTCCTTTCATGAAAGTGAACAACATAATTTGTACATACAGTTAATGCACTCTGCATTTTCAAATCAACACCTCTATGATTGGACAGGAGCAGCAAGAAGAAAACAATTCTTGTAGTTGCCTGCCCCCAATTTGAAGAAATTAAATTAAAAAAAAAAAAAAGATGGTCCAACATCAGTTGATTTTTAGTAGCCTACACTATCAACACTTTCATTATAATCCCAAAACAACAACAAAAAAAAACAACAAAGAAAAACGGAAAAAATAATCAATAAAATTATACAAGCTCAACACAAGTGATCATTAACGTCCAATTTAAGATTCAAGTGGCTATGGATTGACATTTTTTTTCTGCATTTGTACATTTTATTAAATCTTAAATATCTGTACAACCTTTTAAATCTTTTATATCTTGTAGTTCGTCCATATTTGTACACCAACAACAGAAATACACATCTGTTGCAAAGTAGTCCAAGCAACCTGGTGCCTAGTGTATTGAGTTGTCCATATACACTGGTGCTTGAGATTACCTTTCCTTCTATGCCCTTCATTCTCTGAAGTGAACATTTAGAAGTGAAAATTGAATTCTTAGATGGTAGTGCTTCACTTTTGGCCTTAAACATAACAAGCAATGTCTATAACTTAACTTCACTGTAAAAATAACAATTGCTTAATTAAAATACCATTATGTCTTTTACATTGTAACTAAATTTTACAGTAAAAAACTGACAGCTGCGGTTGCCAGTTTTTCACTGTAAAATTCCAACCAAATTGCACTTTAAAATCTCCAACCAAAGCTAAGCTAATGTCGCAACTTTTTAAAATGTGCTAAGTTCACAGTCTTCATTAATTAGTAAAATGCTAAACTTTCAACATTTATACATACTTTTTTTGGTTTAAAAAATGCGTTTGTGAGATTGGCAATCACTATTTTTACATGGACCTCCCTATTTCTGGAATTGGGATTGAACATTTTGTAAGGCAATAAATGCCTGGGGGAGGGATGGAGGATCCCTTTGCAAAGCACAGTTCCAGAAGTAGTCTAAGCAAAGATAACTGGTCAACCAGCAACCAGGTCATGGGTGCCCAATGCTCTTTGATGCACCTGTGGGGTGAAAGCTGGCCTGTGTAGTCCAGTCCCTTGAGAGAGTCACTGTAACACATGTGCTGACTGTGATATGTGTAAGAACACCCAGTGCACAAAAGCCTGCTGTGAAAGTGGCTGTGTGCCACATCAGAGCGAGCCTGTACTAAAGCACCAACAATGTGGAATTTGTGCCGGAGAACTTGAGCAATAAAAAGAAGGAGGCCTGTCTTGATGAATCATGTTTTCTTTGACATCATGATGGTTGGATGCAGGTTGTTTACATGGGAAGAGATGGCCGCAGGGTGCAGGAGTGAATCCTCAGATGGTAAATCACCATGGCAACAGCACGTGCAGTTGAAGTGGTCAGTGATGATGGGCAGTGACTACCATAAACCTAGACAGAAAATTATTCTAAGCATGCTGCAGGTGTTTTTATCCTGGACAGTGAGTTTCCAAAATATATAAATGTATTTTTAGAACTGTTTGGACTTTAAACTGAACTTTGGCAGATTTTTTAGTTTAGTTCTCCTTAACAAATTTTCAGTTTAATTTACTATATAGCCCTTTTTGATAACCAAAAGGTACACAAAGGTCTTCAAAGAAAATAACAGAAAATGGTAAAACAGAAAACAATTCACATGCAATAAAAAGCTAATGAAGAGTAATTGAACATCTGTCTTCCATCCTGTCACTTCCCTGAACTTTCAAGTTAGTAAAAGTCAGTCTGATGTTGACTCATCCCTTGCTCTGTGACTTTCTATTCTTTGCTTACTATGATCATGTCCTCTTGGGTTTCTTTGCTTAAACAGCCATGGTGCAAATTCAAACCAGCCAGTGTGTTGATATCCAGTTGCTGGCATGTGGCAGTACCTTTTAAGCAAAACACAACTGTTACATGATGCCTTGGGCTGACAAAACAAGTTGTGAAATGTGGTTGATGAGCCGTGAGAAGTTGCAGGGCAATGATGGCTCCAGGATTGTGCATAATGAATGTCACTGTGTTTAAAGAGTAAGAAGCAAGTTTAAATGTCAGAAAGTTATGTACTGTTACTTTAAATTCACCTGCCAATTAACATCCCCCAAAGAGAAAGAAATGCCATGGACATTACTGGCTCCTCTTCAAATGATGCTTTTTGATTTGATTTTTTTTTTTTTTTTTTTTTTTTTTTTGCTCTTTTGTGGTTCAACTGTTTTCAGAGGAAAGATGGATCTTCTAGTTTTGCCATACAATTATGACTTGTGCAATAACAAATAACATATTAATTGTGAATTTTGAACAAAACCAGTGAATAGAAGCAATGTGCTGTTTCACTTCCCTTTAACCAATATGTTGTAGCAAACTGCACACATCCCCTCACAGTTGGATTACTGTTCAATAACAGCAGCCTCTTTCAACAGTATGACACTGCCAAGTTAATTTAGGGATGATTTGAGGAAAGAAATATTCAAGGTGTTGACTCTGCTCCCAAATTCCACAGTTCTTAGAGTTTATTTGTAGGATGTGCAAATAAATAAATAATAAAAATAAAAAAGCCCCAGTGGTCTGAATTGCAACTAACATTACTTAAACATCCTGCTCCCAGATACCACAGAACATGTCAGAAATGCTCTACAATTACTTTCAAAGAACATTTGATGTCAAGTGTTTTTCAGAGCAATTACATGTGAAGTACATACAGAAATGGCCCCGAAGGAAGATAAAAAAGAATCAAACCGCAAAAATGTTTGAATCTACAATATGCTTTTTTTTTTTTTTAAGCGCAAGCATAATGCTGGAGGTTAACATGTGCATCAAAGAACTGTTCAAATTACTTGACAGATTAATTTCATGGATATAAACATAATTTTGAACCAGAACCAAGCACAGATTGGCAAATACTGTACATAATAAAAGTTATCTGAAGGATCACACAGATGGAGTGAATATACTTTGAATTTTTTACTGTGTGCAAGATGTCAGCTAAACAAAAAGATGCATAGCCTATAAGTCAACATATAGAGTATGATTTGGTGACTAATAATATATTAAGTTAATTGTAACAATAACCTGAATATGAAATCCAAAATTATTATCCAGGCTCTTCCTTTCCTGTTCTACATGACTTTCCCCCCAGCTTAAAGAGGTAGTTTGGAATTTTTGACATAGGGTCTCATTTTCAAGTTAGCCAGGGCACTATATCACTAGAGATAGTATCAACATATTTCATCCCCTTATTCTAGTTGCAAGAGATTGCTGATGCTTAACATAAGTCAAGGGGATCTTCTAGCCTGTCATCAGAAACAATCTTATCTACTCCAGTGAACACCCAAGGCAAATCAGTTATAACACAACTGTGTAAATGCCCATATTGATACAGTAGAATAATGCTTCCAGTAAAACTGACCTTGCATTGTGTTACATTTTTATGGTAAATTGTCTCAGCAGCAACATAGTTTACTTCCTGTATTTGGCAGTGGGCTCCATGCCATGCTGCTCCTGGGTTGCTGCGCATGACCGGGTTGGCGGTTCCTGGTCTCAGCCCGCTGGGGCCTGTGCCCTGAGACCATGGGGGAGCTTTGTGCCACCCTTTGGTGGATGTATGTTCGTTGGGGGTGGTGGCTGGAGTCCAGGCCCTTGGGTGGCTGCTGGTGGCCCAGTTCTCGGTCCCTGCGGGCTTCCTGCGGGCAGAGACGAGGTTGCATCTGCATGACTACACTCACTGTGGAACCCTTTTTATTATGCATATTATGCGTGCTGACACGGTGATTGGGCCTTCTCTTGGGTGCGTACCAAGAGGCAAACTCCGCTGGAAAAGTGTGAAACCAAGAAGTGAAGTTTTTAATTGTAATTCTTTCTTGATCCGCCAGGGGCTAGGTCCAAAACACAGCAAATCCCCATAAACTCCCATGTTAAAAAGGCCAACTTCACAGCGGAAATAAACATGTTTACATCCTGGTTCAAAAAATCATTTTAGGTTTAATAAGGTAATTTTTTTTATAACTCATCTGTTTAGACATTATTTAATCTTGAAATTACACATAATTAGGGGCATATCGTGTTGACAAGAGTACCTACAGTACAAACAAATTTAAATGTGAGACAAAGATAACACAAGTAAACACAAAATGCAGTTTCTAAATGAAGATTTTTATTTTTAAGGGGGAAAAAAATCCAAACCTTCAAGGCCCTGCATGAAAAAGTGATTGCCCCCTAAACCTAATAACTGGTTGGGCCACCCTTAGCAGCAACAATTGCAATCAAGCGTTTGCGACAATGAGTCTTCTACAGCACTGTGGAGGAATTTGGCCCACTCATCTTTGCAGAATTGTTGTAGTTAAGCCACATTGGAGGGTTTTCCAGCATGAACCCCCTTTTTAAGTTCATGCCACAGCATCTCAATGGGATTCAGGTTGGGGACTTTGACTAGGCCACTATAAAGTCTTCATTTTGTTTTTCTTAAGCAATTTAGAGGTGGACTTGCTGGTGTGTTTTGGATTATTGTCCTGCTGCAGAACCCAAGTGCGCTTCAGCTTGAGGTCACCAACAAATGGCCGGACATTCTCCTTCAGGATTTTTTGGTAGACAGCAGAATTCATGGTTCCATTTACCACAGCAAGTCTTCCACGTCCTGAAGCAGCAAAACAGCCCCATACCATCACACTACCACCACCATATTTTACTGTTGGTATGATGTTCCTTTTCTAAAATGCCTTGTTACTTTTATGCCAGATGTAATGGGACCTACACCTTCCAAAAAATTCAACTTTTGTCTTGTCAATCCAGAGTATTTTCCCAAAAGTCTTGGGGATCATCAAGATGCTTTCTGGCAAAACTGAGACAAGCCTTTACGTTCCTTTTGCTCAGCAGTGAGTGTTGGTCTTGGAACTCTGCCATGCAGTCCATTTTTGCCCAGTCTCTTTCTTATGGTGGAGTCATGAACTCTGACCTTAATTGAGGCAAGTGAGGCCTGCAGTTCTTTGGATGTTGTTCTGGGGTCTTTTGTGACCTCTTGGGTGAGTTGTCGCTGTGCTTTGGGGGTAATTTTGGTCGGCCTGCCACTCCTGGGAAGGTTCACCACTGTTCCATGTTTTCACCATTTGTGGATAATGGCTGTCACTATGGTTCGCTGGAGTCCCAAAGCTTTAGAAATGGCTTTGGAACCTTTTCCAGACTGATAGATCTCAGTTACTTTGTTTCTTATTTTTCCCTGAATTTCTTTGGATTGCAGCATGATGTCTAGCTTTTGAGGATTTTTTGGACTTCCTAACTTTGTCAGGCAGGTCCTATTTAAGTGATTTCTTGATTGAGAACAGGTGTGGCAGTAATCAGGCCTGGGTGTGGCTAGAGAAATTTAACTCAGCTTTCCAAAGATGTGATAAACCGCAGTTAATTTATGTTTTGACAGGGGGGGCAATCACATTTTCACACAGGGCCATGGAGGTTTGGATGTTTTTTTCCCCTTACTAATAAAAACCTAATTTAAAACTGCATGTTGTGTTAACTTGTGTTATCTTTGTCTAACATTTAAATTTCTTTGATAATCTGAAACATATAAGCGTGACAAACATGCAAAAAAAAAGAGAAATCAGGAAGGGGGCAAACACTTTTTCACACTACTGCAGTTACAATGACTGACAAGTGCGCCGCCATACATCCAATCTATACAGTCAGTCTCAAGCGGAAGTTAGTTAAACACCTGTAAGAGTATCTATCTGCAGCTTGCAAACAGATGTGTATGGTGTAGTCGGGTGGTTAGGGTTAGGGGAAGGGTCAGGGTTAGGGTTAGATTTTAGTAAGTTACATGAAGAAGAAACTTGCGATTGGGACTTCCGGCGTGGATTGGACATATGGCGACATATCGTGACTGCAGTTGGGTCCCTGACATGCGGCAGACTGGATGTCTGCCTCCCGGCCAGTGACTACAATTAGCTCCTTATTTGCTCTCTCAGTAAGGTCTCAGTCTGCAAAATGGTGGTTTTTAGTCGGCTCATAAACAGCAAGTCCAAACATACCTAACCTTTATCCCACCAGCAAATATTCGCTAGCTCCTGTTAGTTTCGAGTTTTCAAGCTCCTGTTAGTCTCCTCAGTTTGCATTTAGCCCAGAGTATGTTGGCTGTCAATCATTTGCCCCGCAGCCGAGCTTGCCCATTTAAGTATTTTCCGGGAGTGACGACACACGCAACACAGCAAAATGGCAATGGTGGGACACACCCAACTGGCTTCACTTTCCTCCATTCAGCTGTAACTGGATACTACGTCCATTTTATTTACAGTCTTTGGTGTGTACTAATAACTACTTCTACGGTACCTAGGTTTTTTGCCTCTTTTCTGCGTAGTTCTGTGTGTGTATGATCTTAATATACTCCCATAGCAGTCTTGATTTAAGTTGTTTTCAGCTAGGTTTTCATCTGCAGGTCCTCCTGTTGGCGATTTTTTTTGCTTTGTTTTCCAGCAAAGATCATTGAATGTTTTCTTTGTTCTCTTCACACTGTTTCTTTCCTTTTTCCGGTGCACCCCTTATTGTTTCTTTTCTTAACCTTCTCTTTTCTTTTGTCAAGCCCAGAAATATTATGTAAAATACAGTTATCAACAAGCATTCAAGTAAATAAAATTAAGTAAAATGAATTAATTCAGAACATTAAGAGGAGTCTTATATTGATAAAGCTCCCCTTGGCAAAGTAAATCCGTTCAACACATAAAAGCAGCCAGGTCATCATTTTGCTTGCTGCGATGCTGGACAGGACAAGTAAAAAAAAAAAAAAACAAAAAAAAGATATCTCAGCTGTTTACCTCAATCCATGGGTTCACAAAGGTAATGTAACTTCTCTGTCCCTGTACAATTTTAAAGATATTATAGTTTGGAGAGAGGTTCTTAGAGGAATTCCCACCTGGCTGGAAAAGTACTTTTGATCCCTCCGGATCTTCTAATCTGCGTTGTTCAATAATAATGTTTGGTTACCAAGACCCACTCTGTGCTACCACTTGTACTTTGGCACAGGAAATAGGCTGGTCTTTAGTCTTTCAACAAAGGGATTTCTGGTGTCGTGGCTACAGTCACAAATATTCTAGTTGGTGATGTCAGGAGCCAAAAAATAAAATGGGCAACTTTGCATTTCAGTCTTCAGAGAAGTGCCCAATCTCACAGAGGTTCAGCTGAACTCAGCCCTGAGCACCTTCTCTGTGGCCAAAACCCTGCCAGCAGTCAAAACCTTGCAACCCTGTAAATGGAAGCTCTCTGAGTAATGCCACCTCACAAACATTTCAGCTGACTAGCATGGCAAACATAATCTTTCAAGAATTTGTTTCATTTTCACTTTGGTTAGTAGGACGTAACCATTTAAATGACTAAAAAAAAAGACTTTCATTATAGGTCGTCACTTATGATATTTTTATGGATTTAAAATCAGCTGCATGTTTCTCGCTTAGACGTCAGGACAGCATTTCCATTGTTTCTAGGGATGTCTGATATTATTGGCTGATATCTGCATCAAAATGTGATATTGGAAAAATGGAATTTCGCGAGATCTTGTTCCATTAGCAGCAGTCCAGCATAAAAGTCCCTGTTATGCTGGAAGAACTTCATTTCCCAGCATTCCTTTCAGAGTCATGTGACTATGGTGCAGCTGCTGCTGCTACAGACTGACTTGCTTTGAAGCTGCTTATAATATGTCTAAGTCGTTGGTTAAGTAACCAAGTTGTCAGAAAAATGAAGCAAATGTTGGCTAATACCCGCTAGTATCTAATATATGGCTGCCAGAAGTCCAAAATGAACTCCTCTGGCTGAGTTAAGGCTATGTTTGGATCTTTGTTCTCAGAGTAAAACACAGTTGTATTTATCAAAACATGAGAGATACAACTTCACAGCTGTCTGCATGTATCTGTATCATTTGATGGCGGATATTGGAAATTTAGAGTTGGACAATTTTGGATATTGGATATTGGTAGAAAAAAAGCCAATATCAAACATCCCTAATGGGCTCTATGCACAGCTCCACTACTTCCTGAAGTTAAGGTAGCTCCTTTGTTTCCTGTCTTTCATTACTGGACAAACTGATTAACCCAGGTGTGTCTTATTTCTCAGTAACTGGCCAGACACACCTGGATTTATCAGTTGGTCCAGTAATGAAAGACAGGAAACAAAGGAGCTACCTTAAGTTCAGGAAGTAGTGGAGTCCTGCATAGAGCCCATTGTTCCCATTGGCTTTCATAACAGAATAGGATGGTAGCCTATTTCTATTTCATGTTTTCATTTTCTTTTAGTTCCTACAATCACCTGCTGTAATTCATTAATTCTTATCCCTTCACAGTTCTAAGAAAGAAAGAAAGAACAACAGAGCAGCAAAAAATGACAGACCTTTATTCCAGAGCAAATAACTTAGGACAGGAGTGAAAACTTATCAAACTTCTGCAAAGATATGATAAATAAAACTTTGTGTTTACTGTACATGACATGTGCTTAGATTACTCTCAACATGTCTCACTGTTACATCAGGATAATAAGAGCTTAAGAACAATCCACAGGCAGCTGATGATGTAATTACCAATCACTGTTTATGCGTGCAGAGACCTATTTCTTTGTGCTATAAGTGATGTTATGGAAGGAAGCTTGTGATATCATGCTCCCTGATCGATCAGCTTAAATCTCAGAGAGAATTTTTAGTTTGGGACTAATTCACAAAGACTTTATTCAGCAATCAAATAATTTCCCCCACAGTTCTAAAGATGTCATTTGACAGGACCATTGAGAAGTCCCAGTGTTTTATTTGATATTTCAATAGCTGCCTGGCAGGAGATTAATTGGTAAGAGCTGTCAGCAAGAATCTGCAGCCAATGAAAGTAGGCCTACATGGGAGAGGGTCGGGGACACAACAGGGCAAAACCAGAATAAGAGTACTGACAAATTTTCTGTGTGCAACTGTTGAAAGAGAAGCTGTGTAGAGAAACTCAACCAAGTGAACAAAACAGACCAGAATCAGCAGAAGCTGCTTACATCAGAACTTCAATAATGACACAAAAACTTGTCTGTGCATGACCGTAACCAACTGCCTTGACCTGAAATATCTTTGAGATTAGCTGAATGTAAAGTGTGCAGAAGGCGTTTCTCCTGGAAAATTATTTCAGTAAAGCCGACATTGCAAGGGCATCACTTAGGGCAAGAAGCTATTCTAATAAATATGGAAATGGTTTGTGAGCAAGACAATTGTTTATTTTCGTAAAGCCATTATTAAATATCCTCCTCCACTAGCATGCTTTGTTCTCTGCAAGCTGATACAAAATTCCACAAAACAAAGGCAAAAACCTGAAGGGAAATCATTTCAGTCCATAAATATCCACAGTCGTCGAGCATTAATATTCATGGTTCACCATTAGACTAATTAAAAATGGGAAAGTTTCATAATGAGGCGTCACTACATTTGCCAAAAAGGACACCAACATAAAATAAGTTGAGTCAATATTACAACTGCTCGCCTCCAACAGAACCTCAGGCATCACAAGCATCAGCAGCTTTGTATTACCGTCAGAACAAAGCCAAGATGTGCACTTGCACAGCAAACATTTTTTCAGTGATGGGAAGCCATGATCCAAGTCCTGAATTCCAGATAATAACATTTTTCTCATTCTGATGTCTCAGAAAACAGAGAAACAATCACAATACAACAACCTGGACTGAAATATGGTCAAACAAACCAACTGAAAAGCAGAGGAAGCAAAGCACTTCACAAATTAACATGGTAATTGTTGCCAGGTATTTAATTGCACTTTGGGCAGTTGTAGCAAGTGCTGGCAAGAAAAGGATCAGAATGATTTAAAAAGCTAAATTGGTTCACACTGACAAACACTGGAGCTTAACAGTAAAAGCTAAAAAAAATATATGTATGTAAAAATACCCTACTACATAGTCCTAATTTACCTTACACAAAATCAGTTCAAGCATCAGTTTTCTGCATATTCTTATAGGAATCGTCCACTTTCTTTGTCCAGTCAGTATTTATCTGACTATAAAAGGAAGGAGGGGTTGGTAAAATGCTAATCTAGTGTTCAGACCAGTTCAATCCACTGTGATGATGAGTGCAAGAGATCAGTCATTGCACTTTCCTACTCATAATTTCTTTATTTTCTATGCTGATCTCATCCAAAAACAGTTAGTAATTGGAGTTAAGTACTGCTGATATGAATGTACATGTCGGGTCTACATATTACAAATACTATGGTTGTAGTAAAACCTACACAGGAGTCTGACACTGACCGTGTTATTTTTCATTGGTTGCCATTCCCTTCTTTCATGACACATGAACACAATAATGTTGGCTTCTCAAAATGTACAATACAACCCTGGATTCTGACATGACTGTGTTTTAGGAAAATGTACTTGTTACATTTTATACAGAGACTTGGCATCTTACAGTCATGCCATGAAGGTGAAACTCCACTCTTTTGCTTGTGTAGTTTAGGAGCTTAAAGACATAATGGTATGAGCATTTACCCCATATATTTTATTACAAGGAGAATGAATTATAAGACAATGTGATGTATAGTGTTAAGAAATATTAATAAAAATATAGTATAAAAGGTATATGAGACAAGATGAAAAGCTGCAGAGGGACTAGTGAAGGGGGAAAAAAACCATTAATCTAAAATAAAAAAAGCAACAACATCAACAACTATTGATCAGGTATTTCATCACACAGAATTCAACTCCATGAACTCAGCTTAGCTTGGAGGAAATGAACACATCTTTATTTTCTGAAGTCTGCTTACTTGTTAAAGCCACCAAAATGGATTTATTTGCTTTTATGGCATAACCAGGGCTTAGTTGTAAATTAAATTATTAGGACTTTTTTTGGCAATTCAGACCTCTCCACACTTGAAATTTATTTTGTATGTACTTGTTCATGATAGTATGTAAAATGCAAATAAGAGTGAGCAAAAATGCAACATCACTCATACGTGTGGCACAGGAGAGACACCCCAATGAGAGACACTCACTGGGCAACCATATAAAACGTTTTGGTTCCTCAAGTGACCAGCCCATGAAAAATATAACAGTCTTATTTTCTGGTAGAACACACCCAAAGTTAGTTTACTTGAATCTATATTGTGTTTCAAGACATAATCTCTGGTTCTGTTTTCTGAATTCATTTACTTTCCAACTCTAAGTCAGAGCAGTCATTGCATCTGGCTTATTATCATAAATGGCATGTGTCAAGGTTCTGCATCCTCTTTTTATCAGTCCAGACCGGGTTAATCCTTCACCATCAGTCACCCAGAGTGATCATCCTACCAACTCTCCAGTCTGTGTGTGCTTGTGTGTTTGCATCAGGGTGGGGCATGACTGAACAGTGTGCGATTAGAAGGGAAAAGTCGCCATCTTCTGGTGATGAAAATGCACAGCATGTGTGTAGTGTTTTTACTTCCTTAACTCATAAAATGGGGACATGTTCATCTGCATCACATTGCTCACAATGTCTGAAACTTGCTCTCCTGTTAGGGACAAAATGTAAAGTTCCTGAACCACTGAAATATAATTCAATATTGTCAGGTTCAAGTCAGGTTACTGTTATGCAACCAGTCATTGTAATACTGTACCCTCTGAAGGACAGTGTGGCTTGATGTCATCATATTCATTCTGTCTGCACGTGAAGAATCCTCCCCCATTATTGCTTATATCCATTCAAACAGTTTTACACATTTATGTAAGTTTACTACAGCAAACTGTTAGTGTAGTCTGGATTTTCCCACCTGACCAAGAATAATTTTAATAGAATCTGAAAGAGAGCAACAGTGCATTAGACACTTCATATTTCATCAAGCAGCACAAGGTTATGACAATGTATATGAGCACTGCCACATTGGAGCAGATGTCATTGTTTTTCATTTGATACGCTCTGTGATCGTAAGGATAAAAAAGGGTTGTGGATGATGCTGTTCCAAGCGTACAATCAGTTTTCTGGCACCATGAGTTCAAGATAAACTCGCCCCAGGAAACAACAACCTTCACAGAACAATCTATGAAACATCCCCTAAAAAGTTCCCCAAAGATTACACAGCAAAACAAACATTATGAAAACATCCTTTCACCTCCAGGGAGCATCACCATCATCATCATTACTGAGCATCAACACATTGATTAGCAAATGTTCATGGAACACCCAGAATGTTCGCTTATTACTGTAGCTGTGATGTTTGAGTAACACAACTTTTAAGAACTTTTGACCTTTGGGTTCATGCAAGATCATTGCTTTAATACAGCAGGAAAAACAATTATGGTTTGCAAACCATCATCATCATTATAGTCACCAATTTACTACATGCGTCGCTTATAAGTGAATGCAACACATTATAGTTACTGGATTTTACAGTTTCTTGCCATCTGTGATGCTTTATTAGGTTTTCCTCTGTCAATGTATATAATAGGCCATAAAAGAGCATCAAACAGCTGCAGCTTATCCAGAACGCTGCTGCTAGAGTTCTAACAGAACTAAAAGATGTGAGCACATCACACCAGTTTGAAAGTCTTTACACTGGCTTCCAGCTGTGGGAGAATAGATTATAAAATAATTTTCTACAAGTTCCAGAATGGTTTAGGGCCAAAACTACATCTGTGATATGTTGAGAGAATACAAACCCAGCAGGGCTCTGATATCCAAGGACTTGGGCAGCTAGTCCAGACCAGAGTCCAAACATGGAGAAGCAGCATTAAGTGTTATGAAGTAAACGGGAACAAACTGCCTGTGGAAATTAAATTTTTGCCAACTGTAGACACTTTGATCCAGGTTGAAAACTGTTTTTGTTTTTTGTTTTTTCTCATGTGTAGTTATTTTATATCATTTTATTATGATTTATATTTATTTTGTTTTTCAATTATTAAAAAAAATTTTTTTTAAATTTCCATCACAATTCAAAATCAATATTTTATTTTACTAAACTATGATTTAGTAATTTTTTATTTATCATTGTTGTTTCAGTTTCTTATGAAATGAAATTAAATGAAATGAATGAATGAAAAATACTTTATTTATCCCAGAAGGGAAATTCAATAATGTAAAAAAAAAAAAAAAGCTTTCTCTCTTTTTCTTTCTTCTTCTTCTTTCTTTTAAACAATATAACATTTATAATAATAATGTCAGTCGGTCGGTCAGTCTTGTTCTTTAGGGTGATGACTGCTGGTAGGAAATAATTTCTGTATCTCTCCGTTTTTATCATTTGAATTATTATTAATTTGAATTATTATTGTCAACTTTGCCTTTTCTTCAATAGGAGACCAGTCATATCCTCCAAACGGCATCACCACTCCCCGTGTTTGAATGGAAATGTAATCATATTAGGCAACACACCAACTCATAAAAAGTGTTTAATAAATTTACACTGGTGTGTGTGTGTGTGTGTGTGTGTGCTCAAGCTTAAACGGTCTACCTGAGCAGGGGCAGGTGGATTAATCAGTAAAAGGGTCAGGAGCCATTTTCACATGTCCACTGACAGCAGGTGATTTGTGTGAGTGCTGATGATGAAACGTACACCGGAAGTCGGAGAGATCCGCCGTCCCGCCCCTTCTGCGGCTGCGCACTGCGCGGACTCGCGGTTGTTTTAATGATGGCTCCTACCGACGGCCAAGTCGAGAGGCAGACGTTTGAGGTAATTCGTTGTCTGTTCGAGGACGATGATTCACCCCAGTTTCGCTGCCAAGACGAGTATGAACCTGACGGCCCAGGTCACCCAGGTTAGTATCTTATTGTTTCTGTTGGAAGTATTTCATATATTGTGCGAGTCTAAATGGGAAATTAACGTCTGCCCTGTTTCACGTCAGCTAAGATCAGGTAGTGCAACTTTCGCTTTCGTAAAAGTAGCTCAGTCATTGCCTTATTTAAACTGCATATCAACTGTGTTTTTCAATTTCAGATGACACTTTTGATCCAGTTGTGATTGCTGACAAACTGAGAAGTATAGCTGATTCTATGAATGATGACATCAGGTTTCAATCTGCGTTGACAAACCTGAAACAAGCAGCAGCGCAAGAGGTAAGCTGAAGATGAAGCCCTTTGAAATTGGTCCTGCATGTATTTATTACATATATTAGCTGGAGCAGGGGATCAATGTGTAAACAATCAGGGCTGTGATGAAACCGACAGCGGAAATGAACAAGTGCATCAGGAAGTCGGAGCTGTTTTGCCAACACGAGAACCTGCATTATGAAAAAAATCAACTGGTAACTTTGAGGCCGATCGTTATTTCCCAAGAAATTTCACAAGGCTGAGATCACAGATAAATGATAAATATAAATGTTTTTCAATTCATACAGCAATTAAGCTGCCATATTTGAGGGACTCGCCCCTCCATGTTTGTTTGTAAGGTGGTAGATGAAGTTGAATGTGTTGGCTGTAGGAATTGATCGATATAGATTTTGTTGGACCGATACCGGTATTTTTCTCATCAGCTGATGGCTGATACAACCTGCCGATATTTGGGACCGGTATTGCATTCGACTCCCAAATTAATTTAATGAAGGATACAATGAAAAGTGATTTTAAAACTCTATTTAATATTAAAAAAAGAATAAAGCACTTCAAACAAATAAAAAAGAAACTGCACGAGTAAACAAAAAGAAAAAATTTGTAATATGTGTGTGTGTGTGTGTGTGTGTGTGTGTGTGTGTGTGTGTGTGTGTGTATATATATATATATATATATATATAATATTATAGCTGAAACGGTACGTGCATTTGTGTCGAACCAATCGGTACACTACTCTCGGTTCGACACCACCCTGTACTGAGTTGTTGGGCGCAGGATATGTTTATTTAGCGCTTTATTGTTTCATTAAATTTTTGTGTGTTACCGGACATAATTGAATGACGGACAGTTTAGTCTTTGCCTCCACTTGGTGCAGCACACCATCCTGTTTCTAACAACTCCTAGCAACATGGCATGTAAGCTAGATGAGCTAGAGGTAGCGACACCGCACAAATTTGAATGTTAGTGGTACGACTAGAAAACCGACTAATTTAGTGCAAACAAGTGTAAAAGCAACAGTATGCGACTTTTTTATGGATTTTTTTTATTCAGGCAATCTGACCAGAAGAGAAACCTGCTGTGATGTTTAGTTTTTGTGATGAGGATGAGTGAAATGAAAGTGGAGTTGTTTTGTTAAATACTGCGCTTGAAACTCAAATGGTGAGGTGAAAGCATTTTTTTTCTCATTAAAAAGTGTAAAAAAAAAAAAAAAAAAAAAAAACAAACAGGATTTTATTTTAAAATATTTTCTTTGTTTTTTTTTTCTCATTCAAACAATATGACAAAAAACCAAATGATGATAAATTTTAGTGAACTTGGTAATAAAACCAAAAAAATGTATTTTTTTTCATTACTGTACCGAAAAAAAATGAGGCGTGACTTGTGTACCAAGGTACATACCGAACCGTAATTTGTGTACCGTTACAGCCCTAATATATATATATATATATATATATATATATATATATATATATATATATATATATATATATATATATATATATGTGTGTGTGTGTATATATATATATATATATATTACACACACACACACGTGTGTCTGAAAATGATGCCGGGTGTGGGTATCGGCCAGCACACCGATCTATCAGCTGATGCTGATGCCAGCAAAAAACCACATATATCAGCCACCTGATGTATCAGTCTTTGTTGCTCTTAATGGTCTCTCGGAAATTTCTAAACCCCCTTTTTTTTTTTTTTTTTTTTTAATTCATGTGGGAAACCAGTGACAACACACAACAAAAAGACCATGAGAAACATTGAAACAAACAGTTGTTCACAAGTCTCTTATTCAACTTAGTTGAGTATCAAGTCTTTTAAATACGAGTCCAAGTCGAGTTCCGTTGTTGATGCTAGTTGTGTACAACTAGAGTTCCCATGTCTGGACTAATAGCACATGTAAGTACTTTTATCCATCCACCATGGAGTCATGAAAGTACTCATGTAGGTTTCAGATTGCAAACTGACTGGAATCTCATGCCTTTACATACATTTTATAGGTTCATCCATTTTCAGCTGATATTCCTGATTAAAAATGCTGGAATAAAAAGAAAAATCTTGCTACTCTGTAGTATGACATTGGTTTAAACTGAATTTTTCAGAAAAAGTGGTTTGTTCATGAACATTGGTGATGAACAACAAAAAACTCACCCTTTTCACTTTATGTTAAACTCTCTCCTCTACCTTGCTTCCTCTGTGATCTTTCTCCAGGCTGTGGAAGCAGCTTTCAGTCGTGGCGTGGAGGCTGTGTGTGAGGCTCATGCCTCTAAAGGAGCTGAGGTGACTCCAGAGATCCAGCTCATCAGGGCCTCGGTGGCCTTTGGACTCTACATCAAGAAATCATCCCCAGAGCTAAAAAATAAAGTGCAGAATGCCATGACTGCTTTCCTCAACAGGCGTGTGGGTGCGTGGGTCGCTCAGCAAGGTGGATGGGTAAGTACTGTAGAACATTCTGACTTTTATGTTAATGTCGTAACGTTAGTTGAGAGAGCCAGTGATGTGCCAAACCCAGTTATCTTACATTGTACTTGTGTTGGAAACAAGGTAATGCTGGGATGGATTCCTGCTGTTTAAACAAACCCTGGTCCACTTCCACAGATGGTACAGTAGAGTAGTGTGAACAATCGCGGGCTAAAGAAGGGGGGGCTGGCTAAAAAAATATTTATATAAAAAACAAAACTTTTTTTTTCCATTTCTACCCCCACCTTTTTCCCTTTAAAATTAGGGAAAGGTTCAAAATATAATTGTTTGCGTCCCCCCTCCCCTTCCCCCGTGTTTTCCCTTGTTTTGTTGGGGGAACCCCCCCCCGTTTTTTT
This sequence comes from Atherinomorus stipes, assembly GCA_023101725.1. NCBI lineage: Eukaryota > Metazoa > Chordata > Actinopteri > Atheriniformes > Atherinidae > Atherinomorus > Atherinomorus stipes. The sequence continues at coordinate 2,145,936 of JALJCO010013346.1, read as the reverse complement.
TTTTTTTTTTTTTTTATATTTTTTTTTTTTTTTGTGCGCGGGGGGAAGCCGCCCCAAAAAAAAAAAAAAAAAAAAAAAAAAATTTTATATTAACCCCAACCCGTTTGTTGGCACCGTCAAAACCTTTTTTCGTGTGTTTTATAAATATATAATATTTTTCTGTTTTTTTTTTTTTTTTTTTTTTTTTTTTTTTTTTCTTTCCCAATTTAAACTTCTTCTTTCCATCCAAAACCCCCAAATTTCGAGAAAAATAAAAAAAATAAAAAAAAAATTATTTATCTTTTTTATAATTTGTATTTTTTTTATCTCCCCCCCCCCAGGAGGTTAAAATCCCCTTTTTCTTTTTTTTTTTTCCCTTTTTCCCTTTTAATTTTGTACCCAAAAAAAAAAATTTCTTTTTTTCTTTAGGTTAGGAGTCTTTATATCAAACAAAAAGTTTTCTCCCCCAATTATACAGCTTTCCTTCTCCCTCTTCTCCTTTTCCCCTAAGTCTTATAACTACTATGGTGCAAAACAATTGCTCGCACTCTGCAGATTGGGGCTGGGAGTTTTTATTACAGCAGAGTCCATCAGTATTCAAGTCTTAACACACAGTTCTTTACAGCACATCATCCTCCGCTGTGTCTCTCTCTCAGCTCGCTTTCCCTTCTCTCTCTACTTGCATATAAATTAAGGGCGCATTCATAAAGCATAGTCTGGAAGACTGGGTCCGTTTGCGGACTCGGTTTGGCTGGGGATGGGGGTGGTCTTCCAGACCGAGATCACGTTCACGTTGCACCATAGCCAAATGGGCCAAGAATCTCAGGTGGCGCTGCATTCAGATTCACTGTAGGCGAGGACAGGGTGTACAACAAGCAAGAAGGTTCTCACAACTTCCCTTTTACTCCACCAAACATTATTTTTGTGCGTACTTACGTGGAGCTGGGCTGGGCTTCATCAGAGCAAATATCCAATAAAGCTTTTATTTTCTTGTCACTCCACGTCTGACCACTGGCCATCTTTATAAGTGGGCTCCTTCAGTCCTACATGTGTTTCTTGTTGTAGCATTTACCCACGTTGCCCAACGTTTTACCCACATTGCCAATGCAATTCTGTAGTCCACTTCAGTATTTGGTCCACTTGAATCGGACCGAGACCTGCGTTTGTAGGCGGACCGAGTCTGCTTGTTTGTTCCGAATCAGTCCATTTGCGCATTCACAACTCCCCCAAACGAAGCGGATTTTCCCAGCAAACAGACTCTGATTCGAATAAAAAAAGCTTTGTGAATGCGCCCTAAATGCTCCTACACCCCAGAAAAGCTGAAAGAATGAGTAATTTAATCATTTGACCTGTCTCATTCTTTCTTCCAGTGGCAAATGTCTTTGTTTTTCATTTTGATAATAAATGTACAGTATTTATTCCCACAGAACAATGATGGTAAGAAAAGTCCTACATTTGTACCTCTGCACCATCACTGTCCAGTGTCTGAGTTTCTAGCTTTCTATTATTCAGCATCTGTTTGTTTGTCTATTGATTTATTGATTTATTCTTTTTTTTTTTCAGGGGAAAGTGCCAGATGTTGCAAAGTAATGAAGTTCCCCTTCTTCATCCGACCGCCTTAAGGAGCCACACACTCAGATGGGGAATCAGCCTGTTATCTTTTAGTTTAGGATCTATTACACAGGCAGACGTCTGGCAACACACTAAGCCTCTTCACTGGGTTTTGTTTTATTTCGTTTTTCTAAAAAAAAAAAAAAAAAAAAAAAAAAAAGGGGGGGGGGGGCACTTTGATGCACTTGAATTTCAGTTTTACACCATTTGACGCTTCCTCAGTCTAATCCTGGATGCTGTTATGACACTTCTACTTCTTGCTGACTTGCACTCTGTATTAGTTTATATATAAGATCAAATATATTTGGAAAGAAACTCTTTAGACAGATGTCATGCTCATAAAATCTTGTAAGTGATCATTGGTGCAGCCTCTTATCTGTGATATTTATTTTCTCTAATGGGGGTTATTCTGTTATCCTCTTGCATTTGTCAGTAAATTAGATCATTGTTTCTACATTCATTTTGGTAAATGAATTTAGTATGTCTTTGCCTGTCTAATGGGCTAAAAAAAAAAAAAGCTTTTACAAATGAATTGATTTTCTCTTGAGATGGTACAATGATAATAGAAACTGCTCATGTTAATCTATCATGTTCCCTGTTATGTATTTATTTTCATCTGAAACGCATATCAGATTAGGAGAGAACTTTTCTGGGACTCAGCGAAATTGTACAATCAATTACTTGAAAGTGCTTTCAATCACTCATTGAGGGCTTGTCCACATGTAGCAGAGCATCTCACAAGACTGAGATTTTGTTTTTTTACGATTTGGCCTGTCATCTTCACCAAAGTGGGGATTTACGTTTTAAAAACCAGGGTTTTAAGCTTCGAAGCATCGCTTCCTGCAACCGAAGAAATGCTCCAACATCACATGTGCAACCTGTATTTACACTGGATCTGCTCCATTTACTGCCCGGGCGACCAAATTGTTTGAAACGGGCATTCAGTCGGGGCGTCAGCCAAATGAACCGCTGATATCCGACGGCCTGTTTGGTTGACTTTTATTATTTCTACTAACAACTTTGTTTTGTTGTTTTGTTTAAGCCACTTTCTTCCTGTTAACTCTTTCCCTCCATTTAAGCAGCAAACTCCTCCCCCGCTCCTCACCTCTCCTCCGTCCATAAAGGAGCGGACCCACAGAATGTGCTTAAAGGTTAAATATGGAATACGGACATACGCACTTATGCAGTCAGGTGTGGATGGATCATTTTCTAAAAACAAGGTGGTGAGGACTCAAGTTTATTTCTAGACGGAGGAGGGACAATATTCAGTTTTACAAAAATCTAGCTACTTCTGTGCAAGGCGTCAGGAAAAAAAATCAAATACGGGTGTTCTACTGAATCTTAAGCTATGAAAAGTTGAATCACATTTCATGATACCTTATTTTCCATCCTTTTTTTTTTTTTACCAGTAAAGGTTTGCGCCAGATAAATCTTGATTGAAGTGACTCAAATGTATGCATGTCCCAGTTATAATAAACGTTTGTTTTTGCTTAAATGTGGTTTTTGGTATCTTACAGCGGGGGATTTGTCCAGATCATTGCCTTCACATGTTAACTCTGAGCCAAATGCAAGAAATGATAGAGGAAAACTTTAAAATGGTGCTTTCTGTTTGCACATTCTGTGTTGTGGGAAACTTGGTGTTTTTGTAATTTTGTAATGATTTTAATTAAAATAAAAAAAAAAAAAGAAAGAAAAAAGCCAAACTTTGAGTATTGTTTGAGTGTATTGAGTGTGTTGAAATTCTTGATGTGAGACACAAGTCTGAGATGTGAAGGAACGCCTTCCAGAAGCAGGAGGAATATCTAATTCAGTCTGAACAAGGTTTCACTTGCCAAAAGTATTTTTATTTAAGTATATCCAGTTGTGTGAAAAAGTGCCCCCTTCCTGATTTTTTTTTTTTTTTTGCATGTTTGTCACACTTATATGTTTCAGATTATCAAACAAATTTAAATATTAGACAAAGATAACACAAGTAAACACAAAGTGCAGTTTTTAAATGAAGGCTTTTATTAAAAGGGGTAAAAATTCCAAACCTATATAACCCTGTGAGAAAAAGTGATTGCCCCCTAACCCTAATAACTGGTTGGGCCACTCTTAGCAACAACTGCAATCAAGCATTTGCGATAACTGGTAATGAGTCTTCTACAGCGCTGTGGAGGAATTTTGGCAAACTCCTCTTTGCAGAATTGTTGTAATTCATTGGAGGGTTTTCCAGCATGAACCGTCTTTTTAAGGTCATGCCACAGCATCTCAATCTGATTCAGGTCTGGACAGAGGTGGACTTACTGGTGTGTTTTGGATTATTGTCCTGCTGCAGAACCAAAGTGCACTTCAGCTTGAGGTCACCAACAGATGGCCGGACATTCTCCTTCAGGATTTTTTGGTAGAAAGTAGAATTCATGGTTCCATTTACCACAGCAAGTCTTCCAGGTCCTGAAGCAGCAAAACGGCCCCAGATCATCACACTACCACCACCATATTTTACTGTTGGTATGATGTTAACCCTAGCCCCCACCAACTGCTCCCTGGGGTATTTAATTAGCAGCCCACTGCTCTCAGGTTCAACCTGAGATGGGTTAAATTCAAAGAATGAATTTCCTAATTGGCACACTAATTGGGATTAGTAAGGTATATTAATATTATCATTTTTGCTCAGTCTCTCTCTAATGGTGGAGTCATGAACACTGACCTTAATTGAGGCAAGGGAGGCCTGTAGTCCTTTGGATGTTGTTCTGGGGTCTTTTGTGACCTCTTGGATGAGTCGTCGCTGTGCTCTTGGGGTAATTTTGGTCGGCTGGCTACTCCTGGGAAGGTTCATCACTGTTCCATGTTTTCACCATTTGTGGATAATGGCTCTCACTGTGGTTCACTGGAGTCCCAAAGCTTTAGAAATGGCTTTGTAACCTTTTCCAGACTGATAGATCTCAGTTACTTTGTTTCTCATTTGTTCCTGAATTTCTTTGGATTGCAGTATGATGTTTAGTCTTTGAGAATCCTTTTGGTCTACTAAACTTTGTCAGGCAGGTCCTATTTTAAGTGATTTCTTGATTGAGAACAGGTGTGGCAGTAATCAGGCCTGGGTGTGGCTAGAGAAATTGAACTCAGCTTTCCAAAGATGTGATAAACCACAGTTAACGAGGGGGGGGGGCCATGGGGGGGCCATTCAGACAGGGCCATGTAGGTTTGGGTTTTTTCCCTCCCTTGCTAATAAAAATCTTCATTTAAAAACTGCATTTTGTGTTAACTTGTGTTATCTTTGTCTAATATTTAAATTTGTTTGATGATCTGAAACATATAAGAGTGATAAACATGCAAAAATTCAATCAGGAAGGGGGAAAACACTTTTTCAAACAACCATATATTAGACTTCAAAATGAGTAATATTGTTTGCTTATAATTGTGACAGAGCCTAAAGCTCAGATTAGATCTTAAGGTCGAGCACACACATGGTTATAATCTATAACTCATGTTTCCAGAGCAGCACTTCAGATATTTTCTCTAAACTGATCCATGTGCTGCCTCATCTTTTAGGTCAGGTTGAAAACATGTGACTCAGTTTGTCGGACCAAAGCTCTCCTGTGTCGTTGACTAATCAAAGCAAGAAGACTTGAAATTTATACAGTAAAATGTCTTACCTTTACAATGGGTTTCTTAATAACATCGGGACATCTCTCATTTGATATTCTTGAGTGGAAGATTCCAATTTCAAACAGCACAAAGTTGGAGGCAACATTTTTAAGTTTTAGCAAAATCATTTCCATCTTTTTTTTAAATTCAAAAACAGTTGTACTTCTATTATTTGTGTTTTTATGATTATTTTGTCGTTCTTTTTCCATCTTCTGCCCTTTTATAAATGTGCAGGATCCAGGATTTGCTTGTATTGAGAGAAATCTGTTCTTACCTTAACCTGGTAAAGGGAAGAACAGATTGGTAAATCTATTACCAGTTAAATGTTCTTGTGGTGTTGGCTCACATTCCCAAGCATGATTAATGTACCACCATGCTCAACAGCCAGAGGTGTTCTTTTCATAAAAGCGCATGCTCTCCCAACTTGTGGCCCAAAAGACTTTATCAGTTTAGATGCTTATCTTTTTTCCAGCACACATCAGCCTTTTTCAATTACTCGTTTGCAGACTTGGGCTGAATCACGGTCTTATTGAGTCATCTTGGCTTTTCAGACCTCCAACGTTCCCCATTTCTGCTATCTCTTAATTCTATGACAAACTAAAGAAACACCTCAGAAAAGTGTTTTCTTGTAGCTTTCTTGAGTGTCTTCCATCTGAATGTCCAAAGAGCAGTAGCTTAGATCAATTTATACAGTAGCAGCTGGTTGCTGATATAAAGCTTGAAACATCAGTGGTTTAAAAGGTCACAAGGCAATTTAACTCTCCCTCTCTCAGCGGTGCATACAGCTTTTAACTTTAGTTGTAAACGACGTGTTAACATGACTTTCCACGACTTTACAACCAGCTATCATGTTATAACATGGTATGGGACCTTTTTTGTTTTTTATTTGGGTGACAGCTCTCTGTTTTCTGGTTGCCTCTGTGCAGTTGTATGATAAACATTGGAGCTTGTTCTGGCCAGTAACCACCAGAGGGCAGCACTCAACACCAAATTCCAGGATGCAGTTGCTGAGGCAAAGTCTGCAAGTTTCACTTCATTATGGTAAACATTTCCTTAGAATAATAGAAACATAAGACATAAGAACCTCTTTTTATTTTCCAGCTTTTTATTTATTTGTTTAGCAGAGTCCTGTTTGTTTGACTGTTTTTATTAGCGCTCAGTGCCCTCTGGCTTGTTATTCACAGAGAGATGTTACAGCATCTGATAGTAGATTCTCACCTCTGTGAGGAAGGTGGGGACTTTATGCAACATAGATATATGACAGATTCTTGCTTCCCATCTAGCACAAAACCCACCTAACACCTTCTTTCCAGAACAATTCGTCTTGCATTTCATAAATGTGCTTGTGCTATTCATTTAGGTCAAATTCATGCACCGCTGCTGCATTATTTGCTTGCAGTTGTTTTCTCAGGAACCCCTTTTTTCTGCTGCTGTTTGGCAATTACAACTGCAACTGAAGGAGGGAATGTTTGGAATGATTAGACAAGAATTCAGTTGGGAGGAGATTCACAAGCACAGGGCGTTTTTGGTTGTAAGGAAAAGCAAACTTAGATGTTAAAATCTATTAACATCTAAGAATCTAAAATCTGAACATCTAAAATCTATTAACATTCTGTTTCACAAATTGCACTTTTAGGTCCCGGTTCCAATGTACAGGACACTTCTTCTTTTTTTTTGGGGGGGGGGGGGGGGGGGGGGATAGAGAAATACAAAATATACCAAAACTGCAGCCATGCGGAAAATTGCACAATTATTTACTCTTGTCCGAGAAACTAAAGTTAATTGAGGCCACACACTGAGTGTGGATGCCTAAGTGGACAAAAAATATTCATTCAAAAGCCTTTTGTTTCATCACTCTACTGACCAGTTTCATTGTAGTATATTTATCATTAATTTCTCTTGCATCCAAATTTAAAATGCAGCTCAAACTGATCTTAAATTTGAAGTTTTAGACACAAAAGTTCCATGACTCACCTGTGTTTGCTGCATGAGTGTATAAAGCAAAAATCCATCTTTTGCCATTTTGTTTTCTGAAAAAAAACACTGACCTTAATATAGATACCTTTTTTAGTTTATTTATTGTGTTCCAATAAATCAGAGGATTGTGTGACAGCATTATAATTTTACATAGCAGGAACATCTCGTAGGAATTTAACTATATCAACAATGGCTCTGCTCCAGCAAGTAATAGCCTACATAGCTCCACTGGCTGAGTGACTGCTGCTGATAATGCCCGGCATCGTTTCCCTGTGAAACTTGCAAAGCTGTTTTGGATCAAGTATAACTATAAAGTATTTAATACCCTGACCCTGACCTGGGTGTTTGTATGATTCAGTATATCATCTGGGCTACCAGTGGTGAAGCTTTCACTGGAACTTTGATCTCAGGTTAGATAAACATGTCTTGAATCGAAAACAAAATGAGTACAAAGAAGGAGCAGCCATTTGAAATATGACCTTGTTAAATCCTGAGAACAACCTTTATTAAAAAGTAAAACAAGTTAATAATCTCTTCTACCAGATTTTTTTCTTGTTTATAAGTGTATGAAAAGCAAATTTGTCCTCTGTCTCATGTCTTCTAACTACTGGCCAGATCTATCAAAGGTTTGCAACGTGTGCAAACTCATTGCACATGCAAAAAAATGTACAAACTTATTTACTAACAGTGTGCAATAGGGTTAATAGCTTATTTTTATAGCTTCTTTTAGCTTAATAGCTAATAGTCTGCATCCAGTTAGTATGTCAGTCATAACAAATATTTGAACTTGAATCTGCACAGTGCGCTCCTCCTATCCATTCCCTGCTGCTGCACTCTGGTGACGCTGACGTGTCACAGAGAGAATGTTGCGTGTAATAGATGTCAGACAATCTTCAAGGCTGCAGACCGGTTTCATTTGGTCAACAACTCCTGATCCATGTCTTCATAAACTGGCCACTTCTAAGGCTCTGCAGGGATACCTGTTGTATTTTTTTATATTTATCATACTTATTTTAAAGGTAAAGTCCGAAGTTCCCCCCGTAAAAAATAAACGTTAGACTTCAGCAAGTGAAATCCTACTCAAACCCCGCCTTTGGCCTCTACTCCCGTGCTGTGGTGCGCTTGGACGCAACTCTCCCCCCCCCCCCCCCCGCCTGTAATTCGCTCTTTTGTATTGTTCTGGTCTGGTCGGGACGTTTCTGGGTGGAGATTTCTGTTTATATCGGCAGCCAATGGCAGAGCTAAGAGCATGACGCTGTGTGGAAATAAGCTCATGATTGGAGCAGACACCAGTCACTCGAACTCTCGAAGGGAAAAAAAAGAAAGAAGGAAAACACTGTGGATGCATCGAAGAAAAGGTAAGAGCTTCAGATAATGCACTTTGGAAAACCAAGGTTAATAATAGTTTGGCTTGTACCCGCTTCTGAGCTCTGAAGGAGAAGCTTGAAGTTGAATAGGCTAGAACGAGGCGGCCATTAGCCTGAGAGGGAGGAGCGCTAAGTTTGAATATTGTTGTTTGTAAACAGAAACGCTGGAGGGACTTCGGACTCTACCTTTAAATAACATTTGTGTTTGCCTCTTTCTCTAATATCGCCATCTCATTAAGATCTTAGTAACTCACCAGCAAACCGTGGTTCAGCCCCATGCGCAAAATTCTTGATTGTACAGGCAAATTACTACAAGCAAATTTGGATCTTAGTGGATCTGGCCCAAAATGTACTCTACAGCCAATCAACCAGCAAAATACCCTACTCACAAAAAGTTAAGGATATTTGGCTTTTTGTATGACATCAGAATGAATCTAAAATCCACTTCAATCTTTCCAGGTGAACTGATTTAAGCTTTCTCTATACTTTTCAATGCACATGTTCATTGTTCAGTGGTTATATATTTATTCTGCATCATTCTGTTCTGAAAAACCGAAAGTTGAATATCCCTAACTTTTTGTGAGTAGTGTATTTTGTAGCAGTTGCACCCTACAGCCAGCCGGACTCAAGTTTTCTTGAGAAGCTTGAGACAACACTCTTTTGGAATTTTTTTGTTTGTTTTTGTTTGTCACTTTTCTTAGCAAAAAGATTAATGGCCATTTTTACATGGTGAGTGTTGCCACATAACCATGTATGTACACTGTCAGATCAGGATTGTCACAAAGTTTCCCCAGCATACATTTTTTTTATACTAATTATAGTCTCTGAAATTTAACTTTTAGCATGGACTGGCATCCTGAACACTGAAAAAGTTTTTCACACATGATTCATATACAATTTCCTACATGTAGCTTTCCAATTTGTCTTCACTGGTCTCCCAACTCTTGTGGAAAAGTTGCCCCACTGTATCTGCAATCACAATGTTTTCCATTGCATTGATAATGTTAATAATGGGGACACGCTGTTTCTTATTACATTTTTTAAGTTACACCAAAACACTCTTTCTTAGTTTAGAAAGTTTATGTTTATGGTCTGAGATCTGTGATCTGGCGATCCAAGGAATCAGAGAAGTTAAAACAAGCAAACATAAGAAATGAATGGTTCAGGTATTGGCTATAACAGCACATTCTCAGGCAAGGCTGCTCCAGGCAGCAGCCAGAGCATAAAACTAACAGGTGAGGCTGCTCTGCAGGACATCCTGCTGGACAATAAAAAGGCTGCACAGTGCGCGCTTTGTATGGAGGGAGCTGAGGCTAACCTCAGGCAAAACAGGAATCTCAGGTGAATGTGGTATGTGGAGCGGTGTACAGGAAATAAAAGCATCTGATGATGTTGGGGTCGACAGGTGCAGGTCTGGACTGGTGCAGGAGCTGAAAGGGTGGAATCTGGAAGAACACAGAACAGTTGATTCAGATGCAGGAAAAGTCAAATGTCAATGGTACAGGTGGTGCTGGTTGTGCTGGTGCATCAGTTAATTAAAAACCGTTTCTGATGCAGGAGCTGAGAGGATGTCCTCACTTTGATGCAAGTTTTTTTTTTTAAAGTTATTGCAACACTTGACAGTAATTGTGCAAATTATACGCTTAACTCATTTTTAACCCATGATGATCTATCATAAATTCCTGTTGCTCATCACAAACTAATAATGATCTCAATGTGGATTTATGTGATTACTTCACACTTAATAGATCATCAAGTAGTGAACATTAGTTCATTGTTAATTCATGCATTCATCATTATGACAACACATTCTCCCCTTTAGACCAAAATATAATTTATTTTCATACTGTTGATTTATTTTCATTTTCTCTAAAATTGTACATAAATTGTAAACATTTCACTATGATAAACCAAAAGGATATTTTGACAATAAAAGTTCCTTCCCGCTGATTTTGATTTGAGTGCATTTTTGTTTTAAAAGGGGCAGAATTTGTTGAACGATACCTTACCTGTAACTCAGACGAGTTAGTATGTCATATTTAATTTGATGTGACTTTACTTGAGGGTACACATTTATCTTGAAATCATCATTAATTAATTATGAAATCTTAATGGGTAGGGATCTACCCGCAGTGAATATATATCTGTACCAGTAAACCAGCATAATTTTCTTTGGGTTAGTTTTGTATATAAAAGAGGGGGGGGGGGGGGATCAGCGGTATGAAAATAAATTATAGTACAGTCTGGTCTAAACTGGAACATTTGTTAACATATCATTGAATGCATGAGTTAATATAATGAATTAATATTCATCAATTGTTGATCTATTAAGTGTGACATCACATAAATCCACATGGAAATCATCATTAGTTCGTGAAGAGCAGCAGGAATTTATGATAGATGCTGCATTAATAAATGCATTAGTTCATCATGTGTTGTGCATTAGGTAATAATGTGATTTGTACCATTTTTGTAAAGCGATGCCAAAATTATCAACTAACTTTGGTGGTCTTTGGGACATAAAGAAGACAGACATCAGATTATTCATATTAAAGGGCTAGAATGGAACTGAGTGATGATATGAGATTGGGAAAAATGAAGGGCATCACTGACCAGCCAGAAGTGGAGAGGCAAAGTTGTCAGCCAACTCAGGGTCTGGAGCTTAATAAAGACTGCAGGTGTGCAAGAACTGTGAGCTCCTCTCTAGTGGATGACTCAGGATAAAATCCAGCTGATGGTTGAATGAAAGACTGCCAGCAGCTTCCAGTGCGAAGTCTATGAGACAGTCAAAAGGGAACTGGAGGACATAAAGTTATTTTGGAGAGGGGGTACTGTATGTGAACTTAATAATAACTAATAAACCTCTCTTAGAAAGGAGATTAACAGTCTGCTGGGCCCATTCTGGCTTGATCCTACTGTCCGCGATCTCATGGGTGAATCTTAATGCAGACACACTGAGTCAACTTCTAAAACGCAAAAAAACTTTAATCAAAAAAGTACTTAAAAGCCCTGCAGGACAGATTATCCAGGGACTGTCCATAAAACTAAACAAAATCAGAAAGAATTAGGCAGAGAAGAGAATAGAAGGGATATAAAAAAGACAGCTTGTGAACACATTAATCTGGCCGTAATGATAATTACAATTAATAGTAATTACAGTTTTTATTATGATAAATAGGTGAGGAACAATGAACTAGCAAAAAGTGAAGGAATTTTTAAGGTCAACATGAAATTTAACAAAACTTGAGTCGGGTGTGTTGCAGCAGGGAAACCTGCAGGATACCGGGCCTCGAGGATAGGAGTTGCCCACCCCTACGTAACATGAGGAGAAACCACCCTCACCCCCCTGGTTGCCTGACCTCAGTATTTTTTTTCTTTTCTTTTCTTTTACTTGTCCTGTCCATCATCATAGCCGCAGAATGATGATCTGGCTGCTTTATTGTGTTGAACAGATTTGCTTTGCCAAGGGGAGCTTTATAAATATAAGTCTCCTCTTGATATTCTGAGTTTATTCATTTTATGTCTTTAATTAGGTATTTTTTTATAACTGCCTGACCTCCGTAACCACAACAATAATTGTCAGACACACCTGGATGAATCAGTTTGTCCAGTAATGAAAAACAGGAAACAAATGAGCTAGCTTAAGTTCAGGAAGTAGTGGAGTTGTGCTCATAGCCCATTATACTTAATTCCATGCTCGATGTTGGTCTGACCTTCCTGCAGTTTCTCAAGAATATCCTTACCCAACAAAATGTTCAACATTTCACACAGAATAAAGAGAACAACCAAACAATCGATACTTTTGCACAGTTTATTAAATGATGCGTTTGAACCCCCTTTTTTTGTCTCATTACAGTCAGGACATATTTGCTCTGACAGATGCTCTTAAATTAAAAATTTGTAATGCTACATGGCTAATAGGCAACAAATACTCCCACTGTTTTGTAGTCCCTGGCTCTCCATTTACTTAGAGATTGATGTTGTCAAGATCTCTGCTGATTAATGATGAAAATTTATGTCACGTTCATTATAATTTTGTTTGATGATCATCTGAGTGCAGAAATCCCATCAACTTAGTCACACAAACAGAAGCGTTGAAAAGCACTTCACAATGACCAAGGTAAGAAAATAGTCATATGGAAACATTATTACAGCAGCAGCACTAAAAATACAGTGTCTTGTTTGGTGGTGTGTCTGTGCGTGCGTGTGTGTGCGTTCTTGTTTATACAGTACATCATGGACCAAAATCTGCACATCTTTAGGTGACTTCCTACTAAAGTGGGGCAGAATTTGGGCACAAAATCAACATTATCATTATTATTAATTTTTTTATTAATTTTTAGAGTTAAGACTTGATTTTAGGGGTAAGGGTTAGGGCTGGGCAATATGGACCAAATATTATATCATAATATATTTATTTTAGATGACAATATACAACATATACCGGTATTTTTTACCTTAATTTGTACGAAAGTTTCATTTAATATCAAACACCTGTTTTTTAGCATTGAAACATGTTTAGCGTAAAGGTATCGCTCCACTGCAGTGATGGAATTAACAAAACACTGGTTAGAAATGTTTGCTAAATCAAAGTAATTAAAGATAGTTGGCTGTTTTTTTATGATTTCTTTGTAGAAGTCTTGGGGAGGATTGTCTTCCAGACAGTTTTAATAATAGGGTTGGAAAAAAATATTGATACACTGAAATATCGCGATATTTTCATATGCTGCTACCATATTTATATTTAGAAACGCGGTATTGATCTATTTCACTTATGAAATCTTGCAGGATATCATCATTTTGTTATGAAATCTCAGTTTCGGAATTCCCCAAAATTTTAATCGTTCTGTTACAAAATCTTGCTGTATTTCGTGAAATCTCATGAGATTTTGTCACAAAACTATGACATCTCGCAAGATTTCATTAGTAAAATAGATCAATGCCGATTTTAAATATAGATATGGTATTAGCATGTGAAAATATCGCGATATTTCAGTGTATCAATATTTTTTCCCACCCTTATTAAATAAAGAGGTGACCCCTTTGTAGTCAGTCTAGGTGCAGCGGGGTCATTCCAAAAAAATTAAGCAAAAAAATTGCTACACATATAACAATATGTGTAAATATCATATCTCTCTCATGTAAATGTTATATCATGATATCATATCAGTACGTCATCCACAGCCCTAGTAAGGGTTAGAATAATGTTAAGGTTTGGTTTAGCGTTTGACATTCAGTTGTCAGTCTAACAGTTAGAATGAGGGCAAGGAATGTATTTCCCCATTTTATGCAGTTTTAACTAGGAATGTTCGATATTGGCTTTTTTTTACTAATATCCGATGATGTCCAACTCTTAAATTTTGATATCAACCGATACAGATATATGCAGAGAACTGTATTGTTTCTCTCATAATTTGAGAAATACAACTATATTATGCTCCGAGAGCAAAGCTCCCAAAATATCCTTAACTCGGCCAGGGAGTTCATTTTGGACATCTGGCTGCCATATATCAGATACTAGCAGGTATTAGCCAACATGTGACTAATTATAATGTTTATGACAACTTGGTAACTTAACCAACAACTTAAAACCAGACATATTATAAGCAGCTTCAAAGCAAGTCAGTCTGTAGCAGCAGTCACATGACTAAAAGGAATGCTGGGATATGAAGTTCTTCCAGGATAACAAGGACTTTTCTCCATGCTGGACCGCTGCTAATGGAACAAGATCTTGCGAGATTTCATTTATCGGCCCCAAAACTTGAAACAAATATTTTCCAATATCACATTTTAATGCCAATATCGGCCGATAACATAGGACATCCCTAATTTTGACCATAAAATGTTTGCAGTTGTGAATCTGTGTATAGGAGTGTGCATTAATGTGTGTGTACACATGTATGCGTGTGTGTGTATGTGTATGCACTATACATACTAATAAACTGTAGAAAATTGAACAAATAGATGATATGGGCCACATTAATGTTGGCCTTCTCAGCAATGTAAACTCTTGCTTAGTTCCTCAGCCTTCCCTGGATACATATTTATAACCTCCACATGCACCCATTCTCTGCCAAATGACAGAAATCAAAGAACAATGCATGCACATCAGATGGCCTCTTAGGATAGGCTTGACAGACTTCATAAATTGATAGGCGTGGCAGAGCCTCAGAGAGATATGCTACTTGTCACAGAAAATAAGAAATGAAAGATTAAAAAAGAATAATAGGTCTTTTTGCCTGCACCTGCTCATGCACACAGTGCATTATAATTTGAAATCAGTGCTTAAACAGCAACATTTATGCTCACTCCTAAAAACACAGATGCTTTAATGTTCAGTTGGAATCATCAAAGATGTGCAGCTGCTCTCACTGAGGTGAATATTCCACAGTATCTCCCATTAACAATATGCATATTAGTTACATACACTTATTATACATGCTGTTGGTGTCAGCTGTCCCACTCAATATGGAAATGTCACATCATCTAATATTGACAACATTCAGTTTAGTTTAAGTCCACCCTGTAAAAAGAATGAAAATACGTAATATTTTACTGTCAAATTTTTTCAAAAGTTCAGTAAACATGAAAATATAAAAAGCCTTTGACCTGTTGAAGGGGGATAAATTGTAAGATCAGTTTAGTAGATGAAGAAACTTCAACATTATTTAGACTTACAAGTCTTTATTTAAATGCTGTGATGTGGCAACAGTTATAATACTGCTGGATCAGTGGGGGGGTTAAACCACTCCCCATGTTATTGGATATTTAACTATAACTATCATGTAGGTCTTCTGCTTTTTCAGCCAGAGAGTTCAGCTATTATTGTCAGTCAAATAGTCTCAATTATTCAAAAAGCACAACTTTCAAAATGTGGTAATGCACCACACATCCGTAAAGGCTATTGGCTTCTTGACATGTTAAGTAACTCAGCAGTTAATAAACCAAAGGCTCACTTAAGATTCTTATGTAATATTTATACACTTTATGGGCAGGGTGCATCCCGCATCCCAGACTTTACCAAAGCACCAAACTGGCTGTGCAAACTTCCTGCTTGCTCAAATTTCTCTTGCTAAAACATTACATTTAGCCATAAGTCTTCTTCATTACATATTTTGTCCTTAAGGCCACAGAATGAATCATAACAATGTTACACATACTGTAAAAGGATAAATATTTGATATCATTCACATCAAAAAGGCCAAGAATTTTAATTTAGATCAACACATACAGCAAACACTACTATTTTACCACATTTGCTACAAATACACACTTACTGTTTCAAGTCCAACAGGTTGGTGTTGAATATCATGAAAAGCCCGTTTTCCCATAAGACATCGTCACCTTTATTTTGTCAGCCAGAGCGAAATTAGTCTCTTCTACATCTAGGTCTGACTGCTTATTTCCAGGCTGAGATGTAATCCATTCTTGGTGCACTTTCGATGAAGAAAGTGATTCGATCCATTTTATTGTCCTGTATGTGCCATCAATGTTATCCTGACCTTCCATCCCTTAAGCATTAAAACGATGCCTGAGTCATTTCCCACTCACAAACAACTGCAGTGAAACAAGTCAAGTACACAGCAATCAACTTAGCTGCCAAAGGTCAAACATCATCGTCGTCATCGTCATTCTGCCTGAACCTCCTCTCATGACTCTGTCCTCTCTGGCTCCCTCTTTGAGGGAGACGACCAACTGGATCCTGACACAGCACGTACTGTTTCCAGATTTTTCGGAATGCTGTGCGGAATTTCTTGATACGGAAAGCGTAAACGATGGGGTTGACAGCCGAGTTGCCGTGGGTGAGAATGATGGCGATGTAAATTAGGAATATTGGCTTGTTGCAGGCGGGACAGAAGAGGGTGATGCAGTTGAGGATGTGAAGTGGGAGCCAACTGACTGCAAAGAGGAAAAGAACAAGGGCTAAAGACTTGGCCAGTTTAAGCTCCTTCCCAAAGTAGCGTCTGGGATCTGTGTGGCTCGCTGTCACCTATACCAAGACAAAAAAAAGATGATTAATAATCACATACAAAACTTTTGACTGATACTGTGTGCCCAACACAAAAGAGGAGAGGCGTCACCTTTTTGTTGAGCTGCTTGTGGATCATGTAGAAAATCTCCACATAGATGGCGAGCATGAGCAGCAGAGGGGGCAACACCCAGCCAAAGAAGTTGAAGTAGACCATGTAGTCCATGCTGATGACTGTCTCAAACTCACAGGTCACCAGAAGGTCATCGGTGATTAAGGAGCCGTTGTCACGGAGACGCTGCAGGTTGTTCCAACCCAACATGGGCGTGAGGCCCACTATGATGGATACCAGCCAACACAATAACACAGCAGTGCCGGCTCGCCGAGGGGTCACCACTCGCTTGTAGCTATGGCAACAAGGGAGAAGATGATGCATTGAGTAAAAAATCTCTATGAGCAGATACAGCATGACTGTGTGTTCTGCTAAAATGTTAGTATGTTAGTTTTGCCAGGAGAAATGACACAGGTACATTTTCAGAGCCATTTTTTTCCGTTTTATTGCACTTATATTTAAAATTGATATGTTTTAACATTTATGTGTTAGACCCACACAAAATAATGAGAACTGATGAGCTGATTCCAAGACAATAAAAATCCTGGAAAATATTATTAAAAAAAGAGAGAAATAGAAAGTGAAAATTAGTTCTGACATTTGTAATCATCTCTTTTCCTATTAAGTTAGATATTAAAATATAATATTGCTAAGTAAATACATTTGTGAGCAATCAAAATGTCACACAATCTTAGTTTATGTACACTAATAAAGAAAAGACTAAGAGTCTGCAGCGCCATTAAACAGCAAGCATCATCAAGCAAGAAGATGAATGAAAACTTAGCTCTCCAAGAAGGCCAGGGGAAAATTTCTAGGGAGGTATAGTTCAAGGTTGGTTACAGAAGTATCTAAAACTCTGAAAGTCCCACAGAGCACCACTGAAATCAGTTGTTATTAAGAAACACTATGGAACCACAGCAACCCTGCTAAGAGCAAAGAGACTACTAGAACTAATACACAAGATAAGAAGGCAGGCATTATCTCAGAGAGACTACCAAGAAGTCAAAGGTAACTATAAACAGCTGTAAAGTTCCTCAACAGATATTGGCTATTTTGTCCACAGGGGCCATTTTAAGCCATCAACTTCATCAAAACCTGACTTTGTAGGAAATATATCCAGAAAAAACCACTGATTGATTAAAAAAGACAAGAAACTATGTTTGGATATTGCAAAAAGCATCTGGGATATTATAACCATGTGAAAAGTTGCAGTCTGATCAGATGATACTAAATCTGAACTTTTTCACAACACTTTTATTCCCCACACTGAAGCATGGTGGCGACACCATCATGCTTCATGACTTAAACCTGGAAAAAAGTGAAAGCTTAACTGTACATACATACATACATACAACAGGACACTAAAGAGAGTTATGATAAATAAAAATAATGCTAAATAAAAATGTACAAAATTGTATTGCTTTTGAATTACAGTTGAAAATAATAATTTAAAAAAACAAACAAACAAAACTATCCCAGAAACTTGAGAGTACCTTTTCCATAAACAGTGGACCAAAATACCTGTCAACAGGTGCAGAAGTCTTTTTGAACATTACAGAAAACACCTGATTGCAATGATTGTCTCAAAGTGTCACTTCAGATTTTACCTTCGTAGCCCCATAATGCTTTATTACTTGTTTTATTTTTTGTGTGTTTGTTTTTAATATTTCTGTTTGAATCACAATTCAAAATCAGTGACATGATTTTTATAGAATTTTTTTTTTATAATTATCATTACATTTTGTCAATTTCAATTTATTTCACTGACAGCTGATATTTTTGTATTTTTTCCTTTTTTAATTGGAGGGTATGAATAATTTTAAGCACAATCATATATACATAACCTTAATGTATAACATAATGCATATATATTTTTGCTTGACAATGGTCCAAATCGTTTTGTAAAACAACACTGGAGTGGTTTAAGGGGAAGCATTGTAAATGTTTTTACAGCAATCTAAGCTGTCAAAAGTCAGCTCTCAATCTTATTCTGTTGTATTACCGTACACCTGTGGAACCAATCCAGAGGAAGGAAATAAAGCAATTCTGTCTCATGAGGTGGTCATAAATCTCAGTGGTTACATCTGCCAAACTTTCAGAGACATACCCCAAGAGACATATGGCTGTTACTGTATTATTGCAACAATGAGTTCTGCTATGACATAAGACATTTGGCATAAAAACACAATCGTTTTCTCTCTTTTTCCATACCTTTGCTTTTGTTTAATTAAAAAGAAACTTTTAATGCCAGCTTTTAAGGCAATAAAATAAGGGGAAAAAAACACAGAAGAGGCTCATTGCAAAGCAGTTGATAGTCATTTCAGATAAATACCAGCAATGTTCAGAGGAAAGTGTGGACAGTTTGGTCCAGATTATTTCATAATTGCCTGTCACAAATGTGTTTCACATTGGGAGATTTTCTGCAGGAGATTTGGTCTGTGAAGGGGGTTGGGGGTGTATAGTGCACAAAAGGCTTGATGTGATGCAGAAACATGTACTGTCTTGATATCAAAATATATTCTGATATGTATCAGAAGTTCCAGAGAATGAGGTAACTATCACCAGAGCACACTCACTCTGTAGCAAAAAACCAGTTAATGTGGAAGATACTTCAGCTGTATTCATCCATCGTTTCACTGGATATTCAGCTCGTGGGTTGTCGGAGATGTTTTCACACATGTGCTGAAGTCCTGGGTTAGAGATGTTCCAGAGCAATGGCATGGTGAACACAAATCTCTAGATCATTTGCACCAGATGAGTTATAGAGATTTTCAACCCAGCCCTTCTAGTACAATCTCTGAAATATCAGTGGGGGAGAGAATGTGCAAACATAGCAGCTAATTTCCCAAACATTTACTGCCTGTCTGCATGAGAGCACGTATTCATACTGGGAAGAATTACGGCTTCATTTTTTTTTCTGCTGATGTGTACCGTACTCTGCTTTTCCACCTTCTTACTCCTCCACATTATTGTGGATATATAGAAATATATGCATTACTGATAACACGGCAACATTCAACCACAGTGATGTCAACTCTGTCTCCCGAAAATCTCCATTGTTTATGTGAGAGAGCAGCTTGAGAATAAAATCTCAGCATAAAGTCCAGAGTGAATGATGCGGGTGTTTGCAGTCACACATGACACTTGTGTGGAACAACTCATGAGCATTTCAAGACTGAACTGCATCCATGAAAATGGATTAGATCTGACTTTCTGTTAGGCATAAAGCAGAAACTAGAGATGTACAATATTATCAGCCCGATATCAGTATCAGCTGATTTTGGATTTAAGCTGATATTGGCCCTGTTATAATCAACCAATGTATAACGTGCACTGTTTAGTGGCAAACAGGCGGAGTGCCGGTTTTTTTTAATTTTTTTTTATTTTCAATCTGTGGGGCATGGGAACAACATAAAGGCCACGCCCACCGTGTAACATTATGACATCTCTGGCAGCTACTGGATCTGCAGCAGATGCAACAGAAGTATCCTTCTAATTTTCATACAAGGGATGAATATTATATCACTTCAGCTTTAATATCGTTTATCGGCCAAATACGTAAAATATCGGCATATCACATATCGGCCAAAAATCCTATATCGTGCATCCCCAGCAGAAACTAGCGTGGTAAAAAGACAAAAGTAAGCTTAACAGAGTACTTGAAAACTACAAGACAGAGAAAGGGCTTTGATGGAAAATGTCTCCAAATCTTTCTTTTTCAGCTTCTGTTTTAATAGCCAGTTTGAACTAGCTCACCAGTAAAGCACTCTACAGGATTCATGGTACTTTTCGTTCACCCCCCCCCCCCCAAAAAAAATTCAGTTAATTATAAATTTAAATGTAGAGGCTAACAGAGCTATCACTAATTATTCAAAATAGATACTTTATTAGCAAGGCTTTTGGTTGCTATTTTCATTTGACAAATCTTTTTTTTTTCTGTTGTTTCTTTCTTTTGATCTTCAATTCTTATTCCATCACTCTAGAGGCAGCTGAACATTTTTCAGAACATGTTGTTTTGTGCGATTTACTTCTCAGGTGCTTTTTCTTCATGTCTGAAAAGGCAGTTAGACTAAGGTCAGACCCTGCAGCACATTTTCAGCGTGGTACAAGCATGAACTGCAGCTGTCTTTAACAGTCATGGACAGTACTGGAAAGTTAATTTATCACGTGATCAGCTATTCAGAGAAATCTGTCTAAAACAGACAGAAATGTGTGAATAAAGATTAATCAAAGTGTGAATAATAGTTATCAAGCTGATGAAACCCTTAATGTTACTTGATATTATTTATGAGAGCGTGAAAAAGGGCTTTATATTTCTCTCTGATTTGAGTCGCATCATCGTACAATTAGAGCTGCATGCCACCCAAATAGGCTTAGTAGGAGTGACTTAATTTGAGGTGTGTCTTTTTATCAGGTGCAACAACTACACTTGATGCCTGTGAGTGCAATTAAACATTTTCAAATAACATGAGTAACAACATAAGTTGTAATAAGTAAGTAGTGGTTATAAAAAAACCCTCATGCAGTATACCTCACAATGTACTTTCAGTCTTACACACAAAGCAAATATTGCAAGTACTACTGTAAATGCATGCTGTATCGCTGCCTTTTACTGGTCCATGTGTGAATGCAGTATAACAATCAGAAATATTATGAGAGTAGATTGTTCCTCTAAGTGCTTGAATAAATAAACAGATGCGTTGGAAAACTTTAACACTTGCAGACCAGATATTTTCCTACCACAGAGCAAAGCTGAAGCACAAACACAGGCCCAACTCCACCAAAAGAAGCCCACAATTTGAAATGTTGCGCATATTTCTGATGCTATCTGTACGTGGCAGCAAACAGTTGTCTGCAAATAGGTTGCAGAGGTATTAAAAGACCCTAATCTAATAGATTTAATGTTTTAGGGGCTTTTAAAATGAGAAATTAATCTAGGAGTGCACGATACAATCGGCCCCCTATCGGTATCGGTCTATATCGGCCTCAAAACTGAGTATCTGACATAGGACACCCCACCGATATTTAACCGATCAGCCGATATTTAACCGATCAGATTCGCTGTTTCTAAAGTCTAAAAAACCCAAAAACTTCTTCTTCAAAAACTTATATTTTACAGACTTTAAAATTTCTTAATACAGTTTCTTTAAGGATGTTCTGTGTGAACAGAGTTTATACACGCTCATTTGTGCAAATAACCAAATATCCCTGTTTGGGGGTATTTTTTCTTTTGTGACAGCATTGCATCATTAACTGTGTTTCTCCTCTCTCAGCAGGTCTGGCTGGATAAAAGTTGCAGTATCTGTTGGTCTCTCTCTCTGTCTTCTCCACCCCAGCCAGTCGCAGCAGATGGCCGCCCTACCTGAGCCGGGTTCTGCCGGAGGTTTTTTACTTCCTGTTAAAAGGGTGTTTCCCTTCTCACTGCCGCCACCACTCCACGCTTGCTCGGGATGGGGGATTGGACCAGGTCAAGCCAAGATTCCATCCAATCTGTTGGTTTCCTTAGCTAAGCTATTATGAACCTGACTTGAATTTTTCTGTCTGTTGAGTGCCTCGAGGTGGCATTGCCATGAATTGACACTATACAAATAAAGTTAAATTGAAAATTGAATTTCTCTTCTCAGGGAAGAAAATCCAGGCTGCTCTAGGATATAACGCACATATCCTATTAGTTTGGTTTGAACAACTGTCAATATGTTTGACTTGTTATACATAATACAAGCTGAGGTATTTTTCTAATTTTGCACACGGAATGAATATTACATAATTCATTTTTCAGCTTTAATATCAGTATCAATATCGGTTATTGGCCACGAGTTTTAAAATATTGGTATATCGGATATCGGCCATAATTCCAATATTGTGCATCCCTAAATGAATCCATAGTAAGTTTTGTCCTTTTTTTTCAAATTTTGTTTAATTAAGTAAAAAAATACTAAAGTCAGCCAAACTGGCGTAGAAATATCTACAGTATTACAGAGTAATACCTGTCCAAGTTGGTGACAGTAGTTAAATTTGCTACTGGATATACCAGTCCAAGCAGGTTTGCAGCAGCAAAACCAGTCAACAGAGTTATGATGGAATGAGGGTTTTTTATTTTAACTTTTTAAGGATGCAGATGTTTTCTTCCTTCCTCGCAGTTATTTAGCCTTGCTATGTTGTGCTGAATTTTATCTGTTCAGTTTACTTTTTTGTTCTATATTTTCTATTACTTGTTGCTGAGTTTAAAAAATTACAATCAGAGTATAGTTTTTATTTCATCTTTTTTTCTGTCTTACATCTTTTATAGTTACAATAAGGTGTCATGGGGAAACAAGGAGAGGTGCTCTCGCTCTGGGAGTTGTCATGACTGTCAGCAATATTGTGATATCTTAACAGAATGTCACCAACTCTCTCTCTCCTACTCTGCTCTGGAAGTTATTTAGTTGCAATATGACATGAAAGATACTTGTGGCAAGCTGTTTTCTTTTTTTTTTTTCTACACAACTATTTCTAAGAAACCCGGTGAACTTAATCAGATGAACAGGATGATGAAAGATTGCTGGTAATCTGCTCCTCTCTTATCACAGCTATATGTGATCAAGGTTATTTCTCAAAGCACAAACATGAAGAACACACTGAGAAGTTGTAAGAGCCAAACTCTATTTTTCTGTCCCTTTTCCGCTTTTTTTTTTTTCTTTTACAAAAATTGCCTTCTTATTGCCATTGACTCCCATTTCTGAAGTACAAAGTGTACATTTAAATGACTTCCACCAGGATAAGAGAGACACAAAACACAGGTCAAGTAAATGAAAGGATGTTTAAAAAGACCAACAGGTATGTGATACCAGTATATTCTAGCTTGACTTATGGGCTCTAACTCTTTGCACAGCAGCTATTAAAGTGTTTGGCTTTCTGTCTGCATACAGATCAGCTCTCCATCTGCCAAAATGTGCTTTCTGTGTTTGACTCTCCACTATTTTATGTCTGCTTTCCTCTGGGATTTCAATCCTTGTCTCCCCTCGGTCCCACCTGCATATCCCAACCCAGCAGGAAGCATGGGGCCATTTGCAAATCGCAGGCCATCCTTATCACTCCAGCGCGTCCCCAAACACCTCAGCTATAAAAAGCAATCAGTGCTTAAACGGTGTCTCTCCAGAGTCTCAGGGGAGGTTCAGAGAGAGTCAATCAGTTTTTTGGCTCCCATTACCACAAGACAGTAAAATACAATTTACTGAAATTTGAACTTGCCCAGATAGAAGTATGCGATAAACTGATCGTCTATGAAGTGAAGATAAAATGTTTTCTATTGTCTTTGTTGAGAAACATAGCAGAAACCTGCTTTTTATTAAAAACAATATTGTATTGATCAAAATCATCATTATCAGAGGCATAAAAGTCATGTTCCTTTTGTTTTTTAACTTTGCATATTTGGAAATACTGTTGGTTGCTGTATAATCTCAGAACATGTCACTGTTTCAATAGAATGGCAAGAAAGAGGTACCCCGTCAAACTGCTGAATAAAAATCAGGAATGTCACTGTAACCTGTATTAATGTCGTATCGCTGACAGAGTCAGCTGTGTGCACAAGTGTGCTGTCCTTTTTTTGTGCACCGGTTGCCAATTTCAGAAATTATGCAATCCACGAAGCAGTCACCATGAGCCCATTGACCAATCATGCATTCCCCGTCAGACTGATTGTCAGATGACTCGACTCTAAGTGGAAACTGGAGTTCCAGGGAAGTGGGGATTGTAAGGGGGTAAAATTATGATTATAATGATGCCCTGGCTTCAAACTGTACTTCAACCCTCTACCATCATTCAACAGAAAAGCATACAACATAAACAAATTATCAACAGGAACCTGCACTAACACATGCACACACACAAATAACTTTGATTCATAAGATAAAACAATAATTTTTACACATCATTTCAACTGTGAATTGTGCATTATTTTGATCATATTTACACTCTGTTGGGGAATTTGTAAGTTGTATTAGAGACAATGGCTAATGAGTGAATGTCAGAGCTGACTGTTAGTCTTACAATAACTCACTTCAATCTGCATCAGATCATATCAAACCACTTTATTGTGGCATGTGATTATATCCGGTAAACTCACTCCAAATGCTCATCATAAATCAGCCAACAGTCAGTGGAAGGTAAGATCCTTTGTGGCGCTGGCGCGGACATGCTGGTGGGTGCCCTTGGTGAAAGCAGCGGTGCAGACACAAAAGGCTCCTAATATTTGGCAAGATATTGAAAACTAGTGAAATTCACCTTTAGGCCTACCTCATGGGGATTTTCACTCTTAGATAGCGGTCAATGGCGATGGCCAGCAGCGCGAGGATTGAACTTTGCGTGAGGACGAGCACGGTGCAGGCGACCAGCAGACAACTGTAGAAGTGCGTCTGGAGTCCGATGCTGATGGTTATGGCGAGGGGGATGACTAGAGCCCCGACCGCAATGTCAGCCAAGGCCAGGGAGACGATGAAACAGAACGTGGTGTCTCTCAGAGACCGGTTAATACGCACAGCCCAGACCACCATCACGTTCCCAATGACGGAGGACAACGCGATCACCACCTCCATTCCGATGTAGAGAGCCTTAGACGGGGGCAGACCTGAAGTCATGATCGTGGATGCTGGATGAGTGCGCGCTCAGCCTGAATACGTCGGTGGAGTTCCCTGTTTGAGTTTGAGGGTATCGACTGAGACACCCTGACTTAGGTTTCGCATTTTTTTTCAAATATCCCACAGCGGAACGGAGGTAGAGTCTATTGCGCTGAATTGTTTTAGGATCTGGTCCAAAACATAGCTATAGTCCAGATGCGCGCCAGACGCATAACTTCTCCAGTTTCCGAGAATGATGTGTCCGACCGCAGACCTCCTGGCGGAGGGACAGGACGGACCGTGATACAGAATGATTCACAAGCAGCTTCCCAAAGAGCAGATTAACAGAGCCGCTTTCCTCAATGTCAGGCATGCGTCAAACGTCGATAAGAAAAATAAATAAACAGCAATAAGTCCCAAACACTGTGTTCCAGCTGTCCGAGTCATTTTAATAATTTTCCCATCTGCCGTTCCATCCATCAGCGTGTCCGTCTCACCTGGACGTAGTGGACTCTTGACAGGGAAATGTTTTCTTTTTAATAATATAAAACAAACAAAAACAGACTAGTTTATAATGACGGTGTGTCAGAGTTCAGATCAAGATCTTTTTGCAAAGTGTACACCAGTGTGACTGAGAGTTCGCCTGCAATGGGAGTGGACACGGTGAGCCCGGGGAGGAGACTATCAGATCTGTATGACAGGTGCATCTTACATTCAAATGCACACATGCTGCTAATTATTAAGACCTAGTGCATTCAGACAGGCTTCCAAAAATAAAATTAAAAAAAGTGGCAACGAGGGATGTTTAATGTAAGTTGCAAGTCAAAGTGAAGGAAAACTGAAACCTTGCAGTGGCGGAGCTAGGGGGGGGGAGACTACATTGGGAAGGGGGGCATACATGCAGAAAGAACATCATTGTGTTCATATCTGTAACACAGTCTCGCATATTCTGCTGTGATAAATGTGGTTAGGGAGACATGATCAGGACTGTCTCACATGAAAATGTCATGCATTCTGGATTCATTACAAATTAACTGAAATATTGCAAGCCTTTTATTGTTTTAATATTATGGCATACAGCTTATGAAAACTCAAATATCCTATCTCAAAATATTATAATATCATGAATTCTAATTTTCTGAGACAGTCCTGTAAAACTCTTTAAATTAATAATATGGATCAACAAGTGGAAATATTTGAAACGAGTTTTAAAAGGTCCATAGAGAATAGGCAAGCTGTTTTGAGGTACAGTAGCTTTAGGGCACTTGATATGGTTGTAGAGGGATATCTGGTTTATTGTCTGGTGGTAGACTGGATTCTTGTGGTTAGCTCTGTTTCAGGAGCTGATGGGTCTTTCCTGTTTACAAAGTGTCAGAAATAGTGATTTTCTTTCTTCTTTTTTTACCTTTATATTTCCAGGAAAGTCCCATTGAGATTAAAAATCTCACTAAGGTACTCCTAGCCAAGAGGCAGCAGTTACAAGACATTATACAAAATATACAATAAAAATGATTAAAAACAGTTACTATTCAAGTCTAGACCTAAAAGCGTTCAAAGAAAAAAGTTCAAATCATTTGCAGCTTTTTTGCAAACTGTTCCATGTAGGAGGAGCTTTTCCTTTTGCTGCTCCTTCTACTTGGTGCACAATGTAAAAACTCTGCTTGTGGGAAGTTACACAACAGAGGGACTGGGTGGGATTTGATCCCACAGACTTCCATGTGAGAGTCATGTACGCTTACCAGTCAGCCTAAAAGGCATTTATGTGGCCAAGTAGCCAGGATGCATCATCTATCAGGACCCCACACTGTCACATACTGATAGTGGATCATTTTCTGCTTCTGATACCAACATTAAAGCAGAAAATGATGTAATATTCATTTCTTGCGAAAAATGTGGACATCTGCAGATCCAGGTGGTCTAGGAGTCATAGGCCATTTTTCAATAAGCGGACTTGTGCGTACTTGCGTGGGACTCATGAAACGTCATCTACCCGCGGTCCAAGTCATGTTCCATTAAAAAGTTCACTTCTCGGATGAGAACTTTCTCCGCCCATTTTACCGAGCATGCATCAGAGGAGGCTCGTGCGTACTTGGCCAGATGTAAATCCCAGCATGCACCAGCCAAACCTGAGCGATCATTCCTGTTCCTTACTGTTCTTGAACAGCCATTTATCTGAGCGATCTTTCCTGTTCTTTACTCGTCCTCCAGGCCTTTTTCTGCAGCTCTTTTAATTTTGACCTCGATTTCACATTTGTGTGTGTGTGTGGGTGTGCATGCAATTATGACCGTGTGTGTGCGTTTGTGTGTGTGTGTGTGTGTGTGTGTGTGTGGGGGGGGGGGACATCTGATCATGTAGTATAAATGTTTTGGAGCAGTTATTTTAATTTTTATTAAATTGTTTTTATTTGTTTCAGTACATCTCCACAACAATAAATAACAAACTGTAGAATAATACATTATTATTTATTATTTTTCATGTTGACATGCAGCCCTTGCTCACTTGCTGCACTCCTTTGGTGATGTCACAAGTTTGCATTGTCCCAATCCGTCAAGTAGGCGGAGTCCGTGCTTGTGAACTCCACACGTGCAGACTTCCAGTACATACCCACAAGTCTGTACTCACAAGTACACAATTATGTAGTACGCAAACTAGGAATTGAGAAATGGCCATAATGTTGCACGGGCGTTGCCATGGTGTTCCCATCCCCCCACGGATAAAGAAAAACAGCATTCCACAGGTCTGCCTTGTATATACTGTAACAGTGCTTGTTTTTTGATCAATTATGTTGATAACTGGTTTATTTAAAATGTGATATTTCTGTAATTTTCTGAGGCAGTCCTGTATTTCTTCATTTCAGGGAGCCTTTTAAGATCTGGCTAGGGACAACAGATGAAAACTAGCCGTTTGGCATATTTAGAAGTTTTTGTTTTTATATGCACTGTCCCTATCAAATTAATAAAAGAAAGTTAAAATAAATCAGTCAACATCAAGCCAAATTTGAAATGGGGCCGATAATATTGTGCATCACCAGTCAGAAATATCTCCCTCTCTATTTATCTTTTCAGTATACTTTAAATCAATAACCAGCTTTAGCCTCTTGTTTAAATTAGACTGGATCATGTTGCTCTAGTTTAGTCAGTTCTAAATAACTTGGATATTGAAGTACTCTTAGAGCATCTTTAAAGTTCCTTTTTCGCTCTAATATGAAAATGTGGCCAAACTGAGCTGATATACTCACTGGAAACTAAATATGACGTGATTTCCCCGCATTATGTTTAAACTAATCTATTTCTATAATGACTAGACTAGCAGTGCTACGAAGCTTCAGCCTATGATTAGGTCAGCCTCACATAATTGAACTTGTGACCTGTCAATCACCTCAGATGGTACCTGGCAGTGGTGTAGTCTAGTTGATTCTAGTCGGTATACTGTGGCTGTCCCCCCCCCCCCCCCCCCCCCCCCCCCCCCCTTAAAAAAAAAGACAAAACAATATAATATATATTATATTGTATATACAAAATACAAAAATATTTTGAGATAGGATGAAATTAAAAAAAAACATGAAAATGTCATACATTCTGGATTCATTACAAATCAACTGAAATATTGCAAGCCCTTATTGTTTTAATATTGCTGATTATGGCATACAGCTTAAGAAAACTCAAATATCCTATCTCAAAATATTAGAATATCATGAATTCTAATTTTCTGAGACAGTCCTGTATGTTGCTAAAACCCATGCACTGCACTCACGCAGAACAGTTAATACAGTATTCACCTTTTGTCTTCTCTTTGACTCATCACTGACCCTCCTCATCATCACGTTCTCTTCTCACCTGCTCTTATCTCATTATTTGCTCTTTTTTTTCCTAATTAGTTCTCTCCTATTTGTTCTCTTCTCATCACTTGTTCTCCTTTTCTCCTCCTCATTTGTTCTCATTTTCTCCTCATTTATTCATTTATAGGTTTCATAAATCAGAAACTGTTCTTTAATGAAAAGTCTACATGTTGTAGTTTTTACACAGAACAGAGTTAAATGTTGTCAGTACAAAATTATTTGAGTGGAATTGCCCTTTAAGCCAAAATCCAAACAGAAGCTGGAAATGAGTTGCTGCTAACTTCAGCCTCGTTTTTTATGTCGGGGGGGGTTCATGTTGACTTTTTTATATCGTTTTTAAGGAGAAAAAAAGAGTCAGCACTGTGATATCTTACCTTTGACTTTCCTGCTGAAAAGCTGAGGATGTATCTGCTGCTTTCTCTCATATTTTCTGTACATCTCTGCTCTCATCATCTGCTTTAATTTCACTGCTGCTCTCTTCTGCACATGCGCACACGGAGCTGACAAACTTTAGCTTCGTCTGACATCCGATGGGGGGCCAATCGGACCTCGGGCTTCACACACATACGCTCACGCACACACCACACCAACGGGAGCTAGGCTAAACCGTCGCATATTTATGGTGCGTTCAAGTGCTGGTAGAAAGCTGGGTCATTTGGTCTTTCATCTGATTTTTTTTCAGGAAAAGGTGGTTAAACAGTAAATTCATACCCGGGGCTAGACTCAAAACATCCGGGGCTGAAGCCCCGGGAAAATCGGCTGGCGATGCCACTGCCCACGCCTGTTTCAAACTCCCTCATCTGACTCTTGCTCCAGGCTGCCAGGTCCAGCCCTCATCTACAACGCACGTGCACGCATTGTACATGTGACGCACTTCTTCTCAGCTGACCTGCGTTGGCGGATCGTGCTGCTGTTCTTCACTGCTTCGTTAAGGCTGGTTTTTACCGTAGGGCGCAAACTCAGCAGTTAACGTGAGCTTCAGGCTTGACAGTTCAGACGTGCCACTTCCTCACACAGAAAATGGGGAATTTCTGAACGGGAAAGTTATGCAACAAAAACATGCTGACACGTATCTGTGCGCATTTTTCAGTGGTTGTACGGTAATTTGGGACTTTTTCTAGTGAGTATACGGCGTATACCTGCGTATCACGTAGACTACACCACTGGTACCTGGGATGTCTAGTCAGATTTCAGAGGTGGTCAGTGCCACCCTGGCCACCCCTCTTGCTCCACCCCTGCCTGCAAAGCTTCAACACCCAGGATGCACAAAAGGAGCAGCAGATGAAGACAGATGATCACGTGCTTTGTGCTGGATAGAAACAATAACACAATACTGGACAGCATCAGGTCGCTATCAGTGGGGAACAGCTGTAACTTGCAGCAAGACAGATCCTCACAAATAAACCCATAAAGATGCAAATGAGAAGCACTGAAGTCGCATGCATGTGTTTGTACAAGAAGCATGTCCACATATCACACATTCATTTCCACTTACTGTGTGTGGAGCTGTTATTTTAGACTTTGCTCAGAGTGATGGGGACAGGTTGACACAGCTTCAAACTCGTAATGGACAGAAGATGATTAGCATCTGGGCCTCCTTCTCTCTCCTTGAATAAACTGAAGGTCTTTCCCATGACAGTGATTTATGATTCTCTCCCTCAATCATTGGAATTCCTCAAAGACTTCCACCCTGACCACTCATGGGGACAAACCGACCACACTGAACTCATGGCCACTTCAAGTTCCTGAGTTATTCACAACCCTTTAAAGTCACCCATTTTTTTCCTTTTTCATTTCCTACTTATTTTTTTTTACTTTTTTTCCAGTGAAAAGTTAACCAAGATTGAAATGTCGAAGATAAGCCTCATTTTTGTTGGTGACTCATACTCTTCTTCACTGCTTTCACTGTCTTTATGGTCTCATCAAATTCTGGACCCTCCATTAATTCCTCAGAAAGATTCCTGCCCCCCCCCCCCCCCCCCCCCATGCCTGGATCTGTCCGTATCTGTGTCTGCCTCAATCTCTTCATCTTCTTCCTTGCTCATGTTATTCACCATCTTTGTGGTTATCAGGTTCAGTCATCCTCGTCTGTCTTATCATTGCATACCTGAATCTCATTCAGCTACAGTCCAAATATCTTTGAGTCCTTTGTCCTGTAACAGTGTGCCATTGCTAAGTTTAGGGGCTTGAGGGAAGATTTAAAGAACGATTTTTGCGACTGCCCTCCGTCCTGGAGCCCGCCCCCCCATCCCTCACGGCAGCTGCCAAACATAATTATTTTTTTTTCCCCTCCTTTTTCTCCATATTTATTTTTTTTTTCTTTTTATTTGTTTCGGTTTCTTTCTCCAGGGAAAATATTCCTATAAATTTCTTTTTTTGTTTTTATTTTTTCTCCCCCTCCTTCCCCCATTCAAATTTGACTTCCCTTTTTTTCACCTCCTCCCCCCACAGCAGAACTGAAACTATATTATTTTTTTCTCATTTTTTTTTTTCTATTTACTTTTTTTTTTTTTTTTTTTTTTTTTTTTTTTTTTTTCACGACAGAAGAATCCATCATTATCTTTCTTGTATTTTTTTATTTTATCCCTCTCTTTCTTTCCCCCCTTCATACTGCGGATGTAGTCTTTTGACCCCCCCTCCCCTGAGCGGGGATGAGAATCCGACCCTTCAGGCGCACCCTTTTTCCCACACCCTGCCCATTCCAACAGAGAGAAACATTGGTGGAAAAGTTTTTTTTTTTTTTTTAAGTTCTTCCCCCCCTTTTATTTTAAAATTGGACATTTTTTTTTTTGGTTTTTTAAATTCCTGCCCCAAGTCCCTTTAAGTTTAATAAGATGGTCTTGATTCTACAGTTGACTATGATAAAAAGTGCTACTATTCAAAGGATAAAAAGCAGGACAGCTTTTACTGTTTTCCATATCATTCCTGACATTTTCTCAAGAGGGAAAGTAGTCACGGCAGCCATTATATATACAGTTCATATATATATATATATATATATATATATTTGTGTGTGTGTGTGTGTGTGTGTGTGTGATGGGGCTCCAAAGCTAAAATTTTGCTGAGCAACACTTTGAGGCAATCACTGAAATCAGGTGTTTTCTCTAATGTTCACAAAGACTTCTACACCTGTTGACGGGTATTTTGGTCCACTGCTCTTAATGTGTCTGGGACAGTTTTATTTATTTTTTAAAATTATTATTTCCATGCACAATTCAAAAGAAATATTTTATTTCAGTAAATCATAATTTTGAAATTTTTTATTTATCATTAGTTTCTATAGTTAATTTCTTGTTCTTTGACTTACTGTTGTGAATTTAATATTTTCTTTAATATTGGAGAAGGTATGAATAATTCTGCCGACTGTGCGTACATATACAAATACATATATATATATATATATATATATATATATATATATATATTTTTTTTTTTTTATAAATATATAAAGAGAAACTGCACTTGTACCAATACAAAAAAGAAATATTAAACATGTAATATAATGTTTATGTATAAAAAGAAACTGCTGCCTGTATAGATGCTTGTCTTCAAATTATGGGAGGGTGATATCAGCCAAGACACCCATGTATTGGCCGATACCAGCAAAAAACGCAAATGTCTGCCTAAAGTATCGGCTGGCCGATGTATCGGTCTATCCTTAATATATAAACATGAAGTAATCCATAATATATACAAGACTGTGTACAAACTATGGCATAATGACAGTGCAGAGAGGGAGATGGTGAGCAGTACAGAGGTGTGATCGCCTTTCACACGTGGCTGAATTTTTCTAAGGAGCTATAATAAATGGAGGGAAAGATTTCTTTATGACAGCAGAGCTGCAGCAGTCTGTAGGAGAACGAGCTCTGCTGTCCATCCACTGTGCAGTGGGTGTGACAAACTCCATGATGGAGCCCAGTTAGTTCAGAAACCTATTGTCTCCGCCTGTCCCAGGTTGTGCCAGTGATTTTACAAGCCTTGTGAATCTGTTGATTCTGCAGGAGTCCATGGAACTGCCGCTGCTCCGGCAGCACCCTGCAGCATACATAATGACACCCGCCACCACACACGGGAGCAACATCTGCAGATCAGAGCTTCCTGAAGCAGAGTCTTCTCATCATTACTAAATAGATACAAATAGTACCTGGTAAAAAAGAAAAATATTTAATATTTGACTTTGCTCACCTTTTGTCATAAAATGTGCTTGTCACAGGTTTACAGTTGTGATCAAATGTTTACAAACCCTTCCATTAAAGAAAAGTGAAAATTCACAATAGTTGTTCAAATAAAAAGAAGCTGAAAAGGTAATATTAAATAAGAAATTACAAAATTATAATCTAGTAAAATAATATATTAATTTTGAATTGTGGTTGAAAAAAAATTGAAAAACAAACAAAACTGTCCCAGACAAATAAGAGTACCTTGCTCATGGACAATGGGCCAAAATACTGTCTTCCTAACAGGTGCAGAAGTCTTTTTAACATCACAGTTAAAAAAAAATAAAAAACACACACTTCTTTTTTAATTTAAGAGTTTAGGAGCCCCAGTACGCTTGTTCACTTGTTTGATTTTTTTGTTAGTTTGTTTGTTTATCTTTAATGTTTTTGTTGAACCACAATTCAAAATCAATGTTTCTTTTTATTTGACTCTAGTTGATTTCTGGTAATGCTCATAAAAGAGACTTCATTTAAAGGAATAGTACACCCACAGAATGATGTAACTTTATTTTCCACTCACCCTCATGGTGAGCAAGACTCTGGAGCACATTTTTAATATCTCAAATGCAGCCGGCGATCAGGAAGGGTTCTCGTTTTCCCCCAACTTTCATATAATGGAGTTCGATTGTGCCTGAGCCAAAAAGGTCTATAAAAGTCCACAAAAACTTGTCAATATTCCTCCATACTGCTCGTCCAATGTAATCCAAGTGTCCTCAGTGGGTAGCATCCAGAATTTACTCGAAACGACATCATTTAGTATATTTTTAGAGCCTTGACAGTAGTACATCTTACTTTCGTGAAGCGCGCATATGCGCGTTCAAAAAACTACGGAAGCCTCGATGTTCAGAGCCTACTCTGCCGATAATACAAGCGAAGAAGAAGAAATTCTCTGTTTACAATGTGCTAAGAGCGACAGAGCTGCAGACAAACCGGGACAAACACAGGAAGGGCTGGATATTGATTTAAAACAAAGAAAGAAAGAAAAAGAGAATGTGCAATCTCGTCTGCCGTGGCTTCCGTAGTTTCACGAACGCGGATTGGCGTGCTCACAGGAGATGCGATGTACAACTTTTTAGGCTCTAAAAATATACTAAATGGCGTAGCTTCGAGTAAATTCTGGACGCTACCCACTCAGGACACTTGGATTACATTGGACGAGCAGTATGGAGGAATATTGACAATTTTTTGTGGACTTTTATGGATCTTTTTGGCTCGGGCACAATCGAACTCCATTATATGAAAGTTGGGGGAAAACAAGAAGCCGTCCTGATCTCTGGCTGCATTTGACATATTAAAAAAGTACTCCAGAGTCTTGCTCACCATGAGGGTGAGTGAAAAATAAAGTTACATCATTCTGTGGGTGTACTATTCCTTTAAATAGCCCAGCGGCAAAACAGCAAACAAATAAGAAAGCACAACTCATGTTTTATATGCATCATTTTGTTTCAGAATTTGTGTCACCATCAAAATGAAGCGTTCTGACTTGCTGAATACGGGATGCTCATTGAGTTTGCGGCCACTTTTGCCTCCTGAATGCATCATCGTTTTATACATTCAGCTCTGACAGCAACTGTGAAAATACTTGGAAGTTTGGAAGACTTCAAATAAGCCAGCATTTAGTTTTGTTGATGCTCAAATAAAGGCACAAGCTTTCTTATTTTAACCAACTAACCAAACTGTTTGGGCTCATTTTGTGTTTTATAATTACTGGAACTGGACATGTTTGGTATTTGAAAACGAGATTTCTGAGAAGTCGGATTCAAAATGTTTCCTCTAAATAAGGTTATATGTGTGTTTTTGGGTGGTCTTCATTTCTGTCTTTTTGGTCTGTAGATAGTTCAGGCTTAACATATTTAGTAGACTAGCTTTAAAACAAATCTGTTGGTACAAACTCTGGATAGTGTCATGTTTATTCTTTTATCTTAGCATGAAAGCCTAAAGGGTTGTAAACCATCTCTGATTAACAGCCTTGCTTCTACTTAATGGATCAAAGTCATGGATGTGTGTATAACTGTGTGCAAATGGACTTGCTGTGCAGAATTACTTTGCTCAGTCATTATTCCTCCAGACTTGAAAGATTTCATCCTTGTAGGAACAACTTGATATTTCTGATTAATGACTGGTTTTCAGCTGATCCATGAAGCGCTAACCTTCTGTACAAATGTGAGAAATGCTGTTGTAGAGCTGGACAGGAACAATTCTTCATTAGATGACAGACAAGAAAAAGTGCAACACTTAATGAGGAAGTAGACAGGAAGGAACCTTTTCTGTTGATTTTTATCGTCTTTCAGCTGCAAATTGAACAAGTTACAATATGAAGCATACTTCTGCAAAACTTCTGTTGCCCTACAGTCTCAAATCCCGTATTCTACAGTCAAAAACTGCACATGAAAGCAGGTTTTAATGAGGAACTGAATCAGTTACATCATCATGCATCTGACTCAAGGAGTTTGCCTCTCTGCTTTGAGCCAACCATTTTCAGGAGAAGACTTATAAGAGCAAAGATACTGCAATGATACAAACAGTCAGTGTCACATTTGTCCTCATTAACAGCTCTCGTGACTGAGCTCTGGTCATTGGTGGCAGTTCAAGGTCGAAAGTCAACAAAAATACAATTTACGCTCAAATTATGAAGCTGTTACCCCTGTGTGTTTTAATCAAGCTCTATTGTGAAGAATCAGACAACCAGACTAATGAGGACTGAGACAAAAGCAAATCTACAATACTCTTGACACATCATCCCTCCAACAAACTAAAATTGATTTAACATTTCAACTCACCAGTTAGAGCAGGTCCACTTAAATGGACTGAAGAATATTGTAAATATCACCTAAATGTGCTGGTATGATCATAAATGCAGACTGTGAATGTGTCATAATTAACATGATTGGAGATTTTTTTTTTCTTTTAATCAAAAGAGTGTTTTTTTTTTTTATGTAGATAACTCTTGTGCATCTCATCATGAATTGATGTTAATATGCATTTAGTCATTATTCTACCCTGACTGTGAGGAAAAATTAACTAAAGTAACCAAATGTAACTTGAAATGGTGTCTTTTCCCATCATATCATATTCCATTCTGCTTCATTGCACAAGTCAAAAAATGTCAAATCAACACTGCTTGATTTCTGAGAGCAAACTTTTCTCTTTCCATTACAAGAAATGAGCCCTATGAGCCTGAATGTGTTCCAGCTCGCAGTGAGCGCCATTGTGTTGGATCTGTGCGGTGGCTGTTGAGGCATGATAATTTAGGGAGAGAACGTGCAGCTCCTCATCAACCCTCTCCAGCTCTAAATGGAGGGAATTGTTCAGTTTATGGGTGGGATGAGCCTCGTAGTGCGTGCACTTCATTTGCTGACCTCCAAGAAAAACAGCATGAGCTGCATTTGAGAACACCATGAAATGTGGAAGAACAAAAATCAATATTTCCTGCAGCTCAACAAATCTCATCACATCATTATTGCACTAATACGTTAAAAGGAGAAAAAATAAATGTATAAATTCAAATTAATTTATTTATACAGCACTATGACTAAGAATTTTAGTTTGTTCTAGATGTTGGAGTTTACATGTTCTCCCTGTACTGTGCATGTGTGGGGTTTTTTAAGGTTCTCCAGTTCCTTTGCACCTAACGGCAACCTCCGGTGGCCAACCGTGAAGCTACCCAAAAGAAGGAAGTATTTGTAGTTCCCCCTTCATCTGCTAGGGGCTGGCTACAAAACATAGCAAATCCCCATAAAGTCCCAGGTTAAAAAGGCCAATTTCACAGCAGAAATAAACATCTTTACAGCCTGGTTCAAAAAATCATTTTAGGTATAATAGGTCAAGTTTTCCTTCGTGTCAACTGTGAACTGTGAACAATTTTTTTTATAACATCCGTTTAGATTGTAGCAGCAGCAGTTTTCAGCTAGCAAGTCTAAGCATGCCATACCTTTAGCCCGCCACTTGGAGGCGTAATCTTCATTAGCTTGTTATGTTAGTTTCAAGTTAGATCTGTTAGCAGTATGCTGGCTGTCAATCATTTGCTCCAAGGCCACACTTTGCCTTTGTATTTTCCGGGAGTGACAATGCAGATGATGCAGCAAAAATGGTGACAGTGGGAACACTTTTAGCTCTTCAGAAACCAACGGGTGACGTAGCGGAGGGTTTGTCCCCTTTTTTACAGCCTCTGCTTTGCACATATACAGTAGAGGCATGCATGTCATGTTAATTGGTTTAATTTTGGACAAAATAATCATTCATAAAACATTTTTTTCTTACTAAATAAACGACAGATAAAATCAATAAAATCATAATAATGAAGAGGGTGAAATTAGGATCCTGGGCAAGAAGCTATCCAGAATTGTCCAAAATTATCCCAACTTGTACATTTTTCAGGCTGTTTTTCAAATCAAATCAAATTTTATTTATAAAGCACTTTCGTGCTCCCCCCCCATTTCTACCCCTAATTTCTCTCTCTTAGGTGAATCAGCTTGAAAACACTAACAGTAAACAACATCTGGCTTGATGCTGGAAATGAGGAAATGATATCTTTGGGATCCATTCACACCGGGAGCCAGCCCACTGATGGCCTCACTGTAGGGACCTCCCCAGGTCATGGCAGGCCAGGGCCACACCACAGCTGTAGGGCTGCAGTGCAGGACCCCAGCCACCAAGAAAAGGGCATCCTCCACAGCTACTACTCCCTGGACCAAGCAGGCAAAGCCCCCGGAGCGAAAGATCCCCATGCAGAAACACTGGAGGGAGTTAAAAAAAAAAGTTGAAGATAAAAATATGCATAAAAGGAAATACTTTATCAAATCTATATAGAATAAATTCAAATAAATCACCAAGTTAAATGAAATGAAAAATGAAATTCAGTTAAAAGCTAGGTCTTGAGGCTCCTCTTAAAAACATCAACAGTCACTGCAGC
Source organism: Atherinomorus stipes (assembly GCA_023101725.1). Classification (NCBI taxonomy): domain Eukaryota; kingdom Metazoa; phylum Chordata; class Actinopteri; order Atheriniformes; family Atherinidae; genus Atherinomorus; species Atherinomorus stipes. Next base: position 2,107,732 of record JALJCO010013346.1, on the reverse strand, counting down.
CCTGAGGTTCTCTGGCAGGCTGTTCCACAGACGGGGACCATAATGGTGGAAAGAGGCCTCGCCTTGAGTTTTAAGCCTCGTTTCCACCAGCGGGTCTGGGTCGGGTCGGGCCGGATCGGTCCACGTTTTTGTGCGTCTCCACAGATAAAAACTGGGACGGGTACCCTTATATCCGACCCGACCCGGACTACTTTTTTGGCACCCTTCGGTAGGGGTACTGATCTAACCGATCCGGACCAAAGAGGTGGAGCTAATACACAGCAATCAGCTGATTCATTGAAAAATCCGCCACTTCCCGCATGACCAAGCGTAAAAACAAAGCCGGGGTGACTCCTTTCTGTTTCTGTCACGTGTGGCGCGGTGTTTTGGTTAAACGGCGTTATACGGCGATGATGTCACACAATCACGTAGCAGCGCTGTCCAGCTAATTCTCCGCCTCCAGAATAAGGGTACAGGTTGCTGTGGGGACACAGCGTGAAATCAACACATCCGTACCCAAACCCACCCGATCCGGCCTGGCCCGGCCCGACCTGACCCAGACCCGCGGGTGGAAACGGGGCTATAGTTCTCACTTTGGGTACAACTAAAAGGCCATTACCATAGAACCTCAGGGTCTGCGAAGGTTCATAGTTATAAAGCATGTCAGATAGATAAGAAGGCCCAAGACCATTAAGACATTTATAAACCACTGAAAATACCTTAAAATCAATCCTGAAATGAACTGGGAGCCAATGCAGCAATTTTAAAACTGCTGTAATGTGTTCCCGCCCTCTGGTCCTCGTCAGAACTAATGCTGCTGAGTTCTGCCGTAACTGTAAGCTAGAGAAGGATTAAAACTCTGTAGTTTTGGTGAAATGATCTCTCGCTTGTCCTCAGGACCGATAATTAAAACTTCAGTCTTGTCCTGGTTGAGCTGTAAGAAGTTTTTCGGCCATCCATGACTTTATATCTAAAATACAGTTCAAAAGGGTGTTGGCCCCAGGTCATCAGGAGACACGGCAATGTAAAGCTGGGTATCATCAGCATAGCTGTAAAAGTCACTGCCTTGTCTCGTGTCTCTCTGTGTCTCGTGACGTGTCTCTTTGATGGTTTCAGAAGAATTCAAGGGAATTTTTCTACTAAATTTGAGTCATCATTGTACTTGTTGCATATTGTACAACCTTCAATTATTCCAAGTAATGTTTTTCCTGAGTTGAAATAATGGCTGGAGATCTTTGTGTGTAGTATGGAGTTAGCTGTGTTGTTTAAACTAGGGGCTAAAAAGGACAAGTAAGTGATACTGGTGTAGAAATGAGTATTTGGTTGTTGCCCAAAAGCGAAACTTTCCCCCAGAGCTGCCTGACAGGTCCTGGGCAATCATGAGAGAACATAGTTAAAAAACTGGCAGGCTGCTGTTGGCAATGCATCTACTTTGTCTCTTTGTTCATCTGCCAAAACAAGAGATGAGGTGGAGATATGTTTTAACTGTTTACTCTGTTTTTCTGCAGGGTTATGCAAAACATCTCAAAGCTAGTTTAATAAAACTTAGTGAAAAAAAAGGAGTGGGGCAAATGAAGAACATCCAGAAGGAAGATTTGGGATATATTGAAAGTCCAATTATGCTTCAAGGGATTTTCTATTAAGAATTATTGTAAAATTCATTGTATTTGCTTTAGATCAGTGGCTCCTAACCTGGGGTCCCTGAACCCCCCAAGTAGGTCCTCAAAGACCACAGGGGGTCATTTAGGTTTCCTCTATAGTTTGTGTGGTAATTATTTAGGCCATGTCCAACTTTTGAAAACCCCTTTGAAACCAGGTCACAAAGTGAATAGATGGGGTTCTTCAAAACCAGCTACACAACAATATCTTAAAATATATCTTTTGTACAAAAAAAAAAAAAAAAAAAGCAAAAAAAACTACTTGGTAAGTCAAACCTTACTGTATGCATTCAACCCTTTCTCCCCTTATGGAGATCATCCTGGAAACGGATTTTTTTCTGCATCTGCACCCTCACGGAAAATAAAGTGGGAACCACTGCTCTTAATCACTGTTGAAATGTAACTGGAAGTCCTCCGTGTATGTTATTGCCACTTGCAGATTATTACTTGAGCACTTAGTTCTCAGCATTTTAGGCCTCAGAACTGTGTATGATGTGGTGAACAGCAATGGGGCACCATAAGGAACTGCCTTGTTTCATTTCTCTTGTAATCTGCAGTTTTGACTAAGGGTGAGGTCGTCCATGCTTTAAAAAGCTGGCGTGGGATTTACAAGAACGAAGATCTGGGAAGTGAATAGCCTAGTGGTTAATGCTGCGGACTTTGGTCTGGAAAACCTTGACATGGCATTTTGGTGAACCGGTATGGGCCCTTGTGCAAGGTCCTTAACCCTACCAACTGCTTTCCGGGTGCTGTAATTGGCAGCCCAATACTCCTTCGTGTTAGAGAGGGGTTAAAAGCAGAGCTAAATTTCCCAGCCGGTATTATTAAAGTAAAAATTATTGTCATTAATTATTATATTATAGGAGACAAAGTACCTGGGATTCCACTTGATCATCAAACTCTACTGCTGCAGAAACCATGTTTCTCCACAGGCAGAGCCAGGGTCAGCTCTTTTCCCCCAAATCAGTCTCTTTGCAAAACATGAAATAGTCTCTGTGACAAATTTAGCTGTTTTTTTTTTTGTTTGTTTGTTTTTTTCTTTTTGTAGTAAAGGACACGCATAAAAAAACTCCATAAGGTAAAGCAGAATTTTGTCAAATAAAGAAATAGTCCAATCCGCTTTTATTTGTAGAGCACTTAAAAAAAACAACACAAAGTTGAAGGAAGTGTTGTACACAGTCAAGGTAAAACATTAAAGGGACTAGATGCAAGATTAAGAAATGAGACTCGTTCGTGATGCGACTGGCACTGCAGGTAACTGCAGCCACCAGCCAAGCCAGCACGGGAGTGTGCACAAACTGAAGCTATAACATTGTTTGCTACGCTGATAAAGTCTTTATCTTTGTACTGTAGTGACACTTTTTAGTGTCTTTCAGTTGATCTGGATCGTTTGCTGACGGCAGAAGAATCCATAACTATCCCTTGCAGTGTTTGAATTTTCCGCGACCGTCTCCTTCCTGTATCAAAACTGTCGGGGACGCGGATGCAGCGTCAACTGACGTCACACCCGCAGGACTGTGCGGAAAATTCAGCCACCGAATTGCAGCTCATTATACAGCACACAGCCTGTTAAAGGACAGGGAGAGAGACATGGGTGGACTCGTTCTTTTTGTTTTTTAACGCTTCATCACCCATTAGCATTAAAAAACTGGACATGCATGTTTTCTTTCACAATTCCTGCCTCTAGTCCCTTTAAGAGAAACAATCCATTACATTGCACATTACAGTACATTAACAGTAAAAGCCAACATCTCAAGATGAGTTAAAAACTAATGAAAAATAATGTGTTCTAAAGGGAGAATCCAGAGTTTTCCCCTGAAAATAAACGCTAGACTTGTGCATGTGAAATCTGTCTCAGTCCGCACCTTTCGGCCTCTACTCTCATGTGGAAGTAACTTTGTTTGCAACTCCCTCTCACCCGACTGCATTTTGTTTTTGGTGTATTTAGGACATCTCTGGGTGGAGATTTGCATATTTATCTCCAGCAGACAGATAAGGGCAAAGCGCTCTGTGGGGATAAACTCATCAACTGGAGCAGACACCAGATTCACTCAAATTCTCAAAATAAAAAATGGTGGACACAGTGAGGAGAGACTTGAGCTGATGAGCGATGCGGCCATTTGCCTGAAGGGAGAGGCACTCAGTTTGAATAGTGTTTACAAAGCGAAACAGGGAAAACCTCCGGATCCTACCTTTAAGAAAAGACTTAGAAGCAGGAAGTGATGCAGCCTGCCTAATGTGCAAAGGTTGGTCATTCCACAATTTGGAGACAGCAACTGAAAATGCTTGGTCTTATATTGAAAGATGCAACACAGTTACAGTAATGAGCAAAAAAGTCAATATTTGGATAAGTAGGAAGATGGTGTTACACACCCATCTGATGGGCAGAAGAGTCATGACTGAGTCTTGTACTGACCACTCAGTATATTTATTTTTCTTTGAGATGCTTGTTACGCCCGCAAACGTAATAAACCACAAACGTAATAAAAATATGCTGCCTGGACCACATAAAAGTTTGCCACAAAACTTTTATCAGTTTCCAGGTTGATGTTCAAATAAAATGATTTAACTGTTCAGTCCATTGTTTACGTACCGTGTCCGTCTTCTCTGGTGCAGAAATAAGCACGTCCCCTTCGGTCTCACTGAAGAGGTCGGATGGATGCGACATGCCCGTACAGACCACGGTCGCTTAATGCTGCGTTCCATATGAACTCGGAAGTCAGAAATTCCCAGTTCCGAGTGGGAAGTTTCAACTGCAACGGCCCCCCGAAGTCGGATTTCCCACTCGGAAAGTCGGACAATCCTCACAGCTCCGAGTCCAGATTTGAAGATGGCCGCGCCCCGTGTTAGCAGTTTTAGAAGCTCCTGTAATGTTACATTTATTTACACTTCTTACTAATATTTTGTTGCATAAATCAGTCATACACGTAGTATTGATTTATACAGATGTAGGGGGAAGCTGCTGTAGTGTAATTCACCTTTTTCACGTCATATATGTGAACTTCAACGCCAGCTGTGCTAACAACGGCTAATATCAATAGCCTTTGCAAACACGTTGTTTTGCTAGGTTGCTAACTGGTTTTCCGACCAGTGAGCTGGAACGCAAGTTGGTCGGGTGTGACGTCACCCCCCAGTTCCCACTTCCCGGTTCCGAGGAAAATGGAACGCAGCCTAACAGTGTGTTCAGACCAAGCGCGATTTGGGCGTCAAAAACGCGCTCGACGCCCAAAGTTGGACGCCGTGTCATTAAAAGTTCGACGCCTGTTTCCCGGCGTCTTGACGCTCTGACGAGCGGCGAGAGATGTCCAGTCAAGCCGCGCTCGCCGCGCTGTGGGAGGAGCCTCGCCTTTCTCTTTTTCCTTTTACCGTCTGTCTGCACCATGGCAGGTGCAGGAGAGAGAGCGGCTCGGCTTAATGTGATAAATAAAGCAGGGAACGTCGTCGTCGGACATCTCTGCTCTGTGTCCGGTTCACAAAATGATTCCAGGTGTTCTGACTGTGATGAGTTTCATCATTTACTTCAGGAGCTGCTGGCGAGCGGCACTTTCAGCCGTCTGATCCGGCCCAGTTTAACGTCCCGCTGTCCCGATGCGGGGCAGCATTATCAGCCCAGTACATCCCATCAGGACAGCAGGTCATCAAACCACCGTTCAGAAACCGGGACCGGACACAGATCACAGTTTATCCTCCTCTGTGTTCAGAGAGAGAGGAGATTCCCCTGGTTTTTCTGCGTGTTTCCTCTCCTGTCAGAAAAAGTGTGTCTGTGTCATGACTCGCTCTGATTGGTCGACGCCCCCGCGTCAAGACGCCAAAGTTCAGATTTTCCAACTCCGGCGTCTGACGCCCTTGACGCGCAAACGCTGAACATCTCAAAACTCGACGCGCTAACGCCCTAGACGCGCCGCGCCCGACGCGCGAAACGCGCCGCAAGAAAGGCCGACGCTCCTTGACGCGCGTCGGCCATTGACTTTGCATGTAAACCTGACGCCCTTGACGCCCAAATCGCGCTTGGTCTGAACACACTGTTAGTGTCACACCTTGGTGCATCTTTAACCGATTACTTGTCAAGGAGATGAGTTGTAACTATTTGCAGGGATGTCCAATCAATATGATTTATGTATTCAATCCTAAGTAAAATGTAGGCTAATTTCAACCGATGTCCATCAGGCTACTCTGAATAATTTCAGAGGATTTAGGCTTCAGAAGTGATATTCCTTGCCATTAACTGAAATGCCCCTGCAATTGTCAAAAGAAAAACAAATTTTGAAACCGTGACAGTTTATTTAGGAAAATCATAGATATTTCTGGTAAACTCATCCCGTCACATCTTTCTATTAAGCATTAAAACTGTGTAACTGAAAAGCTCGAATTCTATCATAAAACGTGCAATAGCCTACTATTTGGAAGGTCCAAACTGGTCTGTAACCGAAATAATGTCTTTCTCTGAAGTTATTAGAAACTAAAGTGAACTCTTTAGTGGCAAGTAAGAGGCCTTATAATTATTTTTTACATATCGCAAGACAGAGAGAGAGAGAGAGAGATGAAAATGACAAAGCTTTGCAGGGGTTCCTATTTTATATAGAAAAAAAGGAGAAAAGAAAAAAAAAAAAGCTTTGGGGGGGTGGGTGGTCAGTAGAAAACAACAGGCAACAACAATCAAACAACAAACACACCATTATTTATTGCATCATTACATTTGCGGGAAGTTACACACTTTCCCACAAACGCAATAAATTATTGCAAACGTAATAGTTACATTTGTAGTAGGGAGCAGCTATTACATTTGTGGGAAATGTATTATGTTTGCAGGTTTATTACATTAAAAGCTTCATGTTTCTATTACGTTTGCGGGAATTATTACGTTTGCGGGCGTAACAATGCTCCCTTTGTATTCAATCATTGATTTCTTGCACTTTTCTTGACTGTTTTATACGGCACAAATTACATGACCGAGACGTATCAAAAATAAGATGGTTAGGATTAAGCAAACATCATGGCTTAGAATAAAACTGTCCCTTTAATCATGTATTGCATCAACATATCCTCTTTTATTACTGGCTGTCTGGTTCCCCTCCTTCAGCAAAACACACAAAATGTGTTGAGCACACAAACCAGATTTCCTATTGAAGAAAAATGTTTCAAAAGATATACTGGATGACACAAAAACACAGATTTCATCTTCATCAGCATGTTAACAAAGTTTCCTGTTTGACTTTTCAGCTTTTTTTTTTTTCATTTGACTGGGCTGTTTTTTGTTTTCCCTGCAAAGGTTCAATGATTGTGGCACGATGCTGCAGATGTTCTGTGATGGTCGACACTATTCTTCACTGTTATTTGCTCTGACAAAAGCTTTGGTAGGCAAAATCAAGACTGAGTTAATTTACTCAGACGGCTGGAGCTGGATAACTTGCAGCTGTGGAGAGGAGGATGCCATCCAAATTCTGCTTTATCACAGACAATGTGTGTGTGCCACATCCATGTTTTGATCTAGACAAAGGCCTTTTGTCTACAAAGATTGTCTTTGCTGTCTGATATAGTTACAACATGAAGTCATCATTTGTTCATTATATTAACAAACTAAATATTTAGTCCAGAATTTAAGTTTCCTGAGCAGCTTCAAAGTTCTGTGTCTGCCAAGCGAATGCTTTTTGAAAATGGTTGAATTTCTTAGCACGTTCATCTTAAAGTCCAGTAGTGGCATCAGGGTGTTTAACCATTAACACTGAAATTCACCTGAAACACTTCAAAGGGACAATTTCAAAGCACTTTACAGTAATCAGCTGGTGAGTCCTTGCGTTTGATCAGTTACTACTTCAGTTTAACAACAGTGAAAATATGAGAGGACAACAAAATCATCCTCACTGCATGCAGAATTTTTTTTTCAAGAACCGAAAATATCTGTAACACATATTGTGCAAGCTGTCTAACAATGACTTAAAGCCACACTCCACAGATGTTCCTTCCTTCTTGTGGCCATCCACATAATTCTTCCTCTTTCTGCAGAAGCTTAAAGATGTACAACTTTCTGGTTGTTTGATGGTTAGCATTCAATGTGGAGTTTACATATTCTCCTTGTATATGCATGGGTTTTCTTGGATTACTCCAGCTTCTTTGCACATATAGAGTAGGATACCTGGTTTGAGTTGATGAAAAAGAGAAGCAAGTGTGGGGACTGAAATGCAACAAAATCCAACATGAACATGTTTGACGCTGAGATATAAAATCCCAGACAATTTTGAAAATCACATTACTAGCTATCAAAAAACGACATGTCCAGGTAAAAGAGTGCATTTGGTCACTCTGATGTTGAGAAATGCATGTTAGGTCAGAATGGTGATTCTAAATTGACCACAGGGGTAAGCTTGCACGATTTTTATCTTTTGTAAGGTAGGTAATTACTTTATTCCTTATACAGTATGACAAATACAAGACCGTAAACATTTACATGGCATACAGTAGTTCAGTATGTATGGAGGGTTTGCACAAACATTACCAGCTTTAGTATCCTGAGTAGCTTGGAAGAAGAATTAATTGCTTTAGCCACAAGACTTTTCAGACATAAATGGGCACCAAAAGGCAAATACTTTGTGGTTTCTTTATGCTAAATGACTTCTCACATAACTATTGCTGTAAAATTGGTCACTATGGTTGGATGACTTTGAAGATGTTGCAATGTTTTCATCCCGCAGCAAACAGTTATTTCCTGTGCACACATCTTTCACAATTTCTGTCCTCTCTTATGAACTGTTGTAATTCCCTATTGAATCACTGTTTCAAGAAAATACTGAATCATAGTCTTCCTCACGTTTTGCATCATGATACCATTGTACTGATTGTTCTGTCCCATCTTGACTGTGGACAAAATTATTAGTTTGCCTCCACTGACTGCTGAATCTCCCGAGGTCAGTAATTTCCATTTTTAACATGTCTGAAAATTTCAGTGTACATGTTTTGTTTATTCCATGCGTTGTGCTTCCAGATGCCCCATTTTGATTACAAATGTCTGGTACTTCAAATTCAATGAATGTCTTCAGCATGTTTGTATTTACCAACACAAACCATGACAAACTCAGTATGAGGGCTATGCTAAATCTTTTTTCTGTTTTTTTTGGGGGGGGATCAAATATGACAGACTTTATGGGTGAGATGTTTTTAAGACCTTTTGTACTTTTATGTGATAATATTCTATAAAGGTTTATGATGTGAAGCAATGTCATTTATTTCATTAAAAGTGATATGATGGTTTTGAGGTTTTTCGTAGATTGTCTGTAACTGGGTTATATTGGTCGACTCTCTGAGCCTCTGTCTGCATCACTTTCTGAATCTCAACAACTACAATGATGGATTTGGTCAACTAGTCTCTCAAAGCAATTGATCAAATTTTTTCCACCCGAAGAGCGGGACGGAGTGACGCTCCTTGCCCCGACGGTACGCATCCGGTGGGATATGTGATCGACTCCTGGGGCAAATGGAAGATCATGTGTCTGTCAGTTCTGTCTGTCGAGGATGTTGAAGACCTCTACCTATTTGGATTTATGATGGCTGGGTTCCTGCTGATTGGTGTGGGCATTTTCCTGGTTTATTGCAAAGTTGGAGGGCTGCTGTCAGCTACTGGCACGCTGCCTGACGTTTGTGTGGGGACGAGTCGTGCTATCAACACTCAGAGTGTGGCGTTGCACGAGCTCCATCGCAAGCTAGATGTCATTCAGGCCCAGCTTGGCACGCTGGCTGCAGTTCCAAACCTCGTCAGCGAAGTGGGTACATCTGTGGAGAAGTTGGCACAACTCCTGGAAAATTGACCCCTGATTTGGCTGATTGATGCTGCCATGGAGACCTGTTGAGGACTCAAGGTAGACACCACCACGTCTGACCTGTTTCAAAACATCTTCTGCTATCTAATCTGGCGACCCTGAGAAGCCTCCGGTTTGACACGGGCTGTCTCTATAAACCCCCGAGAAAGTTTATGCGAATGGACTCTCAGCATCCCTCCCTGTTCCCTCCCCCACACTTCTCTCACGGGAAGTGGACAATCTGGCCCGCACCCCGCAAGGCCACGATAACATCTGTGGACAGAGACTGGGTGTGAACTCGGACTGGTTCACAGCCGCGCGTACATGCTAGCACGCATCCACGGACACGCAAGATCACTGCACACACTCCTGATGACTCAACGCCTCAGTCACTCCTTCTTTTTTCCCGCCCTTCTGGACAGACGGAGCTGGCAGGGTGCCTGAGCGCATGTGTCCTCACTCTGCTGTCTGGGGGGAAACCCCCTCCCTTCTGCCCACCACTTGTCTTTCATGTTGTGACTGCCTGAGTTCGTGCTTCTCTGTATCGGTGTGTCTTTTTTATGTCTCCAAGATCTTCGCCTGTGTACGTGGAGAGTTCGGAGACCTCTTTTTTTACCACCTACCCACCTTTCCTCATGTTACCCTTTTCTCTCTGCAAAGGTGCGCCCTGCGAGGGGCTGTGTGACCACGGTCTGCCTGATCCTGTCTTGTTGTGTTTTTTTTGTTTGGTTTTTTGTTTTTGTTTTTCCGTTTGTTTGTGTGTCTTGGATGGGTTGTACTGAAACATGAATTTCCCCTTGGGGATCAATAAAGTATCTTTGATTTGATTTGATATTGATGTAATATAATGATTGAGGTCACATTTTCCGAATGTGGTGGTGTGCTTCTTGTGCAGAACCCCCTGAAACAAATCTAATTACATCTGAGTGCTTTAAACGTTACTATTGTAAATTAATAAATACAACACACTGGATCACTTATTTGGAACTAAGGCTGCAAGTGGCAGCTACACTGAAAAAAATATTTGGTCCAATTCCATGTTTCATTTAGATGAAACAGTTAAACTTTAACAGTTTATAAATAAAGTTGATAAACTTTATTAAAGGTACCATATCAAATTGCATGTTTCTGGGATTTTGGGGGTATAATACGATCTGTTGTGAACTGATAAGGCCATGTGAATATCTAGAGTAAGTATCAAAGTCCCTGTTCATGGTCTGCCAGCTTTGTTTCATTGTTCAAAAACGGTTGAATCAGACAGCAGCTTTCCATTCGACTTAGTTTTATCTCTATGTAATTCATTTGCTCCAATTAGAGCACACTACCCCCATCCCTTCACTCCGCTTGCTCGCCCCCTCCCGCAGCTGAGCTGATACTATAGACCGTTAATAGAGAGACGTGTCCCACTGTCGCCATCTTGCCATGTAACATGTGTCACTCCCGGAAAATACTAAAATGGGCAAAGGCAAGGCCGCTCCAAGCAAATGATTGACAGCTGACGTACTCTGGGCTAAACGCTAACCGAGCTAACTCAAAACTAACAGAAGCTAATGAAGATAAGCCCCCTAAGCGGTGGTGTAAAGGTAAGACACGCTTAGGTCGTTTTCACACATATTTGGGTCGATCCAGGCACTGCCACATCAGTGAAAAGGTTACAATGTTTCAATTTTCAACTAATAGGCTACGGCTCCGTTTCACATCTGCTTTTTAATCACCGGGTCTAGCAGTCGCTCTACACTGTGGAGCGTTGTGTATCCATGGCAACCAGGCAGAAGTAGACGTGTCCTAACTGTGTAACGGGTTGTAAACAAAGCACACATGAATTAGAGTGTGTTGAAGACGAGACGAGTTGTGTGGGAAAACAATTTTGTCATGTAATGGAGGCGGCGGATTTCCAGACAAACCAGAGCATGGCTCAGATTGATTCTGTTTAACCATGAAGTCCGGACCATACGCAGATATTATCGGCAAACAGACAGGTACCGGTGAGTTAAACTTTAGCATTAATGCTTAGCCTGCTAAGCCCTTATTGGTAATTTGTCCACTGTTTGTGAACATTAACATTTTTGAGTGTGGGCTCTCTCTTTACACCAGATCAGCCACAAGTGCGCGCTCTCCACAGTACGCGATTTGGATTTACTTCCGGCATTGACGTCAAAGCCGGTAGCTGCTAGCCGCTAACATAAGCTCTCTGTAGCACCACCTGAAACCAGCTGATTACCTGCTACAGAGTGGCAATTAATGGCGGGTGTTGTCAAAGAGGAGGAGGAGTACCACCACCCTGCCGTACTGCTTTGGCAGAGCTTCAGCAGTGTTTTCAGCCACTCAGTGATTCAGCAGTGGACTACTCAACCAGGTACCAGTAGATTATACTGTATTTATTCAAGGAAGATGTGCAGTTGGTAAGTGTAGCTGCTTGTGTAACTTATTATCTTTTGTGTAAGAGACCAGGAAACAATGGTAGACGAACGGTGACAAGCTGCTAACATACAGTAGCTAAACAAGCTACACAGTTCTTGTTGTTCACATCGGACGTCCGCCACTTATTTTCATTCTAATCCAGCCCTTTTACGCCGCGTTTTCTCTCTATCAACCGTACCGTTAGGTTCTTATCAGGTTTTTTTCTGTTGGGACATCATTTTCCTTCACTCGATCCATCCTGCACAAACCAAACTTTGTTTTGGTTTGTGAGGCTTGCCTCATGAACGCGCTTCCAGACATGTCTACTTCTCATTCTTAATCTCGCGAGAAAAAAGTGGGGGCTGAAAAGATGTCAAACTGAGCTTATTAAATTTTCCTCCCACCCCAACTATGATTAAAAATTTATTTAAAGATAATTCAAGGATTATGTTTGTAAAATACCAGGTTATGACACCTTTAAATCATTCTACGATGACTTTTGCTGTCTTTATATGATTTTATCTCTTTTTTATGTACTTTTAAATGCTTTTTCTGCACTTACCTGTAATGCTTTTAATGTTTTGTGTAAATCACGATGAATTGTCTTGTACTGTACATGAAAAGTGCTATACCAGGGTTGTCCAGCTCTGGTCCTCAAGGGCCATAGTCCTACAGGTTTTTGATGTCGCTCAACACACCTGATTCAAACTTAATGGCTCTCCTCATGAGCTTGTTGTCAAGTTCTGTCCAAAAACTGTTGATCTGTTAATCTGATTCAGGTAAGCTGCAGCAGGAAACTCCTAAACCTGCATGACAGCCGCCCTCAAGGACTGACTTTGGACACCCCCGTGCTATGCAAATAAACTTGCCTTTCCTTGCTTAAGATAATATAAACACGCTTAAGTATTTGCAGCAATCATTTTGGCCAAAAATAGTCTGAAAGGAGAGGATATTTTTTCCTGACTGCTGCACAAAAAATGGTTAGGGAACTTAAAAAACACCTCACTCAGACACATTTTAAACAAAGGTACCGTCTGATTACTGATTTGCTGCTTGTTATCTCTGAAGCGTTGACAGTAAATGCTAGAAAATTGTATTCTTGACTTGTCCTGTTCAGAGATGAGGATATTCCAGAGGGACACATCTTATTCTCTTGTGACTACAATAAAGTTCTGGGCAGAGTTTTATAAGGCTGACTTTATCTTGGCCAGCCACTGTGAGAAAATACCGAGTGTGACACAGAATAACATTTCCAGTAATGCTGTTATTATTCTTTACACTCAATTAAGAATCAACTACAGAGTATTCAGTAATTGACTTCACATAGACTGCATGTTGTAGCTCAGTCAGTCCATTAGTGAATAGCTGAGCCATGTACCAACCTACAGTATTATCAGGAAACACAATCTTTATCGTGCAGCAGCCAATTAACACATGTGACCAGCAAGCCCAGCCCAGTAAGAATGACTACAGTCCAAGGACACGAGGAGATGCATTAAATGCTCATTTTCTTATTGATGACTATAATTTCAAAGTGAAATCAAACTGAACATTTAACTGGCCTGTTTTTCCCACTCATTTGAAAAACAATCATAGAAATCTTAAAGCTATTCTCTCTTTTGTACCCCTTCCACATCATATCTTGATTCCATGTCCTCTCTTGATGATGTGAAATGACCTCTTGATCTCGATTTGTCTTAAGTCTCTGTCTGACTTTATGTACAATCTTGAAATTGAAAAGTGTGAGCATGTAGCTGAATTATTTGGGATTACAGTGAAGCTGAGTGGAAGATTGGAAATGTTTGTATTGGTTCAAGGCTGATGGGAAAAGCGGCTCTAAGCAACACATTGCCTGCACATAAGGACTGCAGATGAGCGAAGATCAAAAGCTCAGTTATTTTGATTAAATAGGATCAATCGATCTCTTACTTGAGAACACAGATTATTAATGATGTGACAGTAGTGGTATAGAAACATTTGAATGTCAGCAAAAATGACAGATGAAGCTCTCAAGAGGGAAAAGCTTAACAATCAGAAATGTCTGCTGTTGAGGTGGAAGAAATTGTGAAAATGTCTTAAGTTTAAGTGTGAATGTGTCTCATTGTCTGTCTCTTTTTTGGCCCCATTATGGGCAGCATGTACTATATCCCCTCAACAAAAAGTGCTCCTTTGTAGGATCAACTTTAAATGAACATGAAAAGACTGACCACAGTGAATCAACAATAGGTTTAAAGGAGTTAAAAAGAGACACCTGCAGAGGTTTTCTGTTTGTATGGAGAAATTCTGTTGAGATTAAATGCAAATATTTTACATATTTTGGATGTTTTACATCTAAACGCAACGTATATTTTCATGGCTCCTGTCTATGAAGTGCAACTCAATGCACTCCAACTCGAATAACACCAGCCAGATACAATCCATGTTTGAGTCAGTCCTACTATTTTAATATGTGCTGATCAAAGAGAATTATATACTGACATAAACAAACCACAATCAATAGCTTTTTAACATGAAAAACATTAACTCCAACATTTCTGTCAAGTAGATGTCAAGAAAAGAATATGTGCATACCAGCAATAAATTTAAAAAAGGGAAATATCTCTAATTGCTGCAGATAGCTGGGAAGGCTTCTATTTGCTTCTGTCATAATCCGCATGATCCCACTGTTTACTTTCTACAGAATGTCCACTATGTTGTTTATATATGAGAAATGGTTGTAAACAATGCTTTGATTAATGAAAAGATTATAGTTTAGAACAGGAGTGGCCAAGTCCAGTCCCCCAGAGCTCCTATCCTGCAACTTTTAAAGGAGTGATGACATAGCAGTAAAAACTAATTCATGTTGTTGGCATTGCTGCATATGTCAAATCTCCAAAGAAAAAAACGGCATTTTTTACAGCAGGGTATTGTTTTGAAACGCCAGACCTCACTTCCTCAGTAAAACAGTTGGGTCCGGTTATGATATGGAGATCAAGTTGACTTCATTTTGATTGGCTACACCTTATTTGGCTATAACTTAATTTAGAGAAACTAGGTCAAGCTGCCCTAGCGGTTGGACTTTGCTAAAGCCTAACTGCTAGCAACATGGGCACTTCAGACAGTGAGCTATGTTTATCAGACAAGACAGCATTTAGAAAATAAATAAACTTACAAGTAATGACAAGGTTGTTGTCGCCTCCCTCAGTGTTGCTGAAAGAGTCACTCTCCCACTCAGTTGAATCAGACAAGGGGGGGGCGAAGCGGACGGTGCATAGACCGTGTGTGCTCTAATTGGAGCAAATGAATTACGTAGAATGATAGAACTACGTAGGATGATAAGCTGCTGTCTGATTCAACCGTTTCTGAACAAAGAGACAAAGCTGACTGACTATGAACAGGAACTTTGATTCTCACTCTGGACATTCACATGGCCTCATCAGTGCACAACAGAGCATATTATACCCCAGAAAAGTTCAATTTGATGTCATGGCACCTTTAAATGTGTTCTTGCACCAACACACCTGAATCAAATGAATGGCTCGTTATCAGGCCTCTCCAGAGCTGATTGGCATGCACATGAGCTAATGGACACTCCACTGGTTCCAGCTCCTTTGTTTTCTGTCTTTCATTACTAGACAGACTGATTGATCCAGGTGTGTCTGGCCATTGTTGGCATTTATTGAGGTCAGGCACACCTGGATTAATCAATT
Source organism: Atherinomorus stipes (assembly GCA_023101725.1). Classification (NCBI taxonomy): domain Eukaryota; kingdom Metazoa; phylum Chordata; class Actinopteri; order Atheriniformes; family Atherinidae; genus Atherinomorus; species Atherinomorus stipes. Next base: position 2,092,216 of record JALJCO010013346.1, on the reverse strand, counting down.
TGTCCAGAAATGAAAGACAGGAAACAAAGGAGCTGGCTTAAGTTCAGGAAGTAGTGGAGTTGTGCATAAAGCCCATTCAGGTGTGTTGGAGAAGGGATGCATAATTGCAATTAAAGAGGTGTGTCATGTCATTCTCAGGCACATAATTCCCTTTTAGCACAATCAAATGTGTTACCTTCAGTAGTTTTGAAAATACTGTGTACATCAAAACAACCTCAAAGGGACATTGTGTAATCTCGAGCAGCTCCCTCGTACTTTTCATGCTGCGTTAGCGTGAAACTGGGCAGACCGACGACAGCCGATGCATGTAAAGTTATCACCGGCCTCTATGTGAAGACGTGGTCCGTCAGTTACAGTGACATCAGTCCACATCTGATTTGTTGTCATGGCGATGTTGCATTGTTTTCCTTGACCCATGTTTTACCGTCTTTCGCTCAGCTTAATTGATTAAAATAACATCTGGTTTGTTACCAACGGCCGTCTGCCCGACTGCACGTGAACCCAGCATCAGTGAGACGCTGGTTTCTCCCCACTGCAGCGCGGTGACTTTTCAAAGGCATTACCTCGAACTGAGCTGAAAACTCCGGTGTGTCCGGTGAGTTTCTGTGTTTTCCTACTGTCACGCTTCTCCTGAACGCAAAAACATGGCGATACGACATGGCAGTCCCCACCGAGCCGCCCCGCTCGATGTGTAAATGAATGATACGGACGGCTAATTTAGAACTTAGAGGAGCACTTCAGTTTGTTGATGGGAGTGATTACTGATTAATGAAAAAACACTTTTGAACCAAACAATCAGTTTTTGTGAATAAATAACAGGAGAACTTACACAATATCCCTTTAGAAATTCACTGTGGTTTCTTTAAGATGTCTCCTACCGTTTATGTCATGCTGGCTGCACAATCATCACCACACTGCCTCATGCTGTCATTTACTATCACTACAAGTGTATTTTTCTTGTTTGCAAAGGATCTACACTTATAACATTGTGTAAAATGGCAACACAGAATATTGCACAACCGTATGCACATGACCATTTTAAATACAGTTTTAGTAGTTTCAGTAGTCTTCTCAGTTATTATGTTTGCTTAACCCAGGTCACGATTTGACCCCTCTAAAAAAAGAATGTATCTTTTCTTTAGCCATGGGAATGAGAAGCTAATCATTGCATCAGTGAGTTGAACATAATTCCTGAAGCTTTTACCTTTTGGCTTTATTAAAACCAGGTGGGGATTTTTTTTTTTTTTTTTTTTTTTTTTGAGGGGGTCAGGCAGTGTATTTCTAACTATCCTTATAGTGTTTTTTTCTTTTGTTGACATATATAAACATGATCAAATTGCATATATAGTTGAAGTGTTTCCAGTTGTTTAACACAAAATAACTGACACAAACCACATTAACACATAAAGCTCTCATCCAGGATTCCTGGGTTCATCCCCGGCATGAACACACTATCCTGCATTTAGTGTTTCTTTACATTTAATGTGTTTGGTATAAAGTAAGTATGATCCATCCTCATCTGGTAAGATTAAGCTGTTGGTGGGTGCTCCTTTTATGTCCAATCTTGACACCCTCACCTGTCACCAATTAATCACATAATCTCATACTGTAGGACAATTCTTTACGTGAGGTCCGTTTCTAGTCCTGTTTCACTTCCTGAAATCCAGCGAACTATCAGAGTGAAAACAATGAAAATCTGCCTTCCTCAAACTTTTTTTCAAATGGCGTTTGCAAGACAAACTGCGAAACCTTGTGGCTGACAGTTTGGAGATTAAGAGTTCAGAGAGCTTAGTGAACAAATGAGACTAAATCAATCAGAATATAAATCCATTTACATCTCGCCACTAATACCCCACAATTTATTTCCCTGGAGACTTATCAGGGTGACAGATGGACGATGTCAAGGTAAACCTCAGAATTATAGGCCATTCTGTGGGTGTGAGAGGGCGGACAGGATTTAACCAGAAATCTTACATCTAATCATGGAATGCACAAACACAAACTCACCCTGGCAGGGAAGAAATATTTCTCCTTTTGCAGAAACATTTTCTCCCATGTGGGATAGAGAGTGGCTATTTTGACAAAGCTGGTGAGGTCATGCTGCTGCTACAGTCTTATGAACTGCTCCAGGGACAGCTTTATGAGCACACCCATCAGTTGTGCCACCACTATAAATTTATAATGCTGATGTTCTCATAAGGTGCTTATGGTCACTCATTAAGCAAAGAGTTGGGATATAAAGATGTTTTTATTGGACAAATATAGGTATAGATATACTGTAGATATAGATATAGATATAGATTTAGATATGGTAAGGGCATGATGCTCAGCAGTCATGATGTAGAAAGTGATTAAAGTAATTTAACACATGAATAATTTCTCATGTCAGCAGTTCTCATGTCATTCTTGTTTGATGTGGTGATAGAAAACAGGCAAGGCAATTTATTTGTCAAATCCTATCAAATCAGATTTATTTGTACAGTATAGCACATTTAAAAAAACAACTAAAGTTGGCAAAAGTGCTTGAACAAAAAAAATTAAAGTATAAGAAAATAGATAGAAAATAAAAACATACAAAACAGATTTGTATTTGTATATCACATTTGATACGCAACGCAATTCAATGTGCTTAACAAAAATAAAAGAAACATTTAAAGAAGTGAGTTTTTTTTTTTTTTTCCTTTTTACAAAAAGGATTGGGACAGCAGTGGCTCAGGTGGTAGAGCAGGTCAACCAATGATCAAAGGATTGTTGGTTCAAATCCCGATCCTCCAGCCATCTATTGTTGTGTCCTTGCCTCCAGTGGGGGCATTGCTGGTGTATGAATGTGTGTGAATGTTCCGGTGGTGGTTGGAGGGGCCATAGGTGTGAAATGGCTGCCACACTTCTGTCAGTCTGTGGCTGTGGCTACATACGTAGCTTACCATCACCAAGTGTGAATGAATAATGGGTCTACTTTGAGTGCCTAGAAAAGCATGATATAAATCTAATCTGTTGTTGTTGTTGTTATTATTATTATTACACAGTTAAAAGGAAATTAAAAGATTCAAAGGCTTTCGGTGCAGAAAATGACAGTTCAGATAAAGGTGCAGGAAAACCTGGATTCAAAATCTCTAGACATGGGCTAACCTTACCCCTATTGGGAGTTTATCTGTTTTTTGCAACGTGAGAGCTAACTGCTCCAACTTCACAGTTACTCTGGGCTCTGGGTTCTACCACCTGACTTGAAATAATAGATCTGAGAGTCCGTCTTAGATTGTACTCTGTTAAAGACCCACAACGCAACTTTTAGCAATTTTCTCAGTAGCACTCCCCGAATCGACAACTGAACTGGCATCCATCTTGCATCATACCTGTACTGTGAGCTCACTCCAGCCAGTAAAGGACAGTCTTACCTTGACTCATGTTCTGTCCCTTCCTCTCTTTATTTTCCTCTCTACCTCCGGTAATGTTTAAAACAACCGCTGTGTTCATATTAGGTTCATATCACGTTACCTCGCATCAACGCTTGCAACCTACGTACCGTAGGTACATATTTGAAACATGTGGGCGCCACATTGTGGACAAGTCACCAGCAGCGATTATATTCCAGCCGTAACCCGAACCAATTTTGGACTGTTACAGAACGTCCTACCCAATTTTCCAAGCTGTCAAGCAATGCTTTGTGGTTGGCGGTGTCAAATGCATCACTGAGATCTACCAGAACAAGCACTGACACGTTCCCTGAAACTGAATTCAGTCTAATGTGATTCAAAACCTTTGTAAGAGCTTTATAGTTTTTCAATTGTTTGAAAACAAGTTTCTTAACAATCTTGCCTATAAATGGAAGTCATAAAAAAAAGATGATCATTTTGTGTAAATCTTTTTTAGAAAAGTGAACTGCATGATCATATGTGATACTGAAAGCTTGTTTTTTGGAAAACATTTCACTAAACATTTTGCCTAAAACCTTTCTAATACATGGCCCAAATGTAAAGGCAAAACAAAAAGACAAATGTGATTCAAAGAAAAATTGGCCGAGCCAAACAAAACCAGTTGATAAGCCCTTGTTGTGGTTTTAGATACATGCACAATTACACAAAGCATGCATGCATCACTGGGTAGACAGAAATGTAAACACATCTTTGTCATGTACAATCAGGTATTTACTAAAGATGCTGATTTAAAACCTTTCACATTAAAAAAGAGCTGTTAAAAAATATTTTTGGTATCAAGGAAGCTAAATATCCATGTTCATGTCCATCATGGGGCAAAATCCTACCAGTCTCCAGGTCAGACAGTCATTGCACATGCAAAATGTATTTTATCTGACAGCTCTCATGCTCTGCACATGGAGGAGGTACAGGGTCCCAATGTGTAAAAATAACAGGTACGAGCATTCATTTGTTCCACTATCCATAAAGCTCATTAATGAGCAGAGTTGACATATCAGTCATGAGTAATGTCTTGTCATTTTTGTTTTTTGTGTAGAAGTTTTGTCCCTTTGTACACACATTTGTTTTGAATTTATTATTACTGTTGGGTCTTGGACATTTGTTTTTCTGATTGCTCTAGGTGTCTTATTGTGGACTATATATGTGTTGTGTTTTTTTATTGTTCTTGTTGTTTTTATTGTGCAGCAGTACCCTTTAACCAAGCCTAATTTCTCTCAAGGGAGACAAAGAAATCTAAATCTAAATCTAAATCGGAATCGGAATGTTGGTGATGCCAAGGCCTAAAAGAATTTTTTTTTTTTTATTATTGCCTTTTATTTTTTGTTTGGCAAATGTCCGAGATATATTAGTGAAAATGTGGTCAGGGTACCCTGAGTCTGTGAAAGCTGAACTCCTTTTCCTTTTGTTGTGGGCAGAAAAGCACTGAAGATTTGTTTTTCTTCTCTTGTAGCTTCTCGAATCCAAAATACAAGCAACAACACAAGATATTTCACAAGTCTGTTTGGTCTTTGCCTCTGTGGACACTAACATCCTTACGGCAACAGTAAATCAATCCAACAGCTGTCTATCCCATGAAAAATGTAGCTTACCACCGATGATGATTTGATATCCCAACTGCTGCTAAAATATGTGCAAAATGAGCAGTATGCAGTCTTGCTGCAAATGATCTGCTGTGTCCTGCTGAGTGCATGCGAGTCTGATCATTATCTATCCTGCCTCCCACATTAGAAGTTTATCACCTCAACTCGTCTGTTGGCTTATTGTTTACATGTCTCTGTGGAACTGAGATGGTGTGGACTGATGGAGGGGCCACCAGAAGTTCAAGAGTTCTATCAGCAGGAGATCATTTCAAAACTGTAAACACATCTGAGTAATTTTGAAAATAAAATAACACGTATTATACTGTACATGGCATAAAAATCGTAGGAATGCAACAAAATGCAATAAAAAAGCACGCAAAAGTGATACTCTTACAAAATAAACAATACTAATGTAAAGTCAGTTAAAGGGACATTTGTCAGTCAACAAAATTTGTAAAAGACGTAGAAAAAGTCAGCTTGTTCTCTGCTCATTTGAATATGACATGGAAGCATTTCAGTGTCGTATTTGAACAATGGCAACAAGTGACTGAATGTATTTGTACTGCTTATCTACCCAGCAAGTGTTCACCAGACATAGGAACAGATTTACATGGTTTTAAACATCACCTTTTCATAGACCAATGATCCAACATATTGGCTTCACGGCTCAGCAGGATCTCTGGTAAATTTCATTAACAAGACAGACTGGACGATAACTCAACCTTGACTCAAAGCTTGTTGTTTGCATATACCTTCAAACATAATGACATCACTATGGTTGCAGCAGATCATTCAGTTTTAGAGCAGAGAAATGAAAAATTTCCCTATAAAAACTTAGAGATTCTAACATGAGATCTAAAAGTAAAACTTTTATTTTTGTTATGGTTTTTCTTTTTGTTTTCACTTGTAAAGATGCGTCTCAAGTGTTAATGAAAAAATTCTATTTTTGGTGCTCACTCTGTGTAATCATCTTCCCTCTTATTCACTCAGCTATTTTATAAAGCGTGACATTTACAGCAGCGATGGTTAAGGGCTTTTGGGAAATTCTGATTATTAAATGTCACCGCAAAATGATCTAGTGGGTGTTTGTTTGTGTGTGACATAACTTTATCTTCAGGAATGCAGTAAAAAGCAGTCATTGATCAGAAATATGAATACATTGTCATGATCAACATTTAAGAAGCCACTTTTAACCTTGGCCAGGTCCTCCAAAGCTTTTTATAATATATTTTTTTTAAATTCACTAATTTATACATCCCTTCCCCTCAAATTGCTCTCAACAAAATGCTCTCAAACCAATGAGAATTAAAAACAGAAAGGGAAATAAGGAAAACCTCATGTTTTTAAGGGGGTTGCAGTGAATCAAATGTTTTAAAAAAGACCAAAAAAAAGAAAGAGAATTGCAATTGTGTTATATCATCTGTTTCTTTGGTATCATGTTCCAGTCAGTCCACGAGTTACAGGTGGATTTTGATGTGACACACTATATCTGTCTATACAGCGATGCCCATGGTCACAAAACCTAAAAATGGTGTGTATGTAAAAACTTAGATATATGGTTCAAACATGTACAAACATTTATACATTTACATTTCCTTCATCTCAAATGTTTAAAAAGGAGAAGGCAGATAGGTCTCTACCCCATTACTATACACTATATTGCCAAAAGTATTTGCTAACCCATCTAAATGATCAGAATCAGGTGTTCCAAACACTTCCATGGCCACAGGTGTATACAATGAAGCACCTATGCATGCAGACTGTTTTTTTTTTTATAAACATTTGTAAAAGAGTGGGTTGCTCTCAGTAGCTCAGTGAATGTTAAGACAATAAATAAGTTTAAGTAGTTTGGTTCAAATTAAAATGGAAGCAAGTAGGGTTAAGTTCTTAGATCCAAACAGTGAAGTCCAGCATGGAACTGTGATAGGATGCCACCTGTGCAATAAATCCAGTTGTCAAATTTCCTAGCTCCTAAATAATTCCCAGTCAACTGTTAGATGTATAAAAAAAAATGGAAGTGTTTGGGAACGGCAGCAGCTCAGCCATGAAGTGGTAGGCCATGTAAACAGACGGAGCGGGTCAGTAGATGCTGAAGTGCATAGTGCGAAGAGATCGCCAACTTTCTGCAGACTCAATCATTATAGACCTCCATACTTCGTGTGGCCTTCAGATCAGCTCAAGAACAGCGCACAGAGATCTTCATGGAATGGGTTTCCATGGTCGAGCAGCTGCACCCATCTATACATCACCAAGTGAAAAGCAAAACATCAGATGCAGTGGTGTAAAACACGCCACCACTGGACTCTAGAGCAGTGGAGGCGCATTCTCTGGAGCTTCTCCATCTGGCAATCTGATGGATATACTGGGATTGGCAGTTGCCAGGTACTTGTCTGCCTGCATTGTGCCAAGTGTAAAGTTTGGTGGAGGGGGGATGATGGTGTGGGGTTCTTTTTCAGGAGCTGGGCTTGGCCCCTTAGTTCCAGTGAAAGGAACTCTGAATGCTTCAGCATACCAAGACATTTTGAACAATTCCATGCTCCCAACTTTGTGGGAACAGTTTGGAGCCGGCCCCTTCCTCTTCCAACATGACTGTGCACCAGTGCACAAAGCAGGTCCATAAAGACATGGATGCAGAGTCTGGTGTGGAGGAACTTGACTGGCCTGCACAGAGTCCTGACCTCAACCCCAATAGAACACCTTTGGGATGAATTAGAGCGGAGACTGAGAGCCAACATCAGTGTGTGACCTCACAAATGTGCTTCTCAACGAATGGCCAAAAATTCCCATAAACACACTCCTAAACCTTGTGGACAGCCTTCCCAGAAGAGTTGAAGGTGTTCTAGCTGCAAAGGGTGGAACAACGTCATATTAGCTCATATGTGAGTCAAGACAGGTGAGTGAATACTTTTTGGCAATAGTGTCGTACAAAAAGTGAGATATACTGTATAAAGCCATTTGTGTGCATATCCTCATGTGAAGTTACATTTATAAATCAAATTAATTAACCATAAAAGGTCCATTCTTGTCAGTGTTGCACTGAAACAGCAGCACTCTGGCTGAATCAGTAGTGAATAAGACAAAGAAATGGATTTAATCTAACAGAAATCAAACTGGATAGCTTTGTTTTTCTAGTACAGACTATGCAGTATTTGGTGAAATGTTTTTGTCAGATTTAGAGGTTTGAGAGCAGTAAAGTCTTTGAAAGGTCCAGCAGCTTCACCTCAGTATACTGGGTTTAGTCTAAAATTCCCTCTAGACTGGTGTTAATGGTTTTTCTATGCTTGTTCATGTTTCATTTGAATGGCTTTGCTTAAAACATTTGGTAGCATTTTACATCATGTTAATGTAGAGTGAGAGCTATGCAAATGCAAACCAACACAGCATTAAATCAGCCAAAAGAATCATCAACTGTGCGTGACCTTTTATCAGCCCGTCGTTTTATTCTGGTTAAATTTGGATTGGAGGGAATGACAAGGATCCGAGTATTGTAAAAATCCATGTGAATATAAAATAGTGCCAAAAGTCTTTTGGTTTGAGAAAAATAGATCCTTTTTAAGGCTTTATGGCAGTTTTCTTGTTCAATACATCTAAATCATGAGAATAATCAAACATTGTGGCTCAATGTGCAATCAAGACAGCTAAAATGTACAATATTATACACTCTGACTACAACAACAAAAGTTTGAACTTTTAAACTGATGACTATTTGAAGAGAAATGATACAATTAAGCAGACAGTCTCAGGTTTTTCCAGAAAACCCTTACCCATCAGAAAGCTGGTATAAATTAATGCTTTGAATGGTTTAAGCAACCTACTTTAACAATAGTGAGAATTTACTGATAATAGCACAAAGAAAAGCAAAAAAATCTGACTGGAAGTACAGCAAATGAAACAAGCTGTGAAGAACAGACTACTTCTTGAGGATGTTTTCTTCAATGCAAGCAACACAATGCTGTATATCAAAGAGGATGATAAAGATAATATAGTGTAAAAATTAAAGAAAAATGTGTAAAGTTCAGAAGAAAAAGGTAACTGTGCATTTGGCTAAATGGCTTCTCAAGCATCTTTGGCTCAACACAGAAAGTCATTAATCCAACAGGCTCATAAAATGACCTTCAGTTCATTTTCTTTATTTATTTGTTAACCAAATCTATATCCTCTGGGCTCATCGATATTCCTCATCTATAATCATCATCTATCATTATACTCCAACAATATTTTTCACCATTGGAGATTATTAAACCTAATATTGCAGTTGTGCAGTTTTTAAAGTTATACCGTGTAACTTTTGGCCACTATGGGCACTAAACCTGTAACTTCCCACAGGCGCCACAACTGTCTCAAAATGAAACAGTCTCAGTCTGTGTTTTATAAAAGTGTTGCAGACCACTTTGAAAAGCTGATTTTTTAAGTCATCAACCCACTAATCAAAGCACTCCAGGTTACATGATCCAATGAGAGACGGCCCGCTCCCGAGAAGCTACAATGCCTGGTTTTTGAGAACGGCAGCCCCCTCGGAGCAACGGCATGCGTCTAGTGCTCTATATTGACTGCAGAAATCAGCTATAGTTACTTATATTAATAATAATTTTAGAATATAATGTATCATAATATTTGGCTAACATTGGGTTCAAAAGTTACACGATATCACTTTAAGTATTTTGTTTAGTTTCAATGATATTATCAATTACATCATTATCACAAATTTTCTAGTTTATATCGTGATGAATGAACCATTCTGCCCTGCCCTACATCACGCTATTGTAGTTGAACATGTCTATTAACTACAGCTGTCATGCAGGATTCACAACTTCTATTGGTAAAAATCAAAGAAATGTAGACAAGTTAGATTCCTCAGTTTACTGCTTTTGTAATGTTTACAACCTTCATCACAAGAGAGTAGAAAAACTCTTTCACTCCTTATGTTGGGATCATTAGATCTCTTTCCGTCTATTCTTCCAGTTTGATCAGTTTGCTTCATGAAACTACAAACACGACTTTGATCAATACACAAATAACCTGCCCATCCTTTATTTTACCCTTGGCCCTGGCCTGATCCCTCAGGTCTTTTCATACAGTCAAATAATGACACACACGGTCAGTGTCTCTCCAGTTTTCCTTTAATCATCCTTTTCACTGAGGTAAGGAAGCTTTTCTGATGGCAGACCGTAGCACGTGTAAGTTGGTACTGATTTGGACAGCAAAAAAAATCCTAAATGTCACTGGATTTGCTTAGGGTGAAAGATATTTGGCAGGTTGACATTCACTTTGCTGCAACCACAATGTCCTTCAGCTGGTTGGGAGCAGCAGTGGCTGGTGGTAAAAATACAGTGAAACAACATTGTGAACCTTTGGGCTAAATAATGAGATTTTTTAAAGCAAATAGGGATACCTTATTTTTATTTTTAAAAACAGCTTCAACACGAAAAATAAACCAGTTTTGTGATTATTTTTAATGTTTGTTTGTTTTTTGTTTTTCTTTTTTTATCTCAGTGTTATATTTTAGGTTTTCTACTGTATAAATATTTGGTTCTATTGTATATCCTTTCACCTGTCAAGGAAATAGCTTGCTGGCTATAATCCAGTATGTTTACATCTGTTTTTGTTATTGTACTGTCCCTATCAAATAAACAAATAAAATTGTCCATTTGGTTGCATGGGAGGGGTTAAGCTGCCAAAAAATATTGCAAAAAAAAGAAAATAGCATCGAACTTTATCAGGGAAACCAAACAAAACTGGCTTTGTCACTGTTTGACTTGGTTTTATTGTAAACTTTGAAATTGGAAATGCCCCGCACCTTCTCAGCCTCCACATGCTTTGATTCTCCTCCATTAACTTGAGAGGCTTTCTACTGCGAATGCCATTTTACTCTTAGTCTGTTATGATTGTTATGTTGTGTCGAACCATTAAGAAGCTCTCTTCTCTGCTCTATTTTGATATGATGCTACCATCGAGGGGGTCATTGTATGCTGAACAAAAATGAAAATTTTGGATACTCTTTCAGCAAATTCCACAGAGGACATTCTGCTGCATTTCACTCATCAACATTTTATGACAAAGACACTGAACTTTTCAAATTGTGTGTGCCCATCTCTCCCCAGGCAGGTCATTTAATCTGAGACAAAACTGCTCAGTTAGACATCACACGGAGAATGGATCACAGGTGGCAAAACTTTTCAATTTTAAAAGACGACAGCAAACATACTTTAAGTATTTATCTTGATGACTAATTTAATGTGAATTTTTTTTTAAAAAAAGAAAGAAATCATGTTTACTTACAGATGGGCAGCAAATTAAAGGATTAATCAGGATGTCAGAGCTCTGCTGTGGTTCTGTTATGATGCGGGTATCTCATGAGCATTGTCTCAGTCTACTTGTTCCCTTGAAGATACAACAAGGTCACTCCAAATTAAAGTAGTTCATTGGGAGTTGTGTTTCCATTCCAGCAGGAAGGGCTTCTTCTGGGATGACAATGTTCCAGTCTGAGTGCTGAGTCACTGAATGTTTAAAGACAGTATGAAAAATATGTCAATTGTATCCTGCAGCCTTCATAATCAGCAAGTCTCAATCCAGCAGAACACCTGAGATCTGTCCTTCCCACACTGTAATTAAAACACCACATGAAGGGCTATGATGTGTCATTTCAGCCCTTCAACATATTTGCAGAAGCAATAAAAGGATTTATTTAGATTATTCTAACAGCCAAACATGTCTGTTAATACTTAAATATCCAAATATTCATTTGACGGATTAAGATTTCATGAAAATCTATTTAGATTTTTAAGAAAATAATTTGCAGGCTGCTCATCTTTCTCTGTTGAGTCACTGGGAGCTAGACAGAAATAAGCAGGCGTTCAGCACAAATGAAGGTTATTCTGTGTGAATTTACCAAACTTTTGACTTTTGCTGTAAATATAGAGAAAAAAAGATGAAGGTGAAACCTTGTTGCTCTGGAAAGCTGTGCAGTCCAGCTGTATATGTGTGATGGTGGTGTTCTGACATATTTTCATCACCTCAATGAACACTCTGACCGTTCATGCAGAAACACCAAGGCTGACTGATCATCTCCGAGGACCCAAAACAATTTACTCTGACTCAAAGGGGCGATATCTTTGCTTGAACTCATTGCAGAATGACACCTGAAATTATGCTGAGGGATTTTTTTTTCATCGACCTGGCCAGACTTGGACTTACCAGAATGTTCTGTTAACAAAATGATTTTGAGTTTGTCATCTTTACATCCCTTAAAAATTCCTTATCAACCAAATAAGTTCCAATCATAAACAGACATTAAACAAAGTTGTCTCTAAATTGCCAGTTACCTTATTTCACAGCTGGACTGTACTGTAAACACGCTTATATTGATCAGTGTATTGCATCATCAGTGTCATAACCATAGATATCCTACAGTACATGAATGCAAAATATAACATGAGGACATTTTGAACATCTGCACTGGTGGCCATCTTGCCACAGTCAGCTCGCCCACTCATTGCTTTGCAACTATGGGCTACACAGAAGACGGGCTCTGAGTTCTTTATTTTTTAACAAGTGACGTAGCTGTGTATATTTGTGCACAAGTGAAAAAAAACTTTGCTTTGTCTGTTTTGAGTAATTTTGTACCCACACAATCATAATTCTAAAATAAATGTTAAAAAATACTAATTTTAACAACAGTGTACTGTAGGTGGTTTTCATCACAAAGTAATAATTTACAGCTCCAAAAACACATTTTAGGTTGCACTGCCCCTTTAAGTTGGAGAGGAATTGTTTATTTTGATGAAGAGCAAAGAAGAATTAACTTTGATAAGATGTTCAAATATAGCTTATTGGTCATATTTGATGCAAAAAAAATAGCTTTTTAAATGGCTTCAAAATTTATTTTAGCTCCATAGATGTAAAAACTTTCTGAACCCTTCATGTTCCCGAGGAAGTCTCACTGTTCTATTGGAGGGATAATCAGAGAGATTGAAAAAAAGCTGTTAGAAAACAAAGATGCTCAGAATCAGGTTGCCTTTATACTTGTAAAAGTAATGGTAATTCTTTAACTAGAGGGTGGATACTGCTTCTGTTTATTATCTTCTAATCATCATTCAGCTGTCAACAGTAAGTTTTTGGCAGGATGCTTGCCTAACATCCTTTTTCTGTTACTGGAGCTAAGCCACTTCAGTTAATGGGTTAGTAATTAATGTTATTGATTTTCAGGGTAATTCTGTCATCACAATGAATAATTTACAGAAGGGAATCAGCAGTGGAACCACAGAGACCCGGGTGAGGCACTTTTAATCCTGATGTGTTTATAAAAGCCTGCCCTCTTGGAACCGTGTCGCCCCACTGGGGTCAAAGCAGCAGAACTGTTGCTGACTATCCTCCATTATGAGGGCCTCATCTCTAATGAGCCCCAGTAAACTCAGTGTCCAGTGAACCACATCTCCCTCACCCTTTCATTTGTTCTTTTTCTCTTTCCTTCTCTTCTCTCTCAGCACAAAACAGTACACTAAATATGTTCTCCCTTCATTTTAGGGGGATTTTAGATTATATGCCAAAAGAGAAACGTAATTATATTTTGATTAATTTTGATGGAAATCATCTGTGTGTGTGATAATTTCACCAGTAGGCCTATTAAAACATTACACACACAAATTGTTTTGATAAATGCTCTCAGTTATTTTGAAACAAACTATCACTTCAATCTCAAAATGTAAAAAGAGAACTTTTATTGCAGATGGATGACGGCCCCAAGTGTATGACTCATCCTCGTTGATTGTAAACCGCTCCTTTCTCCCTCGCATTGCTCCATTGCTCCCCACTTAAAACTGTCCAGTGGAGCAGAAAAGCCATAAAAAGATCTTGGAAAAAGAGCCAACATGTTTTGCAGAGGATGATTACATAACAGCAAGCGAACACACTTTTGTGGAACATTTAGCAACAGTGCAAAACAGACCTTGTTGTCTTTGATGACTTCATAGTCATTTTGAGGCTGTTATAAATGAAATTGCCAGATAATTTACAATCACTTCATCATCTAGTTAGAGGTTTTACTAAAATGCAGAAGTCAATTTGGTTCCTGACATTGCTGTCGCTAGTCGCATTCTTAGCTAGTAGCATTGTTAACTAGCCAATATTAAGCTTTCTTTACTGTCAGTGTTTTGACTTCCAACGTACTGATCTAGTAATTTCATTACAACTTCCAATGAAAAACGCATTTAAAGGTGCTGCGTCATTCATTTTAGACATTCCAAAAGGGAACTACAGGCATGCTAAACATGTTCCCCTCGCTACTATAGATAACAAATTTGGTCTTAAATTTGATTTTTTAATGTGTCTAATTTCCAACACGTAAGTAAAACGTCTGACTCCACTGAACCACCAAAGCTCTCGACATGTGACGTCACCCCAGAAGATTCTGGAGGATCACAGATTTTCAGTGTAGCACCAGCATCAGAACTCCCTACAGCTGCGAGTGTGACTTCATTGGCAGTGACACTCGATAGTGAGGGGGTAGCGTATGCAGTTTGGGATTGGAGCCTTGGAGTCTCTTGAACAAAGTGGGCATCTTGTTACAATGCTTTGGGCCTCATGATTGGTGCCACCCATCAATGTAAATCAGTGGTAAGTTAGTCATTTGAAAAGAGCTTGGATTGAATATTCATATGGATTACTCAAATATGGAGAAATAAAGAAAAATGACTTAAATTAAATTTTTATGCTGAAATAACACACTAATATGGGCCCCAGCCCCACAAAGCAGGTCTGAGACTGAGCTACTGTACCAGCCTTCTTGCCAACAGTAAAACGATTCAATCTAATTCACAGACATTTTGACAGGTAATCAGTTTTCTCTGTAAAGAAAAGGTAAGCTGTTAGCCACTTTGCAGGCTTCACTGCAACATGCTCAAAAGAATTTCTGCAAAGACCCGGATTTTTGTTCCCATCAATGCTGGTGAATATCTGTGTCTTCTGCAGAGTCATTTGACATTGGACTGAACTTTTTGGCAAAAATTAAAAGCTAATAACAAACCAAGGTTCATGCAGAAGAAAAAAATATGGTACAGCTTTCAATGAATGGAATTAAGTCAGACAGTCAGTAATTTTCTGTACCGCTTATCTAGTTCAGGGTCGCAGGGGTTGCTGGAGCCTATCCCAGCTATTATCAGGCGAGAGGCGGGGTACACCCTGGACAGGTCGCCAGTCTGTCGCAGGGCCAACACATTCATACGTAGGGACAATTTAGAGTAACCAACTAACCTAACATGCATGTCTTTGGATGGCGGGAGGAAGCCAGAGTACCTGGAGAGAACCCACGCATGCAAGGGGAGAACATGCAAACACACAGGAAGGCCGCTGTTGTAGTTGTTCGAACCCCCTCCCCAGCCGGGCTCAAGCGACCCTCTTACTGTGAGGCTGCAGTGCTAACCACCACCATCATGCAGCCCTGAATGGAATTAAATGAAAATGAAATTGAAAAATACTTCATTAATTCCTGAAGGGAAATCCAATTAATTAATGGAGATAATTATTAGAAACAAAATCCTATTCAGTTAATCTTAATCATTTTGCAATTGTCACAAACTTCAAAACTGGCAACTCATTTGTAGGACAAGTCAATAAAGGCCCAGATCAACTAAATGTAGCCAAACCGATCTGACTGAAGTGCTGCTGAAGCGTTCTTGCCCAATCAATATTACAAGTCAGAGCTGTTATCCTTCTTTGCAGAGTGAATCTTCTTAACTTTGTGGTTTTTCCAGTATGTTATCAGTGTGGGTAGTAAGCTGAGAACATGGTCTTCAGTTTACGGGAAATGTGTTGAGTCAGTTGTACCTCTTTGTTGTACTGCAGGTGTTTTGGCAGGATCTGCTACTACTTCCTCCAACATGTGAGTTATCAAATGCTTATTTTTGACACTGTTTATTTGTCTTTTTGTTGACTGTCTGTTGATTTGCTGTCCTCCACTGCACCATGAAATACTGGCGCTAGGTGATTTATTTTGCCACTTACCATCGATCAAAAACCCACACATTTCCTCGTTTGCCCGGATGGAGTATCAGAAATATGATTGTGCATGTAATCCTAGAGACTTATGACTTCAAATGGTGTATGTGCACCAAAGCAGTCTTCAGCATTAAAAAGGCTTCTGTGATATATGATGGCAAGGCCAAGAGATGGTTGGGCTGCAGAGAGAGCGAGAGGTGGGAGTGATGGATATGGAGCTAGGGAGAAATAATGCTGGGGAAGTGTGAAGAGATGCAAAGGCACTATATTAAAAATATATCATGGATGTAGAGGTACTCAATAGATATAAGGTTGAATCAGAAAAGAGGTGAAGACCTACAAGAAAAGAAAGACGCCAGTGTTAATTTGAACTGTTCACAGACTATTACCTGTTATGTTCTGCCCTTTAGTATGTTTTGCTTTGGTGAAATTTGACTGTGTTGGTGAACAGTTTATTTATTATTATGATTAGTAAAGGTGGTATAAATGGTAGATCAGTGCTGCACTTTTATCTTGAATACTTGATGAGGTTAGAAAAAGCTACTCTTGGAACTTTGATTCAGATTATTAACTCTGAATGTTTCAATAAAGTTTTTGTTGCTTTTGCCTTTTTCTGTCCAAGGCTCCAATCAGCTGAGGTCAGATCAAGAAAGGGCAAGCAGAACTCTGTGCAAGTCACCTGCACACTGTTTACTTCAAACTGGCCTGTTGTTTATACTGAATGTCTTAGCTTTAATCCAAAGAGTCTGGCAGCCACAATTTAAAGTCAGGGATTTATTCCAAACTCTGGCACTCCTACACATCTCCAAATGTCTCTTAACTCTTGAACAAGTTTTGTTTTTCCATTCCAGTTCCAATATCCTTTCCTCTGCACTTTACCCTAAAGGGATTTTTAACCCCATTTTTTGTGGACTCATACGTCCATGATTCTCAATCAATGTCTCTTCCAAAGCTGGCAGAAAGAGGAACAAAGGGAAATGGAAACTTAACTGTTTTCGGTATTTGTGTGTGTGAGGTATGTAATCCCATTACCATCATGTTTTCCTGCAATGCTTAATATAGATTTTCCAAGAGATTAGATGTGGTCTGCATGTCAAAACATATCAGTATAAAACCACAACTCTGCAGTCGTTTGGGCACCCTTCAGGAAAATCACTGCTTCAATTTAATACTTACAAAAGCAGCAACTTCATTGCAACATGTTTTATATCCAGTGGAAGCAGAAACATTTTCACCAGTGAAATCATTTTTATTGGTCCAACAAAAACATTTTTTTAAGTGCATTTAAGCAGAAATAGGCATGCACTTAAATTTGGGCACCCCAAGGAAATAATTTCCCTAATATTTAGCAGGCCTGGCCTAAACCCATCTGGTGCCCTAGGCAAGATTTTAGGTTGCGCCCCCTTGCATCTCATTACTTGCACTGCTGTACAAATACTCACAAGATACTTATTAGCTTTGTCTTGGACATTCTTTTATTTAAATAAAACAATTTGCACATTCAAAATATTTAAAACAGAAACAAATACAAGAAATGAACTCGCCTGATGCTGCTGCATCCCTGCTGGTTGTGGTGCTGAGGTGGAGGCGACAGGATGATTCGCAGTGGTGGGACTGAGAAACCTCAGCAGCGCATCTGAAGACAGAAGAGGAATATGTGACACCAGTCTAATAATAAACACATGATTTCAAGACGAAAATAAAATGAAATAATATAAATGAAAAAATTGGATAATACAGTACATGAATAATGTAGATGATGGTGTATAACATACAATGTAATTTTTCTAATTACTAAATTATATTAGTATTTCATACAACAGTAATCATTTCAATTTTTTATTGTCATTACAGTGAAATGCTAATTTGGCAGAATGCAAAGAATCAGTAAACAGCAGTAAAATATACAGTACTGGAGCATGTGGGAACGTTATGCTGTATCATTAATGATGGGCACTGATGCACAGTTTAACATGATAAACACACTTTAGACAATATGAGCTGTAACACAGCTAACAGCTAACAGCTAGCCTTATAACTATGGAAAATGAATAGTATTTTGATTGTCTATTACAAGCTGGAAAAACGTGAGATAACCATGTCAACGCAATTAACATAACACCTGCTGAACGGATAGAAAACTTACTGCTGTTTCTGAGCCTTGGGACGCCTCTGGGAAGTGATGATTTGAAAATGTGCATAATGAATGTTGGTGTGCCATCAAAACAAGTCAGAAACGCATATTTTTTAAGGTCTAAAAGTTACGTTGTATGTCTTTAAATCAAGTACTCTTGTAATATTTTGTTGGGTACAGAGGTTACTATGTGCAAGTTGGCTAACATATTAGTACATCTACATAATAAACGCGATGATGTGTGGCATAAAGCTACTTGCTCTCTGGAACTGCTGTCTACTGCACATTGGTTTATCAGACCCAAGTGAAGTTTTCTCCTTCTTCTGGCTGTATTTCTCTTCACAAACTGCAACCTTCTCTCAAACAATTCACAATGCAATGTATTGACTTACAGTGGATCCTCTTGTCTGAAAGAGTCGGACCATTCACACTTCCAAAGCGTAGTGACCAAGACCACACTGCTCAGTAGAGAAGTTGCAAGGTAATGTTCTTGCAATGATATCCTAATATACAACATGAAGTAAAATTTATCATAACCTTGTTCTATAATTTTGTTTATGTTATCACCTTTAGAGCAGGACAACACTTAGCCTTATACCTTTGAGCAGCCGTGCTTGTTTATTTCAAGCTGGGAGTTAGGTTTTCAAACCGTTTAATCCATTGTAGGCAATACTCTTGTGTTTTCGGCTTTGGTAAGGGGAGAAAACACAACTCCCCCTGACAAACTGTTGGGAAACCCTCTGTCAAATTTATTTAATTCATCAGCACATCGCTTCACTGGAATGTCGGACCTAGCTTACAGTCAGACAGATGCTAGTGATGTGTGATTGGACAATGACCATTTGAGGGGGGGATTTTGCGAAAGGTCAATTAAAACAAAGTGGCACAATGAAAGTCATAGCTGGGGAGATATTTGAAAGAACTATGGTTGCTTCCCAAATCACATGCTATCAATAAAAAAACAAACATGGAAACCTTTCATAGAGGTGTGATAAATCTTATTAATGATGTCATCAATCTATTTGAGCAACAACATTCAGTCATTAAGCATAAATCACTTTCAGTTCCTCAGATTCATTTAGCCATGTTTAAGCACTGACAGTATAATGGCAGGTCAGTGATGAGTCAGGATGTTCTTGTGTCATGTAACTTGACAAGTGCTTTGTTTTTGCATTTATATAAACCTAAATATATTTATCTTCTTCTCTTTCAGCAGGTACAGATGCGGGCATGAAAAAGTTTCGCCTTTTTCTGCCAGAAGTGGTGCAGTAATAGTGCACTAATACTGTACTGGCTGAACGATTTGTCCCGTCGAATACGTCATCACGCATGGTGTCCAAACTTGACATGGGGAAACGTCCTTGTTCCGGGCGTTCATTTATGCTCTAAAATCATTTCCCTGGGCACACAGGCGTTTCTCTGTGCAATTGAATTAGCAGACAAGTCGCTGGTAAGTGGCCGGCAGTCGGCAGAAAGGGGAACTTTTTCATGCCCACATCTGTATCCCTGGCTAGAACTACTGGTGCCTCTTGATCCATCTTTCCTATTTCTCCCACCTCCAACCTGTGGAGGCAGATAGCCGCCTTCTGGTTCTGACGAAGGATAATCTTGCTGATTAAAAGCGAGGGTTTTTTTTATCCAATGGTTTTCTTTAGATGAGTACTTATGTCTATGCATTAACTTGAACAAAATTATAAATTGGAGTCCTAGATTTGTTTTGACTGAATCACAATAGATTGATTATGTCTGTGAAGTGCCTTGAAATGACTTTGTTGTGAGTCGCTACTATAGAAGTATGTTGCACTTACAGTAACAAACGGACTTTAACTCTTTCACTTCACTGGTGGTACTGGGGCAGGGGGTAGGGATGGGCGATATTTTATCGTGTGCGATATATCGTCAAAGAAATTCCCCACAATAACAATTTGAACTTATCGTTTTTATCGTGATATGACAATTTATCAGGTTGTTTGCAGTTGCACTACTTTTTTAAAAGGCCAATTTAGTTTTGCTGTTTGCATCGTTTGAATAAATGTGGAATTTGGTCTCTCATATTTCAGACTTGTTTAATTGGTGTCACTAGTTTTGCAATACAGATGCACTACTTGAACTTAATTGACATAGTATAGTGGCTTCTAGTATTTTGTAGGGCTTTCAGGACAGAATTTAGTGACAAATTTATACAACAAAATATTTTGCTGATAGTTTTATCGTCACTTATCGTTACCGTGATAAATACAAGAAATTATCGTGATACATTTTTTAGTCCATATCGCCCATCCCTAGGCAGGGGCTACTATGTCCTGCTCCAACACACCTGTTTCAGATTAATGGATCTTCCTAGAAGGCTTCTGCATAACCTGACAAGCAGTTTAGGTGATGTATTTCATTTTAATTAGGTGTGTTGGGGCAGGGAAGTATCAAAACCCTACAGGATAGTAGCCCTTGAAGACTGGAATTTGACATCACTGCATGTAGAACTGTTTAAGTACTTATATTTTTACTGAACATGTTACACAGCTCACATCAGGAAGCAGCTATTTCAATCTGTTAGCCTGCACGGGTCGGCCTGTTGAAACACCAGTGCACCATAGTTTATTTACTCCAGGCTAGATGATGAAATTGTGCTTGTTGCATATTTGATGTGACCCAGATTCACCTGTTGGAGCGAACTAATGTAATAAAACTACTACATCTGGCTACCTTCACCTCTCTAATGTTTGCTGTATTTCTAAAAGGGGGGTGGGGGCTGTAATTTGAGTACAGATAATTTCCAATATTAAATTTTAATGCCAATATCAGCCGATAATAAAGGTAGGCTGATAATATCGCACATCTCTCCATGTAACACATTCTGTACTTGCAAGGAAACATTTTCTAAATGAAACAAATGCCAATCATGGCTGGTCCACCTCAGGACGATACATACATGAGGGAGAAAAACAAAAATGACAATGAATGCATTCACACTGCTCACTGAATGCTCAGTGTGGGAACATTGTTCAAACAGCTACATTTTTATTCCCCCTAAAGTCATTTAAGCTCCTGCCATGGTGCAATATGCTTTCATGTTCACAGTCCTCCTGAGGGAGTGTTGTTTCATGAGACAGTGATGGGCTCACACAGCTGCAGACATAATCCTGCAGTTTGCTCCTGTGAAAAAGAGATCGATGAGGAACAGAACAGTCAGAGAGAAGCTACAGGAAATGTGAGCTTTGACAAACTAATCACAGATGTGTGTGAATGTTGTGTGTGTGGTCAAACAGCAGGATAGCTTTGTCTGACTCACTGTCGATGCTTGCACAGTTTGGAGATGCGAACAAACTCACAGTTTGCCCCACGTTGTGAGGTGAGGACTCAGGTGCAGAAACACACAGTAAACTGTAGGTGCCAGACAACAAAAACTTTAATTGATCATGTCAGACGGTGCAGCAGAGAGGGGCTTTCAGGGGGGAAGAAAATAGGAAAATGTGCAACAGCAAAAAAAACCCCAGCCAGGACAAAACCGTGCCATGTCAATGCTGAGGATGTTGCCATTTAAAAGTTCGTCTTTTTTTCATTAAACATGATAGAATCAGAGAGTTGAACAAGGTACAGAGTTTTCCTTTCATCTATCTTGATAACTGATTGTAAATCTTTCCACAAGAGACCTGCACTGAATTCAGAATGGCAAGTTCCCTGGGGTCCACAGGTCACCAGATCTGCAGTGGAACAAAGTTTTAGCTTTTTCTCTCCGTCATCCTCTCATCCTTTCTTCATGGAACATCTACAACGGGGTGCCAAAAAGTCTAGTCCTCGAGAGCTACAATCCTGCCAGTTTCAGAGCACGCCCCCTACAACACACCTGACTCAAATGGCTAATTACCTCATGCACATGTAATACTGGGAGGCCCAGTAACGAGCCATTCATTTGATTCAGGTGTGTTGGAGAAGGGATGGAAACAAAATGTGCAGGATAGTAGCTCGTGAGGACTGGACTTAGGCACCCCTGATCTACGGTATTTGTCGTCCATCACTGGAACCATTTGCTGCTTTTATTTCATGAGCATAATCATCATCTTTTGGCTTCAGAATCCTCTGGGAACCGAGCTGAAGGAGGGCGCTGGCTCCAGGACTTCATCCTCAGTGTACACACCCTAATTTGCAGAGATGGGATTTGTGGAGCCAACAAGTCATCTCCACGTCATGTATTAGTTCTGCCCAGCCACTGAACCAGGTAAATCCAATCAACACAGTGAATCAAATTGTGCTGACTGGACTCACCTGGTTCAGTGGCTGGGGAGAATACATGGCATGGAGATGACTTGTTGACTCTACAATTCCCATCTCTGCTAATTTGTAATGATGTGAGTTCCTCCCCCTCTCTTCCTCCCCCTGTGGAGGAAGGGTCATTTCAACAGTTCTTATCACTCTTCTAAAAGGAAGCTTTTTTCATACCCTCCAAATGATAATCCTTTTATTTTCAACGTTATCAGGTGATAAATATTACAAAAACTGACCTGTGCAGGGAATTTTATGGCCACTTTAGTCCAAAAGATCAAACAATAAATGTTGAGACATTGTTAAAATTCACATTGAAAATAACCAAATATATATGGAGGTCCTGAGGACATTCCTGGGACTTCTGAGTTGCTCATCATCTACAGGTACTACCCCAAAAATGAGAATATCCTGAAAAAAATCACGTATTTATGTAATTCAACTTAAAAGGTGCAATTTACATATTGTATAGACAAATGATATGTGAATCAATATATTTCAAGCTTTTGTTTGTTTGGATGTTGCTGATTAGAAGTTGCAGCTTAAGAAAATATCTAAATCAAAAACTCAAAAAGTTAGAATACTGTGAAAAGCTCCAGTATTGTAGGTTCAAAGTGTCACAGTCTAATCAGGTAAGTAATCCAAAACATCTGCAAAAGTGCCCTGAACCTTTAAAAGTCTCTGTCTTGGTTTAGAAGAATTCACAACCATGGGGAAGACTGCTGATCTGATTGTTGTGCAGAAAACCATCATTGACTCCCTGCACAAGGTGGGAAAGACACAAAAAGTGATAGCAAAAGAAGCTGGATGTTCTCAGAGTGCTGTCTCAAAGCAAATTAATGGACAGTTAAGTGGAAGGAAGAAGTGTGGAAGAAAACGGTGTACAAGCCGGAGGGCTGATCGCAGCCCGGAGAAGATGGTCAGGAAAGGGCCTTTCAAAAATGTGGGGGAACTTTATAAGGAATGGGCTGAGGCTGGAGTTACTGCTTCAAGAGAAACAACACGCAGGCAGATGCTGGACATGGGCTTCAAATGTCGAATTCCTGTTGTCAAGCCACTCCTCAACAGCAAGCAACACCAGAAGCACCTTAGCTGGGCTAGAGAAAAGAAGGACTGGTCTGTTGCCCAGTGGTCAAAAGTCCTCTTTTCTGATGAGAGCAAGTTTTGCATCTCATTTGGAAACAAAGGTCCCAGAGTCTGGAGGAAGACCGGAGAGGTACTAGATAGAAGATGCATGAAGTCCAGTGTTAAGTTTCCCCAGTCTGTGATGACCTGGGGATCCATGTCAGCTGCTGGTGTTGGTCCTCTGAGCTTCATTAAGTCCAGCATAAATGCAACCGTCTACCAGGACATTTTGGAGCACTTCATGCTTGCTTCAGTAGACCAGCTGTATGGGGATGCAGACTTCATCTTCCTGCAGGACTTGGCACCTGCCCACACTGCCAAAACTACAAAATCCTGGTTCAACAACCATGGGATCACCATGCTTGATTGGCCTGCAAATCTGCCTGACCCCATTGAAAATCTGTATTGTCAAGAAAAAGCTGAACGGGAAGAGACCAAACAATAGAGAAAAGTTCAGGGCTGTGACTGAAGCATGCTGGTCTTCCATAACACCTGAGATATGCCACAAGCTAGTAGCATCCATGCCATGCCGGGTTAAGGCAGTCATTAAAGGGGCCCCCACCAAGTGTGAAGTACAGATGCAAGATTTTACTTTAGAAGGCCTGATATTTTTGTATTTAAAACCCTTCTCTGATTGATTTTATGCAGTGTTCTAATTTTTCGAGTTTTTGAATTTGAGGTTTTCTTAAGCTGCAACTTCTAATCAGCAACATCCAAACAAATAAAAGCTTGAAATATATTGATTCACATATCATTTGTCAATACAATATGTAAATTGCACCTATTAAGTTGAATTATGGAAATACGTGAACTTTTTCAGGATATTCCAATTTTTTGGGTAGTACCTGTAAGTCAGCATCCTCTCCAAGTTTCTCTAGTTTGGAAACAAGTTCTTGGAGAAACAGTTCTTCCACTTTTATAGACCAAACTTAAAGGTAGAGCCCAACGTTTCCCCCTGAAAATAAACGTTGGACTTGTGCAAGTGGAAATCCGTCTCAAACTGCGCCTTTGGGCCTCTACTCGCGTTTAAATGCAACTCTCTCTCCCCCTGCCTGTAATTCGCTCTTTAGCTTTGTTTTGTTTTTCAGGACGTTTCTGGGTGGAGATTTCTGTTTATATCACCAGCCAATGACAGAACTAAGGACATGACACCGTGTGGGAATAAGCTTGTGATTGGAGCAGACGCCAGTCACTCGAACTCTCGAAGGAAAAAAGAAAGAAAGAAAGAAAAAATGGCGGATGCACTGAAGAAAAGGTAAGAGCTTTAGATAATGCAAGTTGGAAAACCAGGGCTATTAGTTTGGCTTTTACCCGCTTCTGAGCTCTGAAGGAGAGGCTTGAAGCTGAATAGCTTGAAGAACGAGGCGGCCATTAGCCTGAGAGAGAGGGGCTGCTGTTTGCAAACAGAAACGTGGGGGGACTTCGGACTCTACCTTTAAGAACTTTCATCATTTCACTAACTTTCAGGAGCACTGCAACAGCACATGTATCTTATAACTTTTCTGAGGAAAAAGAAATTGTCTTGAACATTAAAAAAAATAGTGAGTATACGGTCAATATGATCCTACACAGGAAATGTTCTGATGGACTTTTACTGTGTGAAGAATCATGTTATTCCTCCTTATTTACAAAATGAGGATATTTACACAGTGAGACCATTTATCAGCTCAGACAATTCTTTCCAGGAATTAAACAGAGAGGCTGGCACACTGCTGTGCACACCGTGAGGGTCTGAACACTGTTAGTATAAAAATATTGACAAGAGTTGCATGTGCTGCACAGTATTGATTTTTGGCTAATGAAATCTTAACTAATTTCCCAAAACACTGGCATATTATCTTCACAGATAGTCTAATTTATCCATCAAAGATCTTTCTGAAAGACCTCCAAAATGACCGGGTTTGCACATGACAGCTCACTGAACTACTTCACCTTCATCTGTGACTGTAAAGCTAACTGTTCCCGGTGCAGCTGCCTTTGCTATTACTTAAGTGTAGACTGTTATCTTCCTGCAATAAATCATATCCTGCAAGGTTCCAGAGCAGGACTGTTTCTCAACAAGACTTCATTAGAGATCCTTTCCTGTCAGTTGCAAATACGAGCACTTTTCCTCTACTGAATATGATGCTGTTAGATAGCAGCAGTTCAGTCATGGTGTTCTCATTATGACTGGGTACATTTGCAAAGACATTTTGTGAGTATCAGTAAATTGCATCCAAATGCAAGAGATGAAAAGGCAGAGGTGGGGTGGGGGGGGGGGGGGGGGGATCCAAGATATGCATTTCAAAATGTAAATGTTCTCTGAAAAATTCTCTCATCTCCATATATCACCAACCGCCTGACACCAAAACCCTGATAAGACCACTGAATATTGATAAACCTGACTATTTTTAGAGTGATGGAGCAGGTTGTCATCTTTATGGGAACTCAGGAAACCATTGTGTGTTCCAAGACAGTTTTTTTAGACAAAGATGTCTCACGATGTTCCAATTGCTTCTTCCACTCACCATCTAAAATGTTGCATTAGGTCTCAAACATAAACCACTAGTTTTGTAGCTGCACACTCATATAAATCATTTTGCTTCAGTGAATTGATGCCAGTGCAGCTCTGCTTTTAAATTCCTCTAAAACATCTCAAGTACAGTTTTTTTTTTTTTACAAAGAAGTTATGAAATATAACGACAAACATAAAGTTAATTAAACCAGAATAGGTTAGAATAAAAAGCTAGAATGTGAGGCAGCCACAAGTGGTTTGACTTGTTTAGAAATAGTTCAGATGAAAATTTCTCAAGGCTGTAGGCCAGTATGAGACACAGACCTGCTGCTTCTGGGAAGAAAAAGAAAAGAATATCCTTTTATTGCCTACTTTCTCATGCAAAACATGTTTCATCTTTAGCTTTCTCTTTCATAAGTGAAGAAATCTCAGAGAAGAATAGTTCTCATCTCATTTGCAATGTAGACAGAACTTTTTAAGAAAATTATTCATTATAATAGACCGCTGCTAAAATCTGTTTCACTGACAGCTGATGGCCTTTAGAGTCTTTTTGTTCTCATAAAACACTTTTACAGTTTCTGAAGCAATTATGATCGAATAAATGTCATCTCTTTTTGTGAGCAGTTGGTGAGGAAAAGTAATCCAAAGAGCCATCATCGATGCAGACTGCATTACAGGGGAATATTTCTCTTTAACACAGGCCACCATGATAGATCACACACTGCTTCTTACATGGTGGTTTAGTAATAAAATGAACCCACCAAAAGCAGAGTTTTAAGTTAACAGTTCTGAAATTCATTGTGAACTAATGAGGTGTGATGTATTACATAACATCATCTTCATCAGTCATCTAGCTTTATGATTGGACCTCGCCACCCTTCCTTTTGTGTGCATTCACCCGTTCCAGTTGGCTCCCTGACAAGATTGGCATCTCACAACAGATTGCAGCGTGGTTTGCAAATTCAGGGTGATGCAAAGGACTCTTTAATTTCAGTATTTGGCTGAAATGTCTGACACAGTTCTCGGTAGATTGATATAACTGTGATAAATATCACAAGAACTAAATGTGTGATCCTGCGCATCAGTAAAATAATCTGCTGCAACATTAAGATGTCATTGCTAAATGTGTTTGATAGTTCTAATGCATGAGCCTTGTCCGTGTTTCTGTCGCCATCTTCCTGTGTAGACCTACTCTAGGCAATCAAATTTGAATGGCAGACAACCATAAATGTGCCAGTGCAGGCTACATTTACTCTAACAACACAAATGAAAGTAAAAACTAAACAAAATAGCACTTTATTTATCCCAGGGGAATATTGCAATTTTTAAAAAATGTATTAATGATATAATGTTATAAATGTAGATAGAACAATGCAGAACTTGACCTACCTGTATAGTAGGGGTAGCCAAGTCTGCAACTTTTAGATGCAGCCACAACTGAATTACCTCATGCATGTCACTCAGCTCTGCAGAGGCCTGGTAACGAGCCGCTCATTTGATTCAGGTGTGTTGGAGAAGGGAGGCATCTAAAAGTTGCAGGATTGTGGCTCTCAGGAACTGGACTTGGGCACCTCTGATCCATTTCATTCATTCCTGTCCTCCGCATGCTCTTCTCTCACACCAACTAACTTCTTGCCCTTTTTCACTACAACAATGAATCTCCTCTTTGGTCTTCCGACCTCAGCATCTTTTTACTATTATAGTCACCATCCCTCCTCTGTGCATGTCCTAACCCCTGCCCTACTGTATTTATTCCTAGAATACAATCTGCTTCTTCACCTTTTGCTTTGTTGTCATGCAGCCCTTTACAGATAAAAACACAGAAATGGAAAGTGCCCCACCAAGTGTTGTGAAGTGTTACTACACATGAAACCCACGGTGGTCTGCTTCCAATCATCTTTAACATATTGCTCATTAAAACAGTCCCTAGCTGTAAAAATGTGGATTAGCAGATCTTTTTTTTGTTTTGTGTGCGTGTGTGTTTATCCAAAATATAGTCTGTTTTTTGTTTGAGTACCTCACTAAAATCCTTGGAGTGCAATATCTTTCTAATACATACTGCTGAAGAAATAACATTAATCGTGACTGTATTTTGCATCAAGGTAAGCCTCAACACAAAGCCTGCATGCAAAATACTATTTCTTTTCGTTCAGTCACGCAGCTTCTTAGCTGTCTTAACAAATATCGTCCAGATGAAAATGTCTTTGCGTGATAAATCTTTGTTTTGCTGATCACCCATCTAAAAATTTAAAAGAAAGATTAGAACTGTATGCAGAGCAGGACATGTTTGTTCATCTCAGACATTCTTGTCTGATCTCATCTTTCATGTCTTTTTGAGTTTAATGTGGGGGAAAAAAATGTTATTACAAAATGTAATCTTTACCACTCGTACCTTAGCACACAAAAGTAAAACATTTATCCCTCATATTTGTTTAAATAATCTCTCAGGATAGATGACATGATGCAAAACATAAGGAAGATACTCAAGTACTACTTTATTAAAAAATAACATTCAATAAGTAATGATACAACACTGTACAGCGGTTAGTGTGCAGGAGAGAAGATACCCTCTATGAAGACTGGGTGAGGGGTCTGCTGGCCAGCTGTGAAGACTTTGCTGGAGTTGTCTCAGACTGCATTCATCACGTGGAGAGAGAACTGAATCCACTGAGCTCTAAAGAAACCACATTTCATTTAGTTCATCTTTTAATAGGATAAATGGACAAATATTTTCATTTCTGCTTCAAGCATGGATTAACATGAACTCACAAACCCTGAGTTACTGATTTTTATGGTAACCAGACATCATCTCTGAAATGATCCAATGTCATGAATACAGCATTAATCAAGAGCTAAAAAAAATAACTGTAAAAGCTACTGTTAAGGGATCATTCAGAGATGTGAAGAGGAAGTACTTCATTCCATGACAATCCAACCATCAATTGAGAAAATGAAGCACGACTGAGACTCTCCAAAAGCTCCACACATGTAAATGGTTGCAGTTGTGGAAACACAGGTGCACATAAATCTCTCCAGCTTAGACCCCTGAAAACCAAAAGATATTTAATACTGCATGGCCTTGTTCCAAGCGGAAATTTATGCATCTTTCAGGACAAATGCAGTGCATGTTGCATTTTTAGAAAACAAAAAGTTAAGCCCACAACATTCTTGAATGTGTGGCAAGTCAGAAGTATTGGTATTTTACAGTATAGATCACCGCGAGCCTACGTCACAACCCGGAACTCATGTGACCGCAGAAGCTGGTCACGGTGAAAATATGCTTCGTATTTGAACGGCGTCTGATGGACTATGAGCCTCAAAAACTGCTTTTGCACTCTTTTTAATTTTTTTTCTCCGCCGGTCTGTCTTTGAAATATTATAGAAATTACGTCCAGTTATACTGAAAGTCTCACTGCCGACGCTAGAAGAAGATACGAAGCTAAACTAGTATCTGTTGGACTAAGTGATGCCCATCTTCTGCTGCTAGAACCTGGTTAGACGAACCTACCTGTACATAACATCGGTTTCCCGATCTCATGATGTATTTGGTTTCATCAGGTAAGCCCCGTGTTCAAGCCATTTATTTTTTATAGAATATAAATTTTCCCCGGATTTTTAAGAAATGGTGGTATTTCTTTGATGTACTTCTCAGGAGTTTACTCTCATTGATAAAGCTATAAATTACCGGCAGTCTCATCTGTATGTAACTGGTTATGACTGTGCATGTTTATAATGCTGCAAATGCCTTTCTGCCGCTTTTTATGCTTTTATTCTTATGTGGGAACATTGATGGCAGTAATCTGGATGAACGTAATCGATAACAGTCCTGAGGAGACGGGAACAGCGGGCGGCGCTGTGATTCTGTACATCCACTGATTTAATGGTGTTTTCTATCATCTGTACAAAAACAACTACAGGGTTTAAAAAGTGAGACCACATTATATGCTTTTTTATCAGTCACAAAGTGATCGGAACATATTGTTAGATGTTTCCATGGTTTCCAGCGTAAACTGTCAGCATTTATGGGCTTGATAGCAGCTAGCCACTTAGCATGTTGTTCGTGACTTTTTCTGTTGTTTTGGGAACTGGAACAAACATATTCTCTTGTCCGTGTGATAGATATGTTTATGGCAGCCATACACAGCGGGACTTCTCGGTATTTCCAAAGTAGAATAAACGAAGATTGACGAGTAATGAAGCAGATAATTCAGTGGCTCCCCTATGCAACTAAGCGATGTTTTCACCTGTTACCTAACCGGATGTGACGAATTTGGCGAAAATTCCCGGATGTTCGCGGTGATCCATATCACAAAGTTTCAGATAATAGTGGTGCAATCTCACCACAGATTAGTTCCTCTACTGCACACCATGATGATGACATATTTTACTGTGCCATAATTTAACAGCACTGACAGAGCAAAAAGGTGAGAGCTGGGAAAATATAGGGGGCAAAAGGTGTACCATGAAGCAAGTTCAACACAGTCTGCCTTTCTAAAAAGAAAAATAACTCAAAAGAAAAGGGTTCAATAACTTCATTTGTGAATCCATGCTTTTAAAATTGGATTAAAAAAAATGTAGAGTATGCGCACGAAAGCCAGGTTGGGGTTTATTTGATGCTTAAAATAGAACATAAAAATTTTAAAAAAGAAAATAAAGAAAAATGACCCTGCACACCTCAATTTGCTCTGTATGCAAACGTTTGTTTTTTCTTGCAGAAGTGTGAAGATGTGAATCATTACAACAAAAAGCAGCACTGCTGCTACAAATAAGGTTAGAAGGGAAATGTCAGAATATTCTTAATCATGTGAACTAGTACATGAGAATATTTAATAAGTCATTTGTTGCGAATTAATGCACTGCCTGTTTCTGTTTAACAAGACAACAGCTCATAAAGCTCTTTAACATGATACATGATCACCAAGAGCCACATTAAACAAAGTCTCATCATCAAAGACGATGTTGCTTCAGTTTTTGATCAAATCAAAGCTAAAGCCATTTAATAATCTTCATAATTTATACAAACGGAGAGATTTGTTTGCAGTGTCAGCACTGTAGAACAGACCAAACGTAAATGGTTTAGATTTCTTAGTCAACGCATGCAAGGTTCCCAAAGTGAGCAGCCCGTCCCACTGTGACTGCACAGGTTTTTAAATCAAACAAGTGCACAGCTCAGCAGGTTTATATACCATATTGCTTTAGCTCTCCAGGTTAAGTTATTAAGTTCTGGAGAAATGGGTGACTTTTTTCTTAAAACAGAAAAAAAAAAAGAAAAATCAATGGTGTGGATCTACTTTGGCATCTATTAAATGTAAGCATCTAACAGTCAAGTTGTATTAAAACATACAAACAAGGCAGCTGAGGCTCAGGTGGTCGAGAAAATTGTCAAATGGCCAAAAGATTGCCAGTTCGAATCCTACTCCCCATATCAATCTGTTGTTGTGTTCTTGGCAAAGACACTTCACCCACCACCATCCTGGCCATCAGTGTCGGCATTGCTGGTATATGAATGCTCAGAGGGGCTGAATGGCTGAAAGATTTTTTTTTTTCTTTAAAAAAAAAAAGGCTGCCATGTTTTTGTCAGCCTACCCCTGGGCAGCTGCAGCTCCACATGCAGCTTACAGCAACCAAGCACGAATGTGAAGTGAAGGAATAATGGAGTCACTGCAAAGAGCTTTGGGTGCCTTGAAAAGCGCCATATAAATCTAAAACATTATCACTTAAATCTGACAACATAATAGAAATACACCCAAGTTCTGAGTCATTTTCAGATATGGTTGATGATTTTAATCCAAAGAAACAATGTTTTCAATGTCAGGCATCAATTGAAACTCAAATACTTCTGCCTCACAACAAGACAGCACTTTTTACAGCCAGTTTAAACTGAGACTTTGAAAATAGCCTCATCTGAAGCAGGTTATGTGTTCAGCATACATTACTGAGATGTTCTAGCATAGTTCAAATAAAAGAGTCAAAGTCGTGCCACAGAAAACTTTAACTGCAAGCTCCACGTACCTCCATCATAACCCATTCTTCTTGCTTCATAGTACACCACTCAGATTACATTTTTCTACTATCCACCGTTTATTGAGCGAGCGTTTATTAAGCTCTGAAATTGTTTCAATATTCACTTTTTGTAATTTCAAACACACATTCAAAAAAAAATGCTGGCAGTGTTGGCTTAAACCAGACAGCACACAAGCAGGTCAATTCTCTACTAAACTGAAAAAAAAACATGAGGGCAACTCATGTCTACCGACTCTAGATTTCAGGACTTAATAATCACAAAACTGACATCAGCTTTGCAGCTTTTAAACTCAAGCGTGGACTTTAAGGTATAAAGTGACTGGCCAATGAACTGAATGTTCTTGCATTTCTTGATAAGTTTCTGCATGTGTGGAAGACTTCATGCTAATTTTATGACTACAAAAAGGCTAGATAATTCAGAAAGGCTAGCTAATAACTCAGTTGTGTCTTTAAAGTGTAATATTCAGTGACAAATACAAAATTGAGTAAATGACGTACTAAACTGACTATACAGGTTCTACTGAGGGACTGAGAAGTGTCAAGTTAGATAAAAAATAATGTTATTAAAGAGTTGCAGAATTCAAAGTTATTGGGAAGTAGAAAGAAAAGCTTCATCAACGGCAGCAATTTTAGCTTTCATAGAAAAGTTTCCCCACATCAATGTGATTCGTAAACTGGGTCGTTAACACTTGCATCATTGCCCTGAGAAATAGGTTCCCTCACGGCTGTGGGTTTGAAGATGCCGTTTGATTTTGTCAGAGCGGCTGAAGCACTTGCCACACACAGGGCAACTGTACGGCTTCTCCCCCGTATGGATCCTCATGTGGACCTTGAGATGAGCCATCTGTGTAAATCCCTTTCCACAAATCTGGCAACGGAATGGTTTTTCTCCCGTGTGGCTCCGCTGGTGCTCCTGAAGTCTACCAGAGGAGCTGCAGCATTTTCCACATACTCCACAGCGGTAAGGTTTTTCCCGAGTGTGCACTTGTACGTGCACATGCAAATGGCCAATGTGACTAAATGCTTCACCACAAACCTTGCAGCAAAAAGATGTCATGTGGCCCTGTAGGGGGGATTTTTGATGGGGGCAGTCTACAGCATTGGCTGCTTGACCACGCATAACTGCAGCCTGTCCTCTGTTAGCTCCATTCACAGTTCCCTTAGCACCAACCATCTGTCCACCGTTCTCTACTCCAATTATATCAATATTGTTCTCATTTGAGCAGTTTGGGTTGACTGGTGCGAGGGGCTGGGCACCACTGTTGGACGATGTAGACCCCCTGTGGCCGCCTCCACTCTCTGCCTTCACATGCCTTGATGCGCCTCGAGATCCAGGGTCCCTTTCCCTGTTCTCCACACCTTGACTTTGAGGGAGGCTGGATGTGTGGGGGCCATCCTGGGGGTATTCGTTTGCAACACGTGGAGGAGTGAACATGTTCTCTGTTGTGCTACAAGAGCCATGACCCCGAAGCTGATCATCTCCTTGGTTAACTCGCAGATCTCTTTTGTCCTTAAGCTGAATAGGAATGCGCTCTTCATGACCCATACTTGGACTCCACTCGCGACGTGGATGCTCGCCATCCTCCTCATCCAACAGCGCCATGGACGGACGATCTGAGATGAGAATGGCAGGAAAAGAATCAGCTGAAAACGATTACAATGTTGCAGAAAATCTCACCCACCCACAAATTCTGATTTTAAAACCTCACTCATATTTTTCACTTTAATATGCAAAAGATTGGTCCTTAACTAAGATGTACTCACAAAGTGAAAATATTATAAAGCTGCAGCAGAGAATCTCAAACTGGTAACTGAAGAGTCTAAAACTAATAGAAAATGTTCGCATTAACATTTCCATTTTGCTAATTATGCATAGGTGAACTGAAACTCATAGAATGGTAAACAGTTTAACTCAGTCGTCGAGGGCCGCTATCCTGCAGGTATTCAGTGTTTCCCTGCACCAGCAAAGCTGACTCAAATTAAGCGGATCCGACCAACAGCCTATGAAGTTCTGCACAATAGTTCAATGATTTGAGTCAGCTGTGTTGGAACAGGCATATGTTGAAAACCTGCAACAGGATTAGGGCTGCACAATTAATCGTTAAAAGATCGTGATCTCAATTCACACATACATGCAATCTCAATTCTACCCACAACAATTCTGAAACATTTTTTAATCATGAGCTTATCACAAATAAGTTTCCATTCTTCCCAGATTTTTTCAAGCGCCCTCAAATGCAACACTGCCGTTGCCTCCCCACCCCCTAACCAATGTTAAAAACTACAACTATGCATCTCCAAAAAATGCTCCAACAAAGCTCTTGTGCAAACACATCTTTATTTTAATTACCTTTAATAGGTTGTTTTGTTTGTTTTGTTAAATTTATTTGTGCAATAAATACTTTTAGGGAAAAAAATCGTTTTAAGAATCGTGATCTTAATTTTAAGCAAAAAAATCCATTCACATTTTTACCAGAATCGTGCAGCCCTAAACAGGATTGTGGTCCTCCTCAAGCACCATCATTGGACACCCCTGGTTTAACTAGACGTTTCTATCTGAAATACTATGATCTCAACTGTCACCAAGACAGCCAGGTAGATTTAGTAAATCTGTGCAAATTTTAATCAACTAGATTCAAACACAAAAGCCAATAATGTTTCACAAGTCCACAGCATGTGAAAAACCAATGGTATGCAAAGCAAAACTGCAAGCTGAGAAGCCAATGTTCTCCAAGAATACCACCACTGCCCTTCTGCCCCGTGTTGACACTAAAACAAAAAGGTTTAGCCTATTCACCCAAATGGTTTCTCCTGTTTTACCATTTATGGTCCTTAATGGTTTCCCAACACTAGAGGACCAATACTTTCCAATTAACATGGGGAAATTTAAAAGGAAAGTATCTGGAAATCTTCTTCAGACATCTGACCACCAAGTGGATTGTGCAGCAAAACAAAAAAGCCTTCGACTTTGGCAGCAGTCATATTATAAAAAGATAGTACGCTGAAAATGAATAAAGTTAAAGTTTTGAAAAGGGATAGGCAAGGTCTTGATCTTAATCAAGCAGAAATGCTGGGCAGGGACCTGAAAAGAAAAGTTTATTTGAGAAAACTTGCCAACATCCCCAAGACGAATCTGTTTAGTTACTAGTATCATAAAGTTAAAATTCCCCTGCTGCAAAAGGAAATCTAGCTAAATAATAGCTACCACAAGTTTGCCAAAAATTTGCCTGTACTACCAACAGAATTGCAACAATTAGCTACAGCTGCTATATTTACATATTTTGATTTACCAAATCTACTGTTCAAGAGATTTCTTGTAACTTTTCAGGCTTGCTGACTTTAATAACCATCTCTACAATCAAACAGGGAAACAATAACTCGAGCCATATCTTTCAATAATATTGACATGTATTGCAGTTATATACAAATGAAATAACTCCAGTATGTCAACAGAATTCAAGAATGTTTTTTAAGGGGAAAAAAACTACTGACGCTTAATTTTATGCCTGTTTAGTCGATCATCACAAGTGTGTCCCTCACAGAAAAACTATAAGCTGGAGAAATCAAAACGATTATATGCACACAAGAACAGTCATATATGGTTCAGAAAAAATAGATGCTAACTTGAATATGAGCATTCAGCTAGCAGGCTGGCTAACGAACAAAGGTCGCTAACATGCTAACCGCTTACAGCAGCAGCTAATGTCAACTAGCTTCCCAATGACCATTGTTAACTTGTTTAGGAGTGATGGGTCATTGTTCAGTGGTTACTTTCAAGCTATTATATTTGACCTGCATGCCACTATCCTAATTTCTGCTACCGCTGTCACACTGAGAGTTGGCAAACACTCCAAAACAGAAGCATAACTACACCGTTAGCTTCCAGGGGAGCTAACCTGGCCATATTTCAATTCCAGCTTCTCGGAGCCTGCGTCTCAGATGGTCGTTCTCCCGCTCCCTGATCGCTATCTCCTCCTGGTACTCCAAAATCGTGTCCTCGACAGATTTGTAAATCTCCTGCGCAGCAAGCATGAGACGTTCAGTCAAAAAGACGTTCAAGAATTGTAATTTGGTCATTTTCTTAAGTTGAGCGGTGCTCTTGCTATCCTCCAAAATGGACCAAAAAAGATGCTCAACCCAGTCACGTGACTAGGATTTATTTCTTCTTCTTCTTCTTCTTCTTCTTCTTCTTCTTCTTCTTCTTCTTTCTTCTTCTCCAAAAAGACTACCGTCTGCAGCTGGGAAGACCCAAGTGCAGCCGAGCTGTCTCCTTACCTAACGCTCCGTTACTCTCATGAAGTAACAATGCAAAAAAAAAAAATCTCTTTACAAAATAAAAGCATTAATAATATTTACCGTAAATAACCGTGTAAATGCACTTGAAACCGAGTAGCTTTGCCGTTATCACTTAAAACAACAATTAGGCTGAAAGCGCATGCGCATTAATGCGACGTTTGCTATTTGACATGTGTGCTAAAATGTCAGAACAAGTCAGAATTAATTTTCGA
This sequence comes from Atherinomorus stipes, assembly GCA_023101725.1. NCBI lineage: Eukaryota > Metazoa > Chordata > Actinopteri > Atheriniformes > Atherinidae > Atherinomorus > Atherinomorus stipes. The sequence continues at coordinate 2,055,665 of JALJCO010013346.1, read as the reverse complement.
ATCTGCAGTTGCTAGGCAACAGGACTGGATAACTTCTGAAGGCTACGCTGGGTGTGGCCAGACGTATTCAAGGCTCTGGGTGTGGCTAAATGAGTCACGTGATGTCCATGACACAGTTAAGACGTCATCACAGTTTATGACGTCTTACAGCATTCAAAGCAGTGAGAAGTGTAGTATTGGATATTTTTTTTTCACAGTTACATTTGGTGGAAGCCCTCAATGTATACGCATTGCATATGCAAAAGGTAGAGTAGAAAGTTTATTTGTATAACATTGGAAGAGAGTTTATCTGACAAAACTGGAGAAATGTCTTGCAAAGACGAAGTAAACGTAGTTCCAAATCTTTCATCTGAACTGGACACAACAATGGTTATAGCGAAGAGTCAAGAAGATAATAACAGCCAGCAGAAATTAAAACATCAATACGAAATCTCAATCAGGCATTCAAGGGAACTACAAGAAAGCATGAAAAGAATACAAGATATCTCAAAGAGCAAAGACGAATTGGAATCAGCAAAGAACATGGAGATAAGTCAGCTTAAGAAAAAAATGCCATGACCAGGAGACTGAACTGAAAATCCTGAAGAAAGAGTTGGAGAAAAAGTCCAAATACACCATACACCATACAAGTGACACAAGACTCATGAAGGAAGTGGAAAAATTAAAAAATCAAAACCAACTTTTAAACAGGCAAGCACAAGAATACAAGACAAAAATGAAAGATGTCACTGATAGCAAAAGAGAAATGGAATTGGCGAAAAGCAAGCAGATCAGTCAGCTTATGAAAAAAAACCACCACCAAGAGGCTGAATTAAAAAACTTAAAGAAAAGGTTTGAACAAGCACAGAATGAGCTGAGCGGTATAAGGCAAAAGTTCACCAGGCAAGGAAATGATGCGAGACTTGTGAAGGCAGAGGGAGATTTAAAAAAACTAAATGAAATCTTAAGCAGGCAAGCACAGGAGCTAGAAAAATACAAGGCAAGAATTAAAGATATCACTGAGAAAAAAACTAAACTCGAATGTGCAAATAGTCAGCTTACAGAAGAAAAACGTGGGCTTGAGCTAGAATTGGCGCTCCTAAATGTTACTGGGTGCTCTGAACCAACCCCACCTGCAAGACAAAAATCACGCAGGCGTGCTATTAACTCTGCCACAATAACAAAGCCAATGAGGAAAAAATTCCTAAATGTGCCACTTCCAGTCGTGGCTGCAAGGCAAAGTGAAGATGAGGGCAGAGGTGACGAAGATCACGAAGAAAAACATACCCCAGAGCTTGAATTGGTAATATTGGAGAAGCAGGAGGAAATTATATCTTTCATACGATCTTGTTTTGCATTTTTAGACGTGCCTCCACCAACAGTGAAAAAATCACACAAGTGTGTCATACTAGCCGCCACAATGGCAATGCCAATGGGGAAAAGCTACCTAAATCTGCCACTTCCAGGTATGGCTGCAAGCCAAACTGAAGATGGGGGCCAAGATGACACTAGTGACAATGAAAAACATACACTGGAGCTTGAATCAGTAAAATTAGAGAAGCAGGACAAAATTATGCAAAATGTGGAAGAAATGGTCTCCATGGATGCTCCTCTTTCTCGTGTCCCACCTAAGACCAGCACAAAAAGGTGGGGAAAATGTGTCCAAAATGTTACAGGTTGCTCAGATCCACCTCCACCTGCAGTGCAAGAATCACACAATCACATCATGGAAGCTATCAGGATGACCATGCGGAAGGATGACTCTGATGAAAGTGATGATGAGGGTAGAAATGACCACAATGTGGAGCTTGAATCAGTGACATTAGACAAACAGGAGGAAAATATGCAAAATGTGGAAGAGATGGTCTCCGTGGATGCTCCTCTTTCTCCTGTCCTACCTAAGACCAGCACAAAAAGGTGGGACAATTGTCTCCTAAATGTTCCAGGTTGCTCAGATCCACCTCCATCTGCGATGCAAGAATCACGCAATCGCATCATAGAAGCTATCAGGATGATCATGCGGAAGGATGACTCTGATGAAAGTGATGATGAGGGTAGAGATGACCACAATGAAGACAATACACTGGAGCTTGAATCAGTGAAATCAGAGAAGCAGGACGAAATTATGCAAAATGTGGAAGAAATGGTCTCCATGGATGCTCCTCTTTCTCGTCTCCCACCTAAGACCAGCAGAAAAAGGTGGGGAAGATGTCTCCAAAATGTTACAGGTTGCTCAGAGCCACCTCCACCTGCAGTGCAAGAATCACACAATCACATCATGGAAGCTATCAGGATGACCATGCGGAAGGATGACTATGATAAAAGAGAAGTTGAGGGTAGAGATGACCACAGTGTGGAGCTTGAATCAGTGAAATTAGGGAAGCAAGAAGAAATAATGCGAAATGTGGAAGAAAGGTTCCCCATAGATGCTGCACATTCTCCTGTCCCACCTAAGACCAGCAGAAAAAAGTGGGACAGTTGTCTCCTATATGTTCCAGGTTGCTCAGATCCACCTCCACCTGCAGTACAAGAATCACGCAATCGCATCATAGAAGCTATCAGGATGACCATGCGGAAGGATGACTCTGATGAAAGTGATGATGAGGGCAGAGATTAGGCCAATGATGAAGAATTAGAAAATTTCTGAAGAAATTTTGAATACTGCCAATTCAGCTACTGCCTTTTACAGCCATACAGCCTGTTTCATAGCCAAGTAGCAGTTGTGTAACTGGCTTAAAGACTATTTAAAGACAGTGAAGAATTACTCACTTGTTGAGACAGACAGGCAGACAGACAGGCAGACGGACAGGGAGTGAGAAAATAGATGATGAGAAGAGGTGCACTACTGCGCAACAGCGCAGAAACACTCATGTCTGTTATAAACTACAAAAACCTGCGAAGGATTCAGTTTATCCATCCAGTTGCTCTGAAATGTCTATTATTATCATTATTATTACCATTATAAGCATTATTAGTATTATTATTAGCATTAGCGAAAGCTTATTATTGTTATTATTGTTATTGTTTATTATTAGTAGTATTACTATTATAAGCACTATTATTAGTATTACTATAAGGATTAGGATTAGCATTTTTATTATTATTGTTATTAGTAGAAGTATTATTATTATAAGCATTATTATTATTAGCATTTGCAAAAGCATTCTTATTCTTATTATTGTTATTATTATTATTATTATTATTATTATTATTATTATTATTATTATTGTTGTTGTTGTTATTGTTGTTATTATTATCATTATTATTATTGTTACTGTTATTAATATTATTGTTGTTGTTGTTATTTAAATTCATATTACTAATCTAAAAAAAAAAACTTAAAAAAACTCAATTTAAAAAAAAAAAAAAAAAAAAAACACCCCTCCCGGAGCTGCCACCTTACCGTGGTGGAGGGGGTTTGCGTGTCCTGAGAATCCTAGGAGCTATGTTGTCTGGGGCTTTACGCCCCTGCAGGGTTACCCATGGCAAACAGGTCTCTAGGGTAGGGACCAGACAAAGCGCAGCTCAAAGACCATTATGGAAAGAAAAGGGAATGGAGCCTTGTGTCCCTTCCCTGGACGGGGGTCACCAGGACCCACTTCAGAAATAAGCAAAAGGCACCGGTATGGTACTCTCAGCGATGGGATGGGGTTCAATTCCCTGCAGTGCCCTGATAACAGCATGACATTGACATGGAATATGATAATGATGATAACTATAAAATTTCTGAATAAATTTTGAATGCTGCAGTGCTGCTGCTGCCCGCACCCGAGAGAGCAGCAGCCACGTAACAAAGATGGAACACGTGCTAACAGATGAGGCACCGACAGCTCACTGTATGGTGTGTGCGAGCGTGTGTGCTTCTCTGGATGTTGTCCTCTATTACTGACTAATTAAAGCAGTGGCCAGGCACCTATGAAGTATCTGTCAGAGAGAGGAATCATAAGAAAGGAGACACGCTGCCACTATCCTTCAGCAGTATGGTTTCATGCCAAGACCTGCTACAAATGCAGTGTTTGCTTTGAGGTTGCTGTTTGAGAAATACAGAGAATGTCAGCGAGAGCTGCACTGTGTCTTTGTGGATCTGGAGAAAGCGCACAAAGGGTGCCCAGAGAGGAACTGTGGTATTGTATGAGGAAGTCTGATATGTAAGAGTGGGACATGTATGAAAGCCGTAGGACAGTGGTGAGGTGTGACTCAGCTCAGAAACAAGGCAGCATACATGTGTGTGAATGAGAGGGAAGTGGTGAGGTTACAAGGAGTACAGATAAAGAGGATGGACTTAAAGTTCTGGGTCAACAGTCCTAAGGGAGCAGAGTGGAAAGGTGGAATTCAGTTCAACTTTCAGATCAACTTTATTTGTACAGCATCAATTCATGACAATGTCACAATTCAAGTCAGGTTCATAATAGCCTAGCTAAGGAAACCAACAGATTGGATCGAATCTTGACTTGACCCGATCCAGTCCCCCATGAAATATAGTTATTCACACAAGACTTAATACAGTATTTATGGAAATACTTTTTATGTTGTTTGTTTGTTTGTTTGTTTGTTTGTTTTTAAATCTGGGATCTGGGCACAGATTTTGTTCTGTCATGTTTTTAACATGAAGTTGAATGACAAAATGACTTTGACTTTGCTTTTGAGTGCTTATAGACCTGGGTTAAATTCTCACAAGAAGCACGTGTTTCCCCCTCAGATGCCTATCAGAAAGCATACTTTATCATTAGACATGGCAAATTTGAAAATGCCTGTCAGTTCAATTTTTATCAATTTCAGTTTCATGGCCATATATTAAAAGATTAAGGCTATTGATGAAACATATTGTCCGTAGTATAAGAGACTCTATCAATTCCCAAGGTAAATACAATCGTCCTCAAAATTATTACCCCCCAGTTAAAGAAAATACTAAATTCACAATATTCATACTGTATAATGAGAAATTCAAAAAGGTCATGATAAAAAAAATTACTAAATAAAATTTTGCAAAGTAAAAATTGGTTTTGAATTGTAGTTGAAGGTAATAATTTTCAAAAAACAAATTAAACAAAACTGTCCCAGACAAATTGGAGCGCCTTGCTAATGAACAGTGGACCAACATACCTGTCAACAGGTGCAGATGTTTGATTGGACGTTACAGGAAACAAATGATTGCAGTTATTGCCCCAAAGTTTTGATCCTCTGGTTTTTTCTTTTTTTTTTTTTTAATAATTTATATTTTATTATTTTAATTTTTTTATTTTTTTTCATTGTTCAAGAACATTTCAGTTCCAGGAGCTCCATCTTGCTTTCTCCAGAATCTTAACGGTACCTGGTATCGTTAAGATTAGGAACAGTACCAACTGATGACCGGTACTCCATAAATTGTCATAGTAATAACTGTGGTTTAATATTTTCATAATTCTAATCATGTCATAGTATCTCATGATAAAGTATTTAGGCTATAGGCCTGTATTGGGTATTTACAACCTTGCTTGCCTCATAATTATACTCTTAAGTTCTCACAGTTAGTTATACAACAATTACTCCATTATTCTATAATAGACAGACAACTTATTAAAAAATAACAAATTGAATTTTTCTGGTTATCATAATCTACACTGTCTCTCTTTTTTCCTTTTGTAGTTGCATATAAAATTTAATTTGCATATAAAATAAATATGATTTTCCATTTGGGGGGATAGAAGTAGGATTTGTATATTTGAAAGCTTTTTTTTTTTTTAACTTTGAACATATATTGAGAATTTATTTATTTATTCATTCATTCATTTTTTGTGAAGCCCTTTGAGCTACCACTTGGTAAAGGTGCTTTAAGTAAAATTTGATTGGATTTACCGTATTTTCACTTGTGGTCAAAGCTGTTTACTCGATCTTCGCTCCACATGAACAGATCCGTGTGTCTATTTCATAGTTACACAGTAATATCATTCCAAACCAAAAATGATTCAACAAAAGTCTGAAGTTAAAGGTGTTTGTTAAAGTTGTCATTAGAGGGCGCCGGTGATGTTTCCTAACTTCATTGTTTGCCACTGAGTTCTTTTGCAGCTTTAAATGTAACAAAATTTCACAATACTGGACCAAGAAATTTGATTTTACTCCTGAAAGAAGTTTTAAAAAGCTTTACATGCATGTCTAAACACTTTTTCTTTCTTTCTTTTATTTTTCTTTTCATTTGCCCCCTCGCCTCACAAGTGAGGGCCACCGTTTTTTGCAGAGCAACTGGTGAGATTTGAGTTACCAGCAGGAACTGTGACTGGACAAGGTTGCAGGGCTGCAGGGGATTTAGGCGACTATTCTGGGATACTCTGCTCTTTAAAACATTTCTTTAAATGGACTTGCATCAGGAATCTAAATTTGCATTTTTGAAAGTTGCCATGCGCCTGTGAAAACCCCGCATTTATCTTCTTTTCATCCATCTCACCCATCAGCATTAATGTGCGTCTTGGTGCGCGCGGCGGACCAACGCGCCTCTCCTCTCAGTCACATCATGTGGATTACTTTGGCGCTGATTCTGGCGGCTGTCAGTCCGGGTGGGAGCTCGGGATGTCAGTTACCTCACGACTGGAGACCGCAGACAGAAGCGTGCCGCGCTGAACTTGCGGAGATCATCGTCTTCGCCAAGGTGTTGGCGCTGCACAAGGAGTCGTACAGCGTGTACAACTACCTGCCGTGGCAGCACGACACCGACTTGCTCTTCTCTGCAGAGATCGAGCTGTTGTGCGATCAAGCGTGGGGCAGCATGCTGGAGGTCCCCGCTGGATCCAGGTTTAATGTCAGCGGCCTGGGTTACCTGCCGTGTTTTTCCTACAGCGTCACCAAAAACAACAACTACTACTTCTTTCTAAGGTGAACAACCTCTAACTGCCATCCTCTTTTTGTATGTTGAGCCATTTAATTCACTGGTTACATAAAGTTTTTACTGCACCCAAAGGATATGAGTCACAGTAATAACATATAAGTCTCGCAGAAACAGCTCATTAAAAATAATTGTATATTACTGAAGTTCCGTGCAGGTAATTTGATCGAAACAGAAAGTTTCAAAGTGTGTCTGTTTAATGTGATATGGATGAGCAGCTTCTTCCAGATGTGGCTTCTGTTCTGTTTGGGTTGTTCCATCTAACTTATTTATCCAGTCTGGAAATGCAGTATCTGAAACTACCTTTGTATATTTTAGACAAGACTATTATATTAATGGCAGTATAAAGATAATTTGTCTGCAGAGAGCATCTTTGACTTTTTACTATTTATACCAGATGGGAAACGTGTATTTTAATTGTGTGACAAATAATACATTTAATGAGATCCTAATCAGTGGAGTGGTGAAGCTTTAGTATCAAATGAACAATTGGAAGCCATTATACTTCTTACTGAGTAATTTATCTTTAATTCAATATGCTGCTGTTTTCTTTGACCTGAAACGGTATTTGGCACCACAGCACCCGAAGATTCCCACAGAATTACATCGGTTGATTTGAAGAAATGAGATGCAGCTCAGCAACCGCGTCCCAATCTGTGGTTCTTCGCTCACTTTAGTCTCTGCATCATAACTAATACTGATAAGTTTTGAGTTGTTGTGGCTGCTTAGCAACACCAACTCCCAGAGGCTCTCGTCAAATCTGAAAACTTCTCATTGCAGTCTCCAGATGACATTTATTTCTTGTTATAAATGCCCCCCCCCCCCCCCCCCCCCCCCAAAACATTGCCTTAGACCAAAATAGACTTTCCAATCAATCATGAGAGCAAGCTCCCTGCACAGGATGAATCAGTGCCTAAACGCATCCAAGGATCTCCCTCAGGACTTCTAAATAAGACCGATTGAATGTTCTGCTTCAGCCATATGTTAGCCGCTTAAATTTCAGCCCCTCAAAGTTTTAACTTCTCTGTCAAAGAATAACAACCAAAACTGAAGCTTATAGGAGATTAAACATGCATAGATCTTAGTGCAAAATAGTCAATTTGGTTTTTGTTTAGTTTTTTTCTGCCATTGCAAAACCATGACAAGTTTCCCTGTTTCCACAAGTCCGTGCTCCTCGTTTAGTTACCATGAATACATCTAACCTTTGACCTCTTCTGCTGAAGCCAAACTTTAGCTCTCTTCTTGCTTTTCAACATGCACACACATATACAACACACATAACCCTCTGACAGGGACAGGCTTTAGATGTCCCTGAGGTGTACAAGATGGAATCCAGATGTATGCCAAAAGGCTTCCCAAGGATATGAAACATGCACTATAATTCCTTTTGGGCTTGTAATTTGCTAGTTTGAGTCATCCACATGTTCCCTAGATTGCATAAAAATAGATCACAGTCTGCTAACAATTTGCATAGATATTTATCCTCAAAGACTTTTTTTTTACTTAATGCATGTCTCCCTGTTTATTATTATTCACTGTATGTTTTAAGCTAAATTCTTTTAAGCTTAGTGAAACAGAGTTTTAGTTGCAAAGCTTTAAGTAGGTCTATCTTCTTTCATTTGAATACTTATAATTGCAATTAAGTGCACACATTTTATTTGCATGTGTGCTTACATCTGCGTTTATTTGCAAAAATGCTTTGTTTTAAACTGAAAGTCCATATGTTGCCTTTGTTCGTTGTTTTAACATGCTAATCTTTCTGCACATGCAGGATGGATGAGAACTATAATATTGTCCCACATGGAGTGAACTTCCAGGACCCAATCTTCCCCGACACCGCAGAGAACCATCGCACGTTTGCAAGTCTCTTCCAGTTTTCCAACTGCACACCTGGAACTCAAGTCCACAGTTTTACCCCGGAGTGGGAGGCTCAAGAGGACAGCCGGGTGCGTATAGCCACATGAACCACCAACGTAGATCTGGTGTTGAAAAAAATGCTCCCTTCAGAAATTCCTTTTGAAGTTCTCTGTGTCGGACAGTTGGTGAAAGTTACAGTTTCATGGTGGCTTCACACACAAAAGAGTCCAATAAGCCTCCAAAGCCAGACGTATTGCAGTACACACGAAAGGATTCGGTATTACATCCTGTTGTTTTCAAAGGGATGTTGCAAAGAAGTTGGCGAGTTAATATGTTTTTAATGCCTGAGAAACCAGAAGCACATTTGCTGAGGTTTGGCTTGTCAAAGAACTTGCAGCATTTGAAGGAAAAATAGAAAAACAGAGTTACTACTAGAACTTCTAACTGGATCAAAGTCAGGGAGAGTGGATATATTATAAAATCATAGAAGTTGTTCCTCAGAAAATAACTCCTGCTGTAGATTTCACACAGCATGCATATAATGATTTAGGAAAGTTCAATATGGCTACATTGTGAAACCTTTATTGGAATTTCAAGATGACTTGCATCAACAAGCTCCTTCACAGGTTTGCTGTCATCATTATTTAATTGCATCACTGGTAAACATCTGGTACCCCTTGGCTTCGGAAACTCCTACAGTTTTCAGGGGATGTTATGACGTAAATGCACCCCGAGGACTCACCGGTGCTTTGTCTCCTCTGATGAATCTGATTAAGCTCAGCCCTTTTCTGTCTGTTTCCAGTAATTTACAGATTACTCATGAAAACAAAAATCTGTCATTAGTAAAAAGAACAAAAACATGGATTTGTGTTTCTTTTACACTGAACCCTTTGAGCCAAGCTAGTGATTATGATTACAGAGTAACACCCCCCGCCTTACATCATCCTTATGATGGGATATCCTCTTTGCAAAATAAAAATCAGACTTTGTTTTTACTGGCTCTGGGCAGTCATTGTTAGGACAACTAACCTGACCTCCCACAAGCTCAGATCATACACATCATGTTATCCAGTGTAAACTAAATTAAATCGAATTGCATGAAGTCATCTTAAGATTTAACACCAAATTGTATCAGTAAAAACATTATTATAATAGTCAAGGTTTTTAAAATAATGCAAAAATATCAGCTTAGATGGGTTACAAAAATATTGGACTAACATGATGGCTGGAAACTTTGAAAAACCTTCCCCCTGATCTTTTTTTTCTATTTGAACACATCCAAATCCTTCATTTAAATCCTCTATTTGCAAAGACAGACATGGGCAGAAAGGAGTCAAGGTGGCAAACCTATAACAAAATGAGCCATCTGTGCTTCAAAGCATCATTTTTAACAAATCAACTTTACATATGACAACTTCATCATCTCATCGTTTTTAATTGCAGCATACTCCTTTATTTTTCCTGTAATTTTCCCTGAATTCAGTCTACAGGGTAAGATCAACATGATGTGCTCCTCACAGACATTGTAAGTATCCTCCTGCGACCTGGTGTCCGCATATGTGAACATCACATTTTTGGCTGTCTGCACCATAATACTAAATTCTGTTTAGCTAGAACCCGTTGTACACAAACATTGTCATTTGCACTGACATCTGATGATGCCAGAAGGGAATTTTTTTAAAAATTTGTAATAGTATTTATATCTTCATCATATTCATCATGTTTATATAATAAATATTTATATATTTATTGTTTATCTACAGTTGTGCTCAAGATTATTGACACCCTCCAAATAAAGAAAAGGCTAAATTCACAATAATAATTCAAATAAGAAACTAAAAAATATATAAAAAATTTACAAAATTATAATTTAGTCAAATACAAAATTGCTTTTGAATTGTGGTTTGAAATAATAACAATTAAAAAAGAAACAAAAAAACTTTCCCAGACACATTAGAGCACCTTTCCTGTGAAATGTGGACCAACATACCTGTCAACAGGTGTAGAAGTCTTTTTGAACATTACAGAAAACACCTGATTGCAGTGATTGTCTCAGTGTTGCTCAATAAGATTTTAGCTTCAGAGCCCCACTATGCTTTTTGACCTCTTTTATTTTTTGTGTGTTTGTTTTTTAATATTTACTTTTGAACCACAATTCGAATTCATTGTTATGATTTTCATAAAATTTTTATTCATTACTTTTGTCAATTTCAACTTACTTCACTGACAACTGATTTGTTTCCTTCGTTATTTGTAAGGTGTCAATAATCTTGAACACGACAGTATAACAAAAAATATATACATACTAGAGATGCACCAATCTGATACCCGGATCAGATATCAGCTCCAATATTGACTAATGAGCTGGATCGGATATCGGATGATTGTGGCCGATCCAGCATTTCGATCCAATCATTTCTGTTTTTATCAATATCATTATAAATGTACACTTTTTAATGTGTTGATTAATAAGATTAAGTACATTTATAGTGTTAATTTGTTACCTTTTTTTAACAAGGCTAAATGTTTACGTCAAGCTTGATGCCTTCACTCACATGGCAAGGTACGGTTCATTCATTCAACGGTAGTATTGGATCAGAATCGGGTATCGGCTGATACGCTCAGCCCATGTATCATATCGGACGGGATCGGAAAAAACTGGATTGGTGCATCTCTAATAAATACGTGTTTTAAAATTACATTTATTGGTTCCTCCTAACTCCAAAATAGCTATTAGAAATCTAGATACAAGCCAAACTAAGGCTTCGGTCTTTGGAGGGTAATGCTATATCCCCACTTTAATCTACACCAACAAGCCTCCTCTTTTCTTGAACCTCCCTCCATGTGCTTTAGGACTTAGCTCATTAATATTTTGCAATGGAAGATTTTTGGGTCACAAAACAGGCACAGAAAAGCAAGGAGACAAGGGGACTAAAGCCTTAATTGCATCATCATTGTTGTAAAGCAGAGCCCAAGTAAGTTCTACGAGTGCCTGCAGGTTTTCAATGTATTTCTGCTCCAATACCTGACTCAAATTAAATGGATCCAGCAACCTATCAAGTTCTGCACATTCACTCATTAATTTAGGTCAGGTGCGTTGGAGCAGGGAGACACTGAAAACCTGCAGGACTGCAGCCCTTGTAGGACTGAGCTGAGTATATCCTGATATAAAGATTAAAGCTTCAAACGTTATGGCCTAACTCAACTCTGCTTTCACTCAGGGTGCACAGATACCTGTCTGTTTTTGCTTAGGAAGACATAAAGCATGTTTCCTTTCAGATGAAAAATTGCGCTTTGAAAATGCATCACTGCTACACTATTAGATTCAGATAAGACATCAAATGCATACATGCATGGAAGTCCTGCTGATTGCTTAAATATGTGGGTTGGAAAAGTGAGGGCATTCACAAGGTAGGAAGGCTGTTTCGCAACAAAATGTTTTGTTGACTGTCTTTGAGATGAGATGCTGGAAATCATTAAAAACATAAAAGATAATGTGACCGCCTTTAGGTTGTTACACTACCAAAAAATAAATACTCATCACAGTCCTATAGCTTATTTCATTAAACAAGAATAGAAATGACTCGTTGGTTTCCTAAATTCACGTTTTCCCTTTTAAATGTCTTTTTTTTCTCTCATAAACTGCAACATGGTCCTCATTCTTCCTTGCTCCCATTATTTATGTACTGTATATCTTTGTACTCTTGAGGAATTTGACACATATTGTGCAAGAGGCTCATTAACTGTTTGATAATGAAAAAAATGTAGCTAAAACATGGTGACACGTATTTGATAACTGCTGCTGGTCGGCCAGTCTTATGTCCTCCTCAGTTCAATTGAGTCTGACAGCCAGCGCAGCTTCTGGTCCGCCTCAAAACTCAATGCACGCTCATGTGAAAGTCATTTGTGGCTCCACAAAACACTAATGTTGCATTTTACACTTTCTGCTTTTCAGAAAAAAAAAAAAATTCTTTGTTCAGCTTCTAAACTTCATTCTTTCCACTTTAAAGTTTCAAACTTCCACAGAAATCCCTTAGGGACATTAGCAAGAGCGCATGGCTAAAAAAATCCACAGTTAATGTTACAACAAGTAATGAACTAACCAATGATGTGGGTCGGCAGCACATTTTTAACATTTCCTCTAAACCCTCAGCGGTTGTTATCTGATGGCAGAGAATTTACATCAGTTTTCCCGCTGGCCAATGTGAAAGCATTAGAGTCTGCTGAGGAAATCCACACTCTGGCACAAAAGCACACAGTCGGAGGCATCTGGAGTTAATTTTTTCTCCTTCTTTTTACCCACTAAAGGTTCAGACCTTTGGATTGTCTGTCACAGGTTCGCAGGCATGTTGGGTTTCATCTCACAGCAGCGTCTCCCTGAAACAGGGAGAGTGTGTTGTGTTTTCATTTTTCTACCTTGGTTTGATCTCAGTCGCTACTTTGAGCTAAACTGTTGTTTTGACTTTGGCCTTTTTTTTTTTTCCTGTAAATTCAGTGTTGCGTAAGAAGCGGGTCTATGGCACTGTTTCCCAGCAATAAAGGTCAAAGCATAAAAATGATTCAATATGTATTTTTGGCTTATTTTTTTCCATTCCCCTCTTCCTTTTTTTCTTTTCTACAAGTATCCAAAACAAACTCTTTATTTTTGTCTCATTCATACACAAACAGTGGAATTTTCTGGATGACTTGGGAGCTGTTGATGTTGGTTCTCGGCCCGAAGAGTGTGCCAGCAGCAGAGGAAATCCCATATCAAGCACAGCAGATTTGTCTTGTGCTACATCACAAATATATTAAATCTCAAACCAATATTTTTGTTTGAGATGTTTTGGGATAAATCTCCGGATACTGATATCCTTTTCTTTTTTAAGATCTTCAGACTCTATTGGTCTTTAGTTGACAAGAAAGAGGGATGATGTGCAGCAAAAGTCTCCAGGCTAACCTGGGCCGGCTGCAGCAAGTTGCCATGAAATAAAAGTTGCATCCAATAAAAGAGCATAAAACCAGCTGTATTGTAGAAACTTTCTATTTCACTCAACTGTTTGTAGCCACAAAAGTTAGTGTTAGGTCCCTAATTAGCGAGAAGGAAATTGCAGTTGATTACATGACAACAGATCCTTCAATTTTCCCTCAAAACTGTGTTATCTTATATGGAATCATTTCTGTGTTTTTATTAAATTCAAGAAAACAAGCGATCTTAAAGAGAAAAAGAACTTTGAGAGGAAAATGGATATGTTAGAGAGAACAAATGTTCAGTTTTGATAGCAAAAACTGATGTTATTTGAGACTGAAGAAGTTTTGAGAGAAATTTTTCTGTCATAGAAGATTATTTGACATTAGGAAAATGATTTCCAAGGGGGAAAAAAAGCTCTCTCAAAAATATTTCTTTATTTTCAAATATCGTTGTATTATTTTTCAATCAGAGTGAAAACATTTTCTCTCAAAAGAAGAATTCTTACTCCTTTTTTTTAACCTTTTTTTTGTCTCTCAAAACCTAAGTCTTTGCTCTCGCTTCAGGATTTTGCTCTCGATGTGAAAATTTTGTCATGGGTGGACCTGTATTCCTATTCTTATGTGATATTTTGCGCAAAGGTGGCTACACCTTTGTCATCAGTATGCACTCCTTTTCATAGTTCTTTTTCCCTTTCAGATCCCTTTTTTCTTGAATTTAATGAAAACAGAAAAGTAATTCCATATTGTCCTAAGCCTCTAACTTCCCTTAAATTAGCTGTCCTAACTCAAAGGTGAAATGTGCAATTTTTTGAAAACCCTTGGTGCATTAGAATATCAAACACCAACTAACACAGTGAGTGAAATCCTGAAAGTAAAACAACTTCTAACACCAAAAAACCTGCTTATAAACCCCTTTATCTATGTAAAAAAAAAAAAAAAGAAAAAACAGCTCTCTACAGGTTTATAATGAGTATTTGAACTTGTACGATAACAATTAAACTGTGCTGACTGTAGCTTTTGAATCAGAAGGTGTTTGTTAAATGATTCAATCCACGCATCTGCACTTTTGCTGCTTTAAAACACTAACAAATGGAGATTATTCATTGAGAGGTGCCCTACAGATAGGGTGGTAATGACAAACTTTTGTTTGAAGATGCTGGTTTCTTCACATTGTGATTCTAGATGTGGTGCAACTAACAAAAGCATCAAATGTAGAAGAATTTCTCAGTTTTTCTTGAAATTAGGTGGGACTAGTCTCTGTAACAATATGGACATTGCAATGCTTACATCCGTCACCATTTTTCACTTAATCAAAATCTTATGATGCTCTGTCAATATTCTAAACATCTGCTGTCAAAGCAATTATTTTTTCTTTTTTCTCCTCTTAGCTGTTGTGTTCCACGGTGCAGAAGGCTCTGTTTGAGGAGGAAGAGAGGGTGAGGACTCTCTCCCAGAAAGTGCGTACCCTGGAGAAAGCCAATGGTCACCTGAGGGAAAAGGTGAAGACCCTGAAACGCCAGCTACGCCAAGCCCAACGAGGAACAACAAAGGAGCAACAGACCCTCAGTCTCAAACAGCTCTACGAGTCAAAGACGCCCCAAACTCACCCTGATCAGGAAACTACCCAGGACCAAAAGAAACCTCCACTCAAACAAGTCCTGACCAAAAAACTAAAAAACTAGTTGGTTGTTTTTTTTCCATCTGTCAAGGTAAACCAACGCTTTTCCCTCAGGGTGTACACAGCGGCAGATGAACAGTTAGCGAGGGAGAAGTTGGCTGAGAAGGCAGCAAAATGTACAAACAAACAGGGTTGATCCAAACATTATTCATGTCTTCATTGTTTAAACATTGAATTTGGAATCTCTTAGTTTTATATATAAATATAAAATGTTTATTTCTTCATAGTGCTGGACACACCATGCATCAACTGATTGTTTTTTTATTCAATAATAATAATAAACTTTGTTATTTGAGGCTCCACATTTAGACCACATGTCACAGTTTACTCAAATCTGTTCTCCTTTCTGGATTTAATGGAGCATAAATAACGTATTTTTGATTAAAATGTCTTCAGCATTATGTTCATTTTAGATGATCAAAAACATCTGATGTCTAATACTCTAGGCCAGACTGAGCATCTGTATTTTAAGTGGAATTAATGATAGAAGAGGAGCAGAGATGTGGAAACACTGAGGATGCATTTCACATCATTTCATCCCAGATCTCCCTGTGAAATCTAATCTGCAGAGTGATGTCACTTTCCCAAAATCACTTACCCAAATAATAGGCAAAAGAAGGAAAGAGGTTTCCTCAGTCTGTATTTAAGTGTATGATAAGAGTTAAAATGGATGATTTTGAAAACTCAGTTAACCTTTTAAACCTTTTACTTGTGCTGCCTCTTGGCCAGGACTCCCAAAAAAATAGGTTTTCAATCTCAATGGGACTTTCCTGCGTAAATAAAGGTTAGATAAAAAATAAATAAAACCAGAGTTCCTTAGATGAGATCAGATGATGTAAAACTCCCAAATGCCTATTTTAGAGACCTTACCTAAACTATCTGTAATAAAACCTCTCACTTTGAGCTGCTTCCCTTTATCAGAGATGTTCTTTACAGAGAAAATGTTCACAAACTCTGCGATGTGATAGTCTTAGAGCTACATGCATCATTCCAAGAAAATATTCATATTCACCATGAATTTCTTTTCTTTTTTTCTATTTTTAGGCAATCCTGAAACCTTTTTTTTCATTTGGGCTTTGTGTCATTTTCATTTCTATACTAGTAACACATATACTGATATTTACACATCTTCACAAATCTCATAAGTGTTCCTTTTATATGATTAAACAAGTATTTAACTCTGGTTGAAGAGAGATGCTCATTTCATTATGTATGTGCAATTTTCCTTTTAAAAATAAAAAACAGGTTCATTTAAAGGGTTCATTTAGGACAAAAGTGCTTTTTACACCATGTTTGATGGCACTGTGTTGTGTAAAACACTTTTTTTTACGAGTATATAGTGTTTTTTTTTGCTGACTGTGATTGATAGAAAATGCCACATTTTAGCAGCCCCAACCCTTTTTTTTTAGATGGTTTTTCTCAAATAGATTTACTAAAAGAGGCATTTAAATGCTTTCTTTGCAGATTAGGATTTTTGTTTGTTTATTATATCAAATTTGGCAGCTTACACATATTAAACATCACGCTCCACTCCAATATTAATTTTTACTCAAACCATTTTTCATACGAGAGCATATTTTCCAAGTTCTTCTTTGCTTTTGTGATTTGTTTTTAATCTAAAAGTCTGTTTTTGTATGTGAATATGAGGTGCTGAGCACCCATTAAGTTGAGCCAGTGATGCTGGCATGGCAGGATTGGACTTTTTCTGTGTCAGAAAGGAAGGTTGCTTTTATCATACTTTCAGTTTTGCTTATGTTATTATTCTGCTATTCAAAAAGTACATATGTCATCATTTTCATGTAGTATTATGCTTGTTTTCATTACAGAACCTTTTTTAATAAATGAAACTTCTTCACACTTTTTTTTGTCAGTTTATTCTGCATATTAACGTTGGAATATGTTTCATTTTGATATAAATTGATCAGACTTTAACAGTTAACAGTTCTGTTACATATCAATCTATGTAACTGTCAGTATATAAATCAAACCATAAGAACTATTGTGCACAACTTTCTCTGCCACACACCTTTAACTACATTGAAACAGTTGTAATCCATGAAAGTGTAAGATTTGCAGTCTAGACATAAAAGATTTATATCTATGATTACGTGTTCCCCACTCCCTGAGTTTTCTAGACTAGGATAGGAAAAGGTTTTATACCGTAATGTGAATCAGCTGTCACTCTTTGATCTGACAGTCCAATAAAGTCCAGTATAGTTTATTATTCCAAAATCTGTAACACTGATATTCTAAGATAAATGTGTCTAGAGATGTGTATATCCAAACAGCTGAACAAAGGAGCGTCTGAAAGAGTTGTGATGCAGAGGGGTGATGTATTCGATTGAACGCTACAGTCATTAGTTGTAATGTTTCATGCTTCCCATCTATTCAAGTCAGAATTGATAAATGCTCTCTGGAATGTGCAGCATGTTTAGTGTGATTCGGTGCTAATAAATCAGAAGTTTCCAAACAAGTGGTACCATGTCAGAGGCAACATTAATCATGAAAATAAACTGGCCTTATGGTGACCTGCTTCTCTAGAGCTGTAGTTCAGTTTAGATCTAGTGGTCTTTAGGAGAATAAAATTGTTCAGATGCAAATCATTTTGGCACATGAAATTTTCAACACATTTTCCAGGAGAGCTGAACCAGATTTCTTCCATATGGTTCTGTTGTACAGAGCTGAGAATGACAGGCAGGCTTTGTATGGTGAGAAACAAAAATGTTGCAAATGAGTGCTGTCGTGCTAAATAAAAAGCAGGATATGAGGGGGGCATATGCAAGCTTTTGCTTTTCGGGTTATTTAAAGTCAAGTCCGGAATTAAGAAAAATTGTTGTGAAAAACAACCTCGTCCTTTTTGTTGGCTCTTTCTTCTCCCCGTGAAACCTTTGCATCAGACGGCCTCGCCTGCAGCTAACTGTCAGGATCCCATGGAGCTGCGCCAAAGATGATATACACACACTGCTTTCTCAACATAAACCACTGTGCACGGCCAAGCTGCAAAACAGATGTCAAACAATGTGGCTACACAGAGGTGGTCCCTCAGCGGAGACCTGTGGACATGATTTGTTTATCATTTAAACATTATATTTGTTGTCGTGTTTTTGTTAAATGCTCTTACTTTCTTCTGCTGTTCTTCTTTTTTTTGTACTGTTGATCCTGGGTATCTGATGGATTATTCACAACATTTTCTTCCCCATTTCAATTCACAGAGGTGTCTATAATTCTGATCCAGGCAGTCCGTTGCACAACAATTTTCTTCTTAATTTCACTGGCTCATTCTCTTCCATCTGGTACTGGCATCCAGACAGATCACATTCAACTGTCACTTGCCAGGATGACATTTTTCCTCTATTTTCTATTGAAGTTGTAAAAGAACAGAACAAAAAGAAAGGTTTCTAACTAGAAAAGCACTCGGAGAGCTCTACCAAGCAGCTCAGTTCCCCCCATATGGCCCTATCTCGCAATGATAATAAATCCTTCAAAAGATTCCTGGATCCAGACGGTGATCTGTATCAACACCAAAATTGAATTGGTTCTTCCTTGTACTGTTCTCAATATTTCCTGAAAAATTTAATCCAAATCCGTTCATAACTTTTTGAGTTATGTTGCTAACTCACAGGCAGACAAACAGATGCTGGCAATTGTGTTTCCTCCTTGGCGAAGGTTTTTAATGTTCTAAACGAAAGTTACTTTAATGTGGAACACATTTATCATAATGACATTTGTAATATAAAGTGTATGATTTATGGAGAACACTGTCCACTAACTCAGTTGCATCTAATGTTGTCCTTATGATTAAACTAAATAATGAAAATAAAAAACAGCATCTAATTTTTCAGTTTGGACAAGGGTGTGGATGTGGAAACTATGATTTAATACGTCCACCTCATGTGTGAACTTTGAGAAATAAAAATCAAACTCTATTAAGGGTAAATTATATATACACCCACTTTATTAGGTACACCTTACTAGTACCGGGTTGGACCCCTTTTGCCTTCAGAACTGCCTTAATCCTTCGTAGCATAGATTCAACAAGGTACTGGAAACATTCCTCAGAGATTTTGCTCCATATTGACATGACAGCATCACACAGTTGCTGCAGATTTGTCGGCTGCACATCCATGATGAGAACCTCCCGTTCTACCACATCCCAAAGCTGCTCTGTTGGATTGAGATCTGGTGACTGTGGAGGCCATTTGAGTTCTGTGAACTTATGATCATGCTTAAGAAAGCAATCTGAGATGATTTCCGCTTTATGACATGGCGCGTTATCCTGCTGGAAGTAGCCATCAGAAGATGGGTAAACTGTGGTCATAAAGGGATGGACATGGTCACCAACAATACTCAGGTAGGCTGTGGCATTGACACGATGCTCAATTGGTACTAAAGGGCCCAAAGTGTGCCAAGAAAATATCCCCCACACCATCACACCACCACCACCAACCTGAACCGTTGATACAAGGCAGGATGGATCTATGTTTTCATGTTGCTGACGCCAAATTTTGGGCCTACCATCCAAATGTTGTAGCAGAAATGGAGACTCATCAGACACGGCAACATTTCTCCATCTTCTATTGTCCAATGTTGGTGTGTCTGTGTGAATTGTAGCCTCAGTTTCCTGTTTTTAGCTGACAGGAGTGGCAGCCGGTGAGGACTTCTGCTGCTCATCTGCCTCAAGGTTGGATGTGTTGTGCATTCAGAGATGCTCTTCTGCATACTTTGGTTGTAACAAGTAGTTATTTGAGTTACTGTTGCCTTTCTATCAGCTCGAACCAGTCTGGCCATTCTCCTCTGACTTCTGGCATCAACAAGGCATTTGTGCCCACAGAACTGCTGCTCACTGGATATTTTCTCTTTTTCGGACCATTCTCTGTAAACCCTAGAGATGGTTGTGTGTGAAAATCCCAGTAGATCAGCAGTTTCTGAAATACTCAGACCAGCCCGTCTGGCACCAACAACCATGCCACGTTCAAAGTCACTTAAATCACCTTTCTTCCTCATTTTGATGCTCGTTTGTACTGCAGCAGATCGTCTTGACCATGTCTACATGCCTAAATGCCTTGAGTTGCTGCCATGTGATTGGCTGATTAGAAATTTGTGTCTGACAAGCAGTTGGACAGGTGAACCTAATAAAGTGGCCAGTGAGTGTATTTGTACAATTAACCCATTCTGACCTCTAGTGTGCTGTTTTAAAGACATTCAAAACTGAGGACTTTTTTCAACACTGTATCTGCCTACTGATCTCTTATTTCCACAAATACGAAACAGAAACTGTTTGGAAGGTTAAACCCAATAATTACTGTACACCACAAAGCATGTTAAAGGAAGTTGACATAGGAAAACTGGAGAAGATGTACTGTAAAGTTTTATGTACTAATATAGAGCAATTTTAGCTTATACGGGTTTTGCAAAGTGCTTTATAATGTGCAGAGCTTATTTTCATTTTCTACATTCAGTGTTGTCTTTGGAAAATTGTCTGGCCCCAGCACATTTTCACACATGGAATGGCTTTCTGATTAGGACAATCTTTCTGAGCCCCAGCTGCCTTCACTGGCAAATGACGACAAAAAAAATCAAAATAATAAATGTGCAATAAAGGGTCACTTCTCGAATGAACCTCTTAACTTGGCTTCCACAAACGGCTTTTATACACTCGACTTGTCAACCAAATCAGTCGGCTATGACTCTATTTAGGGCTGATAATCACTTCATGGTGGTATTTTTTTGACACAAAAAGACCATTTAGTCAAAGGGAGCTTATCTAAGTAATTACTCCATAACAACTTGTGGGAAGTCTAAGCCACAGCTACACTGCATCTTCAGAGGAAATGCTGACAAGTCAATGTTGGAGCAAGTAAAATACTCACTATGACCAACATCTTAGTGGAGCATGCTGGCTCACTAACTCACAATCTTTCAAATCAATTCCATTCAGCTTTATTTAAATATCGCCAATTCACGATGATGTCATCTCAGAGCACTTCACAGACAGATGGATTGGAGCCAATTTATTACAGCCTAGCTAAGGAAACCAACAGATGGGATGGAATCTTGACTTGACCCGGTCCAATCCCCCAGCTTGAGCAAGCATGGAGTGGTGGCGACAGTGGGAAAGAAAATACCCTTTTAACAGGGAGGAAAAAACCTCCGGCAGAACCCGGCTCAGGCAGGGCGGCCATCTGCCTCTCCTCCGGCCATCTGGACAAAAAGAGAGAGAGAGAGAGAGAGAGAGAGAGAGAGATCAACCGACACTGCAACTTTCATCAGCCAGACCTGCTGAGAGAGGAGAAATACAGGTAATGAGGGTGACAGTGTGGGGTCCTGTCACTGTGCCTCCGATTGATCATGCGCCCTAGTTACTTGGGCTCAGAGATTTCCTTTTGGCTGACTGGTTAGCACACATGACTCTCACCTGGGAGTCTGGGGACTGAATCCCACCCAGGCCCTTATTGGCCCCAGTTACATGATGTTTTTTAATTCAGAATTAAATTATTCTCTTTTGTGCTTGCATGGAAATGATCATTTTGGATTAAGGTTTACATGGAAAACACGTAGATCTAAATCCGCTTTAGATATGGGGGTGGGGAAGGGGTTCTGAATGGACAGGGGGCGGGCGTGACATACTTATGTCCGTACATATTTACGCCCCAGAGGTACACAGACGCCAGTTCCTGCTCCTTTTTGTTTCGACTACGACATGAAAACCCCATAATAACACAGATTTTCACCGTATTTGATTGTAGTTTTGTAGCAGCAGCTCGACGCTAACATGCTTCTTCTTTTCCGCCGGCTGGAACGAGTCCAGAACTTGTTTCACGTGCGCTTCAACAAGCGCCATTACAACAGGACAAGGTAAGGGACATGTATAGAAGGACAGGAATTAAGTTAGAGCAGAAGTAAAGGGTTACATGTGAGGGGAATTATTTCATTCGGAATTAAAAGAGGAATAAATAAACCACTTCGTTCAGAATTAATTTTTTTTCAGAATTGTTGTTTTCACTTGGAATTAAGGGTTTACATGGTCTTCCTAAAATGAAATTCCCCCCCCCCAGGGTGGGGTGGGGGGGGCCCCCCCCCCCTCCACCACAAAAAAAAAAACCCTTCCCCCGTAGGGGGGGGGGGGGGTCCCCCCCCCCCCCCTCCTCCTTTACACACCCCCTCGGGGGGGGGGGGCTCCTTCCCTCCCCCCGGGGGGGAGGGGTGCTCCCCTCGTTTGCCTCGGCGGCTGGGTCGCCCCGGGGGGGGGGGGGGGGGGGCTCCCCTCCTCCCCCCCCCGGCGGGGGGGGGGGGGGTGGTGAGGGGAGGGGGGGGGGGCGGCGGCTCCTCCTTCTCTTCCCCCCCTTTCTCCCCTTTCCTTCCTTTTCTCCTTTCCTCCCTTCTCTCTCTTTTGTTTTTTTGTATTTGCTCCCCTTTTTTTTCCTTGGTTGTGTCTCGTTTTCCTCTCTCTCCCCTCTCCCTCTCCCTTTCCTCCTCTTTTTCTTTCTTCCCTTTCTCTTTCTCTCTCTTTCCCCCGTATTATGTTGATTTATTAATAAATAATAATTTATCTTCTTCTAACTTTTCCTTTTTCAAAAAAAAAAAAAAAAACTTTTATTCAGAATTAAAGAGGAATTAAAACTCATGTATATGCGGCCATTTTGGCTTTGTCGGCAGGATCCATGAGGGAGTCTGGGGATTGAATCCCACTGGGCCCTCCTTTGTCCTGCCACAATCACAATACGGTCAAAAGTTTACATGGGAAAAAGGCAGAGAGATGAGAGGGACAGGAAGAGCACAGTGCATCATGGATGTCTTCAACCCAAAACTGAATGTTTTTTCTTGGTTAAAAAAAAAAAAAAAAAGTGTGGGGATCACTTAAATCAGTGGGAGTCATTGACTGGACACTATAAACACGTAGTCTCCAAGTCTGAAAAATGTCCTATATCTTCTGAATAAATGTGTGGACTCTTGCTAGTTTCATGTCCTCATTGATATTATTTGCATTTCTGGGGTTCTCAGGCTTTTGCGTGACATGTTCATAGCATCTGCTTTCAAATGGTCTAGAGGGTAATTGCCAAAGTGCTTGAGTCATAGTGTCAAAATAAAACCAACCAAAAGTTTGGCTACATTCATCTCTTTAGACTGAAGAGCTTTTAAGCTCTTATCTGAGATGTTTTAGTCTAGATCCAAATAGTGGAGACAGTGCTTAGCAGCTATGGATAAACTGGTTAAAAACTGAAACATTCAGACATGCAATATTATAAAAATCAGCCATGTGCAAGCCACATATTCTCTCTCTCAGACTGCAGCTTCCTCATTGCGTTGTCTCCCAGTCTGGTAGTACATCACCAGGCACCTCAGCGATTACGCCTTTGATCTTAGTGGAAATGTTTCCTCATCATCGCTTTACAGTTGGCCAGCTGTGCTCTGGTGATTTTTCACTGTTGCCTGTCCACTTCTGTTTCAGTAAGAGCGACTGATGTGTGTGTTTGCTCCTTTAGGCTAAAATCTCACTACCCTGCTTTTTGTCTCAGCTCTGAACTTCAACCTGATAACTCTGAGAGGAACGGATCGCTGTTCAAGTAGCTTGGCAAGTAAAAACAAAATGAGCCAAGTTTTTTTTTCTTACTTTAAGATTATATTAATTACTATAACTAAATGAAACTGCTTGGCCCAGTTATAGCCAAGTTATAGTTTAATTGTTTTATACCCCAAGGTTTAGCAAAATGTTTCCATTGTCTGTGCTTTCAGACTAAATTGCAAAGTACACAGACTTTATTTCAGACTGGAAAATACTTCAAATACTTGTAGATGTGGCGTTTTTCTCTCTTTCATTTTTTCACCAATGTGGCTGAAAGACCATTGTTTCTTACTTTCTCCAGCTACTGCTCCCCCATCCCTTTCCTTCTCCTGTAATTATTCCTTTCTTTGTCGGTTTTGCTGACAAGGCTTGTAAGCCCTCAAGCTCACGTGTTAGTTGTTAGCACGCCAAACTGTTTTTTTTTTTTGTTTTTTTGTTTTTTTTTTATCTTTTTCTTGAGAAGGTTTAGGTTTATATTGCCACATTTTCCATCCCGGATGTTTATTGCATTTAAAGTGATTGCTTACAGAGGAGGTTTACTCCGTGTCTGGGCTGCACTTGAGGTTTTTAGTGTGCATAGTTTTCAGAGAAAAGTATAACCCACTTGGATGACTGTTGTTCTTTGTAAATGACACTAGATGCTATCATTTGGATATTTGGTTTTTGTTTGCATGCTGCAAATGATGTGTACGTTGAAACCTTCCTTAGAACTCAAGGGTTCAGATTTCATGTAGAGTTGAAGTTTCATTAGCTGAGCTGTGAAAGAACGGTGATGAGATGGAGGCATACAGCTGCTTCGGACTCCAGAGCATGCAGAGCATCAGGTGATGAGAGAGAACCCAGCAGCAGTGATGGGGCTGGTTGGGTCCAGCTGCATGATTATGAGAGATCATCAGGAAAACGGATCACTTTTAAACAGAAGAGAAAAGACTTGTCTCATGTTACATCTGACTGCATGATGCTTGTATGTTTACTGTCATGTTCAGTTCTTGGAAACATTTTTTACGAAGAGTTCACAGATTCACAAACAGGGCATGGTCAAAGGTCCCACCTAAACTACAAAAAAACAAAACAAAAAGAACCATCTGAAAGGAAAGGTAATTAGGAAGCCATTAATTGCTCTTGATGCTACCATATTTTGGAGGGTCCAGAAGTTCAAAGTGCGCAGAGATGCGGCCACATTCCAGAAAGTTTAAACACAACCAGATTCATCAGTTGTGAAGAGTTTACCAAGAAAGACCTGAAGACTGATCTTTGAAAGATTTAATAAGCAGTTGATTCAACAATGACTTTTGCAGGAGTAGATGGATGGACCTGTGCATGGATCCCTGTAAGTCAGTCCCCAGAAAGTTACTGGGACACTGGAAAGATGAGCTAGGACCTTTAGAGTCTAATCAACCTCTAGATTTGCAACTTCTTTATGAAAGATACATACCTTCTTTAAAGGAATGGTACCCCCTCAGAATAATGTGCGTTGATTTTCTACTCAACCCCATGCTGAGCAGGACTGTGGAGCACTTTTTTAATATCTCAAATGCAGCCGGAGATTGGGCAGGTTTTCCTTTTCCCCCAACTTTCCAATGGAGTTCACCAGTGACTGAACCAAAAAGGTCCTTAAAAGTCCACAAAAACTTGGCAATATTTTACATTAAGTACTTTGAATTGTTTTGTACATGAAGTGTGCAACACAAATAAACTTGCCTTGCCTCATCTCAACCATGAATTTGCATCTCAGATGTGAAAGTTGAAAGCTGCAAGTCACATCCCAAAGTGCTTATAACAAACAATATAACAGACTAAAGAGAGTTTCAAAGCTGCACTGTTACTCATATTCTTGTTAATAGTGTCAGTGGGATTTTGTATAAACCTACATCTCGCCAAATGACCCATCAAATAACATCAACATCCTGTAGAACTGAGCTGCTGAAGCTGCAGTTGAAAACAAAAAAGTGACACTTCAGGCAACTTAAATTGAATAATCTCCATGCATCCTATACTGTCTTTATTTCCAGCTCCATTCACAGCATGTTGCATGCACAGTTGTGGAAATTTTGCATTGTGATGAACAATGCAACTTCAGTCTTTTTCCACTAATAGGGAATATTAGAGCAAATTAAATTAGCAGCTCTTGTAATAAACAACACTCCTTACATCTTGGTACAAACTTACCCTGTAAACAAGTCAGAGGATTTCTTCTGAGGATAAATTACACACTGATAAAATCTCTCATATATTACAGCTGGCACGGTGTTTGTGTACCCTATAAACAGAGGATGTGTCGGTTTTCCATGTAAAACACTGAAAAATGTTCTTGGTCATTTTTCAAGATGATTTTGGTAACGAGGAGAATTAATTTGGACCAGAAAACCAAACTGACGGCGCTTACACTTACAGGCATTCCTGTTTAAATAAAGACTTTGGATGCCAAGACATGCAAAGGGGTTAGTTGAAAAGTTTAGCATGGAATCATATGGAGTCATTCATGGACACTGACTCATTTAACTATTTGCTCTCTCAACTACTCTGACTCCCAAAGCGATCTGATGCAACCCAGAATTCCACTGTGCATCCTGTTGATACAGTAAGTGTGTCATAAAATGCAGCATCATGATGTGCATCTCCATGTTGTTCCTACTTTTCCTTTAATCTGCTGTCGTCTTTGAATCAGGGCCAGGATCAAATGTGTTACTAATGCCAGTTAGACAAATGTCAAGTTTCTGGCAATGTTTGACCCTAATTGCAGCTTGAATTTTCCAAAAGTGGAAAATGAGTGGCTTTCCATATTCTGCCAGATACTCTCCATCTCTCATTTTTCATCCTACCCTTCATCCTGTATTATTATTACTGTGGTTTGCAAAGTCATGCAGGACTTTGAGGGACCGCAACTTTTTACAAACTAATGTGCTTTGCTTTCAAGACTTATAGTGCAGTAATAGTAAGACCGGCACAGAACTCACTCCAGATCTTTGAGAAATATCACACATAGGTTTACCAGCTGGTAACCATGAGGCTTTCACATGAAAAAACATTAACATCACCAATTCTGCTAAAGTGACTCATTCACAAAAAGTGAACCGCATGCAAACTGCACGTCATTCATCTCCAGGGCGTAAAGGGGAGGATGATCTCATTTTATAGTTAAGTCTGTTGCCCTCCTCTGTGCTCAAGCACCTCAGGGACTGTGACTCGTTCAGATTAAAACAACCTGGTTTTATTTTTTCTACAATGAGTGGATGTGGAGCGAAGGAGGAATGGAACTGGAACATATTTGGACTTAAATGGCTTTTGCCTGTTTTTTCCTGTTTGGAGCCAAAGAAAATATTTGGCACGATTCCTCGTGGTTATTTGACCCCTCATTCAAAGCAAATGTGAGAGTGAAATGTTTGGAAACGATGTGAGCGTGTGTTTCTGTGTTTATTTGCTTCTTTTTTTTTTCTATATCATAAAACTGCCCTGAAGCAATCCATATGGCCAGTGTCTACTTTATAGATGTATGAGCTGGCCTTTTCTGTGCAGCTCAGTCAGTTTGTGTAAATAGGAAGACTGTGCTGTACCGACGACCAACAACTTGCAAAATTGTGTAACTCTTCTTCAAAATATTCAAGACTTTTAAATGCTTTTTGTCAACATTCAAAATGTGTTCTTTATATCTTAGCTTAATATTTTAGCTTTATAATCAAGCGGTATTTTTGTAAACGGCACATAATAAACATCAATGCTGAGTTCAATAACTAACAGGTTTGTTTTCTATACTTAAAAGATGCTGAAAGTTTGCAGCCAAATACTTAATAATGGGATAATTAAGTAAAACAGACCATTTTTAAACAGTTTTAAACAGTAAATTTAACTTATGTTTGTTTTATTTCTACAACTCAAACAATGTTAGCCAGTAGTGGAGCATTGAAAAAAAGTAAAGTAAGTGCAATATTCAATTAGAAATCATAGCTGGGAATTGCAAAATGTCAATAAGATCTTGAACTATCAGCATTTTAACTTCTGTCTGTAGTTTGAGCTTTTATATATATTTCAGACTTAGTGACTGCATCCTGCACAATTGTAAGAACATTACATGAGCTGAATCAGACAACTGAGACACAGATATATGAACATCTGCCAAAGTCTTTAAAGGCACCTTTGTGGTAGTTCTTACTGTAAAGATCTCAAAAACCACATTTTGCCATGATGACAATACCAGATACGAAATCAAACCAGGTGCAGTATGATTGGTAAGAGTGACATATATGATGAAAGGGCTTAGAAAAGGGGTATTCCCCTCCATGTATTTAACATTTACCATAAGGTGTCGCAGTGCAAATACTATACGGTGCACAATGTCTTGCAATACAGCTATTTATAACTTTTGAGTAGTATATAAATGTACTTTTTCTGACATAAGCAAGACTGCCAGTGAACACAGCTGTTTTATTTCCCTTTTAAGCCCATTTTTTAGGAGGCAGGTCTCACACATTACTGATCCTGTAAAGCTTCACTTTGTTGGCTCAGAAAAGCATAATGTCTCAGAATTTACACGTCTCACTGGTCACAAGTCTGACGCACTTGGCAAAGGCGACTTTGGATTTCACGCATCATTATGCATAAACTCAAATGTGTTTTTACAAAGAATGAGATGACAAAATAAGCAATGTATAATGTATTTGTAAAAACTGTACATATGCAGTAACGTATGCACATTTGGTCTTCATGATCCCACTGGCTTGTGTCCCAGAATTTATTCTGTATATTACGCAGTATTTTCCATTTGTCTTTTCAGTTCCCCTCAATGTCCTCATGGAGAAACAGGTTCACTGTGTATTAATTAGATTTTTCTTACTGGAAATTGTAATTTAAAAGAGAAGAGAGGGTGGTGGGGTAAATAACTGGTAAAAACCTCCTAATACCAAACCTGAGATCTCTGACAGATATTAGCACAATAACATCCTGCTGACAGATGTGAGAGCAGTGTGAGCTTTTTGTTTCCCGTCTACTCAACATTAATTATTTAAACCCTTTATTCAACACTCTGATATATTGTGTATATTAAAATATGATATAGTGATATTTCATTTTTTAAATATTTCTTCCCCATACAGATGGCATATGAAATCACACACTGGTAGTTTGTCTATCAATTGCAGAGAACCACAATATCCGTAGTGTAACTTAATCCTCAAACATACAGTAGGTCACCTTGAAGTAGAAGCACAGTATCACCCCCCCATCTGTCAGTAATGATTTGAGAGTTGGCAAATTAATAAACATTCATCTTAAGGAGGAACTAAAGTTGGTGTTTACAGTTTGATGATTCTTTCAGTACACATTTGCAGCAGGTGTTTATAATTTTGTGCCTCCTTCACTTGGTAATGAAGGCTTCATAAATCTCTACAGACCTCCTCATCAGCATTATGCTCTGAGTGCCTCTGAAAGGTTTAAATTACCACCATCATAGAGATAAATCAACTTGCATGTTGTGAGGCTGGATCTGTCATCATGGTTGTTGTTTTGGCTCGTCACTGTATCACGTCTCAGTTTCACATTCCAAGCAGGCATGGGCAACAGAACTCTTGGAATGGGATGTAGACGTAGAGTCTTTATCTCCGAGCTCCTGCTGTTACCTTTCAGAAAATTTAAACACATGCATGTAAGATTTCATTGTGTGGAGTCGTTTTCTGGTACAATGCTTTACTTGTGCTGTTTAACACAGTGCACGATGTCTTGCACTCTTGGTCATGCCTCAGTTCAACTTTTCCACTATTCCTCATCCTGGGCTGCATCTTTCAGCACTTTCCACCTTGTAATCTACATAAATTCTCTCTCATTATTTTGAACCAGTCCCTTGTTTCTGACTCAACCACATCATTTTTATTCTATCCACTGTCTCCTGAATGGAGGCAACCACCAGACTCTACTCTCGCGCTCTGCTCTCTGTTTTTCTTCAGGAGCCAAACCACAAGCCTTAATTACCCAGAATTCCTTGGAGAGAAAAAAAAAAGGCTTCATGGAACAGAATGTAAAATTAACCCTCATGATGAACCTTTTCAGTCACAAAAACTCATTTTATAAGATAAACTGCTGCAGAATTTTAACAATGAGAAACGGATTGTTCCTATAGTTGCAGGTTTTAGAGGAGCAGCTAAGAACATTACACTGTTTAAGAAAAATATGAGGGTTTTTCAAAAAATTTAAGCATATGTTGCTAAATGTGTCTGGTATGAACAACAGGTGTGAAATCTGCTCTTCTTTTTTTAAATGCAAAAATGACTTCAGACAGCCTCCTAATGCATAGAAGGGAATTTAATGTATGTGTCACTGACAAATGTCTTCCAAGCAAGTACAGAGTGTTCCAAATCACTGGCTTTCACACTTAGCAATACTCACTTTTCAACAGTTCATGGTGCATTACATCTGTGTTTACAGTGTACACTGTAGCTCAAACAGCATTTATCAAAAGGCAACATATTTATGTTACAAATACTGATTTGTACAACAGACTTGTCTTCTTTTTTTAGTCACACATTGATCATTCTCTACAAGCAATTAGGAGCAGCAATCAAAGGGAAAACATTCATATGCATGCTGCTTTTCCTTTAGACTGAGGCGATATAAAGGGTATGAGAGGAGCATATGTGCCATCAATTCAAATGTCAAAGCTACGGCAGTCAATGGATAAGCACCTCGAAGGATGAGGTCAGTATTCCCCTGAATCTCACTCCTGATGTTTTCCCTCCAAGGTGCCTGAGCTATCAGGAAATGAGATATGGTTTTGTATGTCAGCATCACTAGTTCATTGCTGTGGAATGTATAAATGTTGGCTGTGTCAGCACAAAACCAAATAAGAACATTCAAATAGGGGATTTGTTTTTCCATAGTCTTTGCTTAAATCATTATTAAAAACCTCTACTGCTGCAGCATTAGCTTTTACCATGGAGATGTCCTTTGTATTGTACAAGTAAATTGTCAACTTTTGGCATAAAATGAACTGAATCGTCACATTTTTATAGCAACAATAAGATTCAAACAAAATCATCAGTGGGCATAAGAAAGAAGATCAATAAGAGTGTTTGCACCACCAACTTGTTTGCATCACCAGCTTTAATCTACTGATAAAAATCTGATTAGTTGCCTCTAAGCTTTGCTGCTTTTCTGTTTCCCTGTCACAAAAATTCAGAACATAAACAATTCACAGTGAAATTTTATCTGGAAAAAAAATAAATCATCTTATTTAAATGTGCTTAATAGTTTGAAGTCAACACTTCCATCAATGTCCAGATACATTACATCAACTACCCAACAAAATGAACAGTAAAGCTCAAAAACACTTTCTGAAGCAGCACAACCAAACTTCTTTAATCTGTTCTCATTACAGTTTCTGCTGCTCATCTATATGACAGGATTAGGAATTAGTTAGAGTAATAAAAGATTTGGCTAAATCTCTCTGACTAAATCTTTTGCCAGAACACATCTCAATGTAGCAGTAACTTCATTACGTGGTGCTAAATATTAGATTTCAACTCAGTTCAAATTATAACCGATAGCATACTGTATGCTGTCATATCAGAGAGAGAGAGAGAGAGAGACGGAGCCTAAATATGAACTGGTTATTTCAAGAAATCTGAGTATGAGAGAGGTTCAAATCAATGAAAAATCCTCATTTTCAATGTTTCCTGAACCTGTGAACCATCAGGTCAGGGACTGCAACAAGTCCAGATTATGAAGTACACACTAATAAAAGACATTTGTATAAAGCTTTTCTATATCAGATACAATAAGTATGGTATACAGCAGTAAGAGCAACTTTCCTAACTTTATGTTGACAGACTTTGGAAAAAAATACATTTTCCTGATGTTTTCTATGAGTGTTTGTCTACTTCATATTTATAAATGGAGCTAAATGAAAAGTAAAAGTAAACTGAAGACTTTAAACTTGATGCACACATATATAGACACTGGAAAGTAAGATGGAGTGAGTCAGTCTGATGCACATCCCAGTCTTTATTCTAGGTTTGCTAGGTTTTTTTATGATCTAAAAAGGCTGCATGTGAAAGAAATATGCTTAAATGGAGCACTGTGATAACAGATAGTACCAGCACAGCAGCACAGTACATGATGACAGATGCATATTCTTTTTCTTTTTCATTCTAGCCTCAGGGGAGAACCTGGGATGCTGATGTTTATAAAATACCAATTTGAAGCTCTCCATTTAAGTCTTACGTTATCACTGATTATCTATTTTACATTGACATACTGCTGCTATTTTCTGTTAGAGCTTTCATTTTTTATTCATTCTGAGGAGTAAATAGACTTATAGACTTCAGTTTAAGTTTCACGTGACACATACAAAAAAAATATTAGAGGAAGAAAAAGTTTTTGTTTGTTTTGTTGTTGTTTTTATTAAATAGAAGCTACCTATCACCAATAACTCCATCATACGGATATCCTAAAGGCACCTTAGACAAAAGAAATCCCTGTTAAAGAGGTTTAGGGTTGAAAAAAAAAGAGAACAGGGAAGCCATTTCCTCCCAAAAAGCCGAACCACTGCATGAAAACACTGTAATGCCACAAGAAAAGCTACATTAATAAATGGATAAACTATTCTGTCACTGATTGTCTATAAGCATAACTTAAAGACATTTAAAGAAAATCTGTATAATCACAAGATTTGACTCACTTTTTTCACGAAAACATATATAAAACAATCTGCATTGTTCTGATGTACTGTGACACTGCATGTCTGCTTAACAGTGCATTTTTAAGATAAAACATGCAATGGGAAATTCTCTCCTAGTCATGCAGATGCTTTTTTTTTAAAAATGATTTTTGGCTTTGCACTCCAGAGTCTAAAAGTAGGAGGTTAATTAAACAACACAAAGATATACAAAACAATTTAACAAAGAGACAAGTTGAAAAAAAATCTACGATAAAAACAATATGTCCAACAAGTTCTGTCCTGCTCCTGCAAAAACAATCCCCCCTACAAGAAGGTGAGGGAGGTCGTCTTCCCCTCCTTCCCTGGTATCCATTTCAACTCATCCCAAAAATGATCCGCTCTGGTGCATCATCATCATCATCATTGACATCAAGTCTCCCTCCACCTCCTTTTCAACCCTTTTTAGATCTTCCCTCTCAGGCTTGACAGGCTTGCTCCCCCTGCAGGCAACAGGTTGGAATGACGCTGTATTCCTAGCCAGACAAGGGGGGAGATGGTGCCGCTGGTTCCACCGAGGGGGTTAAAATTGGAAAGTGACTTAGGATTGAAAGACAGGTACATGAAGTGGGTTACGCATCACACACTGCTGGTTGGGTGGCAGCGGTAGGTGCAGCTGGACAGAGGGTCTGCTCCTCCATCAACGTTTTGGGAGCACCCCCCCTCACAGCAATCTTCTGAGAGAGACAAAACAGAAATAAGGTTTCCTTTTCCTTGCCATTAAAGAAATGAAGATAAACTCAAAGTGAGACTGGTACCTCCATCTTTTTCTGGCATCAGCAGGTGAGTTCGGCACGGGCTGGGCAATGTGGGGTTGGGTCCTTCGCTACCGGTGCTCAGCTGGAGACGCCTCATGTGACGAATCACAGCAGTGGCGTTGAAAGCTTGCTGCAGAAAGACCACAGATACACTTAACTGTTTCTCTTTTGATTGTTTCCAATTTCTAAAGTTAAAAAATAGATGTAAGACAGTCATTAAACTGTAATTATAGTGAGAATTATTACAGTAAAAAAAAAAAAAAAAAAAAAGAACACAAGCTCTTTATAAGAGTCTGACTTACCTTCCACTTGCTCTTTGCAAAATTCTTCTTGATCTGAGCACTGACAGACTCATGGATGTTCTTATCCAGGGCAGTATCCCCAGCAATCCTAACAGAGAAAAACAAGAAATATTTGTAAGTGTGTTTGCAGTGGGTAAAAATGATGAAGTCACAGTTAACACAAGAGCAAACCTATGTGTATACAGTCATCCTCAAAATTATTTATCACTCTTATTAAAAAAAAAAAACTGAATTCACAATAGTAATTCAAATAAGAAATGAAAGAAACCAATGACAAATAAAAATTTACAAAATTATAATTTAGTGAAATAAAATATTGCTTTTGAATTGTGGTTGGAAATAATAATAATAAAAAACAAACAAACAAAGCTGTCCCAGTCCCATAAACAGTGGACCAAAATACCAGTCAACAGGTGCAGAAGTTTTTTGTGACATTAGAAAAAACATTAGAAAGAGCCCCATCATACTTGTTTACTTGTTTTGTTTTTTGTGTGTTTGTTTTTAATATTTCTTTTGAACCACAATTTAAAATCATTGTCCTAATTTTCATAGAATTTTTATTTATTATTACAGTTTTCAATTTCAACTTATTTCACTGACAGTTGATTTTTTTTCCTTCTTTAATTGGAGGGTATCAATAATTTTAAAGACACACACTCACACACACACACACACAAATATATTTTATATATTATATATATATATATATATATATATACAGTATATATACATATAGCAACTTTAGTCTGTCTAGATAGTATACTAATGGTTATTACTATTAGTATTTTGTATGGTATTCACTTAAGAGACAGAAATTAGGGGTTGGGAGTCGTGTAGATTTAGGAGAGGGGTGTATACTGTGTGTGTGCGTGTGTGTTTTGTGTGATATTCTTGGATGTATGAAGGCTTGTTTTTGTCTTAATATGCATTTGTTTTTATTATGTCAAGCACTTTCTGTTGCCTTTTAATGATATGAAAAGTGCTTTATAAATAAAGTTTGATAAATTCTCATCTTGAGGATGACAGTGAACAATAAAACTGACACACTGAGATTTTACAACATTAAAACAACAGACATTTAATTGGATGATAGCATACCATGGGTGCTGTAGAGCCTGGTCACAGGTGTAGCGTGTGTTAGAGTCTTTCTCCATGAGATGCATAATGAAGTCTTTAGCTTTAATGGAAAAAGAAGGATTGAAAATATTTAAAAACTTCTAGCTTAATGCTAATCAACTTATTTCCATGTAAGCTTCTCTAAGTTCTCTCTAAAGCTACAGCAAACTGATCAAAATAATAATATTTAACCACTGAGTTAGATATTCAATGCCGGAACATTATTAAATGAACATTATAACTAAACAATTATATAACTTGCTAATAGCTAGAATCACTTGGCAAGGAAACAAGAGGCCAAGCTGGGGGGAAGTTGGCTTGTGATTACTGCCTTTGTTTTTGGGTTTAACGTCTGGAACGTGAACTGCAAGGATTGGTTCAAATTTTTCCTTTGGAAAACTTAAATCATTGCTCTTTTTTAGTGAGGAAGAGGTGGTCTTTGTGTAGCCCAAAGGACTTGCTAAAAGTAAGAAATGTCTGGTAGCTGAGCGGAAACTCCCAGAACTTAACAGCCTGATTAAGTGTTGGAAGCTTTCCCTTATTGGATGAGAGGACCTGCATATTTCAGACATCAGTGTGCCAAAAAAGTCTTTAAATAATTCAGTTTTCTAGAGAGCTGGAGAGAACTTTTAATGTGGATTAAAATTATCAGTTCTTTAAAGGTCTTTATCATCTTAGGAATTTAAGCAACTTCTTGATAGCTTTAAATAGATATAATAAAAAGAGCCCAACATAAGGCTTAATGATAGTGCTGCAGAAAAATAATTTGATGTACACACTACCTGAATCAGAGATATCGTCCCAATAAGGAGAATCAAACTCGTACTCTGCTTTCAGGATCTGTTCAAACAGTTTGGCATCATTCTCATCATAGAAAGGAGGATATCCACACAACCTGTCACACACAAAAATATAAGCTCATTTTCAATTTGATGCATGCAACACATTTCAAAGAAATTAGGGTAAGAGCAACATTGAAAAAGTTGTGAAATACTGCAAAAATGTTTGGTTGAACATTTCTACTTTATTGGGTTCAAAAAGACTTCTCCTGAGAGGCCAAGCCCTCTACAAGTACTGTAGATAAAAGCATCTGTGGGATATTTCAATAAAGTATGAGGTTTAAATATTGCTGCATTATTTATCAGGGCAATTTAAATGTCTAACTTTTGCAAAGTGGGGTTGAATTAAAGTGGAGTTTGTGCAGAAAGAAGTGTCTTCATTTTTTCCAAGACTACATCCATCTCGTACTGTAAAGATGTACTTACAGAATATATGCAATGACACCAATCGACCAGCAGTCCACTGCTTTGCTGTAGGGTTTCTGTGCCAACACTTCAGGGGCTTTAAGAGAGAAGACCAGAGAATAATAAATCATCACACAGAATACAGAAAACATTTTATTTCATTTAGCTTTTATTTTGCACAACTATTCACAGCTTTCACACAAAGCAAAAAAGCAATTCAAATCAAATACACAACACACATAAATAACCATGATACAAAAGGAGCAGGAAGAAGAAAAACCTTATTATACCTGCCTCGTTCTTGTACATAAAGAAAAATATCATGATACCAGACACATGATGAACATAGTTCATACCTTCCTTTATTAAATTAGCTTTTGTACATGATTTTCCCAAAGATTTTCTCATAAGAAGCTGGCATGGTGTTCCCTGTCACATAAATTCAGTCCAAATCAATTCAGCTTTATAGGGCCAATTTATAACGTCATCTCTGAGCACTTTACAGAACAATCAGTTTGAGCCAATTCATTGTGATCCAAAAGTATTCATACAAGCCAATATATAAAAAAATAATGGTCTAGCTAAGGAAACCAACGGAAACAATGAATTGATTTCCTTAGAGTAAAGCAGGTAATGAAAACAGAATTTTACTTGAAGATGAAGAAGTATGGGATTACTTTACCAACATATCCAGGTGTTCCACAGGCTGTTGACATCACACTGCCAGATCCCTCGATTTTAGACAGACCAAAGTCGCTGATCATGATTTTAGAGTCTTCATCCATGCTGTAATACAGCAGGTTCTCTGGCTGTAAGAAATATAAAAACCAGGGATGTAAATACATTATCATCATTTAATGTTGAAATAATCTCTTAAACACAGAGACAAACCCCTTCCAAGACAACACTCGCACAGTAATTACTTATCTACACAAAAAGGATTATGTATTTGTGGGGACGGGATTATATTGACAATACTAAGGCCTGCTTTTGTTTTCTATTCACAAAGCTGCACTGTACTGGAAACATTCAGGAAACACAAGTTGTTTTTTATCAGCACTGTCATGGTTCTGCTTTGCTCATACATAACACAGTGTGAAACAGCTTTGTTGGCATTCATTAGTCATTTTAAACGCCCTGATGAATTTCCCTTCAGGGATTAATAAAGTATATGGAATTGAATTACATTAAAGGGAAACTGTGTAATTTTTGACCCAAACATTAATCTAATGTAAGTAACTTTAGATGATTTCTGGGGTCAATATACGGCACTTGACACATGTCGTTGCTCTAAGGGGGCTCCCCTCCTCAAAAACCAGACATTGTATCTTTGCAGGAGCAGATCCATCTTTCATTGGATCATGTGACCTGGAGCGCTTTGCTTTATGGCTCGATGACTTTGCTATCTACAAACACGATCCTAAAACACAGATAAAGATGTTTAATTTTGCAACAGTTGTGTGCCCTGTGGGAATTTAAGTGCAAGTTTAGTGCCCATAGTGGCCAAAAGATACACAGTATCCCTTTAAATTATTTTTTTTTTTTAAGTGTTTACTTAAAAATAGACACAAATGCAAAAAATAAAAAAAACCTATTAAGAAAGAAAACATGAATCTATAATCTACTATGAAAGAAAAGACTTCAAATTCAACAACATCCTGTGCCTCATACGAGACAAACAAGTCAGCCCTGAATGACTTGTTCACCGTAGCTCACCTTCAGGTCACGGTGCACAATGCCCATGTCATGGAGGTATTTGACAGCATCCAGAATCTGCTGAATGAGCTTACTGGCATCTTTCTCTGTGTAGAAGCCCTTCTCTATGATACGATCAAAGAGTTCCCCACCAGACACCCTGCAGAAATACATGCATCCAGTGACACTTTAAGTACTTTTGAACTTATATCAATAATACACAAATGCTAGAGAAGTAATAAAAGGAAGTCTGGGAGAATGATGAAGGCATGAGGAAATATAAAGCAGGAACTTATCAGCCACTATCTAGAACAAACAAACCTTTAGTTAAAACTGATAATTAACTGCAGTGATACTTCTGATGTAGATAAATGTAAAAGTAAAAAGTATATTCTTTTTTTAGGTCTTAAAATTCCAAGGAAAATCACAGGCACTTTATGACGTTGACTTGATTTTGGCCACTAGATGGAGACATTACTCCACATAGCGCATAAGCTGTTGCAGGATAATTCTAATATCAAGTAATTATTTTAGTTAGTTATATTACTTTGTTAGCTAAAATATTGGCTATCAACAGTCATTTAATCCCAATGAGTGAAGTTAGAATTTCACATGCTCCACTGGTCTGGTACAGTAGCAGGTGTTACATCAAAGGTTTTGTCCCCTGTAAAGGATAAGCTCTTTTCACGCTGATCTTTGTTTATTTACACTGATTAGTGAGCCTCAGATAACAGACTCCTATCTGTATGTATCTGAGAGCTCAGTGCTGCATCGCCACCATTGATCACAATTTCCTGTTACAGAGGCGTGAACCTGTTGCTGGGATTAAAGGAACTGCATTAGGCTGGTTTAAGTTAGTTATTTTTTAGTTTGTTGATGTAGATAATAAGTCTTCCTCACAGACCAGAGTCATGGAGTTCCTCAGGATTCTGTACTTGGACTGATACTTTTCACATTGTAAATGTTTCCTTTAAAGGGACTAGAGGCAAGATTAAGAAACGAAACTCGCGACTGCCGCAACTGGCGCTTCAGGTAACTGCAGCCACGAGCCAAGCCGTCACGGGAGCATGCACAAACTGAAGCTATAATGTTGTTTACTAACCTTTTTCTTCATAGTTACACTTTTTAGTGTCTTTCAGTTGAACTGGATCGTTTGCTGACTGCAGAAGAATCCATAACTATCGCTTACAGTGTTTGAATTTACCCCGACCGTCTTCTTCCTGTTTCAAAACTGCGGATGTAGGTAATTTGACGTCACGTCCGCAGGGCAGCGCGGGAAATTCGGACACCGAATTGCAGCGCATTTTGCAGCACACAGCCTGTTCTAGGCAACGGAGAGAAACGTGGGTGGAAACGTTCTTTTTGGTATTTAGCGCTTCATCACCCATTAGCATTTTAAAAAATGGACATGCATGTTTGTTTTTAAATTCCTTCCTCTAGTCCCTTTAAGTAATGTCATTAGAAAGCATGGCATACGTTTTACTGCTATGCAGATGATATTCAGACGTACTCATCCATATAGCCTGATGAAACCAGTTTGTTAGATTACAAAGCTGTCTTTAAGGCAGGGTTTCCCAACCCTGGTCCTCAGGGACCCCTGCCCTGCATGTATTCCAGGTTTCCAACTCCACCACCCTATTCAGATCAACTCAACTCTCATCAACTTCTTTGCAAGCTCTACAGCCATTCATCTAGCGGTGTGTTAAGTAGGAATATCTGAAAACCAGCAGGGTGGGGCCCTAGACCAGGGGGACCCTCTTTAAGGCATAGTGAATTTTTTCCTTTAAATTTCAGAAATGGCTGAGTTCGTCTTTGAATCTGAAAAAACACTAGAAACGCACAATATCATCAGCCCGATATCAATATCAACCGATATTGGCTTTAAAACTAAATAGCTATGTCTCCCCAATATCAACCTAATATTGACCAATACAACTAACCAATATATAACAGACGCTGTTTGGTGGCAAACCCGCTTTTTGTCTCTTTTTCTTTCTTTTAATCCATGGAGCATGTGAACAACATAAGGCTGCGCCTACCGTGCATCATTATGATGTCACCAGCAACTACTGGATCTGAAGAAGATGCAGCAGAAATTTTTTTATTTTTTTTTATTTTCACAAATGATAATATCATTTTCAGCTTCAATATCAGTATCATATCAGCAACGAAAAGCAGAAAATTATCGGCTATCTGTATCAGTTGAAATTTTTCGCATCCTGCATATTTCAGGTTTACTTGTGGTTCCCAGAGTCAGAGCAGAATAGGAGGCAGAGCCTTTGGTTATCCTCTCTAGTGGAACAAGGTCCCAGTTTGGG
Source organism: Atherinomorus stipes (assembly GCA_023101725.1). Classification (NCBI taxonomy): domain Eukaryota; kingdom Metazoa; phylum Chordata; class Actinopteri; order Atheriniformes; family Atherinidae; genus Atherinomorus; species Atherinomorus stipes. The sequence goes on along the minus strand of JALJCO010013346.1, from coordinate 2,015,648 downwards.
CTCTGGAGCCAGACACCCTCTCTACCTTTAAGGTTTGGCTTTTAATAAATCGATGGTCTAGCCATCGATTGCTTATGTTGCCGTAGGCTCAGACTGCTGAGGGATGTCTCACAATGCACTGAGCACTTCCTTCTATTTTCATCTCTGCTCCATGATTTTTCATTTACAAACTTTAGGACAGTTATTGGCTTCATTAACTTGTTTTTTTTATTATTCGTCTCTCTCAGCAGATCTTACTGGCTAAAAGTCTCGGTGCACGCCGACCCCTCTTCCCTGCCCTCTCCACCCTCAAGCAGTCGAGACAGATGGCCGCCCTCCCTGAGCCGGGTTCTGCTGGTGGTTTCTCTTTCTGTTATAAGGAAGCTTTCACTTTCCTTGGCACCATCGCCCACTGTCCCATTCATGCTCGGGATGGAGGACTACATTTAGCGCATTCCGTTGGTTTCCATGGATAGGTTATTATCTTTTATGAATTGGTTCTATGACGACAGACACAAAATGGACTAATGTGAATTTGTTTAAACTGGATCACAATGAATCAGATCAAACTCATTCAGTCTGTTAAGTGCCTTGCAATGATGTTGTAAAATTGGTGCTATACAAATAAAGCTGAACTGAAATTAATCAGAGAACCGGGGCAGCATTGCAGTGCCATAATGTGTGCCTTCAAATAACATGCTGGCATTGCAGAAATCAGAGGAGTCACAAAGCATCTGTGTTTAGATCAGCATGTTCTGCTGTACGCAATTTCTTACGCACACAAGTCAACTGGACCTGCTGAAAACATCTGCTGATGGCTCAGAGGCACACCGACTTTGCATCTCAGTACATTTTCCTTGTTAACTTGATAGTGTGGTGTTTATTTAATGTTCTGCAACGCAAATTACCCCAAAGCTTCAAAATCACATATTTAAACTGCAAGTTTAATTTGCAACAACCTAAGAGATCTGTTCATTTCTAAATCATGTAAAATCACAGCTTTTTTTTTTTTTTTTTTTTTTTACAATTATGCATAAAACTGCTGCTTTTAAGATGTGCAAGACAACTTGTTGTCAACACACACTGCGTAGCTCTAAATTTAGAATCCATATGACACATTGCATGCAATGAAATTATGTTTTTTGATAACCACATTTCAACAATCAGTGAAATGTGAATTTTAAAAATATCTTCATATGATCAAATGCTCTGTTATAACTCACAGCTGAACAAAGCAATAGTATGTTGACTGTTTATACAGTAGAACTGTCGCAGGGTTTCTACACATTTTAACAAGTTAAATTAAGACTTTTTAAGACTTTATTTAAGACCACCTGGAACATAATTAAATGCCAATTTCACGGCCACGCTGGCAAAAACACAATATTCCTCCACATTTTCAAAGATATTGTCAAAAAAGATAGATTGAACAACAACTTTTGGCCATCATTACCTCTACGTCTGTCATTGGTACCCGGTTTGAAATTTTCTTTGAAGATGTTAACACAAACACACAAACCTCAGGCTGACAGGTGACGGCTGTGCAAAGACCCGCCCTGATCTCTTCCTGATTGGCTAATATAAAGACTCTGTCAAGATTTGTTGGTTGGGAAAAACAAGTGGATCTGTTGTTGTTGGGTTTTTTTGTTTGTTTTTTACTGTCATTTTTCTAAATGAAGGAAATCTGTTGGAGTGTATAAGAATTTAAGACTTACCAGATGAAATTTAAGACCACAACTGTCAAATTTAAGGATTTTCTAAGGTATTAAATGCAGATTTGTAAATTCTGCCAAATGAATAACATTTCTTTATTCGTTCTTGTATTTCATTGTCCCTTTCCAGCAAAATGAAAATCTTGCTGTTAGTATATAGCCAATTTACTTATACTATCTAAAAAAAAAGAAAAAAAACTTCTTCAATGTTTAGACTTAAAAATCAAACAATTTTGACCAAAATTCAGGCACTGATTTCATCACAATGTACAGACCACTGTTGTGAATCTTACATATTTGCAGTTGTTTTGTATGATACTTAAATCAAGATACTAAGACCTATTGTGTTAAAAGTGGTCTAAATTAAGTTGAAAATAATCAGGGTAAGGGTTAAAGCACTAAAACAGAACCTCCACTATGTTTCATAAGCAGAGCTACTTTTACCTGCTTACAGAAAGTGAAAATGTGTTTGGTGGAACAACTAACATAGCTTTCCTCTGTCCACAAGTGAGTGGCTGCAGGTCAGTGGGGCAGGGTTACTTTGCAAATAGTCACTATCTTACATAAATAAAAGATACTAAGTTGCACTTTAATCATTTTAAAAAATGACTGATTAGTTTCATAAAAAATAAAAAATCAAATGTAATTTTGACAGAGCTTTTTTGGCCTTTATCAGTGCGTGGAGAAAAACTTCAAACATGAGCAAACATGAATCAGGTGATGCACCATTTGAATTGAAAAATCTTACAAAACTATTAAATGTAATAATGGCAAACAAAACAACGAGTATAAAGAAAAATCTTTCCCAGATAAATGTACATCCTCCCTTCTGCCGCTCCTGTAGTCTTTGATTATTCAGTTTTTACTGTGATAAGTGCATAAATGATTTACAGTATATGCTAACAGCACTCCTGATCCTAGTCTGTCCTTGCTCTGGTTCCTTTCTGTGACATTTCAGCACTTGAGGAGGGTGGGACGCCAACAGGCTGCTGGTGTGAGAGTGCACTCCCCACTGTTGCTCATGCATAGCTTCAGTACGGGCTGTGCACGTACTTGTATGTTATAGAGTGCAACTCAAGGCATGTGACAAAGACTGTGTGGGAGATAGCACGAGTTGGCAGTTTGAAACACGAAAAACGGATCTCGCAGTCCCACACATATGTGAATACTCACAGTTGCATGACAAGGTAGAGGTGTGATTTACTCTCGAATATCTCTTCCAAAGAGACAATGTTGGGGTGTTTAATCCTGTGAGGAGAGAGAGAGAGAAAAAAAAGAAGGAAACAAGTTTACAAGTTCATTATGTTCTATTATTATCACATAAGGTTACTCATATAATAATGATTAGTTTTGCTTGCAGGTATTAAAATGAATCTCTTTAAAATGCTACACACTGTCTTTCTTCCTGGATACAGAAATGGTGTCTCATGTTTAATCTGTTTTCTCTTGCTGCATCATAACAACAGGGGTCGAAGGTCACTCATATTAACAGTGAATATTAAGTTAAATTGAAGAGAGTGACAGAAACTAGGACACCCTGCTCTGGGAACACAAGTCAAAAACTCAACTCTCCCTTAACTTCAACACTTTTCTGATTTTGCTTTTCCACCATATCAAACACTGAGTTTACCTGATGCTTGGCCTTTGTTTGTGTTGGAGGGAATAATGTTGAAAGCATCAGGACAAAGATAACACAAAGTCATGGGAGTGACATGTACCGGAGGTAACTCTGTATAGATCAGCCTCGGCTCATGCTGGATTACAGCAATGGCTCTTATCCAGATTGTAAGAATGCTTGGACACCTTCATTCATCTGCTTAACTCAGTGTGGAGGGAGCGATGGACCCAGTGAGGGATGAGTGATGGATTAAAACAGAGCAAACACACACGTGTGACCTCATATAAGCTCCTGCATGTACTTCCATGCAATAAGTTCAGGACACGAAGAAAACCTGACATTTAAGCAGAAGTTCTGAGCAAGTGTGTTTGTGCAGGTGATGAATCTGAGGCTGATGCTGGTCATGGAGACTGCAGTGACTGCTTTGAATTTCTAAACATTTCCCTTTTTTCTGTTCTTCCAGTAGCTGGAACTTAAATATCCTGTGGTAGGTTAGGTGAGTTCTAAAGGTGGTTGTGCTCTGTGGAGCATTTCTTCAAAGACATCCCTCCACCTTTCTGCGCCGAGAGAGATAAGGCCTATCTCTATTCCAGCAAACATTCATCCTGGTTTCTCCAACAGAAACGTTCCCTCCAATAAAAAGAAATAAAAAAGAAGAGAGGGAAACCAGAAACTGTATTTCTTGTTTATATGATGTTTAAAAATTATTACAAAAGCTGAAATATAATTAATTCCTTGATAGTACCATACAGTGTTTTGGTTTTTTTTTTTTGTCTTGAGTAATTAATTTTGTCTGTCTTACAATTTATTTCCCTAGAAGGCTCGTTATTCCCAAGCATGTCAACGGCTTCCTCGTGGAAACATGTTTACTCCTATTTAGGGATGCATGATATAATCAGTATCATGATCGGTATCGGCCTATATCAGCCTTACAACTGAGTATCGGACATTGGCTACCCCACCGATATTTAACCGATAAGGCCACTGTTTCTAAAGTCTAAAAAACCCCCAAAACAACTTCTTCTTCTTCAAAAACTTCTTTTCTACAGACTTTAAAACTTCTAAAGCCTAGGGGTGGGAAAAAATATTTATACACTTAAGTATCGTGACATTTTCATATGCTGATATCATATTGACATTTAAAAACACGTCATCGATCTATTTTACAAATAAGATCTCGCAATATTTCATCGTTCTGTTACGAAATCTCGTGGGAATTCACAAAATTCCGTGAGATTTTGTAACAGAACGATGAAATCTCACAAGATTTTGTAAGTAAAATAGATCCATTTTTAAATATCAATTTGATATCAGCATATGAAAATATCGCGATAATTCAGTGTATCGTTATTTTTTCCCACCACTATTTTTCAAAGTGTAGGAAATGGATAACAAAACTGCTTATTTTTTTCAGCTTTTATGTCAGTATCAATATCGGTTATCGGCCACATGTGTTTTAAAATATTGGCATATCAGATATCGGCCAAAATTCCAATATCGTGCAATCCCTATTCCTATTACAGCCTGCGTGGATAACCACATTCCTGCAAAGTGGCATCTACAAAAGAAGGTGCCCTGCATATGCACACACAGACATAAAGACATCTTAAAGTGTGCAGACACAACATTTTGCCAGGTACACGGTCACCCAAAGAAATTTGTAGATGCACCCTCTACTGGTGATATCACACGCCCCACTGGAGGCTCATGCTCTTGTGGACATACAGTATCTAACATAACAGCCCCATAAGACAAGTTGAGGTAACACTGTCCCCTGTTTGACATAAAGCAGAATAAGTCACATGACTCATATAACATGTTGTGTGCCTATACACAAGTGTCAGATACGTGCTTGTAGTCTGATGCACTCATGATCCAAGAGATGGATCCACTTAAATGTCTACTTTTAGAAAGCATTTCAGGACATTAAGGCTTTGTATTAAGTAAGGTTAAGTAGAAGAAGCTCACATATTCCTCTGACATGAATATCAATAAAAAGAGTCTCATTAGTCACTGTATTTGCAAATGTCTTTGTCTGAGTAAATATTTGGTCTAGACAAACTGGGAGGGAAAAGGAAAGCCAATTAACTACCATAATGATAAAACAGGGATACATTAGGCTCTCCCTAAGATGTCTTCCAAACTGTAATTAAAAGGAGAAAACAAGCCAAACCGATTGCTGGATGAAGTCCATAAGAATCTTCTGTCTCTGCACACAGACTTGGCTATTGAAGAGATAAGTAAAAACAAAGTGTTTTACTTGTGTTAGGTGCCTTAAAAACAAACACTAATAAATTTACAGCGAGAAACAGAGCTACTGTAGGATGACAGCTGTGCTCTGACCTGACAGCAGGTGAAAGTGGGCAATATAACAGTGCCAGAATGTTCATTAGAGAACAACATTTTTGTGTGACAGCTGTGTCCTGAGGTCAAAATAACAAGGCAGGTTTACTTCACCGTTAGTCTTCACTGCTGTGCCAAGCTGTGTAGTTCAAATAAATATTAGTGAAAAGAAAATGTGAACAGCAAAAGTAAATCTTATTTTGTGGGAGAAGTGCACTGATTGATATTTTATTTAAAACATCAACAGAAGTGGACATTTTTTATATCACGTACATTTTAGTTTTTAGGTCCTTACAATAGTATAATAGCGGCCCTAGGCAATAATTAGTGTGGTGCGTAAATAAGACTCGAACTGCATGAACTTCTGTACATTTTAATCACCAAATGCTCATTTCAAACTGTGCCACTGCGCTGCAGGATGAGTAATAATCAGTTTTGTGACTGCTTCTTTGCACACACTTACATGGATGCACATGTAGACATGTTTGTGTTGAGGTTTGCGTTCCACTAGATTGGCTTCAGCAGAGAGAAGTATTTCATGCATGCACAACAACAATCAAATCATACCTCACACACTCTCTAATGGTGACAGCTGCATCACACGGACCCCGGTAGGATGTCGCACGCTCGCATATACTCACAGCATAAAACTCCCATAACTGAACATATGTCATGATAAATTCCCTAAATTTTATACGCCAATTTAGCCACTCACAGATATCAAAAAGTATACCAGCCACCAAATAAATAAATTAAAAATTCAGAAAAAATTGCATCAAGAAAAGCTCTCAGAGAGCACAGATCCAGAAAGCAGCTCTACAGAAACACTACAGAAACTATCTAAAAGTGATTTTTTTGAGACATAAACCAACAAACCTAAGCCATTACTGACAGAGTAATGACTCAGCAATAAAGTACAGCAGAGGCATGATGGGGAACAGGAGAGCCTACATTTATTACTCCACTACTGCCTTCAGTTAATCACACTCAAAGTAATAGACACTAATAAAAAATTTAATAATGTGTCATCAAAGCTGTTTATGCTCACGATACATGTTGGATTTTTGTTGTCAAGTATGTCTGACTTTCTTATTTAGAAGCGTAGCCTGAGGGAATATCTTAGCTGAATCTTCCTACTGGCAACTTGGAAACTCTTGACTTCTGAGTCATTAGAAAACACAACAGCGGCACTCTTCTGCAAAGCTAACATAGAGTATACGAATGCTACTAGCAGCACACCTGGTAGCGCCTGACAAATGCTGAAATGAAATTAAACATTGTTTGACAAGCCAAGACATCATTATGTTGCAGGAATGCCCTTACAACAACACAAGTGCTAAGAGGATAAAATAAAACCAGTGATTTTAATGGAGACACAGAGAAGTGGAAAAACTATCAAGGGAGCATTCTTGGAGCAGTATAACATGCTGATCACCACTTTCAACTGATTTCCTTATAAATTTGTGAAACTGATTAATTTGTTTAATTTAGACCTATTTAAATATCCAGTAGTCATCATGCAACATTTTCTTCTGGGGTCTAAAGAAGTTTAAAGATGAGTAAAGCAGCATCCTTTTAGCTCTGGTTTGGGCTTCATCAGTTCCTCCCTCCATGTGATCAAAGGCTAATTGTAAATCATTTTGGATTCTCACATGTAACAGAGTTTCTGTCATTTCTTTCCCTTTACTGGAAAAAAGGAATGGTCAGAAAGCACATAACCAACATCCCACACTAACCCTGTTCTGTGTGGTGAGGGGAGCATGATAAGATGTGTTAAAATGAGGGATGAAGCCTTTGCATGAGTCTATACAAACTTCCTACAAATCCAGTCATGATTCAAAGCCAAGTTTACCTCAGTTTACTTCATTTATCACGCCTGTAACTGAACAGCTAACAAAACCTCACCACACTCATTCCATCGTCCTCACCTCAGGAGAAACCGTGGCTGTATATTGTGTGTCTCCTGTAACCCAGGCAACAAGGGCTCTAAAAATAACTTGGGACCGATGTAGATCAGCCATTTTCACTGTGACCTGTAATTCCCCACATCTAAAGAAGGGTACATATGAAACACTTCACAATCACAAAGAGTGCTCTTGCCACTTCCTTTGCCTTAATATAAAAACCCACTTTCTCGAGTACAAAGATATTTTCTGGGTGAGCTGGGTGAAGAAGAATGGTGTGCAATAGGTTAAGTTGCCAATTCATCTGGGCATGTCACTCCATCATAGATTTTTCAAATCTATAAAACAAAATAGAGTTTAAGATGTTTAAAAAAATTGTCTGAACAGACTTATTTAAACCTGATTACAACATTTATAAAGAATTTCATTTACATGTAAAGGAGATTTACGTGTGAATTCAAACATAGACATAAAACAAAGAAACTAATCTGGTTAATGCAGTCTGTCAACAGTCTTCAAAGAGCTTTTCAACAGAAAGAATTTCCAGTGAAAAATCTTCATTGTGCAATTTGTGGGTTGGCAAAAGAAACTACAACAGAAAGTGCAGTTGAATTCTTAATCATTTAAGCGCCACAAATGAAATTCCAATTTCCTTATCATGATTGATTTGCACATAAAAATCTAGATGCATGGCTTAAAATCAATTAAAGGTCAGCTAAAAGGGTTTCTGTTTTAGTTAGGTTTTTTTGTTTTGTTTTTTTTTGGGTGGGGTGAACTGACAATTTTAACCATCCCTATTAGGAAAAGTATGTGTGTCTTTACTGTCTGTCTGTCAGAGGGGGGAAAAAACCCCAAAACAAACAAAAAAGAAAAAGTAAAAAAGTAAAAGAAAGTCAAATGTTGACTCATACATATGCAATCCCACAAAGCTTTGAGGAGAGAGGAAGTTCGAGGTGAAAGGTTTATCCAATAAATAAACTGAAACTGAAAGTTTAATATGACCTGCATCACAACAGCTTATATTTCACATATGATCCATGATATCTGAGAGACGTGATATGACTTTAGTGGAGCAGTAATGGAGACACACTGATGAAAAATTTACAAATGCATGCTCAATGATAGTATCAAAATCTCAAACACTGAACTAGCAAACATATTAAATGGAGCAAATAATGTGTCCATTAATGCTTATTTTCCAAACACTTACTTGTGCAAGACCGCAATCTCGTTCTCAATGCTGTTTTCCTTGCCTTCTAATGCCTTCTTAGGGATACACTTAACAGCCACCAGTTTGTGGGTCCTCTTCTCCTCAGCCAAGACCACCTCAGAGAAAGCCCCCTGAAACACAAACATACAGGTCAGCTTGACAGACCTCCCTCATTTATCATCGGGGTTCAGGCAGAGCTCTTCACACGCATCCATGACATTGAGGGAAAAGACAGAATCTAGCTTTGATGTTAAATTGTCCTGACTTCTGTAATGACTTGACTGCTTACATCTGAGTGCTGGTAAAAATGTGAGCCTGTTGATGCCAGACTGTGTTTATTTTTAACATCAGCCTCCTCTTGAATTCTCTGGGAAGCTGAGTCAAGTTCTGGCAAGCCTAAGCTGGCAGCATGATTTGGAAGTCCAATTATCAAATATTGCGGTTTGTTTTGTTTGTTTTTTGGGGGTTTTTTACCGTCACAAATGTTGCTAATGACCAAAAACTGTTTCAGATTTTAAACCTGAGTCAAGCAAAGGCCAGCAATGACTTGGATGGCTATAATTACAACATTATAACAGTTTATATGAGGGCATATGACTATGAATCACAATGTTGGCTCCATGCATGAGTCCATTTTAGCATGTTAATGTAGTTTCAGTGTTATAATCCCTGTTTCAGAAACACAGCTTAACCCACATTTATCCAACTTCTCAAATGTGTACTCACTGACTAACATTGTGTAGTGCTGTATTAGGTTGTAGCATGCACAGTGATGAGATCTAGCTTGGCACCCCCTCCAACAGACATAATTATATTTTTTTTTTATCTTTTAATACAGTCATATCGGATATTTTCTATGTGCTTGTTTCCCCACCTACTAAAATGAATCCAAGCAATGACAGAATTTCTGCATTTTCCCATGACCCATTTAACAGTGGAGGCAAACTTTTCATATGAACTCTGTAACTTGGACCACTGCCCAAAGATTTCTGTCTCACATCCATTGCCTTACTATAGCTATATAAAGTACTGGCTCACAATTATATGTGTCAACACAGTGTTACCCTAGTAGGATTAGTAGTTTAACTGCAATGGGACTCTGTATGGAAAGGATGATGAGGGATAAGATAAAGCAAAGATAAGAGAGTACATTACTCTTAAGCTGCATTAGAAGCTACCATCCATGCCACAGTAGCTTTCCAATTGTCAGCTCTGTTAGTGCAAAACAAAAGATTGCTTACTCTGTTGATGAAATGTTTAAGAAGAAGAAACATGAAGTGGGAGTTGTGTGCAATTAAGATATGAACATCTCAGGAAAATTAGGTGGCATTGTGTCTGAAACGTGTTGTATTGCACACACAGCGATGCTTTTTTATGCTTATGGTAGTAAAAAATAACATTGCTTAGAAGAAATGATATTATTATGCTCTTAGTGCAGGTTTTATAGTTTAAGATTATGAGATATACAATTAATTTAGGAAACTCCAATTTAGTGCAAAAAGTCAGTCAAAGGGGATTGATTACTTCTCCCCTTTAATAAAACTATTATGTATTTTAAATTGTCAGAAAGCTTTATGAGTCACGTTCATGGTGAGGTATAAGTTATAAGGATCATGTTTCTTTGGAATGAGCATTACAAATAAATATGTGGGTAGTGCCACCAAAAATGTGCCAAAATCCCATCCTGTTGTCTGTGTCACTTCAATTTATTTTTGTCTAAAAAATGCCTGAACAAAAAGTAAATAAAAGACCTGTTTAAAAAGTGACAGAGTTTGTTTATTTAAAGTAAGGCTCTGTGTTGAAATGAGTTTTACTACATTAACAAATACTTGGTTCAACTTTATAGCATTAGAAAATCACTCTTCACCTCTCATGTTAAAAAAGGAATTGGCTAAATTTGTTTGGCTGCTTTTCATAAGGCTCTTTTTTCCATTTCACATCATCTGAAGAAAAAATATTTCTGGATAAAACTGGTTGAGCTTTACCAGGGAAGTTTTATATCAGATTTAACCCACATTTTCTTTGCTGGCTTGCTACCATCATTCAGTAAAAAATAATCATGTTCACAGCTTCAGGTGTTTTTTTAAAAAAAGAAAAAACTCTATCTGATCAGCATATTAACTGAGCTTAAGATAAATGCTGGCAGTATCAACATTTACAAACATGTTCCCTGCAGGATTAGCTGCATAGAAAGCTATTTGCAAAAACAGTCATGCATGTCTCTTTGCAGCCACAGATAACTGCAAGTGTAGGCAGAGGAGAACCACAACCCTTCACACAGTTTGGTTTACAGATACATTATCATTTATAGACAAGGAAGGCCTGCACAATGTCATGTCATTGTCACCAGGAAAACAAACCGTGACCTACGAACTCCAGTATAAACTGTGCCTTCCTCTCAGTCAAGCATGCATAATCCTGCAAATTACATGTAAATTAAAAATTCAAGCACAAGCTACACTTTCTACAAAATTTGTAAAAAATCAATAAATAAATAAAAAATGTGATGGTTTTTTTTCCCCCACATAAATCAATCTGAATAAAGGTTTTGGCAAAACCTTTAAACTGAAGCTGTTTTCAGCTGTGTGCTGCTTGAATTATCTTCTGACCAAACATAAGTATAAATGCTTACAGGCTTTAAAGTGAGACAGGCAGAAATGATCTTTTAGAAAAGAGGAAAGAATGTAAGAGTTTCTTTTCCTGCAGGTCTAGCCTCTTCCTTCCTCTAAAGCTAAACTTAGATTACAGTAAATGGGAATCAGGCCTCACTATTCTGGTGAGTTAGTTGGACCCATTTAACCACCATGTCTCACGTTTTTTGTTCTTCATACAGGTGTGACCAAGACATCAAGAACCAACTTGTCAAATGTGCATCAAAGTATAATCTGATTATCATGTAGTTCCAGTTTAAACAGCTGTGGTCCATGTGAACAAGCTGACTATTTTTCTTGCATGTTCCTACATGCATGTCACGATACTCTTAGTTTTCAACCTTAAAGTGACTATGAACTTTAATTTTAGATCAGCACCTGAACATCATAAATGAGGGTTTGTTAAATGGCTCACTGTTATTAAATAAAATGAATATTTGCACTAAAATTTGATTTTTTTTTTTTTTTTTACATTGATATAAAGAATGGTTAGCATAAGTTAACCTTAGATAATAAAACATACTGCTCACAACAATAACACATTTTATTCAGAGTGACCTTTAAAATACATTTGTGGTGTTATTAAACTCGAGACTCCTGCAAAATATTGAGTGAGATTTTGTGGTCACAACTCAACAACAAGTATAACTGCTGCAGAAGGCTATTAGCTCTGGCAGGACTCCAGCTGTGTAGAGGGGGTTGTCAAAGCTGCAGATTCCTCAGTAGCATCTGGAGGATTTCATTGACATTCTCCATGCAGCCACTGACAGACCAAGAGGCTGTGGGGAAGTGTCCAACATCGGTTTACACAAACAGTAGGAAAACCTGAGAAGTCGCCTGTCTTTGATTACACTCAGAATATACATCATGATACACACAAGCAAAGCACTGTCAGTGTTCAAGTGATTTAATGACAGTTTGACTATTTTTTACTTTTCTTTTACACGTAACTGGTATAGAATCTGCATCGTAGAGATAATCAGTTAAATCATTGAGCTCTGATATTAGCTGCTAATAATCAATTAGACAGTGAAAGAGCCTATAAAGAAAGCAAACTTTCTACTCCTGACTTCCTGTAATGGAAAAAGTACTGAATGTTGTCGTCATATTATTTCAGAAGACAGTTACTCCTTTTTGAATATCAGGAAACTGTATCGTTTCATACCGAGCAAAGTTCTCTATCACTCTTTCATAAGAGACTTTGTTACTTTTGCTGAGTAGTGGTCACTGTTGCCACTATTTTTAGTTATCTTGTAAGGCAACATGCAAGTGGTGAAAGCTGAAATGCACTGAAAGTGCAGTCCCAGTGTCAGCAAACTGACTTGGTAATGTGAGTCACAAAGCACCATTCTGCCATGCATAGTAGATAACACTTAGACAGCAGACCCCCAGAGGACTGGACTGAGCAGGAACTGATGAAGACTCACTTTAGGTCTTTAACAAAGGGTAAATTATGGTCCAATCTGGAAGCAGTTTAGACTGATAAGTATCTGTAATCATGAATGTTTTGTAAAAGTGTCCAGGCGTATGCCATTTGGAGATTTTTTAATGTGTCGCCTGTTGCTGGGTGCTGTTTTCTGGAGACAAGACAACTGGCTCGCCTGAGGAGTCAATAAAAAGCTAACAATGTGGGCTTAACCCCTCCGTACACCGCCTCCGCCCCGCCCCGCTCTGCACGACGCAGCAAATCTGTTGCTATCTTAATCAATGAGCAGTCCACTACTCCACCAGCGCTCCGCTCCGACACGTCCGCTGAGGTCCGTCGGCCAAGAATACAGATCACCTCTATTTTCTGGTCCGCTCCAGTCCGCCCCATTCCGTTTGGAAAAGGTTGCAAAGCTGAAACATCCGGTTTATAAAGTTTTTTTTTTTGCATCCACTACAGAAGAAATTGATTGCTGTGTATAAAACTTACTGGGTATATTGTAGCATCTCAATAAAAACTGTTTCATGAAATAATATTGCGTCTTGTGTGACTTGAGAATGGGCAAATTGGACAATGTGTGTAGTTCAATGTGCCGTATACAAACTTCCTACAAAACCTGGCATATACGACGCAATGTCTCCTTCGAAGTTGCAGTGAATGAAAAGTTTGTTGTTGTTGCCGCTGTTTATCTACACTATTTACCGCGTGAAGTTGGAAATCTCGCGCATGCTTCTTTGCCTGCTTTGTGACTGAACGGAGAGGGCGCTGGCAGAGTCAGGCGGAGTATGTGTGCGAGGGTTTTTGCAGCCCGCCGGAAAAGGCAAGGCAAGTTTATTTGTATAGCACATGTCATGTACAGAGCAATTTAAAGTGCTTTACATAAAATATTATAAGCAAAAGGGGAAAAAAAATTAGAAGCATGATTCAAAATTAAAAGCATTTAAGATTAAAAAGAGAGAATAAAGAGATGTGCAGATTTTAACTTTTGAATAAAATCTGCGTAAATGCAGCTGAGAACAGGAGGGTCATCAACCTGGATTTAAATAAACTAAGTGTTTCAGCTGATCTGAGAGGAAAAGACGGACTGGAGCGAATCGGAGCGGATCAGAGCGGGGTGGAGCGGAGGCAGTGGACGGGAGGTGTTAGTCTGAGCGATGACATGTTGCACTAAGTCAAACTGCAATGGAAGTGCTGTATATAAAGTCATTTTCCCACTGAAATCAGCGTGTCCACATGGGTGTTTTTAAACCCGGGTAGACCCTCTTTACAATCTGCGTTACATTCCTTTTCTATTGCCCAAAAAACTGGGCCTGATTCCCTGCTGGCAAGCTGCATGACCTCTATCTCCACCGCTGCGTCTGAAGACGCAGTCACGCTGAGTTTGAGTTAATGATGTCATCAGTGCGACAGAAATCAGGAAAGTAAACAATGGAGAGCGAGTCAGGCCGTAGTCAATGTGTTTTCTTGTTGCACCTTTGTCCATCCTCAGAATGGGCGAAAATCAGAGGGTGATTTTCTAACGTAGACGGAACGCAGGTTACATGAATTTGTGGCCAAAGCAGAGTTGTTTTGGTACATTATTTGAGATGCGAATGGTGCAATGTCAAGACCTATAGGCACGTACCGCCCAACGTCATCACGTAAATTTACCGCTCAACCCAGGTCTGGCATTCCCACAGTACAACGATCTGAGCCGAGCCGTTTGAAGGTGATTTTAACCCGTGTCACTTGCCGAGTCATTTGATGCAGGTTGGTGAGCCTTTCCCACTGCCACTAAAAGCAACCACAAAAAGGTTTAAACAGGTTTTTTGGCCAGTGGAAAAGGGGCATATCAGAGAATGTGTGGAAAATTACGTGTAACAGTCAGCTTATATTTCACATGATACTGTAGGAACAAGTTAAACAACTATTTCAGCCGAGTTACTGTAATTAATTGAATATTCGATGACAAGTAGGGTTTCCACTGAAAGGTTCCTGTGTTTGTATTCAAACTAAGAAACACAACAATACAACACAACTGTTTTATTATCTTCCTAATAAAAATAAAAAATCACAACGGCAATGCTTCTTTCCTTGTAATAACTGCAGAGCTTCAAATCAAAGATGTCTGCATTGACTGAAACATGCCACACGAAGTCATCAGGAACTGGCAACTGAAGCTGGGTTTCACATCATAACAACACAAAGTGGAAGACATAAAGGATGTCAACTGGCAACTTAAACCAGCCTCCTTGACAATAGACGACAGGCAAATGGATTTCTGGAATATATCTTAACCGGGCAAACTGAAAAAAACACAAATATTTTGATGACCAGAGATTTTTTTGCGATTAATCTGCACTTGGCATCCGAATGCAAACACGGTTTTAGCCACTCAAATCAAACTTTTGAAGAACACTTTACAGTAGGGATGGGCGATAAGTTATCGTGAGCGATATTTCGTCAATGAAATTTCCCATGGTGATAATTTGTCATCTCAGGATAAAAATGATACATTAATTTGATCACGTTGTATTTACAGTTATTTATATATAGTTACTTATCTGGTTTATATATGGTTTTCTGTTTTCACCGTTAAGATAAATGTTAAATTTGTTCTCATATTTCACACGTTTGTTTGGTGTCATTACAGTTTTAAAATACAGGTGTACTACTTGAACTTAGTTGATGTAGTTCAGTGCCTTTCATTATTATTCTAGGGCTCTGAAGACAGAATGTAGTGAGTTTTATAACACAAATAATTAGGCTGATATTTTCTATCGTCTCTTATCGTTACCATGATAAAAAACATAAATTATCTCATACATTTTTTATTCCATATCGCCCATCCCTACTTTACAGAACGAAGAATTTCGCCCATTCTGGCAGCGATGTTTATATGTGGAAAAACTGAGAATACTGGGATTTTGGGATTGCAGTGTCAGATTGTGTGCTGTCATCTCTTTGGAGTAATATCACAAATATGAATCAATCTCTTCATTTTTATCATCACAGAAAATCTACCAAAAAAAGAAAGGTGATAAAAAATTTTGCATGTCCACAGCATCACTATCGCATTGGACTGATATACTTTGCTCCTACTTTAAAGGGCAGGAAGCTGTTATGAGATCAACCGTCAACCCTACTTAGCTTCAGTTTTATCAGTGTGCTTTTATGTGGACAGAGGCACCTTTTTTTGAGGGGGAGGAGAACGGAGGAGGGAAAATCCTGATTTAAAAATACTGCTGCTTATGTATATTTTAAAAAAATCACCTGCTTTTACACAACTGCGAATAAATTTCCCAAAAATTTGCATCAACCTTTTCTAATTTGATACTATAAATAAATATTTTAAAAAGGCTGATGGTTACACAACTAGTGTTGTGTTATCATAGTGGTTGATTCTGTTATATTATGGATTATAAGAAAAAGGCAGGAAAACAATTTGCAAGTTTTCTGTTTGCTAAAAAAAAAAAAAGATGTTATAAATTATTAAAGGTTACCTGAAAAAAACTGAACTTGAAGAGCATGCTTCTGTGAGTCATGTTCTGCTATTAGCAGACTCACTCTTCTGTATAATAGAAATACACGACAACATACTTTTGCTCTGAGCAATAGAGAGAACAGATGAGGATAATCTTCTGAGAGGCCTGCAGCATGTAGCAATGTGGCAGATGTTATACAGGCCAAGCTGTCCAATAGGTTTAAGCAAGTAGCTCGATACAAATTTGTCAGCCAAAAAGATCATAGCGACCTTGTAAACAACACGAGAAAGAAGGAGCAAAAACAGTGCCTAAAGAGACAAAGACAAGAAAAGAAAGAGAAGCATTCATAGTGCTATGTCAGAGCACAAATGTGATGATTTTTTTTCTATCAATGCAGACCATGGCTGAGAGTTTGCAGGAAGCTTAATCCTAGTTAAGGTTTCAGCTGCATTATAAACAACTGTGTTTACTGAACTGCTCCAGTTCCAAACAGGACATTCTTCTCACCACCATGGGACCTGTGTCCAGGAAGTGGACCCACACACACACACCCACACACAAAGCACTGCACAACACAGCGCTGCTCAGCTACCACCCACTAATTCCTCAATAAAGACACTTTCTCTAACCAAACAGTAGCGTGTATTATCAGAAATTCACTGTGCAAATACTTGAAACACCAATTTAAATATATATGATAAATGCACTAAATAGAATAAATATTTGTACAAGTTCCGGCTACTCCGAAACACTTACACCTTGCACAAATAGTAAACAGAAAGGACCAAAAACTATTTCTTAATCAAATATTATCATGCTGCAGTTTTGTTTTTAGGTTTGTTTATGTCACTACAAGCAACACTTCTGTCACTCAGTCTATGCTTCAAATTAATTAAAGTGAAGCAATAAGCAAGTGACAAGCTTTAATGCACTTATTTGTTGTGTAAATTAAATGTTAAAGTTCCTTTCATGAATGCAGCCATGTAGCAGCAATCCATTTTAAGAAACTGTGCTTGCTTAACTCAAATCTGCTTTCTTTTGTTGTGGGAGGGGGATTTGTGCTGTCAGCTCTTCATGTACAACCACCGTCATTTCTGATAATGACAAATGTAGCTTGTTCTTTAAATACACAGCAGTTGAGACTCTTTGGGGCCCTTTCTTTTCATGAGAACTTGGTTTTTGTTTGTGAACCTCAGCTGTGATGCTGACAGGACAAACACTACGGTAAGCAGAACTATATATAAAAAACCTGCTATGAAGATTAACTGGAAGCATTCTCCATGTGGTGTTTTGGGATTACTCGTTTTGTTTAACCATCTGCAATGTACTTTTCTTTTCCGATAAAACCCTTGTTTCTTGAACTCCGATCAGTTGTGCCATCTGTCTTAATGAGAAGTTGGTCAGGGAGATATGTAAACAGATGACAAAATGATAACTGTGGAAAGGTCACAGAGACATAGGGAAGGACCATCTGGTACAATCAGAGCTGAGATATACCCAACTGTGATACTGGCCCTGAAACATAAAAAGACCATCTTTCTTTTGTGTGCTTTCCAAACATGGAGATCAGCAGCACTGCCACAATCACTTGTATGGCAGCTTAGTGTGTATGAGGCTTAACACAGTAAGAAAGACTTAATACTTGTTGAATTTTGAGAGAAAATACATTTATTTAATGGTTGTTTTATATTTTCAGTGATAAAGAACTGAGTAATTCAAAAAGTCTGCTTTTATCTGGGGGAATCGTGTACAGTTATCAACTTTGGTCTCACTGCTATCATCTTTGCAGTTTCCAGACACAGCGGGCGGCTGCTTTAAATAAAAAGCCTGAAAGCCCGCAGCAGTACACAGGCTGACAACACAGGCAGAAAAACCCAAACCGCAGCAATTTATTCAGCATGTGAAATATTCAAAAAGCACTTTTCTTTTTTACGTACAGGAGAGGAAAGAGTGACCGCAAATGGGTTCTTCAGCTCTTGTCTGAGGAGTTGTTGTCTGATTTATTAAAATCAAATGTTTGAAAGCTCGCAAACCAGAGGATGGTAATGGACCTTATTTTCCTCACCTTACGGAGCAAATAAATTAGGGTGTGGTGTTGTCAGAGGGTGGTGGTGTAGGTTACATTACAAATAAGCAAAATATACAATGTAGAAGCTATCATAAAAGATAAACTAAAGAACTGACAAACAGCAGCAATGGCCATGGCAACAGGGACTATAAGTCGCACCAGTCAAATAATGCGTCATGAAGAGGAAAAAATGTATTGTAATGTCTGTAAATGATCATATATGTCATAATTAAGAATGATAATCATGGTTTTTGAGGATTTGTTCCAGGCCGTACGGCCACATGTTAAAAATGAACTCCTTTCGCTGAGATAAGGCTGTTTTGGGATCTTTACCCTTGGAGCAGAATATAGTTGTCACAAGCCTGAGCGCCAACATGTGACATTAGACAGTCATGTTGACTTCTTGGCTCATGTCAGTCAGTATGAATTAACACCTAGAAATATGTTAAATTGTATATATTTTGATATATAAGACGCACTGGACTTAAAAGTGCGACTTATAGTCCAGAAAATATGGTAAGAAAAAACGATAGGGTTTCTAGGAACTGTTAATTATACTTTTTCTTTCATGTCAACGAATGCACTTAACTTTCTTCTTTTGGGGTTAGGGTACTTGTGTAACTACACTTTTAAAAAAAAAAAGTAGTTGTAGCTACTGTATTGAATTAAGAACTTCATATGACTATCATGCAAGTTTAAATAGCACAAGAAAATCAAGTCAGTTCCTCAGTTAATATGTTACATTTACCCTTACGTTGGACTGAGCCATGGTTACTCATGAACAGAAACCCAAATACATCAAGGTGACCCAGAATATTTGCATTTACTTAAGTCAACAAAATTCTTCCATCTGGTGTAGGTGGAAACTATTTCCACAATTTTATTACATTCACCTAACAAGTTATTGTTTTCAGTGTGTGTACACAACAACTTCATGTCTAGAGGGAAGCTGTTCTCAGCTATTTTACAGATAGCAATATGGATGAGAGATGGGCAAAATTAGTATGACATTAAAGAATTCCTAACATTAGCAAACTAATTACACATTTTACTTAGGAGATGGAGAAAAACAGGGGCCAAATTTACTAAGCCTGAGCGCCTTGTTCTGGAGTTGAGGGATGAAAACTGTCAGATCTGTAATCATGCCTCATTTACTGCAACTGGACAGTAAATACTGACAGTAACAATCTAATGCCAGAATAGCACCTGTGTCATATGTAAAGGAATAGTAATTGAAAAAAAGGAAATAGTAAATCTGCCCTTAAATAAGGGGAACTATTATTTGATTTCATTTTTTTCTAAGTGAGCAGAAACATGACAAGTGAAAAGGCAATCTTCCTCTGTCTCAAAATGCAATAACCATCATGCACTCTGAGCTTGATTAATATAGCTACAAAAATTGATTCTATATTTAAGAGAAGAGCCTGATCCGTCTTTGCTACATTCACATACACGGCAAAGCTAAATCCCATACTAAATCATACAGTGGATTGTGGTTAAGCTGGAAAGCAAGGGACATTTTTATCTTAGCATTTCAAGGACTAGAGATAATAAACCTTAACTGTCTTTTCAAGCCGGTGTACAGATCTGAGAACAGCTTGAAATGTGGGGAATTCGGGCAATACGGGATTACAACAATAGAGGAAAACTGCAGGAAGATGCACATGGCAAGCCAGCAAGTTTACACACAAAAAAAAAAACTGTTGGGGGGTGGGCTATGTTGCTGTGAGCAGATGGAGATTCATAAGTGGGCCAGACAGTGGGCATTTACACGTGTGTATCTTCCAAGAACTGCAAGCTATGCCATGCTGAGCTGTGCTATGCTGAGATGCAGACTTCTGTTCGAATTAGGTCAGGGCAGGGCTGAAGGGCTGAGGGTGCCATAAGCAGGGCTGGATTTTCAGGATGGAGTTGGAGTTTGAAAACCTTCCAAGTTGAAACTTTTCAAAGGACTTGATCGTTTGTTGGCCATTGCTATGAAGGACAAAGCGTATGAATGGCTGTATGTTTATTTTCAGAGTAAATCAAGCCCTGTTGATATATCTTAGATCTATGAAAACAACTTTACTTAAAGGTTACAAGCAGAATATCTGCCCACAGAGCACAAATGATGCCTCTATACCGAATGAAGAACAGGCGAAGCAAATGAAAAGACAGATAGAGGAGGCGGCTGAGTAGCGTGCCATAAGCCTTGCTCATAACTCCTGTATGGTCTAATCAGTGGCTGAGAAAGAATTACAAGGGACAACATGGTATCATGGTGTTCCACGCTTTTAAGTCCAGTACAGACACAGGTCACTGCATGCACCTCCTCCCTTTCAAAGAGGAAGGTCTAAGCTCATCTTGTCCTTCAGTCTACACTCAATAAAACTTTACGACTAAAGAATGCATAATAAAAGCACAACAAATAAAAGATCAGCAACTCCTTCCTTTTAAACTCTAAAGGCTAGTTGTGTCTCCATGCAGAAAAACAGAAAAACCTGTGAAAGACAAAAACAACTGAAACTATGAGACAATCTATCACTCTAATATAATGGGGTCAATATGACAGTAAAAAATGGGGTAAGAGGGAGAGTTTGAACAGAGACAGAAAAAAAGAGAGACAGAGAGAAGCACAGATGAAATATAGATGAAGTGGGGCAGCTCACACGCTGGGAGACTCATCTGCTCCATAAAGGTGCCCGTTTCCCTTTGTTTAAATGACTTTGTTAATCACCATTTTGGATTCATTTGATTCTGACTCAACATACAAACATTGAATAATTCAAAATGTAACAAAAATAGATCCCCGCAAAGAAAAAAAAAAAAAAAATCCCTTCACTGAATTCATACTGTGTCTTCACCTCAACTAAACTAAAGGTTGAGTGATTGTTTCAGGTGTTTAAAGATAAGGAAGACATATGTGTTAGAGCATTAAGTCAAGTGCATTATCTACATTCATTTCCTTGCTATAACTCAAAAGACACATTCACGGGTTTGGAAACACCTGTTTATTGCAAGCAATGGAGAGTGTATGCAAGCTTTTAATTAGTGTGAACAAGTACTGCACACTTTATCTGGGTGTTTTCCAGTAATTTCTATTTTCAATAATAAGCTCTTGTAGTTTCTAATCTGAATTAAAAGCTGCAAAAGTGTTAACCTGAAGCACAGTCCTGAAAACAGTCTACCAAGACTTTTGTAAGAAGGTTTAACTGATGTATTTTAAAATTTAATCCAGCTTAAGAGAAAAAAAAAACTGGAGGATCTGCCACACAGAAAGTATATGGAGCTTTTTTTTTACTAGTTTTTACAAATGAATGTTCTGCCCATAAAATGATGTAATCTGACACCACAGCAGAGTCATCTCTTCTCACAATTCACAAATGCATTTGCAAGCCCAAGTCCCCAAACAAACACTTGCACACGCATATACACGCCAGTAAGTGTGGTTATCGAACCTCTCCACTCAAAAACAGAGAGCCCTCAGACAGAGTGGCAGTTTAAAGTCCATGTAATATGCCCCAAAGGCACAAATGTGAGGGAACAAGTGGAGCAAAAGGTTCCCATTTTTGCAGGCACATTGTGTTGCAGCCCCAAATAAAAGTTCTTTAACAGAAAAAAAGTGCATTTGTGGTGAACGATTTAAAACATCAGCAATACTGAGTCGCATCGTTACAAGTTAAACATATTATTTTTACATGAAAATCAAGACTTTTTCCACTTATTTACTTTGTTTTACTGAATATTATTAAATTGTGTGAGGAAACGGTAGGATTATAAGCTTACCCAGGCTGTGGTTTGCTGAAAAAAAAGACAGATTTTAATGAAAGAGCCTCTGTCAACAAATGATGTGAGAGAGTGAGGGCTCCTTGCTATGGAATAAAAGAAAATGTATGATGAATGGGTGGTCTTTGTTCGTTCACTGAGGTGGGAGAGGAGGTAGGAGCAGCAGAGACAAAGGTTAACGACAGGAAAACAAAGAGGACAGAAACAGACAACTAACATAAACATA
The DNA here is from genome assembly GCA_023101725.1 of Atherinomorus stipes. Classification (NCBI taxonomy): domain Eukaryota; kingdom Metazoa; phylum Chordata; class Actinopteri; order Atheriniformes; family Atherinidae; genus Atherinomorus; species Atherinomorus stipes. The sequence goes on along the minus strand of JALJCO010013346.1, from coordinate 1,993,282 downwards.
CTGCTTGGGAAAATACACAACACTGTAAAACACCAGGCCCACATTTATATATAAAAAGCATGTTGTGTTATAAGTCGTTCCACACTGTCTCTCTTTTACCATCATCAACACAAACACTACTCCTCCCAAATCAATACAGCCAGAAAGAGATGGGGGCCAGTGGGTCACTGTTAGACGAAGACAGGCTGCCCAGTCCATCAGCCCTAACGATTTTAGATGATTACGCCATGCTCGCTTCCTCCCATGTTCTATCCCTCGCTGCTCCATGTCCTCTGTGTTTTTTGCCGTGTATTCTGGGCTGAAAATGCCAAGAATTTTCTCTTTCTGCTCTGGGCATGAGAACATGTGCAGCCATTTAAATGTCAGAAAAGTCAACATGGTTCATTAGTGCAGTTTGTCATCAGTACAGAAATCTCACACAGCCTGCAGCTGAATGTGGGAACGCTTCAAAAATGAGCCATCTCTAGGATGTGAAGTAAAAGGATCAACATGTAACATGATAAGAAGGATTAACATACCGAAACGTGACATTATATTACAGATAGCTTTTTTTTTTTATAGCAGGACATAATAGATGCCGAAAATGTTCCTGAAGTTATAGAACAGAGTCAGAGTATTGATCAATATTAATTGTGATAAGAATCTAATGTAAAATCAATCCGAACTAGTGATGAACAAGTCATCCATGAAAGTGAAAATAAATCTTCAAAAGAGCTGCAGAAACCAAACGGTGCATTCACACTAGCACTGTTTGGTCTGCTTCCGTGGATAGTCCACTTCGTGTGAATGCGCATTCGGACTCAGTGTGGACTAAAGAAGCGAACTTTGGTCTGCTTGAAAACCAGGGGTCTTGAGTCATTTACAAGTGGACTCTGCTCGCGTGCATTGACAGTGTGAAAGCAAATTGAGCATCCAGTGGAACAAAGAAAAGAAGCTACATAAAACTGCTGCTCATACGGGACAGATCCTGGTGAAAACGGCTTTAGGTTTGAACACCAGAGTAAAAATAAAATCCCCAAGGCTTAATACATAGGTTGTCACTCTCTTGTTCATTTGTGCTGAACGAGCTGTTTTCTGCCCCGGTAAATCAATTAGCTGGATTTTCTTCTTCTTTCTGTTAATCAGTGGTAGTTTTGGGAAATATCGCCCCCCTGCGAGCAGTTGTTGTAACTGCATGACAGTGTCCAGATGGATTATCCACTTGAGTAAAAAAACGAACTAAACCAAATAACGATACTTTTTCTTTTTTTTCAATACCCCATCCAAACCAAGTCCCCCAGACAACCCTGGTGTAAATGCATTCTAACTATGCCAACAAAAAAGATCTGAAGGGGTGTGTGTTGTGACACATTAGTTTAGCAAATGTTTAAATTGTATTTATCCATTTAAAAACTTTTCTCTTTGCTGTTCATTGAACTCAGCCAGATGTGGAGGATGGCCCTATTCCTTAAACCTGGTTTACTTCCTTCATGTTGCTCCTTACTACTATGAGTTTTTCTGTGCTATGGTAAAGGTTGCGCCTTAATATGCATCATGCCCTGAGGTGATTTATGATGTGGTTTTGTGCTGTAATGTAAATAAAATTGGCTTGCAATGATTGCCTTTTATGCAACAAGCAGTTTGACTTTAACAGTGACGCATGGTACGCACACCTGAAGACCATGTGCGTCTGCCATATAGAGAGCGGCTAAGGAGGGTACCATTGAGTGTGTTCTTTCTATATAGTGAATGCTTTAATTTCAGCTGAAAATCAAAAGGCTGCAGGATACACCGGTTCCCCATTCCACAGCAAACATTGTGTGAATCCAGGACTTGCAGAGCAGGTGTAACGAGACTGTGTAACCAGAACTGGGCTGACAGCACGGATGTTGCCTTTGAGCTGTGCTGGACACAAACAGAAACAGAGAAACTGAGGTGGTTGTGGGGAGTGATTAAAATAAGTAACAGAAATGACAAAAGGAGGGAAGGCTGAAGGGCTGATTGCAGAGTAAGTGCTAGTGCCTGCGCGTGTATTGTTAATCCCCATCTGTTTTGATTACAGAACATGTGGCTGCAGCTGAGGATTATCCATAAGAACCAATACAAGCTGCTAGTATTCATATCTACCATAATAACATTTCTTCATTTTTAATTCCTTTTACATTTATTTCTTCTATTCTGCTGTATTTATGCTTTGTCTTAGTTTTAAGTGTTATGTAAAGTATTGTGCTTTTGTATTAAAGAAAAATTTGAATTTGTCAAATGTTTATGTTTTATTTTCAGGGTCCAGTTACTGGTGAGGATTCGTAATTATTACACAGCACTGGTGATGATATGTTCGCGATAGATCATACCATTTATTTTCAAAATATAATCAAGGAAGGCTCCATAGATGAACACATCAATAGTGAAAATGTCTGAATGTGTGTCAGTTTTTTATGTTTTCCTATGAAAGACAGAATGAGTTTATTTCATGCACAATGCACACATATGCACTCAGTGCTGGATTATTAATAGCAAATCAAAAACTTTGTTTCCATAGTGACTGTTTCAAGTCCATTATGGAAAGTGTCTCCTGTTGTTACCAAGACAACAATCCAGCAATGGCAAATGAATGTGGCACACAGCTGAGTGATACGGTGAGCTGGTGATCTCTCCATAAACAAGCGCAGCCCCAAACCAGGGGCAGGTGGAGAACTGGAGAGATTAAAATGAGAGGGTTGAAAGGATGAGAAGGCTTTTTCATGTTTGCACCTATCAATCAGGCTCAGCTGGGAACTTTCATTTACAGACGTGCAGTTATAGCAAAAAGACATTTTAGGAGTTACATTTTAAACTGGAAAGTATCCTAAGAAATCCACCTTATGCTGCATAAAACTTTGAATTGTCAGTGTATATTTTAGACAAGGTTCTTATTCATTGGGTAAATGGTGCCATATATCTATGATTTTTTTTATCAAATAATTAAAAAATGTTAATCAATGCGTTATGCAATCCAATCAAAGAATACACTTATGCTTGGACACCTCTTTTCTTGGATGGTTTTTGGTCTTTATGATACACGCAGTAGACAAAAATGGATGCGGAAAAGTTGCTGACTGAATTTTGTGCAGTCACCATGTTTGCAGATATGATTAACTATTAATTGTAAACCCGATCGTAATTCTTTTCTTGGGAAGGAGCTGGGGAAGGCTCCATAATCTCAGCAAACAAGTTTAGGTTTCAGTTTAGGTCCATTCAATATTCACATGACTTGATCCTGGATAGACAAGGATGTGGGCGTTTATAAAACACACTTCAAGAGAAACACCTTGGATAAACAGCTTGTCTTATGACATTTGCAGCAGCCAAAACTGGGAATCAACAAATGGTTGCTATGGGAATTAAAGGTTACATTTATCAACCACAAATTTCTAGGGTTATTGCTTTGAAAGCAAACCAGCTTCCAAATCACTTCAGGTAAATGTTTCACTGCTAAAGAGAGCACAACACCAGGAGGGCCTAGTCAATGTCTGCAGGAACCTAAGTAAATTTCAGAAAACCATGAGACCATGGTGGAAACCTTGGAGTATGTTGTATCTTTGTGAGAGCTGAATTATATTTGAATATAGACAAATGTCCTGTGTAGCTACCAGGATACAAAACATAAACACATTACATAAACAAAAGCATAGACTGTCATAAAATCTGGCCTAAGTTTATTTAAAGGACAAGAATCAGGCATTCCATCTTGTACAACAATCACCACACATGATCATTTTAAGACAAGTGGATACACAAGTATAACCAGACAAACATGCAAAAATGTATTCAAAAGATGGTTATATATATTTTAGACACAAAGAAAAGTAAAATATAGAAGCACAACATCACAGCTAACAAATAACAGCACACAAATATCCCAATACAAAGCTTCTTCCCAACAATACACAAGCAGCTGAGTGAGGCAGCCAACCACAGCCTTTAACACTGACAAGGCTGATACAGCTCTATTTCAACAGCATACATCTAATTCAGAATAAAAAGCAAGAAGTGGGATTATCTTTCTCGACGACAAAACAGGAGGCAGGTCAAATCAATGATGAAGATGTAATTGAGAATAAATAAATAACAGCTGCTGCAGTGGCAGAATGAACCAAAACTAAACTAGACATGACAAAAACTCAAGCAAAGACAGAGGGAAGATGGACAGACAGAGGGGCTGACTGACTGACAGACAATAACAGTGATAATTGATAATAACAGTGATAAACATTCTTCCTCGTTCACCATTATCTTCTTATAAATCCTCTTTCTAAGTTGTACTTCAAAGTTGTTAAAAACCTTTCGTCAGATTTACAAACATGTTCATAAACCGAGAAACTGTTTGTATCTTTTCTCTTGAGGCAGGCTCATGTCAAGTCCGTGTGTGGTGTGCTCTGGCTTCGGCGCAGCCTCCGGAGCCCTTATAATCAATGATTTAGTTCACACCGGACACGTGATGCGTCCCAGATGCGTCTCGCCACAGCGCTTTGCTAAATATAGGCGTGGGGTCTTTTTTTGACAGAGCACACTCCTAGGACACATCAATTTTTGCAGGTCAGATAGGACCAGACAGGAAACCCAACACGGGAGCAGCGTAAACCATCCAGTAAATTTCAAAATAAAAGCCTCCCAGAGATTAGCGATCGCCTGAACTATGTGATTACCAGTAACACAAGGTTGGAAGTCAATTGGTCAGGGGGGACAACCATAGACAACTGGATGTTTATTCATCCCTCCTTATCAGGGTTGTTATTGTGTGATCCTGTAATTCTGCTGTGATTTTTTATATCTCGCAGATCCTCCTACAGGGATTGCAGTCACGGGCACACCATCTGACATGGTCCCAGTGTGAGCTGCTACACCGTGGAGGTAGAAACGAGGCTAGCTACAGCGCCACGCATCGCAGATGGATCCATTGTGAATCCATCATTAAATTGGTGAATCCAAATCTCTTGTAAAATGAAAGGACTATTGGTTGCGCACTGCATCACTTACTAGCAAACGGAATTGAACCAGTTATGAACACAGTGTGTGTTTTGAACGTGCATCATGCTGGATTCAGTAAAGAAACACGAGGAAACATTACAGGAGGAAGAGAGGAAAAGAAAGAGAGGAAGGGACAGAACAAGAGTCAAGATAAGACTGTCTTTTACTGGCTGGAGTGAGCTCACAGTACAGGTGCGATGCCAGATTGATGCTAGTTTAGTCGTTGATAGGGGGTACATCACTGAGAAAACAGCGAAAAGTTCTGTTGTGTGTCTTTAAGTGTTAACCCTGCACCCAGTAATCTGGTCCCATGAGCGCGTCAGGGCACGGATCCCCATAGTGTTGTGGCTAAATCGGAAAGTGGTACAGCATGAAATAGATTTAATTACATAGCCCTAATGTACAGGAGTGCCTTCTACAGTTGAGCAAATTTAGACCTGCTTTAGCATCATTTTTAGATGCAGCTCACCTATGGATGATGTGCTGCATCCAGTGAGTCTAATAGGTGTCATTCACCAGGTGGCCATGACAAAATCTTGATTTTTTTAACAATAAGAACTAATCATTACTATAAAAAAAGACACTGCTGTAGTAAGTTTTAAAGTACCACATTTAGCAGGTGGATCTGGGAGTCTCAGGTGACTTGGACATGTAAGAGTGATATTCTTGCAGTAAAGGGAACGGATCTGGTAAATCTATTCCACTGATGGTTTTAGGAAGACCAGAAGTAGAATTAAATCCATCTTGTTTGCCATTTCTCCTTGAATGAATGAACTGAATAAAAAATAATTTTTCCCATGATGGAAATTATAAAATTAGGACACAGTATCTTGCAATTAACAAAAAGTTATTTAAAAATCTGACAAAAACATTACTGAAGTTTCATTATTGTAGTTTAATAAACAGAACAGCAGAAAACAACACAACCATTGTTGAATCCCCTACCCCTAGTGATTCTACCACCACTGCCACAACCTTTAAAAAGTTCATAAGTAGGAATTAAGAATAAATATATTTGAATGGTTGGCAAATGAGAAAAAAAGGAAGCCAAATGATTTTCTGAGGGACGAATGACAAACAAGAGCAGGTGTGGTAATCTCTATGAGAGGAACAGGTGTGATCAGGAAGCAGGAAGTCTATATTCGAGAATATGTAAGTGGGGAACTTGAACAAAATAAAAGAGGAAGACATAACAGCAACAGCACAGAGGCAAACATCAACACAGAAGAACAGAACAAAATACAAATCACAAAAACATAAGAACCCCAGCCTAAACTCAAGGAAGCCCAGCTGAACGCTAAAAGAAAATAAAAAACTTGATATAGGAACCAAAACAGGACTAAAGCTCACAAACCATGACAAAAAAGACTTAAATAACATAACATCCCCATCAAGACGTACGTACGTGGAGAGTTCGGAGACCTCTTTTTTTTACCACCTACCCACCTTTCCTCATGTTATTGTTTTCCATATCTGCAAAGGTGCACCCTGCGAAGGGCTGCGTGGCCACAGTCTGCCTGATCCTGTCTTGTTGTTGTACTTAAACATGAATTGGGGGTTGTACTTAAACATGAATTTCCCCTCAGGGATTAATAAAGTATCTTTGATTTGATTTGATTGAAGACAGATCTTTATACTTAAACTATCTTAAAGAGGGTGAAAACACTGCCATTCTCCTTTACCCAGTGTTTGAAACTATACAGCACTAAACAGTAGAGGTTAGGACAAACCAGCTGACAGTTGCCATCGCTGGTGAACTGTCACCACTGTGTATTTCTCCTGTGTGTCCTGCACCATCAGCACTGTTGGACTCCATCAACATATTTTTCAGCTTATTCAACACGCTGAATTGGTTTCTGAGTCTGTCAGTAAGAGATTCTCTGATTGTCGGGTCAGTGTGGTGAAGCTTAATAATAGTAGAGGATATAAATTTAGTAGAGGAAAATCCAGATATTCCATCTGCCAGTTTGACTAAGAATAACTAATGTGATGCTTCATACTGGTGCACCTGGCTTGATCATTTTCCCACACCCAATTCTTAATCATGTGTCACTCTAGCTTAGCACCCTTCATAACCCTAAATTAGTTAGACATGTTTCTCTTGGGAACCGAGAGGATTTGGGGGAGATGCTGTCTGACTGGTCAAAACTTGTGGAGGGTTACAATGGAGGCATGAAGAGGAGTGATGATGATGATTACACACAACCAGTCAGATAGAAACCTCAGCAAGTAAACACAAAAAACTTTGACAAAGTCACTACTTTTTTGACAAAACTTCAAATCAGGATGTATATGATCAAGCTAACTCAAGTCCAGAATGGAAGTGCTCAGCATGATGAAGACTACAGTAGGGGGACACCTCTGTTTGGTAAATATGCTCTTTACCTGCAACTGTGCACCACTGCTATCACCATATATGAAGCAATGCCTGCGAGCTAGGTCAGGGAGACAACTCGAGCTGCTGTGCTGTATCCCACGTGGCCCGCTTCAAACGTTCATGCTACATATCAAACATGCCCATCCAATCCGGTCAGCCTATATGAGCACACTTCATCCCTTGTTCTTTGCCTCATGTTTGCTGCCACCACTGCTACTGCCCTAATTACTGCCAAACATACATATATACTTCTGCATATATATTTCTGCACACTCCCGTGTTAACAGTTGTAGAGGCAGGAATTGCAGTAAAATGCCAACTAAGGGGGAAAGCATCTGCAGCTATGACCTAGAAGAAGTAATGAGGCATGCACATTCCCCTACTGCTACCCGAGGCCGAGTTGCTGCTGGCTTTTCTTTGTACCCAACATGTCAAGTGCATGGGGGGTGGTTAATATAAAGTATGGTTGCATGTAAGTGTGTGAGCATGTGTAGAAACAACAAAAGGATACTTTTGTCAAACAAGTTACTCAACACAAAGGACAATTTCAAAGCTGCTTAGCTGCCTTGTACTCAGTGTATCCATGACTTTGCACTAAGATGTGTTCACATACTTGATGCTAACACAACACAGTAAACCAGTTTCACTTTCTGCTCAGCGTTCAGACACATGCCCTTTTAGCATTGGAAAAGCCTTGATTTTTAGCTTACTCTCCCCACAAAGCTTCGTTCACACAGTTCTTTTAGACACAAAAATGTTCCATTAACCCTTTGATGCGCAACATGGGTCAAAAGTGACCCAGATGAGTTTTTCTTTTACATAACTTTGGAGTAAATTCATTTCATCATTCAGAATTCAAGGTATTCCTCAATTAACTTGTTTTTGATCATAAAACATTCTGACTTTAGCATTTACTATTCAACTTTTGGATTAAAAAAAAAAAAAACATATTTAAGTGACTACCACTCTAATACGCAACATGGGTCAAAAATGGCCCGTATTCATTTTCTATGTAATTTCATGTGTGTTGCAATGATAGGTCATTGACAGAAACTTACTTTATTATTTACTATTCCAACTGTGCAGTAAATATCTTGTTTTTGTTTAACACAAATCATAGTCCTTTTTCTTTCTTACTTTATGAACAATTACAGCTATTGTAGATCAGCACAGCTCTCTGTACATCTACTATTGTTTTTCCATTGCTCAGAAGCTATTTTTAAGCTTATTTGATGACAATTGTGAAATATAACAACATAATATTTGATTAAAATTAGGTTACCGAGAGTGAGTATCCCACGTTCTTGTCAACAAGATACAAGAAAATATCAGATAACTAGTTATGTATGTGTATGTGTGTGTGTGTGTGTATGTATATATATATATATATATATATATATATATATATATATATATATATATACATATATATAAAATAGTTAGCTAGTTGCTAACTATTACAGTTGTCTTAGCTCAATCTAATGCAATGTGCCTGAGTTTCCTTCCTCAGATGAATGATTCTGTCTCATTGAAAGAATTTTTTAATGTAGGAAGAAGCTAGTTTACTTCAATTCTTTTAAGTGTTGTTCTGTATTATCATTATTTCAATAATTGTAAGAGAGAAAAATGAGGAAAACAACCTTAACCTGTCTCTGTATTACAAATTTTACAACTCAAAAGGCTCAATCAATTAACTCAAATCAATGAAAAAAAAAATAAAAAATCGAGATGGCAGTTTGAGCTTCTCTCATGTATTCAGTTAATTCTCACTTTAATTGGTCATGTTTCACCCGTGTACAGTTGTTAAATTACAGATACAGTTCAGTTCAATAGCATTTTCTGTGTGTGTGATTAACATGTTATAGGTTGTACATATAAATTTATTTGGTTCCACTCAGTTCTCAAATACTGCCTTGAAAAAAGTTGATCATAGTATGAAATTGTTTCATTTTAAATCACGCTTGCATGAAAGAAGCATTTCTGACCCATGTGTGTAAACTTGATATAGTAATATAAAAACTATTTTTGTTAATAAAGTATGAAAGAAAAAATGGAAATAATGATTTATGGTAGTGAAAAACAGAATATTTAAAGAATATTTGGAATACTTAATCCTGAAATAAACAGATTTAAAAAAAATATAAGAATAAAAATCTCAGCCAGCATGGAATAAGCATATAAATTAATGCGGATTATTTTTTACCTACGGTATGTTGTCCATTAGAGGGGGTGTGCATGTGTTGTGCATCAAAGGGTTAAAAATGGTTGCAATGGATACCATAAATGTTGCAGCTCCAGTTCCATAGTCCAGTCTAGCCCTGATGACAGTTCAAGACTACCCGATAAATTGACTTGCTTCTGTATAAAAATACAAAAATTTGTGGATACCTATTACTTTAGCTTTTGAAAACAGGAATATTCATTTAACACTGCAGATAAACCAAAAAAAAAACATACCATGTTTTATATACTGTCATGTCCAGCTTTCACAACATGATAACTTATTCTTTTTCGGGGGCAAAACATAATTCAAAGTTAAACTTTGCAATAGTGTAAGATGTTTTATTTACTTGATGATACTTTCCACATGATGAGATTCCTGTCTATGTTTCACAATAAGGTTTATCCAGGGTCATCTTTAGTCAGCTTGATTACTATAACAGTGTCTTCACAAGTTTACCTAAAAAAAAAAAAAAACCTGTCAGACACCTGCAGCTGATTCAGAAGTCTTCTGCTCAAGTTCTCACGAAGACCAAAAAAGTGGACCACATTAGTCCAGCACTGAGATTTTTACGCTGGCTGCCTGTCCATCACAGGATAGACTGGTCTATAAAGCTCTGAATGGTTTAGGACCAAAATACATCAGTGACCTCTTGACCCTGTATGACCCTACCAGACCCCTCAGGTCATCTGGGTCCGGTCTTTTATCAGTTCCCTGAGTCAGAAACAGGCAGGGAAAGCTGTGTTCATCCGTTTTATTCTTTTAGTTATAATGTTTTCTTTTTTGCATCCTGCTGTAATGCCTTTCATGTTTTATGTAAAGCACTTTGAATTGTCTTGAAGCTGACATGTGCAATACAAATAAACTTGCCTTGCCTTACTTAAGTTTTAAGCAACACATCATTAGCTGTTTGCAAACCTAGTCAAACCAAAACCTCACAGCAGCTGTGTGTACTCATTGCATTTTTTTTGTTGTTGTTTTGCAACTTCCCTTCTCCTCGTTATCTCACAATCACAATAAGAGTTCCCTATTAATGGAGAATCTGTTAAAACAGAAATGTTGCATTTGCACAATGTTTTGCAAAAAAAAAAAAAAATTACACCTTTAAAGCATACAACATTCTAGATGTCTATACAGGTAACTAGGAACGTATTGTATGATGATTAAAATGCATAAAACTGCATATAGGCTGCTGCCAAATAATCACTCTGATGAAAAAAGTCCATATTTGTGTTACCGGAGGACATGTGTCACAAATTGTGTGACAGTTCTATATGTCTCTCCAAATTAAACTCAATGAATGTTATCTAATAAATGTGGAATATTTAATCAGTTTGTAGTTGCTCTGCCTTTTAACATTCATGTCTGTTAACCAGAAAATGTTGAAAGTTACACAATTTTGTACATTCCAACTGTGCTTGAAGTAGAGGATGCAACTTTTCAAAAGTAAAATGGAGATAAATGTGTAGAGGGAATACAAAACTGAGCTTCAACACCCAATATGCTTAAACACAAACTAAAGTGTGCCACTTCCTCATTGTTTGTGTTTGTTTAGAGGCGTAGAACAGGCAACTTAAAATGGCATGTTTATAAAATATAGCAAAACTACACTAAGTATGAATATCAGAATGAACAACAGCTAATAGTTAAAGAGTTGCTTATCCTCAATATATTTACTGTCGAGTACTCTTTGAGCAGCAATAATTGTCTGGACAAATATATGCATGATCATTAAATCAATGCAAAAACACTTGGTACAAATAAAGAAACAAATGTTTGTTTGTGTTTGTTTTTTTGTCCATTAAAGATGGATATCACCAATGAAATAAATGCATCACCTAGCATGTAAAAAAATCCTTCATTCAAATAAGTGTTGAAACACCTAGCTAGGTTAACACAGCCATGATGCAAATCTGAAACACAAGGCTTTGCTGCTGCAGGCAATGACGCACTTACGTTCCCAGGGTCTCTTTGAAGTCATACTTCTCCTTCACGTCTGAGGTTTTCTTCTTCCAGGCATGGCAATCCTCACCCAGTGGCATCTTCTTGTTATGACGGTCAGAAACAATACTAGTGAGGTAGAATGAGATAAAAGGGAAATGCTCATCAGTGTTTGCTGATTAATGAGCAGTTTAACTGCAGGAGAAAATACAGGACCTCACTGATAATGCAGTGTCCATGTTTGTTTTAGCTCACTGCATTAATGCAATTAATGCTAATGTAATTCAGACTTTTACTGTTGTCAAAGGACTCTGCTACTTCCATTCTCATACTAATGCTACTCAAAAGCTGATGTCAGTTGGGAAAGACTCTAAAATAATATGATTTATGTTTGGGTCAAATTATAAAGTGAGCATTATTATACTGTGTGTTGGATCCTCTTTGAGGTTAACTGCTGTAGCTCAATGGCAGTGTACTGCAGAGCAACACTTCCTGCGGCTGAAGGTCACATAATGAGTAACTGACTAAAAAATAACATTAACATTTTATTATGCCATAATAGTAAAAAATAAAAAAAAAAATCACAAGGAACACCTCTTTTGCATGTTCAGGAAATTTGCATACAGGAATACAATTGTTAAAACAATTTAAATAAATGAAAAAGAAATATGTTGCAAATCCTTGTTTCTCTAATGCTAGTTACAGTCAACTTGCTAAATGAGTCACGGTTGTTTATGTGAATCAAAGCTTACAAACTCTGCTCAAGGGCTCCTTGCAGATGTTGTGTTTTGGTACCATTAAAAGTTGGAAGGTTAAGTGTAGAAGACCATTAGCCATAAATTCAAATACTTTTCCCTTTCAGACATGTTGGGAAAAGTGATGTAATGCTGGCTGCAGTCATGCACCTCTATAATCAAGCGGAAGGTATTTATGGTAGAGACGTCCAAAAGTCACACCCACTATCTACATAGTTAATGATTAAACAATAGATTGACTCTAGTGTCGCTATTGTGGGTGTTTAATAATTTAAATTCAAACTTACAGTGGTGTAAAGTAACTTTTGCTGGGCAGTGTTAAAGCTGCAGAAAATTCTGATTAAAATTAGGATTAAACAGTGGGTACAGAAAGTGTTCAGACCCCTTTAAAACTTTTCACTCTTTGTTTCATTGCAGCCATTTGCCAAAATCAAAAAAGTTCATTTTATTTCTCATTCTTGTACACTCAGCCCCCCATCTTGACAGAAAAAAACAGAAATGTAGAAATTTTTGTGAATTTATCTAAAAAGAAAAACTGAAATATCACATGGTCATAAGTATTCAGACCCTTTGCTCAGTACCAAGTAGAAACATCCTTTTGAGTCTTCTTGGGAATGATACAACAAGTGTTTCACACCTGGATTTGGGATCTTCTGCCATTCTTCTTAACAGATCCTCTCCAGTTCTGTCAGGTTGGAAAGTGAACGGTGGTGGACAGCCATTTTCAGGTCTCTCCAGAGATGCTCAGTTGGGTTTAAGTCAGAGCTCTGGCTGGGCCAGTCAAGAATGGTCCAGAGTTGTTCTGAAGCCACTCCTTTGTTATTTCAGCTGCGTGCTGAGGGTCATTGTCTTGTTGGAAGGTGAACCTTTGGCCCAGTCTGAGGTCCTGATCACTCTGGAAGAGGTTTTCTTCCAGGATCTCTCTGTACTTGGTGGCATTCATCTTTCCTTCAACTGCAACCAGTCGTCCTGTCCCTGCAGCTGAAAAACACCCCCATAGCATGATGCTGCCACCACCATGTTTCACTTTTGGGATTGTATTGGGCAGGTGATGAGCAGTGCCTGGTTTTCTCCGCACATACTGCTTAGAATTAACTCCAAAAAGTTCAATCTTGGTCTCATCAGACCAGAAAATCTTATTTCTCACAGTCTGGGAGTCCTTCATGTGCTTTTTGGCAAACTCTATGCAGGCTTTCATAAGTCTTGCACTGAGGAGAGGCTTCCATCGGGCCACTCTGCCATAAAGCCCCGACTGGTGGAGGGCGGCAGTGATAGTTGACTTTGTGTAACTTTCTCCATCTCCCTGCATCTCTGGAGCTCAGCCACAGTGATCTTTGGGTTCTTCTTTACCTCTCTCACCAAGGCTCTTCTCCCACGATTGCTCAGTTTGGCTGGACGGCCGGGTCTAGGAAGAGTTCTGGTCGTCCCAAACTTCTTCCATTTAAGGACCATGGACGCCAACGTGCTCTTCAGAACCTTGAGTGCTGCAGAATATCTTTTGTAACCTTGTCCAGATCTGTGCCTCGCCACAATTCTGTCTCTGAGCTCCTTGGACGGTTCCTTCCACCTCATGATTCTCATTTGCTCTGACATGCACTGTGAGCTATAAGGTCTTATATAGACAGGTATGTGCCTTTCTTAATCAAGTCCAATCAGTTTAATTACACACAGCTGGACTCCAATGAAGGAGAAGAACCATCTCAAGGAGGATCAGAAGGAATGGACAGCCTGTGAGTTAAATATGAGTGTCACTGCAAAGGGTCTGAATACTTTTGACTATGTAATGTTTTAGCTTTTCTTTCCGAATAAATTCGCAAAAATTTCTACATTTCTGCTTTTTTCTGTCAAGATGGGGTGCTGAGTGTACATTAATGAGAAATAAAATTAGCTTTTTTTATTTTAGCAAATGGCTGCAATGAAACAAATAGTAAAAAGTTTAAAGGGCCTGAATACTTTCCTTTACACTGTATATCTAGAGTCTGAATTGCAGGAGTTTTTACTGTTAAATACAAACTTTTATACAATATGTGTTAAACTGCATAACATAATGCTTAAGTTTGAGTTCAAGTTCAAGTTTTAAAAAGCACCCTGATGACATTGCTTCCTGTTCCCTTATCACTTCCTTTTAACTCAGGGAAAGTTGACATTCAAATGTTTGTCCTTGCTATGCTTTCAAGTGTGGTGGTGATCACAAAGGGACACAGTTATTATCATCTAAAACCAGAAAGTGCCTATAACTCAAGACCTTAATGACTAAAATAGCCCATTCATATCAGCATGCCTCACTCCTCTGTTCCTTCTGCCCGCCTGGCAACTTCATACTCTGTCTATGAGAGATGATGTAACATATTTTTGTGAGCTTAACTAGTGTTGCTTTGCTAAAGACTTTAAAATCGCACTACAAATAGTCTGAAAAAGGGCTCAAAATCAGCTTATTTAAATGCTGATTTGTGTATATGTGAAATTTTAAGCCATAAACAGGGGAAGACTTAACAGTGTCAGTACTCAAATGTTAAGAGGGCATGGCCTCCACTGGCTGCTGCCACTGACTGATGAACGCAATACACAGTTTTAAGGATTAATCTTTACTCGTCCAGTGTTTTGTGTATACAAACACACGGATGGGCCTCTTGCTACATTCTCTAATACCAGAAGTCAGCTTCATATATGTTACTATGGAAACCCAAAGGAGCTGCTGTGGTATCTGAGAGTCAAAACTGCCTTACTGTCTAATAGTAGGTGGCAGCCATTTCGATGGCAGACTGCAATATGTTACATTCATCTATAGGATAACACTGATGTAAGATTACTAGACTCAAACCTGACAGTAACAATTCATATATATAATTTTGCCATTCTGGATCACATTATATTGCATTATTGCAGAACAAATTAACTAAACGGAAGTGTCTCTAAAGTAGACATGACGGCATGCAAAGTAATGTGCTTAAAGGAAGCAGTAAGAGGAAGTTCTTGCTGGTAAATCTGACACTGTGAAGCCTCAGCTTCTGGGGTCTAAAGACAACTAAAACAGGATAAAGAACTAGATTAGAGTAGACAGCAACTCTGTTTTCTAGTACATCTTCAACTTGACACCATTCTCTTGCCATGGAATGAGGATCTATTACTAGACTTAATTTTTACCCCGGCATTTCACTAAAGACTGAACTAGAGGAAGTTCGGCCATGAATAAGGGCTGCAGATATTTATGCTGTTTTTTATGTCAGGATGTCAAGAGAGGACTCCGATGAAGAAATTTTGGCGCTGAAACAACTGGTATCTACTGTAAGTGCATGTGTGAACTGAAAAATGATAAATATTTATGTTTTATGAAATGTATTTGAGATAGGATACTGATGCTGAACACTGATCATTAAGGTACTAGTATCCAGTTGTTTTTCAAATAAACTACCTCAACTTCTGAGCAAACAAACTTGTGTTGCTGTTGGTGCTGAACTGGAAAAGTAGACAATTTCTTGGGTAAGACATCCTGAATTTCCTTGGAAAATAATCCCAAGTGTTTCACATGGAAATTAGTTTGCAAACACAGAAGCCAGGCAAGGTTTTGATTCTTTCAGTACAGACATTATTAATACATAAAAACCGTTTAAATTTCTTACATATATTACCTTTAATTGGTCAAATGGCCAGTCAAAAAAAGAAAAAAAAATCTTGATATAGATGTGAATATAGCACTTTGAACATTTGAATGCTTTTCTCTCATGTCACACTGCACTTATACATATTTTTATCAAAGCCATAAGACGTCCTTGCAGTCAATACTTTTACAGATTGTGGATTTTTAAAAAAGGAAGTTAACAAAGCAGTCATTTACCAAAATAACTGCACAAACAGGAGCCAGAGACACAGTGAAAGCACCTCTTACATTCTGCTTGTTTGTAGCATCTCACCTTGCTCATATGAAGATGTAGAGTCATGATAATTCATGCACTGAGAACGTGTGATACTGGAACGCCAAAGTTATCTCATTGAAAATGTATGAATGCATCAACCTTGTTCACTGGTTGCATTCATTTTCTACAATAACTATGCCCAGCAAATGTCATCATGCACCTAAAACTCCTTCAACACACTTTCATTTGAAAAGCAAAAAGATGTGGAAATTATTCCCACAAACAACGTATGGTGGTACATTTCAAACAATACATTTATAGCAACCAGACTTTTAAGGACATAGTCAAAGATGAGCAAGGGTGTGTGAGGGGGGATCAGATGCTTTAAACAGCAGAATAAGGTTCATGTTTCACATTACAGAGGAGCAGAAAAAGGGCAAAGCTTGAACATGTGGGGTTGTAGAGGAAAGACACATGCAGGTATTGTATGAGAGGACCAAAGAAGCCCCCCACCCCGCCCCCCGGTGTCCAGTGATGGCATGACTCAAACCCCCCAACAGGACTGAAGAAGCCTGAGACTGGGAAATGCACAACCACATTCCCTGAGCTGCAGGTGACATGCAACATCCACCCTTGCTTAAGATTTACACAGAGAGAATCGCTGTACTCACTGGTTTCCCATTCCTGTGATGAGCAGTGGACAGAAGAAACACACATATACACGTAACGACAATTAAACGTGACAAACATACATTAGGTTACAGTTTTAAATGTTAAACTTACTGCAGTGACGTTCAGATATTTTACTCATTATGCAAGTGGAAACACTTGCATACACACAGACGCATACATAGAGAAAGAGCATCAAGGATACAAGAACTATAAAAAAAATATGAAAATAAAAAAATAAATTTACAATTTAACTAAACCTTTTTTTTAAAAAAAGATTGTTAGTCTGAACAAATCAATTATGATTACTTTGTCACTTAAAGCGCTGGTGACAAGCTAACACATCTAAAAACCGGTTCTGTTTTGTCTCTTAACACTGACAAACATTGATTTGAGCTTAACTTCATCATAACTCAGCATGCAGTCTATGGCACAGCTCCAACTGTGGGGAACACAACGCCAAGCTGTAAACAAAAACACGTCAAAGGACCTCATTCCTGCTGAGGCTGATTCACTTCACTGGAAGCCAAATTGTTTTTGAAATGATTAGGTTGGACTTCTTCTCAGGGCTTTGTTTAGTCATGCACCTTTTTTTCATACTGTTCATTGCTGCATCACCTATCTGTGTGAGACAATTTTAAATTTCATCTCTTTACTTTCCTCCGTTCAGCTCTGCAAATAAAAGGTGCCCCAGGCAGTTCAGGAGCAGCCCCTGTGGGAGGGAATAACTGTCTTTGGTGTGGAATTTGGGTTTTGAAATTTAATAGATACCTAAAATGGTCAACCAAAATGTTTTTCAATATTCAGTGTCAACTTCATAAGGTGTTTTGGTCTTTTTCTTTTCATTTTTCTTTTCCATTTGATAGCCTAAAACAGATCAATTATAAATTAGATACAAACAAGCAACTATATTATTATGTCAGAATTAAATATCTTCCAAAGTGGTCAAAATCATTCTACAAAATTGAGCTAGAGTGATGAGATGACTGCACTGCAGATGCCATCTGTATCTTTTTTCTTTAAATGAACCTTCAAAATAATTGCAGTCATTTATAGAGAAAAAAAAGACCAGTGACAGATCAGATAATCCATCTGATTGCACAAAAGAAAAAAAACTACATAACACTTGAAAAGAAATTAGAAAATTTGGAAAACTCAAAAGGATCATATCACCTTTTCAATGGTCTCAGAACTGCAGAATGCGGGACCCGGATGATCTGGCCTGACAATCCAAACTGAACAGTTTTTTTTTTCCGTTCTTTTTTTCAACCAGCTGCTTTCTATTTGGATGACATCTCATGCTACTCTGGATATCTAGAGTTTCACAGGAATTTCTTGACAAGTACAGTTGCACATCAAACAAGATGAAATGCACGAATACCTTGATAAAACTAGAGCAGACAAGACAAATCTCCATTCAAATATTTCATACATCAACAACAATAAAAATGATTCATCAGGTCAAACTGCTGAACTCAAAGACTC
This sequence comes from Atherinomorus stipes, assembly GCA_023101725.1. NCBI lineage: Eukaryota > Metazoa > Chordata > Actinopteri > Atheriniformes > Atherinidae > Atherinomorus > Atherinomorus stipes. Next base: position 1,974,991 of record JALJCO010013346.1, on the reverse strand, counting down.
GAGGCCTCTGCTGTAGTGGGAGAGTGTTTTCTCCAGCTTGCCAAGTGCAACATCATGAACACACAGAGTGATTCATCAGTTTCTCCTATCAACACTTTTGATTTGATTCATAAAACAGATTTCAAGGACTTGACGTGGAGCCTCAACATAACTGCATATCATTCAACACTATGTGCCCACGCCAGCAGTCTGATTGGTCAGCCGGTGTAAATGACCCACAATAAATCCAATGTGAGCTTATAAATTGATAAGCAGGCTTCTTCCAAGATCCTATTCTCAGAAGAGGTGAAGAGGTGTACATGTTTGAAAGAAAACTTGAGTGAGAGAAAGGGGGGACAGAAAGAGAGAAGGAAATGGCAAATGAGGAAGAGATGAAAGCTAAATGTACTTGAAGTACTGAAACACAGGACAACAAAATTAGCCTTTTCAAAACCACCATATCTGCTATAAACACACTCTTTGCGGTTGTTAAAAGAGTTTAAACGCGTCCTAAGTCTCACTGTTGTAATAGCAGCTTCTCTCAAAGGAGAAAGAGAAAGCTATCACTTTATTGCCACGCATATTCCATGTCAGTATCTGCTCTTGGAAACTGCAGCTTCAGTTACATAGAGGTCCTCTCAGTGTGAATGAGGGTACAATGTATGACCCGACTGGCGGCTGCTGTTGTCTCCAGCCGGCTTCTCTGTCGTAGCGGTGAAAATGGGTTACGTTTGAACAGTCAAATCTTCCACCAACAGTTAGAAACACGTTACTTTGCAGCCCAAGTGGCATATACCGCAGCCTGTTAATGAAAGCTGACCTTATAATCTGTTAAATGTTGCTTGTTTGATAAATAGAAAAAAACAACTAAGCTGTCTAAAACACGGCAGGAAACCCCGCTCTGTGGCATCTATCGCAGAGTCTCAAATAAAGTTTGAGTCATGACAGTGCAGCAGCGGGCCTCCTTACCTAAAAACGTGCGGTCAGTGAGGTCCAGTATCCGTCTGTCTCTTGTACTCGGAGCGCTCTCACCGAATCTGTACTAGAGGCAAGAGGCAACCTCACCAGCAGCGCTCCTCCTGACGTCACCTCAGGGCAGGGCGACGAGCGGACCAATCAGAGCCCGAGCTGCGGAGCCCAGGTAAAACATCTCTGCCTCACTAGTGGTCAGCCCCCTGCAGCCTTGACGTCCGTGCAGCACAAACGATGACAGAACTGGAGGTGAGGTGCTGCTTTGACAGCGGGAAGAAATGAGCCTTGCTGGTAAAGTCCCCGCAGACGTGTCTGACACTCGTGCAGCAGCTGATACTAAATGTGATGGTGCTGACAGGCTTTTGCAAAGATTAATCCTGGTTGCAGGGGCAAAATATGAAACAACGGGTTTACAACCCACTCTCCGAGTCTCTCTCCTCCATGAAAACAAAACCGTCACACTCAAAGAGAAAACCACCACAAACATCCGATCATTTAGTCATTATGTGACTCTTCCTGGTTGTCTAGCATCCTGCTGTACACGGTAACTTGCACTCATTTGTAATCTCTTTATTGTTTTAAGCTTCCAGTCTATCATTAATTTAGCATCTTTGTGTGATTTCTTCTTTTTACTTCATTTTGTTTTGTGTGTGTGTCTAACTCTTCCTGTTTGAGGGTAATTTCCTTGTACATCCTTATGCAATCATTCCTCATACCAATTTCAGTTTCTTCTTAACACCCTTTTCAGACCAGCTTAAAGCCCACCAAACCCTGGAAGCCCTGGGATTGTGTCAGTATAAAGCACGTTTTGAAATGTAATAATGGCATTATTCTTTACAGTGTAATTATTATACATGTGCAGGTGTAGATGCTGCATGATCAGATGTCAGCTGAGATAAAGACTTGAATCAGTGATCGTTCAGCTAACTCTTGCTTTGACAATCAAACTGTGATGGTGGTAAGTAACCACAAACTGTTATACTGGGATGTCTTCCAATTTGATCAGTTGCCAAGTTGTGTTTCATCCAGAACAACAACTACCATTCAGTGCATTCACAAGTTAACGTTCGGTTGTTTGTCTTGGAGGAAGTTGTTTCTTGGCATATGATCACCAACACAAAGCAAACGATAACAAAAGCAATGCTAAAATATTTTTATCTTGACTGCAACATTTATTAAGCTCAGTTGTGTGGTGAACGTCTGCTTTAATGCTCACATGTTGAGTGTTTTTGACTCTACTGCTCCCACTAAGGTGAAGTTTATCTCTAGAAGGAAAAAGTCTCCATGGTGAAATTCCACACTGGTGAAAAATGAAAAGAGAGTCAGAAAGCTAAGCGCAAATGGAAAAAAAACTATATCTACTGCTGTCATTTTGATATCTGTAAAGAGAAACTTCATGATTATACAGCTGGGGAATGCAAGGAATTCATATTTTTCTGACATCATAATCAAAAACAATCGTAGTGCTCGGGCCTGTTTGCTTCAGTTGACAAGCTTATAAACTGAAGTCAGTAGCTCCTGAACTTTATTCCACCAAGGCCTGGAGTGACTTTGCCAAATTCTTCACAGACAAAATCCAAAATATAGACAAGCAGTTGGTTCATCAGCAGCAGGTTCGGGTCATGAACTGTGTCCACAGAGTCAAAACACCACAACACAGTTTTATCCCAAAGGTCTTGAGTTTGGACATCCTGCCCACTGGTTTTCTCCAAAAAGTCTCCAAGATTTCAAAGCCAGATCTGCTACAGATTGTGAACTCGTCTTTAACGTGGTGTGTTTTCCCACTGAAAACAGCTGTAATTAATACTCTTCTCAAAAGGGACAACCGACAAGACACAGATGAACAACTACAGGCTGATCTCCAATCTTTCATTTTTTTAGTAAGATCATTGAAAAAGCTATTTTTCATCAGCTAAATGCCTTTTTAAGATAAAACTGCTGTGATGTCTTCCAGTCAGGTTTTAAAAAGCACCTTCACACTGAGACTGCTCTGACCAAAGTCATTAATGTCATTTGTCTGAATACAGACTCTGGAAAATGTCAGTGTTGGTTCTAGTAGATCTCCGTGTTGCATTTGATACAGTAGACCACATTATATTACTCCAACGACTGAAGAACTGGGTGGGTATCTCTGGTCCTGTACTGAACTGATTCAAAATGTACAAACAGAAGGTACTTTGAGTCAATTGGTAATTTTACATCCGAGCAGACAAGAATTTCATGTGGCGTTCCCCAGGGCTCCATCCTGGGGCCTCTTCTGTTCTTTATGCTCCCACTGGCCTACGTTATAAAGAACACTATTAGTTACCATAAATACAAATCATCTTTTTGTTAAGTTGAACATGTTGACATTTCAAGATTTTGTTAAACTTCAAGATTGTATTGACTGTGTGGAAATTTAGGAATAATTTTAGTACCAAAACACATTTTTAATAAATTCCCCATAATCACAGATGGTAAAAGCAGAAGAAAATGTCATTTTTGTGTACCCTTTTCAAGGACCTCATTAAGACAGAGGGGTTTTATGGTCTCTGGAGTGACAGTATGGAACTCCTTAGAAATTACATTAAAATTATCCACAACAATATATCGGTTACAAAATATGTTAAAGAAAGTTTTACTTCAAAATCATAAGTATTTGTAATCTACAAATTCTGTAAATTCTGCAAATCAGTCCAGGTTTAAAGTGATTGTGAAACTGTAAAAGAAATTGTTTTGGTGGGGAAATTATTAGAGTTGTTTATGGGCTGTGGAAAGACTGCTGCTTGGTTATCCTCCTAAGTTGTCTTTTATTTCTGTAAGGGGCATGTAACAAAATACATCATCTTCTCCATACTCCCTTCATTCATGTTGACATATTATGTTGTAATTTATCTATTGTGGGACTGTGTACAGATAAAATTGACATGGTGACACACAAATAAAGGCCCTGCAAGGCTCTTGGAAAATGCATTGAGGAGATGATGACCGGATGTGCCTCAACTTTCTTTAGCTGAACAAAAACAAAGCTGAGGTGATTGTTTTTGGCACCAAAGAGAAACAACTGCATGTCACCACAGAGCTTCAATCTAAAAAAAAAAAAAACACCAACCAGGCCAGAAATCTGGGTGTAATGATGGACTCAGATCTAAACTTTGAAAAAAAAAAAAAATCATCATGGCAATCATTAAATGAGCCTGAAGAACATCTTGAGGAAAAAAGATCTGATGTCTCGGTAAAATCTGGAAAAATTAATCCATGCATTCATCTTTAGTTGGGTCAGTTTATTAAAATCAAGGTTAAAGACCCACCTGTTCTCAGCTCTATTTACATAGATTTTATTCATAAGTTCAAATCTGCACTGCCCCTTTTTAAGACCTGACGTTCACTTTTTCTTTTAATTCAAATCATGCTTTTCTTCTGTTGTTTTTTAATGTTTTCTTTTCTTCTGCATCCTGCTGTAATGCTTTTAATGTTTTATGTAAAGCACTTTGAATTGTCTTGAAGCTGACATGTGCAATCCAAATAAACTAGCCAGGCCAGACTTCACTTTAATTTGATGGTTTTGGAATTACAAGTCTTTGATATGTAAAAGTGTCTTCTTCAGTTGCTAAAATGTAATAGATAAGCTGTTTCATGAACAGGTGTGAGCTGTTCCTTCATTATTTCTTCATCAATTAAGCAGGTAAAAGGTCTGGAGTTGATTCCTAGAGTGACATTTGCATTTGAAAGCTGCAGCTGAGAACACATGCTAAGCAGAGAAGCTCTTGATGCAAGTGAAGCAGAGCATCCTTTCGACTGCAAAGTCAACACATATTTGTGATCTTGCCAGCACATAAATCTGTAACACGTGCAACAAACAGCAGTGGTGTTTGTTTGTTTTTGCTTGTTTTCATATCTCAATAATTTAAATTAAATTAAGTTTTTGAAATGCTTTATTAGTTCCAAAGAGGAATTATTACAATAAAAGATTAATAATAACAGGAGTTAAAAACAATAATAGGTTGACAGTGAAATTTAGATTTCACATCAACAGTTTTAACTATCACTGTCTCTTATATTGGAGCAACATATTCTGCAATATCCTAGCATGCATCTGTATTTATGAATATAAAAATATTGATTCTAAAAATAATTCTATCTATCTATCTATCTATCTATCTATCTATCTATCTATCTATCTATCTATCTATCTATCTATCTATCTATCTATGCAACACAGAAATGAGTCTTCAGTAGAAGTTAGACATTGTATGTTCATACAAAAGCATGGTGGATTTTAAATGGGGAGCAAAATAAAGGCTTTGATCAGATGATCAGAGGAGCCATCCTTCTGAATAAAGGCTCAGTACGTCTCCTCTCTGTGCCGGGATCAGACCATGCAAGGCATTGCTTGTAAGAGGTTTAATTTGGAAATGATTCTTCATGCTACTGAAACCCATTGAAGGGAGGTAATAACCAGGGTGATGTCGGACCGTGGTTTTGTTAGCAGCCTAGCTGCAGCATTCAAAATCAGTTGGAGTCGTTGAAAGATGACAGAGTAATCCAGGATTATGCGAGCAAGAATAAATGTGATCTATAATTTCCAAATGTCTGGATGGTGCTAGGGGTTTGACTTTTAGAATATTCTGTAACTGAAAAAGACTGGAAAGGAGTAATGATGTCAGACACTAATTTTTTTTATTGAAAGATGTAGAATGTTTCTATCAAAGGTTTCAAGACAGTGATTCAAGGCAGCAACTGAGCAAATCACAAGAACCTTTGATTTATCAAGGAAATTTTAGGGAATCTATTTATAACAGCTGCTCGACAGTCATTATGTAAGATAAGGATAAAGTTAGATACATTTGGAGGAGGTACAAGTGGGATCATATGAAAATGAAATCAAATAACAAGAAAACAAACCCCCTGAGACTCTTCATGTCCATGCAGTATATGTCACATTTAAAATACAGTACGTGTCTGTTTGATCAAATAAATCAAGAAAAACTAAAGTAAACAGTATAGTCTGTAGATCTGCAACCATAAGAGTAGCTGATTATTTTTAGCGAAGCCACTTTGGTGTTACATTTTTCACAGACTATAGATTGTAATTAGATATTGAACCCATCAACTGGCAAAAGAGGCTTTAAGTAAGAGATTTCTATTAAATTAAGTTTGAAAATGTTTGAAAAAAATTGTAAAAGGAAGGATAGTCTGAGAAAAGTGGCAAAGAAATATTAGCAACCATGAAATATTCAGTTTTAAAGCCAGATGTGATAAACTGATACCTGATTTATAGAGAAAGGGAAGACAGAAGCGACTTCATTAAAGAATTTACTTGAGCAATGAAACTATGTTGGATGATTGATGTGAGAAATAATGTACAGGAGGTCTTTCTCTAAGGGGATTATAAATTCAAATGTTTGAGACATGAAGTATTATATAATACAACTGACCGTTTTTGTTACGTAAGAATTAGTGAATATGTCAAAACGTTTTCCACCACCTTTTTAAAGTTTGAACAAAGAAATTGTAAACAGATTAGAAGCAGTTTTGGGAGGAAATAATCCAAAACTTAATGTCTGGTTTCAAAGAGCACTGAACTGATTTTATTTGAGGACTCAGTCTTTTTAGAAAAATGCCTGTCAGATTATAAATTCAAACACAGCAAGAGTTTCATATTTCTCCTTGTAAAACTAAAACTCAAGCATGGTCCTCACACACAGCCATCTTTTCCTACAAGAATTTCCCCCCACCTCTTACGGCTGAGGACAAGCAGCTAAGCTTGATGCTGCCACCACCAGGCTGTACTGTTATTCTTTTCTTCCTGGCATTTGCTCAATCTTTGTTTCATCAGACATTAAAACAAGAACATTTTTGTGTGATTTTGGGAAATGTAATAATCTGCTCAATTTAATCAAGCTTGGATGCTTTTTTGATGGTATAACCCTCTTCCTCATAATCCTACATGAGGATAATTATACAGTCATTTCTGCTCCCTTCTTTTTTTTCTTTTTTTTTTTTCAATGCATCTTTGGATGACATTGGGTTGAATAATTATTGAACCATACATTCTCTAATTGTCATCCTCTAAGTGCCATTTAGTATCCAAAAGCTTTTCTAATTGAAAGAGAGCAAATTCTGTCTGAGAGGAACATATATATTCAATAAACCAGGACTAATGCCAAACTCCATTGCATTTCTTTTAGATGTGTTCAGTTATGGAACAGCTGCAATGATTAAATAAAAACATGTAAAACTATAGGAACATTTAAACAAATAATGAAATAGAATATAATAAAAGAATATATGGAAATTAATAAGAACTAAAGAAGACCATGTATTATGAATATTGTAATTCATTATTAGAGTATTATCATTGTTAGATATTATGTTGTGCATTGTGATTAGAAAGAGATTATTATGATGATTGAGTATCATTAAGGATTATATAGTGATAATGAGGATTATGATTTATTTCTTTATTTATAGTGAAAAATTTGTCATATTATGATTTACAAAAGTAAGTAAAGTTATTATTGAATTTAATATAAATGATCAATATACTGTTATTGTGGACTATATCCTTCTGAGGGTTTTGTTCTTATTAAGTATGATGTATTGTGTCAAGAATTTTTGTTAAATTACAGTGGATGTTAAATTTAACTTGTGTCTGACTAAAGGGTTTTGGACCTGATAAGCTTTTCTAAACGTCTTCCAAAACACTTTTTCAAACTATGTTTTTTATTATTATTTACGCCAAATGTGAGGGTTTGTTTTTTCATTTCCATTAAAAAATTGTTGTGTATCATCCTCATGGTACTCTATTTTACAGCTAGTGCCTTGTAACTCTATATTCTTCTGTAGCTGTTATCTGAATGATTACTTTCTGTCAGCAGCATAAAGATAATAATCTTAAAGCTCCTTGTGAATCAGAAACAGCTGAAGTTTAATTGCTGACAACCAGAGTGACCAGTCTCTGGTCTTCAAAGTCCACAACAGTAGCCTACTGGCTTTGTCTTTGTAGCACATTACTCAGTTAAAAAAAAAAAAAATCCATAATCAAAATGTGCTTCCATATGCAACAAACGCATAATGCTATGACCTACACAGAAAGTCCAGTGGTTGAAAGTAGCTGATGATATTTACTCAGCCATTGTGCATGATTTAATGCTGCAATATAAATTTTGCTATCAGCTACTTTTCCTTGTACAATTTCACATGCAGAAAATTAGCAAACAAAACCATGATACTGTCCTCAAGCATTTAAATTCAAAGCAAGGCTAATTTATTTCACATTTCATATGCTACATTTGGCAATCCAGTGTGCTGTAACTAACATCTAAGGGTTCGGATATATAAAATGACCCATTTATAAATATAAAATTTCAACTAGACACAACTATGAAATAAATTATTAATCAGAACATGACAAGTGCTCACACTTTAGAGCATTTAGCTGATTATGCTTTTCATTACATGCATCCATACATTCTGAATGCATCTCATGTTGTTTGTAATGTAGTATTATAGTCTACCATATAGCTTTGATACTAACTTTTCTTAAGGTGTCACCAAAATTCTATTTGATGATAAGAGAAAATGTAATTCAGCAAGTAAAAGAAGCTATGGTGTTATTGTGGATGGTACATTGTCTTAGAAAAGCCAAATGAATAATATTCTGCAGAAAATGGGTCATAGCATGGGGAAAATCAGACACTGTAAGGAATTAATTCTGACCAAACAATTAGTGCAGTCATTAGTATTATTTCATTTAGATTACGCATCAGTTGTTTGGTCAAGTACTAATGAAAATACCATAAACAAGTTGCAAGTTGCACAGAATAAGGTGGAACAAATTATGTTGAGTTGTCCATACAGAACTAATATCACTGCAACGCACAGCAAATTGGCTTGGTTAACTGTTAAGGATAGATTGAAATACTCTTTATTGTTATTTATTTGTGATGTTATTGTAAAAAAAAAAAAAAACATCTGTAATCATTAACAGCAGGGGTGCCCAAGGCCAGTACTCAAGAGCTACTATCCTGCACCTTTTGGTTGTGTCCCTTCTCCAACACACCTGAATTAAATGAATGGCTCGTTAGGCCTCTGCAGAGCTGAATGACGTGCACATGAGGGAATTAGCCATTTCATTCAGGTGTGTTAGGGTGTGCTCTAAAAATTGCAGTAGCTTATGCAAACCTGATCTGCCATTTTCTGCTGATCAGCCTAATATGGTACAAGACAAACAAGTGCAGCACAGTTTGTTCTTCCTTTAGGCAACTTGTTGTGCATTGTGGCAATATTAGTTCTGTAACTGCCTTTAGGCAGAACAAATCAGTTACACCTGGCAGTTTTTTTTTTTTTATCACGCTATGGTTGCATGGAATCGATTACCAGGATTTCTGTTACTGAAAAATAATAGAAAATCTTTCCAAAAGAAATTAAAACTTTTTTGTAAATACAACGGACATGACTGGAAAACACTGAAAATATTGAAAGGTGTTATAATCTGAATTAATGAGCTATTGATTTTGTTTTTGTGATGGATTATAGATGCATATTAGTTATTTTTGTTTTGTTTTTGTGCATTGGGCTACTACTCATGCTAACAGCACACATCATGTATTTAATATTATGGGAAGTGCCTCTGTGTGGTTAGAAAATGAGATAGCCAACACCAAGATGTTAAACTTTAGTTAACTGTGCTTGTTGTGAAACCATGCTCTATAGTTACATACATTCTTTCTTTCTTTTTTTTTTTTTTTTAGTATTTTGCTTTTTTATTTAAAAAAAAAACTTGAACTCAGGAATGATCTTACTTTCATTTTATTTAGAAAATAGATAGATAGATAGATAGATAGATAGATAGATAGATAGATAGATAGATAGATAGATAGATAGATAGATAGATAGATAGATAGATAGATAGATTAGATAGATAGATAGATAGATAGATAGATAGATAGATAGATAGATAGATAGATAGATAGATAGATAGATAGATTAGATAGATTAGATAGATAGATAGATAGATAGATAGATAGATAGATAGATAGATAGATAGATAGATAGATAGATAGATAGATAGATAGATAGATAGATAGATAGATAGATAGATAGATAGATAGAATGCGCATGTGGTGTTTAATTAGCCTCCCAGTCAGCAGGTGGCGGCATATTATCTGCTCGCGGACGGAAGCGGAAGTGACTCAACATGGAGTTTGCGCAGCATTCCACGTGCGACAGCATTTCAGTCACATTTGAAGGCTCAACGCTTCACGATGAGACGACCTAGTAAGTACAGTTGCATAAATACACAAACGTGTAAAACCAAAACCAAATTTGAATCACATGTAATAAACAAACGCACGTAAACTTTGTTTCGTCCACCTCGCTGTCAGCTTTGCCTTCGCCAACATTTAGCAGATTGTTTAGTTTGTGTTAGCTTCTGTAAGCTAACTTTTTAACCAGCGTTTAACTTTTAATCTTTTTTTTTTAGAGTTAAAGAAAGCAAGTAAGCGGGTCAGTTGTGCCAAACGTTATAAAATACAGAAGAAGGTAAGTGACCTTTTTTCTTTCCTTTTTTTTTAACAACATCAATGTATTATCCAGAATTGTCGATGAATGTCTGTAATCGACGCGTGTTTGTTACAAGTTCTTATTTGATTTTACTAATTCGCTATTCATATTCACTTTATTTTGTGGTCTGTGTTTAGGTTCGGGAGCATCATAGAAAACTAAGAAAAGAGGCAAAGAAGAAAGGAGTAAGCAAGCGTGTAAAGAAGGATCTTGGAGTGCCCAGCAGTGCTCCCTTCAAGGAGGAGGTCCTTAGAGAGGCAGAGCAGAGGAGGCTACAGGTTAGTTCCCATTTATAAAGCAACAAATGCTAGTTCTGACTTTATAATTATACAAGTGTGAGCTACAGTGCTTCCATTCTACAAAAAGTATGGTGTGTGGGTCTAAAATGGCGTGATCACTGACACGTTTATTAAATGCTGCCCTTAGATTGAAGAAGAAAAAAGAAAAAAGACGACAAGCTAAAAAGGAAGAGCGAGCGAAGAAAAGGAAGAATGAAAAGGAAGCCACAAATAAAGACACAGAACCTAAGGCAAAGAAGACTCGCAAGGTAAAACACCAACTCAAAAAGTTTTTACGCTTTAATTTTATAATGTCACTGCTGACCGGCAACATGTTTTCATAGGAAGACACAGAGAAACGCACAACCCTAAACAAGGACTCAAAGCAGTTTCTTTGTGCTGAACTAAATAAGGTAAAAACAGCATGATTGCAGTTGTTGTATTAAGCAATAGAATAAAAGGCTAACTCAGATTCTCATTATTTACAGGTACTTGATGCATCTGATATAGTAATCGAGGTCCTTGACGCTCGAGATCCGCTGGGATGCAGGTGTCCACAATTGGAGGAGGCTGTGCTGCAGCAAGGAGGCAACAAGAAATTTCTTTTGGTTTTAAACAAAATAGGTAATTGCAAATGCTACCAAGTTAAAATATAATTTGAGAGCATCTTTAGTGAATTTTATTATATTGTCTGAGTTTATCCTTCTTTGTTGTAGATCTGGTACCTAAGGAAAATGTTGAAAAGTGGATAGAGTATTTACAACAGGAGTTTCCAGTTCTGGCTTTCAAAGCACCCACGCTAATGCGGGACAGAACAGTGGTAAGTGGTCCATTTCATGCATCAGAGAATTTACTAGTTCCAAATCACAGTATCCAGCTTTAACAAATGACCAACTTTTACACAGTAGATGTATTACGATGTGGAGGTCTGAGAAGGTTGAACAGCTTCTGTTGTGCTGTTATAACTGGTTTTTGCCTCCAAGAATAACTAACAAATCACATGATTAAGTCACTCTGGCTTACACAGAGCTGATGTGTGTGTTTGTGGATCATTTACATAAAAGTTGTGGCAAAGGCGAGCCTCACTCATGGTGCGTTCCAGTTGTCTCAGAATTCCGAGTGGACATGATTACCAGGTAGTTGCCTTTCCAGTTACACCAACTCAGAAAAACACAGATGTCTCCATAACAGACAATTTGTGAGCATCTACAACTGCAGTAGTATATGCTAGAAAAAGAACATGGATGAAACCATGCCGGCTGCAAATTTTAGTTTCACAAACAACACATTCAAGCAACGTTTTCAAGAAAAGGACTGCTGCAAGAATGTAATTGCCAATAACAACTTTCTACTATTTACACTAGAAACTTAATGGACAGAGTATTTTATGAAGAAATTTAATAAATGAAACAATGATACTGGGGACAGCTATCTTTAAATCTATTATCTCGGGGTCCTCTGCAAATTCCGAGCTCATAGCTCAAAAATCTAGTCCAAGGCGTAATTTCCAACTGAAATTATCTCAGAAAAACGAGCCCTGAAACAACCGATGTGCACCCTAAAGCTGCAATCAGTTGTATTTTTTGTTGTTTTTTAAAGGACGGTAATATTTCAAACTAATTACTTTGCTGTTTTTGTTTTCACTAGCAAGCCAAAAAGAGAAGAATAGTGGCCTCCAATGACGTCCTTGACAAATCCAGGGGAGCAGCCTGTTTTGGAAACGGTTGTCTTAGTGAGCTGCTCACAAGCTATGCTGCTGAGAGAGAGGGCGAAGCTGCACTCAAAGTGGGCATAGTTGGTAAGTGCAACTATAAAATATTAATGCACACTTTTACTTAAGTGTATGGGGTTTCCATGGAAATAGTATTGCAGTAATTGACTTAGTAAAACTCAGGAATAGAAATGTCTTGTTGCTTTGAGTACTTGGAGTACATGACTTCTAATTTGATGTTTTTCATACTCTTGTGTGAACCACAGGGTTTCCTAATGTAGGGAAGAGCAGCATCATTAACAGCATGAAGGGAATGTTGGCCTGCAATGTCGGCACAAAGAGGGGGATTACAAAGTAAGTGATGATTTGTCCATCTTTGGGCAGCATTCTCTCATTTGTTTCACAAGTAGAAACTAATGTAAAAGTAAAAACTGACCAGTCACAACATTGTGACCACCTCCCCTGCTGTCAGTGGAGTTTTGGCCCATCACAGCAATGTTGCAGCTGATCAGTAAATGTGTGTGTACTTTTCATTATCCTTTGTAGAATATTTCCATTCTTAGATTTAGTCTCTTTTCCACTTATTAGATCCATGCAGCAGGTGCACATCTCAAAGAATGTGAAGCTATTTGACAGCCCAGGAGTTGTGGCGTCACCATCCAACTCACAAGCTTCTATGGCGCTGAGGGGCCTGGAGGTGGTGGAGGGTCATCAGAGTGTGCTGGATGCTGTAGATACTCTGCTAAAGCAGTGTGACAAGACCCAGGTAGGAGTTACCAGTACAGGGATGTGTGGTGAAATGCTAAATGGATTGTGTTGCTCTAGAAAGTGACTTTATTTTTATTTTGTTTCAGATCATGCTTCAGTACAACATCCCAGACTTCAGAAATTCTTTGGAATTTTTGACCCTGTTCTCTAAAAAGCGTGGTTTCGTGCAGAAAGGTGGCATTCCCAACACAGAGCAGGCAGCCATTACTTTCCTTGGTGACTGGACAGGGTGAGGGTTTTTAAAGAAAAAAGTTTGCAAGTGGTGGTTAGCTGCAGGTCATCATGGTGGAAATGAAGACAAAGTGCAATTTCAGATTTGACTGAAGACTTTTAATCCAACTCTGATCCAACTCTGATATATGTCCTGCTTGATTGAGTCTTGTTAAAGAGGAATTTCTGTCACCGCAAGGGGCAGACAAAGTTCATCTATCAACAGTATGCCAAGCTGCATTTGAACTATGTACAGTAAACATAGAGAAAATGTTTTGAGTCATAAACGTGGTTCTCTGTTTTGATTTTTCCTCAGAAACAAACTGAGCTACCACTGTAAAGTACCAGGGACCCACTGCCTCCCTACCTACATGTCTGCTACTGTGGTTGATGAGATGCAAAAGGACTGGGATCTAAAAAGAGTGAGGGCAGGGAACGAGGAAACTCTCAAAGGTACCAGTTATAATAAAGCTGCTGCAGTAGATGTAGTTAAAGCCTGTATTGTTTTAGAAAATTTACTGGTTCTTAGGTATGTTGACTGTCCCAAAACAGAGCAAAGAGCTACAGTATATGACTTCTACTGATCTTTTTGACCAAGTGTATTAACTGTTGTATGGCTGAAATTATTTCCCTTCATAGGTGTTAAATTCCCAAACCAGGCGAGTAGTATAAACTTCACCTCTGAAGGTCCAACAGAGGGTCTGCTGAGGGTGGCTGACATATCCGAAGAAAAGCCTGATGCTGCAGCCTCAGAGGGAGAAATGGAGCAAAATGATGAGAATGATGAGGTAACTGCAGACTGAGAACTTGTCACAATAAATGCCAATGGTGTTTTGTGGAAATGAGGACAAAAATACAAGTCTTGACTTGTTCATGAAGACTTTTAATCCAACTCTGATCCTGCAAACTGGATTTTTTTTTCCCCCAGTTTTTTGTCTTTGGAAGAGCTGACATTTAAATAGCTGCAATATCTGCTCTTCTTGTAGCCAGAAGAAATTCCTTTGGACTCAAATGAAGCAGAGGAGGTGGAGACACCAGAACCCCAGAAGACATCAATTAAAAGTAATTCTTTTCAAACAATCGTTCAATTGTGAACCCATCAGGAAAGATTTTAAACTTTGTCCTCTCTTTGCAGAACAAAACCAACAAGTGCAGTTCAAGTCTGTTCCCACTGACTACAGCCTGTCCACAGCTAATACAGACGATGCCTATGACTTCAACACGGATTTTAAATGAGCTTTCCCGGCAAGAAAATAGCGAGATGTCACTTTCAAAATGCCTTTGACCATTTGACTGATGTCAGGCTAAATAAATCCTTCCCTTCTACTGGAAGCAGATGAACGGTGGGATATCTCACCATATCTGGACCTAAACTAATCGTGAGTTACAGTTTCAGTTGAGATGTCCCTTAGATTTATTTTCTGAGACGCATCATTGCCCAGAAAACAAACTACAATAGGCAGTTTTGTGATTATACTTATCCAGTGGCTCTTTTCCTATTTGTAAGATTTCTACTTGTAAACATCTGGAGGTCACTTGTAATGTTGATGCAGAATATTGTGTATATACAACAACCTGTAAATGTATTGAATAAAAAATAAATAAAAGCTTGCCTTTTCCTTAATTGTCTTCAAACACCAGCCATTACAAGTACAAATTGTGGCATTCTCAATGTGTTGTCTTGACTAAATTGTTGTATCCTTTTCCTGGAAAATTTGAGGGGAATGGAAAATTGCAAGCTATACAGATACTCCATTTATTGTACAAAAGACATTTACAATAGAGAGGTAATTGCTTTTCAGCGTGATATAAAGGTTCTGGCAGATAATGCATCAGTTAAGCAAATGTGTTTAGTGGCCTGCATATCATCTTGTAACGGTTGAAAGGCAACAAGTATTTATTTACAGATGTAGGTTGTGGGATAGCCATTTAAAGTGGTCAACCTATAAGACACTTTCCCCACTGCAAAAACAAAGGTTCATAACTTTTAAAGAAAAACTTCCCAAAAAACTGAACCATTAAATAAGCAACAAATAATGTGATCATTTGGGCTGGAATGATCGGAGTAGTGTGGACGTTTAAACGGATACAGCTCAGCTAACTGAAAAAAATCACTTCGTATACAACAAAAAATGAAGTATTTGACAGCTTGTAACCATCTAATTAAGCCATAATTACTATTGATGGCTTAAACTATACATAGATGTTGGCACTGATGCACAAATGCTGGATCAAACATGAAGAGGGAAGTTGAAACAATGTGAAAGTATGCTTTCAATAATTTATCAAAAGATCTGGGAAACAATACCCTTTGTGCTAAGAAAGCAAAACTGAGTTCAAGGTTATGTCAAAGTGATAAAGGCCATGCATCCAGGTGATGACATGAACCAATAGAATGCAAAGATGGAGGCCTTACTGAGTCCCTGAGATGTAAGAAGCCACTCTGTGCTCCAGCTGGGACTGGGCCAGTCCAAAGGTTCATGAGACCCATTCTTCAGTCTGTGTGTCTTCGCACAGGATGAAACTTTCCTGTGGGGTCGGGAATGAACCACCTGTCCCACACATCGGAAAAAGAGGACGTTCTCCCCCAGGGCTTATAATGTCCATTCCAATGTAATAATTTAGCAGCTTTCACAAACTGGGAGGAATAGCGGCTTCCAGCACCTGTAGAGCCTGAAAAAAGGACATTTTTTAAAAAAAGATTATTTTACATATGGGTTTTATTGAATTATTAGATATTTCATCCAAAAATTATTTCTTTCAGTTCTTAATTTATATACCCTGAATGCAAAAGCTAGTGAAGTGAAGTCTATAATATAGGATGACTGTAATGGAAAGAAGGTGAAATGTTGAATGCTTTTTCTCAAAAGATCTGCAGATTTCTAAAGAAGACAAATTCTCAGGAATGTAATCACAAACACAGAACTGCAAATGCTGGTGTGGGAGGTATGTGTTTTTTTCCTTTTTGTTTACATATATATATATATATATATATATATATATATATATATATGTATATATACAGTATATACACATATGATTTCAGGTCTTGTGGTTTTCTAATAGGAATGAAGTGGACTTACCAAGGTGTCTCACATGCCACAAAGGATCGATGGAGGAGTGCCGTTTGTAAAAGGCAATGAGGAGTGGTGGAGTGGTGATGCTTTCTGCGAGTGTTTTACTGTACAGATCCTCCCTGAGGAGATAAAAACATATTGCTCAATGAAAGGGGTTTATAGATAGAGTTGATCCAGATTTTCATTAATTTCACTAATTTTCATTCATGGTCCAGGGTTACTTCTTTTGGATCCATCATGACATATGTTTGGGTAACTTACTGGGTGTTGAGCTCCATCCAGTGCTCCAGCTGTTGGGTGATGTTTTGGTTTCTCCATTCAGTTAGGTTAGCGATAATAACCCCTGGGTTGAAGGAGCATGTGCTGCCCCTCATCCCGAGCTTCTTTATGGCGTCTTTCTTAAAGTCCAAGAAACCTATATAGTTGTTCTGAAGAAAAAATGTCTGATGCAATCAAGTATCACCATCATTGAATTATTATTTCCTAAATATTCTAATACTGAAAACAGTTCTTGCAAAATATACCCACCTGGTTTCCAGCCCCTCGAATAAAACCTTTAGCAGATGCTGAGTCACAGTCATCAGAGAAGGCAGCTGCATGTCCTGGTTTGAGGTTGGTTTCATAAAGCTCTTGAATGTCTCCTAAGATCCAAAAGATCATGCAAATGCAACCATCAATAAACTTCCTAGAAAACATCTCTTATTGTTACACAGTGAATCAGATTTTGTTTGGTTTCTAACACAAGGTCTCATGCTTTGTAGCTTCTTACCTTGTACGATGATATCATCATCCAAATAGATGGCCTTCTCTGCATCAGGTATGTACAAAGGCAAATAAAACCTGGCAAAAGTCAACTGAGAAATACACCATTAAAGCCAAATTACCAAAAAGGTCAAAATAGATAAAACAGCAGCATGACTGAGAAATTAGATGGTTCTGCTGTATTCAGTTTTCTTACTGGTTTTGTAGCCTCCACTGTCTGAGCATCTTTCGATATCTTCCCATTGAGGAGTTCTGACTTAAGAATTACAATCTTATGTTTGACATCTTTTAAGGTTGTTTCACTCAGCCACAACCTGTTGGTAAAATACAGAAAGTTATGTTAGGCAACTTAAATTAAATACTAAAGATTCCCCCGTGTTTGTTGTAATGTGATGCCAGGGGTAACAGTAAATAAAATTGTTTCACATTCTTACTTTAGGTGATCAACTGTATCGTTCAGTGTTACAATGGTGAAGACCACATTAGCTTTACTATTCTGGTAGACACTGTTCATGGCAGCAATCACAGCCCCGAGTCTTTCTGCTGCAGCAGTGATGAGCACTGGGATTTCCTCTCCTTTCCTACCCGATTCTCGCTTAAGGTCTGGAGACAACTCAGCCTCAAAGGGAAGAATCAGCCCATTATCTGAAAAGAAACACATTCCCGGTAAACAATTTAGCTTCATTTAAATGCATTCAAATTTGTGTGATGAGATTTACACAATCACGACATCACCAGGGTTCTTGCAAGTTTCAGGCAGTTACATTTAAGACCTTTTAAGATCTTTTAAGACCTTTATAAATCAAATTTAAGACCAAGTGATGCATTATTGGAAAGATTCAAATAATCACAGAAATTCAAAATAGGACTTTATTAAATAAAAAAAAAAAACAAACGAATTAACTTCAGGGTTTGTAGTACATCAATCTTGTTAATCGCACAATAATAATTGCCCAAAAAGTAACCTTTTTAGTCATCCACTAAAATGGATTTTAGTGGATGACCGAATCAAATAATAGACACAGACATTAATATTGTTAACTCAAGCGCAACTAAAGAAAAAATGCATTTAAAAATCAGAAAAAGAATTTGAAAATATCCCTTGTAGCTATCTGAACTTTTCAGAGAGACGGACAGAATCAACTTCTGATGTATTATTCAGCGTATTCTATGTGACCAATGCTCCTCGGGAATGAATAAAAGTTAAAAAAAAAATTAATACTTGTCTAGATCAAATTTAAGACTTTGGATGAAAAAACGACCCTTTATAAGAGCTTTTAAGGCCTTAAATTTTAAGTTCAGAATTTTAGACATTTTTAAGACCCTGCAAGAACCCTGCATCGCACTGTAGCAATAAGATACACCCTGAATGTGAACGCACTTGGATTTCCAGTACACTACCACAGATATACCTGGGTTTTCTTTGTGCAAGAAGTCAGTGAGGCTCAGGAGATTTCTTTGAACAATGATCAGAAATGCCACAGCCAGGAGCAGCAAAATGACCACGTTTACTGTGAATCACATGGGAGAGCTGTTAGTATGAGTTTAGATGTAAAAGGCAATAGTGTAAGCCATTATTCTGGATGTCATACATTTGTTGGGTAGTGCAAAACGTTGATACTGACCACTTTTTTTCTTGTTACAATAGTTCTATTTGTTTTCCATTCTGAATGTTGACAAAGTTGTAAATACAAAATAAAAATCAACCCACCTCTCCTCAGTGTCATGATAACCGTCTTCAAAGTCGTTCCAGTAAGTCTAATGGAAATAATAAGAATCAACAATAATTAAAATAAAGTTAAATGAAAGCAGCGTTGCTGACTTGAACGGTGATTTACCTGGCAGCCTAAATGAATCCTCTGCGACGCGGTGGCTGCATAAATACAAACGCAAACTGGTGGCTATTAATTATATGTTAGTATGCTTAGATGAGGGACAATATTGCAGCCTCCTCTAAGTTTGAAGAGTAAACCACAGCGTGACTAATTCACGTTAAAGCCAAACTGCCAACTCAACATCAACAAGTTTATCCTTTCCGCTATCACGACAACACGTAGTACTAGGTGTTTGTAGTGCGCCTGAATGGAAAAAATGTCATCTTGGTTTACAAATCGTTTCAAATTCCGGTGGGCTTCTTCGAGGAAGTTAAAGCTCTTCGCTAATTTCAGAGCAAATTTGACTGTAAATGGCTGGAGTTCACCTGGTTCATACGATTTATTTATCTATAAACTCGAGTCAAGGCACTCGGGAGCGAGCAACGGGGTCCTTCTTAAAAATAACGACGAGTCTTTCAGAAACCGGAAGTCGAAAAGGAGCGTTCGTATTTTTTGCTAATTGGAGTCAATTTATTTTTGTTCGTGCAGTTTATTTCTCGTGGAAACATGCTGCCTATATTCAAGTCTATTCCCACGCACATGGTAAGAAATAACTTCCTTGTCTGAACAGAAGCTGGAAGTCGCCAAGCCATGGATTTTTAATAATGCTGATACAATATCTAACGTTAGCTTCTCGATGGTAACAGCTGCTAACACAATTATGCAGAACTAAAGTCAGTCAGCTAAAGGTTTTCCTTTCTATTTTATTACTATATTTTCCGAGAAGTCGGTTGGTTAATTGAATTTAAATGATTTTTTGTATTTTTTGTTGCAAACGGGAAACATCATTAAGACTGTCCCTCACTTCTGGGTTGCTTGTTGAAAACATTATTTAGAATTAATTAATTTATTAAGTATCAGTTAACAAGCTATGAGACCTAAGAATGGATCAACTCCATAGTAATACTTGGAAAGTTTTTCATACAAAACAACAGATTTATTAAATCCAGTCCCAAATTTTTCACAGAGTTGGACTGGTACTTCTATAAAAACGCATGAAAGGACAGGCTGCTATGAAATTTTACACAATGATAAAAGATCTCGATAATGTTTAAAAATCCCTAGTCCCCCTCTCTCTCCTTTTTTATCTCCAGTCAACTCTCTCTCCTTGTGAGTCTGTATTTGATTATCTAAGTAAGCTATTTGAAATGTTCTACTTGTAATTGAAAAACTTCAATGAAAGTTTCACAAGCTATGAAATGTTTATAAGTAAACCCAGTAAACAAGCTTAAAGTGCAGAGCACTGTCTTTGCTTCATGAAAGTTAAATTCATTACCTATTTTTTTTAATCTTCAAATTGTGTTACAGGATTACAAGGGCCAGAAGTTGGCTGAACAGATTTTCCAAGGAATTATTCTCATCTCAGCGGTAAACAATTACGATTTATGCACAGCAACCCATCAACTGTATTCTTCTTTATTTTCCTCTCTTTCTTTTTAACCTGTAGTCTGAGTTGCAAAATCATTTTCTTTCCAGGTGATTGGATTCGTGTATGGTCTGATCATTGAGCAGTTTGGGTGGACGGTATACATAGTATTGGCTGGCTTTGCAATCTCCTGTGTGGTAAGTTTTTGCCCCCTTGTTCTTATTTTGAGGTGTATTATAAATCTGCATGTAAAATCTAATGGGAATCAACCACAATTTTTATTCCCTTGTGGTTTTCCTTTGCTTTTGTGATCCCAAAAGGTAACCGATACATCATTTTATATCTGTTCTTTATTTCAGCTGACCCTTCCTCCATGGCCTATGTACAGAAGGAATCCTCTGTCTTGGCAGCCAGTTGTACCAGAGAGTAGTGGAGAGTCCAGCCAAAAACCTCAGGAAAACCTCAAGAAGAAGAAGCACAAATAACTTAATGACCATCCTCTGTCTAGCTGTGAATGCATCTTTTTATATGGGAATAATTTTCAAGTCTCTCTCAATTCAAATTAGAAGCATTTGGGGAGAAAATAGTGGTCAGTACAGAAATGTGTTTCAAATAATAAACCTCTGATCCTGCCATTTGGTTTTATAAATTCAATGTTTCATTTATATACTGCGTTTGGTATTTTATTCTTTCTGCAGAGAGCACTGAATGTGTCTACAGAATACAGATTTATTATTCAGTCATTCCCTCTTACTTGCAATTAAAATATTTTATTGTGATTCTCAACCTTACAGAAAATAGATGTGGGGGAAAAATCAAATTGTTTAAACAATATCTACAACACTTCTAGTTTACATTATTTTATCAAAGAAAATTAAGTACTGCAGCAAAACAAATCTATTTTCTATACAGCAATAATCTTGAAATTCTTGGTTGCATTATATACAATGGGTACAGCATTAAGTATTCGCAAAAGAACACTTACACAATGCTCAACTGCTTGCATAGACTTCCTGAATGTTGTAAAACCATTTTCACATTCTGCATTCATTCTTACATGAGATCTTAGAAAACCTTTATACAGGTATTTACATAATTGTCACCATGAATAATTCCATGACAAAAAGACTCTGACGATTAACCAGCACTGGGGTGCATACAGGAAGAGGAAAGCTGCTATGTCACACCACCAAAATGACACTTGACAAGAAATAAACTCATGTACTTGTGTATGCTCCCATAATTTCAGAGTTCTTTAAACCTTGAAGGCAATGTCCTCAAAAAACTTCAGCTGCCTCACCATTATAGCATAAGCTTGGTACTTTTCATCTCCCATCTGGTTACGAAGGCACAGCTGAAAAAAAAAAGTAAATTGAGATCAGTCTGGAAACAGTGAGATTTGCACCTTCTTATTAACTTTAATGTACAAGAACTGTGTTGAAATAATTATTTAGAGATCGCTTTTTCTTCATATTTCATCCACTGGCTCCTTAACGTCAAGTTTTTGGCAACTAACTTTGCATTGGGGATATGAAAAAGTCTGAGGAATCCCACTCACTTCTCTTTTGTTCTCATCCTCCTCCTCCATAGTTTCAAGCACTTTGTCCAACAGCTTGACACCCAGACCCTTTACCACATCTGTTCTCAGCTGCTCTATGGCTCTTCTTATTTTGGCTGGACCAGATGTGGAGCCTTCTGGACAGACAAAGTTTGTACTTGTACCAAAGAAGCTAAAGAATGGATGACTGACTGATGACAGAATTTAATCAAAGTAACTCACCTTTTGGTATTTCACCAAGGGACAAGTTTTCTGCTTCTTCTCGTGTCTTCCCATGAAGCACCAGGGTGTCCCTATACCTCCTGTTCAGTTTAAATTCTGGCAGCGTGGTAGAGTCAAATCTGCCTTTGTCCATTTCATTTGCACAGTCTCCAACATCCATTTTCAAAGTTTGCGTCATCATATGGACTAAATCATGCATGTCGCAGGATTCAGTTTTTCTGCTGAAAACCCATTAATATAACTTAATTGACAAGGCAATTCAATACAGCAATATGTGAATGTTTTCCAGCTCTAAAGATTCGAATAGTAAATATTACCTTGTATTTTTTTTTATTTATGTTTGATTAGTTTTTTTAACAGCTTTCTCAAGCTGCACTTGATCCTTTCCTGGTACAGTACATGTTCTCACCTTTCCTTACAATCTCCCTCCAAGCGCTCTGTGGAACTTGTGGATGAACTGCAGTCATCTTCATCAGACCTTTGCTCCAGCAACTTATCCTGCTGAAATACAACAAACCCCACTATTCTTATACAGATAAATTCACTCTTAAATTGTCAAATTTTGCACATTTGCGCTAAATGGCTTTCGATTGGTTTCCCTGGAAACTGGCCATCATTACATATGGTGTAGTTTCCTTTTCTGAGGTACATTAAATCCATTCAGCATTGTACAGTAGTGGGTGGAGCATTTGTACCTTACTGCTGGATTCTGTAATAGAATAAGAAGCAGATCGAGCAACAGGGACGCTGTAATACTCAGCTTTGGTGGAGGTGACATCATAAGATGCCCTTCGTGCAGCATTAACACCTGGGAAGAGTAGAATTTAAAAAAAAAAAAAAGTCAATATTCCTTATGTAACTACAGTACTGTAGTAACGGACTGAACATTAAAGTTAAAAAGTGTTTCCTGGTGTGAACAAATTGATAAATGTCTATATAGGAAAATAAAGTTCCTAGGGCTATTGGTTTGGCTTTTATATTAATTTTGTTCCCTTTTAAGTTGGTATGGTCACATTCAGAGACAGTACCTGGTTGGTTTACACTCTCCTGGGACTGCCTCAGTCGTCTCCTCTCTCTTGCAGATAGAGGACGGTTCTGAAAATGAATTTGGCATCATTTTTATGTGATTCACAAACTGAATTTTGTTTCAGATGGATTAAAACGCAACATGGACTATGAGCATTGACAACATTAGAACACAGAAATAATCTGCATGTGGCAATGCTACTGGTATAAAACTACATAAATGATTAAAAATAGAAACGCCACATAAAATGCAAATAAGAACAATAAATATTAGCATTTCTTCTAAGTGATATTTACTTCACAACAGAGCATATAAATCATGTTTAATGTTGGGTGAGACTTTAATATTTCCAGAAAAATATGAGCTAATCTTGAATCTGATGGTAATAGCACATAAAGCATTAAAAACAGAAATTATTCTGTCATGAAAAGCACTGCACAGGCTCCACTTCCAGAAATGATTGTGAACAAAGTTCACTGTGCCATCCATAAACGTAAGTTAAAACTCAAACATACAATGCTTGAGCATAAGCGGACAGAAACATTGATGTCTTCTCTGGACCAAGATTGATTCAAAATGGACTGAGGAAAAGTGGAAACTGTTCTGTGATCAGATGCTTAAAAGATAAAATTATTTTTGGAAACTATGCACACAATCTCTGGACTAAAGTAAAGCGGGACAATCTGGGTTGCCATCAGTGCCCAGTAGATAAGCCTCTGTTTCTGATTAAATGGGGTAACCTGCAAACATGGAAAGGTACGATGCTGAAACGTAGGTATATAAAGGTTTTAGAATAACTTGTACTCCTATCCAAATGTCTTTTTCAGGGAGGGCCTTGCATGTTCCAGCAAGGCAATGCTAAACCATAAACTGCATCTAGTACTACATGTCTTCATAGTATTAGTGTCCAGGTGCTGGGCCATCCTGCCTGCAGTTTGTCTCAATATCAAACATGTATTTTTGTTCTTCTGTGAAAGTTGATTTAATAGATATTATAGAATGCTTTCATTCATAATTAACATATTTCCCTTTTTTATCATCAAACTGAGGTTGTATCAGTTTGTTGTTGCTGGAAAGTAACGCATGGTAATCTGGGACTTTTATATCCTGGGCCTTTATATTCTGAGGGAAAGTGGCATAAATGGTTTATACCAACCTCAGAAACAGAAGCAATAATATTTCAGGTGTATTTCTATTTCAATTTAACACAAAGTGTATAACTTAAATCTATTGGACTTAAATTCTAGGGGGAAAAGAATAAACATAAATCTGTACAATACTGTGATTTAAGTCAGACATATTGATGAGGTTTGGTCAAGTACTTGCACACACTAATTACAGAAGATTAAAGATGCCATTTCAAAATCATCTATCGTATCTGAAGAAAATCTGAAATATATTACCTAGCATTTCTAATGGGCCAGTTTTATTAGAATTTGAGTTAAGACCTTAAAAATAGAAAGTGATGGTCTCGCTTTTATCACACCTGTGGTGGTGGAAGGAATCCATCCTTGGAGGAAATGACTGATTTGGAATCTGCAGCCACATCCGCTTTCTTGCTTTCTGTTGTCTTCTTTTTCTTCTTCTTCACTTCCATAGTAACACTCTCAACAGGAGGTTGAGGTAAAGGTCTTGGGGCAGCCATCTTAAACAAACAGAAGACAAACAAGATGCCAGAATGATTTCAGCAAGCCTGGCTAGCTGCTGAGTTGATATCACAGCTGATGGACAAGCATTCCAGCAGACTGACATGATGATACGATATAATCAAGATATTTAGTTCAGGAAAAACTGAGTAGAGATCAAATTACAGAGGATTTAAAAACATACTTTATGTTTCTTGTAATACACTGCTCAAAAAAGTAAAGGAAACACATTATTAGCATGTAACGCAGTCAGTCCCACTTCTGGAATATCAACTGGAAGTAACTGAATGTGAATCTGCATTTTGCCAGTGTCCTCACCACTAGAGGTAACATGAGGTGTCTGCAACCCACTGAAGTTGCTCAGGTAGTGCAGCTCATCCAGGATCGCACATCAATGCATGCTGTGGCAAGAAGGTTTGCTGTGTCTCCCAGCACAGTGTCGAGGGTATGGAGGAGATACCAGGAGACAGGCCAGTATTCCAGGAGACATGGAGGGATTTGTAGGGGGACAACAACCCAGCGGGTCAGCTGTCTGCTTTTTTTGTGCAAGGAGGAAGCAACCCAGCTGGCACTGGACGTCAGTTCGATGTCAGAGGGACGTTGGCGCCCTACGTTGAATAGACGTTTGTATTTGGTTGAAAATGAAAATCAGGTTGATGTCCAAACTTAACGTTGATTTAATATCAAAATCCAACGTCAGACGGATGTTACATTATTACATCAAATCAACGTTGGGGTTTGACGTCAATCCAATTTTCATTTTCAACCAAAATGTAATGTCCATCCGACACTGGATTTTTATGTCAAATCAACGTTGGGGTTCGACGTCAATCCAATTTTCATTTTCAACCAAAATGTAAGGTGCATCCGATGTTGGATCTTTATGTCAAATCAACATTGGGGTTTGACAACTATCCAATATTCACTTTTAACCAAAATGTAACATTGGATTTTTATGTCAAATCAGCGTCACCACAAATTACATTTTCAACCGAAATATAACATCCATGTTGAATTTCCACGTCAGATCAACATTGGGGGTTGAAGTGAACCTAATTGACCAAAATATACTATTCAGAGCAGTGATTCCCAACCCTTGTCGTCAAGGCACACTATCCTGATGACTTTCCAGTTTGTCCTGTTAGGACACAGCTGAACCTAAATCCAACCAAAAATCAACGTCAACTGACGTCGTGTGCCTGCTGGGAAGAGGAGCACAGTCAGAGCTGTACAAAATGTTCTCCTGCAGGCCACTAATGTGCATGTTTCTGCTCAAACTGTCAGAAACAGACTCCATGAGGTCATTATGAGGGCCTGGTGTCCACAAGTTGGGCCTGTGCTCACACTCCAACACCATGCAGCTTGATTGGCATTTGTCAGACAACATCAGGCTTGGCAGATTGGCCACCGGCACCCTGTGCTCTTCCCAGATGAGAACAGGTTCATTTTGAGCTCAAATAACAGACATGACAGAGTCAAGAACTTTCTGCTGCCTGCAACATCCTCCAGCAGGAGTCAGGACTGGTTTAGCAGTGGGTCAGTGATAGTTTGGGGGAAGCATATCCTTGAAGGGTCACACACACACCTCCATGTACTAGCCAGGGGTACTCTGACTGCCATTAGGTACCAGGATGAGATCCTTAGACCATGTGCTGCTGCAGTGGAACATAGGTTCCTTCTGATGCATGGCAATGCTCAGCTTTTTTTTTTTTTTTTGCTTGTAATAGGCAAAAAATCCTGCCAACAGAACAACCAAAATTTTCTTGATAAGATTTCTTAAAATAAGATGCCTTAAAACAAGTTCTTATATCTCACTGAAATGTTTCTCTTTAAGTAATTCTGTCTTATTTTGAGCCTAATGAGAGTTTTTGAAAAGAAATTAGAAAAATATGCTTGGTAAGATTTGAGTTTTTGCAGTGCATTTGGCCAGAGTGCGTCAGCAGTTCCTGCACGACGAAGACATTGATGCTATGGACTGATTTGCCCAATCACCAGACACGAATCAAATCCCCCCCCCCCCCCCCCCCCCCCCCGACATCACGTCTCGTCCCGTCCACCACCACCACATCGCACCACAGACTGTCCAGGGGTTGACTGATGCCCTGATACAGTTTTAAGAGGAAACATCTGTCATCTCATCAGGAGCATGCTCAGATGTTGTAGGGAGTGCATACAGGAACATGGAGGCCACACACACACACACACACACACACACACACACAACACTGAACCTCATTTTGAATTGTCTTTAAAGTTTCCACAGATGCTGGATCAACTTGCGGCCTGATCTTTTTTTTATTTTGAGTATGATTCTGAATTAAGACCTCCCTGGTTTAATGATTTATGATTTCCATTCATCATTATGTTATTTTGTTGTCAACACATTACACTATGTAATGAATAAACATTTTCAATTTCATTTTTTTTTAAATTCATCAAGATCTAATATGTGTTGTTTAAGTGTTCTTTATTGTTTTGAGCAGTGAATCACTTCTACACCATCCAGCCTTACATGAGCTCCTGCATGCATGTTTACCTTGTTCTGATCTCCCTGTGTCTGTCTTGTGTCTTTTTCTCTGTGATGCTGTAACACAGAAGGCTCTGACAAGTACCGCGAACTTTGGCAAAGGTCTCTCTTGGTGGCCTCAGAAGATTCTTGCTCAACAGGCTCCTAAATAAAAAAAACAATTTATCCTCTCAAACTGTGCCAAAAAAATCATTTCACATTATAAGAAAGACTGTGCATTAACCAGTTAAGTGTTCAGCAGAGATTTATCCAGGTAATACCTGGCAAAGTGTTTTATGTAATAGCACAGGAATTTTTTGCTTACCAGTTTTGGAGGCTCCAACAGCTTTTCAGTGGCTTCTAGGTTGTCCTTCAAAGACATGAATGATAATCAAATTAAAGAAGAAATGGGATAACTGATGACAAACTAAAACAAGTTTTGATTTGTTCCTTTTCTACTTACTTGGACATCTGAGGTAGGTAAGTGTTGCGTTGGAGCTTGCTTGATAAGGGTCATGGTGTCATTTTTATTGCCCGTGCTCACATCCAGAACTTCTCCAATATGTTCTAGATTTGGGTGCTGCATATCAGCCTCTTTAAGTAAATCTGTGGTATCGTCCTTATAATCCACATCTGAGAGCTGTTTCTCCTCAACGACAGAAAACGCATCCCCAGAGTTTGGTGTGGCTTGAGGCTGAATGTCTGTCAGCTCGCTGGATGCTGTCCTCTCATCACCTGCCTTGCTGCAAACACCTGATACAGCCTTCAGAGGGGGGTAAGCTGGGGAAGGAGGGGGTGAAGGATCCAATTTCCCCCTTTCTTTGCGGTCTTTGTACACACAGTGAGTCACAGATTCATGGTGTGACATAACTGACTGGGGTCCATGCGCTTGTCTGTTCATCACATCATCATCCTGCTGGATATCAATACTGATGTTGCTGACAGTTGCCATGGAGACAGTGCTGGTTTTAACATCAGGTGAGGGAGGTTTAGGTGGTGGTGATGTCTGGACTGGAGGGCAGTCTGTCACACCGTTGCGGCTTTTTGATTGTTGTGATTTTTCTTCTTTCTAAAGAAAAGGAGAAATACCAAACTTAAATCACTAATAATTCACCACCTGAAATAGAAGTTTGCTTGTATAAACAATTTCAAAACACACAGAGTTGTTGTCAACATGACTACTTTCCCCAGAAAACACATTTACTTTGCCTCACTATACCAGTTATCTACAGTATAAAGCACTTTAAACAACAGCCAGGATGACCAAAGAGTTACACAATGGATCAAAACGTAAAAGACATACAAGGGGAAAAAAACATGAAAATATTTCAAATTGTAAAAATAACAATAAAAGAATAAGAAATAACAATAAAATGGTGCATAAAAATCAAGTAGAATCACAATCAACCTCTCATACTCAGTCAAAGGCCAAGGAGAAAAACTGAGTTTTGGCTCATGTTTATGAGAATCATGTTTATGAAATAGATAAAAGCCTTTGGTCTGCTGGATGGTACATATGAGCGCAGTGGTTCAAACCGATAAAAAGAAGGAGGAGACATTAAAAGACTTTAAAACAAACGAAAGAATTTTAAAATTAAATAAAAAATCAAACTTGAAGCCAGTGAAGGGAAGCGAAAATTGTGCTAATGTGCTCTCATCTATTTGTAGTAGTTAAAAATTGGACAGCAGATTTTTGTACCAGCTGCAGGTGGGCAATGAAGGCCCGGCTGATTCCAAAAAGAAAAGTGTTGCAATAGGTAAGACGAGAGGTTATAAAACAGGTGCAGGCAACTCCGGTCCTCGAGGGCCGTCGTCCTGCAGGTTTTAGGAGTTTTCCTGCTGCAACACACTTTGTGTGACTTGTGTAGAGTTTGACATCAAGCTCTGCAGAAGTCGGCTAATTACCCATTGATCTGAGTAAGGTGTGTTGCAGCACGGAAACTACTAATAACTGCAAGATGTCGGCCCTCGAGGACCGGAGTTACCCAACCTTGTTTTAAAGGCATGAATCGCTGTTTGGAGGATATGTTTGGACAAAACCAGCTGGATCTTGGATTTCACAACTGCACTTACATGTCTATCAAATTTTACACCTAGATTTGCAATCTCATTTTTTCAAAAAGACCTAAAGATGACAGATATATGCAGTGGGTCCTGCTCGTGCAGCTGGGCCTGAACAACATGCCTTCTATCTCTTAAAATAAAAGAGGGAAAGTGCCATCCATTCCCTGATGTTAAAAGACAAACTGATATAAGTCTAATTAGCCTCGGCTTCCATGACTAACTCACCCGTTTAACCCGAGTTACAGGTTCAGGCTGGGGACTTGGGGGGAGTCTCTCAGGTTTTGACTGATATGAAGCTCCACATGATGCACTGTTGGACCTACAATCACCACCACTATCCACAGCTTTTTTTCTTGATTTGGCAGTTTTTCTGGAAAAGTAAAAACAAAAACAAAAATAAGCTTTTCAACAAAAACATTGAAAGAAAAAGAAAAACACTCACACCATAGCATTTGCTATGGTGGAGCCGCAGAAACATGGACATTGGGTAAAATCAACACCTGATTACATGAAATGATTCAAGATGAAAAATAAAAAGATATGAAAATACAGCTTTGCCACTTTTGATGGAAAAAAAAATGAAATAAAAAATAACACCTACTCCTTGGTGGCCTCAAGGAACATGGCAATTTGCCGTTTTATGTAAGGCTGCCGGAGGACGAGTTTGACATCAGGTCTGTCTTCAGGTCTCTTAGACAACATGCTCTTAATCAAATCGCCAAGCTGTGGATCGTATCGACTCGGCATCTGGGGCAGCTGATTAGAAAAGTAGGAAAATACAAGACATAAAGTTAAAAAGGCTTGTTGATGATATTTCTAGATAAGGGGGGTTCATATGGACAACAAATTATGGAGGACCAGAAGTATGGAGGACCAGAAGAGTCACTGAAAAAGCAATCCAGCATTTTGAAGATGATTAATTGATTGTGAAATAAAAATATAAAATTTCAAATAGGATTTCAAATCAAACAATTAATTTGTACAATAAGAAATCAAATTTCAAAAGCATTTTGTAATTTCACATTTTAAATTGAAATATAAAAGATTATTTGCATATTGTATTCATTAATTCATTATTAAATTCTGTCATTTGAAAAAGGACTTTTAAATTAAATTTTAAAAAGACATTTAAAACCTGTTTTAAAAAACATTTTAAAATTCTATTTTGAAAAGGATTTTAAAAACTTTTATGAAATAGCATCTTCAAATTGTTTTCATTTTCTTTTTTACGGAGGGACCAGGAGAGTCACTAAAAAAGCAATACAGCATTTTGATGATGAGTTATTGATTGTAAAATAAAGATATACATTTTGAAATAGGATTTCAAATTAAACAATTCAATTATACAATAAGAAATCAAATTTCAAATGCATTTTTGTAAATTCACATTTTAAATTGAAATATAAAAGATGATTTGCATATTGTATTCATTAATTCATTATTAAATTCTGTTATTTGAAAAAGCATTTTCAAATTATATTTTAAAAAGAATTTTAAAATCTTTTTTGAAAAGCCTTTTAAAATTCTGTTTTGAAAAGAATTTTTAAATCTTTTTTTAAAAAAGAGTCTTGACATTCTTTTCATTTTCTTTTTCCCCTCTCATTTTCAAATCCTTTTGCAATCGCATTTCCTTAATCGTTTTCCCTCTCCATTTAGCGATTGCGTGACCCTTCTGGGCCCTGTGCAGAGTGAAAAGCAAAATAGAGCAATCCTCGCGCTCATCGAATGTAACCTGCTCTCTCATTGGTTGGACGGCCACACTTGCATCACGACAACTTGGCGGCCTGTGCTCGCGCCAATATTGCTCCTGGAGCGTTGCCGCAGTCCCTTGCAGACACGGGGCACAGTGAGGTTACATACGTGTAATACAGCATACTGTTTTTCCAAGATGTCTAACCCCGGCTTTACACCTGGTCCGTGACGTGAACGCAGCGCAGCGGCGTGCCATGCGCACCGGATCGCGCCCATGTAATCAATGGTGTGAAACATATTGCTCACGCTGCGGCGCGTGAGCGGTCCGTCGTCGCTCCGGCATGCCGTGCCGCTGCGCTACAGATACGCGCCAGCTCTATTTTTGACGCTCCACGCACCGACATCGCATCAATATCAGTCGTTCAGATCGAACCAGACAGGAAGTCAGACACAGGTTCAGTGTAAAATATCCGGTAACTTCCTAAACAAAAGCCACCGTGCAGCTTTTAAACTGCTGAACTACCTGAACATGACAGCATCTCTGTGTCCACGAGGTTACAGTGAAATAAGAAACCATGACGCATGAACATGTGGACAAAATTAACCATTTGGATGAGAATCACAGGCGATCTAGCAGCCCTCTCGTGATTTCGTGATGTCACCAATCAACAACAGCTGGTGCACTCGCGCGTGCGCTGCGCGGCCGCACAGTGAACGGTGTAAATGCTCGCGCCGAGGAAGTCGCAGCAAAGCCGCTGCGCTGCGCTCACGTCACGGACCAGGTGTAAAGCCCGGGTTAGACATCTTGGAAAAACAGTATGCTGTATTACACGTATGTAACCTCACTGTGCCCCGTGTCTGCAGGGGACTGCGGCAACGCTCCAGGAGCAATATTGGCGCGAGCACAGGCCGCCAAGTTGTCGTGATGCAAGTGTGGCCGTCCAACCAATGAGAGAGCAGGTTACATTCGATGAGCGCGAG
This sequence comes from Atherinomorus stipes, assembly GCA_023101725.1. Taxonomy (NCBI): domain Eukaryota; kingdom Metazoa; phylum Chordata; class Actinopteri; order Atheriniformes; family Atherinidae; genus Atherinomorus; species Atherinomorus stipes. Next base: position 1,942,752 of record JALJCO010013346.1, on the reverse strand, counting down.
GATTGCTCTATTTTGCTTTTCACTCTGCACAGGGCCCAGAAGGGTCACGCAATCGCTAAATGGAGAGGGAAAACGATTAAGGAAATGCGATTGCAAAAAGGATTTGAAAATGAGAGGGGAAAAAGAAAATGAAAAGAATGTCAAGACTCTTTTTTAAAAAAAGATTTAAAAATTCTTTTCAAAACAGAATTTTAAAAGGCTTTCAAAAAGATTTTAAAATTCTTTTTAAAATATAATATGAAAATGCTTTTTCAAATAACAGAATTTAATAATGAATTAATGAATACAATATGCAAATAATCTTTTATATTTCAATTTAAAATGTGAATTTACAAAAATGCATTTGAAATTTGATTTCTTATTGTATAATTGAATTGTTTAATTTGAAATCCTATTTCAAAATGTATATCTTTATTTTACAATCAATAACTCATCATCAAAATGCTGTATTGCTTTTTAGTGACTCTCCTGGTCCCTCCGTAAAAAAGAAAATGAAAACAATTTGAAGATGCTATTTCATAAAAGTTTTTAAAATCCTTTTCAAAATAGAATTTTAAAATGTTTTTAAAACAGGTTTTAAATGTCTTTTTAAAATTTAATTTAAAAGTCCTTTTTCAAATGGCAGAATTTAATAATGAATTAATGAATACAATATGCAAATAATCTTTTATATTTCAATTTAAAATGTGAAATTACAAAATGCTTTTGAAATTTGATTTCTTATTGTACAAATTAATTGTTTGATTTGAAATCCTATTTGAAATTTTATATTTTTATTTCACAATTAATTAATCATCTTCAAAATGCTGGATTGCTTTTTCAGTGACTCTTCTGGTCCTCCATAACAAATGGCCTCAAAAGAACAAACATCAGCAATTAAAAACACATTTTAGATGACTTAAATCACACTGATTACTTTTATGTACTACTTGGGGCAGAAACAATATTGTGCTTATTCTACACAATACATACAGCTTAAATAATGTCCCTGACACTGTTTAGAAAAAAAAGGGGGTGGGGGCACACCCACCTAATTATATTGCGCCATCAGCTACCGTCATGATACATTATAAGGTTTACTGTAAATAAAATCAATTGTATACCTAAATGTGCCTAACCCTTGACTGAAAACATTATAATAAGAAATGTGTTAGTATAAAACCAACCTTTCCCTCTACAATGCGATACACCAGTGAGTTCATGTCTTTGGCATTAAAGGCATGTTTCAGTGTGGACATCTCATACACACAGCAACCCAGGGCCCATACATCTGACTAGAGACAGAATGGAATCAGTTATAAAACAGTTACAACACACATAAAAAAGGTTCATAAACCCAATTTTGTAACTTGAACTTGGACCAGAGAAAGTGAAAACTTAATGGTGCTACACTGAAGTTTACACATTTTTGTTTGGCTTGACTCTGCAAAACAGTTCAGATGGAAAAATAAGTAACAACAAAATGGCATCGATTAACAGCCACAAGATGCCATGCTGATTGGCCTGGCCAAGTTGGCCACTTCTGGTCACAATCAGAGAAGCAGTAAACACACGATGCACCGGATCTGTTGATAAATCTCAGATCATGCGAGTTAAATGTAATTTCTTCTGTATTTTTTAGTGCAGTTATGTAAAGCAAGGAAGTTAATAAAGTAAGCCGATTTATTTTGAAGTTGGATAAACAGCTTAGCTTCATATGTGTGGAAAAACAATGTGGTAATTTTGTTTGGTTGTCAGCTTAAATTATCATTTGTACAAGATTTTAAAAATTGCTATTATATAAGGGGTTGAGGCTATAATTTGGTTCCAATCCTTTGTGAACTGACATATCAAGTAAAGAATGACCACCTGGAAAAATCAGCCTCCCTTTGATCACTAAGAGCAGGAAACCAAATTACCTTGTGATTATAGGGTTTATTAGAAAAGAGCTCAGGACTCATGTAATATGGTGTTCCAATAAGTGTGCTGGCCATATCGTTCTGGTTCTCCAATACTCGTGCAATGCCAAGGTCCCCAACTTTGATGATGTTGGTTTTTGTAAGGAAGATATTCTGAGTTTTTAAGTCCCGATGAAGAATGTTCCTCTCATGCAGATACTGCAAAGTAAAGTTCAAACAGTGACTTCCTATGTCTAATTCTGATTGTAAAGAAATAAACATTAAATATATGTTCAATATTACAATGCACTGTACCTGGAGTGCCATGGCTATCTGGACAAACCACTCCACAACCTGTCTCTCTGGCATCAGCTCTCCTTTTTGTTGTTTGAGCCTATGATAGAGGTCACCCCCTTCACAGAAGCCCATCACAATATAAAGCTGACAGTCTTCTCCTTCCCAAGACTCCCTGTAAGTCACAATGTTGGGATGTCGCAGCTGAGACAGAAGCTGTGCCTCCTGCTCTGCAGCACGCCGCTCCCGCTTGGAGGAGGTGATCAGATTCAGCTTCTTTATAACATACTGGGGAAAAGACAATCAGAAAATTCAGTTGCTAAAAGAGACACAGATTTAATCAGTTGATGCAAATTCTGAACATAAAAAAACAAGATTCATTCATTTATGTTGTCCATTAAGAAAGTAATGAATCAGGACGACTTAAAGTAAACCAGCACGTAAATTTCTTAAAATTAAAAGTTAAAGGCTGACTGTAAATTTAAAAAATCAGATGAGAAAGCCATTAAAATCTTTTAATGAAATTAATGATTGTTTTCTGAATAAAATAGAAACTACAAAACCTCCAGACAGAGCATCAGTGGATGATGATGCCTCATTATACCACTATTTTAATAATGTCCGAGTCAATATGATGATTGGACTAAATTATACCTCAAGCACTTATAAAGGATATATTCAGAGGCTTCTGTCAAGAAATACCGACAATCATCACTTCCCATATTAACTGCTAATACTAAGAAACCAACCAATCTCTCATGTCTTAGCTGAATTGAACCAAATGCAAGCTAACTGTACTGTGCTAGGTCTCTACAAAACCAAAAAGGTTCAAGAAAAGATTTTAACAGCTTTGAGATGTCAGCGTTTACACGCACTTTCTGGCTGCTCACCTGTTTTCGGTCTGTTTTGTTTTTCACCAAGTTCACCTCCCCGTAGCTTCCTTTCCCAACGACTCTAATGAAAATATAATTATTCATTATTTTTCCCACAACCTTTTATAAAGGGACCCGACGCGCTGAAACATCACACGACACTCCTGGCAAGATTTTCGGTGTCATTTCGCCCCATAGTCCAGCAAAAATGAAAATACAAACTAAAAAATCTGTGCAGAAAACTTCGCGTTAGCTTCGGTGCCTGCGAAGAGATTTTGAAAAGACAGGAAATCAGAGACAGGCCATAGTTTGTCATCACTAGGCAACTGGTGCCTCACTGCTGCTGACGATGCTGTGGGGGGACAAATGGACCGAAAACAATGTTCTGTTTATTCTACAGCGCCACCCAGCGTCCGGAGTGTGTCATAGGCGCAGTTTCAGCACAGAGAACGTATTCAGTTTTTCTGGGTCGAAGTTCATTTATGGTTGGCAACTATTAGCTATTCATTTACCCCTCCATCCTTTAGAGAAACTTATTCCCAAATTCCCTTCTTCAATTGGGATCATTATAACGCAACTAAATGTACAATATTAGACATACGTCCTGTTTTTATTTTGATAAATAACTGAAAAATTAAATAAACAAAGTTTAATACCAAGCATATAATGACAAAGTTGACCTGATTCTTTTTTGATCTTCAGGAATCAACTAACATTTTTTTAAAGCAGTGAGCTACACTTAAACAAAAACCTAATATCTAATTGTGTAGTTATTAAGATCATTATTATCAAGTTATTTTCTGTTGTCTTCATCATGTTATATTATTTAGTCAGTGTGATTAGCTCATTTCTCTCATGTATTCATCTAAAACCAGATTATGATGACGTACGATGAAGTGCATCTTTGTTTTTTTTCTGTCCCTCTAACTTGTGGATGCTGCTGCAGGATTTCAACTGAGCTACCACCTTTGTGAGCTTGAGGTGCACATCTGGCAAGCAGGTTTGGTTTTTCTGTTTTCCTGGCTTACCTGTGCTGCGCTGCTCTTGTAATAGGTGATGGAAATAGATGCTGTGAGAGTTTGTGTACTACTGTACGTGAGTTTGGGGTGTCCTGCATGTTTCATTGTGTTAAAAAATAAGGCCATCAGATGTTGCCAGCTTTGTGATTTTTTATTTAAATAAACTGCCTTGTTCACATACTGATTAGGGTTTTTGTTCTCTGAGTGGCTTGTGAATTACACTTGGCCTTGTTTGTTATATCCATTCCATGTTTTTGCCACAAATTTATGTAAAATCCCCCCATATTGGTGTGAGATTCTTTTCATACTTATGTTGAACTGTTTGTCCACCAAATAAACCATAACCAGCTGATACTCTTATCATGTTACTGCCGTGCTGCTCTCCTGTTTTACTTTGGGGAACTATCAGTGATGACCATTGTCACTGTGACTCCATTAAATTTTGTTAACTGGCCACAAAAATCAAACTTTCCAGCTAAGTGATGAGAGAAAAAATGACCATCATGTTAGAAAAGGCTCAGTTGACCTCCAACCTTTGGTGCATCAAAGGCCTAAACAAGGCCTAAAACAAGCATTCAGAGTGGGCCTTCATGATGTGGGCCTTAATTTCAGAAAAAGCTTTTTTATTATTATCTAATTGTCACTGTTGCACAAAGAAGCGATGGAAAAGATCAGATAGGGGCAGACGAGGTTTCTCAAAAGGTCACAAATGCAATTAAATTTAATGTAGTCTAGATGGATTTAATTGCTTGTTCCTGCCATGTTTGCATGGGTGACTTACAAAAATCCTAGTGGCCACAAATCTTTCGCTGGCTATACTATGACAAAAAAAAGCCCCCCAAAAACAGCTTATGTATAATTTTGACAGAAAAAGTCAGGAATTAAGGCAGTTCATGCAAGAAAGTGAGTTCTATCAAGATCTATGGTCGCTAACACTGTCTCTGGGAAGATTCTTCGAACATGCACTATCAGACTGTTTAAGAGTCTAACAGCAGGTCCTCATTGCAATCTTTAAAACAGTACAAGAATGATGATGATGCTGGTGATGGAAGAGATTGCTGAATGTGGTGGGACACACAAAGCACACTAAAGAAGAGTATCTGGCAAACAATAAAAATCCTTCATGTAAAATAAGCTCAATCCTGCACTACAACATGAACATTGTGTCTGAACATACAGTCGTCCTCAAAATTATTCACACCCTCCAATTAAAGGAGAATAATCAGCTGTCAGTGAAATAAATTGAAACTGACAAAATAATAAATGAAAATTTGATGATAATCATGACATTGATTCTGAATTGTGGTTCAACAGAAATATTAAAAGCAAACACACAAAAATAAAACAAGTAAACAAGCATGATGGGTCTAAATACGACTCCTAGGTGAACCACTGTGGACCCCTGAGCAAGGTCCTTAACCCCCCCCCCCCCAACTGCTCCCCGGGCGCTTTAAGTAGCAGCCCACTGCTCTCTGGTACTAATGTACAGAGATGGGTAAAATGCAGAGCCCTAATTTCCCCTCGGGGATCTTAACAGTACAACAAAAATAAATAAATAAATAAAATAAAAGCTATAATTGTTGTTGAGCAACACTTTAAGGCAATTACTGCAATCAGGTGTTTTATCTAATGTTCAAAATTACTTCTACACCTGTTCACAGGTATTTTGGTTCACTGTTCATGGGAAAGTTGCTCAAATGCGTCTGGGAGAGCCGTCTTTGGTTTTTTTTTTTTTTTTTTTAAATTATAATTTCCAACCACAATTCAAAAGCACTAGCTTATTTCGCTAAATTATAATTTTGTAAATTTTTATTTATTCTTAGTTTTTTCTAGTTTGTTGTTTGATTTACTATTGTGAATTTAGTCTTTTCTCTATTAGAGGTTAGGAATAATTTTGAGGACAACTGTATGTTTGCAGGAGTAAAGTGGTGAAGGGCTTAAGGATCACCTGAAAGCTGGGAAAAAATGCCCTTTGCTCAGATTCTAGCAACAATAGGACATGAAAACCACATATACACAAATCACTGTCCCAACTGAGATAGCATTTTTCTTTTTCATTCATTTTTTCAAATAAAGAAGTATTTGTTGTGCAGATGCTAAAAACTACAAAAAAAAAAAAAACATAAAAGAGAGGATATTATTCCATTTCATCAAGGCAAACACTGTTACAAAACATCTGTGCTACAGAGAAGTTTAATTCAGACACAATCATCTCTAGTTGTCAAGAAAACATGCTGGAAAGGAAGTCACAACTCATGTGGGCCTAAATGTTTTATAGAGCGCAGATGTACAAGTTCAACAAATGCAACAGTTTCACAGATCTGTAGATACAGTGCAAAAAGAGACCATAAAATCCAGTAAATTCCTGGGTTCCCTCTTACTGACAGTTGAGTAAATTAGGAAGCATAAAAAATATGAAGTTGCAACAGTCCTTGAGAAAATGCTTCAGTATTAGGCCTGCTTATTACAATAGCTTATTGACTGGGATATTATTCCCTCTGCTGGAGAATACAAGCATTAGCTATAAGCCCTGCATGTGTATCAAATGTTCCAGGCCTTACACTGCAGACAGTAGAAATGTAGCCAGCGTTTCACCTACCTATATATACTCTGACTGATTTATTGTTAATTTGAATACTGCAAACACTGCAACCTCAGTCAGATTATGCATTTGGCTTGTGCTATTTCAACATAGATATGTTCATGGAAATGTCTGTTATTACATCTTAGCACTGTTATTTGAATTGTGTAACTCATTAAACCTTCATCTGCGTTATTAGAAATCTTCCTGTTGGTAATGGCTGATGTTAGATGTCGGCATCTGACACAAACAAAAACACAACAACAACAGGAGGGACATACTGGTGCATCCTGTTGAGCAAAAGTATGAGACAGTTCAAGTAAAGGGCTTGTGTTGACATCATACTTATACAATGCTGGACGTAGGTTAGCTCTCCCCTTTACAACCTCACCTGAAAAAAATCTGAAAAGCTAACAGTAAAAGTGCTTTGGCAACAATTCAAGTCTTTCATTTTCACTACAAATACAGGAGAGAAGAAGAAATTGGCCACAGTCAGCTGCTTTCATTGTATAGCCTCACCATAACGCCGGCGCTAATAAAATTTATGTTCAAAGTTTCACCAGAAGCTAAAAAACGCTTAAGACTTGACATCTTTTTCCATCGCATGTGTCTAATTATATGTTACAAAAGCTGTACAATTATTTCCACACTGCTTTCAATGGTTTGTCATGGGTTTCATGACCAATAGAGACGCAGGAGCTCTGCTGTGGGCACATTTTGGCTTAATGGAATGAAAAAGAGAAGTCTGATAACTTGGACTTTTGTTGGATCTGCTATGAATGTATGTATTGAATAAAAAAAAAAAATAGAAAAGAAAACAGGAAGAACTATACATCACCCAATTCACTCGCCACACTTGCAGTTTTAAGTGTTTGTCCAACCTGCTTTGTGCAAATTTTATCCACAAAAGCTACAAAGTAAATGTTAATGTGAATTTTGATTCTGTTGATTGCCAATAAGTGGTTCTTCTTTATAATGCGTAAGTGCATTATTAAGCTATCATAAGACATAAAGATATCGCATAATACAAACAAAAAAAAAAAAGCAGTGATTTGTATGAGAAATATTCATCACCATCAACTGAAAAAGCCCCAAGTTTTGTCCAAATCTTCATTTTGTGTGGTTAGCACATGAAGTTCCCACTGAGCTAAAGATCTAAGTTTAGACTGAATCTATAATAATAGCCCATCTATGATTGGTCTACATTTTAGCCTGAATTTAGATGATAGAATTTAATCCATTAATTATCAAATATCAAATAAAAAAAAAACAACTGTAAGTTGAATAAATGATGGCCAAATGTTGCATTAAAACATGTTTAACAGTCATTGATCAATGTACAGTGTAGTTTAGATTTAGTTTAAGCTAGCCTAAGCTTAGACGGCAAAAAAAAAAAAAAAAAAAAAAAAAAAAATTCAGACCAATTTTAGCCTAGACGTCTAAAGACAATTAGATGTTTATTAAACATCTTTCAGACCAAAAAAAATTTAAAAAAGCTCAGTGGGTTGCGTCAACTCTGACACTTCATGTGGTTGGTAATAAAAAATAGCAGTTCTCCCCTTTAATTTCATCTAATTTTTTATTATTTTATTTTACTTTAGAGTGAAGCAAATGAATTAAAATGATTTGGAAAAAATGGTGATGGATAATAATGCCGTCTTTACATTGTTAAATTGATGTAGGGAAAAAAGCATCAGTATGTGATGAATACTGTTAACATTTTTATTTTTAAGTTGCTGCTTTATGAACACTTAAGTCCATGTGAACCTGTTGGGACTTTGGAGTAAATAATAAAAAAATAAAAATAAAAAAAATAGCATCAGTGACTGAAAATAGTAAATGGACTGTACTTATATAGCTACATTTAGCCATATAGTGGCCATTAAAAGACAATAGTAACACTCAGAGTTGCTTCAGTTAAAAAAAAAAATCTAATTCCAACAAAACATAACAGAGAAGAGTAAATGGTAAAAATGTGCTTGTGTCTACATTCAGTGGCAGGTAAAACTGATCCAGGGCGTATCTGAATGGGAGCCTGTGCACAACAATCTGTATGTGGCATGTCTTACATTTACAGAGTACAAAAACTACTTAAATGACAGCAGGAAAAGTTCTGAATAAAAAAAAAAAACAACAAAAAAATAACAGATTATATTCTTTGTTCTATTGCTTGGCTGCTCCCTAAAGCACCCCGACAGCCACGTATACCCGGGCTCTAGAATCTGTATAATGCTTCTGTAGTGCAAGGCCATCTCTTCTCAGATCAGCATGAAAGGAAACATACGGAGCACAACGGGGCACACATTCACACTCAACCGTCCTTACAGAACTTTCTGTGACAGCAAAAACAAAAACTCTCCAGGGAGCCCAGAGGCTGTCCTCTGTTCTGCTCCAGGTTTGTCCCCCCCTCCCTAAAACCACCTATTTGTGGGAGCCGTAACTGGTACAAGGAAGCAATGTAAGGAGTCGCCCCGCTGCTGTCGAGTCCTTCAACCAGCAGGGGCGTAACAAGAAGTGAGAAGCAGATGTTAATCAGCATGTGGGAGCAACAGGAATGCCCAGGCCTCATGCGAGCCTTTCAGAGGGGAGAATCTTATTCTAAGAGGTCCTATGAAGAGACAAAAACAAGATGGTATAGTTTAAAGATTTAAAAAATATGTATTGAAACAGGGAAGTTGACAGAGTCTCACACACCTGATCTGAATCTTCATTAAACTGTGCTTTTCCTGTCTCCATGTAGTGGGTGTCAACATCATCTACTCCTTCGATTTTGTTTGCTTCCACGTGTTCCCTCATCACGGAGTACCGGTGCACGAGGAACCTGATGGAAACAACGTGGCCGTGAGAGAAAATAAGAGGAAGGTCGACAATGTTAAGAGATGAGGCTGGTGAGATGAGAAAAAGTTCACTGACCGTCCGCCGCAGACGTATTTCTTTATCAGCCAGGCACCTGCCACTGCGCTCGTTAGGAGGATCGCTATGACAACCATCACTATGATGGCAGTGTTTGGTGAGCTGCTCTCTGTCTGTTGTTTCCAGAAACATAGAGAGAAAAATGCATAAAAATATAAAGAAGCACACTTTTTTTTCCAGATGTTTTTGCCTTCAAATGATGACTTGATAATGGGGAAAATGGGGATATTTTAGACAATATACTATCTGCTGATGGCTTAACTTTTCTGAAACTTCTGTATGAATACAGCTTGGGAATGAGAAGAACTCACTAAAGAATTGGGATGTTGGGCGCTGCTGATGCACATCTTCCCCAAGTCAGTCTCTTTCCTGGATGGCTGAAAACCTCCTTCACACTGGTTTCCTGGGATCTTCCGGTAACTTAAATGTGAGGTCAGACAGACAAAGATTAAAGTGTGGAGAGGACAACACAGCTGGCAGATAAAAGAAGAGATTAATGTCACTAAATATATACAGTCGTCCTCAAAATGATTCATATACTATAAAAAAAAAGCTAAATTCACTGTAGTAATTCAAATCACAAGAAACTTAAAAAAGTAATAATAAATAAAAATTAAAAAAATTATAATTGAGTGAAATAGAAATTTTTTTAAACTGTGGTTGAAAAGAATAATAAAAAAAAAAAAACTGTTTCAGACACATTAGCGCACCTTGCTCATGAACAGTGGAGCAAAATACCTGTCAACAGGTGCACAAGTCTGATTGGACATTACAGAAAACACCTGATTGCAGTGATTGCCACAAAGTGTTGCTCAGCAAAATTTTAGTTCAGGATCCCAATTATACTTGTTTAAATTTCTTGTTTGTTTGTTTTTAATATTTCTGTTGAACCACAATTCAAAATTAATGTCATGATTTTCATAAAATTTTAATTTATTATTACTTTTGTCACTTTCAGTTTATTTCACTGACAGCTGATTTTCCTTATTTATTTCCTTATATTTATAGTTTATACTTCCTTTTTTATTAGGAGGGTATGAGTAATTTTGAAGATGACTGTATATTTAAGATGTAAGAGATGCAAAATGGAAACATGTGGACTTGCTAGGAAAGCCTACTACCATGGACATACTGTATGTGTGTTGACAGGTTACAGGATATCAGTTTATGAAAATGGTTAAACAACTGTTTTCTGCTTTGTGAATCACACAAAGACCTAAAGTGTGTGTATAAGAGGAGGATGGAAAGTCTGTGTGTGACATTACAGTCGGAAACTCCGCACAAGTCTGGCATTTTGTGTATTAGGTCTTGAAAACATTAGAACATGTACTCTGTACCTCATGACAGACCATGCAAATCCATTCTGGTTAGTGATGTGTTGCGCACAAACATCCTCACCCACTGGTCTGCAGCTGTTCAATGGTCCCATTTAAACAAAACTCCAAAGCACGGCCCTTCATTTCCTCCTGCACCACACACTCGGAGCTGTTCTCTGGCCGGTAATACCCGAAGTCGCTGCAAAACAGAGTGAGGTCAGCTGCATACAAATGCACAGCTACGGAAACATTGTCTGGGCACCTCTGGGTTGAACTGAATGATTTTTAAAGTGAAAAGAAGTGAATATAATACCCCTGCCAAAACATTTTATAAATAAACATCACATAAGATATCAGTGGGTTGTCATTTTAAATGTCATTGTTTTTAGCAATTTGGTTAAAGTAATGTTATGTAACTTTGTAACCTCACAATGTGCATTTCTGACTCGTTTTGAGGACATTACGATATTTATTTTGTCATTGCCTGGCAAAATCCAAAGAAAGAGAAACATCATTTTACAGCTTTTGCTTCCAGGACGCTGTATCACGTTACAGCTCAGTCACATGCTAGCAACTGGATTAAGGATAGACCGATATATCCGCCGGACGATATTTGTGTTTTTTTGCTGGTATCTGCATCGGCCAATACATCAAGTGTGTTGGCCAATCCCCCCCCCCAGCATAATTTACAGGCAGGCATCTACGTATACAGCAGGGTTGGCCAAGTCCAGTCTTCAAGATCCTTCACAATCCTACTAAACGACTACAGCAGATGCATCCCTTCCCAAACACACCTGAATCGAATGAATGGCTCGTTACCTGGCCTCTGCAGCGCTGAATGGCATGCGCTACAGCTAATTCAGGTATGTTGGAGAAGGAATGAATCTAAAACTTGCAGGATTGTGGCTCTCAAAGACTGAACTTGGCCACCCCTAGTATACAGGTAGCAGTTTTTTTAATATAAATATTACGTTCAATGTTTCTTTTTGATATTGTTACAAGTGCACTTTTTTATATATTCATTACATGTTTAATGTTTCTACTTAATTTTTGTTTACAAATGCAGTGTTTCTCTTATACATTTATTTGAAATGCTTTATTTATTTATTTTTTATCTTAAAAGAGTTTTCAAAATTAGTTTTCATTGTGTCCTTCATTATATCAATGGAGTCAAATGCAGTATCGGTCCCAAATGTGTCAGGTTGTATCGGCTGAGGCTGATGTTGAGAAAATATTGGTCTTGGTATCTAAAAAAAAATCTTTATCACTTGCTTCCTAAGCTGGATATCGGTGCAGGGCCATTTTGAACGCGCACCGTGACTGATTCATCAAAGAAATGCAACAGAACATTAAGGGAGGAAGAGAAGAATAGAAAGATACAGAGCAAGACATAAGACATCAGATGGACTTTTACTGGCTGGAGAGAGCTCACAGCACGGGTTGGATGCAGGATGGATGCCAAATTAGTGGTAGTTAGGGTCGGCTCACTGAGAAAATCTGCCAATGTTCAGAAGTGCTTCTTTTAAAAAAGAAAAAAAAAAAAAACTGTTCATCGGGTAAAAAATTTAACTAACTGGTATCACCATGAAACTTTCCTGGTTTATTCCTCACATTAGGGCTATCATTTTTTGTGCTGCAAGTTTTTTGAAATTTTATGTTTAAATTTGCAAATTAGGTGTTATATAGCCAAAAATGCGCTAATTTGCATACATTTCTAGGAAAAAAATCTAAACACAGGATTAAGCCAGGTTCAAAGTTTCTTTTGAATTTTGTTCACATATTAAAGTCAAAAGTTTTTACAGAGGGGATTTTGGATATCTCTATATATCATTTCACAATTTAGAATATTAGGTCAAGAACCAGAAAGAAATCATTTTTTGGCATATTTTTGGGATGAAATGTTCTATAAATCAGGCTGTGAATGATATATCAAAAAATCCCTCCGTAAAAACTTTAAGAATACAGTCAGGAGCAAAATTTGAAAGTTTGGTTTCTGTAAGTGCTCCTGAAGTGGAGATTTTTTTACCTGGAAAAAGGGAAAAAAAACAATTTGAGAAAACAGCCTTTAAAGTTTTGGATTGTAAAATTCTCCACATTTTTGTTCTATAACACTATTTACAGACATCAAATCCATTTAGATTCATGAGATGGAATATCAAGTTTGGTTGAGATGACATTGTTCAGGAAAAAGAGACATTTCCAACAATGCCAGACATGATGGGGTTCAGAGAAGCACCATGGTGCTGCGCTCCGTTTAAAAACACCAACTTTAGCTGCATTTTGAGGGAATTTGGGTGCATCAGACAAAGAATCATGAAATAAACTCATAAAATGTTTATTTTTGATGTTCTTTTTTTACACTAGTCTGAAAGAAAACATGTTGAAGGAGGGGGAAAAAAATGAAAATCTCAAAATTGACCAGGTGATGAAAAAAAGGGGTTTTTACCGGCAGTGCCCCCCTTTAAAAACAAGACAAGACATGTCTCTAGACAGGAAAATCTGCTCCGTGAGATTCGGAAAAATAAAAGAAATGCATGTAAATGTCTGAAGTACTGGGGGAAATAAGGAACATGCAAATACCAGTGATAATCGGCCACTGTACATGGACAGGGGGCCAGCTTCTTGGTGACTGCGAAGTCCCTCCCGTTCCAGCAGACTGAATCTTTCCTGAGACGCAAGAAGGTCTCTTTATAGCCCAGCACACAGCCGTCACTAGATCCGCTGGGGTCTGAGGAGTGAGCCAGCCACTCTACGTAATCCCCATCTCCGCCTGCACAAGAATGCATTCCCTGAGTAAAAGCAAGCTTATACTAACACTGACCAACCAAACATCGGCCATGTTCTCCCACACACTCACAGACTCTGGAGAGGAGCTTCCTGAAGTCTATAGTGATCACCACCCATTTACTGAAATCGTTCCTGTAGCCCCACAGGCTGACATTCATGGAGCGGGAACCGGGCTCGCTGTCCATGCCGCTAAAGTGAAGTGGGTCATCGGTGAAGTTATACGTATGCCAGCACTGCCCTTCATCTGTGGAGAACCTGAGGGGAGTCGAGACATTGCATAGGAAGAAGCCCACCTCCCAAAATAAACACATTTTCCCATAAATAGCCTCACTTTATCTGGTTGATGGGTGAGTTGGTGCTCTCCACGGCAACCAGCAAGCCTCCAGAGTCCAGGATGGCATAGTGGTGGGGGCCCCTGAGGACCAGCACCCACGAGTACCCCCCATCATCAGATACGTACACGTCGGGTGAGAGAACAGACTCTGCGTCTCCAACGCTGCCTGGAGAGAGGGAGGGAGATCATGTCAACAAACACTCAGAAAAATTTCAATAAATGTTCAACAAAATGCTTGAGCTGAAAGATCTGTGTGTTTGCTGCTGTGTTTCACCGTGAGCCAAGATGAGGCCCACTGCATTGGGCTGTGAGAGAGGCAGCATGGGGATGTTCATCCTCATGGTGCCGTAGGAAGCATGGATGTGAATTCTGCACTGTAATGATAATAATACAGTAGTAGCAGAGAAATGTTAAAGTTTCACTCAAATAACAGAAGACTGAACAAAAAACTATTTTCAGATACACACACACAGATAAATATTAAGAGTCTTACTCTGTTGGGTCTGTTGGTGTAGGTCTCGGTGTTACAGTGGCTGTTCTGTGGTCTGCGAAGCGTCTGCCAGTTAGCTCCTTGGTCATATGTGATCACCGTCTCCACTGCACCGTCTGAGAAACCAGCACAGTGGACAGTCTATGGCACTATAGCATTGCACCACCTGCAGAATCATTTTTCAGCCAGGTATCCCCTAAACCAGTGGTGTCAATTTAGATTTTAGTTAAGAGGCCACATACAGCACAACGTGATCTGAAGCGGACCAGTAAAATAACATCACAATAACCAAAAAAAAAAAAATTACCAAATGCCACATTTTCCCTTTTTTTAGTACAAAGGAAAACAAAAACATTATCAAGATGTTTACATTTGATTAACTTCCAATACAGCATGAACAACCTGCAATTTCTGAAATGAAATAACCCAAATTTCAGCAATTTTTTACCTGTTATATATTTACAGTTTTATTTTATTAATTTTATTTTTATTTTTGTCTTGATTTTTTTTTATTAAGATATAAAATGTGATGTATATTTGTAGAAAATATATAAATTAGCAAAATAAAGTTTAAATCTAGTCAAAATACATTTTAACTTAAAGGGATACCGTGTAACTTTTGACCCAAACATTAGCCTAATCTGAGTGATCATAGATGATTTCTGGGGTCCATTTACAGCACTTGACACATGTCATTGCTCCGAGGGGGCTGCCCTCCTCAAAAACCAGACACTGTAACTTTGCAGGAGTGGATCCGTCTCTCATTGGATCATGTGACCTGGAGCGCTTTGCTTTATGGCTCGATGACTTTGCTATCAGCTGATCAAAGTGGTCTGCAAGCACGATTCCAAAACACGGACAGAGACTGTTTAATTATGCGACAGTTGTGTGGCCTGTTGGAAGTTACAGGTTTAGTGCCCCCAGTGGCCAGAAGTTACACGGTATCCCTTTAAAGGTATAGTCCAAAGTTACCCCGTGAAAATAAATGTTAGACTTGTGCAAGTGAAATCCGTCTCAAACTGCACCTTTGGGCCTTTACTCGTGTGCAGTGGTGCGTTTGAATGCAACTCTTTCTCCCCCTGCCTGTAATTCGCTCTTTAGCTTTGTTTTGTTGTGTTCGGGACGTTTCTTGGTGTAGATTTCTGTTTATATCACCAGCCAATGACAGAACTAAGGACATGACGCCGTGTGGGAATAAGCTCTTGATTGGAGCAGACACCAGTCACTCGAAATCTCGAAGAAAAAAGAAAGAAAGAATAAACGGCCGATGCACCAAAGAAAAGGTGAGAGCTTTAGATAATGCAAGTTGGAAAACCAGGGCTAATAATATTTTGGCTTTTACCCGCTTCTGAGCTCAGAAGGAGAGGCTTGAAGCTGAACAGTCTGAAGAATGAGGCGGCCATTAGCCTGAGAGGGAGGGGCGCTAAGTTTGAATCGGTTTGAATGAATGCTGTTGTTTGCAAACAGAAACAGTGGGGGGACTTCGGACCCTACCTTTAATATTTGTTAAATTATTTTCCATGACTGTAAACATGCCAGATTCTAGCCAAAGGCTAATTTCCATCTGCAGTATATTGGAATTCTATTTTACACTTTCATCAAAACTTATATTTGATCTGATTTGATTTGATTTGGTTTAACATTCATTACAATGCACAGGCCACATGGATCTACACCAGTGGTTCTCAAAGGGGGGGCTCAGGGCTCTGTCAGGGGGGGGGGGGGGGGGGGGGGGGCAGCCAGGCCTAAGTTTTTGTACTTTTAAGAAAAAATGGGCATATTCTTTAATGCATTGCATTTTTTCCATGTATCTCCTGGTAAATGTTTGGGTGCAAGTGGTAGCGGTGGTGGGATGGGGGGGCTTGACTTTATAATATCTAGGGATGGGTACCTTTCACATTTGAATCAATACGGTACCAACTTTCGGTACCTGCGAATTGGTACCGGTACCAAAAGGTACCAGTTTTCGGTACTTTTACGTGTGTTACTGTATATGGCAATAACAGATTTCTCAGTCTTAACTACTACATTAAAGAAAAATCCAGTTGTTTTTATTCTATATTATGTCAGAGCGTAAAATATGACGATTTTGGTAATTTTTTCTGATTAAATGAATTAAAATTACAATAGTTAAATCTTAAAAAGTGTGTTGACCCACCTTCAGTGAGTATACTTGTCATGTAGACGCCTCTGAGTGAAGCAACAGTGGTGAAGTCTGTGTCGCTTCCTGTGATTGAGTAAAGATGACGCTCCAGAGACTTGGAGAACACAGTTCCTCTGTCATCTGACACATAGATGGTTCCAACTCCAGAGTCTGCTCCACATAGTACACACACACACGCCAAAGGCATTTGGATTAGACGAATACAGATTAATGGATCCCCACAGAAAAATCCATGGCAGCTTTAACGTTATTGTCTACTTCTTTTCCCCCAAGATCGTTGCTCAATAGTAGTGTTGTTCCATTATCCAAAGTGTTATCAGATCCCACCTCAGTCATCAGTAACAGTCACTAAAGCTGACCTCCAGGATCATCCACGTGCATGAAGATCATGTCCTGATTGGCTGCCAGGATGGAGTAAAACTGCTGGTGGTTGACTGTAGGAAGCTGTGCCATGTTCCAGTTCTCACCTCCATCCACTGAGACATGGATCATACGCTCTGAACCCTAAAACAACCACACACAGGCAGCACACTTGTTTGAATATGCTGTCCTCTACCTGCACTAATATATCCAGCTTATCACATGAATCTAAATAACTTTCATTAACTGCAGTCTGAACAGAGTGGCAAGTGTGTAAAACCGACCCACCATTGCTTCATTGATTTAACTAACATTTTAGCTTAGATTTTTAAAGCCTGAAAGCTGTGAAACTTCAGTGTCACACTGGTTGCTTGTGAATGAAAACATGGAGGTAAGCCAGTGCTGAAGTTCCTTAAACCTGCATTAAATCTAGTGGCTGTCAGAGTTCTAATCCAGTGGTTGCAAAATCCAATTCATTTGTGAGGAAATGTGTGGGAGAGAATGGCTCAGATTCTCACTTGACATGTGGGCTCGGTTTTTAGGGTTAGGGGTTAGTCTTAATAAATAGAGATTGATGTCAATTTGTGATTCATGGTTCTATTTAGAGTAAAACAGACGGGAAAGCAGCTCTGCTTAGGATGGGTAGGCATTATGATCGACAAGCAGCTATCCACAGGGAGCATGCGGCTTTTATGATTCTCATGGTTCTGGCTAAACACAAAGATGGTGGTAGCCAAAAAGCCAAACTGGAGACAAACAAGTGAAACTTGAGGAACAAAATGTGAATTTGCAAAGTAATTCAGAATGTGGATGCCTCAATATGTTTTAGATCATATCTTGTTTTTTTTTTTTTTTTTAGCTTTGATATTGTTTTTGTCCATGTTCAATGTGTGTGTTTTAGTATGATTGTAAATAGTTGGAATTTCACTTGCTCTTTGTTCTGATGCCAGCTTGGCCAGGACACACTTACAAGAGAGATTTTTCAACAAGTTTTTTTTTTTTTTCCTGGCTAAATTAAAGCTAAATATTAAAAAAATCAGAAGAAGTAAATTAAAAGGGCAATGTATATTCAAAGTAAGCTGAACCTAATTTAGATGTTTTACATCAAGTTAAGACCAGCATTGGTCAGTGAAATGAGACACCATAGACTTTGCAGTTTGTAATGTGGTAAATACTTTTGTTTACTCAAATTCATTTTAAGTATTTTTAGAGTAAACTGTACTATAGTAACATTTCATCACATAGACCTTTGCAGCAAGATTCTACTTGTGGCTCAGTCCGATATAGATGAAACCAACGTTGTAAAAGATGACAGGACATGTTGTTTTATGAGCTTGTTGTGTTTTTAAAGGGGAAAAGAGCTATTTAGTGGTAAAAAAATAGTCTAGTCATGCTAAACTAGCCTGCTCACAATGTGCAAACTGCTATTGCAGTGCCTTGTGAAAGTATCCACACAAAAACTCTGTAAGTACTGTTATTTTATTTTTTTTGTGCAAACACTTTAATTGTGAAACACAAAGGAAATCAGGGAAAAAAAAAGAATGTCCAATTTTTTTTTTCAGTAATTGCATTTGCAAGTCTCTTCGGGTAAGTCTCTATTAGTCTGGCTCATCTAGCCGGTGGGATTTTTGCCCACTCCTAAAGACAGAACTGCTCCAGTCTCCCGCTACGGTTTCCTCTGGGGTGCAACAGTCTTTAAGTCATTCCACAGATTCTCAGTCAGATTAAGGTCTGGAGCTTTTACTAGGCCATTCCAAAACACTTAAGTTTTTCCTCTGAAAACACTCGGGTGCTGTTTTAGCAGCATGTTTTGGGTTGTTGTTTTTCTAAATAGTGAACCTCAGTTCCAGTCTCAGTTCTCCGGAAGACTTAAAGGTGCCATGCCCAAATGAGTTTCCTCCGTAGGGTGGCTGAGCGCTCGGCCATCAGAGAGGTTCTGACTAGAGTTGCTGAGGTGGCTCAGTATCTGGATGAGATGCCTCCTGGATGCTCCATGCCAAGATATTCCAGGCATGTCCCACCGGGAGGATACCCCGTGGAAGACCAGGGACATGCTGGCCTGGGACACCTTGGGATCCCCTCCTGGACAAACGTGGTCAGGGAGCTGGGTTTCCCCGGCTTGGGCAGAGATGCTCCCACAATCCAAACCCAGATACGCAGAAAGACAATGGTTGAACAAAGAGCCTCCTCCTTTCTTTCTCATTTTTACCTTTTAAGAAGCAGATTTTATGGGGGGAACTTTTTCATGAAGCCCATCAATATGACAGGTACAGCTTGAGGTGGGTTTATGGTTAGACACTGTGTTATGGAGCTTTGCAGCAATCATCTTAATTACCCCTTTGATAATATCCTCTTTGTCAGGATTATCTGACCTTTCTTTGCAAATTTTTCTAAATTCCTATAGTCTTTTTAATTTTGAATAATGGATTTAATAGTTCTCTGAGAGATATTCAGAGTTTTTAAAACCACCTCCAGATTAGTCTGAATCTGGACGCTCCTAAAAACTTTTTCCCTGACCAGTTTGATGGTATCTCTCGTTCAGCTGTTTTAGTCAAATTCAATGGGAAACTTTTGACAGGTACCTCACCTCCACAGTTTATAAAAATGAGGGTTAAAAAAAACAAACAAAAGCATCACATCCTCATTAGAAAGACACAGACTTTCAAATCAAAAATATATATATAAAGACACACAAATTAAAGTAACCTTTACCGATCTTGCATTTCAGAAAGCACAGCAAGATTATTTGAAAATAAACAGTCCCGCCTCACTCCTAAGACACACCCCTTCATTCCCTCCACCTCCCAATGCAGAATCAAAGGTCTGACAGGCAGGTCCGTTGGACAATCCTAGAGGTGCACCCCACTTCAAGGATTGGTTGGAGTTTTCATTGAATATTTAGAGATTGGAATAATATTTTATTTTGATTAATGGTGGGTCTGTCTTGTATTTCAGAGTTCCATTCCCTCATTCATAGCATTTTACCCTGTTAGAAAAATAGTGTAAGAATGCAACATCGGTAAGGGTTGCTTTAAGCAAGAATGCATGTATAGTACATATACGTACCGTTCCTGTCATGATGGAGGCAAAGACATATTTTCCTCCCAGTACAAAGGAGTAAACTCTGGTTGCAATGGTCTGAAAACTTTTGCCGTAGTCAACTGTCTTCCTTAATTCTAACATCCCTTTGTCATCTGACAGGACAAAGAAAATGCCACAAATTAATTTGAAGTATAAACAATATATAGGTGATTAAAAAAAAAAAATCATGTTCACTCACTGCAGGATCCGTTGTTGTTGGTTGTAAAGAAGATGCTGTTCTTTGGACCCCTGGAAAACAAAGACAAAGTGAAGACATAAGCGAGACCAAGAACCAAGCATTCTCAGATGTTCAAATTAGGCATGTTAGATATTGTGGGTTTTTTTTTTGTTTTTGTTTTTTTTTTTACCGATATCTGATATACCGATATTGTCCAACTCTTAATTTCCAATATCAACTGATACCGATAAAAAGTATGCAGACAACTGAGGTTGTATCTCTCACATTTTGAGAGATACAACTATATTCTGCTCTGAGAGCAAACATCCCAAAATAACCTTAACGCAACTATAAGAGTTCATTTTGTACATCTGGCTGCCATATAAAGGATACTAGCGGGTATGAGTCAACATGTGGTTAATTATAATGTTTTGGACATCTTGGTAAGCTAACCAACAACTTGAAACCAGACATATTATAAGCAGCTTCAAAGCAAGTCAGTTTGTAGCAGCAGCAGCACCGTAGTCACATGACTCTGAAAGGAATGCTGGGATATGAAGTTCTTCCAGAATAACAGTGACTTTTCTACATGCTAATGGAGCAAGATCTAGCGAGATTTCATAACAGAACGAGATCTCGGGAAATTTTGTTAGGAAAATTATCGGTCGGGAAAAAAACCCAATACAGATATTTTCCAATATCACATTTTAATGCCGATATCGGCCAAAATCATCAGATATCTCAAGCTGAAATTTATTAAGTAGAAATCACAGATTTTGTTTACTGCCACAGGGGGTAACAGTTTTCCCACTGCACGCACACCCACACACAGATTCTGCTGGTTACAGCGCTGTGGGCTGAACAAGAATGCTGCTGCTGACTTGTGATTCAGTTTGACAGTAACCTCACCCCGGGTGCTCTGCAGGCAGTTTAGGCTGAGGCCTAAATGACTGCAGTGGTCACACAGAGCTACAACACTGCAACCACAACCTGACTCCACAACCTCGTGTGAACTCAGAGCTCAAATAAAAGCCGAGTCAGGAGAGTGATCCGACCTGCGGTGAGGAAGACAGCTGGAAAAACAACAATGTACAAACAGGACGCACATTCCTCTTTTAGCAAAAGGAAAGAGGAGACTGTAAACTGTGTGGAAATGTGGAATGACAGCTGGCTTATGGTGTTTCATACACATGACACAAAGTATGACTGACATAAACTTTCACCTACAGTTCATACTCTAAAGTAGACTGTCTTGCACCATTTTTTAACTGAAAAATGTTTGTTTTCTTTTCGTCCCGCAAATGCACTTTGTGCAGCAGAGTTGCCTCCTGGGGAGGACCACCCCTCCTTAAACGCAGAGCATACACCATATTTAGGGCCTCGTGATGTGACGGGGCCCCATTTTGAGGCAATTTTGTGCACTGCAATGTCACTGGTCCCAGATGTAGCAAGGCCCCCAAAGCCATCCACTGTGATACAAACATGCACCAAGTACAATCAGCAGAGGGAGTTTAGGAGTTAGAAGAGAGAAAGGAAGTCTGAGGTCTGTCATCTACAATACCGCATGCATCGCTGCAGTGATTGAAAGTCAACATGGGAACTCTCGCTGCTCAGATCAGGGCACTATCGCACATCCTCAACATTTTCTTTGGATTGTAAATGTACAAATCACAACTACAATGTTGTAGATACTAATAACTTTAGCCATTATCATTACTACAGTATAATTAACAGTAGTAAGGATCAACTGATACAGATCTTTTAGGGCTGATACCGATATTTTCTTATCATCAGCCTCAGCCGATGGCCGATACAACCTACCAATATTTGAGGCTGATACTGCATTTGACCCCCAAATTAATAAAACGAAGGATGCAATGAAAAGCAATTTTACAGCTCTTACAAGCACTTAAAATAAACATACAAAAAACGCATACTGCACTTGTAAACAAATATCAAATAGAAACATTAAACTTCTAATAATATATATATATAGATAGATATAGATATATATTGCTGATACCAGCAAAAAAGGCAAATATCGGTCTAAAATATCGGCCTGCTGATGTATTTGTCTATCCTTAAATAGCAGTAAAAAATAAATCCATTTGAATCTTTTTGATCCTTTTATTTTCATTCTTTAATTTCAAAGAGCATCATTAAGACCGAAGTGTATAAACAAAACCAGGAAAACATCAGAAGTAGACGCCATTGCTGAGGTGGCATATCTGTGTATGTCAGAGCAGAATGGATGAAAATATGACAAAAATCTCAAGAAAAACTGGAAGGACTTGCACCTTGGCAGCTCGAACAGCAGTGGAAAACTTTAGTTGTAGTAAAAAGTGAATGTGAATCCCACACTACATTCTACGCATGTTGTCGTCCAGCTGAATTTAACAGGTAACATTTGATAAGCTAGTAATGGATTAAGAGACAAGGGGCAGCAGGAATGCGGGGAGTTATGGTCTGATTTGAGAGATGCAGTGAAATATGACGTTATTTGCTCTGATCATGGCAACATGACCAGGAAATAAAATCATTCGGTCAGTAACACAGACAGCTATGTCAAATATCTGACAAAATAGAACATTAACAACCTTTGCAAAACTTTGAAGCTATTTCTTTACCTACTTTTAATAACGTATTGTAACAAGGTTTGCGTTTTATATTCTAATGTGGATTGCCCGTTATTAAAAGCTGATAGATGAATCGAAGCTTTGTAGATGCACTGAAGTCTGACAAAAAAAATGAAAAACAGAACTTTTGATCTACTGATAAGATATCGTTATTAGTCACTGTGGACCACTGTCTAACGCTGTCAATCCACATATCCATGCTGTCGGCAGATACGAGGCAATTAGGACTCGGCACCTCAGGTAACAGCCCCGTAAGATGGAACAACGCACAAAACAACCACCAGATTTGTTAACACTTTTTCTGCTTAAATGGGGTATTTCTTTTTATTAATTTGATGATGAAATCCAAATGAAAGCCCAAATATGACCTGTCCTGCACTCAATTAGTGACCATGATGATCATTTACTGATGAGGTACTAATTTACTTAACAGTGATTTGCAGTAATCCCCTGTAAAATAGCCATATGAGGCTTCTTTAGTCACATGCTTTAGTTATATCCCTACTTTTCATGATCTAAAACAAGCAACAAAAGCAGGATCTATCACTAACGCCCAATTCCCAATTATGCCTGATCAGGTCTCTATCAAATCATCTGCTGCACTTTCATGATCCTTCCTATCTTCCTATCTTCCTCTGTAGTGTCTGTTTATTTATAATACAGGTCAAATCTGAATATGTGGATGGAAATTCTCACCATCTAACCAAACACACACTGTCATGGATCTTTCTCCAGGTGGCGCCAAAGTCCTCAGACAGCCAAAGCTCCAACTGAAAAGATAAAGTCTTATTTATTAAAAAGGATTTAAAGCAGGAAAGACTGAGTATTCACTGATGCCTATCTGAGTATTTGGACTAGTTCAACATTCATTTAAGAGAGGCAGGTAAATCCTCTTCAAACTTTACTAAAACTCAACATTCCTGGCAGACTGAACGCTGCTACCATGATACTGAGCGTCACGAGTGTGTTGGAGTCTCCAGGGTTGTACAACATCTGAATTAGAGGCTCAAATGGCAAGTCGGTTGGCATAAAGGTCAGGCCAAAGTCATTAGAACGAAACAGTCGAAATCCGCCAACATCTGACACATCAGCTGTCAGGATCACCTGAAATTAACACACAGTGCAAAGTCGACACCATCAGTCAAGAAATGACATAAAAATCAAAACACTGTTGAAACTGAAACAGTCCAGCTGCACAAATGTGCTGCTCTTATATATTTGATGCAACTACAAATCTCTACAAAGAGATTTTGAAGATTAAATCTGAATCAGATTACTACATTATGGGCCTGGAAGCACTAAAAATCCCATTTAAATGAGAATTTTCAATTAATGTCTCACATTTTGTGTTCAAACAATTTTAAGAATTAGGAGCAGATACCTTAAAGGCAAAAATATAAATGATGAATGCTGCAGCGAGGTGCATGGTAGGGCTACAGCTGATCAACATGACACAAATGTGCACAGCATTTTCTACATTTAACTGCTTTGGCTTCACCTTCCCCGAGTGGTCCGGACTGATGGCGATGCCAAACTCCGTCTGGATGAAAGTGTGGTTGATCAGATGAGTCACATCCTGGAACGTCTTCCCGTAGTCTTCACTGACACACAGAGAAGCTTGCGGTTAAAGCCTTGCAATACTGCTAACAATAAAACCCTCACCAGTCCATTTCCAACCTCACCTCCTGTAGAGGTTAGACTGGCCGAAGCGCATCATGAAGAGCGGCACCTGGAACGTGGTCAGCACCAGCAGCACCTGCGAAGAACGCCGCATGAATGGTGGGTTTCACTTTTAATCCACCTTCTTTTATTTTTGTACACATTACCAAACTCACCCCTGATCCATCTCCCACCCAGGCCAGTGACAGAGAGCCCATCGTTCGCACTTTGAACGTGAACTGAAACAAGAACGCAGGTTTTTAGAACATTTAGTTATAATAGTAAATGCTTCTTGAGTATCACAGATATGAGTTCACACAGGCTAATGTAGGCTGTGCAATAGGAGGGTGTGCAACACAAATTAAACTGGGTTTTCCGTTACTTTTTTGTTACTGTCTTTGTTTGTAAGTATATATTTTTGCCTGCCTGTATTGTCCTTTAGTATAAAGTCTTTGCATATCAATAAATTTGCTGTAACATGAACCTGCCAGGGGGTCTGCAGATGGAATTTACCCTGGGCTATAAAGCTAGCATACTGTATTTATATTTGCTTTATATTTGTCGCCACTCTGTCGCAGGGTAACGATAAGTGACGATAAAAAACAAACAAACAAACAACTTCACGATTATCTTTTGTATCATAAATCTATCACTACTCTTGAGAGCCCTGAAATAATACCTGAAGCCATTAAACTACATGAATTACGTTTAAGTAGTACACCTGTATTGCAAAACTGTACTGACACCAATCAAGTCAGTCTCAAATATGAGAACGACTACACATTTATTTCAATGGTCAGTCATCATCATTTTCTGTACCGCTTATCCAATTCAGGATCGCGGGGGTTGCTGGAGCCTATCCCAGCTATCAGGCAAGAGGCGGGGTACACCCTGAACAGGTCGCCAGTCTGTTGCAGGGCCATCACAGAGAGACAGACAATCATTCACACTCATATTCATACCTAGGGACAATTAAGAGTGATCAATTAACCTACCATGCATGTCTTTGGATGGTGGGAGGAAGCCGGAGTACCTGGAGAGAACCCACGCAAACACAGGGAGAACATGCAAACTCCACACAGGAAGGCCACAGTTGTTGTTCGAACCCCCTCCCCACGAAATGTTACAAACAACAAATACAACCTGATAAATTGAATGAATCATTTTATTGTGAAATAACAAATTATTACCATGGGGAATTTCTCTGACGGTATATCGTACACGATAATATATCGCTCATCCCTAGAGAAGACCTGCCAAAATGACCTCACTTTTTAGAACATTTAATTATAATCCGAAAAACACAAAAAACAAGAGAGTTAGTGTGAGTTTCTGTCGTTTCCTACACTGGACATGCCAGCTGAGGACAGAATGTCCACACTGTCCAAAGTAACACAACCATTTGGATGCACTCTGCATGTGTGACCTACATTCCCGACCACAGGACGACTGCAGAACACACACCTAACTCAAATTAAAACTGGATGCATCCCATTTTTACAAAAAAAAAACAGACACTAAATACAAACAAACAACATTCCCATCCATTCATCCGGTGTGACGCACACACGTCTGGTCCTCAGAACAACATACTGTATCTAGCCACATCCCACGTTGTTGGAATCTAAAATAAGGTTTGCCCCCTCCTCTCCTCGGCTAGTTAAGCAGAGATGTTTACAAGGTGAGCCCAGCTCTGGAGAGTCTGCGTACAGCTCTATTAAAGTTACAGAAGATGGCGAGGTCTGCCTGCTGGAAACTCCTTGTAAACAAGTCCAGTGGAAACCGGCCTGCTCTCTGCTGTCCAACTCTGTGAACACGACTTTCCATCTCTCCTGTATTAATCACCTCACCACACTCACCCTGTATCCATCTGTTTTTTTCCCCATTTTGATCATTAAGCTCTTTCACAGCTTCTTTTTTTTTCCTTCCTCTGCAGCCATCTGTAAGATTTCTCGACCAGTTTTCAAAAAAGTGTCACGCGTCCTCTGTTCTAGTGAATACCTTACACCATTCAATCTCAGTGATGTTGGCCCTTATCTGTTCAAGGACACAAATTTGTAACTCTTAACCTCTTCAATCTTCAGCTAGTCTCTGAAAGCTGCACCAGAAAACAATCATTAAGGGGTCAGCCGATCAGCCCACCGTTTCTAAACTCTAAAAAAAAACCAAAACCTTCTTCTTCATCAAAAACTTCTTTTTACAGACTTTAAAACTTCTAAAGACTAGGGATGGGAAAAAATATCGATACACTGAGCTACTGCAATATTTTCATATTCTGATATCAAACTGACATAAAAAAATGCAGTATCGATCTATTTTACTAATGAAATCTTGCGATACTTTATTTTTCAATTACAAAATCTTGCGAGAATTCACGAAATATAGTGAAATTTTGTAACAGAACGATGAAATCTCGCGAGATTTAGTAATAGATCGATACCACGTTTTTGAATGTCGATTTGATATTGGCATATGAAAATATCACAATATTCCAGTGTATCGATA
This sequence comes from Atherinomorus stipes, assembly GCA_023101725.1. Lineage (NCBI taxonomy): Eukaryota > Metazoa > Chordata > Actinopteri > Atheriniformes > Atherinidae > Atherinomorus > Atherinomorus stipes. The sequence continues at coordinate 1,915,686 of JALJCO010013346.1, read as the reverse complement.
TTTTTTTCCACCCCTTTTTTTCCAAAGTGTCAGAAACAAATAACAAAACTGCTATTTGCAATGACTGCTTATTTTTTCAGCTTTAATATCGGTATCAATGTCGTTTATGGGCCACATGAGTTTTAAAATATCGGCATATCAGAGATCGGCCAAAATTCCAAAATCGTGCATCCCTATCTTGAGGTATATTATCATAAACTAGAAAAGTATTCAGAGAGTGCAGACCTCCGCCAAGCAGCTCATGTCCCCCTCATATTGTGATTTACAACAAAAACTTATACTCCTACATTCAGTTGATCTACATCATTGGATTCCTTGACCATGAAAACATACCAGTAGCACCTGGAATCCCGCTTGTATCACTATTATTTAAATAGTTATTTCCAAAAATCAATATTTCCATAATGGCGGTTTTCTTCTTGATCTAGCTCTGTTGCTATTAAAGATGCATCAAATCCATTGACACACTCCCGATTCAGCAGAGTCTTGTCAACAATTTGGTGTTAGTTGCATGTCTGTGTCTTCATTTGTTAACTTTCAGCATTGAAAATTTCAACAAATCCCTTAGTTTTGTGTTTTCTGGAATAAGGATGCATGATATTGGAATTTTGGCCGATATGCCGATATTTCAAAACTCATGTGGCCGATAACCAATATCGATATCAATATTAAAGCTGAAAAAATAAGCAGTCATTTCAAATAGTAGTTTTGTTATCTGTTTCCGACACTTTGATAAATAGGGGTGAGAAAAAATATCAATACACTGAAATATTGCAATATTTTCTTATGCCAATCAGTATTTATAAACATGGTATTGATCTATTTTACTAACAAAATCTTGTGAGATTTTATCGTTCTGTTACAAAATCTCACAATATGTCATGAATTCTCACGAGATATAATAGAGCGATAAAATATAGCAAGATTTTGTTAGTAAAATAGATCGATACCGCTTTTTTAAATATCAATATGATATCAGCATATGAAAATATCGCAAAATTTTAGTGAATTCTCGTGAGATTTCGTAACAAAACGATGAAATATCGCAAGATTTTGTTAGTAAAATAGACCAATACTGAGTTATTAAATGTCAATATGATATCAGCATATGAAAATATCACAACATTTCAGTGTATCAATATTTTTTCCCACCCCTAGTCTTTAGAAGTTTTAAAGTCTGTAAAAATGAAGTTTTTGAAGAAGAAGAGGAATTAGAAGAAGGTTTTTGGTTTTTTGGTTTTTTAGACTTTAGAAACAGCAGGCTGATCGGTGAAATATCGGTTAAATATTGGTGGGGTGGCTGATGTCCGATACTCAATTTTAATGCCAATATAGGCTGATACTGATAAGGGGCCGATTATATCGTGCATCCCTATTCTGAGTCATAGTATCTGGAATTTTCTCTGGACCCGCATCAACTTTCAAAACATTATTGAACTCATTGAGATCCTTTCTTGTAATTTTTTACCAAACATTTGGGCCATTTCTATGGAGTTATTTGCAAAAATTACAAAATCTAGCCTATCTCACAATGATAAAGAATCCTTCAAAAAATTCCTGGATCAAGAGGGTGATCCAGATCACCACCAAAATTTAATTTGTTCATCCTTGGGCTGAGGCACACGGCTGGTGAAAATATCAGGTCAATCTTTCCAGAACGTTTTCCGTAAAGTTGCTGACAGACAGACAAACCAATGCTTCCAAAAACATAACCTCCTTGGCGGAGGTAAATATGTCTACACAACCTTATTGTTAAGCTAGTGTGAGGTTTGGAAAGAAGAAAAAAACTTACTACCACTTCATCAAATCTAAGTAAGTTAGAGATGAAATGACTGCCCTTATAGTAAATCAGTGATACTGTCTGGTTATGCAATTCGTCCTGCTGCAACAGAAATGAAGCACAGTGAAGCTACATCCAGTTTATCTGCAGCAGCAACAGGCGGTCTCCTCTGTCTGACAGAAATATGCTCAGACTCAGAACAGACAACTCCACAGGGGGAATAAGTTGAGGAAAACCTCAACTTTGGACCTTTTAGGGCATCTTTCTGGCAAGGTTTAGGCATATTTTTTGTCCCCTCCATCCATAGTTTTAAGTTACGACACACTTTTTGTTCCAACTTAATTTAGAGACTCCATATTATAGATATTCAACAATACACCCGATTTAACACACTTAATCTGGATGCAATTAAATTTTGTTCCAGTCAGCACTCAGCTACATCTGTGTAAAACACAAGTGTCTTTGCCTCAGACTCCTGCCATGGCACAGGAGCAGAGACAAATACACACACAACTCAGAGGTTAATACTGCAAAGATAACAAGTACAGCTGTGTAGCATTTATCCCCGTTTCTACTTCTGATCATTTAAAAAAAATGGCTGGATAGGTGCTTAAAAACCTGTGACTTTGCAAACAACACATTGATATAGTGCGGAGAATCTTGTTTTATCTAAGAGGGAGAAAAATAGGACGTGCTTATGTTCAAACGATGAGTCTGTTCTTGGTTATTTACCAACGAGCAAACAAAACCTGGAGATAAGTGCCGGACACGGCCACACCGACCAGACATGACCTCAAGCTGTGTCACGTGTTGAATTTCGGGCTCCAATGAAAAGTCTCCTCCAGTCTCCTGCTGCAGCTTAACGACTGTCACAAGCATTCAAGGTGTGCCAACACATCTAACAAATTAGAGCAAACAGCAACGGCAGATCAGTGAGCACTGCACATGAACAAGCATACACACATATATGTCCCTGAAGACTCACAAACAGTCAGTATGTGGAAGCACACCCACTGACTGTGGGTGACGTCCTCCCAGAGAGGTCAGATGTAAACACAATGAGCTCCTTATTCCCGCCACTCGGGGTTTTAACTTCCTGCTTTGGTTATGTTTACACACATACAAAACTGAGATGAGGAGGTCAAACTGTAAGGCTCTGATCAAACACTCAAAGCTGTGTACACCAAGCCGCTATTAGTGGACAGACTCATATGTTGGCTTGGAATAATGCCCACAGGATTCTTATTAAAAACCACCAGGAGAGATAAAAGCTAGAAATGTTTGATATTGGCTTTTTTACCGATATCTGATATACCGATGCTGTCCAACTCTTAATTTCCAATCCGATATCAGCCGATATCAATCTGTACAGACAATCGTGAGGTTGTATCTCATCTTTTAAGAGATACAACTATATTCTGCTCCGAGAGGAAACATTCCAAAATAGCCTAAACTCAGCTAAACAAGTTCATTTTGGACATCTGGCTGCCAGATATCAGATACTAGCAGGTATTAGCCAACATATGTCTAATTATAATGTTTCTGACAACTCGGTTACCTTACCAACAACTTAAAACCAGACATATTATAAGCAGCTTCAAAGCAAGTCAATCTGTAGCAGCAGCGGCTGCACCGTAGTCACATGACTCTGAAAGGAATGCTGGGATATGAAGTTCTTCCAGAATAACAGGGACTTTTCTACATGCTGGACTGGCACCAATGGAACAAGATCTAGCAATATTTTATAATGGAACAACAAGATCTTGTAAGATTTTGTTAGTAAATCGAAACCAAAAAAAACTATACAGATATTTTCCAATATCACATTTTAATGCCGATATTGGCATATTTCTTTACCAAATGGGCCAATAATATCGGACATTTCTAATAAAGGCTGAGGACTGCATCTGATGATTATATCTATACATACTGTATATATATGTTTAGTGCAAAGAAATATTGGCCTTGCAAAGATTGGGATTTTTAGTTTTTTGGAAAATGTTTTGACATCTGAGAATGATGCATGGGTTTCCATTTGCCAAAACTTTGCATTTAGACAAAACATCTGCAAAAACAAAAAAGGCACTTTTTTAGACTTAAAGGAAAAGTTCACCCACAGAATGATTTAACTTTATTTTCCACTTACCCTCCACTTACCCTCATGGTGAGCACTTTGTTGCACTCTGGAGCACTTTCTTAATATCTCAAATGCAGCCGGCGATCAGGAAGGCTTCTCTTTTCCCCCCAACTTTCATATAATGGAGTTCGCCGGGGTCCGAGCCACAAAGATCCATAAAAGTCCACAAAAACTTGTCAATATTCCTCCATATTGCTCGTCCAATGTAATCCAAGAGTCCTGAGTGGGTAGCCTCCAGAATTTACTCAAACCAATGTAATTTAGTATATTTTTAGAGCCTAAACAATACTACATTGCATTTCTAGCAAGCACGCCGCCGATGCAGGTTCACGAAACTACGGAAGCAACGGCAGACGAGATTGCACGTGACGAGATCGCACATTCTCTTTTTCTTTCTTTTTTTCTCTCTCTCTCTCTCTTTCTCTCTTTCTTTCTTTCTTTCTTTCTTTCTTTCTTTCTTTCTTTCTTTCAAATCAATATCCAACCCCCCCTCTGTTTGTCCCGGTTTGTCTGCAGCTCTGGCGCTCTTAGCACAATGTAAACAGAGAATTTCTTCTTTTACGCTTGCATTATCGGCAGAGTACGCTCTGAGCGCCGCGGCTTCCATAGTGTTGCGAACATGCTTCGGTGCGCTTGCAGGAAAAAGGATATAGCCCTATTTAGGCTCTAACAAATGTACTAAATTATGTCGTTTCGAGTAAATTATGGATGATTCCCACTCAGGACACTTGGATTAGACGAGCAGTATGGAGGAATGTTGACAAGTTTTTGTGGACTTTTATGGACCTTTTTGGCTCGGACCCCGGCAAACTCCATTATATGAAAGTTGGGGGAAAACGAGAAGCCTTCCTGATCGCCGGCTGCATTTGAGATATTAAAAAAGTGCTCCAGAGTCTTGCTCACCATGAGGGTGAGTGGAAAATAAAGTTAAATCATTCTGTGGGTGAACTATTCCTTTAATGTCTCATGCCATTACCAACAGGTTAATAACAATGTAAATATCATGCTTCCTAAACAGATTTGTTTAAAACTAGGGATGTAACCATCACCAGTAAAATGATAAATCATGATAAAATTCCCAACAACTGGTAATACCGTTTTTATTATCAAACGTGATTGATTACTGCACTTTGAAAACCTCACAGTGATGCTGCTCATTGCCTGGAAAAGCAGCAGCAGTCCCAGTTTGTAATGTTTAATTTATGAAAACATGGCGGAAGGCAACAAAGGCACCCACGTGAACAGTTTTCTGGAGATTTTTCCCCCTTTAAAAAGGACAAAGTAGACATCTAGACCCATTTTGGATATTTTTACTGATACTGGGTTTCCCCAGTATAATACCACGATAACAATGATATGAAATTTCATATTGTTACATCCCTATGTCAAACTTTTGCCCAATATTACAAACTTTTTGTAGAAACATCACATAAACTTACATGGCATCTTATGTGCATCAATAAGAATGTTTCAGAAAATTCACTTAGAGTATAAAAGAAATAGTGTCAGCACATTTTCCAGTGCTCTGTTTCAGACTCCATTGTTTACTGCATGGCCAGCGCTGCCTATAACATATGCAGCAACACACACATCACAGCTGAGCAGACAGTGGTGCTACAGGATCCAGCAGTCTTCACTGTAAGATGCTCCGAGTATGTCATGATTTTACTGGAACTACAAGCAGCAAAAAGCCCGGCATGGTCTGTGACTCCAAAACAGAAAAAAATTCAACATTATGAGATTTTTCAGCCACAACACCGTGAAGAACTCTCAAATACCTCTTTTACAGGAACTAAATTGACTATATTATCATTTAAAAGACCAAAATGTCTTAGTTTTTAAGTAATAATATAGAAAATGTATTCACTAGTAGCTGATCGGGATTGCTTACACCACAATGCATAATGGGAAGCTGAAACAAGGAAGATATTTAAAATATAAACCACAACAGTAAAAATCAGAGCGATGGGGAGGGGAAAAAGGGCACAGACTGATGTATCTGTGCAAAAACTGCCTTTCTGTGATAGAAAAGGAGCTTCAGTGTTTGTCACCCATTGCTTAGCTACACATTGTAACAAAGTGGGATGGTGATTTTGACAAAAGACAATTTTATGCTGGTTGGAGAGTTAAATTCAAGGCCAAACTGTTTATTTGTGATGCAAAAGTGGTTCGACTTTGTTGGTTTTTATCTTTGTTCAGGCGGTTTAGCTTGAAGAAGGCTGAAAACAGTGTTAACTTGGAGCTCTGAGGGAAGAGAAAAACAGTTTGTCATTTGTTGCTTTGGTTTCAGCAAGTTTTCAGGTTTACTGCAAACCTCAAGCAGTGTAATCAAGTCAATCTAAAAATGACTGCCAAACATGACCAAAAGCCGCGGTTTTAGTTTAACTTCTGAGAAAGTTAAGGCTACATAGAAATGAAATAGTTATAAAGTATCACAATGCTTACAGCAACATCCATGAGTTTTTTTCCTGTTTGCCAATTAAATTAACTGGAGAACATGCAGCAAGAACATTTTTCTGAGAAGATGCTTTTTCCATTATCTGAGAAAGCTGTGGACACTTGCTTTACCTTCTTCATCGCCCTTCCTTTGGAAACTAAAAGCAAAAGCAGCATCACGTGACCATGAATGGATGTATTTATACCGGGCCCTAAAAGCTGTAACATGATTTAAATGAAAGTGATCAAACCGGAACATTTTATGTTATCATTGACGCATAGTGCGCATGCAGATATGGGAAGCACTGTACAAAATACGCGACAAACATTGAAGATTTTTATAATGACAAAAAATTTAATCTGTTTCTAACAACATAATTTAGTAGGAGAGTAAATAAATACATTAAGCTTTATAATAGTCTATAGTTTATAGATGGAACTAAATACCACCTATAATCTGTTCCTGAACATTTCTCTCTGTCCTTGCTGGTGGAAACTTTATGTTTAGTTGTATCAAATAACCTAGGGATGCACGAAAACTTGTTTTTTTTTAAAACGATACAGATAACCGATAAATGTCAGCTCCTAAAGGCTGATACCGATATTTGATATCACACATATATACCTAATCATGACATCAATACTACTAACAAAACCAAAAAGACTTTTCACTCTTAAAATGAAAAAATATTTATTTTTCCAGTGAAAATCTATCAGCAAGCCTCTCAAACATTTTCTATCAAACATCAACATATATCAACTTAAATAAGGCGTATTGCTTATTGATGCAAAAATAAAGGTTCCTGGATGCAAATGCATCCATCAGGATTAAAAACTGGAAAAGTGCAATCGAGAAGTTAAAAAAGAGAAAATGATGCACTGACAAATTAAATTAAAATATTTACTGTATGTTAACAAAATCTGAAAAAAAAGTTTATTTTTAAACAATAATAATGACTGACATACACTGCCCGGCCAAAAAAAAAAAAAGTTGCCAACGAAAAAAGGGTCAAACATTTAACATTTTGTTGGACGGCCTTTAGCTTTGATTGCAGAATCATTCGCTGTGTTTCCAGAAGCTTCTGCAATGTCACCAGATTTATTTGCATCCTGTTGCATCAATTTTTCACCAAGATCTTGATGATGATTGTAGAGTCTGACCACAGCACATCCCAAAGATTCTCAATGGGGTTCAGGTCTGGACTCTGTGGTGGCCAATCCATGTGTGAAAATGATGTCTGATGATCCCTGAACCATCTTTCACAATCTGAGCCCGATAAATTCTGGCACGGTCATCTTGGAATATGGCCGTGCCATCAGGAAAGAAACATCCATTGATGGAATAACCTGGTCATTCAGTGTATTCAGGTATCAGCTGACCTCATTATCTGAGCTCATACTGTTGCTGAACCTGGACCTGAGCAACTGCAGCAACCCCAGATCATCACACTGCCCCCACAGGCTCATACAGTAGCACTAGGCATGATGCTGCATCACTTCATCTGCCTTTCCGGCCACATTTCCTCCTGGAAGACGATGGTCCACTATCCTTCCAGTTTTTCATAATGCTAGGACTGTTCTGAAACCAGTTTTAGTAGTTTCTGCATCTCCTTAGATGTTTTCACCTCTTGATGCCAATGATTTGACCCTTCTCAGACAGACTAACATCTTTTCCAAGACCACGGATGTGTCTTTCCACATGGTTGTCTAGGAAATGAGAAGCAACTCATTGCACCATTTGGGGTTAAATAACTTGTTGCCAGCTGAAAGATAATCGCCCATGCAGTAATTATCCAATAGGAGGCTCGTACCTTTTTGCTTATTTAAATCCAGGTGGTGACTTTTTTTTCGGCCAGGCAGTGTATGTAAATAGGAGCATTATTAAAAGTTTCATGATGTGAATGGAGCACTGCCATGCTGACGAAAAAATCTTATCGGGGCAAGTCGTCGTGATATCGGACTGATGTAATAATTTTCTGTTGTTACATAATTATCGTGCACCCCTAAATATACCTAACATGTTTTTATAATGTGTTTCTTCCAGTAAGGCTACATGTTGTTAACATAATAAGCTGTGATTTAAAATATGACTTCACCATCAAGGCTGGTAATAGAATTATGAAAAATGTAGAAATGCATTGACTTTCTTGCCCTTATATCAACTATGAACTACAAAAATAATGGCGTATAAGGAATTATGGGACAGAAAAATATAAAAATAATGTTCCAGTGTTTCCTACAATAAAGGCGTAAAGAATTTAAGCTTTCTTTGTTAAGGAATCCAACAGCTCTAACCATGGTTTGTCACTTAAATACTTTCTTCATTCTCTTATGAGCCTTTCTGAGTAAAAATAAAATACTTGACTTCTTATTCAACAAAAATAGTTCTCTAGTTTGCCACTCTTAGTGGATGTCTCTCCCTGTGCATCAACAAACCCACACCTTTCATGTCTTTCTTGCTTCCAAGTGGAAGATCAAATCTGCTGCTTTTCTTGGTGCTCCAGCAGCTGGCTGGGACCAAGCTACCCTTCAGACTGAAAACACAGCCTTTTTTTATTATTATTATTTTGGCCAAAGGGGATGTAAGACAGGATGGAGTCAGAGGAGGAGAAAAAACAAATAAAAAAAGAGGAACAACAAGCTAGTTTGTAAACCTGTCAGAGTCAGCAAAATGATTCTCACATTACATAAACATGCCATACAGGGAAAATAAGGAAAAGCCTGAGCTGGCTGAGAAAACACACACATGCTGTGCAGGCCATCAGGACTGAAAACTGCACAAAAATACACTCAAGGAGCAGGAGGTGGACCCGTCATCTTGAAAACTACAAGTGTAGAGATCTAAATGTTTCCTCTGTCTTGTCTGATCTCGCCCCGCAGGTCTGATAGCAGTCAACCCAGACTCTGGTCCGCAGTCACATCAAGCTGAACAGAGGAACGTGGGGAATGTTTGTGAGGGTTAGAAAGGCCCAGAGGAGCTGGGAGGAGTCTCTCAAAGCACGCTGAATCGTTTTCATGCTCAAAAGCCAGCCCAGGTGTTTGAGCCACAGGAATGATGTAACGTCCTCTCCTAGCATCTAACACGCACAACAGGAAAACTGTCCTGTGGAGCTTTACAACGGCTTCAGAGTAGCTTGTTATTGTTGAATATTCCACCGGACATCAGCCTTGCTCTGGTAATGTGCCACCATTTAATATGATTATGTGACCTATGATAGGAAAAAAAGTTCCGATTTTAAAAGTGCGTCAGAAAAGGGGCGTAAAAGTGTACGACATTCCAGACTTTTCCACTATCATCCTGATCCCAGCTGTAAGACCTCAAATAATGGCTTTGGTTACATTCTCCACTCACTCTGCATCATTAGTCCATCAGAGCATGACAGCTCAGGGTCAGCAAGCATAATAGACGTGACCTGGACTCATGGCCTACATTTATCCAGATCAATTAAACAAATAGTGAAAAAAGATAGAACTGGAAAAATGGTCACTGGACATTATATTATAATAACGTTCAAGCATAAAACACCCACATCTACTGTCTGACTGATTTTTTGGTTGTTTTTTTAATGGATCACAGCCATCTGAATCGAAGCTGCAACAATCAGCCAGCTATCCATCAGTTAACAGGAGGATTTGATGCCCTTATTTTCCTTTTGTGGTGAAAGTGTGATTTTTCTGTGCTGTCCTTGACTCTGTACGATGTGTTTCTGCTCTGTCACCAGGAGTATCTTTGCTGTGATGATTCAGACAGATATCATTCCTTTGTCAAAGTAGTTCTCAGATTTTTTTTCCTGAAGATTAGGTGAAATGACTGATTCTCCTTATCTATTAGGTAAAGGTTAGTTTTCTGCATGATGTAAGCAGCCTCCTCACAAGGAATAATATTTAATCATCATTTAATGCTCCAGAACTCTTTATTTTCCTGAATTTTCACGAAACTACATGAAACAATTGTATATTTTGAGATCTTATGAAACAATTCAGATGAAAAAAATCTTATTTTCAATCATTAAATCCCCCAAATCTTTTAAAATCTGGCTAATTAGTCTTATATGTAATTGATCACATAAAACAACATTTAGAGCAACCCCTAAAGTTTTGGAAAAGGCATTTCACAATGTCATCCTGCTCCTATCCTTTTTCTTTTATTCAAATACAAATGATAGGAAGGGGACAAAAATATTTGTTTGTTGACAGTCTTCAGATTCCCTTTTTTTTATCATCAAAGGTAAGTTGTTTTATAACAATCAACAGTTTTATAGGACATCTGAGTGTCTAAATTGTATTTTATTAAATACCTTCAACATTTTGAGTTATGTTTTTAATCTACATTTTATGCTATTTAAAAGAAATATGTCAGCTTTAGCAACAAGTTGCCTTTTAAATCCAATGATGGTTTATCTACAAATACACTGTTGAAAATGAAAACACAATGAAATATTTAGCTGTAGCTTGAGCTTATCTCAACTTTTAACATTTGTAGACGTAAAATACAACAGTGCAGCAGTAATGTTCATTTATTTGCTTGTAATACACTTATAGGGAACTTTGTTTAGTTTTTACATTTGTCCCTTGCAGTAAATTTGCTGATATTAAACTTCCCCTCTGCTAATTTATGAGTGCTACACATATGTTCGGGGAAATTCAATGTTTTTCTTCTGTTAAGTGGCTAAATTTTTTATATAATGACATTATAAACTCATTTTTTCCCCCATATTACAAGCAACACTCTTACATACTGAGACAGAACCCAGACGAAATTTGTAATAATGAATTCTTTGAGCCCCCCTCCCCAAAAAAAGTGTCTGAACGTAAGTTTTCTGAGCAGCTCCAAGCAGGATAAACAAAAACAACTGTTTACTGTGACTTTTCGGGTTGGTCTGAGAGAATGAAGCGAACACTTTGGGTTAAAGTCACTTACAGTGCTGGTGTTGTTTAGCAGGGCTGACTCTACTCCGGGCAGAGCCGTGCATGTCTGTTCATTCAGTCCTGCGCTGCGCTTCGACAACTCTGCCTTCTCTGAAATATATCGCTCATCATCACCACCAAACACCCTCTGCAGCCTCCTCACGCGGAACAAGTTGTCTCCCTCCCGGTGCTGCCTGGCCAGCGCAGTCGAAAATAAGCCGAGCGCAAAAATGCAGGATACGGAGATCATGGTTACAAAAACTTGCACAACTTTGGACACTGCGAGGAAACTCTGCTGTCCCACCAGTTGGTTTCACATGCCCCCCTCATCACCAGAAGCATCCTCAACAACGGCCCATCCACAGGAGCACGGGATTGGTCAGAACTAGAATAACCTCCAATCTGATTGGACGAAAGGGATCTTCTTCAACCGAACGTCGGATTCATTCTAGCGTCACACTGCCCCCTGGTGGAAAGAGCGCGCAAAGACAGCATACCTTTCGTTGAGGAAGGATTTTCTTCTCTGAATCTGTTTTGGATTCCACGAAGCTACGGAAAACCGGGGAAAAAAAGTCTTACACAACAGGATTAGTTGACTGTTTTTTAAAAACAGTTGCGTATCCCCCCCCCCCCCCCCCATTATTCTGTGTTTTACACATATAAATAAAACCTTGAAATATTTGTTTCCCTTCTCACAGACTAGCACAAATAACTGATTAATAAATAAAAACTGTATTTCACTCCTTTGTTTTTATTAAAATATAATTATGGCAGGGATATAATTTGGCGAGTCAGGAAAAAAAGAAAAACTTCACTGGACTACCTTTTTGTGGTTTTGATAAGTTGAGACAGCCGTCACATTTATTGCTAAATACCAGAGTAGAATATTTGGTACAAGTAAAATAAAACAAGTTTATACTAACCTAAAGATTGATGTTAACTAGTCACCATTAGGACACCAGTCTAAGTTGTACATTATTATGCATTCTCTGTAACTACATTGTCCTTTTATGCATAACTATCAATTTTTACGTTTTTTTTTTTTTTCATGTTGAACAGTGACCTTGAGTGACCTGAAAGGCACTTTTAAATAAAATGTATTCTTGCTCAGAAAATGTGCAACAATGATGCAACATCAGTGTGTATTACAACAGCGATGATCTCCTTACATCACTTATATTCATAACATCCTTTATCTGCATGTGCAACTTACCTTGTGTATTCAACTCTGCAACTAACCATCAATTTTGTTCCTTCACGTGAGATGTGTTAAAAGTACCTTAAAACAGATTTCCAGAAAAACTGACTGAATATATCCTTTTTTTTTCTTTTATTACAATGAAAAGCAATACAATAAATGTGACTGCCCTCCACATTATTTTGCAGCCAAGTGTGCTAACCTACAAAAACTGGGTATTTGATTCAGTGTTAAGCAAGAAAATGCACACAAACATTAATAATTTGAAAAAACTCCAAGAGTCAGTCACTTTCTGAATACAACAATTTAATTGTAGTACTGATCCGTAACAAAAAACATGACCCCCAGGATACCCACCCACTCCCACCCCAAAACATTTTCTCCTGCCACTCAGTCATTAAGTGCTGGTGACACTCCTGCACAGAGAAGCACAGACACTGAGGGACAAGAGGAAAATTACCACTTCGCAAATAGAAACCTCCAAAAAAATCTGATTGCAGCAGGTTTGTTGGAAAATTGTGGTTGTTGTGACATTAAGCCTAGGTACACTTCCATGTCCTCTCCTCTCCAGCCCAGAATTCAAAGCAAGTCTTTCTCCGCTCTAGATGTCCTTGATTACATCCTCCAGTTCCTCTTTGGAGTACATGTGGAAGGTTTTGCCAGGTTCTACTGTTGCCAGCTACACAAGACACACAGAGAAACTGCATTATAACAGGAATTTCAATTCATCCATTCTTGTGCAAAGCTCCCCTCAACCCAATCAGAAGCAGCAACATATTAACGACGTTTACATGAAGACTTTTTCCTCTTTCGGATTAAAATCCTTACAAAATAAGATTTTACGGCAGCTGTTTACATGAGAACTCTGGTGTGTACAATGCGCCAGCATTTAAGCAGAATGATCCTGTCTGATTTGCCCAGAATGATGCGACATCACGCGTTTTATTAAAGATGGAGGTCTACAAACTGATCATCACGGCTGTTGCAGTAATCAACCAGATACTCGTACACTCCTACTTCAAAACTAAGAGAAAAATGCGCAGAGACGGAGTTTGAATTAAAAGCAAATTTTCTGCCGCTGTCAAAGGAATTTCATTGTTCACCGCCATGTTCAGCTAGTCTGAACATGCGCTGTAAGAACGCAACCTCACAACTTTCCGATTAAGCGTTATCATGATACCACGATCGGTTTGGGAAAACGAATATTTCACCCGTGAAACTGAATGAAAATTCTTTCGGTTTGGCACTTTTCATTCGGAAAGAGGTGTATACATGGACCATTTTCATTCTGACAAAGCTCTTTAAACCGAAAGCAATCAGTATATTTGGCTCCATGTAAATGCAACTACTGAGTTTACATCAGTTTTAATTCCTCTTTGATTTTGAATAAAAGCTAATTCCGCTTTAAGAAGATTAAAAATGACCGTGTGAACCCCTAATTCTAAATAAAAACAATAATTCAAACTAAAACTAAGTTCCAAACAAAGTGGATAGTTTATTCCTCTTTTGATTCTGAATGAAATAATTCCTCTTTCAGGTAAACCTTTGATTCTGGTTATTCTATACATGCTCCTTCCCTTGTCCTGTTGTAATGGCGCTTGTCGGAGTGCACATGACACAAGCGTGGTACTCGTGCCAGCTGGCGGAAATTAAGCAATATAGGAGTGTTGAGTTGCTGCTACAAAACTACAATCAAAATACAATGAAAAATCTCTATTATTATGTTGTTTTCATGTCATAGCTAAAACAAAAAAGGGCAGGAACCGGGGTCTGTTTACTTCCGGGTAGACGTAAATAGACGTAAATACACTACATCCGCCCCTGTCCAATCAGAACCCTTCCCAATCCCCAGATCTAAAGGGGAACTAAATAATAGTGTTTACCATGTAAACCTTAATTCAGAATTATTATTTGCATGTAAACACAACGGAGATCAATTTTTTTTTTATGATTTAATTTGGAATAATTAATTCGGAATTAAAAACATCATGTAACTGGAGCCACTGATGCTACTCGACATAATTCAGTCCCGTTTCCACTTTTGCTTTCAACATCTATAGACACCATACAGTATTCCTAGTAAGTAAAAAGAGAACAAACCTCAATGTTGGTGGCATTGAGCTTCTCCTCCATCACCTGCTTCAGAATAGTGAGAGACGACTTGATAGCGTCTTTTAATGTCATCGACTGTTGGTTACCCAGAGATGGACAGAAACACACAAGTCATCAGTTTTAATAAAACACAGGTCTCCTATTTAAATAAATAACTACATGGGATGACGAAATTCTTTCCTAGCTTAACCTGTTAGTCTTCCCAGCAATTCTGTTCACAAAAATAATACGCTGAAGTTTGTCATTTCACTATCACTCAGATATCACCACACTGTTCTCAGATGAATCTCTATCCCATGAGCTTATTGTTTCATTACAATTTTATTACATAATTTGGGTCACTATCAAGATAATAATAATAACAAAAAAGTGACACAGTTGTTTATGTAGTCATGATGCCCCTGATATCTGCTGTAGTTGTCTGTACCTTGTGGTAGACCTCTTGCAGAGAACTCTGTGCCCCCTCTGACGCGGAGCCGATGGCCCGAGCATCACACTGCACAAAGGTTCCCGATGGATCCATGTGGTAGCTGGAATACATGGAAAAATGTTGAGTCTTTGTGAAAAAAAAAAACATCTTTCAAACATTCAAATGGCATCAATTTATCTGTGCATACAGTTGGGGTCCTTTCTCATCGACTCCTCCAAACAGCAGAGCTACGCCAAAGGGTCGACTCTTGAGTATAGCAGAGGAAAGAAAAAAAAAGGGGGAAAAAAGAAGCAGTTAAATACATCTTGTACCCATTCAATCATCACCAACAAAGCATTTTGCATCTGATAAAAGATTATCCGAATGACTAACCATGGCACCAGGGTCTGCATCCTCTTCTCCGAACTGCAGCGCCAGGTTGGACACAGCCTGAGTCACACTCTCCACTGTCATTGTCTCATTGTAAGTGAACCAGTGGTTCTGCAAAGGGGAGCATACCCGTTACGATAACACACACACACACACACCCTAAACACATTGCACGATGCTCAGAAATCATACCTGTGTTTCCACTCTTGCTTTGTCAATTAGAGTTTTAGCATCAGCTATCAAGCCACTCATGGCACAACCTGAAAAGGAAAAGAGAAAACTAACTTGTTCATCTTTCACAACCAGAATCGTCAAACTGGGAGAAAGGCTGTGTGATTCCACACAGTACTTCTGCATTTTGATCCAGTTTTTTAAAAAATAAATCATGGCAGGGAATACATTATGGGTTGTTGCTCATGTAAAGTCGGTTTTAGTCAATAGTGAAACCAGGTAATGACAAGATGAATATAGGGCAATTCTTTTTACTACTATTGTATGACAGATTAGTTAATGGTGTTTTTGGAAATGTATTTGTCTTCTCCTGTATTTTGTGCCAAAATATCACACAAAGCACCACACTGCCTGATTTCTTTTTAAAGTGCCAGACTTCACTTTACACATTACATAACACTGTATTCAGGCTAGTGATCAAAACTGATCCCATTAACACCATTTTGTTTCCCTTTGTTATTGATTTATCGGTACTACTGTAACTTTGAGGTTCCTACCACTTGTTTCAGGACTCCATAAACTCTTTTGACGACTTCTAAAAATTCTAGAAACTTATAAATTAAGATGTCCACTTGAATCTAAGTTAACTTTCTTTATATAAATATTGCTTGCAAATCTAAAAAGTTTTTTTTTTTTTTTTTACGAGAAAATAATTGATTTTTTTTAAGCTGTCGATGCAGGTGCTATTTTACTGATCATCAACAACTGATCATAAATCCAAAAACAACCAAATAACACTATTTTATGCATGTACTTAAGCTATTTTCTAAATTGTGAGCCTGAAGGTTTTTTTTTCTGGAAATAAGTAAACAGTTTGCCCCAGACTGATTTGTTTGTGTCGCCACATACCGATGTGACTGTCGATCTCCACAATCTTCTCGATGCTGTTAGGCTCCATCAGCGGGGAGGTGATCCTCTTCTCCACAGCCAGGCACACTCCCTCTGATGTCTGGATACCGATGGCTGTGGAGCCCAACTGAAATGGCAAAACAAGATCAATGAAGATAAACGAAAACTTTCCCATCACTAGGAATGGTCAGTGATTTAGCATTATACTTACTTTTATAGCCTCTATGGCATATTCAACCTGGAACAATCTTCCCTCTGGAGAGAATGTGTTCACACCTCTGAAAACACGACAAAGTTGCTCATTTATAAAGTTATACGATCAGTTTTGAACGGTTGAATGATAACTCTGGTAATCTTATGACGTTTCATCTGTAACTCAGAACCATGGTTTAATGGTAGAATACATGTGTAAGTTGTAGAGAGAGAGGAGAAAAAAAGGATAACGAAAGTGAAAGCACAGCAACTTTTCCCCTGCTCTTAGCTGAACAACAAAGTTTAAAAGGGTAATCGAGGAGAATAAGCATCTATAGTGTCACTTGATCTTAAAACTGCATCTGTATCTGTGCAGGAAATTAACGCTACAGTCTTCCTGATAGTTTCTTCTGATCAAGATGCGCGCAATAAATGACAAAGCAGTTTGTGCTTTTCCTACCTGTCATATTCCGATCTGGTCAAAAACATCTTTTAACGTTCAAAACAGGACCTGCAAACAGAGAACAGCAATTTATGTAGGATTCCTGGATTATAAAAGCATCTTAAAGTCATTATGAACAATAAAAGTCGAGTGTCTGATTTGCTCTTACACCCTCCTGATTAGTTAGCATAGTTAGCTGCAGCACCGAGCAGGCGTGCTAGCGAACTAGCGCAGCTAATCACAGAAAAAACTCACTGAAAATGTTCGATTACGCCTAATATCAATATCAAAGTAGTTTAATTATATTTTAGAAAAAAAATATGAACAACTTTACGACGCTGTCCATAAAAACTGAACTCTAGAGAGTCATTTACCTTCAACCACAAGCCCTTGAATGAGTTCGCTTGTTTCAGAGGAAGTGTGCGGGTGTAACATCTAAACCAACCGGTTGTTTACGAGTAGGAAACAAAGGTTCCGCTTCGGGTATACTTGCATCTCTTTAGAACAGGGAGAAATTGTACTGATGCACAACAACGTGATACTGGTTTTAATGTAAAGGCTCGTTATAGTATAAATAATAATAGTTCTTAACACAATGTAAAGTATTAGGTAATGTTGATTATTTCACCTAGAAATTAATTTGTATAACAGCCCATGAGTGGATAAGGTTCTATTAATGATAGCTTTTCATGTCTTTCTTTTTTGCCTCTGTATCCCAGCCTCTGTATCTAAAAAAAAAAAAAAAAAAAAAAGTAAGATACACACGAATAAGACAGGTATTCAAATCTTATTTGCATGAAACTTGAAAAGACAGCACATGTTGTTGAAGAGCTCAGTCACTGGAGGTCGCCATAGAGTTTAAGAAAGAAAAACAGTAAATTAAGTGTTTCACTTGCTGAAGACTGTGAGAAGTGTGGCATATTTTAAAATTAAGTTTATATGAACAAGTTTTGTATGCTGATCAAGCTATAAAATTAAGAAATTCTCTTATTTCATTGTGTCATCAATCGCCGTTAAAGTAAAAAAAAAAATGTTAAGAAAAAAAAGTCAAGGTGAAACAAATTTTGCTTATAAATTCAGAAAAACACTTTTTCATTGACATGTTAATTACTACTGGCTGTTGCACTCAGAGCTGAGTGCAGCACAAATTAAAATTTCTAAAAGATGTTTCTATCTTATAAAAATACATTGGTTGAAACATCACATGGTGGACTCCCTATTCACAGGTGGTGGTGGGGGGTATGTTGGTTTGTTTGTTGTTGTTGTTTTTAACATTGTAAAGTGGAAAACAAGCTCTTAACACTAATTAGCATCAGAGAAATTTATTTTGGGCATGCAGGTGTCTAAAGTGGTGAACCAGATCCATCAAAACCTTTTATCCTCCTTAATTATGGAGATTCTGACAGCTGTCCGAAACTTATATTTGGAATTTTTATCATTAATACAAAGTTGGATCATTACTGGAGCTATTTGAAATATGGTGGTGGGATCATTTTTGAGGGGTTGCTGTAGTTTTGTGATGAAAATATTACATTTCTACAATGTGTATGTGTTTTCTTCACTTTTGAGATTTGTTTTTAAAAAAGCAGTTAAAATATATACATGAAAAAATCTCTCAAATTTTAGGGGTGCTGGGAGCAGGGGTGTCCAGCTCCGGTCCTCGAGGGCCACAATCCTGCAGGTTTTTCATGTCTCCTTCTCCAGCACACACCTGACTCAAATTCATAGGCTTCATTTGATTTGAGTCAGCTGTGCTGGTGCAAGGAGGCAGGGAAAACCGTCAGGATAGCAGCCCTTGAGGACCGACTTTGGACACCACTGAAAGGGGTGTTTCTGCAAATCTGGGCTAACAACAGAACTCTCAAAAATGGAACAAAATTCCTCCAAACATCTTTCTGGGAACAAGATGCAAGCTGAATAAAGATCCAGGTCCAACCAACATAGAGAGTTAATCACCAATTTCTGCCATTCCTCCCCTTTGATAAACTTGTTGATGCTTTTTGAGTAGGTAATGCCATCTATCAGAAAAATAAAGCCTTCATTCCGGTAATATAGCCTAAGTTTAACACCCTTGGCCGAATAAATAATTATGACTACAAAAAGAGAAATAGCTGTTGGATGGAGACTTACTTAAAAGAACATTTTGGTGAATATTTTATTAAAACTTCAAACAAGCTTACTATATATATAGCTATATAGAAAAAAAAAAAAAAAAAAATCTGATAATTTTTTTTTTTTTTTTTTTTTTTTTTATGAACTCCAGGGGTGGTGTAAAATATTCCTTCATACCCAACTTGGAAACATCATTCAAGCAGCATGTATTCCTGAACACAACCAGTCAAAAGACAGAGTAAACTAACCATTTACTTTTCTTTTTTCCCAGCTCCAGGAATCCGTATTTGAGTGAAAGTCAACACACCATGTAGCTAACTAAAAGCGATAGAATCAACCGAGAGAAAAATATTTCCAGTTTGTGGAAGCAAATGTCTCTCTCGAGGTGTTGTACTGTAATAAATCATTTTAGAGGAGGGGTACCGGGTGGTGTCGGGTTTCACTTTCCCCCAGACCGGGATCAGTTCCGTTTGGTCCTGTTTTGGTTCTGAGTCGCGATGTAACTCCTTGAAATCTGAATAAAACGATTACTGCTACTGCTGTCTTTGGAGGTGAAACAAGCTCGTATTTTCTCCTTTTTGCTGTTAAAGCTTTTTCAGTTATAAAAACCTGTCATGAGGAGGAACAAAATGAGGTTGGATGTTGTTCTTCAGACTCTCCTCCTGATCCACAGTAAGTAGGCTGAAGTTCATTGTCTTGCTTTAGTTGTGTGTTTATAGAAAATCCAGAGAAAACTTTTGGGAGATTGGTTTAAAAGTAGGCCCATTAATCTGCTCAGAAATACTCAGAAACTAGCAGAGAATGGTGATACTTTCCCCCTTCGTTATTTTAATCAAATATAATGTATTAGCATTTAAAAAAAAAACAAAAACATTATCATTTTTTGACACATCAAAAGAGAAAATATTAAATAAACCATCTACAGGCAAATAATGAAATATGATCTCAGTTTAGTTTTTTTTTTTAATCCATTCTGGTTTCATGCTAGAATAAAAATTGCACACTGTTTTTTGTCAGAACAACCACTGAATCAGGGTGTATCAAATCAAGATGATGTGAGACAGCTCAACTGTACACTGGTCCCAGAGCGCCCAATATTATATCCAGTTACACATCTTTATGTTTACTCCCCCACAGCTGCCAGTGATTATTTAGTTCTTTATCTCTTTTGCTCCTACCATGACCCCAATTACTTCCAGACTTGTAGTTTGATCTAAATTTTAAAAAGATCCATCCAGCAGGAGATACCTACATTTTTCAAGACAACACACATCATACTGCCTTTGTCTGTTTCAGAGATTAACACATTCACCTCTTCTACTGTTTCTATTTCAGTCTCTGTTACCTTCTTCTTCACTGCAGGTATGTTAGACTGTGCAGCTGTGATTCACATCTGCATCTTTGTCCTGGATGTTTGTGAGTGCTGACAGCTGTCTTTGTCCTTCAGTGTCATGTCAGTCTGACAGCAGCAGTAGCGTGGTGGTGGCGGGTTATAATATGAGTGCCCCCGCGGGATCCAAGATGGTGCTGCAGTGTGTGAGCGGCCGCATGGTGTGGACCAGGGACAGGGTGAGGGACAGGCAGAGGGTGGTCCACTGGGACATGTACCGGGACTATCCAGACTACGCCATGGAGCGTGTGGTGGACATGTTCTCAGCGGGAGACCAGAGGATCTACAACTCCTACAACCTGGGCAGGGTCGGTCTCAACACAAAAGCATTCAAGGATGGGAACTTCTCGCTGGTCATCAAAGGTCATCCTCATGTCTTTGACTCTCTTTTACTGCAACTTAACAACT
This sequence comes from Atherinomorus stipes, assembly GCA_023101725.1. Lineage (NCBI taxonomy): Eukaryota > Metazoa > Chordata > Actinopteri > Atheriniformes > Atherinidae > Atherinomorus > Atherinomorus stipes. The sequence goes on along the minus strand of JALJCO010013346.1, from coordinate 1,894,692 downwards.
TTTATTTGATTCCAATAACTAAACTCCTTAATTAAATCAAAGGGCTACTGTACACTTGTCCACTGTAAGTTAGATTATTTTTTACCAGAGATGTCCAATATTATTGGCCGATATCAGCATTCATTGTGATATATGAACATATCAGTATCAGTTTTATCGTACCAATATTTTTTACTAATGAAATCTTGCAAGATCTTGTTGTTCTATTAGCATTAGTCCAGTATGTAGAAAAGTTACTGTTATTCTGGAAGAAATTTCATATCCCAGCATTCCTTTTAAAGTCATGTGACTACGGTGCAGCTGCTGCTGCTACAGACTGACACGCTTTGAAGCTGCTTATTTCTGGTTTTAAATTGTCGATTAAGTTACCAAGTTGTTAGAAACATTACAGTTAGCCACATGTTGGCTAATACCTGCTAGTATCTGATATATGGCAGCCAGATGTCCAAAATGAACTCCTCTGGCCGAGTTAAGGCTATTTTGGGACTTCGCTCGGAGCACAATATACTTGTATCTCACAATATAAGATACAACCTCATAGTTGTTTGTATAGATCGGTATCAGTTGATATCAGAAATCAAGAGTAGGATAATATCGGTAAATTGGATGTCGGTTAAAAAAAATAAAAGAGAAATATAGCAAATATTGAACGTCCCTAATTTTTTAAAAGTCCATCAATTTCAATCACTGCAGTGCAAAAAAGTAAACGTATAATCCAATCCATACTTCACATTTAAACTGACCCCACAATGACCTTATTTCAAAAGGCTTTAGAAATGAATGTGCATTATACATAATAAACATTAGGTTTACACACAGAAATGATCATGGCTTTTTCAACATAACCAAAATGTTTGTTTTTGTGTTTGTTGCTACATGTGATGACAGATGTGACGATGAATGACAGAGGTCTGTACTCTTGCAACCTCCACCATCTTTACTGCCACTTGTATGAGACAGTCAGAGTGCAACTCAATGTGACTAAATCACGTATGTATCCCTGTCACCATGTCAGCTGATGTACACAGCAGTATTAGCCCACAAACGTCTGCTTTCACAGCCTTTTTTGTTAATATTTTTGTCACATAGGCCGTAAAGAGCAGCGCTTCTGGGATGGACAGAAAGCAGTGTATGTAGTGTTGCTGGGAAGCACCATAGTGCTGCCGTGCATCAACAGGCGGACCGTCTGGACAGACTGGAGCAATGAAGAGGAGGACCAGCAGGTGTGTGTGTGTGCTCCCTCAGTCAAGTCTGGACTGAGAGTAACTTTTTCTTTATATAGAAATGTAACTTTATATCAGTTCTATCAGGTTTTCAAAGTCTCCCTGCTCCAACACACCTGACTCAAATTAAAAGGATCCAACATCCTATGAAGTTCTGGACAATTACTCAGTAATTTGGATCAGGTGTGTGGGGCCCTCGAGGACATGAGCTGGACACCTGTGCTTTATATTGGCTGAAAAATGCTTCATCTACCCAGGTGGTCCACTGGGACCGTCAGCCCCCTGGGGTCAACCATGACCGTGCTGATCGTCTGGTGGACCTGTACGCTTCAGGGGAGCAGCGTAGCTACGGACCTCTGTTCCTCCAGAGGAAGATGAACATCAGCAATCAAGCATTTTCAGAAGGAGACTTCTCACTTACCATTTCAGATCTGCAGGTGTGTACGTCTGAGTGTGAAAGGACTAAAATCACACATGAGCAGCAGATTCCTCACTGCTGTGGTCAGAGCACTTCTGATGAGGCAGCACTTCTGTAAAAGTGTGTGTGGCAATGCGCTTGGTTAGAAGAGCTTTACAACATTATGCATGTGTGTTTTAGTGTGCACGAAGGGCTGGCTTTTTCCTTGATGGAGCCCCAAGGAAATTTTGTTTGGGGACCCACCATCAGACCACCTGAGCACCACCAGTGCTTAATTTTTGCAGGTGCTTGAGCATTTGTTTTTCACTGGAAATTAGAGATGTCCGATTTTTATCGACCTAATGATATTATTGGCCAATATTGGCATTAAAATGTGACATGAAAATAGCGGTATTGGTTTTATCAAACCAATATTCTTACGAACAAATTCTTGCAAGATCTTGTTCCATTAGCATCATCCAGCACGTAAAAAAGTTACTGATATAACTGGAAGAACTTCATATCCCAGCATTCCTTTTAGAGTCATGTGACTACGGTGCAGCTGCTGCTGCTAGAGACTGACTAGCTTTAAAGTCGCTTAAAATATGTCTGGTTTTAAATTGTTGGTTAAGTCACCAAGTTGTTAGACATATTGATTAGCAACATGTTGGCTAATACCTGCTAGTATCTGATATCTGGCAGCCAGATGTCCAAAATGAACTCCTCTGACTGAGTTAAGGCTATTTTGGGATCTTCGCTCTCGGAGAAAAGTATACTTGTATGAGATACAACCTCACAGTTGTTTGCATAGATCTGTATCGGTTGAGATCAGAAGTTCAGAGTTGGGCAATATTCGTATATATTTTATATCAGTAAAACAGCTAAACCACTCATTTATTTACATTATTTTTAGTTGGCTTGTGCCACTCTGGCTGTTGCATTTAAGTAGTTAATTTCCTTGAATTGTTTTGCACTTTTCAATATTCAGCGTAATGTTTGCGAGTGGATTCTGAAATTGTACTTTAGGAGTACTGTAAGAGAAAACATCAGCAGACAAGATAAGAAAAACAAGTTAATCAGTTGAACTACTTTTGTTTTTAAAATTTGGAACACAGGTACAAAAATGTGCAAAAATTCAACCCTCTATATTAATTTAGCTTAAAACTGTAGCCAACCTGACCTTGATTTCCTGTGTAAGTGAAACTTAAAGAGTCTACAGCACTCTGCTGCAAAAACAACAGAGTGTGTGTTGTACAACAGAGGCAGCAGAAACTGATGAAACTATTATTGTTTGCATGTCAACCATGAAAGGTTTGCAGGGTTATTCTGTGTGCATGTACAGTGCCTCTGGAACACATGGAACGTTCATCAGCAATGTAGCTGTTGTCAAGTTAAACTTTACAGCACCACTGGGAAGCTAAAGTTGGCAGCCACGTATTAACTTGAGCAATCACTTAAATAAAAAAGAAAGAGCAGCAACAGTTGTGGCCATTTGTTACAACAGCAAATAGAGGAAGCTCTATTGAGTCTCGGGAATCTCAAGTATCCCAGTGGTTTCTGCTAAAGCTTAAAAACCAGGAAATTTAGGCCAAACTCAGGCTCAGGAATCATGGATTAAGGCTAGTCTTTGTGTCATCTCAAAACAACAATCAACTGACGGCCAGAGCTGAGTTAATTCACTTATCTGAAACATCGGCAATATTAAAAAGTCATTTTAATTTGTATCAGATCAATGTGCTTACAGCATTTTTAAACAGTTTTTAATGCTTAAAGGTAGCCTACATACAGTATGTAAGAATTATTGACATCTAGTGGTAAAAATGTATATTTGAAAGAAAAGATGTTTTCTTTCAAATTACTTCATATTCCAGCACTGTTGTGAATGTACGGTGGCTGTTGGTGGCCAAAATTCTCACAGACATAAAGATGTTTTCATTGTGAGTGGATCCGGTGATCTCGGGTGTAACTACAGTATGACTGTACTATGAGTAGCCTAACTATTTTTAATGTCTTTTAAACAGTGCGCTGACTCCCATCAACCAAAGCTGGTAGGCTACAGCAGTTTTATGAGGGTTAACACTCAAAATGTTTTTTCCATTTAGGGACACCTTAGTAATGCTGCGTTCCGTTTTCCTTGGAACTGGGAAGTGGGAACTGGGGGGTGACGTCACACCCGACCAACTTGCGTTCCAGCTCACTAGTCGGAAAACCAGTTAGCAGCCTAGCAAAACAACGTGTTTGCTAAGGCTATTGTTATTAGCCGTTGTTAGCACAGCTGGCGTTGTAGTTCACATATAGGCTACCACATGAAAAATGTGAAATACACTACAGCAGCTTCCCCCTACATCTTTATAAACCAATACTACGACTGATTTAATGCAACAAGACATTAGTAAAAGTGTAAATAAATGTAACATTACAGGAGCTTCTAAAACTGCTAACAGTGGGCGGGGCCATCTTTAAATCTTAACTCGGAGCTGCGAGAGTTTTCCGACTTTCCAAATGGGAAATCCGACTTCAGTGGGCCGTTCCAGTTGAAATTTCCTACTCGGAACTGGGAATTTCCGACTTCCTAGTTGAAATGGAATGCGGCATCAAACCTTAGCACAAATAAGGCAGCCTCCATGTGCACCCCCAGCAAGTATATAGATGACTCATTCTAAGAAAATAAACATATAACAGCTATTCTAGTGCAGCGATTACACATCAATAGAAAGTTTTGGATTATATATTAAATTTTCTGCCGTTGACCTTTGTTTTTTTTACACACTGTAGCCTACCTTTAAAGGTGGTAACTACAAATGTAATTCCTCCCCGCCAGTAGGTGGCACACTAACACTTGCTTACTTAATTAGCATTAGTAACATTACAGAACCAGCTAACCATTAATTAGCATTATCAAATGTTTAACTTAGGCTACATGTCCAGGGGGCAAGCAGCATTCTTCACGGGGCTTTTGAGCCCATTTGTTGCCTTCACTGTCTTTCTTCATTGTTTGTCCGCTTGAATTTGAGAAATGTAATGCAAGGAAGAAGCTATTTCTGAACATAGCAATTGTGCTAGCAACTCTGAGACATTAGTGGTTCTCAGGATAAGTGCTGCTGACTTTAACATCACCTTTATGTAGTATCTTTAGGTCAGAAACGTTTCAAATGAGCAAAATCACCAAATTAGTCAAAACTGGTGACATTTTTATTGCCCTCAGATGTACTTTGTGAATGACTTGAACCAAATATTAGCAGACAAACAAGCTAGACCGATGTGATGAACACAGAAACCTCACAAACATCAATCTGCTGACGCCTTCACAGTTTTCCATCTGTTTCCATTCAGGTTGATCACACCCTCAAGCATTTGGTGTTAAATCTGCTTCATGTTTCTGTTTATATATGAAGCACAGTTAAATGTACATGTATGTTTTGGCAGCCTACAGACCAGGGGAAGTATTCCTGCCACCTGCACCATCATTACTGTGGCCTACATGAGAGGAGGGAGTTTCAGGTCACAGTTGAGCCACTGTTGATTCGGCCCACTGAGTCGGCCAAAGCACAGCCCAGTGAGGACAAAGGTAAGCACTGGAAATATACCATCACTTTCTAACTATTATAGGTTGCAGAGAGGATGTTATATCACTTAGTGGATTTGAACTATCATGTGTGCAATCAACAGAGAAACACACACATCTGTTCTTTACTTTATTCCTGTTCTGTCTTTACTGCATCTCTGCTCCAAACAGCAAAGCAGCAGAGGAAGAATCCCACGTCTCTCTCAACTTTCATGAGAAATTTTTTTTTCTTGCACTGTCAGCTTGTTTGACGCCAGCCTCCTGAAACCACACACACACACACACACACACACACATCCCCTCACGCTCAAAGATAATCAATGACTACACAATGCATTTCCTTTTTGTGACTAACTTGTATGCGTAAGTTGTTCCAGTGTTTTGCTTTGCTCCCTCTAAAGGTCTTCCACTGGGTGGATGTTAAAAAAGAGAGAATAAAGAGGAGAAGTAGGTGGGGGAAACTGGATTGGCATGTTGTCTTGCCAGCTACCTACAACAAATTCTTTGATAATGAGAGAATTTCTGGTGCATGTCTCTGTTTTTCCAGATGGTAACTAAAGTGAATATGATAATGGCAGACAGATCAATGTGGGAAAATCATTGAGAGTTTTTTGCATGTGGCCGTCTCTGTGCACAAAACAGTGTGCCAAGAAGTGCCTCATTTCAGTGGAATCTCTTGGATACAGTCTTTGACTGAAATCCAGCTCTGCCCACACAAATAATCTCTCCCTGTCTGAGCTGTAATGATGCAGCGAGACTGCACCATCGGAATCACGCTGATTACATTTATACTTCTTTGTCTCCAGCTGAGTTTGCACATGTCGACTGCAGTGCTCCGTTGCACTCTTCTACCGTCTTATCTGCCTTGTTTGGCTGTCTGCTGCCCTGTTGACTTTGGCTTAACCCTGACATTCTGCAAAAATTTCCCACTTCCTTTGCCCAGCCTTCATCTTCCCTCTTCCCCAGCCTCCCGCCTTTGATGATTCAACATGCTCAGGTTTATTTCCATCACAGTCTTTTAACTCTCCCTCATTCTTTCCCCCTTTTATATAAAGAAAAAGAGCACTTTTCTCTAGTTTGTGGACAAGTGCAGGATGTGTACTTCATCTGCTCAACAGCTGACCACACAAAGAGAAAGAAAAAAGTGAAAGATGGATGGAGTGAGGAGTTTGGTTTTTGAGATAGTGAGACAAAACAGAAGCAAGGTGAATGAAATAAGGAAGAAGGGATCATTTTACGTCTTCCATCATTTTAAAAAACTGTGTAACTGGGGCAGGTAGCCTGTTTAAGGACAAACAGATGCTCAGATTTCAGGGGAAAATGGTTTTTGTAAAGACAGATCTAGGATCCCTGCTGACAAGCATGAAGTTTACATCTGAGATGTTGGGGTGAGGTCTTCTGTTGCTGACGCCGAGACAAACTTCAGCGTGCTCTTCCTCTCCCTTGGCTCTCCTCCTCCTCCTCCATCCCCCTGCTCTGTCCTCCCTTCACTCCTTTGCTCTCTTGGCTTTTCTGTGTTTTAATGCCAGGAAAAGTAAATCACAGCATGACACCAGTCTGGATCTCATTTTGGCTCAAATATGTTGAGTCTGAGGTCCACAGCTGCTTCTTAACTTGCACTTTTTTTTTTTCCTTTTTACAAAGCTAAGTAAAACCAGACTTTCTTTGGTTCTTTGCTTTTCTCAGCATTCAGCCGAACTGCACATATGACCCGCAGTAATGCCGGCAGACTAATCGCTCCTCACTTCCCTTTTGTGTTCAGCATTTTGTACTCCTGCTTAAAAAATGAATAAATAAAAAACTTGTCTATATGTCAGGCTACATGCATGCAGCAGCTGTGCAGCTAGGGGGAGCACGAGTGCTCTGATAAGAGACTACACAAATTTTAGGGAAAAAGACATTTTAATCAAGTTCTGTGCCCAAAATTATTTTATTTCAAACTACATATCAATTAAGTCTTTACTAATGTCTGATATATATACACTTCAAGACTACATTCTGATTTGTTCGTGAGAGAAAAAAATGAAGAAAAGAGGCATCAGTGTGACTGTTGGGGCTTTTTCACTACTCAGATGCTACGAAGGCTGAATCACCGCGAGTCATCACCGTTGTGCTGCCAGACCAAAGACACTACTTTCTCCTGCCTCTGGGCTACGTCCTCACCTCCTTCCTGCTCCTGGCATTCATTATCCTCATCATCATCCTCATCACACGACGACTTCGAGCCAAAGGTCTGAGATGCGCTTTGTCCATCTGATTTTTTCAGACTCACCCTGAATATCTCGATCTCATCAAATGTTCTTTTCTTCATGCTTACAGAGTTTTATCCTCAGGCATCCATGAGGTGAGCACTAAAAGCACACAGACACCCACACACGTAATGACGGTCTTACCCCATCAGCTAATGTGATGTTTCACTGCAACAGGTCCGACAGAACTTGCAGCAGCTCAGACGAGTATGAGATGGATGTTAGTGAGCTGGGTGTATGCAGTCGAGAGGAGAGAAGATTTGGTGAGTTATTTGTGTGTTTACCGATACATCGGCCGGCCGATATTTGCATTTTTTGCTTGTATCGGCATCGGTTGATACATGGAGTGTGTTGGCTGGCATAATTTACATACAGGCATCTTTACAGGCAGCAGTTTTATATTTATATATATATATATATATATATAGTTTAATGTTTCTATTTAATATTTGGTTACAAGTGTACTATTTCTTTTTTAAACATTTATTTGAAGTGCTTAGTTTCATTTTTTTTTATCTGAAAAAAGTTTTCAAAATTAGTTTTATTGTGTCCATTATATTAATTTTGCGGTCAAATGCAGTATCGGCCCCAAATTTCGGCAGGTTGGATCAGCCATCGGCTGAGGCTGATGAGGAAATATTGGTATCAGTATTGGCCCTAAAAAATCTGTATCAGTCAATCCCTAAACTTAATTACTATCATTGTCTTAGATGGCTCCAACTAATAAATTGTGGATAGTAGACGTGGGCTGTGGGGGAATTCACCACTCTTGTAACAGCAGGAATGGAGGAGCATAAAGACTTTTTCCTTTCAGTGGGTGTGAAATGTTGATCTTTTCTTGTGTTTAGACTACAAGAACAACCTGCTAAAAGAAAAAGTCCACGTCAACACTCAGCCCAAAGTCATTGATCTTGACAAAGGTATGCACACGCATGCAAAATCAGCTGTCTTGAATTACCATTTTTCTTCTTCAGACTGAGCCTTGGTTTGTCTTGCAGAAATGCAGAAGTTTTCCAAGTGAGAAAATGAGTCAGAGGCGAAATCTGAGTCACTGGCTGGTCCAGAGGCTGCGCTCCAAACTAAACACATCAGCACTGCCTTCTGTCCTGGAAGCAGAGACGTGAGAGCAAGGAAACCAGTGTTGCAAAGATGCTTTGTTATAAAGTGCATTGTGTTGTCATTTTGTCAGTGTTACACATACAAAGAAAAGTTCTTTACTGTTATTGTACTTGATATCAGCAAGCCCAGACAGGACACACTGCGCGCAGTGTGAACAAGCCTTGACTGCTTTACGCAGAACCTTGCAGCTGAAGGGAATTAAATTGAGATCCAGTAAATATGGATGATGTTGCTGCAGCTTGAATCACTGCTCCTTTTTTTTTTAAGTTACGCTTGCTTTTTCACTTGCTGCTTTATTTTTCCTTTACACCAGCATCCCATCAGGGCAGGACTGACATTACTAAGTTGCTGTGTAGGACTGTAACTGTATTCTAACTGACCACTGAGGCAGTTTATGCGTTTTTCATGGTCAACCAGATTTTTTTTTTTATTGTACACACAAGTCTTATGGATCTTTTAACTATTACACTTGTTAAAACTTTACTTTTGCTCAACTAATATCACAAAATAAAGTCAATTATTAATGAAGTGAATGTGCACAGAAATGTTTGCCAACATGCTTTATTTTTTTAAACATAAGATACTTGATTGTCAGGTTGTTGAATGTATGTTCTTGACAAGTTTCCCATGATGTGGCAGTGGAAAGTTCCCACAATACAAAGACCATCAATCTGAAGGAATGGTCTGCCAGTGTTAAACTTTATATACGATTTCTGTTGATGAATAAATCTTGCTATCTTGATTCTGTTAGAACTGTGATGTTGGCAGCATTTTTCAGCCCTCATGTTTTTCATAGTCATAAGCGCCCTCTAGTGTAGAAACCGTTGTTCTACAGTAGATATTACAAAGTCATCTCTGGGCTTCTTTTCATTTTGTTATGCATCATTTGAATACAACTGGGAGTTGAGGTACTCAATCATACAGCTAGTAACAAAATAACAAAATACAAAAGTCAGTATTCAGCAGTTTGCTATTTATCTATGAAAGTGAGATGTTAAGATACAAAATCAACAAATGCCATTGGATTTGTTCCAAAGCATTCAAAATGATGATATAATCACTTTAGGTAACTTTTTAACCTTTTGTGTAGAGTCCATACCTACTAGTAGCAGCAGTGAATGGGTGAGCTGTAGAGCTCAGCAGTTCGGCTTCTGTGTTTTGCTTGAAAGAAAACCATGACAAAAACATTTTATGTCTTAGGTCATTTAATCATTCCTTTGTGTCACAAATAAACTGTCCCTGAATTCAAGATAAATGGCTTTTTACACACTTTGTGAAGTTGTTTTGTGTACATTTTCTATAAAATACACAGTACTGTAATATACTTTAAAAACGGTAGAAAACCTGGTCTGTCTTGCACTGTCAGACAAGTCTATTGAAGGAAGCAGCTGTCATTCACACTCACAAGCTCACCTGCAATCCGACTGCAGTACAAGAAGAAGAGTGACGACATTCGTGGAACGGTAACGGGCCGGTCAGTTCCTACCTGTCCCTCTCTTTCATACAAGTAAACATACAGTCAGTCAAACAGACAGCTATAGTGTCTGAGAGGAAATTTACTAAGTAAATAGAAGAAATCTTGGGCTGTGCTGTGTCTTTTCACAACTACAAGGGGGCTACACATATTACAGGATGACCACAAAGTGGGACACTGGGTGCTAAAAGGATTTACTACTGGGTTTTGAGCGATAGGCTGGATTTGTGAAAAGCAGCAATTTCAGTTTGAAATGGGCAACTGGACTGCTGTTGTTCGTGAGTCAAAATGACATAAAAAAGGATGCTCTGGACAAGAACAAACCAGGCTATGGAATAAGAGTAAACTCCAATAACAATAATAGCTTACAAGTTTTAAATCTGAACATTAGAAACAACAGAGAACAAATTTGTCTTTGTCTCAGTGTCCAGAAAACAAAACAAAAAGAGCACACACAAAAACAATAAGTCTACCACGCAGCAGTCACGGTATGTTATCACTGCATGTCACTGAAGGAGTAGCTATGGTACATATACTGTACAATCTGTACATCACGTCATTTGATGAGTCTGGCGTGCGTTCTGAAACTCAAACTGGGCCTTCACTGCTTCTGTCTTCTCAGCCAGTCTCACCGGAACTACTCAGAACAGGCATTTGCACAGTGCTCTTGTTGTGGGGCAGCAACTAAGAGACCCTTTTCACTTACTGAGCAACTGGTGGCTCATAGTGCCAAAAGATCTGGAGAGTCTTAAATGTGACAAGAACCCCTAGAGGGACTTTATCAACATAAAAAAATAGAGATATCAATGGTCCGGTAGTGAGACACATTAGTCTGACTGAGACAAAGTGCCAGTAACATGCCCATCTCTCGCCTCTGCTGCTCCTTCAGGGCCTGGTCCACCCTTTGTTGTCCTTATAAAACATGTTAAACCTTTGTCTAAAGCACAGGGATCCAATCCTCCGGACTGGTCGAAGGAAATGCATGAAAGGTGCATTTAGGTTTCTGACAAGGCTGGTTCACTGAGAGGTGTGTAGTGACTGTTTTGAGTTCTACGTCTTTTAAATGTCAACTGCAGGTCCGATGGGGTTCTGCTGAGGTCTTTCCACAGGTGACGAACTGTCTGGAGCAGGTGGGTGAGGGGAGTGGCCAATGCCTGCACCTGAGTTGCAGCTCACACAACCCTAAGAGACACAGAAATATGTTAAACATGCTCATGTTAACACAAAAGCCCCTTTCTAACTTGCTCTGAAAAGCAGTAATAGTGTGGACTTTGTCTTTTATACCGTTTGCATTTAGACAAACGTCCCGCTCTTTTACCTCAGAGCTGTAGCGGACATGTACCAGCACGTCGTTTTGGCTAAACACACAAGAAATGTCCTGGTACAGTGCAGTCCTATCCTGTTCCAACAATCGACCTATCTGGAACATTTCCAGATATCTGAACATGGTTGAGACGTAAGAAATCCGCAAGGAAGCAATGCGTTTGAAAAGACAACTCCGGTTAAAGCGCGGATGGACTTAACTGAAAATATTCCGCAATGCAAGTCTGAAAGCAGCTAAAGAGTTACGTACAGTACAGGGTTCCCGCGCAGTCTTAAAAAGTCATTCAACGACTTGAGCATTTTGTGGATTTGTGAGGCTTTTTTGTTAACATACAATTCATACTCTGTTTATGTGTGCGGTTGTTATTGTTCAATCTATCTTTTTTAAAATTATCTTGGTATCGCAGAAAAATGTGGTTTTGCCAGTGTGGCTGTGAAATGGGCATTAAATTCTGTTCTAAGTGGTCTTAAAAGGTCTTAAAAAGTCTTAAAATTAACTTGCAAAAATTTGTAGGAACCCGGTACATATGTATATATAAGTGTATATGTAAGAGCCAAGTGGTACCTGTGTGTCTATTTCCTGTGGGATGGTGTGCTGGTGGATCCAAGGATGGACCACAGCCAGCTCCTCTCTCTGCTCCTGGCTGAACCAGGGCTGAAGAGGCTGAAGCACACGAAGCTTCTCTCTGTCTTCTGCCAACACCTCACTTTGGTCTCTGTGGATAAAGCAAGAGGAAGTTACAAGACAAAAAGTTTAAAAAGACTTTTTTAAATATTTCAAAAATGTTCATTTTTCTGTAACACTGTCATTTCTAATATCAAAGTAGGTGGTTCCACCACAACTTCCCAACTCCCGTTAAATCCATCAGGGCAGTAATCCCAAACTTGACGAAAATAATAAATAAAAATTTTTGAAAATCATGACAATGATTTTGGATTGTTTTTCAACAGAAATATTAAAAACAAAGAATAAAACAAGCATGATGGGGCTTCTATATGGAAATGTTGAACAACACTTTGAAGCAATCACTGCAATCAAGTGATTTCTGTAATGTTCAATAACACTTCTGCACCTGTTGACAGGTAATTTGGTTCACTGTTCATGAGCAAGGTGCTCTAATTTGGCTGGGACAGTTTTTTTTTGTTTGTTTGTTTGTTTTTATACTTATTCTTTTCAACCACAACTCAAAAACAATATTTTATTTCACTAAATATTATAATTTAGTTTTCTTTTTTGTTTGTTTACTTCTTATTTGAATAAATATTGTGAAACTATCAATTTGAGGAAGACTTTTGCATAAAAGTGATCCCAAACTTTTGACCGGTAGTGTAAATAAGCATGTATACCTGGTGTGGATCTGATACGTCATCATGACATGCTCCGGTGTGTGCTGGATCATAGTCCAAAGAGAGTTCTCCACCCGAGTGTCGAAGCTTTGTTGGTGCTCTGCAGGTGCTTCCTGACTCTTCCGAGCTTTGCGTGATGTGTCTGATGAATCATTGCTGGCAAAGTATTTGCTGCTGTTGCTGCTGCCTATAATCCAGGAAAAACTCTGCATCACTCACTGTTAATCCTGCTAGTGTCACTCTGCTACCTTGCATTGCCCTCGGCTACAATGTTTAACTGAATTTCTTATCAATTTTCATCAAGTTATAACATTTAGAAGAAAAGTGCAGTTGGTAAATTAGTTATTACCTCATAAGCTGTAAGGACAGAGTCAAGCCAACTAAAAGCACTATGAATGCAGCTTACAAGCTTGTTTTCTTTCTTACCAGTGTGTGAAGTGGAGGTTCCATTGGAGCCAGATCCTGATCCAGATCCTAGCGATCCTCCAGACTCTCCTGATCCAGACCCAGAAGCATTGGAGCCAGTTCCTGACCTGGCATCCTCCTGCAGCAGCAGGTCGAGCAGCTCACTGGATGTTGACTGGGCATCGTGGTTGCCAGAATCACTTGGAACATCAGCCTGACCAAGGAAAAAGTATACAAGTTAAAACTAACTGAACCTCTTATAGTGTGAATACAGCATTTAAACAAACACCAGCTGTGTATGAGAAACAGGGTGAGGGCTGATCAGCAATAACCAACTCACCTCATTGACGTGTTTTTCATGGAGGCTTTCAGAGTGGTTGTGTCCAGTGCTATTCTGCCCTTCGCTTGGCTTGGGAAGTTCCTCCTGTAGCAGGTTAAGCTGCAGAGGAGAACTTGAGCGAGAGCTGGAGAATAAAGCCCGAGCCCCAGCTGCTTCTTCTTCCTCCCCTACAGATGAGCTAGGTCTTGGTGAGCAGAGAAGAAGCCCAGGAGATGTCTGAGTGTGGGGTCCAGGCTGAGCCTGAAACTGCGACTGAGGGAAGGAAGCACTGCCAGGGGCATAGCCTGGCATGTTGATGGGGGCCTGAGGCACTATGGAGGGAATGGATGGTGGGAATATAGACTGGAAGCCAGGAGTGAAAGTTGGGAAGTTGGGCAGGATGACAGCCATGACTGGAGCCATAAAAGGGTTAAAGCTCTGGGCTGAGGCCACTGGCTGCACATTGTGAAAGTTCTGGATATTTTGCAGATTCTGAATGGGCTCCATATGAACTGACTGCATGCTTGGCTGGCTCTGACCAGACTGCATAATGTTAAAGTTGTAGCTGAGCTGGTCAGGAGGTTGCAACATCACAGGAGTTGCTCCAGGTAGCTGTTGTGGTCTGGGCAGTTGATCTGTACCAGGTTTCCCCATGACAGGGAAGAACGGCACCTGGAGTGGGGACGTTTGGCTGTAGGGTGCTCCCAACTGGGGCTGCGAGGACTCTGAGGATGGCCAGGAAGAATTAGGAACACGGTAAGGCTGGCCAGGTGGGGAAGCATAGCTGTCTGAGGAACCCTGGGGTTTGGGACGCTTGTGTCTGGGCTTTCCTCTTCGAGAGCGATTCAAACCTCCAGCACTCAATGGTCGAAGGTAGTCTCCTGCAATAAGACAAACACAGATCACAGAATAAACCTAATTAGGCGCTCAAATTTTCCTTGAAGAACTGGCATTTAGCATTTTTCTCATTTTTTTTTTTAGATTAAAAAAAAAAAATCTGCATCTCATTCAAGAAATCTAATCAAGAAAATTTTGCTTGTTCATTAGACAGAATTTGTTTTCCTTATTACAAGCAAAAAAATAAAATAAAATTGGCCACTCTTAAAATACGTAAAAAAAAAAAAAAAAAACAACTTTGTTTCTCTTTAAGTAATTTTGTCTTATTTTGAGTGTGATGAGATATCTTGACTAGAAATGAGAAAAATATACTTGGTAAGATTTGAGTTTTTGCAGTGCACATACCTGGGTGATGGGAGTGGGCCATCGAGCTGTTGTCCAGCTGCAGATAGGACCTATAAGGGCTCTGAAGGATGCGATGGCGGAAGCGATCCACATACTCTTGTTCTTCCTTCTGGGTGTGAGCTGACAGCACCTCCTTGGTGAGACCTAAAAACCTTCGCTCCTCTTGGCTTGGAGTTGGACGAACAGGAGTCGTAGCAGTATCAGCAGGCTCACTGCCCATTGGGGCATCCTCAAGTGCGGTGGCTTCTGTGACAAGACAGGGGGGACAATGCTTTAATAAAGTAAGCACTAAAGCTTTCTTCCCTGTACAAAACAAACAGCAAAAACACACAGTGTACAGTACAGCTTTGGAAAAGGCACAAAAATGGACTATATAGATAACCTATAGGTTACCAGTGTTAAATATTCTTACTATACAGTAGCCACTTACGTCAAATGTGTTAAGAGCTACAAAAAAGTAGTAGGAAAAAAAAAAGCTGAGCAGCTCCCGTGATCTGATCACCGAAGCAAGTATGATTTTATACCTGACTCAGGCTGTGGCACATGGACGATGGTGCTGCTGTATGAACACTGGCTAGTGACCGAGACAACACTCATGGCCTTAGAGGACATGGGGATGTCTGTAAGAGGGGCCCCGACAACAGTTGCAGCTGTAGGGCCCACTGACACCTCACTGTCCAACACAACCACTGGAAAGTGAGGTGAAACATAGTTATAAGGGGCTCAAGTTGTTTTTTAACAAAACATTTGCATTATAAGGTTATGCTTTTACCGTTTGAACTGGCTGGAGGTGTGTCAGTGGCAACCACAGGCTTGTCTTCTTCTGAGGTAGAGGATGAGGAAGAAGAAGTGGCTAAAGAATGAGATTCACTCTTTCGCTTAAGGACTGGACCTGTACAGCTCTCCAAATATCTGGAAAATACAACAGGCCCAAACAAAGTCATGACAGGTAACAAAGCCTGGGGCTGAGAGCATGGGAAAAAACAAGAGTGCAGTTTTGCAGTAATGCTACAGTACCACTACACACCTGAAGATATTGTCCACACAGTTGATTTGCTGATAAGAAGGAATGTGTGTTTGCTTCCTGCCATCTTCATTTTCTCTGACTTGACGACTGGAAGCTGCAGGAGGTGGAGGTGCTGCAGAAACAAAGTTACCTTCAGACAATATTTATTGTCTGCCAGCTTAAAATAAAACACATTCACCTACTATCTGTTTTGTTTTTAGTATGTTGCTTCACCTGTGGCAGGTTTGCCAAGAGGAGCAGTTTTACGGCTGGAATCCAAATATGCCTGCTGGCCCCACCTCTGCACTCTGTTTACATCAGCACAGATCTGCTGCAAGGTCATCTGCAAACACACACACAAATACACACAAACGATGTATCAGGGTCATTAACTTTAGCTTTGGAGTTAGAATGTGCACCTGGCTGGTGGGTTTTACTGTGATATCTCACCGGCTCTCGGTGTGAATCCTCCCACAGGTTACCGTTGCTGTCACTAGAGGAGGCGACACTGATGTAGTGCTCATGAGAGCCGTTACTTCCCAAACTACCGTACCCACTGGATCCATTGTTGTGGACTGGCTGTATAGAAGAGATGCAAAGAAGCTAAGCTACTGAGAACTTCAGTTATCATGAATAGAAAGGAAACAATCCCATCAAATACTACATATTTATTAACAATAATAGGAAAAAACTGGAATGGAATCTGATGACCTGAATTACCTTTTTTTTTTTTTACCTGTTAAATGATATTCTCAAAGACATTTGATAAACTTTGAAACAAAGCTAAACAAATATGAGATTAAAACAAATGAAATATTTGCAGCTGCTTGAAATGTTGATGCAATGCATGCATAAATGAACATTAGAGGAGGATCTCACTGCATTTATTTTTAACTAACTATAGCCAGTATTTTTGTATATTTTTAGCCAATGAAATAATCACCTGAAGCAAAAGCTTATAGATCTTTGCTTGGAGATCTTTAATTTCCTCGTGAGTGACTGGAACATCATCCTTCATCGGAGCAGCAAACACATCCTCGTTCAGAGGACTCCTACGGAAAATGACAAGGACACAGTGATTTAGTTACATAACTTTTCTAAAAATAAAAACAGTCATAGCTTTCACAGAACAAAACAGAGACTTAACAGGCTTATTTGTTTTCATGCGCTTTTGCTTTTCCTACTTACGTCCTGACTTTGTGCCGTCCGATGATGAAGGCCACCTTGCGACTCCAAGGGTTTATGAAGCTAGACCAGCTGGTGTCCAGAGTGATGTAGTCTCCATTCTGACAGCGCAGACGCACTGGAGAGTGCTCAAATGGAGGCTGGCCTGCATACTTTAAGACTATGTAAGGCGTGAAAAGATAACAGAGAAAAACGTGGGATGTGAACGGTGAAAGCTTCTGTCAGTCTGAATCCAACAGCAAACAGGTTTTTGTTTTGTTTTTATCAGCCAAATGATGATTTCGTTGATTGTTTCAGTAAGTTTATATCAAGAGAGAGACAGTATTACGTAACTATAAACAGAATACAATGATTTGATGGTAACTTAAACCCCTTTTTTTGTTTTTACAGAAAACAGTACAAAGAAAAGTACAAGGGAGTAAAAAGGAGATGAGGAAAGTTGTGAGTTAAAGTTAAAGAAGCATCTGAAATGGTTAGCACTTAGCTTAGATAACCTCTAAATCTGTGAAGGCACCATCAGGATACAGGGCATCAGGAAAGGCCACATTTCAGTAAGACAATGCTAAACCACATTCTGCTTTTAATTTGATAGCACATCTTTCAAATATAAGAATCCCAGTGCTGAACTGGCCTGCCTGCATTCCAGTCCTGTTGGTTGATATCATGTTTCTCAGTGTCCAGTTTTAGCAGTATTGCTAAAAGACGAGGTTACGTAACTCAGAAGTAAACATGCCCTAGTCACAACTTTCAGAATATTAAACTCCAATAGCTGATACTTATTTTTGTGCTATTGTAAATTAAAATATTTGAATTAATTACTTTTTTTTCATTTAAATGACTTTTTTTTTTTTTTTTTTTTTTACACTTTGTCACCTAATATTCCTTTAAACAAACACTCACCTTTCCTGTGCATAGACAGCATGAGGGGTCGGTCCTCTGGGTGAATGCAAGTCAGCAATGATGTGCCAATCAGGTCCTGAGGAAGGTATCCTAGCAAAGGCACAGCCCTGTGGGTAGTCATCGTCAGATTAGCTCTCATGTTTAATCAATGCACATAAATTCTGACTGTGCACATGTGTGTGTGAGGATTGACCTGTCATCAACTTCCAAGAATACACAGCCAGGGGAGTGTGTTGTGGTGAAAATGCGCTTGTCCGTGGGAATCCGAGGGGCTGCATACAGAAAACATATGATGCAACAGTTCATGACTGTGAGAATAACATCTCAGAGTGCCACAATAATTGATAACATTTTCACAAATGATATGTCTAACCAAATGATTAGCGGACTATTTATATGTGACATCACTGATCACCTACCTGTCTTTACAGTTTATGATTGTGATCTTAGAAAAAGTAAGGAAAACACAAGGGTAAATTATAAACGAATAAGAACTGAGGAAACACTCAATGCCTTCAACAACAGCTTAATTCTACAGGATTGGAGCTCGGTCTATCGTGAAACAGATGTTGACAATGCTTATAATAATTTCCTTGAACTATTTCTTGCTCTCTACAATACACATTGCCCACTTCAGGAATATCACCAACAAAAAAAATATATTAAATGCCCTTGGTTAACGAGAGGAATACATAATGCTTGCAGAAAGAAAAATAACTTGTATAAAATATTTGTAAAACAAAAGACTTGCGAAGCTGAACAAAGATACAAGGTATATAAAAATAAGCTAACGGACATCATCAGAACAAGCAAGCAATTATATTACAAAAAACTGTTATTTGCAAATAGAAATGATATAAAAAAAAAAAACCTGGGATATTCTTAACACCCTAATAAAACGTGGACCTCAAAAAACTACTTATCCTGAGTACTTTAATGACACCCATGGTCCAAGTTATGATAGAATAAATATAGTTAATAGTTTTAATAAATTCTTTGTGAATATTGGCCCTGAGCTGGCCACTCAAAACTCAGATCAATGCAATAATCAGTACAATGATGGCATACATACAAATCCCCACTCAATGTTTTTATCAGCAGCTCTTGAAGAAGAAATAATAACTACTGTACTGTAAAAGTAAAAAAAAATCTACAGACTGTCATGACATTGACATGACACTGATTAAAATAGTCATAAATAACATCATAAAACCATTTACATACATCTGCAACCTGTCATTTAAAACCGGTTGTGTTCCCATAAAGATGAAAATAGCTAAAGTTATCCCAATCTATAAAAATGAAAATAAACACAACTTTACAAATTATAGGCCAATTTCCTTGTTGCCACAGTTTTCAAAAATACTTGAAAAGCTTTTTAAACACCGTCTGGAAGTATTTCTTAATAAACATCACATAATAAATGATGCCCAGTATGGATTTAGAGCCAAAAGAACATGAGCTCGTGAGTACAGTAAATGGAGAACTTGGGAAAATTAAAAAGTGGATGGATTTCAATAAACTAATTCTAAATGTAAATAAAACAAAAGTATTGAAATTTGGAAATCATAACAGTAGTTTTGACTTGCACATAAAGATAGATGGTGTTCAACTAGACAGTGTTACCGAATATAAATTCCTAGGAGTCATAATTGACAATAAGCTGACATGGAACGCCCACATCCGACATATAAAAAACAAAATTTCAAAAAGCCTCTCAGTGATGAACAAAGCTAAGCAATTCCTGGATCATGATGCTCTCAGAACGTTATATTGTGCTTTAGTATTGCCTTATCTAACCTACTGCGTTGACGTTTGGGGAAACAATTATCAATGTTCCATACTTCCCTTATTTCTGTTACAAAAACGAGCAATCAGGATCATACACAAAGCTGACTTTCTAGCACATAGTCATAATCTGTTTATTTTGTCTAATCTGTTTAAGATTCACGATCTTGTTAAATACTATACTCTGTTAATCATATTTAAAGCTTTTAATAAATCACTACCATGTAATATACAACGATTCTTTGTACTGAGACAGAATACTTACAACATGAGAGGCTTTGGAAATTTTGCATGCCCTTTCTGTGTGTCGGTATGTGGGGTAAAATTGTGGAATAACCTGGACATTCACCTCAAGCAATGCCAGAGTATCCACAGCTTTAAAGTACTTTACAAACGGATGGTCTGGTCGCACTACAAGGAGGGGAGAGCTTATTATTGATGTTTGGGCCATGCCGTCTATGGCTGTTTAATACTTTTGTTAAACTATGCTTGTTGTTGTTTACCATTGTCGGTATGTTACTTTCATTACCATTGTAGGTATGTGATGATTTTTGTTTTTTTCAAATGTGCTGTATATAATGTAGGGCAAATTATGTAGGCTATCATTTAGATGGTATTAGTGTAACATTTATTCATTTTTCCTGATTTGCTGACTAGCTTTTGCCTTATTTAAGATTCTAAAAAAAGATGTTTTCTTATTACTGAGGAAGGAAAAGCAAGATTTTTTTTTTCTTGTTGTATGTATGTGAGATGGGGTGGGATTTAATAAGTTTTCTTCTTCCCACTCCTTTTTGTGCAGAACATACTGAAATTTTCTATGTGTGCAGCAATTTGTATCTTGTTTTGCTTATCTCTGTATTATGGAATTTGCTGACCATTAGTTTCACGCATTTAAATATTTTTAAGTTTTGCTCAAAACAAACAAATAAATGAATGAATGAAATGACTTGACTACACGATGGCTGAGAATAAATTCCATTACAGTAGATGTTTATCAGATAGTGCCGTTACCAAGTTTAAAGAATCTATTTCATCACTATTTCCTACAATGCCAGATGTTAACGTCACAGAAAGCATCTATTCAAGCTTTACTCCAGTTCAGATTGATCAGCTTGCTGATAAAATAGCAGTTTCAACACGCACAGTATTAGATAATGTGGCTCCGTTAAAAAAGAAGATCATCTGTCAGAAGAAGGAAGCTCCTTGGTTTAATTCCCAGCTACGAGCTTTAAAACAGACATCTAGACGTTATGAGAGGAAATGGCGCGCATCTGGCTTAGAGGAGTCTCGCTTAATCTGGAAAGAGAGTCTAATTGTTTATAAAAAATTCTTACGTAAGACTAGAACAGCTTACTATTCATCATTGTTTGAGGAGAACAGGAATAATCCCAGGTTCCTTTTCAGCACTGTAGCCAGGCTGACAAAGAGCCACAGTGCTGTTGAGCCATGCATTCCCCCGACTCTCAGCTGTGACGATTTCATGAGTTTCTTTACAAACAAAATTGTTTCTATTAGAGAGAAAATCCATGACATCCTCCCAGCTACTAACGACATCTTACCCCCAGCAGGTTTAGAGACATCTGTAGATGCTGAATTATGTCTGGATCATTTCTGTCCTATACAGATATCTGAGTTAACCAAACTAATTGTGGCATCCAAACCTTCTACCTGCATTCTGGATCCCATCCCAACCAAGTTGCTAAAGGAAGTCTTTCCTTTGATTAACACTGACCTACTAGATCTGATTAATTCATCGCTATTGGCAGGATATGTACCTCAGTCCTTTAAGACTGCAGTAATAAAACCTTTACTTAAAAAACCTACTCTTGACTCAGGAGAATTAGCTAATTATAGACCGATATCCAACCTCCCCTTTATGTCTAAAATTCTTGAGAAAACAGTTTCAGCTCAACTTTGTGCCCATCTGAGCAGAAATAATCTGTTTGAAAAGTTTCAGTCTGGTTTTAGAGCTCATCATAGCACAGAGACGGCACTGGTGAAGGTTACTAATGATCTTCTCATGGCTTCAGATAAAGGACTCCTGTCCATACACAGTGCTGCATTCGACACCATTGATCACAACATTCTGCTACAAAGACTTGAACATGTTATTGGAATTAGAGGAACTGCATTAGATTGGTTCAAGTCATACTTATCTGATAGATTTCAGTTTGTTAATGTCAACAACGAGTCTTCATCACACACCAGAGTAACTCATGGAGTTCCCCAGGGTCCTGTGCTCGGACCAATTCTCTTCACATTATATATGCTTCCTTTGGGTAATATCATCAGACAACATGGCATAAATTTTCATTGTTATGCAGACGACACTCAGATATACTTATCTATGAAGCCTGATGAAACCAATCAGTTTGTTAGATTACAAAGATGTCTTAGTGACATAAAGACCTGGATGACCCTGAACTTTCTGCTTCTAAATTCAGACAAGACCGAGGTTATAGTCTTTGGACCCGAAAAACTCAGGACTAAATTATCTAGCTTTATAGTTGATCTGGATGGCATTAATTTGGCTTCCAGCACCACAGTGAAGAATCTTGGAGTCATTTTTGACCAGGATTTGTCTTTCAACTCCCATATAAAACAGGTTTCTAGAACCGCCTTCTTTCACCTACGTAATATTGCTAAAATTAGGAACATCCTATCTCAGGACGATGCAGAAAAACTAGTCCATGCTTTTGTTACTTCCAGATTGGATTACTGTAATTCCCTATTATTGGGCTGCCCCAAATATGCCTTGAAAAGTCTCCAGCTGATCCAGAATGCTGCAGCTAGGGTTCTGACTAGAACCAGCAGGAGAGATCATATTTCTCCAGTTCTAGCTTCTCTTCATTGGCTCCCTGTTAAATCCAGGATAGAATTTAAAATTCTTCTTCTCACATATAA
Source organism: Atherinomorus stipes (assembly GCA_023101725.1). Taxonomy (NCBI): domain Eukaryota; kingdom Metazoa; phylum Chordata; class Actinopteri; order Atheriniformes; family Atherinidae; genus Atherinomorus; species Atherinomorus stipes. Next base: position 1,872,246 of record JALJCO010013346.1, on the reverse strand, counting down.
AGCTCTCCATGACCAAGCTCCATTATATATTAGAGATCTCATAGTTCCATATATTCCAAGCAGAGCACTTCGCTCTCAGACTGCAGGCCTTTTGGTAGTTCCAAGGGTCTCTAAGAGTAGAATGGGAGGCAGAGCGTTTGGCTATCAAGCCCCCCTATTATGGAATCAGTTACCACTTCAGGTTCGGGAGGTAGACACCCTCTCTACCTTTAAGATCAGGCTTAAAACCTTCCTTTTTGATAAGTCTTATAGTTAGGGATGGCTAGCCTTCCCTTAGTTAAGCTGCTATAGGTTTAGACTGCTGCGGGACATCCATGATGCACTGGGCTCTTTCTCTCCCACCATCTCTGTCTCTCCATGTAGAAACCTGTGACAGTATTGCATCATTAACTGTGTTCTCCTCTCTCAGCAGATCTGGCTGGATAACGTTGCAGTGTTTGTTGGTCTCCCTTTCTGTCCTCTCCCCCCCAGCCGGTCGAGGCAGATGGCCGCCCTACCTGAGCCGGGTTCTGCCGGAGGTTTTTCCTCCCTGTTAAAAGGGTGTTTTCCTTCCCACTGTCGCCACCCCTCCGTGCTTGCTCAGGATGGGGGATTGGACCGGGTCAAGTCAAGATTCGATCCAATCTGTTGGTTTCCTTAACCAGGCTATTATGAATCTGACCTGAATTTTTCTGTCTGTTTAAGCGCCCTGAGGTGACACTGTCATGAATGGACGCTATACAAATAAAGTTGAATTGAATTGAATTCATATGGCTCCATTCTCTTGCATACTGGAGAGTCCATGGCATATACAAACCTTTAGCAGCGAATTAAGTTAAAATATGCATTTGTTCACAGTCAGTAAAACTGAACAGTGAGAAAGTTGCATATCTACACAAACATAAAAGTAGATATTTGACAAAGTGGCTAGTTTCCCTCCTCCCCCCCTCCCCCCCTCCCCCTCCTTTCCCCCCCCCCCCCCCCCCCCCCCCCCCCCCCTTTTTTTTTTTTTTTTTTTTTTCCTCTTTTTTTTTTTTTTTTTTTTTTTTTTTTTTTTTCTTTTTCCTCCCCGGTGTGTGGAGTTTAAGTGTTAATCATCGTACCCTCATATCCAGAAATGATGCGTTCAGCCAGCGCCAGGCAGCACGGCTCCTCCTCCTCCCCGCTGCTCCCCGTTCCCTGCACCTTCAGCAGGTAAGGCGTGACACGGAATGGATTGTATCGCATCTCACCCTCACGATCTTTCCCACCCCTAAAAAATGTAATTTAATTGGAATTAAAGGTGAAAATAAGCTTGAACAGACTCATTTTGAGACACCAACATATGTTGTATTGCACATAATGCTACCATCATATTAATTTGCTTAATCTATATGAATCTTTGTCACTATTTTAACCCAAAACAGAATAATGAAACATAATCAAATACAGACTAATGTGGATGTTAATTCTGAATTTGAGAAATACTGACCTGATTCTGCAGAAGAAGGATTTGACCTGGGCACTGTCAAACAGAACTCCAGCTGTAGAAGTAAAGAGTAAAGAGAGGTTTGTTATCCTCCTGCAGGATGATTATTTCACACAGCTCACATCTGAATCTCATTTGAATATAAATTATTCTGTGACCACCTTAAAACTGAACTGAATAGTTAAGTAAAATAAAAGATGGCAAAAACATTGTAGAAGAACTTATTCTATTTTATATTGTGCTGTTTGGTTTGTTTTGTTTATATTAAATTGCAAAACAAGAGTCACTGCAGTGTTATGTCAACAACAGAAGTCCATGCACCACCACTACCTCTCTACTGGGGTGTGATAAGGCGCAAGACCCACCCACCTCCTACGGCCTGGTCAACCACTCTCATGCCTTCTCATACCACTGCTACAGTATGCAGATGATACCCAACTGTACCTATTATTCCCACCAGATGGCCCCACAGTTTCAGAGAGAGCCTTGGCGAGTATCCCTGACATCCATAAGCATGAAGGAATGCTATCTTCTACTAAACCTCTCAAAGACTAAGCCATTAATTCCAGTAAAGAAAACCCAAAGATCACCACTGCAACTACATGTTATTAATATAATACAAAATTTTCATTTAATTTTTAGTCAACCAAATTTTTTTTCAAAAAAAGCACTGGGTACAATTACTAGTTTTGCTTTTCTTACCATGTTGAATCTGCCTGTCAGTCATGTTGTTTAGCACTTTACAACTTCAAATAAATAAATTCATTAATCAATTAGGGCAAATCTGACTCAATATGCACCCCATCTCTTGATACAGGCCGTGGTTATTTCTTGCCTCGACATCAGCAATCCTGTTCTAGCAGGCTCCTTAGCATGCACAGTGAAACCCAAACAGATGGTGTAGACTGCAGCAACCTATGACTGCAGGATCTGAACTCAGTCACACAGACTCGTCCTCCCCCTCGACCACTGTGTTACTTTCAACAACTATATGTAAATGAAAACTGCATTCTTAAGTAATGATTTTAACATTAAACAAAAACTATTTTCACTATTTTCATTAAAAGTGAATTTTGTCTTTATTGAAGGAATCTATATCTTGGTGTGTAAAGTTACGGGGTAGCAATAAGTGTGCAACATTTTTTGATAGCTACAGTACATTACAAAAACAGTTTTCCCATCTCAGCAACTATTCTGGAATTTTTAGGCAGTACTGCAACAAATAAGTAGTGTAAAATAACATTTTTGCATTTTCCTTTTTTTTCAAAAATGACAATGACTTAATGACAAAGTTTTCTTCTTCTCACTCCCTTTCAGGCCTGTTGAATCTATTGGTTTTTACACATAGCTATGGTTATACATAGTTTTTTTCTTTTCTGATAAAATCACTGCTACATATGTGCATTTTTTGTGTTCTCTTTTGTGATTAAGTATCACCTGAAATGAATGAATACATAGAAATAAATGACAGTGCTTTTAGGTTACAGACAAAAAAAAAACCCATCTATAAACTACAACAGCGACTGAATGTCTATGATTAACTTAAGCTGTAGCAACACAGACAGACTAAACTCTTTGCTAAAGAGCTGCATTATTTTCTCTCACTGTAAAGATCACATTTCAGTGCTCACAAGCTCTCAATAAGGATTTAGTCAAGTGAGAAAGGGGGCCATTCATTCTTTAATCATCTTTAGGGCCTTTGCTACATTACTGCAAGAAGCAATCTTCATCATGTGGATCTGTGGTAACTTCAAGGAACTGGAAGTAGGATTGATACTTACACTTTACTCCAAACTTACTCATTATTAAAGACATAGAAAAACTTATCAAACCTGCTGCAGCCTGTCCATCACTGACAGCACTTCCTCTTTTAGAGTGACTCTCATTTTATTAATCCAATCAAACCTTTTGAAAAATATGCATTTGTATATTTCAACATCTAATCCATAACTGTGTGTTTGTCTTCACCTTCCTCGTGTCTCTGACTAACTGATACCTTGTGGATACTTCAGGCAAGCTTCAGTTCTTAAGTACGGTTGTGGTTCATGTTTTTTAAGTGTTATAGTTAAATAAAGTCTTGTTTTTATGCATTTTTCCCCCCTTTAAACATACCACCACAGGCAAGACAAATCAGTCCTTGCAAATAAAGCAATCACAAACACTGCAAAAACTCAAATTTAAGCAAGTATATATTTCTCATTTCTAGTCAAAATATCTCATCACACTCAAAATCACCTCAAGAGAAACATTTCAGTGAGATACAGGAACTTGTTTTAAGAAAAATGCATGTTATTTCAATAAATATTATCAAGAAAATTTTACTTGAACTTTTACTAAAAAAAAACAACTTTTAAAAAAAAAACTTATTTCAAGAATGGCCATGATTTTTTTAATAGTAATAAGCAAAAAATTCTGCCAATGGAACAAGCAAAACATTTCTTGAAATGAGATGGATTTGTCTTAAAACAAGTTCCTATATCTCACTGAAATATTTCTCTTTAGGTAATTTAGTCCTACTTTAAGTGTGATGAGATATTTTGACTAGAAATGAGAAAAATACACTTTGTACGATTTGAGTTTTTGCAGTGAACTTAAAGTTTAAGCGAAGACACGTCTTGAAATCATACCTTTGTATGAATTGCTCCATGGTGGCAAATGTGGCTGTGCCGTGTGTGAGTAGAAGACATTAACATCTTGGTGGAAGAGAAGCTCAACAAACTTTGCAGACTCCAGAAACTTCCTTTTGCAGCACATAATGCTGGGAGCCTGCTCCGATGCGTACAACACACGGCCACTCGACAGCGAGAAAACCACCACGAAGGAATCCTACACACAGACACAGAAAGAGAGAGACACACACACGTGCACATGTAGAAAGACACGCACACAAGCAAACCAAGTCACAGACACACAAAAAGCAGTATGCACACATACACTCACACACCCACTCGGGTTTGAGGTAGAAATAAATGTGCTTGTGTGTTTCCTGTGGAAGTCTGCCAACAACTGTGATGGAGCGCTCAATAAGCATCAAACAACAAATGTTGTGTCTAAAGCCTCTGAAATGTGGTGTGTGCACAAAATAGAGTGAGAAAGTAACAACTTCAAGAACTATGAGACGTGTATGTGCACGTGTGTGTACGTGTGCATACCGTGTTTTTAAGGGTGTGCTCAGAGGTGACTCTCTCCAGTTCTTCCAGAGTGCAAACAGTGGCATCTCTCCTCTCATCCTGCCCATTCCTCATTAGTAGTTTGTAATATTCACTGTTGGCTACAGATGAGAACACACACATGTAACAGCTTAGCAAGAAACAAAAAGCAAAATCTTATCATGGCTGAAAGAAAAATGAGTCTGTAACTGTTATTTGGTTATGTGAATTACCTTGCACTTGTTTGACACAGTTGAGTGCGTAATGTAAGGCCTCCACAGTGCTGGCTTTGCTGCGGTTACGTTTCTCTGATGGAAGCCTCTTTTTCATCTCAGCCACTGTGGTCATCACCTCTCGGTGGGTCTGCCCTCTGCTATCATCTGTATGTTCACTGCTAAACACACACACAAAAAAGACAATTTTAAGGTAAGACTTAAAAAAAAGAAGAAAGAAACAAAAAACAGCAATTCACAGAAATTCTATGAACAGTATTTGAACTAACATTTTCAGTATTACCTGCAGAAAAACATAACATTTATGGCTAATGAGGTCGGAAAATTAAACAAAGAAAAAGGATTCTGATCTTCTTGTTTAAAACTGGATGCTTCTCCTGCATTCCAAGACCATTTCCAATAAAAACTACTGATGACAAGCAGAATATTACTTTTGTATTTCTGCATGTTTTGTAAATTCAGGTAGGCCATACCAGAAGAAGCTTGCAAGTCACATTTATTTAAAAAGGTGAACGATAAAGTTATAACTAAGTGTTTTATAAATATTTGATGTTCATCCCAGTTTAACGATCGACTGCCATTTTCAACTTTGACCCAGTCTACTTGGGGTGTAGCAACCTGCAAAAGCAACATTACAAATGTACTGACTTTCACTTTTTTCCTCATAAATAAACAGTATCTAGCTGAATCGATTGGTCAATCAGCTCATGCATTTTGCTCTGCTGGATCATTTGTGCAGCAAAAATGTACAACATTAGGGAGTTCAACATTAAAAAAGCAAAGAATATAGCAGGAAAATAAAGAAACATGGTAGCCAGGCAGCTTTTGTACTTCCTTGTAACCTTAAAGTTGACATTTAGCTCAGAGCCACAGCTGTGATTTGCTGTTCTCGATTCTGATGACAGGCTGCGTCACAGGTTTGATGTTTAACATATGCCAAAAGGTCAGGACATGCAAGCAAGCAAGTACCTCTTTGTAGAAACTGAGGTGGATCCTATGGCGCTGCCAGGGCTATGATTGGCAGAGGAAGAAAGATCATGAGAACCGCTGGTCATCTCCTCATCTTCCTGCCCCACTTCTCCCCCTGAAGCTCCGCTCTCTTCCCCTCTGAGGCGTTCCGACTCCCCGTGTCCATCCTGGTGTCCTGACAACACTCTCTCTTCCACTTCACCTTCTGCTGTGGCTGACGGCAATGCGGGATCTTCCCCATTTGGACCACTGCCACCTCCTGGCATCACCGGACTTTGGTCACACATTAACAGCATTTTGTCCAGTTTAAGTTGTATGCAAGGGTCTTCATATGTTCATTAGAGGGAATGGTTTCCATGTGGTGGCAATCACTTAACATTCACTCAGAGCTGAATCTGAGACGTATTGGTCAGTCTTGAGCACTGCGAGATAAAAGGAAATAAAACAGATAGTGAGAAATAGAATCAGAACAAAGTTCTCAAGAGTAATGACTGCAGCTAGTTGACTAGTGGACAGATCATTTTTTAGACAACTTGTCAACTGTGGATCAATCGCTGAGTAAAAACAAGGAGTAGGTATTGTTGCATTAAAAGATGGTTAAAACCATTTAAATGTACAGTGGCTTGCAGAAGTATCCCCACAATGGCCTTCTTCTTAAATTTTATGAAGTTTAATTAAACTAAAAATGAAAAAAAGAGAAAAACTTACATAAAAATCCATTAGACAAAAAGAAAGAAAAGTAGTGTTTGCATGTGTTCACTCCCTTTGCTTTCTGGTGCCAGCAATTATCCTCAGAAGTCGCAAAATTATTAAATAAAGTGCCACATGATCTTAGTAGTACATATACAGTTGTCCTTGAAAGTTTAGATACCCTTCCATTAAAAATTGAAATCAATATTTTATTGTACTAAATTGTAATTTATAAAATTTTTTATTTATTATTACTTTTTTCTGTTTTGTGTTATTTGAATTACTAGTGGGAATTAGCCTTTTCTTTAATGGGAAGGCATGTAAATTTTCAAGCACAACTGTACAATCTACTCTGGAGTCTGCAAAAGCGTTACCAGTCAAGCAACACTATGACTTCAAAAGAACTCTCCAAACGGGTCAGGGGACAAAGTTGGTGGCAAGTATAAATCAGCTAGGCTAAGAATACCCAAATCGCCACCATTAAATCCATTATCACAAACTAAAGGAGGGGCGCCAACCAAAATTACCAGACCAGTCAGAGAGGGTATTAACCAGAGACCCAAGAAAGGGACCAAAGAGACTCATTTTAAGGCCATTTCCAAACAACCTATTCTATAGTGACAAAGTTAAAAAACGGAAAGCAAATTACAAAATTTTTCAAATGTTACCTGACCCCTGGTCAATTCACTACATCTCAGACACTCCAGGCCTTTTAAGATGAGTTACAAACAATTCTTCTAAGTTGCTGAGACATCTGTTCCTTGGAAAATTAGCAATTCTGATGAACGACTAAATATTAATGTTAATGTAAAAATCAGGCAAGCAAGTGCATGACAGAGTCAATAGTGTCTGCATGGTCACTGCTACTACTTAATCTGGGCTTTATAGGGGCCCCCGTGAGCCAAGAAGCCAGAGATTTTGACCTAACAACTACCTTTTGGCCAGACAGGTCAAACTGTCATACAAGCTTGTGTCACGGTGAATTGCCAGCTGGACTCTGGGTGCTTAAGAAGAGCAAGACAGCTCAACAGCTTACCAACACACAAACAACTTTCTGTCAGTTACAACTCACTACACTCATGAATCATCTAATGATGTTTCTGTAGACAATGACCACGATGGAGAAATACTCCACAACTGAAATGAATTCACACTGGCTCAAAAATAGCTCACACCTGTCTGATAGTTTAATTGTGGCTGATAGCTCAAAGCATCAAGCTGTTGTACTGGCCAAGTCAAAAGGCAAGTTCGGTCCTGGAGATTGCAGTCCTGCAGGTTTTAGATGTTTCCCTGCTCTAATACCCCTGATTTAAACTAAATGGACCAACAGGTTATCAAGTACTGCTCAGGGGCTCATTCATTTGAATTAGGGGGGTTGAAACAGGGAAAGATCTAAAACTTGCAGGGCTGCAGCTCTCGAGGACTGAAGTCCAGACCTCAAATGACGCAGTAGTGGGACCTTCAAGGCCCTTATACAACAAACAAAAAATTGCTGTCTTGAGCATCAGTGAATATATGAGGGTGCCAGTCAGATTTCACCTGCAGCCATTGTGTCTGTATACACGCCACAGACTGCCAGGGCGCTGCACTTCCACATTTCAAGTTCTGATTTTTGCATGCCTCAACATTGTGTTATTAACAGTATAATTTTTTTTCAAATATTTGTACATCAGTTCCTAAACATCCACATTTGTATCATAATGCATCTAAACCTCCCCTACTAAATACCAATTCTCCAACAAACAAAGTATTAAGTTTCACTATTCACAAAAAGTTAAGGATATTTGGCTTTTTGTATGATGTCAGAATGAATCTAAAATCCACTACAACCTTTCCAGGTGAACTGAATTAAACTTTCTCTAAACTTTTCAATGCACATGTACATTGTTCAATGGTTAAATATTTATTCTGCAACATTCTGTTCTCCAAAAACTTAAAGTTGAATATCCCTAACTTTTTGTGAGTAGTGTAAGTATTTGAGAACAAACATGCCAGTCAAGTATTAATTAATAAGATACAGTGTGCTTTCTCAGATGGAAGCAACATATTTCAGAGGTCACTGGTTATAATTTGTGTCCAACCTAATGTTTGCATTGTCACATGAAGGCGTACAAAGATCCCAAATGAGACACAGCCCATGAAAGAGAGGATTACAGTTAGGGATGCATGATATTGAAATTTTGGCCGTTATGCAATATGCCGATATTTCAAAACCAATGTGGCTGATAACCGATATCGATACCGATATTAAAACTGAAAAAAATAAGCAGTCATTTCAAATAGCAGTTTTGTTATCTGTTTTCGACACTTCAAAAAATAGGGGTGGGAAAAAATATGGATACACTGAAATATCAAATCAATATTTAAAGGTACAGTATTTAAAAATCAAAGGTCAATGGCAGAAAAATGTAACATATAATTCAAAACTGTGTTTCTATTGATCTGTAATAGCTGCACTAGAATAGCTGTTATATGCTTATTTTCTTAGAATGAGTCATTTATATCTACTTGCTGGGCAGTGCACATATGCAGGTTGCCACATTTGTTCCACCATTTTTACTACGGTGTCCCTGAATGGACAAAAGAATGCGTGCGAAGTAAGAACCCTCTGAACTTTAAAACTGCTGTACCAGCTTTGTTTAATGGGAGTTTGAGCACTGTTTGGGATCAGTAATGCCTTAAAAGACATAAAAAGTAGTTACTCATAGTACAATCATAGCTACACCTGAGACCACGGGATCCACTCACTGATAAAAACATATTTAGGTCTGGGAGAATTTTGGCCACTAACAGCCACCATACATTCACAACAGTGCTTAGAATGTGAAGTCATTTGAAAGAAAACGTCTGTTCTTGCAATACCCATCTTTACCACTAGATGTCAGTAATTGTTAGGTACTGTAACTTTAAAAAGGCGGTATCGACCTATTTTACTTACAAAATCTCGTAAGAGTTCATCGTTCTGTTACAAAATCTCACGATATTTCATGAATTCTCACGAGATTTCATAACAGAATGATGAAAGATTGCGAGATTTTGTTAGTAAAATAGATCAATACCGCGTTTTCAAATGTCAATATGATATCAGCATATGAATATCAAGATATTTCAGTGTATTGACATTTTTTTCCATGGCTGATAAGAGAGCTGTTGTACTAAAACCGGAAGAAATGACATAATATGATTACTTTAAAACCTGAAGAGGTATAAACAACATAATAATACATACGCAACCCTCTCACACCCTGATCTGTCCAACATGACTGTTTTTACATTAAAGCCTCTTACACCCAAAATCGAATGAATAACCAGCATCAAAGAGGGACCCTTGCTGGGTCTGCTTGCCCTGCCAGCATCTGAACAAACAGCACACAAACAGATCGCAGAGACAACTTGTAACTGTTGCAGAGGACGCTCAGTCTGCACCTATGCAGGAAGACATAGCCTCCCAGCGCAGAAAAAAGATGCATATTATACAGTAAGGGAAAGACAATTAAAAACAAATAAACAAAAAAGGGCTTTATACAGCAGAACTGTGTTTTTCTGTAACATTAACAGAGGTGGTCTCAGTTGAGTCAGAATTATAAGCTGATCTATCAGTTTCTTTGCTCAAGGCAGTCATTTCAGCTTGTTTTGGAAAAATGAAGATGACAAACTATTGTGTGACATATTGAAGATAATGATTAGCTTCCTCTTATTACTGTTGCCTGCCTTCTCATGTACGCATTCACCACACTGAACAGCCAATTTTTCAGAGCATTCTCAAATTTAATCTGCCGAAAGAAAAAAAAAATAATGAAAGAAAGGAAGCAAAAAGCAGATGGAGTCTGAATTCTATTTAGTGCACATACACCCAAAAATGCAGGAGACAGATTTCTGCCAACAGTCCAGTCACCCCCAAAGGCCAGTTGCCAGCTTAACTGGTAGAGATCATACAGAAAATAAAGGAATATGATGATCCCATCCATCTCACATCCCATGGCCACATAAATCAGGTCTCAGTTATTAACTAAATTAATCCTTCTAATGCCATGAAAGACACAGGTGCTGCATCTCACTTCTGTGTCACCTATTGCATTAAACTCCAATCTTTATGTCAAATAAAGAAGTCAGCATTCATTTTACAGAAACAAAACTAGTAACATTTAAAAGACACAGAACTGCTATCATTTATAAAAAAAATATTGTTTAAATGATGGCAAGACAAGTTATTAACAATAGAAGCCAAAGTTTTACGATTGCAGATGGCTTTCATTTAATATTTCTGGTTTCCAAAGGCTGACAAACACAAAGTTTTAGAAGAGAGTTTGAAGTTTTCCAGAAAAACGCTGTTATAAAATCAGCCTGAACGAGTTAATGAAACAGTGTCATCGTTAATGTGATTACTTACACCTGTCTTTCTTCTACTCAGCCTAGACAGAAATTTTTAATTCAACTGGCTCAAACTTGTGTCAGTTTGATGTGTGTGCGAAGCGGGGGTGCACACAACACTTCACTTTGAAGATCACTTGAATATGCAAGTGAATAAGATGTTCTGTGAAACCGAACTATGCTTTTAATTTTGCAAATGTGAGCAAACACAATCTGCCTTGTTATCTAATGCTACTGGTGTGTCTGGTTAGCAAACAGACTCTGTGCTGTCTGACTCACTCCCAGCCACCATTTACACATATGGACAAATTTCACCCATCAATACTGCCAAGACCAACCACAACTCTGGCAATCATTACACATAACAAATAAAACATTGTTGCATAATGCCTCTAACTTCTAAACAATTAGAAGCAGCTCACATTCAACAAATTTTGTAATCCTCCCAAAAATGGTTTCAAACCAGACCCAATGGTTGTTTCTGAAGGATTCTTAAGTAAAATGCCTGCTTTCTAACTGCCTCTTTCCAGCATTTTATCAATGACCTTAACATGAGTAATAATCTAACACAAACTGCAGCTGCAACCACATGCACATGGCAGTGAGGGAGGACACTGACAAGAAATATGCAGTGACAAATACTGAGAGGTGAATAACAAGAACCGGTGTAAATATTCTGCATCGTGCATCAGGTTATTACGTAACCAATTTGTTCAGTTTCAAGTGCAGAAGTGAGCAGTTAGTTGATATGTTACAACTTCACAGACACAACACACAAGTACTGTTGGATACTTATGATGCCTTAATTCTACAATAAATAAACAAGCTTGGGCCGAATGGCTACTCTGTACTTTTCTCTTCTATTTTGTAGAAGGGAACAAAATATGGTTAGAGAACACATTTTCATTTCTAATACAGCATTTCTCTTTTTTAGAGTTTGAGTGAAATGTAAGGCAACTTTGGAGGCTGTAGTCTAAGCGGCCAGCATTTACAGAGAACCTAATAACCTAAAGAATCAACAAAGTACTTTGTGATGCTTTTCTTTTTTTTTAAAGTCAAAACATTTACACACTAGTGGTGGCAAAGCATACAAGGTGCGGCCTGTCAATGAGTTCAGTTCCCAAGGTCACTGTGCCATGTGATGGGTCTCGGATTAAGCCCCCTCTCCTCCGGTTAAACCAAAGTGGTCACAAGTTTGTGGTGTTGTTGAATAGTCTTGCACTGCACAGAGCTGATTTGATAATGCAGTGTGTCCTCAATTAGAAGTATAAAATAGCTCAAAAGCACCAAACACTTAATGAATCTAAAATGATCATGCAGTTGAACCAGTCTTTAATAAAAATTAAACATAGCAAACATTGTAGTGCACTTCAAACACTTTCAACTGTGTACAGTCACTCCAAATTTGAACAAGACTACAGCACAAAACAATATATCTTTTCTTTTATTGAACTTCTGGCCCTGGTTTGTTAGTATCACTTGTCCTTGTAGACATGTGAATGAAACAGAACAATATTTATAATATTGAAAGGCTGAGAAACACAAAAAATGGGGACTATCTATAAGCTACCATATAGGACTCCATAATGATGCTAAATGAGGAAAGGGCTTTAAATGCACAAAGAACTCATGTTCGAACAAAGCATGTGCCTGAACCATGGCTTTAGGGCAGCATGGCCCATGAAAGTGACTAAAACAAAGCAATAACTGGCTTTGAGTGTTAAGTTTGAAATTACAAATCAAACAGTTTGAGATACTAATTTCAATTATACCTCCCACAAACAACTAAAAAAAAAAAAAAAAGAAAAGTAAATAGTCGAATAATGTGTTAAGATTTCCACTAATATGAATGCCATTATAGTATTGCATTACAAACCAGCAAATCAAACCTTCTGGAAAAACATTTCATGACAGACTAAACACTAATCTATAACAATGTTGGTCAAAATCACTTTCCATTTTATCCCTTCCACAAAGTTCTATGAAATCATTAATTGATATGAGCTGACAATATCCTCTAGAAAGCCTTTTATTTATATGGTAGAGACAACAAGTGATAGCAAATAAACAAAACAGAGCTATGGAATGTCTAAACCCAGTTGATGTCTGCCTTTTGAAAGCTTCTTTTCCTTTCAAATGCTTACAGTGTTTGAAATCTCATTAATACTGACAGTTTATCAGGAATATTCCCAAAGAGAAACTCAAATCTAATGATTAAAACCATCTCTGCTGAAAGGGCAAAACCCCTACTCCTGTACATATTGTAGAAAAGCCATGTGAAGATATAGAATATAGATACCCAGGCATACAAAATTTTCTTTATGAAATCAGAATATGATGTAATCATGGACTTAGCTTTATAAATAACGCCTAGTCGCCTACCATCATCCTGAACTAATCAGTTATTGATGAGGGAGAATACATTGTGAAATTAAAATGAGTTCAATTGCTTCTAATAGTATAAAGTTATAGGGTTAAGAAGCAAGCGAATAGGATGGTGATTTTTTTTTTTTTTTTAGGCACATAGGCTATACATGCACTCAGAGAGAGAGCAAAGGCAGCAATTGTAAACATGATGAGGCCTAAAGCCCGTGTTGTTTCATCCTCAAGAAAAGGGGGAAAACGGGGAAAAGGGGGTGGGGGGGAATAAAAATATCGAGACTCTAGCAGCTTACAAATCATACGCAACCATTAAAAACAACCATGACACTAATTTGATGATTGACTTCCCCCTCCCACAATGAACTCACCGACCTCAATAGCCTCAGTAACCGCTGCACGCTCCTTCGTGAGACGTGCACGACCACTAATCCACATCAACGTAAAGCACAGCCGTCATTCACTTACTGTTGCGTAAAACGTCACACATCTGTCCAGCTACAAACGGCACCAACTTAAGCCATAATATAACGTTAACATAAAATGATGCACCAACTCTGCCACAATGTGATGTAAATATAAGATGATGCACCACTGTGCAGAAATACTGTAAATATGAACTGATGCAAAATAAAATCACAGATCCCGCACAACTGTGAGGCCAGTTCGTGATTTTGCGAGCTTATTACTATGTTACTTAAACGGATTGCTGGTAGGTTAGTAAATAAGGTAGGTTCTCTGTAATGATGTATTTTCAGGGCTGCAGTTAAAAATCTACCATCGTTAAAAATCTGCTACAACATGTTATTGACTCATTGACTAACACAGCGAAACTAGTAAGCTACAGTTCCTTGGCAGACATGTCATTTGGCTAACATATTAGCAACACACACTGTGGAATTATATTAGCCTTCACTCTTAATAATCAGACTAAATCTGCTCAAAACACATGCACAATTGTATTCTAGGTTTTGAACAACCAAGACATTGATTATATTTCAAATGTTTACATCCATCATTCTCTCTCTCTGGGGCTGCGGGCGAAGTAGTCAGCTAGCTGATCCAGTTAGCTAACCCACGAACGACACCTCAAATATGTTTACTCACGAAAAAGTGTTGCCCTTTCCCGCTTCCTGTGTGCTTTAGCTTTAATATCCAAAAGTGAAGCGTCCTCAAATCTAACTGTCCAGCCAGAATCAAAACATTATTTTCTTAGTTATTTCCCCGTCACGTAGCCAAAGCGTCATCCATTCCGAACCGCTTGACAGATTTGTGCAACGTGAGCCCGGCGTAGCATAACTCCGCCCACTCGGTGGTGATTGGATGGACTAAATTTACATCTACTCCTTGATTCGACAGAGCACCAGAAAATGGGCGTGGCTAACACCCGCACTCGTCAGGCTCTCGCTGGTGGTTCACGTGGATTGCCATGTTACACAACAAGAGGGAAAACAGGCCGAGACCAGACTGCACAGGCGTCGACCCACCACTATGGAATGCAGTTTTAATCGATATTGTATAGAATAAACAAACAAATAAATAAATAAATACTGTAATAATTATGCCTATGAAATTATTTCATAGGCCTACCAGATCATACTGAATTAATGAGAAAAACATACAGATACATACAAAAATTGTACAAAAAAAATGTCTATATACACATTTCTATTTATTGAAAGCTCAGGTTCTCAATCAGAAACCTGTGCAGTATCTCAGCTGGTCCCTGGACTGAGACATTACCCCAGTGCTCTACTGGCACTACTACTGCCTTCCACTTTCCAGGTTTGCACCAGTTCTCTCTTGAGCCCATGGTATTTCTCAGACTTCTTGTGTTCCTTTTTCCTGATATTGCAATCCTTCAGGATTGCCACACCAGTCTCAATGATTACTAGCTGTAATCATTATTTAACGCAGAGGCATTCTGCACTCAAAAGTATTTTTCATTCTTTTTTTTTTTCCATTGCACTCATTTATGCATTAATACCTTTGCAACTGAATTAAGAGGTTGATGCAGTGCAAAATTATTAACATAATACATTTGGATATTTCTTTTGGTTTTAATTACTATTTCATAACTATTCAAACAGCAAAAATTCCCAGTGACTGAAAGAGGGGATTAAATTACTTAGCAAACTAAAGGGCTAAACAAATGGGCTGAGAAAGGGAACAGAGATGCAAAAATCTTACTACGTGAATCTAGCATAAAATAAATAATTCATGGATATGGATAAAACCAATAACTATATCTTCCAACAATTGAGCATTGGTAAGGCAAGACCATTTCTGTCTCTTAGATGTAAAATGTCTTGCACCATTTTCTTATATTTCAAAATAACATACAAAGTAGAACTGAGGCTGGTAACCAGGTACCTCCCAAAGGGCTTCAGAATCCACAGGATATGTCTCCTACATTACGTAAGTGTGGTGTTAGCTCTTGTCTCCCATGGATAGTAAGTGTAGTCATCAGCACAATCACTTTGCGAAAGCCTCCTAGGTAATAAAACAATAAAGTAAAAATAGATGACCACCGCTTCCTCAAAGTTTTTAACAAGAAATTTAATGTTTTATCCAAGCAACAGAAGCAACAGGCAATTAGAGCCAAAGAGTATAAT
This sequence comes from Atherinomorus stipes, assembly GCA_023101725.1. Lineage (NCBI taxonomy): Eukaryota > Metazoa > Chordata > Actinopteri > Atheriniformes > Atherinidae > Atherinomorus > Atherinomorus stipes. The sequence goes on along the minus strand of JALJCO010013346.1, from coordinate 1,856,393 downwards.
TGCACTTTTTTCCACATACATTCCCAGTAAGCATACGAAAGACTTTGAATTTAATGGGTCTAAAAAATCTGTGTAAAAGGAAGAGGATGACATTACACAGCTTGCTGTATGTGACATAAGTATTGCCTGTATATATAAACATTGCATTTGCTAACATTTCTCTTTGAAGGCAAAAATCTGTGTATGTCTTAACTGTGAAATGTCAACACAGCCCAGGTATGTCAGTGTTCATATCAGTACAAGTATCATGGATGTACTGGAAAAGTAAAGAAAGAACAACCCAAACCTAAATATTATATAATGCTGGAAAACATATACAGTTTGCAATACAGAAAGAAAAAAAAAATCCAGTGTTGGTGTAACATACTGTATATTACAATGTCAAGGCCCAATAGCATTTTCTTCCACACTTTCATGATGTTTAGCAGTAGTGAGCTGAACACCACAAAAAAATTTGAAGTCTCCCGATGATTAGTAACTTACATGTTATCAGGTTGCAAATAAAATTATCATATATTAAAACTAAATTATCATAAGTGAGAAGTATTTTACATCAATCAGATGGAATAAATGCCAGTGTGACTTTACACAGGACTTTATTAAAGGTTTTCAACTTATTAACACAAGGAGCAGTTTTTTGGACAGTCAAGAGTATTCACAAGGCACTATTATACTGGCTGGTACCCTAGCTGGTACACACTGTCTATAAAGTATGGCTGTACTTTTGGCCGCACACTGTTGAAGAATCCCATTATAAGATCAGCTTAAAACTACATTAGCTCATGTTGTGCTTGAACATTTAACAAAGGCAATCTTTTTGAAATGTGCATAAGAGCACTTTATTAGGACATCCTTTTAAATGTGAGCACTTTTGTTCTTTTTTTTAAGGCAGTTTTTCTGGCTTTTGAAAGGCTGTTTAACTGTTTGGTCTTGGCATGTTGGCACTCATCTAAACAAAAGCTTTACAGCATAGAAAGTGCAATCCAAAAGAAGACAAATGAAGACTGATATGATCAGGTGGTTCAATAGTGCCCTTCTGTTTCTGCACAATTTCTCTTCAATCAGTCCTTGTTTTATGTTTTCTACAGAAAAAAAGTTAATGGATGCACTGAATCCCACTATTTACTACTCAATTTGTAATCATTCTCAAAGCAAACCAAATCTTTCTAAAATGAGAAGAAATATCAAAATACTGGTGTTACATTCTGAAAAGCAAAAAAGTCTGTGCTGGAAAAGGGCACATCTATCTAACACTAACACATAACAATATCAAAGGCGCATGGCAAACAATATCAGAGGCTATTAATAAAATATAATAATGCAAATATAAGCTGAGGAGAGTTTACATCAATATTCTTCACTTCTAGTCTTCAGGTTGGAATGTGTGTGTATGTGTGTGTGCAATGTCACAGAGTCCAATGATATCAATGTATATATTTTTACCAACTTAATGAGGTTTTTTTTTCCCCCCAATCAGCACATTTTTTTTGTATACATTTCAGTTTTCTTTGGTATGTGGCATGGCATTCAGATAAGTGTTGTAATGTCCAGTAAGGTGTAATAATGCAGGGTAAACCTGCACTATTGTGACTCAAGCGCATGCATAAACACACACACATACATACATAAGGCAATCCAGGACAAGCAATGAAGACCCCTGCAGAGGTGAATAATGTGGAGGTCAGTATAGCCACTATTCATGGGATTTCTTCCTCTGAGACTCAAAGTATGCACATTGCCCCACTCTTCTTCATCGTTGGCTCCACTCCCCCTCATCCTGCTGCTCTTCTATGAGCAAGTCCAAACTGTGAAAGAAGTAAAAACCTTGTTTTTAGAAAATGAGAACAAGAATACCTAAGGTAATAATCGTAATAATGATAATAACAAATAGCATTTAACAGGGGTTTTGCGTGTGTGTGTGTTCATCAAAACTGAAATCATGTTTATTTTGGCAAGCCTTTGTCTATAAAAAAAATTGTGATATAAGTTATATTAAGATATAATCCATTTTCAGTGATCTAATGATACACTTTTTTGTGAGGGTTGACACTTACTAATAATGATGATGATGATGATCACTATAACTGCTATCAGGATGGCCCACATCTGGAAAAAAAAAAGAAAGAAAGAAAGGGGGAAAAAAGCGTAAAGTAAATATTCAAACAAAATTGTGAAGACCTATTCCTTTTGTTAAACAGGATTGATTTTTTTATGTTAAACAATCAAATAATTTCTCTTAAAAATGAGAATATTTGAACATGAAATGCTTATCAATCCTTGTGGATGTTAAATAAAGATCATCATCAAATTTAAGGTTATCATCAGTAGGGAAAGACTTGCTAATTTTGAACCAAACTGTGATTCGGTACCTTGCAGTTCTTCCACCAGTATTTTCTTTTCAGTTTGGCAGCACTGGTCTCAAACTGGGAGGCTCCAGCCTGAAGCGCATCTGCTCTGTCATCCAGTTCTGACAGTTTCTGATCACGTTCCAGCACTTTGTCCACATTAACACGCATAATATCCACCACCTATGCAAAAAAAACAAAAACAAATTAACACTTGGTATGAGTCAATTCTTGTGCATTTCTTTTAAAGGTTTTGAATGTCATATATCATCCTAGCTTTATTATTATTATTAACCATAATTAGTAGAATTTTATGCTTTTATTTTTTATTTCAGAATACACAAAGGAGCTAAGAGAAAGCTTGGGAAAGTGCAATTATCTCATTCATATTATATGATGACATAACGGTTTCAGATGCAAAATAGCCTCAGGAAATGTTACCTAACACCACAGCTAATTATGAAATGTAAGGAAAGGTAAGTCACCTACAGTTCATCTAGAGCCAAAATAAAGCAAACATACATGTGCATAGTGTCACCGGATACATGTAACCTATATGTTCCACTGATCCACAAACCCCTCTGCAGCCCCTCCCTTCAGACAGAGCAACATAGTAGAGAAGTGTAGGCCACTGCAGGCCCATGCAGGCCTTACATAACCATGGAGACGGTGATTACATAAATATCTGGCAGCCAATTGGATACTTTGTATGACACACGGGTTAAAGTTCTACGTGAGAGTGGCAAACCTCAACGGAGGGAGAGAAAGAGACAACAGTAATGGGAATTATAAGTGAGACTTGTCAACCTTTTTTCTTTATGTCCACATGAACATTGTTTTATATAGTTTTTAGAAGAAGAAATGGCTTCAAGTGCCATGTGGAGGTAGAGCATTAAGACAGAAACAGATTCCATTTGGTGAATCATGGCACTGATGCCAAGGGTTACGCAAGTTTCTGCACTAGCCTGAACCAAGATGTGGGGGAAGGTAAGGGTGGGGGGGGGGGGGGGGGGGGGGGGGGGGCGCGAGGGAAGGGGGGCTGCTCGATGACACAAAGAATACAAACACTAAGAAAATATACATTTTAATATTCCTTTTGAAATACACAATTGTAAATAATGTCTAGACAAATACCTTAAAGGGACTTAAGGCAGGAATTTGAAAAAAACCAAACATGAATGTCCCTTTTTTTCATACTAATGGGCAGGGCTTGAAATTCACTTCTCAAAATGGGGGGGAATTCCCCCCTTACATGCTTCACCAAGGGGGGATTTGGATACTTTGGGGGGGATATTTACAGGGCGCTTTACCACAGGTCTTACAGCGTCCTACCCGTACCTCAGATTAATAAGGAGCATTAATTTGTCTTTTTCGTCCTTAGTTTTCATTTTAACCAGCTCTCTTGTTCTCCGTTCCATTTATCAGCTATCATCAGTTTTTACCAACTTAATATAAAAAGTATATATTGCAGTAATCTGTTGCATCTTTCAACTGCATAATTATAATAAGTGGTTCTGGTGGTTCTTTCTTCCAGCTCGGTTCTGTTCTCTCTCCTCTACATAATCTCTTGCATTTGATAAAAGTTCTGTTAAAATAAAACTGGTCTTGGGGAGGACAGAGCATCTTCTACATGCAAGGCTAGAAAACTGTCAGAAACTTAATGAATATAATAACACATTTAAGAACACCTTTAAGAATAACCAAAGATACTTAATGGGAAAGAAAATGGAAACACAGAGAAAACAATAAAGAAGCTAAGATAAACAAGAACAAGTGAAGAGTAGTGAGAATATGAGAAAATGATGAGGAAACATCCCCCAAATCAGCTTCTTTCTCCAAAATAATACAAAATTTAGATTTTTGATATGACATATTTAATGCTCTTTAGCCTATGCGTCAAAATATAAAATGTATTCCCAATATCAAACTATTATTTATCGATATTATCTTTATCTATGAATCGATCTCATATTCAGCTGCCATGAGAGAAACGGTGACGCAGCTGAGCAGCTCGTGCCTTCGTCATTATGATGAAACACGGATATTGTGAGCCAGTTAGGCTAAAACTTTTCTTTGGGCTGCTTGGTAACGTAACCAGCACCGGCGCTACCTGAGGATCCGGAGGATTTGGGTCGTAAACGAGACCGACACCGGCGCTGCCACAGCGACTGGTGTTGATCCAGACCAGCTTCCCTCCAGGTGACCCGAAGTTACATTCACGTTATAAGACTCCGTGAAAGTATCGTCTTACCGGTGGGAAATCCGCCAACAATGGTTGGTTTATCATCACGAGGGAAGCTGCGACATCTGACAGGTCAGACAGGGAGAGAGAGAAAGGGAGCGCGCGCTTTATTAAAGAGCCGACGCGGGAGGCGACGTCACTCCTTCTGAATGAAAGGAGAGGGAGCGATGTCGCCTCAAGCGTGTCGAGCCCTTTATTCTACGTTATTTTATGGCTCCGATGCAAACGCTCACTGCACATTACGTCGCTGCAATTGCAAGCGGGAATTTCCCGCATTATAAGAGCGAAGTTTGCGGGAATTGACGGTATTATGCGCGATTCCCGCAATCCCGCAGCGAATTTCAGGCCCTGCTAATGGGTGATGAAGCGCTAAATACCAAAAATAACGTTTCCACCCATGTTTCTCTCTGTTGCCTTGAACAGGCTGTGTGCTGCAAAATGCGCTGCAATTCGGTGTCCGAATTTCCCGCGCTGCCCTGCGGACGTGACGTCAAATGGCCTACATCCGCAGTTTTGATGCAGGAAAAGAGGGTCACGTTAAATAAAAACACCGTAAGCGATAGTTATGGATTCTTCTGCCGTCAGAATACGATGTAGATCAACTGAAAGACCATTAAAAATTGTAACTACGAAGAAAAAGCTTAGTAAACAACATTATAGTTTTCCAGCTCTACCATGCGGACGTGACGTCACATGACGCTACATCCGCTGTTTTGATATAGGACGAAGCCGGTCGTGGTAAATTCAAACACTGTAAGCGATTGTTATGGATTATTCTGCCGTCAGCAAACGATCCAGATCAACTGAAAGACCACTAAAAAGTGTAACTACGGAGAAAAAGGTGAGTAAACAACATTATAGCTTCAGTTTGTGCACGCTCTCGTGACGGCTTGGCTCGTGGCTGCAGTTACCTGAAGCGCCAATCGCGAGTTTCGTTTCTTAATCTTGCCTCAAGTCCCTTTAAATTACAATTTAGAAACTTTTCTGGTTGTCAGTTTTGTTCAAAACTCAAAGTTAAACATGATTATTTTAACCTAATCTAACCTGGTTGGATATCCTCAATTCTATTGTCATTTAAGGTTGTATTCATACTGCCATTGTTTGGTTTGCTTTAAACAAACCCTGATCCACTACCAATTAAACTACAGCGTGTGTGGAGTAGTGGGAATGCTCATTCACACTCTGGTGGGGCAAACCAGGAAGCAAACTCTGAAGCTCTGAAAGAAAAGGATTCCCAATTTCAGTTCTGGACAATCAATTAGTCAGTTTTTCTTCTTCTCCTGCTTTTTCCCCCTCTTGGTCATTTGGGGGAAAATCGCCTCCAGTGCGCAGTTATTCGAACTGCGTGATTACAGTATGTCCAGGCAGTTTGGTTCGCTTAGAGTAAGGTGCAGTGTAAAAGGAAACCAAACCAAAGGAGGGTATGAAATATTTTAGAATTCCCTAACCAATCAAACGCAGTCCCCTGGACTATCCTGGTGTGAATGTGTCGTCAGTCTATTTGCCAGACTGATGATCTTTTAAAATGCTGCCTGCACATGTCAGCGAGCAAGTTATTCATGCAAATGTTCCACCACCATGATGGCAGTACATAAAATACACAGTATTCCCTTTTTTGCAATGCATTTAGCTTCTAAATTGTGATCCATTTCATATCGGGAAGAGTAGATTTAGTCTGCCTATAGACCTTTTTCACACTTCCTTGTTTTTTGACCGGAAATGCGCAACCGTCGTGGATCTTGACTTCCAACAACAATAGCTCAAGCTAAAATCTCGGGTCACTGCAGCGTACCGGGCTGCTTTTCTTTTGCTCCAAAGCAGTTCTACTTCCTTTTCATTAGCTTTTTTTTCCCCAACATCTATCGATGTTAGACATCAATAAGGATGGAAAAACCGAAGCTTCATGAAACACCGAGTCATTTTGACACGACTGCCATGACGACAGACTTTTTATATTGGACATGACCGCGTCGATCCCCTGCTGTAAACAATATAGTCAAAGACATTTGATAGATCAACAAGAGCTCCATCTGCTGGCTTTTCATGTGTGATCAACTGAGGGGAAGATTTCATATAACTTCATTACTGTTATGCAGCTCCATCTCATTTTTAACTCGTTTGATGAATATGTTCTCAGTCCTGTGTCACTGTTTTCATCTATCAGTGTAAAGTAGAAGAAAATTTTTTTTTCTCTTTTTTGTCCTTGCATGCATTGAAAAAAGATAGTTTTAACTGTCTTGTGTAAAGTCGTGGCCACTGTCATTTGTGGGTGAGATCCTTTATGGTGAGGTGTACTGTATTGATTTACAGCACGTGATGCAGCTTTGTGTAGCATACATTTATCATTCTAGCATAGCTGTGGGTTACCAGTATTCCCACGCATGGTAGAATGAGAGGCTGAGACAAGACAGTTCGTGTCCAGCGATCTTTTACTGAACCCGAACTGTCTCATCTCAGCCTCTCAATGTAACATACATGAGAATACTGTATTGGTAATATTACACTAGAATAATACATGTATGCTACACAAACCTCCAACAGAAGCATGCTTAAAAATATACACACACATTATATATATATATATATATATATATATATATATATATATAATATAATATAAATATATGTTATATTACTGTCATGCAGTAATATATATATATATATATATATATATATATAAATATACACATATACACTTTATTAATCCCATTTAGTGAGCCAATTAGGAAATTCATTCTCTGCAATTAACCCATGTCAGGTTGAACCTAAGAGCAGTGGGCTGCTAATTAAAGCGCCCGGGGAGCAGTTGGTGGGGGTTAAGGACCTTGCTCAATAATAATAATAACAGACAGAAACATGGGGAATTATAATTTGATTTCATTTTATTTCAAACTCGGAATGACATACGATATTCTGTGATCTCTTGCAATAAAACAAGTTACAATGATATTCTACCATCTGTAATCCTTATTTTGTTAATGATCATTTAAAAGCATTAACTTTGGAATCAAAGTGATAGGGAAAGTTTTACCAAACCATTACGCATAAGCTAAAAAAAACAAACAAACAAAAAACATTATTTCAGCAGAGGCGTTTATTTGGACAATATGCACGTATTTGATACATTAATAACACCACGGCCAAGTTTTTTTTTCTGCCAATGTCATCAGAACGGCTCTGCAAATTTCATTCTAATCTGATGCTTTCTTATCTGAACTGGTGAATCATTGCCCGCAAAACGTCCCTTAAAAACCTTCAGTTTAGGACTTGACTGAATCCCATTCCAAGCATTGACATATTAACAAACTCTGTCCCTTCGAAATTCCTGGAAGCAGTTTGACACGCGCAGATGACAAAACGAGACCTCGGCTGGTGTAATCACATGATAGAAGCAATGCAGGCAGAATGTCTGGCTGTTAAAATCGTAGCAGAGTTGACTAAACAGGCTTGATCGTAATATCCAGAGTGTAAACATGATCCATTTTTGAGGCTTGCCTGAAGTCTGGCCCTCACAGGGAGATGACATCCCCCGATGATTACGTACTTCCGGTTTTTGTGAAACAGGTCTTATCCCCATCTTACCCTAATCATTACTTTAGGACTTTTGTGTTACAGGTCTGACTGAATAATGTCAGCTCAAATAGGGCTGGGTGATATATGGATAACATATTTATATTGTTTAATGAGATATACAGTAGAAATGGACCATATCATAGGTATCAATATTAAGAGTTCAATGTTTGTTTGTTTTGTCTTTGCATAAGACAAATGCAAAGACAGCCCAGCCCTAGGCTAAAAGTGAGAGTCATCTGAGAACAATGGGAGCCATTTCCTGACCCGATAAAGTTAGATCAACTAGAGAGGAAACTGACCCCAGTGGTATTAACACTACTGCAAATGAGATTCTAATCCCTGTGTTTGCCAATCAAACACTGTAATAACTATTAAACATCTAATAAATAGTACTCATTGAGTAAAATTTTAAACAAAATCTTACCTCATCCACCTGGGCCTGTGTCTGCTGCAGACGCCTGTTGCTTGACGCTGCACCAGAACCTTCTGGACCGACAGATGACCTGAAAAAAAAAATGATAAAAATCCAATTTGATCTTAGCTTCCTGTACAACATATGCTGCATTTTATGCATCTATGTCCTAAAATGTTAAAAGGCATTTTTTTACTGGGAAGCAGTGCTACAGAGAATTTTCTAGCATAAATTTGCACCTTTCATGAGAGCCAATCTGCATTGTACCACCCATAAAGATATCCTCTATTCATGCATCTTGCCCTATTCTCAGCCCCCGTTGTAATACTTAAAATGGAGACATGAAGCCTTGCTGGTGTGCGTGTGTTGGAGAGAAAGAAAAGAGTGATTGTTCCAAAAACAGGATAAGGTTGAATGTGGACTACAAATCACAGCTAACCAGTGCATGCATTTCAGTCAAGCTGCTTTTACAAGGGAAGCAGAGTGCTGCACTTAGCCTCCAAACACATTCACTTCTATTTATTGTGCATTGCAAGAATGGATCAGAACTGGGCACAGCGGATGGTGGAGCATGCCATCTGCATGCACTGTACTGAAATTAAGACAGATCTACATGGGCTCGGTGCTCTGTAGTGACAATCGGGTGTGCCCATTCAGAGGGAATTTGGCAGATATCAACAAATTTCCCACCTCACTCAAATTCACAAACTTAACCGAGATTGACTTGCTGTCTAAAGCGGGTTCTCGTTTTTCTGAGTCTTCTCAACAAGGCTGTCAAAAATCTCCCAACACAACCTGAAGTATGTCTGGTAGCAGTAATTTTATGTGCAACCTCTCAACCAAACTTAACAGATTCTCTTTTGCCCTGAGGGCATTAATAATCCTCACACTCTTAGCTGCTTCTCCTGTCTTCCAAGTGTGCAGCTGGAATAACCAGCTATTTCCTGGATATCTTTTGAGTCGCCTTGCAACTAGCGTCAAACTTGGATGTGGTTGTATGCAACCTCATTCCCTCTGTACCCAATCCCTGCGGTGAGCAAAGCAAATAGCAGATCCTGTGTGCATGTAGTCTGAATTATAAACAATTGATCTGCTTTTTAAATAAAACCTGCCAGAACAAATATTCTGACTGACTTGTTGGCTATTACAACTTACCTTTATTTCCCCCTTAACCGATTAAGAAAAAGAACAGCTGAGTATAAATTCTTTAAGTTACTTTCCACTAAGTTTCCACTTAGTGTATTTCATCTCTTGCTAGTAACTGTGCTCATAAATCACCTCAGCTTTTCTCTGCTTTTGTTGATGTCTGGTGGATGAACAACTGAAGTACAGATTCTAAAAGATTTTTCATAACAGCAGAACAACTGACAGAAAATATTATGTTAAACAACCTACCAGGCTTACATTAATCTCTATATTAAAGGAATAGTTCACCCTCAGAACGATTTAACTTTATTTTCCACTTACCTTCATGGTGAGCAAGACTCTGGAACACTTTTTTAATATTTCAAATGCAGCCGGCGATCAGGAAGGCTTCTCGTTTTCCCCCAACTTTCATATAATGGAGTTCGATTGAGCTCGAGCCAACAAGGTCCTTAGAAGTCCACAAGAACTTGTTAACATTCCTCCATACTGCTCGTCCAATGTAATCCAAGTGTCCTGAGTGGGTAGCGTCCAGAATTTACTCGAAACGACGTCATTTACTATATTTTTAGAGCCTAAAAAGAAGAATATATTACTCCACGGAGCGCGCACCTGCGCATCCACGAAACTACGGAAGACTGGGCGTTCAGAGCCAACGCTGCCGATAATACAAGCGTAGAAGAAGAAATTCACTGTTTACATCGTGTTAAGAGCAACAGAGCTGCAGACGAACCGGGACAAACACAAGAGGAGTTGGATATTGATTTAGAACAAATAATGAAAGAAAAAGAGAACACGCGATCTCGTCTGCCGCGCCTTCCGTAGTTTCATGAACGCGCAATGGCGTGCGCGCAAGAGATGCGATGTACTTCTATTTAGGCTCTAAAAATATACTAAATGGCGTAGTTTTGAGTAAATTATGGACACTACCCACTTAGGACACTTGGATTACATTAGACCAGCAGTATGGAGGAATATTAACAAGTTTTTGTGGACTTCTAAGGACCTTGTTGGCTCGGGCTCAATCGAACTTCATTATATGAAAGTTGGGTGAAAACGAGAAGTCGTCCTGATTGCCGGCTGCATTTGAAATATTAAAGAAGTGTTCCAGAGTCTTGCTCACCATGAAGGTAAGTGGAAAATAAAGTTAAATCGTTCTGAGGGTGAACTATTCCTTTAAGTCTTTTTTGCCATGTTTATTCTTATTTGACAATTTTTGGAAAACCTTTACGGTAATAAGCACACAGCAATCTTTCTGGGGGTTTTTTTGTTTTGTTTTTTAAATTATTGTGCACTTAAATCACTAATTGTATTCTATTCCCTAAATTTAATATTCCTTTCAATGCTCTAACAGCCTTTTTATAGCAGCTACCTACTGCCACCTTCTGACCTCAAACAGCATTGCTCTACAACTGTATCACCTGTATGTCACTTGAAAGGGATCCTTAAAATCTAGAGGATGAGTTGAAGGTGTTTAATGCGAGAATTATACAGGAATTATCACAGCTTGGTATAAAAGAAACATGTGAGTGTTCACTGAATATACTTAGCCTAAGCCCCATTAAGACTTTATTTGATATGTGAGACAGCTGCTACACACATCAACCAGGCACACCCACACAATCCCTGTGTGGATGTGGATAAAATGCAAACAAAACATATAATCCACCCTATTAAGAACATCCTTTATCATACCTGTGATAGGAAGCATTACAAACAAAAGTACTCTCAGCTAATGCAGGGTAGATAAATCTATGATAACCTTTACATATGCATATAACCATCCTCAGGCTGAGGTTATCATAGTGTAAAAAAAAAAAAATTAGCCAAATGTAGCTGAGAGGAAGTGCAAAGGATCCTCTTAATGCACAAACAAAAGTTACACCTGCATTGACTTGTGCAAGATTCAGCCATTAGTCACATGTTGATAGTCCACTAGGATGTGCCTGACATTTAATGATCATAACAGTGGGCATTGAAATCAGGATGCAATTTAAATGGCTGGAAAAAGTTAAACTTTTTCTCAACTGTCCACAACCAGTTACCCAAATCAATAGATACACAATTCAATTAGCAACACAAAACACCCCCATTAAAAGTAAATAAAAAGCGAGACTGTAAGGCCGGAAAAACAAGAATGCTGTCTTCCCAAAATCACCCTTGTCTGGTCAAACATCACAACCTCTTGTTTATATCAGTTTGTTCTTCTTTCTTGTATGGAAGAAGGATGTCATCGTTTTAAGACTGGGTCAGTAAATAAGAAAATAATAAAATCCATGTTAGACATGCAGTAGACCATGTTTGACAACTCTTAATAAATATGCCGAAGAAAAATTGGGAAACAGTGCAAGTCACTAAAATATGTTTCCCTAAACTGTAGCCAACAGCTGCTTCTTTTCAAAATTCAAGCTTATTTACAAGTGCAAGCTTTCTTGTTGTTGCTCTTGGCTGATAACAAATTACAGAAATATATATGAGGAAGTATATTATTTGTGCTTTAATTTATAAGTGTCATATGGCCAAGCTATAAGCTACCAAATATAACCAGCTAAAGAAACCAAACATAATTATAACCTACGACTGGTTTTATGCAACTTAACAGTCTTCCACAAAGAACAAGTATTTCATATCAGTATAGACAAAATAATAATACACAATATGCATCTGGTATTTTATAAATTATTGCAAATTATTATTTTTTTTTCCCCCTGAATGATGAGAACTGATGTCTCTCTTCTTGTTGAGGCCACAAGGACAAAATTACATAATTTTGTAACAGGCTACAACTTATCTAGTAGTGAATGATTTTACAAACACAATGCCATCTGATAAAAACTTCCCTTGAAAATGGCTGTGAATTCAGCTGTATTTCCATGTAAAATAATCCCTCAGAGAAAAGTAATCCACATGTGTTCATTTATTTTACACCTGCCTCTAAACAGAATCAGAAGTGTGGGAGGATAAAGCAAACAACTGCACTTGTAATGGAGCTGTAGCGCCACACTTCAAACAGAAAACAGTTGCATGTTGTTCACAAAATAGCTCTATTTGACAATACAATATGAAAAAAAGTATTTGACAAAGTTGGGGAACAGACACGGGCAGGGCTGCTCAGAGAGGGAGAAGATATACTTGCACCGAAATAGTTGCAAGGAAAAAGAAAACATTGGAGGAATTTTAGCTGCACATACACATCTGTGCACATACTGCAGTCATGTGTTAAATATCTTCCATGTAATCTGCAAACTGAATTCTATTCCTCCCTAACTTGAGCTTTTTAAGTACAGCTTCCTTCCAGGCATTAAATGTACCACCCTGGAGAGAAATGGAGAATTAAGGAAAAATCCAATAAATAAATGCTTTTTAACTTGTTCCTCCACAACTTGGAAGCTTTACAGTGTAAATATAAATATGAGAAAGCACAACCGTCCATTTTAAAACATCATAAAGAGCATGGTGTTGGTGACAACACTGAAATAGCATTAGATAACAGCATTACTGTAGCATTACAGAAATGGGACTGTGAGTTGTAAGGTGGTGTAGGAAGACAGAAACACTATCATATCATAAAAAATAAATAAATAAATAAACCAAAAAATAAAAAATAAAATAAAATAAATAATAAAAAATAAACCAAGCAGTACAATCAGCATCTCATCAGAGACTCCTGTTACACTCCAGTCATTCATTGCATAACCATTCCATTGATTAATGAATAATAATTCACATGGCAACATATCTAACAACTGAAGTTGTGGACAGTGGAGCTAGTATAGAAATTTATCAAATGAACTGATTACAATTCACATCCTTCCTTTGAAATAATACACAAAAGTATAGGTGTGGCATGTAGAGGGCCATCTGGAAGGCTTCAAGCACCAAGACACCTTTGTAAGGGATCAACCTTAACTAAATACAATTTATACATTTATTGTAAGGTTGATCTAAACTATACGTCTCCGGAAAAGTGAAGCAACTGGTTTTCGCTGAACAAAGCTTGTGTGTTAAGTTTTAAAGAGTGGATACTGTATGAATGCAGAAGAATCTAAAAATAGGGAACCTGTGGAATTTTAAGCGAAAGTAGGACTGCAGAGAGACTAAACAGCATTAATCCCTTATGTTAAACCACTTATTTTGTGCTTACTATAGCAAGTTTGTAGTTTATCCACTCATCTGTAACATTATTGTTTACCAACAATGGAGTAAACAGTATTCAAATTTTCAGTTTGAGGATTACGGTGCCTGATTCTGTTTTGCTGAAGTTTTATGTGCGTAAATCACCATAAAAAAAAAAAAAAGATTTAAACTGCATTAAACTGGACTCAAGGAGCTTGCCTGAAGCAAGGCCAACCAAATGGAAAACTCAGATCAGGAAACAGTAACTTGGCTGCAAATCTAAAACCGCTCATCGTCAGCTAATACTTGCAAAGCTAAGTAGGTGGTAAAGTTTTTGTATATGGTTTGATTTGACCGTTAATTTAACCAATTAACATAGGCAGATATAGTTTGTGATGAGCAAAGAGTGAAAAGTTAAGGTAATTTAGCTAAAGCTAGCTTAGCTTAGCTTAGCTTAGCTAGTCTACGGTTGGAAAACGAGCTAAATTACTAGCACTTGTTGCAGGCTAATAGCAAAGTTTTGGGCGTTGTTTTTGTGACCGCGCCACACCATAAATTAGATAAACAAGTTACTTTTTAGGATATTTTTAAAAAGTTAAGATAGAAGCATGATTAACTTACATCGTGAAAAGAATTTTCTTTGAACTACACCTCCGTGGTTTCTTGTTGGTAAAGTGTCAACCCGTAACAGCTAGTGCTGTCGTTTCAGATGCTGCCTTCCTGATAATCGGAAATGGGAAATGTCAGACTCTTGTGAGAGACAAAGAGCAAATTTAAATCCATAAACGTAAAAACACACACACACACACAAAACACGGGAATGTTTATATTAATGTCGGTATAAATATGTTTCATCAATATACTCTTATAATATGTAGTAAGCAAAATAATTGTCGGCACACTTCGTATACATTAATGATTTTGTATGTAATTCTGTTGTCTGAAATTCTTTCAATTGTACCACTATTTTATTAGTAAATTATACAGATATTGATTCAGTTGTATTAAATGGTATAATCAGTTAGAATACAACTTTATATAAGTATTTCATGTGTAAAAGTGTGAGCATAGGATGGACATTTGAAGACAACATTAAAGAGACACAAACTCAGATCCCGTTGCTCCACACCTCTCACACCTACAATTATTAAATTGTGAGCAGGCAGGATACGCTTGAATGTTTTACAAGCTTCTACTTGAGTCAACCGACTTAAGGTGCAGGGCATTAAGTTTGACCATCTTGTATTTTTATTGATTTTACTGTCCGCTAGAACCGTTGAAAACCGAGGAGAAACTAGCCCGTGACCAGCATGTGACAGGAACAAAAACTTAAGAAAAAAAAAATTCCTCAGAAATGCTTGTTCACGTTAAACAATCAAACTGTTGATTCATCGTTTTTATTCAAGAGTACCTAACGCTGCATCTTCACAGGACGATTTTTACATTTTACTGGATTTTTTTTTCTCTTTTTCTTTTTTCTTTTTTTTTCAAATACACCACAGATGAAGATATACAGTTTATAAATACTGCAGATTAATGGTCAGGATATGGGTTGCACAACAGCCAACGCGTTGTATCCTAATAAATCATAAGATTTAGTAAGTTATAGCAAATCCCATATTGATTTTACTCACAGACAGACTGAAAAAACAACACAACGACTTATAAAACTATCAGGTTTCAAAATCTGGAGTAAAAAACAAACAGACAAACATGACACACACAATGACAGCATTAGACAATCATGTGTTACAAAATCAAAATCATTTAGGTAGTTTCTTTGTGACATTTTGTAGCCCTCAAGACAGAAATAACCTCTTCTAGATTGGTGTTCTGCCTTGTTTTGAATCATTATCCAGTAAAAAAAAAGGAAAGAAAAAACTCTGTCAGTTCATCTCTATATTGGTAAGGATGTATGATTAAGATACAACTACTAGGTAGTAAAAAACCTTAAATAATGACAAGGAAAGTATTATAAAGACATCTTGCATCTAGCATGCAATACAAAAAAGAACTATATTAGTAACAATTAATATAACTTTATTAAAATCATCATAAAAACTTGAACATTTGCAGCATTGACACACTATGCGCACTTTATGCAGACTAACTGTGCATAAACCCAACAGCAGATTAGAAATATTTCCCTCTTTAATCAGAAATAAACTTACAAATGTAACCTATTTTACTTTTTTTTTTTTTTTTTTTTTTACCATATTACATCTATTAGTATATTTCTAATATTTTAAGGGAATTAGAAATCATAACTTGAGAGTTATTCAATATATGAATATAATGGTACAAGTTAAAATGTTCCCAGCTCAACTTTCTGTAAATATATATATATATATATATATATATATATATATATATATATATATATATATATATATATATATAGTACAGTATATAAAAACTGAGAACCAACTATTCCTACTTCTACACTGTAAATTGGAATAATATATAAAGAATGATAACTGGATGTAAAAAATGTGCTACAATCCTTATAAAATCAGACATCATGGTGTGACTCAAATTCAGGTTGGATGCTGTGGCTTTTGCACAACCAGGTGAACTACAAACAGAGGTGCTTGCATTTAATCATACAGTAAATGTCAAATGGTTGGACCCCATCTTGATGAGCGTACAAGTATAATTAAATGTCTATATCTTTATTTTGTTTTTTTCTCCATTTAGGTACAAGCAAACAAAGTTGAAGTGGTACCACCCAGATGGGAACAGAAGTTTTCATCTTGTGCACTCTCTCTCGGCTACATTCCAGATCCTTCATCCACCACAGCTTCCCTTGCAGTTGTCTCAGGTTTCTGCCAAAGGATGGATTTTTTTCAAGCAGATTTCCATCTGTAAAATTCTTGTGTGAAAGTTACAATTCAGTATCAAACTGTTACAACTTACATTGTTTATTTCTTTCTTGGTAGCAGCTCCATTGTACAGCAAGCTTGAACTCTCTTCCTGTAAACCAGGTTAAATGCATTACTGCACACATACCACAGGTTTTCACAGCAGTTTTCTCTTCCTGGTAAAAGTACTTAATGTAAAACAGCAAATCATGTACACACAGAACCACATTCAGTCGCTCTGATGGTTGGTCATCTGATATGTGCAGCAGGTGCACTAAGTAACAAAGTCAATGTTAATGTCTTTGAAAACTTGGTATGTAGGAACAGTAATGGTAAACGCCTCTCTGACATGGCTGACTGAGTTACACCTTATCCCCATTTAACAGAGGAGCACTTCTTAGCTCTTAGTCCACTTTCTGGATGTAGTCTTTGTTCGTGATGTTTAGTTTCGTGTGGATAGAATCTCAGTGTGCAGAAACCCAGCTGTCTCAAACAGGGACACCTTTCACTGAAACTCTCCTGTTGATCATGTATATAGTTACTGACATTTAAACTTGTTAAAAAAAAAAACAATAGCCACTTTTTAGCCTGAGTACATTGTAAAAATGTTCAATTCTACAAATTCCAAATAGTTTCTGTAAAACTACTTGATCTTAATGTGATTCAAGTGTAATGACAGGTGATGATATCAAAAGAAACTCATAATTAATCCAGTTGATGCCATGTTTATTGTGTCTCCTAAACTTCAAAACAAGGCATGGAAGAATTCTTTGTTAATTACTGATAAAGAAAATTGTTATATAACACATAACATGTAACATAGTGGACCTTATAAAAACCTCTTGTGCATTTTTTGTTATAATTGCAAAGGAAGACTAAATAGTTTATACCATAGCTTAACAGTTTTAATAGCAGTGACAATGTGCAGTCCAGACCTAAATAGTCTGTAGTAATTATCATTAGTGATGCAGTTTGGTTGGGTTTTCATATCAAACAAAGAAACTGGTTTAAATTGTGTAAGTGCAAACTGTAACTGTAAAATCGGGAGTATCTATGCTTACTTACATAGCCTACATCCACTTCCATCAGCTCTCCAGTCTCGCTGACCTCTGTGCTGCAGCCTCCAGGAAAACACTCCAGTCCACGCCTTTCTCTTATTTTCTGCAGGAAGTCATATGCAGTCGATTTTTCCAGCAGAGCTACCAGATAAACAGGATGACACAGATGCACTAATTTTAGCACAGAAAAAAATCTGAAAGATTTTAATTCCTCATGGAACAACTTCCTCTTTATGTTGGAAAAAAAGTTCACCTCCTTCACAAATGTAGGTAACCAGGAGCATCGCAGCCAGCAGTTTTACAGCCATGCCCTATTGCAGTCTCTTTATTTGTCACACTGGAATATTGTGTCCTTTTCAGCTCCATGCACTTGTTGTTTCAACTCCCCACGCCCACCAATGTCCAAGTGGCAGTCCCTTGAGGTTGACAGGCGTGAGGTGAATTTGTAGCGAGGAACAAGAGAGGGAGCAATGGCAGAAACGAGATCAACAGGAGTTTAAATACAACATAATGTCCCAAGAATAGTATGAAAGATTTGAAACATTTTTTAGTTAAAGGTAATCAAACATATTTTTTTTTTCTTTTTTTATATGTTCCTTTTTACTGTTAAAAACCATGTGGTCTAAACATTAAGAGCTGTCTGGTTTAATAAATGATGATTTAAAATACAAATAAAAAGACTTGTTGTATGATTTATATACAGTCGTCCTCAAAATTATTCATACCCTCCAATTAAAAAAAAAGGTTAAACTCACAATAATAATTCAAATAACAAGAAACTAAAGAAACTAATAATAGATAAAAATTTACTAAATTATAATTTCGTGAAATAAAATATTGCTTTTGAATTATGGTTGAAAATAATAATTATTAAAAATAAATAAATAAATAAACAAAACTCGCCAAGACACATGAGAGCACCTTTCCCATGAACAGTGGACCAATACCTGTCAATAGGTGTAGATGTCTGATTGGGCGTTACAGAAAACACTTGATTGCAGTAATTGTCTCGAAGTGTTGCTCAACTAAATTTTCACTTCTGAGCCCCATCATGGTTAATTGTTTGTTTTATTTTTTGTGTTTGTTTTCAATATTTCTTTCGAACCACAATTCAAAATCAAAGTCATGATTTTCATAGAATGTTTATATATTATTACTTTTGTCAATTTCATATTATTTCGCTGACAGCTGATTTTTGCTTTCTTTAATAGGGGGTATTAATAATTTTGAGGATGACTGTATATCCAACAGCTACAGCCTGTTTTTTCACCCACTATGTGAATACATATTTTCTAGTGATATAATTTCACAGTGATTTTACTGTATAACATAAACAGAAAGGGAACTTATAATCAATGAAATTCAACTAGAGGAGCAGAGAACATGTGGAAATCTGTACACTCTGTTTTGTACTTGTGATGAGGGATTTTAAAAAAAAATCACAAGAGCATGTCAAGTTAATCAAGTGACAGAACAAAGAACAGCAGCAGAGTTTTGACCTTGGCTGAAAATTCATGAAATTGGAATACTTCAGGCTTTCAAATACAGATACTTTCCAAAACAAAGTTACTCTCAGGAAAGGGAAGTAAGTAGGACAACCTATCCGAGATAATAGTCAAATGTCTGTGGACGAAAGAACACGCATTGATTTCAATAGACAAACCGTAAGTTCCCCGTGTTCAACAGTAGGAGGCGCCACATTCCTTCGAAGTGTCCGGAAGTTGTGAAGCGATATTCATCGTTTTTGAATTTGAAGTTTAGCTAGCGTTAGCCAATGTCGAAAATCCAGCAATTTGTATGCTGTATAGCAACGGCTGATGTGAACGAATGAGGCAGCGTTGAAGTGATGCCAGGTCTTTACGTTGTGATATTTTCAACTAATGTATTGTTGAGTTTTTAGCTAGCCAACCGAGCAAGCTAACGTTAGCCTTGCTGCTAGGTTAGCGTACACGTTTGCTAGTAACGTTTGCAAATATGCCATCAGTTAATTATCTCGGAACGTCACAGTTCACCTGTCTGTAAATGGTAATACCCGCAATGTATACCTATGCTCTATTGTTAAGATTTTAACGCTGCCTCGGCTTTATTTGTCCTACTATTTTAACGTAATAACTGCTGCTCTAAAGGGAAAGTACATGGAGTGTTGTAACAGCTGTCGAGTGGTGTGGTAGCACGGCACTTAAAACAAATAATTCATTGCCGAATCTATAACGTGGCTATTTCTTATTGTGAATTTTTTGGTTTGACGTTAGATTTGAAGGGTGTTGACTATTTTGGAGTAGGGTAGATGATGTTATTCACGGGGAACTGAAGGCTGGCTTACTGAATGTTTTTTGGCTGTTGCTTTTGTGTTTCAGATTTAATTTTAATATGAACTCCCTGTCAGCCCAGCCTCTGGCTTCAAGCTCCTCATGCAGGGCACTACCTGGAGAGGGTAATCAGGTACAAGATGCAGACACACACATACATTTTTAATTATTATTGAGTCAAATTTATATTTTCAATTCTAAGTAGCACGTTGTTAATTGCTCAGGTACAACCAAAGGCCCCTCTCCTGCAGATTCTGCGTGTTGCTGGAGCTCAGGAGGATGTCTTCACACTCAAGGAGGTGAGCTGCCTGATGACGTGTCAAATATTTGCTGCATCATTAGTATGTATTTCAATTAGGGGGTGTGCCATGCTGTATCATTTATATCGCATTGCAATAATACTGGTATAGTTTTTAACATTGTTAGAAAATGTAATAACATAACATCATGTGCTCCTTGCATCACATTGGAGCTCCATTGAATGAGTGAACATGGGCACATGGCAGATCAAAGCAGATATTGGCTAGGGCTGCCACAAATGATTATTTTGATAATCGAATAGTCACCGATTATTTGGGCAATTAGTCAACTAATCAGATCTTACGAAAATTGTAGCATATTTACAGTCCCAGTCAAACGTTTGGACACTTTCTCATTAAATCTAATGGAAAAACATGTCCAAACTTTTGACAGATAGTGTGTGTGTTTATTTATCAATATACAATAAAAAAAAAAAAAAACAGACAGAAAGGCAACATTTCCACTCTTATGACATAGGGTCCAGCTGGTACATGTCCGCTACATCTCCGAGGTAAAGAAGCAGAACGCATGTCTGAATGTAAACAGTGTAAAGTCCACACGATTACTGCATCGCTTTCCAGTGCAAGCCTGAAAGAGGCTTAATATTTCTTTAAAAACAAAAAAATGTGATTGTCTGTTTTATTGATATTGCCCACCCCCCATAAATCATGTTCTTAGAGCTTCTTTACAGCTCTCAGTACAGATGCTTTAAAACTGGCAGTATTAAGGAAACATTGTCGAAAAAAACGAGATTGGATAATATGAAAAAATATACCGTGATGTATTTTTATTTTTTTTGCCATATCATCCAGCTGTAATTCCAAACTCTGTAGAGCAGTGGCCATTCTGTGTGTATATAGAAATTTTGTCTCTTGACAACTGACAAAAACCGAAGCCGAGAAAAGTAACTGTCACTGAAGGACGGTCCATTCACACCAGGATGGTCCACTAGACTCGCTCCGATTGGGAACTTTGCTCATTTGGTGGGTGGGGGTGGTCACCTGGACCTAAATCGCGTTCACGCTGCACTATAGCCAAATGAGCCAGAGTCTCGTTGACTGAGCATCCATTCCCTCTGAGCATATCACGTATTTTTTATATAATATTGACATAATTTTTTTTTTTACTTTAGAGCGGCACCAGTCTACTGTGCGAGCATATCCCAGAGCCTCCAATTCACAGTTGATTACTTAAAAAACTACATTATTTCTGTGGATTCTTTCTAGGACATTGGATGTTTTCTTCTGACTATATATCAGTTAAAACTTTAACTTTGTCGTCACTCCACATTTGAACACAAGCTGTTTCTAAAGAAGTCCTACACGTGTTTTTGTTTTGGTAGTATTGACCAGCAATGCCCAACGTTTATGATAAAACCATAATGTTAGCCCACAATGTCATGCTGAACCAAATGCAAGAAGCGACAGTTGTAGTCCGCTTCATGCATTTTGTCCGCTTCAAGCGTTTGTAGGTGGACCAAATCCGCTTGTTTGGTCCGAATCGGAGTCCATTTGCGCTTTCACAATACCCCCAAACGAAGCGGACTTTCCGAGCAAACGGACCCTGTTTCGAATCAAAAAAGCTGGTGTGAATGCGCCCTGAAAATAAATTTCAGTTCAGGTTCACTGTATAATGGGGATAAAAAAAATAAAATGGATAAAAACAACTGCTTTTATTTATTAACTTGTATAGGTGATGCACTATTTGGGTCAGTACATCATGGGGAAGCAACTCTATGACAAACAGAGGCAGCACATTGTCCACTGCCAGGATGATCCTCTGGGAGAACTGCTGGAAGTTGAGAGCTTCTCTGTCAAAAACCCAAGGTATTTACCCACATCAACAAAAAAAACAGTCCCGCTTATAAGCAGCTTTGCAGGGCTATGCTGTATAACTAGATTCATCTAAACATTTTAGATTTAAAAAGTTCATTTTAAACTTTTCTTATTTTGCAGCCCGGTATATGAAATGCTCAAGAAATACCTGGTTGTACTTGGTTGTGCTGGTAAGTGATTGTCACATTTAGAGTTTTAAATTTGATATAAATTTTTTTCATTTGAAATGTTTTTGTAAGAAAAAAATCATCAAAGAATTGATACAATTGATTTTCATTTTTTTTAAAATACACTGGACATTTGTGATGCATCAAAAATCAGTAGTCTTTATTTGATCCTTGGTGTTTGATTTGCATCTTACCAGAGTTTCAGAGAGAAGCTGCATGGCTGCAGCTGTTTGTTCATGTTTGTATAATCTTTCCTCAAATGTACATTGTAAGTGCTTGTGACCATTTTTTGCATCACCTGAGGATGCAGGGATTTTTTACATTCCAAGAGGAGCACAATTTTTTTTTCAGCTTGTTCTTCAAATCCAAGAGGGCCTCAGTGAGAGTGTGCAATGCCATAATGAAAAGGGGAGCTGTCCTTTGTCTGTTACTGTGTCTCATTTGAAATGCAGACGCTGCAGAGAATCTTTCTGTGGGCCGTGAATGTGTAGAGGGCGGAGTGGAGGATCGTGGTCAGGTAAAGCCGAAGCATGGTGCTCAGAAGAAACAGAGACGCTCATCTTTTTTTTTTTTTACCTCAGTGCACACAACATTTGTGGACAGGCATTCGTGCAGGCTAACTGCTAGGGGTTTAAATCACAAGTTTGATCATTTCAAGATGTATTCGTTCATCATAGTTTCACACCACATATTTGGATATAAGCTCTTTTTGACTTTTGGGAAACACTTTGTAGGTTTTAACCTGTAAAAAGTGCTGTATAAACTTTTTTTTCTCATCAAATTGAAATAAGAAATTTTTGTTGTTTGAATAAAGCAAGCATTAACGATTCCGGATGTTCTAGCTTATGCTTGTCTTGTGAATGATTACTTTATTGATACTTGATAAACATTTTCAATTTGGATTGACGCTATTGGATATTTGATCATTGAATTGGTGTATCGGTGTAGATCAGTGTATTATTACCCCCCTACAAACTGCACAGTTTCTCAAATAAGAATGCTTCTTCTCTAAAGTAGCCAGGAATATCTGTTTAGTTTTAGTTTGTCTCAGTAAGGTGTGCCCCTGTAACTTGTGTGTACTGAGGAGGGTTGAGTTAAAGTCTGCTGTCTTCGTTGGTGTGCGCTTGTACAGAGTGGCACCGTCTCTGTACAACCCCATCCTTGGTTTAACCTGGTGGGATTTGGAGCACCTTCATGCAACCCACCAGCTCCACCCATTGGATGGGGGGCAGAGTCACTGTCTCTGTCTGTCTCAGAGGTCTCTTCTCTGATCCAAACTGGAGGATCTCAGCTCCTGATCAGCCACTGGCCTTTATAACCCCGAACATCTTTACCCATCCCTGTTTTCCTATATACCTTTTTCCCCATTCCCTTCTGTTCCATTTTTTTCCCTCAGATGTTTCACTGTGACCTGGGTATGGTGTCCTTTCTCTTTCAGCATTAATTAGAAACAATCCTTGTTATATTTGTCTTCATCAATCAAAATAATTATGGCATTTTGAGTTGCTGTGGAAGCTAAATTCACTCCAGTGAGTTTTCAAATTTGAGCCTTGATTTGAAAGGTGTTCCTCAAATATGCTTTCAACTTTGATGCACTAAGTTGGGATTTTGGCAATCTGCATTTAGAAATGCAATGAACCCTTTACACACTTGAGCTCATTTGTGGGTTAATTGGTACACTTTTCTTTTTACCTGCTCGTTTATATCTCAGTTTCGATGTTAAAGTGTGTCTTTAAAAGATTTTTGGACCCCACCAATCCCATACTTCCCCACTGACCCATGCCTTATTTTCCTGTACCACCACCCCATACCATAGAGGCCATCTTGAAAAGGAGCTGTGAGTCCTCCATGTGCCCAGTCATGGCTCTGCGTTCTAATTTTCTTGTTTCAAATCTCTCTGTAGATGTGTGGAGGTGTAGTCAAAGCAGGAGCGATGGCCGGCAGTGATGGGCCTCTCCTGCAGACGCCCTCCCAGAGGCGACCCCGGGAGCCAGATGATGGTCAGCAGTCTGTAACATACTTGGCATGTTCGAACTAGACCTGTTATGAAAAGCTAAATTTAAAAGTACGAAACCTCTTCAGAATCTCTTGAAGGTCTGCCGCGCTCAGCCTGCAAGCGCCCCAAACTGGATGTTACCCTGGATGACTGGGATCTGTCTGGCCTGCCTTGGTGGTTTCTGGGTAATCTACGTAATAACTACAGCCGGAGGAGCAATGGCTCAACTGATATCCATACAAACCAAGTAAGAGAACTGATATGTTGCTAGAAAATCCTCCGGAAAACAAATAAAATTCATATTTAACAAAAGTAAGGGCATAAAGAATGCCAAAGGTTCACGGTTCATTGTCATTTTCGAGACCAGAACACATGGTCAGCAGCTAACTGGGACGGTGCCCTACAGGACCAAGAATTGCTGCTTCTGGGGGAAAAAAAACCATCACCAGCTCTATGCATTTTTTTCAAATTTTATTTTATTTCATTAACTTATTGAAGTGTCATGAAGATTATAGTGTCCAGCCCACATGGGCTTACAAGACACTATAAAGTCATACAGATCAGGAATGGCAAAAATGAAATCATTCTTATATAATCACCAAAACTAGAAGCAGACATTTCAGAAGTAATATCCTGGATTCTCTAGCCCAGTGGTTCTCAACCTTTTTGTTCTACAAAGTACCCCTTGTGAAATATATTTTCAGCTGAGTACCTCCTATCTACGGCGAAGTATTTTTTGTTGAGAAAAATAGATTAAAAAAAAACCAAAAAAACACTTTGTCATTTGTGTCTGGTTTATTAAACTGGAACCGTGCAAAACAATGGTAATTCTGCCTTTTTGGCCCTTAGCCCTTTCTTTTCAGTCAGATTTCTACTATTCTTCATTCCTAATCCATTGTTTGTGTTGTCAAGGTGACCATGATTGATATTTGATGTTATATGGCTTCTAACAGGTTGGGTCAAACATCTCGGTGTCGTGCGAAACTAACTTTAAACTCAGTTTATGAATGTACACTTACATTTACTGAAGTCTTTATCAGAAAAATTTTACAGGATATTTTTTCATTTGTTAAAAAAACATGTATAGATATAAAACAATTTCACGTAACTCCTGGAATGCCTTAAAGTACCCCCAGGGGTACACGTACCCCCATTTGAGAGACGGTGCCATAGCCATTCTTATTCATGGTATTTAGCACCCTTGTATCATATCACAAGCTTCTGTTGACAT
Source organism: Atherinomorus stipes (assembly GCA_023101725.1). Classification (NCBI taxonomy): domain Eukaryota; kingdom Metazoa; phylum Chordata; class Actinopteri; order Atheriniformes; family Atherinidae; genus Atherinomorus; species Atherinomorus stipes. The sequence continues at coordinate 1,830,805 of JALJCO010013346.1, read as the reverse complement.
AGAAATAGCCTGAGACACACTACCCACAATCCCATCATCAAAGAAATACGTTGTTCTTTAGATGAGAGATGGAGTTGGTATTTAACATTTTAGTCGTTAGTTGGCTGAACTGACATGCATGCAGACATTCACAATAATATCTATATGTGGCGGAAAAACTTGGAACATTTTATTGCTGAATAGAGTTCATTATTAGTGTGACAAATGTAATTATTTCTTTAATAACTGGAGTTCTCATTAAATCCCACTAAATAGTTGAATTATCCCTCCTGAAGATTTAAATAGATGCCTACATTGTACATTTTCTAGAATGGTTAACTGTTTTATGGTAGCTGACCAAATATGAAGCATGTTCTACTTTTTTAAAGCATCACATCACTGATCAAGATACAAAATTTTCAGTTTATTAATCAAAGACGGACTATGGTTAAAGGTTAACTGGTCTATATAATCAGGTGGGCAGTGCAACATGATGCTCTTTATTGGTGCTAGAGGTGGTCCTTGACATGCATTATGAACCACTGGTGTGTTTGGGGTTTAACATGAAATCTGAGCCTGTGTTAAATTCTTTGAAACCTGTTGCTAGCATCAAACTCAAAATGGGTATTTAGTTTTATTTTATTTTGTTTTGAAAATATATATACATGTCTTTGTTTTAACAAATGACATTTTCTTTGAACCATTTTTATTATGTAGAAGGCTGCAGTGATTTACAAATAATTATTTCCTGTTCTATTTTAATTTCAGGCAGTATTTGCTTTTTCCAAACTGGAATTTATATAGTGGTCAAAACTGGAGTGTAATGGTGGGTGGTAGTCTGACTGATGTGTCAGCTGTCTCTTGCACAGGAGGAGGACACAGCCATAGTGTCGGACACCACAGATGACCTCTGGTTCTTAACTGAGGGCGAGAGTGAACAGGTGAGCGTGGAGATGAAAGAAGCTGCACTGGAAGAAGGAAGCAGAGAAGAAGGAGAAGGTTCACTTGAGGATGACTATGGAGGAGGGAAGGAGGAGAAGACGGATCGAGAGGTAGGAGCTTGTTTAGGGATTTTATCGTCATTGCTTCCTTGTAGCTTTATATCCACTATACAAGATGTACAGTTAGAGCCCTATGAAATCCTAAGCACGCGCGGGATGGGTTTGCTCTGCAGTCTAGTGACCCCCCCTCCCCCCCGGAGCAATCTTTCTGGGCAAGGCTTTCCCTTTTTATAAAGAAAAAAACACAATTTCGGCAATCGTTCCTCATTTCCGTGACATTCCGTGTTTATAATAAATTCTGTTTTTAATGTTCAATACTGTGATTCTGTGATCACGGATTTCATAGGGCTCTATACAGTATGCTAGTAATGTTCTTTTCAAACTAGGGGTGGATGATCTAGCCAAAATACCACATAATTTGAAAATGACGTAATCAGAGGTTACAGTTGAAATCACAAATCTCTACAGCCTGTTTTTGCTCAGATGCTCTCCATAAAAGTTTTGCTGGGGGGCAACTTTGAAGCCCATCTGCTAAAAATTGCCTTCAACATTTGGATAAGCTGTGCAACCTTGCTAAATGTTACTCCTCATTTGTTTTTCTACTCTGCTTTTACTGTCCTAACAAAAATAAAGTAGAAGTTCCAAAAACTTCTTGAATTTCAGATCAGAAGTGGTCATTTGTACCTCTCTGACTGTTATTGCATGGAAGTGATTGGATAATTGGTGCTTAGGGCTGTAGAGCTCCTATCAGAGAGCATAGCATAACTAATTAACCATCAGTCCACACCATTAGGCTTGAGGATGATACAATTACATGTCTTACATTTGTCTAGATGCAGGAGGAGCCGGATGAAGACTCTCAGTGTCTGAGTGATGACACTGACACGGAGATCTCCACACAGGTCTGTATCTCTGGATGTCTTACATGCAAGGGTTTATACTACTTGATTAAAACTGCAAAGACTAATTTTATTTATATATATATATATAATATATCTTTTTTCCCCCTCAGGATGCGTGGCAGTGCACAGAGTGCAGGAAGTATAACATACCTCTCCAGAGGTATTGTGTTCGTTGTTGGGCTCTGCGGAAAAACTGGTACAAAGATGTCCCTCGACTTGCTCATTCCCTATCTGTCCCCGACATCCCAGCATGTAGCTCTCTCACTACCCATGATGAAGAAGATGACAGTGACACAGGCATTGATGTCCCAGACTGCAGCAGGACAGTATCTGATCCCATCATCCTGCCCTCCCACTCTACAGCAGACCGACCACTGCCTACTATGATTATGGGTAAGGGCAAGGGCCCACGGCCTTCTAGCTTTAACAGGGATGAGCAGCTCTCAGAACAAGAGAGTCAGGAAAATCTAGGTATGGAGGTTGAAGAAGTTCGGCCCGAGGCGCTGTTGGAGCCTTGCAAGCTCTGTCGAGTGCGACCACGAAATGGAAATATAATACACGGACGTACAGCTCACCTGCTTACCTGTTTTCCTTGTGCAAGGAGGCTGCATAAGTTCCAGGCTCCTTGTCCAGGCTGTGGAAAGATTATTCAGAAAGTTATTAAGATATTCATCCTTTAAAAAGCGCATGAATGAATCGTTTATGTTCTGGGGACCTAAACAAAAATAAAAAGACAGGACATGAAAACAAAAATACAATACAGTTAAACAGATTTAACAATACAGCCACATGCTTAAAGATACACAAACACAAGACATGCACCTTACAAACCCTGAAAATCTACATAGGTATGCATAAAATATAGCACTTGGTGAAGATAGCTCTTGGTCACTAGGTTTGTTTTTTCTTACGCTGCTGTTAAGTATTGTTGAATAAAAAACCCTAGACAAGAATTTGTCATACCATACACTGCTTTGCTACCATATTGAAATAAGGGACGAGACAGAAGAAGTATTTATTTATTTATTAAATTCTCACGTAAGAGTGCATAACTTTTGTTTGATCTTATGAAGGCTTGTTTTGGTTACTTTTCTATTTTTGTTTTTCATGCTTTGTACATTTTAGCGATTGTGTTACATTTATACAGTGGCAGCCGTGAAAGATGGTGTTTTTTTTTTTTGTTTTTTTTTCTTGAGCTGTTTTTCCCTTCAGATATTGACAGCGGATTTCTGGATGGACTTTAAAAAGCTCGATGCAGCAATGTAAATACGAGAAAAATGTTCTCTAAACTGGTAGTTTTGGGCAGTGGAGTGGAGCTCATCGGTGCTGAACTCTGAAACATGAGAGAAAGACAAGACTGAAGGATGAGTAAGCTAGAAAAAAATGTTAAAACCTTTTCTTCTCAGCAGCTGCTGACTAATGGAAGCCTACTTCTAAACTTAAAAAAGAACAAACAAATCTTTATAAGTGACTGTATTGTAACATACTTGCATCAGTGGTGACTAAAATATTTCAGCACTAGAATTTAACCTGCTTTAAGAATGTGCAGCTGAAAAAGCATTTTTTGCTTGCCGGTAATTTGATGTTTGTGTTGAATACTTAAAATTTGCCAAACTTTTGATGATAATTGTGCCTGCAGTATATTCTGTCTGAATCGTTAATGTTGAATATTATCCTTCAGTGTTCTCTACATCCAAACTTAAGATAAATGAACACTTTATGTATATTTAGTATTTAATTTATTTATGATTCAGTTTTAATTGTGACCACCTAAGATGCAGAAAAGTTGCACTAGTAACAAGTCTAATGTTTGAGTTATGATTTCATAAATGTGCCGAGTTATAAAATGTACAGTACCTCAAGTGAAAATGTCTGCAAAGTACTTATGGAGAGTTTGATTTAAGCGTTCCACTGCCATATAATGATTTTGAACTGAAATTTGTACTTATTAGATTTTATTTAGATGGTTCTGCATTGTATGAAGATTGTATTGCTATGCCACACAGGCTTTATCTTTTGCGCATCTGTGAGTTATCTACAGATAAACACAACATACTCTATATATTTTTCATATGAAAGACGGCCAGTGATGGAAGGCTCTTGACTGCTCATTGTGGAGCGTGTTTAGTTGTTATGTTCCTCGTTTTTTTTTTTTTTTGTTTTCATACTTGCGCTTATGCTTTTTGCCAGCAGGTGGAGAGAAATTTCATTCTTGTAACTAATGCCTACAGAAGCTAGAAAGTACCAGTAACCTATAATACATATTTGAAGCATGCTTTCTGTCATGACTGGAGCCCACACAGAGCTGGTTTTAGAGCTATATTAGCAATTTAAAAGATTAACAAAGCTTGCTTTTATCAGCATTAGCCTGCATCCAGAGAAGTGAACAAAGATACAACCTCATGTAAATTAGATATTGCATCATAGTAATACTGGTTCAGATTAATAGGCCTAATTGTTGTAATTACGGATTACTTAATATAATGTGCTCACATGTGGTACAGTAGGTTTTTTTTTTTTGTTGTAATATTTTGGGATTTTTGTTTTTTCATTTGTACTTATGGATTGAGTTTATTGTTTTGTTAAGCAATAAAGATTTAGAATTTTAAAGTGTTTTATTTCATTAACTTGCCCTCTAGAGGGACAGTTGATGTACAGTCCCCCCCTGTGTGTGTGTGTGTAAGTGTGTGTTGACTGAAGAATAAGTCATTGTATGACAGGCCAGCTGTCGTATGTCTTCTGCTCCTCGACTGTGGTCCAGCACCTGCGACTCTCCTCTGCTTACTCACAGTTCCTCCGCTGCTTGCTCGTCTTCAGCTTATTTCTGTCCTGTTCTTGAGAAGTGGGGCAGACACGCCGTCCTCTACTGTGTTTGCAGCTGTAACGCTAATGCAATCTAGCTGGTTTATAAATACTACAGCTACTTAAGCCCAGGGTGTTATTTAGGTACTGATTACTCATTAGGATATATTTCCTGTTTGTGGAAAGCCCCTTGTTAAGCTGTCCCCTATTTGTAATCGCATATACTGTGGTGACGCAGGGTGGGCTTTTCTTTTAAGTTACAAAGTTATGTTGATTCATATTCTTTAATTTTTTAGAATACTCATGCAAGAAAGAAAGCTTTTTTATTCAGAATGTAGCAAAGTAACGTGCAGTTATAAATTTTTTTCTAAGAACTAATGTGCCGGTTGATGCATAATACCTAATTGCAAATAAAATGACACATTATGTTCAACAGCATAAATTAGTGATTAACTTTTTTTTTTATACTACTTGGAATCAATTCAGACGTAAAGGGAAAAAGATAATTCAGCTTCAGTGGAAATACAGTTTTATAATGTTTAGATGCTGACAAGTATGTTAATGTGAAAGTAAGTACAACTGATTATTAATTAAAACATTCCATAGTTAGTCAGCGTGTTTTGTACTGTTAGGAAACTAAATGTTTGTTATAAAGAGAAAAGCTTTATTCAACTGTCTAATTCTGTGATGGCACAGTGCTTTGTCTGTGGCATCTGGTGCGTCATGGCATAAAGATGAAGAGTGGTATAACACCCCTGGTGACACGGCATCCAGACCTTGGCAGCTCTAGAATGGCACAGCCCAGGGAGTGGTAGGGGAGCTGCATGTTTCCATGGTGACAGTACCTCCATCTCAACATCCCAGAATAACTTAACACATTCTCTGTTCATCCTCTTTTCGATGTACGACACGTAGTACTTCCTAGAGAGATTTTAGTTTTCCTTTCCCCCACTTTAATTTCCTCCTGAGCTTTTTATTTGTGATTAAAAGCTCATTTATAAATACACACGTTATATTTAGATGTCACTAACTTCCTGTGTCCTTCATCTTCGTGCCTCCATGACAGCATGCCTCAGTCTGTTTACCTTCCTTTCCTTTCTTCAGGTTGTGTGTCTCGATATGTGTAACCGTATCTGCGTGGCCGGGGCCTTTCCTTTCTTACCTCCCTTTAGATGCGCACACACACATTCCCCTCTGTTGTGTCCAACTATTTTGTTGCTCCAGAAACCAGACCGCTAATTTTGTCCCGCTGCTGACATGAGAGAAGGTCATTGAAGCCAGGGAAAAACAAAGCGAGGAATACAGAAGAAGGCATTAGTTAAAAATCAAGACTATAAACAAAGTGGGAAGGAACTCATGGTGACAATCAAACAAAAATGACATAAAAGAAGAAATACAACAAAGCTCATCTTTCTTTATGTTTGTAGCAAGCCTGATTTAGAAGCTAACAATGAAAAGCGTGTCATAGTTTCCGCATAACCATCTACCTAAATCTCCCATCCATCTGCAGGCATGTACAGGTGATTCCTACTTCTTAAAGAAACTATGCTGATTGCGGGTTTCACTTGGCAGTGTGAAGGTGTAAAGTGCCTTCAAATTAACTGGCTGGATTTTATGAGGGCTCTGTCAGATACCTTTCAGATTAATTGGAATAAAGTGTCAGTCTCAAAGAGATTAATCCTCTTTGTATTCCTGTCTGTGATGCCTGCTTGGAGTATCACACAGCCTGTGGCATCATTGGAATATACAGTATGCCATGCAAATAATCTGGTTGTTTGCAGCAGTGGAACACAGGTTATTTACAGTGAATAACTTTAGTGGGACCATGTGCTTCAAAGTATGCTGGTGGGAAGTGGGTTATGTACATCAGTATGAGGATGCATGTGTGTTTGTCTGTGAGCACTGGAGCCTCGTAGTGAGTTGGATGCCAGTGAAGGGAAGGGCAACGGATAGCTCAGGGGCTCAGTCCATTCCTGCGATTTAACATGACACCACTTGCACTAAGACTGCGACAGCTGCATATGCACATGCCGGCCATTCTGTTTGTTGTAGGGGATTACTCTGCGATAAAAGCCCCAGTGAGCAGCAGCGTGGCCGGGCTGCAGAACTACTGTTTCCCCCCCTTGACTTTAGAAAGCTTTCTCCAGGCCTCCAGAGCCCTGTGAAAACACAGGTGGGGCACTTCATTCTGAACAGGAATGAATGGGAGTATTCTCTGGATGATTAGCCAAGCCGTAGTAGTGTCACATCACCTTTAGACATTAGTCAAATGGTCCAGCACTGCAGCTTATGTAAGGGTGATTAGTCAACAGAAACAGAGGGGTGCAGTGGTGCAGTAATCAGATACAACTTCAGGATTTTTAATTGATTTACTTTAATTGTGTTGCATGTTCTGATTTTTTTTTTTTTTTTGAGCAGGTGCAGACTGCTTTGTCATCTTTCAACATTAATGTTGTGAACCCAGTAAAATCACTGCAATCAGGAAGAGTACATCTGATATCAAAGGGTTCAGTGATGGATGTGCAGTTATCATGGTGACTGTATAGAAACAGTATCTCTAAATGACAGACTTGGGCATCTGTTGCTGTCACTATGGTGACCGTGTCCTCTCTCAGAGGCAGCTTACTCGCATAAAATATTGCTGCATCAATCCAGAGTTCAGGCAGTCAAGGCTCAGAAATGAGATTTGGTATTTTTCATACTGAATTATATTCCTGATTCTTTTTTCCATGGCCATGTCCCTCCCCACTTCAGTCGCAACAATGTAGATTTTCTGTTCAAAGATGTATATTAACCTCAACCCTGTATTTCCTGTTTGAAAAGCTTCAGGTTTTAAAGATTTTGTTCAATCAAATCGAATTTTATTTATAAAGCACCTTTCATGCCAAAGCTGTGCAAAGTGCTTTATATTATAAAAACAACAACAAAAATAACATGTGGAATACAAGAATATACAACATATGCATACAAACACACCTGATCACACTCTTCTTCATACACATGATCACAATCACACCCACACAATTAAAAAATATCCCCCCTTTTAAAAGCAACCAATAACATTTTGTCTCTGCTATCTGTCTCCTTAACATCAATAGCCCATAAAATGGACATAAAATCATAAAAAACATCTGACCTGACGCTAAAGTGAGGAAATATCTTGGGGGTCCTTCACACTAGTTATGACATTAACTCTGGGATCTGCAAGCTACGGCTCCGGAGCCGTCAGTGGCTCTTTGGGTTTTCCACACTGACTCTCAATAACTTTGACTAAAAACAATAAAGAACCAACGAATATTTCTAAATAACTTTTGAAGGTTTTTTTTCCCCCTCCCCTGGAACAACAAAATAACACTAAAAGTACCAGTAGCATGATTTTAAATGTATTTCTCTTGTCACTAGCTTGAAATTGAGGCCTTTTTTTCCATATAAATTCCCAGAAATATCTACATTTTATTTAATTTTTTATATAGCCAAGTTCCATTGAAGAAAATCTGATTGAAAAAAAAAGTATCTATCCTCTTTTTAAGTTTTTTAAAAAAAAAAATGTGATAGCAAACTTTCTATAATAAGTATTTATAAAAAATGATAAGTTGCCCCCCCCTCCCCCCCCCCCCCCCCCCCCCCCTTTCTTTTTTTTTTTTTTTTTTTTAGAAAGGCAATGGCACATTCCCGGCTCTAAAGGTTTATTTAGCTGGTTTAGGCGATTCATTAACTGCTCAAATGTAATGTATGATTTTCCTACTGGATTGTAAGTCTAATAGTTTCTGTGAGTTTGTATGTATATTAATGGGTAATGGTCAAATTGGAGCAGCTGCTATGTTTCGACTTTCATCCAGTTGATTTCCAGCAACTGCTGCAGATGGAGGCTAACTTAAAGGAAAATTAAGAAAAAGCATCTCAGTAAGGTGTTAGTTAAAAACAGCTTGATGGCATCCTGATATTGTTTCTACAAGTGTTTGGAGCACTGCTGCTGCTGCTGTGTTTTGATGACAATGGTAGAGGAAAATGAAACATTCACTTTAAAAACAGAAAAAAAAGAATCTCCAAAAGAATTTAATTTTGATTGAGATCTGATCATAGAATAGGATTCACATTATCTTAACACACATCAATCAGATGATCAGTTTTGAAAGCTTAGAAATTACAAAACCCACAAAATAAAAAAAGAGAAAGTTTTTATTTAAAATGAGATTAACTTGTCCGTTTTTGTGTAACATGTCTGTTATCAGAACTCCCTGGACGGATGTCCTGCTTTATCCACTTTTAATAAACGACCACTCACTGATGTTATGCTACTCTCCTCTTACATATCTGAGATTTCCCATCCGCGCTCAGATGACAGTTTTCCAGGTTAGTGATGATCTTGAGGCTAACCTGGGGTGAGGACTCGGCCCTCCCTCCCCATTCCCCAAGCTCAGCTGTTCTACAATGTGCTGCTGCTTGTCACTGAGAAGTGGACCAGTGTTGCCAGTGACAAGGAAATCCCTGAAAGCAGACACACACACAAACTTATACACACTTCTGAATATGTTTTCTGTCTAAATAATTTAACCTTTATGGTCAGACTTTACAAACATCTCTTAATTAACTGCAGTGAATGAAACGTGTTTATAGGGATTTAAAAGTGTTTTATATCCAAGAGAATAAGAGTTAAAACACCAAGTTTCACTTTATAATCATAGTTGTCACCAGAATAAAATGAAATGATCTAGTGTGTATTTTGTTAGTTTGAGCATCTGCGAACATTAAATAAATACTTGATTTCTTCTTGTATATTGTATCCTAAGTGCTCACTTCAAAATGCTGAGAGGGGACTTGTTTCTCAAGCAAGTGTATGCCTGACGCTACAAAACACACACGCACATACACACAACTTCTCTAGTTCTGCTGACAATGGGTTAAGATGACAGAAGGTTATGAGTGACTCTGACACACTGCAGACCCCCTCCCTGCTGTACCCCTGGGTCCAACACAGGCGTCTTTGTACTCACTCCACCATCAGTGACTATCCATCACAGACTAACCTGACAGCCTTCTGCAGCCCTGTGCCAAGCTCCAACTGCACTCTGCTTCAACCCCAAATCTCAAGACTAGGCAACGAGCATTCAGCCAAGCTGAAATACCTCTGCCATTTCGTCCAGTAGGACACACAGTTTCATGCACATTTGCACCTGCATTACAGCACAATTAGGAACTTTTCAGATAAGCAATAGAGAAGAGAAGATTATAAACCTGGTTTCATTTATTTTTCACAGCAGGCTTTTACACCGGCCTGACCTTGGATCTGAGACTCTTCAATGACAGAACCATTGCTACCGAGACATTTTTGTATGACACATTAAAAAAAAAAGTCTCTATAAACCTTTTTAACCAAGTTTAGAAAATTTGAAAGGAAAAAGTTGGATGCTGTGTAAAGAAAAAAGTGAATGAAAACAATGCAATTCTTGGCAAATCATAAGGGGCTATAGGTGTCTTTTCCCCACTTGGATCCTCAGTGCCCTGCCCATTTACAAGCCATGGTTTTTTTTTGTTTGTTTGTTTTACATGTGGGGGTGGGAGGGACAAGGTTTCATATTTATGCTTTTTTTTTTTTTAAATTGTATTTTATCTTTTGAAGCACTTTGTGTTGCATTTATTGTCTGAAAAATGCTACGTAAATAAATACTGATTTGATTTGATTTGATAGACATTTATAAAGTAACAGTCAAAAGTTTGGACATTCTTGGGAAAGTGTGTCTAAACTTTTAATTGGTACTGTATAGTAGGAGATTTAGCAATTTGTTGTGATGAGGCCACTGATTAAGTGAAATTAAAGCCCAAAAAGTATGTGGGGGAAAAAAAATTAAATAAAAAATTAATATGCATGCCCATATGAATTTATTACCTCAGCTTTAATCAACTTAAGGGTAATAGCTACAATCTTTTCCATCAAAACATGAGCTATCTCATTGCACACACATAAAAATGTACAAACTGATCTACTAACAGCGTGCAAAAAGGGCTGCATCTTTCAAAGGTGCTAAATAGTGCTTCTTATCCAGATAGTATGTCGGCAATGAATATGCAGTATTGGGCATTTATGTGCAATTCTGCATGTGTTGGGAGGAAAAAAGGCTGGCCTTTTGCATGTCTTTTAGTACATTTAGTACATTTTTAGTACATTTGAAAAGCAGGTGCAAACTGGCTGCTTTGCGCACAAAAAGCTTTGCTTCTGTGGGGGGCAATGCTGGACAGGCACAAATCTGATTCAAAATCATTTTTCACGAGCAGTGAAGGCAACATGTTTAGTTCTCATTGTTGAATTCAGTAAAAATCAACAAAGCAAATAGCACTATCTAACACAGGTGTTAAATATTCTGGACAAACAAAATAGAAAATTTGCAGCAACTGTATAATGAGAACTCACACTGTGTTCACACCAAGCGCGATTTGGGCGTCAAAAATGCGCATGATGCCCAAAATTTGGCGCTGGTTCACTGAAAATCAGACACTGACATTCAGAGACAATGTCAGTGCCTCTGAAACACTGAGCGTCTCTAGATGCTCTAGTCACTCTAGAGCGTCTAGAGTGACTAGAGTGACCCGTTCTTTTTCCTTTGCCTGTGTCTTTGTACAATGGTGGATGAAACTGAGCAGCTGCTTGGCTTAATTTGCTCCACAAGGTCAGAGAACTATGTTGTTGGGTGTCTCTGCGCCGTGTCTGGATTCATCAGATTGTTCAGAGGTGTTCTGTGTTTGGTGATTTCACTATTTACTCCAGGAGCAGTGCACTGAAAGTGGGCCCGGCTGATCCGGCCCAGTTTAACGACCTGCAGTCCCGCATCAGGACAGTATTATAAGCCCATTGAATCTCATCGGGACAGCAGGTCATGGACCGGACGCAGATCACAGTTTATCCTCCACTGTCAGTAGCTGTGTTTACATGGACCCAAATATACTGAATGCTTTTGGTTTAAAAGCTCTTTCGGAATGAAAAAAGCTGAACCGAATGAATTTTCATTCGGTTTCACGAGGGTAGAATATTCCTTTCCCCAAACCGAATGGGATATCATGTAAACGCTGAATCGGAAAGTTGTGAGGTTGCGCTCTTACAGCGCATGCTTCGACAAGACGTCAACGTGCAACAAGTGACGTTTCCTCACTTTGACAGATGGCTACGAACAACGTAATTCCCTGGACAGCAAAAGAAAGTTTGTTTTTTACTCAAACTCTGTCTCTACGCCTTTTTCTCTTGGTTGTCTGCAGCATGAGGATCAGCTGCTGGAATAAAGCCCTGCAGAAACCACAACAACCGTGACGATCAGTTTTTATACCTCCGTCTTTATTAAATAACAGGATGTAACATCATTCTGCGCATGTCAGACAGGATTATTCTGAATAAATATTGGCACATGTACACACCAGATCGGAATGAACTAGTTCCCATGTAAACAGCTTCCCTGAAATCCTCAATCAGAATGATTTCATTCTGAAAGGGGAAAAAAGTCTCCATGTAAACGTCCCCACTGAGTGAACAGATTCCCCGGGATCTCCTCAGTATTTCCTGTCCTATCAGAAAATGCGTTTCTGTCACAACACTGAGACATACTGCGTCTCTCTGACTGGTCATAGCTGCAAAAGTTCAGATTTTCCATCTCTGGAGTTTCACGCTGGTAACACACGTCGAACGCCAAAACGTGCAGCGGCAGATGCGCAAAACGCGTCTCAGACTTTTTAATGCCTCCTGGACGTGCGATTGACTTTGCATGTAAACCTCACGCCCTTGACACCCAAATCACGTTTGGTGTGTACGCACCGTAAAGCTGGTATTAATTGTGTCTTTTTAATTCCCTTTTTGCCAATGTCCCATTTTAACTTGGATTTTGTGGGTGGACAGGATCATAGGATTAACTGGCAGCGCACGCCGCTGAAGTCATTGGCATTGTGCCAAAGAGAGCGCACGTCATACCTTATAGATGTTAGAGATCATGTTCAAGGCTGCAGATAGTTTAATTTGTTTAGCAAGTCCTGATCCATGTCCTCATAAATTGGCCACTTCTGAGACTCTGCATGGATACCTGTTGTAGCCTATTATTTAAATTTTGTATTAATCACTCATTTTAAATTATATTTTCATTTCTTTCTTCCACTAATATCTCCATCCCGATTGGGCCATATTTCATCATCTCTTGCAATTCATGACATTGCAAACCTTGAAACATGCAAAACCCTCATTCATATAGGGGTGTTTCCAACATGTTTGCACCTCCAATGTTAGTAAACCATCAGCAAACCGTGGCTTAGCCCTCCGTGCAAAATTGTAGATTGCATGGGTAAATTACTACACACAAATCTGCATCATAGATCCAGCCTTATGTGTAGAAATAGCATCTTCCTTGTATTAAAGTTCTCAAATTCAAGCAAACAAAAACCGAAGCAAGATGAGGTTGAAAGTAGCAAAGGGGCTCAAAAGCCCCATGGAGGTTGTTACTTTCCTTCTGAACATGTAAGTTAAACATTTGCTAATACTAACTAAAGCCAGAGTTGGTAATCCTGCTCAGAAAAACTTTTTGTTATACTGGGTGAAATTGTCCTTCCATCCTGACAGTATCAATACATCATTTATACATCGTGCAGACGTAGCGGCCCAGCGTGCCTCGTAATTTTTTCCTCCTATTCCACAGAGCTGCCGTCTCAGCCATAACTCACGCTCTTCAAAAACATCACGCTTGTCTTTGCTGATCATCACCAGAGCCTAAAATACATAACTTTTTAAATTAACTCAGACTATGCGTATGTGGCAGGACAAAAGAGGGCCTACAGTAGATGGGATTTGATTCCCAGACTCCCAGGTAAGAGTCATACGCACTTACCAGTCAGCCAAAGCCAACGTCCCCTTGGCCAAATAGCCAGGGCACATGATCATTCAGAGGTATAGTGACAGCACCCCACACTGTCACACGTAGTCATCTTGTCACATGATCTCAGTACAAATACACCTGTTGTAAAACGCCCCACTCAGCTGCACCATTTAGCATTATCACCAAATAAATAGCATAATGCATAACAACGCACTCTTCAAACTGTTCAGGAATAGTGATCTGAATAAGAAGGGTTGGGCTGTGAAGGAAAAAAAGAAAAAAGAAAAGTGCAAGTATCTTTCAGATATTAAATCCAGGTTTAGAAAATAAGAATGTGGCACCAACAAACCAAGAAAGGGCAGACCACCCAAAGATACTAGACAAGACACATTAATCAGTGAGGTAAAAAGAGGCCAAAGACAACCCCGAAGGAGCTCCAAAGTTCCACAGCAGAGGTTGGAGTGTCTGTTCTAGGACCACTCTAAGCTTAACCTCACAAAAATGGCCTTTTTAGGATGCTCCATCAATTAATCAAATTTTATTTATGGAGTGCTTTACAAGAATCACGGTTGATCAAGGTGCTGAACACATAAAAACAAGTGTAGAAGAAGCTGCTTCATTCATATAAAACTAAAACTGAACCTCTTGGCTGTAGCTACAGTATAAGAAAATGCAACATGCAGCACAAACCCATTTCCCTGAGAGCACCACATGTCATTGGCAGTAATATGCACCAGATACTGCATCTCTCTACACAGTCTGTGTGCTGTGTGGCTGCAAAAACATGTAATTCTCCTGCCACCAGCAAACAGTCACTGCCAAATACATGTATGACGATGACATGTCTATGGCAATGATAACTTAAGATGTAACATCTCATACTGTGCCTATCATTCCAAGCCACTTCTCTGCTGAGTGAATTGTGTGTTTTGGCTGTGCTTCCATGCTAGCGGAAACTAGTCAGAATTAGCAGATGAGCTATGAGGTGAAACATGTCCTGGAAGGATTAACACCCTCTGGCTAGGCTAATGCTACGACAGGCAAGAAGAGGTCAGGACAGCAAAATCCTGCATGGCTGTCTCATTACTGTCCGTTGATTTTTGTGAGTAATGCGAGCCGATACCAGTGTGGTGCTAGACTTGTGCTGTATGTGCCTGCACAGACTTGCCTAGTTCAGAGAGAGGTGAAGCTCAGAAGGTCACTTGCATCATTCTCTGCAATCATTTTAAAAGGAAAGTCAGTGGATATGAACGCACTACATACCCAACACTCGGCAACAAGTGCCATAAGCTTTCATGTCACCTACTAGTTTACACATTTATTTATCAGAACCTTCCATCACCTTCTTTTTTTTGTTTTGAGCAAATAAAAAACAACAAAACAAAAACATCAACCACAACAAACATACATCTTGCTAATACAAATCATTGGTTCATAGTGGAGATGACAGCTGTCTCCAGACTGTCCCTACTCCGACCACCCCACCCCCATGGCGGAGCATTTCATGTAGTGTCATAGAGGAGAACGCAAGTCTGGGATTAGCTCATTAAGACTGACATCTTTGATCTGCGGTTATCTCTTCCATTTCCAAGGCAACCTGATCATATCCAAGCCTCTTAAGGCATACATGAGCACACTAACCCACAGAAGGGTGCACACGCGCAAACACATGAACAGGCCTTAAAGCCCTAGAGAGCACGGCCCAACAGAGATGTGAAGTGTAGATGTGCAGCAACAGCTAAACGTCGTGTCAGGTTTCTGGGGGCTCGTGCTAAATTTAACCCTGTGATCCTGCAGCAGGCAGAGGGGTTTAAATGCCAGCCTACAGTTGCTCCACACCAGTTGTTCTCCACACGTCTTCCACTCATCGCAAACTAAGGCCAGGAAGGAGACAGACACAGATACATTCACTCCAACACACACCACAGACGCAGGAGCGAAGTGCAGTTCCAGGAGAAGCGGGGATATTTGGCTCTTTACATCCAGACCACCGTACTGTCCAGTATGGAGCTTTTTGAGACCAACCCTTACTTCTTCCCTGACCAGCGCTTCTATGAAGGTGGGGACAGCTATTTCCCCTCTCGCCTGCCCGGGGCATACGACCAAGCTGGCTACCAGGACAGGAACTCCATGATGGGCTTGTGTGGGAGTCTGTCTGGGGGTGTTGGTGTTGGAGTGACAGGCAACGAGGACAAACCCTCTCCATCCAGCCTGTCACCTCACTCGGAGCCCCACTGCCCAGGTCAGTGCCTACCCTGGGCCTGTAAGCTTTGTAAAAGAAAGACGGTGACTATGGACCGTCGGAGGGCAGCTACACTGAGGGAGAAGAGACGCCTGAAGAAGGTGAACGAGGCCTTTGATGCTCTGAAGAGGAGCACCCTGATGAACCCCAACCAAAGGCTGCCCAAGGTGGAGATCTTGCGCAGTGCTATCCAGTATATCGAAAGACTGCAGGCCCTGGTGTCCTCCCTAAACCAGCAGGACACCGAGACAGGACAGCAGGGACTGCACTACCGACCCAGTCCAGCCCAGCCCAGAGTAAGTAGGAGAGAAGTGAGGTCACAGACACAAAACAAGGAGCCAAAAGACAGACAGAAAAAACAGGGAAAATTATATAATGTTCCTGTTGGAAAAAGGAGGAAAATGAAGGAAAAAAAGAGGCTGTGAGAAGGATCTTTACTATATGAAAAAGAAGAATTGATTGTTGTGGGTTTTTCTCACAGGATATTAGTGGTGGTAGCCTATGTGTGACATGACACTGCAACGTGGTGCATGCTGTGCTTCTGTGTGGGGTTTGTACTGTATCAAAACAGTGACTGACAGTAGCTTCTGTGCTTGTCTCCGTGGTAACAGGTGTCATCTTCAAGTGAGCCCGGTTCGGGCAGCACCTGCTGCAGCAGCCCAGAGTGGAGCAGCACTCCGGAGCAGTGCCCGCAGAGCTACAGCAGTGAGGGTGAGCCCCTTTTCCGAGCTCTATTTAAGCAGCACAAACGGATCAGAACACCTTCACAGATACCAACTCAACCTTCCTCTCTCTGCAGATCTCCTGAGTGCTGCTGACTCTCCAGAACAAGGGAACATGCGTGCCTTGACTTCCATTGTGGACGGCATCTCTGCGGCTGATGGACCAGTGGCCTTTCCTGTGGACATTCCCAAATAGACCCTCCAACCAGTGGAACCATACATGTAGGTGCACAGAAAGCCACAAACAAAAGGCAAAGGAGGCAATGGACAACCAATTTAAAGGATGATTCTTTTTTCTTCTTTTTTTTTGTGCATCTACTGATTTGAGTGCTCTGTCTTATGCATAATTTTAAAAAATTGTAATTAATTGGTGTTGTAACTGCTGATCTAAGGGTCTGCTAGCTAAACTGAATTCCTCCTTTCACAATGAGGCCTTATTCCCTTTACTACCTGCCTTATCCCGTGGTCCAGCCCTGTCTGTCAGAGCTACAGGCACGAAGTCTAACTAGAGATTCAAGGACTTTGCTGCATGAACCCGACACTTACGTAGTTACTAGAGTGGATCTCTGTTAAGCTTGCCTCCATACTTCAATGGAATGACAAAGCCTGGCTCTTCTCCTTTTCTTAATTTAAGTTTTCCTACTTCCAAAACCTTTCCCTGATCTTTCATTCTTTTTTGTGTGAGTTTTAATGCTTAAACAAAACATGAGTTTATTTGTGGGGCCAATATGTACCATGGCAGTTTTGACCAAGATCTGCTTAATTTAAACAGGTTATGAATGCTAGTGATGTAAATACGTTCCCTTTTTCTACAGAGTGGTTTTGCCATTTTATTTTTTATTTTTTTGCTAACTTATTTTTGACTTTTATAACTAAGATTGTTGTGTATTTGTAGATGTTCTGAAAAAAGTGATATTTTCTGTGTAATTCTTGCAATAAAAAGACATTTTCAATACATTGCCTAGAGCATGACTTCGAAAAGGAACACGACATCCAAAATCTTTTAAAAAAAACAGCTTTACTTATGTCTATATAGTGTCATAAATACAGTACACTTTTTTTGGATAGCCAAATAATAAAATCTTGATTTGTCAGCATTGTTTCACACCTGGAATAAAGACACAGTACTCATAGCTGCCACATAGCACATTACACCTTTTAGACACCTCAGAAAAACTGTAAAATAAATAAATAAATAAAAAATTAACAAAACAAGATTGTACAGCCATCCAGCAATTCACTAGTTCATATGCTGTGTTCTCATTGAATGAGGAGTTGGTCGGCCAAGGGCACGGACTGCTCACTGGCACATCTCCATGGCAACCAAATGGGAGGTGATGAAACAAGATCAGACGATTCTGTCACTAAGAGCAGTATCATGTGGATATCATTGGCTGAAGTTGAGCAGCAGTTTACAGTTTGACTTGAGAGAAAGTTTGAAATAAACAAAGAGGAGCTACAGTGTCAACACTACCATCCACAGAGGAAACTCATGGTCACATGGCTGGGCTCGAACTTTCACACACTCAACCCCCCTACAAGCCTACGGCGGAGAGGTTCATCCACTCACACGCACACCCACGCGCACACACACTCCTCATATTAAAGGATTCTCTCTATTCTAGGCTACATAGTGTCATACAGAAGGCGAGAGAGGCAGAAAGAGGAGAAGTAACAGCTACATCGTGTCAAAAAAAAGAGGAGTAAAGGAAAGAACAGGAGAGGAGGCAAAGAGAGAATTGGACCCATGAACCTGTGAAGAGTCCTTGTAGAAATTCACACTTCCTTTAGTGAACCCCTCCCACCAATGAACCACACACTTACAGCATACAGCAAAAGACACGCAAAGGTCCGACACGGAGAGAAAGAGAAAGAGAAAGAAAGAGAGAGAACAGTCACTATCGAATACAGGGCATTGGGTTTCATACGGCAATATTATGTTGTTATCCCATATATATTTCCAATATATATTTATAATATATATAATATTTCTATAAAAAACATAAGTCATCCATTTTATGTACAGAGACGATTAATGAGTAATACCTTGCATAACCGGTAGAAGGGTACTGTGCAGCAGATCTGCCATTTATACAAGTATTCGTCACTCTTCAGTCCAAACCAACGACTGGGCATCATCTCCATAAATGTTTTTCATCGCATCAACTGTGAACACGGGAAGATTTGTTTGGACTTGGCCATATTGAGACTATTAGAACCAGGACAAGAACCCAAAGCTGAGACCAGGGGAGCAGGAGCACAACACCACAACAACAAGGCTACTGGGAGCACTGGGGTAAACTGGGCGAGACCAGGATGAGCCTCCTTTACAGCAGCGAGCGCAGCCAATGCGCACTCTCAAAGTTCAAGGGTCAGAGTTGGCCTCTGTATTGCACGTGTCCGAAGGAGAGGTGAGAGATGAAAGGTGGGAGGGTAGGCTGGGCAGCAGAGGGGTGAAGCTACCCCCTGAGGCAATCCAGGTCTCCCTCTCCAGATTTGGCATATCACTCTCAAAAGGCCGCAAGCATATGTCCGTATAGGTAATGAGAATGCACTGGAGGAGAGAAGCAAAGATAAGGAGAGTGAGAGGATGTTTAATTCAAGGTAAATTCATTTTAAAGCAAAAATCATTAAACATAGGCAATGCAAAGGTCCAGTACGGAGCAAAATCCAAGGCTGATGGGAAAGAAAAAAACTGAATAACGTCTCTTAGTCTTGATATGTTATTACTTTTATTGTGCAACTTTTAAGCATCCAAAGTCAGAGGAACTTCTAATAGCAATAAATAAGTCACAAATATATAAGGCTGACATTAAGCTATATTTTCATATTGTTAACAAAACCTATAATAGACTACACACAATCAATATCTAACTAATGCCACGTCTGTCTATGGCATCAAATTAGAACCTGTTTTTGTCACTAGATGATGGCAGTTTCAGTCAGTGTTAATGAAAAATAAAGAAATATTGTATTTGCTTTGGACTGTTTTCTCTTTTTGTTTGTTTGTGGTCCTCAACTCCATTTCCCCTTCCATCTGAGTATAAATTATTGATGGTCTCAAAAGTCTTTGCAATCAGTGACATACTGAGGAGTAATCATCAACCAGCAGTTAAAGCGGGAGCAGGAGTGGAGAGGAACAACAGGCAGAGAATTGACATTAGCCAATAAAGTTACTTACACTCAGTCTGCAGCAGACTTCTATGCTACTGGAACAGATTTTTTCTATGATGTTGAATATCCTCTCAAATTTAGATGATAAAACCAATCAGACAAAATATCATGAACACTTGCCGAACATTATTCATGGTGTCCTTATGGTGTCAGATGAGGTCTGACTTGCCAGGACGTGGGGTTGGGAAGTTGACTCTGGTGGATTGGGCTTGCTTTCCACACATACCATTAGATTCCATCAGATTGGTATCTGGAAAGTTTGGAGGCTGGGTGAACCTGTTCTTTGTGACCTTCCTAAGTAGTGTTTGTGGGGCCCGCAGCTATCCCACTGGGGATAGACTGCAGTTGTAGGGGAGTGCTGTTGACTGGTCTGTAAAAATATTAAGGTAGGTGGAACGTGCCAGAGTAACATCTGTGTGAATGTTACTTGTAGGGCTTGCGTTGACTGACAGGCCCCAATGGGGAAGCAAACTCGGGTGTTTGAATTTCTTCATTTTAGAAGCTTTGACCTTGGGTCAATTTGCTTTCAACAACTTAAAACTGGATTTGCCGTTAAACTAAAGGACCATATTCATAGAAGTTTCATGTTTAAAACAAAAATGAACCCCAAAATAAACCATTGCCATTGTAGCCCTGTTAACAGGCCACATGGGTAAGGTTACAAATTTCTTTTAATTTCAAACTTGGGCTGCTTACAATCTAATAAGTATCATAACAAGTATAGATTGTCATTAGTGAAATCACTTTTCACTCTGTTAGTGCCAAATTTCTGCCCAAAAGCTGCTTAAAGCGGGTTAAGAGCACACTAACCTGAAAGTTTATAGCAATTTCAGGTGTTTGTTTGTTAGCTTACCTGTTAGCATTAGCGCTCCTGTTAGTAAGCAGAGTGTAGTTAGCATGAGTAGGTCCGCACGGCCGAGGGGTCGAGTCTCGGGGGCGCTGGGGGAGGAGCTTGAGAGGGTGTGGCATAGTGGGTTTTGAGCACAGCAGGGCAGAAAGGAAAACAGCATGCAGTTATTCAGGCAGGGGAACCAGAATTGAACAAGATAAAATGCACAAGTTAACCAGTTAGTTTTGGAACAAACCTTCAGGCTGGAGCTGTTTCTTGGGTGCCAGATTTACAGAAGGAGGCATGGACATGGAGGGCATGCGGAAGCCAGCAGGTAGCGTCTCCATGGAGCCTGCCATCATACCCAGACCTGCCCCTCCCTCACGAGCCCGGAACCTTTTGCGCCATGATGGAGAGCGACGGAATGATTTGTCATCTCCGCTCTACGTGGACAGAAAAGAAGGGGCAATATTAAGCTGTTTTAAAAAAAACAAAACAATTTTCCCAACTGTTTTGAATTAGAGCTGCATGTGAGGTCACCTCTTCTAGTCGTCGGTCTGTTCCTAAGGCTAACAGGTTGTTAAACTCCCTCTCCAGAACCTGCCGTGCCTGAAAACAAACAGCCTCTGTGAGCAGACGATACACCAAAGCTGAGACACATACAGCCTAGCTTATAGAAAGTTTGTTAAATCACCTAAAGGCTCCCTGAACTTCAAAAAAGAAATTTCCTGTAAATACAAAATGATCTCTAACGTGGTATCTGTGCAGATGCTTGTGACTGGAGACTACTTATCAGTGAATTCAAGTTGAATCCAGGGTTTCAAGGGAAAAATTATACAAAAAATAAGAGAGGTAAATATTTGTGAGCATTGGAAGGAAATGCTAGCTACAGCCAGTGTGTGAACAAAGAGTAAATTACTAATTTAAAAGAAAAAAAAAAAGAAATGGCCGCTGGGCGATAGACTGCTCACAGAGCTGCCAGAAGAGCAGATGTGAGCTTACACAATGGCAGAATGAAATGTCAACAGTGTAGGATGCTGGAAATTAAAAGAAAATAAATCATAGGTTATACATTTTTTGTGGATTTCTATAGCAGTTGTCAAAGCAAACATTGTATAATCAATCAAAGCAACCAGGAGCACACAAACAGTGAAACTTGAATTTGAAAACACTTAAAGGTTGAATATGGAACATTTTTATAAAAACCTATATATATGTATATATATATATATATATATATATATATATATATATATTGTATATAAAGAAAAAAAAACCTCCACAGGTATTGGGGGGGGGGGGGGGGGGGGGGGTGCAGAATGAAAGTACAACATTTCCTAAAAAAACTTATATTTAGCCTGAAAATAATTAAAAAATAAATTTTAACGGGTTTGACAATGGCATTATGTTTACATCTACAAGCAAATACACGCCGCCATTGCGGGCTGCGAATACGATCTCTGTGTGGCAACAGTATGTTGGGCACAGTTAGCCTGGGACAAGGGGAAACAGTGGAGACGGCGAGTGAAGCAGCTGCTTCAGAGCCCTGGAGATGTTGTTATCTGTTTGTGAAGAGGAGTGGCCTGAGAAGAGCAAAAACTGGAGTAAATTTAGATGAAGACTACACTAAATGGACCCACATAAACGTTTTCCATGGCATCAAAACACGAAAATGGTGACTTTTCTCCTGGATCAGTAAGCTAACTTGTTTGCTAACATTAACTGTCAGTTATAAACTCCTCTGCATCACTTGTTGGACTGGCTGTTGGTCACTTGCGTATCGGCAGCGAGCCTGGCACCCCTGCGGCTGGAGTTGTTTTTCTGCCATTACAACTACAACCTAGACACACGTGATGTCACTGTTCTGTCCGTATTCCATATTCAACCTTTAAATGAGCAACCATGAGTTGCATTTTCCTCCAAGGCTACCTGTGTATTCTGCATAGGGATCTGCAGGATGAGCGCCAAGCTGCTGTAGTCAAACGTCTCATCCAGGGCAAGAAGCGCTCCATGAACGCCGCTCTCCAACAAGTTGCTGCTGTATTCCCTTAAACCAATGGACTGCACCCAGTGGATCACCTGCTCATTGGTCCACACTAAAACATCTGAAATATAAGTTTATGATTGGCTTTCATGAGATAGAAGCACAATGTGAGACAAACAGTCAACCTACTGTATATCAGTATTGGTATGTAAAAGTATTCGGTGAAACAGGAATGGATAAAGAGGTAATGTGCATGTCCACATGGCGTCAATTCAATGGCACACTCCCTTTGTTCATTTAAAGCACAGCTGTCAGCCAGCTTTCCAAGTAGGAACAGGCGGAGTGTGTGCATGTGAGTGTGTTTATGTGTGCAAACAGGGCAGAGTTTTGATTTGACACGACAGCTGAGTCAAGTTCATGTGTTGAACTCAAGGTCAAAAGGGCGAGAAGGTTGGTTAGATCTAAGTGTGTGTACTCGCGTGTGTGCGGACCAGTCCACACGCAAGTGGGGATTTAGGTTGTAAGATTGACTTTATGATGGTACAAGGAGCAGCTGTTGGAGTACCGAGCACTGTACATATTCACAATATCACATAAAACCACTAGGTGGTACTCTGGCCTGCTGAGACCGACAAGGTGTTGAAGCTTGTAAACCAGCGTTGGAACATTTTAATGTGCGAGTGTCACTATGCATGTAGATTAGAGCGTGTGTCAAGTGTACCTTTCATATCATGCTGGCTGTCCTCTCTCCGGCGATCTAGGTCTTTCCTGTCATAATTGAGCCTCTTCAAGCACATAATCCCATACTGAAGACTAGCCCTGGTGCACATCCACCCACACACACAAAGGAAAGCACAAGCACACATGCATCATTAGCCTTCTCATCTCCAATGCTAATATCTCCACTTAGCAGATGAAAGGGGAAGTGGATCAAACGGCAGCTAAGCTGGTTGCCACGGCTGCACACCTGTGGAAGCTGTCCACCATCTTGAGATGGCTCCTCAGGTCCTTCTTGGTCAGATGGTCTAGCATGCGGGCGTCCACCAGGCACTCCATAAAGTAGGAGCGGTACTGAGGCAAGCCGAGGCTGGGAAGCCATTCGTTCCCGATCCACTCGTGATTCATGTCGCCATACGCCAAAGTCTAAAGCAAGAGAAGTACACAGTGATAAAGACAGGCGTAAAAAGAGTTCAAACAACTGCTTTCCCTGTCATTTTGTATAAATAGATAAACAAAGTTTAAGTTAGATTCAAGTATTTAAATCCAGGTGCTGTGTTGGTCCACAAACAGAACAGGTCTGTTTCCATTGTAAAAACATTTTATGGAAAATTACAGGTTTGACCACCACAAACACTTCATGTGTATACTACAGATCCTTTTACAGACCCTGAGGCATGGAGATAGTCATGTCTTAAAAAGCATGGGGAAATTAAAATGGGATAAAGCTGTCTTTAATGCCATCATAAAAACTGGTCTTTTTGTGTTTTCACATGTAATGTAAAACAATATTTGCCCTTGTTTTGAAATATAGTGCATTCTTAACCTGATATTTCAAATGGTTAATCACACAGAGACATCTAAGAAGCTGTTATAGGGGAGTTTTTTAGGGGAAAAAAACAACCGCTCTAATAAAAAAAAAAGTGTTGTTCTTAACAGGCACAATCTCAGTTAATTTTTAAAGGCTATGGTGAGGTTGATGTTGGAGATGACAGTGGTGAGAGCAATAACTAATATAACAACAATGGCACTGACTGTCCTACCTTACATGTCAGATAAATCCAGTGGAAATTTAGTTTAGGGAGAATTTTACATCATGAAAAAGGGTCAGATGTGAGGCAGAAAGTCATCTCCAGCTGCTATTGTTATTTTATAAAGCTGAAGGTGAACTGGCCTATTTGTGTGTTGATATGTGTGTAAAGAGCCTCGCTAGACTTTCACTGTGCGTGCAGACAGATGTTTGCAGTTCAGTAGTCTCACCTGTGCCCAGCTGCCCTCCTCATTCTCCTGAGTGGCAGCATGATGGAGACAACACACGGGGTAAGTGAGACAGACACACACACACACGTATTACACATTCAGAAAGAAAAACAAGCTCTTTTCAGTTTCTACCCTGCAGTAAGCCTCAACTGATCTAAAAAGACAAAGCACTTATAAGTCAATTGAATCTTGCATGAAGGCACAGACCCTGTGAGCGTAGGTTACATCAGCTACATCTGGCAACCACATACCGTTAGTGTGAGATGCAGTGGATTTTTAAAAGGGTCTTGGAGGAGAGGACATATGTGTGTTGCCGTGAGGACAGCGTGAGGTGACAGTGGTGGGTAGGGCTAACAGGAAGGGGAGCACCCAGATGGTACTGACCGCTTTAGTGGAGGACGCCAGGTTCTCCATCTCTTCATGAGTCACCCACACATTTCCGGAGGACTGCTCAGAGGACGAGAATATACCCAAACGTACACACACACACACACACACACACACACATAAAAAGCATTCATGGGCAAGCATACAAAAAAAAAAACACACCCAAGAATGCACTCATGTGTATATTTTCACACATATCCACCCCCACGCACACACACAGACAAACACTGAGTTGAGTGATGCCAAGGAAGGGAGTGTATTTCAGGCAGGTAGCTTGTAGCTATATCTGGCAGTGTTTGTGTGTTATTTTCCAACAGCTACCCATGCTGCTGAAAGGGACAAGTAAGACTGTGATCATAGATAAAAAAAAAGACTAAAAAGTGTGAGGAAGCATCACCTGAGTGTGCAAAGTGAAGGTTAAGGCTGGCAGTGGAACAGATTTCAGTGAAGGGTGATGTGTCCACATGTGTTCCAGGCTCCTGTGCTCCGTTATTCATTTACACATGATTTCTGTAGGTGTAATGATTGTATTTATTTACCGTTCTGGAGGTGAGGGGAGCAGAGGGGCTGGTGAGGGAGACCATCTCCTGGATGGCCAAACGTAATTTGAGTCGGTGCAGAGGGTTGCTGATGCCGATTTCCCTCTGGATTTCTGTGTCTGACAGAGCTGACATGATGGCTCCGCTCTTCACATTGGCACGGCAGGCTGCTACATACCAGGCTGGCATGCCCACCCACAGCTGGTGAGAGTCATCAAGACATTCAGCGTCACCAATGTTACCACCATAAATGTACAGAGAAAAGCGGGAAGGAGTGTAGATCAGACTGTGTTTATTATGATCATTATTAGAAGACTGATATGAAGACAAAAAAGCAAATGCAGGTGGACTAGAAGATTTGTAGAATACCTCTAGCCACGAGACGACAGTAGGACCGTCCCAGTGTGCAAATGGAAGTCCTCTTTTCCTTGCATCTTCCAGAAGCTCATGTCTGAAGAATAAATGAGACACAAAGGCAGAAGTAAAAAAAAAAAAACTTTGAAAAAACAGAAGTTAAAAACAAGTGTTCAAAGTTGTTTTTACTTTTTCTTCATCCTGCGGTCCCTCTCAGCCTGTGTGCCCAGTTTTCCCAGAGTCATAGTGTCACCAATGCCCATCTCAAAGTCTAAAACACAACACAAGAGTGTTACAACACATTTCTGTAGCCGTTCGTAACCAATGATAGGGAACAGTGCGCTAATAAGGTGTGCAGTCTACAGTAAGGATGGACCGATACATAGTCCTGTCCATATCTAGGCCGATATTGGCGTTTTTTTTTTTTTTTTTTTTTGGTGTTAGTAACGGCCGATACGTCGAGTGTGTTGGCCGATTCCCCCACTCAGCATAATTTTCATACTTTTTAATATATATATTTATTCAAAATTCAATGTTTCTATTTAATATTTGTTTAAAAGTACATTGTTTCTTTTTTAATATCTTTATTTGAAGTGCTTTGTTTACTTTATATTAAAAGAGTTGTAAAATCACTTTTTATTGTATCCTTCATTTTATTAATTTGGGAGTCAAATGCGGTATCGGTCTCAAATATTGGCCCCAATTATCAGTTCCAAATATCGGCAGGTTGTATCAGCCATCGGCTGAGGCTAATGAGAAAATATTGGAATTGATATCGGCCCTAAAAAAAAATCTGTATCAGTCGAACCCTAGTCTACAGAGAACCTGTTAATGCTGGTAGAGACTGTCCATCTCTGACGACAGTCTGGTCCATTCGACCCTTTTCCTTCTTCCCGAACAATCGGCCAATAGATGATTTGATCCCTTTCTTCTGTTTGCTGCAAACATTAAAAGAGAAACAAAATGGCTGACATTTACACTTTATTGCTTAAACTTCAACAAATAAAGAAAATCTGAAACTTTATATATAAATAAGCAGAACAAGGCAGTATCACACATGTAAACAAATTAAAAAGACTGGACTGAAAATTCAACACAGAGTTTTGGAAAAGGGACCAAGCAGACTCTCCTTCTTGTGGACGCTTATGTCCCTCAGTGTTTTCAACAATATGTTGCACATCTACAAGTCTGTGCAGCCATCTGTTGAGGTAGCAGAACCAGAGCCAGAAACTGAACAAACTGATGAAGAAGGCTGGCTTTGTGCAGGAGACTGCAGTCCACAGGGCAAAAATGATATTGCACCCGTTTCTTACAATGTTGCAAACCCCCAACACTGCTGTAAAGTATGATAGCCTCAGACAGAGGCTATCATACCTGTGTGTCTGTGTGTAACTGTGTATTTACCCCCGTCCATCTTCCAGACTGCCTGTGAATTGGGCGAAATTGGTTTCCAGCCGTAAACTGCGTGGCGATGAGGGAGGAGATGTCTCACACTTGATTGTAGCTTTGTCCACTTCCACTGGAGACTGAAAGAGTCACCAAATACCTCAACTTGCTCATAAAGACCCAGTAAAACATGAAAAAGTGATTTTAGGTATGCTTGGAAACTTACGGCTACTTTCCTTCTGTGTTTCCTCAAGTCGCTTGGCTACAAGAAAGAAAGCAACACACTGAGGTAAAAGCAGCCGCACACTTTTGTACCAGTTCGGCATTCTGCATTGACGTATGGATATGGAAGACTGATCAAGCGTGCTCTCTGACCAGGGTCATGATGCCTAGATGGTGACTGGTGTTGCGCCCATGATGTTTAGGTGTGGAGTGGCCACTGGTAGGCGGGGAGGAAGAGGATGCCAGGGACTGAGCGGTGGCAGAGGTGGGCAAGGCCCGGGGTCGAAGCGTCACGTTGAGACCGTCCATGCTGCCGCTGTTTACGCGAGACTCGATGTCGTCAGAGCGCAGATCTGCGGACTCTCTTTCTACCTGGATCATCCTGCCAGAATGAAACATGAGCACATGCATGATGTGACTCAGCACTGAGGCTGCCGTCTATTGATTAACATGCACAGCTTGTTTTGATGTTTTTACTCAATCAGCTCCATCTACAAAGCACTTTGTAAACAGCTGTAAAATATTCATGACAAGGTAATAAAAGAAAAGCATAAAAAAGACAAAAAATAAGATCAGGCTGTACTAAAATGCAAATACTGAATTTATTAAAAGTTCCTTTTGAAACACATTTTGAGATTAGGTTAAAAAAAGTAGTGAGGCTGTCAGAGTTTGGTACCCAGAGTGCTCCAACAGGCAAGCTGAAAATTAAAGGCTCTGCCTCCTTTTCTATTTCTGGTAATTCTGAGAAGTGAAATCGGCCCTGTATTCTGAGAATAGAGTTCTTGTGGGGTGACTGGGAACAATGAGATTTCTGAGACAAGAGGGAGCTTGGCTATTACAGGGTTTCTACAAGATAAGAAGATTTTTTTAGCCACTGGGAGCTAATGTAGAGAGGCCACTGTAGGAAAAAGATGGAAATATGAAAATGTGTTGGACGTATCCATCAGTATTTGGGCTGCAATGGTAACTTTAGGATTTTTGGAGAAATATTTGGACAGCTGGCTGAACAGATCGACAAACTCTAGCGAGATTTTGTAAGTAAAATAGACCGATACCCCGTTTTTAAATATCTATTTGATATTGGCATATGAAAATATGATATTTCAATGTAGCAATATTTTTTCCATCCACCCAAAGTGTCGGAAATGGAAAACAAAACTGCTGTTTGCAATGACTGCTTATTTTTTTCAGCTTTAATGTTGGTATCGGTTATCGGTCACATAAGTTTTAAAATATCAGCATATCAGATATCGGCCAAAATTCCAATATTGTGCATCCCTAGAAAAAAGAGCAGTGTGTTAATTGGGATTTGCTTAACATTTTCACCATCTTGGATTCTTTAATTTAGTTTTATTTTTCTCTTCTTATCGTGAAAGTTTCTCAAAAACAGTGTTGGATTTATAACTCATCCTTTTTTATAGCAAGTGGCTGAAAGTAAAAAAGTAACTTTTACTCAGAGTACATTTTAAATTACATACCTTTTTACTTTTACTCAAGTATATTTTTAGATGGGTACTTTTACTTTTAGCCTACTTGAGTAGAATTTAAGCAAAGGAAAGATACTTTTACTAAAATAAAATTTTTTTCTGTACTTTTTCCACCTCTGGTTATTTGTAACTTGTCTTTTTACTCTGTAGTAAAAGGCAAACTTGTTTTTGTCAGTGCGTTATCTTGTCTATAAATGCCACAGTGTGCCTTTTTGCAGCTCTATTACTATAACTGAGGAGCTCACTATCATCTTTTTGCTATGAATCTTATTCCTGGTGCATACAATCTGTCTATAAGCCCTATAAAGATATAGCTTTATCAAAAGGTAACAGCGGTACATCTATTCGCTGCAAAATCTGTCCTTTTCTTGAGATTATTTTTGTCTTCTTGCTTTCCTTCTGCTGTCTACTGTTTCTTGCTGCTGCATTGCCACAGTATCCCCATGGGGACCATGTAATGTAATGCGCCTGTAATGTGCCACCTTATCTCCTCATTGATAGCGTCGAGTTGCTCTTGCAGCATGAGAGCGAGAGTCTGAGCATCTGATTGACCGCTGGGAGAGAGCAGGGCGGAGCTGACATCATCATCCATGTCTGACTCTGCCTCCATGTCGCTGCCGAGGAGGTGGCTGACGCTCCCACGCAGAGATGGGTAGTCCTGCTCAA
Organism: Atherinomorus stipes; assembly: GCA_023101725.1. Classification (NCBI taxonomy): domain Eukaryota; kingdom Metazoa; phylum Chordata; class Actinopteri; order Atheriniformes; family Atherinidae; genus Atherinomorus; species Atherinomorus stipes. The sequence continues at coordinate 1,801,309 of JALJCO010013346.1, read as the reverse complement.
ACATCGCACACACCTGAACACATACGGTCACGTGAGGACAAAATCAGATCTTCAATAGGAAATACAGTTTGAAATGTGAATGAAAATGCCTAAATGGGCTGATTCTGATTAAATGCATACATAGAAAACACAATATGACTCTTGTGGAAGGGTTTGTCTGGTCATGAGAAAAAAATGCATGAATAGGAAACTTACATCACACATTATGTCCAGCAGCAAGTGAGAGAGACAGGAAGACAGAGAGGTTAGTAGAGAATGAAAAGTTAGGCATGGAGATCATCACACACAGCCAAGCACTGACACTAACTAGCGAAGCAGACATGAACCTGGATTAGGCACTGGTAAGGAGCTGCTTGTGGTTAGAGGAGCAGTTAACAAGTGATCTTGTTTGTGGGTCTGTACATGTGTGTGTGTGTGGTTATAAAAAAAACATTGTCAGCACCTTGTTTGGGTCATCTCGCAGCGCTGACAGTCTACCCTTCTGTGCCCGCCTGATCACAGTTGTGCTGTAGTGGCCATCTTGGCCCTCCACCATTGAGAAGCGGAGGTCGCTGGAGCTTCCTAAGTGAGACCTGAGATAAATTCATAAAACAGATTGCTATCAATGCTGTATACGTTACGGCATGAATAAAAAAGCAAGAGAATGTGTGTACCGAGGGTGAGTGCCATCCCCAAATGCTCCACTGCGGCGTTTTAAATGGTCAATCTCGTTTCTCAGCTTATCAATCTCTCCAATCAGCCGTTCCTAAAGGGGAGAGGGGCATTAGTATAAGTAAGTAGCAGTAACTGGACTCCAGCAGTCTTTCATTTCAAGTGCTATATTGGAAGACAAATTGATAGTAAAATGGATGTAATTAAAACACTCATTAATATAAAGGAGCCCAAGTATTAAAACAAATATACTGCCAGTATTACAATGAATTAGATTGTCAAATGTTCATCCTGGAAAAGGGTCCATTCTGGCCAGTGGATGAATTTGGTAAAATGTGACAATTACATAGAAAGTAACTTTGATTCCCAGTTTGTCCACTGGAGTTTGTACTTTTATGTTTAAATATTACACATTTAGATCTTGAATGATGAGCTAAGCTAGTTCAGGTGGTAAAAGTCACCACACAGAAGTAGAAACACATGTTCACATAAAATAATTTCTAGATTTTGACAAGTTCTTCTAATCACAATGTGAAATCCTTCACTTTTCAGTTCAAAATATCCATGATTAAATGTTTTGATTTTGCAGATCCATTGTAATCTTTAAGTAAAACATGTATAAATGATTAAATGAGGCAAACCACTGTTGGAAAAGCACACAAAAGTGACATCAATTCATGTAAAATTAGTAAAACAGTAAAACAAAGTAAACAGTGGTTCTTCTTAAAGGGGCATACTGTATGGATCAGTGCATATGGAAAATAAAATTTCAGTCGGTGCATTATATTCTCAAACAACTGGGTGGTCACTGAAAACCTGGACACACATTTTAACATGTACTTTCCACAATGTCTAAAGTTTAGCCTAAACCTGCAGATTGCACATAAATGTCAGTGCTAAAGTAGGAACTTTTCAACATGTTGGACCAATGCAAATAGAGCAACAAAATCTTGCGTGATTTCATCATTCTATTGCAAAATCTCGCGAGATGTTGTTAGTAAAAAAATATTGATGCAGCATTTTTAAGATCAACATGATAACGTAACATAAAATATTGCAATATATTTTAGTGTATTGATATTTTGTCACACCCCTAGTTGAAATTGCACTTTTTTTTCTCAACAAAATTCAGGTTGTTAATAACATGATTTGTAAAAGGATAGTCCATTAAATGTAAGCATGTTGATAATGTACGGTACTTCTTTGAGCTAAAACAAAGAATAAATTGGGAGGTTGTTTTTTCATCTATAGGTGATCATGATATCATTTTAATGGTCCGGCCCACTTGGGATCAAATTGCACTGTTTGTGGTCCCGAACTAAAATCAGGACCAGATATTAGGAGAGCAGGTGATTGGATGAAATAACTTGACTAACTGACTTGATCACTGATGCACTTTATAGTCTTTAATGTTTAAATGCTTTGTTTACTTCATGTAAACAGGTGGTAGAGCAGGTCGGCCAATGATCGAATGATCGGCGGTTCGAATCCCGATCCCCCAGCCATCTGTCGTTGTGTCCTTGGGCAAGACACCTAACCCCCCTTGCCTCCAGTGAGGGCCTCGCTGGTGTATGAATGTGTGTGAATGTTTCTGGTGGTGGTCGGAGGGGCCGTAGGCACAAAATGGCTGCCACGCTTCCGTCATCACCAAGTATCAATGAGGAGTGAAAGAATAATGGACCTACTGTGAGCACTTTGAGTGCCCTGCAAGAAAAAGTGTGATATAAATCTAATCCATTATTATTATTATTATTATTATTATTATTATTATTATTATTATTATTATTATTATTATTATTATTATTATTATTATTATTATTTTATTGATGTATACTGACTGCCAGTGTGCCAAAGGCAAATTTCCATTTTATGTACAGGTACTACCCAAAAAATGACAATATCCTAAAAAAAAAGTTCATGTATTTCTGTAATTCAACTTAAAAGGTGCAATTTACATATTGTATAGATGAATAATATGCAAATCAATATATTTTAAGCTTTTATTTGTGTGGATGTTGCTGATTAGGACGTGCAGCTTCAGAAAACCTCAAAATTCAAAAACTCAAAAAATTAGAATATTTCATGAAGTCAATTGTAAAAATATATATATTTTTTAAAAGAGTCAGGCCTCCTAAAATAAAATCTTGCATCTGTACTTAATACTTGGTTTGGGCCCTTTTGCTTGAATGACTGCCTTAACCGGGCGTGGCATGGATGCAACCAGCTTGTGGCATATCTCAGGTGTTATGGAAGCGAACATACTTCCATCACAGCCTTTAGCTCTTCTTTATTGTTTGGTCTCTTCCCGTTCAGCTTTCTCTTGACAATGCTCCACATGTTTTCAATGGGGTTCAGGTCAGGTGAGTTTGCGGGCCAATCAAGCATGGTGAACCCATGGTTGTTGAACCAGGATTTTGTACTTTTGGCAGTGTGGGCAGGTGCCAGGTCCTGCTGGAAGATGAGGTCTGCATCCCCATACAGCTGGTCCACTGAAGCAAGCAAAATGTCCTGGTAGACGGCTGCATTTATGCTGGACTTAATGAAGCACAGAGGACCAACACCAGCAGCTGACATGGATCCCCAGGTCGTCACAGACTGGGAAACTTAACCATCTTCTCTAGGCTGCTGTCAGTCCTCTGGCTTTTACACTGTTTTCTTCCACACTTCTTCCTTCCACTTCACTGTCCATTAATGTGCTTTGAGACAGCACTCTGAGAACATCCGCCTTCTTTTGCTATCACTTTTTGTGTCTTTCCCACCTTGCGCAGGGAGTCAATGATGGTTTTCTGCACAACTGTCAGATCAGCAGTCTTCCCCATGATTGTGAATTTTCTAAACCAAGACAGGGACTTTTTAAAGGCTCAAGGCACTTATGCAGTTGTTTTGGATTACTTACCTGATTAGAATGTGACAGTCTGAGCCTACAATACTGGAGCGTTTCACAGTATTCTAATTTTTTGAGTATTTGAATTTGAGTTTTTTTTTTAAGCTGCACGTCCTAATCAGCAAAATCCACACAAATAAAAGCTTGAAATGTATTGATTTAAATGTTAATTATCTATAGAATATGTAAATTGCACCTTTTAAACTGAAATACAGAAATACAAGAACTTTTCCCAGATATTCAAATTTTTTGGGTAGTACCTGTATAATGTAATGGGCAATAAAGTTTTCTTTATCTTTTCTTTTTTTTTTAGCCAAGTGAGTAGAGGATGAACTGATTACCAAAGATAAATAAACAAACATTGAAGTTAACTATTAATTAAACAATTTGAGTGTTGTTAATATATTTTAAGAACTTTAAGTACATTTTAAGTGCAAACTCTGTTTTGTAAAAACTCCTTAATCTGTGTCCCAACAATCAGCTGCCATGCGTTCCTGAGCAGCTGATGAAAACAAACCACAAAAGTGACCCCCACAAAGCAGGATAAGGTTATACAAACATTATAAAACAGGAGAGAGAAAAGCATTTTAAACCAGCTGGCTACTTTGTTCACAATGTCATAAAAAATGGCATTAACTGGAAAAATGAGGGTCTAGTTGAGTTCTGGAAGATTAAAACCACTTCCTTTTGCTAGAAAAGCAAATCCTCTATCAGATTGCAGATGACCTTGATTGATTATGGCTCATGTTGGAAATCAGGGAATGATAGTGGTGATGATTTGTGAAAGTTTTACAAACCCTGGTATGATGAAATTCTTCAAGCTGTTTCTGGCAGTTCTCAAGGTCTTGAATGAGGGAGTTCTATAGAAAAATGATAGAATATCTTTAAAAACTCCTTACATCAAAGATATCTATATCTGTATGCTATATAATAGGTTACATTGTGTTTTCATTTGGCTGATGAGCCAAAAACAACAGCAATAAGAGCTGGTGCTCTGATGAATGTGTGCTCAGGCCTTGCCTTGTCCTCCAGGGCAGCCATGCGTTCTTTCAAGTGGAGCTGCAGCCGTTCATTCGACTCAGTGAGCAGACGATCCACGGTGTCGGATAAACGCTTGTTGTGCTCCTCATTCATTTTCTCCCTCTGACGAGCCTGATGAGCAGAGAGGGAAAACCAAATGAGGGAAGCGACACCATCGTGTTTTCTCTTTGAAACAGACTCTATGTGGGTGTATTTATGGAACTAATCAAGCATCTCTACATGGATTAAAGGATAAAGTCTGCGTTTAGCTGTAGATCACCAGCTGCCACATGTAGGTCTTCTTGGCCAACAATGGATCTCACAGCAAGAGTGACTTAATTACAGTCATTTATGTGATGATGAAAAGGGTTAAACAGCTTCTCTTTAAATGGGAATGGGCTTAATATGTGTTCAACACTAATTTCATTAAATAAATTATCACAGACACACACAAACCCACATCTGCATCCTCAGAGAGTGCTTTCTACTAAATATAGTCATGAGATTGCGGAGAGAGAGAAAAATTAGCCGTGCGTGAATTATTCAGAGTCTAAAGATAGCAGCCAATCAGTCTTACAAGGGGGAGGGAGGAGGGGGTTTGCAGCAAGATATCTGGATTTGGTTTGAATTCATGCAACAATGCATGGGGAAAATGAGGAGCGCTTCCTGAATGTGTGTTTGCATATGTCCGTGTATGCAGAAGGAATTGAGGTGTCCAACTAATGTGGAGCATCAGCCCACATGTACGCACATCACTGTGAGAGGTCAGAGAAGCCCTGCAGGGCTGGTGCACCACACACACATGCATATGCACACACATGTTCCTCCTATAAACATTCTCATGTAGACACACACCCTTCCAAGCTCTTGGTTCTTCTCATCCAGTTGTGACTCCAGCTGTCTGAGTCGCTCCTCCACATTGCCATGACGTTCCTCTGCCTGCAGGGGGAGACACGTGCATACATGTATGCTGTACGTAAAACTGCCTCACTAAGGGCTATTCCATACGTTTATCTCCTTCTGTGACTTGTTTTATTTTCTGCCATAGTTTCAACAGCTCTACGTGTGTGTTCGTTACCTTGGTGAGCGCTGCTACTCTCTGTGCTAGTTCAGCTTCCACCTCTGGCAGTGTCTCAGCTTTCCTCATGGTCTGAGCTAACCTCTGCTCTGCCATCTCCAGCATCTCCTGCAGCTGGCGCACCTTCTCCTCGCTCTGACACACACAAACACAGTCAAATAAGAAAGAGGAACATTACATCAATCACTGGAGAGGTGCTAATCACTGTAGTGTGGCAAACAAGTAGCATGACATGACACACGGACAGACAGGGAAGATGTCGCTGGTGCTTCCCCTGTGGCTCTGAACTCAGATTCACCCTGAACTGAACATGAACCTTCCAGCAGGATGTCTGTCGCTCACTCACTTGCTTTTGCACACTTCCATATGTAAGCTATCTTGTTACAGATGGTTGAGGCATCAAATATTAAAATGTTGCAGAAAAAAATGATAAGAAGGCAGATATCAGCCCAAATCTACAACTCATAAGTCACTGTTTATCAAGAAAGATGTCAGTGTAACACATTCAAAGAGGCTTAAAGATAATGCAGCAGAGCAATGAAACAACATATTCATGAGTTTGGACGCCCAGGCTGATTTATCTGTAAATAACTTTTTTGTATGACCTTGGTTTTACTATTTTGAATGATGATTTGATGAAACTGCTCATCATACACAGAAAAGAGGTTTGCTCTTTGTGTCTAAAAGTATAGCCGTCTGGAAAATATTAAAAAGGTACAGAGATGGTCCTTAATATAAATGGACCTTTGTTTAATTTAAAAGGTACAAAATCATCACTGACTAAAAGCACATAACTACACCTTTACAACTTTGAATTAAAGAGAATAAACTGTTACTGGCTTGTCTGGAGCCTCTACTGGAATTTTAATGGTGTGGTGGGTGGAAGTGCTGTCTAAGCAAGAAAGTTCATGGTTTGAATTTGAGCCTTTATGTGCACAGTTTTTTAGTTCTCCTTGTTCCCATGTGGGGCTCCTCCAGGGAAATTCTCTTACAATACAAAAACATGCGTGTTTGGTTAATTGGGGATTCTAAGCTGACCTGTGTGTGTGTGTGTGTGTGCGTGTGTGTGTGTGTGTGCATGCATGTGGGTGTTTATCAGCGGGAATGAATGATTGAATGAAAAGTCTTTGGTTTTGATCTGTGAAATTTAATGAAAGACCCACTCTAATGAAAATCATGATTTTCATGTTGTTTACACATTCATGTGGCATTTTTCTTATGCTAGAGGACAAAACTAAACTCAAAATAGCATTTCTGAGTATTTCTGCATCCCGTTCAGACTGTGAGGAGTATGGCAGTACGGACTGTTGCATGCTAAGAAGAATGATATTGACAGCTTTCATAATCCACCGAAACATAGCAATAAATTAAGTTTCTTGGCCACAGAAATGTAACAAACCACACATGTGTTTGTCAATTTAATGAACCTGATCAAACCCTCTGTATCCTCCTTATTTATGAAGTTTCTGATCTTTTTAAAGCCGTAGATTTAAGTTTTCTGAGCAACGCTGCTGACTCCGCCCACAACTTGGCGAATTGCTAATGAACTGGTTCTCTGCAGAAGCAGGGGTCCTGGGAAGTGGCACAGGTTTTGTGATTTTGGCTAAAAACTTCATAATCACAATTCAAAGACCACTGAGAACATTTTAAAATGTCTAACAGGAGGATTGAAGTAGGTCTTTAAGTCTTTTCTTTTTGTTTTAAATGGAGAAAACAAAAAGGTACAAAAATGCACCAATTTTCAAGGTACAGTTTTTGTTCCTTGAAAATTGATATTAGAGTGCATGCATTGTATCATCTTGTTAAGCAAGTATTAACGTGTGTTACCTGTCGATGGAGGGAGTTCTTGGTTGCCAGCTCATTCTCTAGTTTGTCGTTGAGGTCGTGGATGTGTGTGGTCTCCCGCTGGGCAGCCAGATAGCGTTTCTCTAAAGTTGTTATCCTCTCCTCCATATCTTCTCTCTGCAGGTGCAAAAAACCACAGCATCAATTGATTAAAAAAGCACACAAGCAAAACAAAACAAAACTTTTTTCAAATACTAAATGTTCATCAAAATCCTTGTTTACTGGATATTCAAAGTCACGTAACCAAATTCATGGCTTGCGCTTCACCTGCACCCAAACAAAATGTTCTCTTTTTATACTTTAATCCTGATCACATCTTATTTTTGTTGTTTGTAAGTTTGCATACACTTTGTGTTTGCTGATGAGTAATGGTATTGAGGAGCAGGTGATGAATCAGGTCAGGTAAACTTTGTAAAGACATAAAAACCTGCAAACATATGCCCATGATCAGCACATCACAGCCATGAGTGTGCAATAGAGATGTCCGATATCAACGGCCGATATCAGCATTAAAATGTGATATTGGAAAATATTGGTGTTGGTTTCATCGAACCGATATTTTTACTAACAAAATGTTGTACCATTAGCATTGATCCAGCATGTAGAAAAGTCCCTGTTACTCTGGAAGAACTTCATATCCCAGCATTCCTTTTGGAGTCATGTGACAATGGTGCAGCTGCTGCTGCTACAGACTGACTTGCTTTGAAGCTGTTTTATAATATTTCTGGTTTTTAAGTTGTTGGTGAAGTTACCAAGTTGTAAGAAACATTAGAATTAGCCACATGTTGGCTAATACCTGCTAGTATCTGATATATGGCAGCCAGATGTCCAAAATGAACTCCTCTGGCCGAGTTAAGGATATTTAGGGATCTTTGCACTCAGAGGACGATATAGTTGTATCTCTTAAAATATAAGAAATACAACCTCACAAGAGAGTATCAGAAATTAAGAGTTGGACAATATCGGTATATTAGATATCGGTGAAAAAGTCATTATCAAACATCCCTAGTATGTACAATTACATTACAGTAGAAAAAAAACAAAAAAAGAGAAAGAGGTTTACTTTGTTTTTAACAATGTGGCATAATAGACATTTGTAACTTTTCTTAAAACTTATTGCTTCTTTCTCTGTGATACAAAAACACAATTGTTTTCAGGTTTTATAAACATAAAATGCAGTTTTCTAAGATAACAGTTTTGTTTGAAAATTTTTAACAAGTAAATAGAAGTATTTAATCATACAAATTTGCTATGTAGTAGATGGATACTAAGAAATTTATTCTTTAAAAATTAAATCCACATTAGGAGTGATGATACACGCGGTTTATACCAGCCTTTGCAAAAAGAAAAAAAAAACAATAACTTAACAGCATTTTGGGTATCACTAGTTTCCTCATTAAATTTTTACCCAAAAAGCAAAACCCACATCCTTCACTCTCACCTCTCTCTGCTCCCTCTGTTGTTTGATTGACAGCTCCTCGCTGCGGCTCAGTTCTCGGCGTGCATTTGCGAGCTCAGCTTCAAGTTCGGCCATACGGGCGTTTAGTGTGGCAGAGTGCTCGCGGCTCTGAGTCAGCTCCTTATTGGTCCGATCCAGGAGCTCCTGCAGCTCAGACACTCGACTGCCATCGTCATGAGCATCTATAGAGCCGTTGGGTAGTCTCTGAAAAGTCGACACACAAAATCAACAAACTCTGTATAAAAATGCATATTTAAATGCTATTCACAACTAACTTAGAGATATGTAACTGTGTATGGGCAGATGGTATGGATTTTAAACCCGTGATCAAGTGGTTGGATGACCCAGATGAAGGGGGAAAAAAAAGGTGGGGAGATTTTTGCAGACAGGGTTGGGCCTGTGAGGTTGGAATGCCATGTTGTTGTTTTGATGTTTTCTTCTCCTCACAGCTCAAAGAGCAGTTATTTCCAGAGTCTTAATTAAACAAACCATCAGAGACACATATTTCGGCAGGAAACACAGTGGGCAGCCAATGTTAGCAGGACCCCCTTCCGCTCCCCCACGTACCTGATTTGCCTGCTTATGAATAACTTACAAAAACATGAACATACACACTAATTCTGGTGGCTATAGAGCTAAATGGAGGGAAACTGTGTAATAAAACACACCTGGTGAGTTGAGCAGCTGTGCATAATTCCTGATTAGCCGACTCAGATTACTTAGATTTACTCCCTGTGAGTGTGAACAGAAACCTAAACACTTACTGAGGATGTGTAGCAGTTGATGTGTAGAAAAATGACCTAAGCTTGTCATAAGAATATTTTTGTGGAGTTTTGAGTACAAAATATCCCGTTAAGGTGTTGGTATTAGTAGTGAATGCAAGCAGGACAGCAGGTGTCCAGGATAAATGCCCTGACAATGGGTTAATGGAGTTCACATCCTGTTACAACTACGCTTCTTCATCCAAAAGACTTAATCTAGATAATTTTACATCATCTTTTCCACCTCACATTGTCCATTTATCTTTTAACAGTGCCAAATCTGGCTTTCAGCCTCACTTAAGGGAAAATTATTGATATAATATCCTCGTAGAGACACATTTTTTGTTTACCCCGTTTCTAAAGCCACAGAAAATACCAGTAGGCACACCAGAGTAACAGAGAAACACTGAATACATCCAAATATAAACAGACTCTACTCTTTGTTCACATGTAAGTTTTTTAGTACAAGTCCAATACTTTTTTATATCCACTGGTGTCATAGGGAGGACACTCAGAAAAGTAAGGTTTCTGCTTTCCCTTGCTCCTTTTAACCACTGTAAATAAATGTTTGTTCATGTAAAGAAGACAGAAAAAAAGATAGAAAAATGACCAACAACCAGGCAGACAGATGTTGTACGCAGACACAAAATAAAGGACAGAGCAGAAAAACAATCACAGAGCCAGGAAGACCTTCCATGTAGGTTTGGATCCATCTGTTCGCTCCCCTGAGTCACCATCCTTCCTCTGCCTCACCATGTTCAACTGCAAAGTAGATTTAAAAGAAAGCACAACATTTTAAACATCTACTCTTTATACATTCTCCATATTTTACAATATGCAGGTATACAAAAAGGACATTTTTGCATCAGTAAAAAAAAAAAAGTGCAGAATGCTGGGATTCCACTGTCACTAAGTCTGATGTGAATATTCAATTTAAATATCTGTCTTTAGATTTTTCCCCCCAGTTGAGATTTCTATGTGTGAATGCATGACACGTTTGAACAGAGGGCTGAAGAGCCAGAGCCTCTCATGCATGGTGAGCGAAGTGTACATCACATCAGACTGGAGGCTTCAACAGATGTCTGCTAGGGATCGAGCAGATGTTTCACTTAGTAATAACGACAAACAGGAACAGGCACACTAACACACACAGTCCCACAGAGTCCCCTCACCTCTTGTGTGGTTGCTGCTAGCTGACCCTCCAGGCTGGCCACCCTCTCCAGAGCCACCCGAAGCCTCTCACGCACCTGAAAAACACACCAGGGGCACACACAAGATAAGCCTCATTCAGGTTACTCACAAAAAGTGAATTACTTTCATTTCCTTTCAGTATATAATATGCTGTCAGCTGTTGTGTAAATATGCAGCTGCTGCTGTTTATTCTCCATTTATTTTGCTTTAAAAGCCTTTCCCTCATTTACATGGAGGAATTTTATCCGGACAGTGAGGGAGGAATGAGGTTCGTTAACAACAAAACAGCAAGAACACAAGAAAATTGACTAGCTTAGGATTAATCAGAGGGAGGACAGCAGTTCTGTTAAAGAACAAGCAAGGAGTCACAAAATAGAGTACACGATGGAAATACTAATTACTGAAACTCCCTAACAAGACAGTTGTTTCTCCTCTGTTTATTGACTAAAGTAAAAGGGTGCGTGCGAGTCCACCTTTTCATCCAGAGCCTTGTGGTGTTCAAACAGTGACTTGAGGGCTTTGAGGACCTCAACCTCGCTGGAGACTCCAGATGGCGGGGGTGCCTGTCTCTTTACCACTGTCATCCTCAGACTGCGCTCGTGACGAGACACCAGACACTCCAGGTGCTCCAACAGCAGCTACAGCGCCACACATACAAACACACACCCCACCAAAGAGAATATTAATGTAAACACTTGCCGTTTCACACGGTTATAAACACACACGCACACACGTACCCTGGTGTTGTTCCTTTCAGCTTTCAGCTCAGATATTTCCTCCTCTTTCTCCAGCAGCTGCTCTCGGCATATGTTTAGCTCCTTTGTCAGGGTGGCAAACTCCTATGCAGGAAACAAACACAACGTAAACAGAGGGGTTAATGCTGTGTCACTGGTCCACACACTGGGCTCTGCTTTTGTTCAACTGAGTGAAGACGCACATGTGGATGGGGCCGACCAATTTGGTGGCCTGAGGCACAAACACTCAGCTGACGGGGAGCAACCCAGGATGAGTGTACTGATTGCAACTGTATTTTATCAGTAGTTGACATTAGGGCAGACTTAAATAATGGTCAGTCCAGACCGCTCCCTCCAGGCTGCTCTTGGATGAGAGAGATGCTGTTTGGGAAATGTTTTCTGTGCACCTGCGATAAGAGGTAAGTCTGAGAGGGAGGAAATTTCGTGAGAAAGTGGGGGCAAAAATGGCACTTCGGTATCTGATCTACATTTACAAACCTTCCTCTGCCTACCTCAGGGCTCACCTCCGGGTAACACCCATCAATCAGGTCTACCCCAATTTCACCTTTGGAGAGTCACAAGGGGCTTAAGTCTATCTAAACTGAAATTGGGTGAGAAGGAGGGTACACAACCTCTGCACATTGCTAGTCTCTGGGTAATATTTTGTTTCTAAAGCAAGTGCTGTTGCCTGTGATGATACGAGCAATTTTCATTATTAAACTGAGAGCAAATTATTTACGATGATTTTATCTCTGCACTGCAAAAATGTCAGTTGGTTTATTTATGCTTATTTTTCACACACAGTTTTCACAGACAGATATTCACATCACAGATTCTTGCAGCATTTGAAGATTTCCTTTAAAGCCATATTTGAAAAGCTCGACCAATCAGTGGCTTGAAATGCTATTTCAACACAAAGCAATCAAGCTAGCAACTCCGGAGCGAATGCTAACAGCAAAGAATCCCATCGTTGATATGGTAATCAGATGTGAATATTTACTTATTAGACCTGTCAAAATTGATAAAACAATTATTTATATGCTACAAAAAAATTTGGGATAAAATCAATAGTTTTATTCTGCACTCCTCTAGACATTCTGTGGATGTATTATCATTATCTCTTTAAATATTGTTTTGATAAAAAATACAGTAGTATCTATAACCTTTCATTTCATTTTGAGATGTGAATGCTAAGATGTTGTAGAAATTCTACAACTCTTAGCTAATTGAGTTTGTGTTTGTAGGGTTTGGGTGTATTAGTGGGTATAAACCTTTATTTTAGGGAGAGTATTATGATCCTTACAGTACACTGCATTTTCAGAGAAACATCAACAGTCTGTTTACGATTACAAATATAATCCACTGCATCAGCCCATGTGATTTTTACAGCACAAGTACTTTTATAGTTTGAGGTCACCAACAAAGTATTCTACTGCAATAATCTACAGTCACAACAGGCAAATATCCTTTTTTCTACATCCTTCCTTTTGTTATAAGAGTTGCTAACAAACTCTAACACGACGGGATGTTTAAACCTGACTCCGCCAGATGGATTTGCTCCGCATATCCATCTGCAAAGCATCCGTTAGAGTAGTTTTGGGAAGGGGCGAAAATACTGGTTAGCTGATTGGATAAGGCAACTGTCTATCACCACCTATGTTGGTGATAGACGGGCCAATTCAACCAATCAGCTCAACGAAGCATATGACGTACTAACAAAATGACGACGAAAACACGAGCAAAAACATCTTTTCCTTTGAGAAAAACCTCCAGAGCAGTGTGTTGCTCTCCTTTCAGTGACGAAATACTCTGCAATTTAGATAAAACTTGAGCAATAGCCACGCTGAAGCTAGTTTCATCTGCTGAAGCTGCCATGTTGTTAAGACTGAACTGTCGCTTCTCGTTGCGTCATACCTCAACCCGCCTCAGAGCCAACGCTGACTGGACGTTGGCTTGGTGAACTGCTCCAAATTCTCTTCAACGGAAAGTAGCCAGACTGATCTGTTAGTGAAAACCTGAAGCTCTCGAGATCAGGATGGTCTTACAAGGCTAGGGATGTTTCCCTGTTGCCTTGAAACATGCAGTAAAACAGCCGCTCATCAAAAGTAACCTTGATCTGAACATACTGTCAAATTTAGACCTATCTCAAAATGACCTTTTCTGTCAAAGGTCTTGGACAAAGTGGTTTATGCCCAGTTGCAGGTGTGTCTTAACCAAAATGAAATTGGTGAAAAATTTTAGTCTGACTGCAACTGTGCCACAGCCCTTTTAAAAGTTCTAAATGATGTGCTTTTAACTATGAGGGAAAATCTGCAGTCCTCATGCTGCTGAATTTGTCTGCAGCTTTCAAAACTGTGGACTTTAACAGCCTTGTGTCTCATTTAGAGGCTTATGTGGGCAAAAGGGGTACGCCATTGAAATGGTTCAGGTCGTATCTCTGAAGGACATTTTCTGTAAATCTCAGGATTTTCTTTTCTTCAGAGGCTTCATTAGATTATGGCGTCCCCCAGGGGTCAGTTTTTTCACCTGTCTTTTTTGCTCTTTACATGATTCCCCTGGCTCTGTTTTCAGAAAAAACAATGTCAACTTCCATTGTTTTGCCGAAGACATCGAAATCTATACTGCAAAAACTCCAATCTTACCAAGTACATATATTTTTTCTAATTTCTAGTCAAAATATCTCATCACATTCAAAATAAGACCAAATTAACATTCAGTTAATTTTGTCATTTTAGTGAGATGTAGGAATTTGTTTTAAGGTAATGCATCTTATTTCAAGAGATCTTATCAAAAATCTCTCTACTGCTCTCTACTCTCTCAGCTCTCTACTGGCAGACTTTTTTTTTGCTTATTACAAGCAAATGAAGTCTTGGCCACTCTTAAAACAAGTAAAAAAAAAAAAAAAAAAAAAAAAAAAAAAAAAATTCTGCCAATAGGACAAGCAAAATTTTCTTGATAAGATTTCTTTAAATAAGATTCATTGCCTTAAAACAAGATCCTATATCTCACTGAAATGTTTCTCATTAGGTAATTTTGTCTTATTTTGAGTGTGATGAGATATTTTCAATATAAATAAAAAAAAAAAATATATATATATACTTGGTAAGATTTGAGTTTTTGCAGTGTACTTCCCTGTGACTGCAACTGACAGTCAGTCCACCTTAACAGTGCTGCAGGATTGTCTTATGGATGTTTAAAAAACAAAACAAAAACGTAAGCCAGCTCCTTTGTTTCTTGTCTTATATTACTGGACAAACTGATTAATCCAGGCCATTATCGTCGTGGTTACTGAGGTCAGACACACCTGGATTTATCAATTTGTCCAGTAATGACAGACAGGAAACAACAGAAATGGCTGAAGTTCAGGAGGTAGTGGAGTTGTGCATATACCCATTAAAAAATAGTTAAATTTGAAGATTGATAACATGACTGCATGTCTGCTACATGCTGACTATGAAAAAGTTGATTATGAGTCACAGTCAATGCTAAACTGAGCTAAATGTCTTCTGAATGTAGTTTTACATAAAGTGAACAGGTATGAGATTATTACTCTTTTCAATTTAAAATTTTGACAAAGAAGAAAATTAAAATCTTTTCCAAAATTCTGAGATCTTTTTTCCAGTCAATCATATCACATAAATTACCTAATTGTTTTGCATATAGATGAGTCCAATAATATACTATTCGGAATTTACCAGCGAGTAAGTATGTTCTTCATATAAAATAATTATGTCATACCATTTGCCACTATTTCAGACAGCAGCATCCACCTTCCGAAGCCGCCACATATTTTTAAGTTGATAGATATTATGTGCACTTTTGGAGTTGTTAATAGCTCCATTAACTTTACAGACATGGTTGCATTGGCAGCGTCTTTCTGTTGGGAGTTTATTTTGTACCGTTTATAAACTTTAATGGCATGTGACCTGGCAGTTTTTCATTTGGTGGTAAAGCTTTTAAAGGACACCGAAGGCCTTTTGCGGGGAATTTATCAGTAAGGTTGTAAGCTATTGCCCATGCAGTGTATTGTTTATGCTGCCCATCCAGCACTATTTATCAGGCAGTTTTTGAAACATTTGCGAGTCCTGACATCGTCTCACACACCATCACCAACTCTGATTTGACATTGCATTTTTCACACCTTTATAATGGCCAGGAACACCACAAAATGATAAACCTAAATGTGTTAGATTAAATATGCTTTTATACTATTATAAGTACTATTAGCACTGTTTCAAGTTATAAACAGTCTGTTGTCCTGGGGAGTGTTCCTTTGTACTCGCTCTCTACAACAAATCTAATCTAGCTCCCTATTTTGCTGTTAAACTTTAGCCCATTGATTAGATTTGTGCAAGGTGTTGCTGTTTCACTAGAAAGCAGGGAATTATCCAGCGACACTCATTTTACAAAATACATTGAAGTTTTCTGTTTGATTGCACTACCGCAGTGATTGGGTGGCTATTTGTTTACTGGAGTCTCTGCATCTGTGTGTGTTTGTTTGTGTGCCCATGCTGTTTGAATGTCTCTCGGTGCTATGTTGGTATTTCCCCACCAGCTTGGCTTTTGTCCAAGCCAATACCCAGAAGTTTGTCCTCTCCCTCTACTTGTCTTATACAAACAAATACAAACAGACAAACACCCAGACACGCTTGCTCACACTTTATAAAGTCCTGGAGCTCTCTGCAGCTATGACGACACTTTTCATCTCACATTCTTTCACACCTACACAACAAGCCTAACTGAGATAAAGTTAACATTGTAAACATTCAAAGTCTCCTTCAGATTGCAGCAAAGATGATGGACGGTTATGCGAGTGGCTCAAGATTAAAATACTGCTATGGAAACATACCTGACACCTGAGTAACCGGGCTAAGTATGAACAGAATAAGACTACAATATACCTCGGCTCTGAAGGTGGTGAAACTAACACTGTAAAAACATGACATTAGAATATGCTAATAAAAGTTTTGTAATAAACTGCAGCCAAAGTAATTGGCTAAATTTTAAATTCTACCAAGTATTTCCTGGGATGATAATCAAACTTAGGATTATTTGAGACATATTCAATCCAACATCTAGCAACTATTTCTCTATTCCTAATTTATTTGCTAAGATATCAGGAAAACGTGGCATCAATCATTATGAAGGCCAGGAAAAAAGTTTTTTTTTTTTTTTAATGTTTAGGCACAAAAACCCACTGATGGTTGTCAATCCAGCTTCCTACTGGACTCAGGTGAGTTTGCGGGCCAATCAAGCATGGTGATCCCATGGTTGTTGAACCAGCATTTTGTACTTTTGGTCGTGTGGTCAGGTGCCAAGTCCTGCTGAAAGATGAAGTCTGCATCCTCATACAGCTGGTCCACTGAAGCAAGCATGAGTGCTCCAAAATGTCCTGGTACAGTATTTGGCTGCATTTATGCTGGCCTTAATGAAGCACAGAGGACCAACATCAGCAGCTGACATGGACCCCAGCTCATTACACATTGGGAAACTTAACACTGACCATCTTCTCCAGGCTGCGGTCAGCCCTCTGGCTTGTACACCGTTTTCTTCCACACTTCTTCCTTCCGCTTAACAGCACTCTGAGAACATCCAGTTTCTTTTGCAATCACTTTTCGTGTCTTTCCCACCTTGTTCAGGGAGTCAATGATGGTTTTCTGCACAACTGTCAGATCAGCAGTCTTCCCCATGATTCTTAATTCCTCTTAACCAAGACAGGGACTTTTTAAAAGGCTCGGGGCACTTATGCAGATGTTTTGGATTACTTACCTGATTAGAATGTGACACTCTGAGCCTACAATCCTGGAGCTTTTCACAGTATTCTAATTATTTGAGTTTTTGAATTTGAGGTTTTCTTAAGCTGCAAGTCCTAATCAGCAACATCAAAACAAATAAAAGCTTGAAATTTTGATTTGCATATTATCTATACAATACGTAAATTGCAACTTGAATTACAGAAATACAAGAACTTTTTCTGGATATTGAAATTTTTTGGGGAGTATGTATATAAGTCGCACTGGAAGTCGCAGGAGCAGCCATAAAAGTGCGTCGTATAGTCCGGAAAATACGGTATATATAAATGTTACGAACAGCAAATTCAGAGTTTAGGGGAGCACTTCAGTTTATTGATGGGAGTGATAACTGATTCATGGAAAAACACTTTGGAACAAAATAATCAATTTTTGTCAATAGATAACATGAGAACTTACACAATATCCCTTTAAAATATTATGTCAGCAATCCCGTAAAATATGCAAAGTATATAATGTGAACATTTCACATAATGCATCAGTCACTTTTGAACAACATACACATTTTCAGAAGGTTTCAGACTTTATAGAAAATGTGAAAATAAATATGAAAGAAAACTTTTGAAAAACTGTTTTAAAGTCCTCCAATGGACACAGTTTTATCTTACTGTGCTCACTTTCAAAATATGATAATCAAAAGTTTATGTAATCGTTGACTCTTTTACTGTAAATGTTATCATTCCCATGACAATGGCTTATTTCCCCCCTCTCTCTTCAAGAGGCATGCGCAGGTAGGTAGACTGATAACAGTGGAGAATCTGCTTGGTCTAACATAATAAGTCAAAGCAAAACGGGCAAAAAGTGCCCAGAAATTCTCCACACTTTTCCTTTAATTTGTCTAACAGATGAGATTATTTGCCTGCAGTAATATCAGTAATGTGAATCAGGAAAATGCCATTTTTAAATATGCCACTTCACATGGAGTTTAAACATCACTTCAAACAGACTGACTTTGCTAACTAAGCTGAGCCGAAGTGATTATCTAAACAATGGATCAGAAAAAAACTGAACTGCACACACACTCATCAATTTTTATTGACCCTGCCTATTATATGCCAAGTGTATAAAAAAAGAGTGTGAAGTGGAAATAGGAAGAGAGAAGAAAGGACCAACTGGAGGAAAGGGGAAAATGGGTCAGCTTGTTCATTTTACTTTCTTTTATTCCACAAGGGTGCACCAATAGACAAGAGCTCAGCCAAAATCCACCAACAGATGTTAAAGCTCCCTGTCTCTTTCAATCATGGCAAAAAAGGCTCAACAGGCTGCCTTTAGTTCTTTAGTTCATCTCTTCATCCCCTCATTCTCCCTCTGCCATTTAAAAGCACCCCCCATCTCCACAAAGAAAAAAAAAACCTCAACTGTGCAAATTACAATTGGGAGAACCATGCACTGACAAGGAAATAAAACAGATAAAGGCAGGAATAAGTAACATGAAACTTTATAAAACTAACAAACAAGTGTTACATGTTAAATATAACATCACTATCAAGAAAATAACAGAAAATTCTTGTTTTATTTCTCATGGGGGCTCGTCCGGGACATTTCTGTGACAGCATGTACTGCATTTGTTTGCCTTGTTTTAAGACAGTGAGCATCCACACCCCACCAAAACCCCAGGATGGTTTTTCGACAGTCATACACAGACGTGGCACGTTGACAACAACGTCGACATCTGTCAGAGAGGAAATCATATAGCGCGCCGAGCAGGTTCTGTCTGGAGGAACACCGCTGCCTCCGGTGTGAGATAGCAAGTGGTTACCGAACACTGCTGAGCCCAGACATTGTAAAGGGATTTCTCCCCTTTCCTTCCTTAAGCAGTTTGGGATTAAAGGATGAAAAAATGCTGTGTGTGTGTGTATGTGTGTGTGGGGGTGTGTGTGTGTGCAGAGAGATTGGAATGCAGTCAGATAAAAAAAAGAAAAAGAAATAAAAAAAATTACATTCAGTCTCTTTTCCACAAATACACACAATCCCCCCCAAAATATAGAGGCTTATTTTGAGAGTGGTTATCCTTCCGTGGATGTGTGTGTGTGTTTGACTTTATGGGTGCATTGTGCAAAGAGCTGTATTTGAAGTCACCCTCTCATTTGCTCAGCCACTATTCCTTTAGAGGGATCTGAACGGTCAGCCTCTCAGTAAGCAGGAAAACTTTTGTCATTCTTAATCTCAGCGAGTGCAAATTTGACTTTAGCGTTCATAATTTGCATTTAGAAGTTGAACCCTCAAACACAATGTAACTCAATTTGCAATTTGAAAACTAAATTTGTGTGTGAGCTTTTGTGTGTGTTGATGTGCGAAGACGTGAGGTAGGAGCTGAAGCAGTCATCAAAACTGATGTGATCATTTTTCAGTTTTCCAGTAATTTCCTGCTTATTATTCAGCAACTGTGGTTGAGAGAACTAACTGTGAGTTTTGAGGTTTTGAGCATGACAAATATTTGACCTTCACTCCTCAGCCCACTGCCAACAATGAAGGAATCTACTTTTCACTCCATGGTAACATAAAGCAGCGTAAAGGTTCCAGTTATTGGAAATATCTCAAAATGTAGCACAGCATCTCCAGTTAAAAATGCAGTTCATTAGCTCAGATGCCAGGCTAATTTGTGTAATCGTGTAATGATACTATGAGGAACGGTTCCTTTCTTTGCTTCTGAAATTGTTAAGGGAATAAAAACATTATAATTGAACAGAAACTCTACTGAATATATCTGCTGCATATCTAAATATATGCCTGTCTTTAATCTCTTTACTGTGTAATTGGTTCTCCTTTCCTGATTTTAAGTCTCTCTCATGAACTAAAATCATTATAATTTCAAATTAATTGATGTCAGGTTTCTAACTTAGATCCATTCATTTAGTGTATTTTCAATAGAGCTTATAGTATTTCAATGGAGGGTTGCAGGGTGTGGAGCCTATCCCAGCACATATGGGTGAGAGGCAGGGTCAGATAGTTAGTCCATTGCAGATCTAACTTAATGTAGATATTAAAACGAGTTTCACATTGATGCGTTTCCTTTTCTGGCTGAATTTTAAAACATCAATACATTGTATGATGTGTCCATTAGGCGTAAACCTATAGGAATAACAATTTTTTTAAAAAGAAAGTTGATTTAAAAGATAGGAGATTTTCTGCTTTTCCTGTAATAAGTCTAATTAATCCATCTGTTTTCTATACCTGCTTATTCCAATGAAGCATGCACCAGGCCGGAAACTGTCCCAGCAGCTAGTATAGGTTGTGGGAGGCAGGGTACAACCTGGACAGGTCACCAGTCTTTGGCAGAGTCCACAAAGAGAGAAGAACAAACACTCACATAGGGAGAATTATAGGGTGACCAGTTCACCTAATATTCATGTCTTTGGACTGTAGGAAGCTGGAGTACCTGAAGAGAACCCATACACAGGGAGAGCATGCAAACTCCACGCAGAAAGGCCTAAAAAGTTCCTGGCTTGATCCCCTCCCAGTCAGCTGGGGGGTGTTTCAAACCAGGAAATTTCTTAGAGCCCATCCCAAAACACTCCCTAGCCCTACTTTTTTTAGCCCTATCCCTAAATTTTGCGGGTTCCTGTTAGGGTACTGGTGTCCCAATTGCACTTTGCATGTAGGGGTAGTGGACATAACAAGGGGTTGTGGGTAATCTAGCCCTTATTCCTTGATTTGTCAAGGAAGGGCCAGAGAAAATTCCCCAGAAAGCTATAAGTCATCATTTGCATACTGAGTCAAACAACAATGGCAACTGCTGGAGATCAAGAGGACTCAAAGAAGAAAAACTCAAATGTGCATATGTATAGATTATACATTAGTTCATAACGTTAGCCAGACTAGCCACGCTAGCTAGGATAAAATACTGATGAAAAGCTTGCAAAGGCTTTTTGGCAGTTCACAAGAGACAACAGTCGTCATAGGCAACTTCCTCTTCTTCTTGTTTTGGCTATTAATCAACTGAAGCATAATAATTGATTAAAAAATAAGGAAAAACACAACAGTTAACACTATGTTGCTGCTGGGTGTGCTGTTATGGTAAGACATATACGCAAATATCACCACGCAGTTGCTTACGTGCCTGTAAATACAGCAAGTGGTGTACCACTTCCTAGGGAAGATCACAAAGCCCTACCCCTTGTGGCTTCAGTTTGGGGGTGCATTGTAAGGGCTTGTGCTTGTAAGGGGGAACATTGGGATTGGGCCTTAATCTGAGGGTCAGTGCTAACTATCACTCCACAGTGCAACAAGAATACAAATCAAATGATCCTTTATTTCATCTCCTAATCTCACACCTACTTTTCCAGATCAGTTTAGAGGCTCATGGGATTATCATGATAATGACATGATTTGTTATGACCTCTAACACTTAAATCACCGTTAAGAAAACAACTATTTCTATGGCATGTTGTATTTCTGTATCCCGTTTTTTTTATTTTTTTAACATATTGTTCAGTAAACTTCTAAATATAGGCTTTTAAAAGCAATTTTTTTCTCATTTAAGAAATTCTCCTCACCCTCTCACTGTTACTTTGACAACTGCTCCTTTTGCCTACACACTGTTACTCAGCATGCTCACATCTCTTCTCTGCAGCTTGTTGGCGAAATTGGATTCACAAACTGAAGAAGATATTCACAAGGGTGAAAAAAAAAAAGCTTGGATGGCATTAAAGATTGCTAAGACAGTGGATAATATCTTCAAAATAACTTGTAAAGTGTGCAACAGAAGTTCAGATACTTGTGAGTATAGATTAGCAAGACTGCAGACTGAAGCCAGAGAGAATCTAAATGGATGCCTGCCAGCGCCTGTGAACAGCGAGGCCAAACAGTGCCTCTGTGAGCATCTGCTAGTGGGAGGAAAGAAAAAGAAGAAAATATGTGACTGGGCAAGAAAGGAAAGAGGCCGAAATTGTAAACTCATTCACACATAATTCACAGGTGAGGGTTGCTCTGTTTGATATTATTCATGCTAATCAGTGGATGTTCAAAGCTCAAGTGCAAATCTGCCGCAGTTACATAGTAATTTACATCTCTTAAAGTGGAAACACAACTTAAACTATATCAAATGAAGACCCATAAAACATTTGAATCTTTCTTTGTGGGGATTAGGGATGTTGACTTGGATGTGATACCATCATATCATCACTAACACTTGATCAGATGGAATCATCACATGCTTTATTTGGAAAGTTAAATGAAACAAAGAACCACAGCAAGACCTGACTGCTTGAACTGTGCTTTGGAAAAGTCTTAAACCATATCATTTCTTTTTACAAAGCTTCCATAGAGGCAAAAAAGCTTTTAAAGTGTTCCAGAAGAATAATTCTCCGGGTTTGTTGAGGGTCTTTCAATGCATTTCTCTGGCTTTTTCAGTATTTTCAGTTCAGTTCTTGCGCTTGAATTATTCAAGCATGAAAAAACCCACCAAACTTAAGGACTGAACAAGTGTTGTGTCAAAACATAACAGACACCTTATCAAATAATCTATTTGAAAACTGCATTCCTGAGCACTTTGTTGCTTTTAGCCTGTAGCAAAGGCACTTGTTCTAATTTCTTAGTGACAGTCTATGCAAAATGGCAAAGACAACCATAGAAAGGTGGCTGTCAAAAAAACAATTCTCAAAGAAAGATGAAAGGGGAGAAAAAAAGCAGATGTATGCCCGATTACACAAGAACTGAAGTGAAAATCAGCGGCAACGGGTCTAATATACAAATGAATCCTCCTCCGAGCCTGGACCTCAACACAACTGAAGCAGTGTGGGATCATCCTGACAGAGAATGGCATGAAACACAGCAACACTCAAGGAAGAGCTCTGTACTTCAAGAACAATTCCTGAAGACAATTCAAAGAAATACAAGAAATCTTGACTGAGGGAGTTCAGGCATAAGATGGTCATACCAAATATCATATTTCAAGTTGATTAAAACTCTACAAGCTCTCTTTTTTGCCCTTTAATTTATATCCACATATTCTTTCACGTTTCTATAAATCACTGCACTTATTCCCTGCTTCTACTAACAATGCATGATTGATTTAAGGATGGCTCAAAAGTTTTGTACAGTTCTTTACAAAAGACCATGAAGCTTATGAAAGTGTTTAGCCAGTAGACAACATTTCAAACTGAGAACAAACAACATGACACCAGACACATAATAGCAGAATTCATTTGACCTTTACACAGAAAAAGACGTAAAATGAACTCTGATATTAACTGCAGTTATCTACTAAAGCTTGTCAAACTTAAGACGAACGCAGGGTCAGGAAGTGGAGCACGACTGGGTCCCTGCAGAGATTCAAATATCACATCTCTGTAACTCTTCACCACTGCAGAGAACTCGCCAGGTGGCGACAGCAGAGAGGCAGACCTTACCCCGACAAACCTTAATCAACATGCACAAGAACTGTGACACACAGCCGCAACACCTTGCATGGGCAACGGCCCTAAGTAGACAGTGAGTAATTCTGTTGCCATGACGCAACCTCTCGCACTGCTGCAGAAGCCATGGCAACAGCTCATCAAGAAAGTCAGAAAGTCTCTGAGCAGCCAGATAAACTTTGAATGAGAGTTTCTAGAGACAAATGTAGCTGTGGATGGTTGCATATCCATGTGGGTGAGCACACTAAAACACAAATGCACACTAAGCTGCTGCAAGATCTTCCCTCTGTAGGCGACGGTGGGGCAGATCCTGAGATTGCTGCAGCCCCTGAAAGATCTGCACTCAAAAGGGGAAACTTTTTCGAAAGTTTCACCACAGAATGCACTGTAGAAGGAATTTAAAAAACAAATGCATGATTCTTTTCGATTATTGATGGATGGGACAGATTTGGGGATAACACCAAGAGTCTGCGATTTAAGACTTCTTTGCAAACTCATCTACTTAGCATGCATGCTTAGAAATCCACTTAGTAAGAAGGAATTTCTTGGTAAAGCATAAGTGGATCTAAAAGAGTTTCACCATTTTAAAAAGCCCAGGATCTATACCTGCAAAACCAGGCATGGCAATTATGAGTTATCGTTAATATAGAACAATGTAAATTTGGACAACTGACACATTAGCTTTTTCCTTCTCTTCATCAGTCTCTTACTCTCATGGTTCCCTCATGGCAGACTAGGGATTGACCGATACAGATTTTTTAGGACTGATACCAATACCAATATTTTCTCATCAGCCTCAGTCAACGGCTGATACAATCTGCCGATATTTGTGGCCGATGTTTTGGGACGGTACTGCATTTGACTCTGAAATTAACATAAATGAAGGATACAATGAAAAATAATTTGAACTCTTAATATAAAAAAAGAACAAAGCATTTCAAATAAATATATAAAAAAAGAAACTTTGCACTAACATTGCAATAAATAAATATACATATATATATATATATATATATATATATATATATATATATATATATATATATATATATATATAAAAAAAAAAATAAAGGTCTGTAAATTATGCTGAGTGGCGATATCAGCCAACACTCCCGCCAATGCCAAAAACGGCAGAAAATGGAAACATCGGCCTGCCGATGTCTATCCTTAAGGGAGACAGATATGACATCTCTGTAAGTTTTCCTACTTTCTTCTTCCTGAACCCAAAATAGCTTTCATTCAAGTTTGCTTTATCAAAGCAAAACAAAGCTAGAAAAAAGACAAAAAAGGATGGGAAGCATACAAGGGGAACACTTCCTCCGATCGGATGAAAGAAGAAACACAAAACAACTTCTGCTGCATCAGTGTCTGTCTCTCAGACGTACACGATAATAAACGTTAAGGTAAGTCAAGCATGCACAGCAGTTACAGAAAAAATGAGCGCATGGCGAATATTTATATCTGTTATTGTCTTGAACAATAGGAGATTAAAACATGCAAATAACCACATCGGCCAGCAAAAAGAAAAACCTTGTTTAAGAGGATTTGCTCACATTTCTGAGCAGATATGCAATTTGCATCCCTGCAAAGTATTTATGATTTGTTGCAGCTTGATTGAGGCATAGTTAAGAGAGGGAAATACAGTAGGGGCAGGAGGGAGGAAGAGGTGGAGAGAAGGCCATATGTCAGTCCGAGAAAAGAGTCATCAGCGCTGAAATCAATACAGAGGCAAGGACACATGGAGATCGCAGAGAGAGCTGTTCGACCTGGAGACAATCCTTCAGTGGTAATATCCACAAACTCAGCAGGTGCCAAGTCCATAGCTGATACATGGAGGTGTCGAAGTGCGATCCATTCTGACTGGGGGGAGTTCATGGAGAAAGCTGAACATATCAAATCATTTACAGGTACACCTCATGCAAAGATACAGACACAGGCAGAGGATGAGTGATAGGAAGGAAGAAGAAGGTGGAAGAAATCCAGTCCACATTGAGTAAGAAAAGGCTTAATGAGACTTTGATGATCCGTCTGCCCCTTTGCCATGACAACAGAATAGACTGGGACAAAAGACAGCAGGAAGGTTTATAAGACAGACCGTGAGAGAAGAGAAGGTAAAGAGATGAATAAGCAGGGACAAACAAGAAAGAGTAAAGGATCATTTTGATCGCATCAGGAGACAAACGAAGAGGACGGCTGGAGGGAGGAGTGATCAGCTGATTGAGGAAGAGGCAGAGTTTAAACAAGTTTGGTCACCTGCTCTCTGTTGCTCAGCCACACACATGCAAATGTGCACATAGACATGAAAGTTGTGGCACTCAGTTCAGAGAGTTTTTAAGTCACATTTGATTCTAATGCTGGGAATTAGCATGAAATGAAACGCTCTATTTCCTCCTAATAAAAACCACAGTCACTGCTTACTCATCACAAATTCAAGAGACCCATTTTCCTCCGGCGTGACATTGTGCGTGCTGATTCTTTCTATTTATAAATCACAGCCTGCTTCGTCCCTCCTCTCCTGGTATAATACCACATAGTGCATGCACTTGACTACAGTCTGAATCTCCTTCTGGTGCTTTTATACAGTGAGGAATATTAAGCATGTTTTATCATCACTCTGTGAAAACAGTGGGAGTCATTATATTTACATTTGATCACTAATAAAAGTCACCTAATGACCTACATGTAGAAAATTGTTTTTCTGATTGTATATTACCTTGTTTACATCATTTCAGGGCCCACTATTCCAACATATTGATACCTGCACATGTTTTTTTATGCCATCTACACTACGTAAAACAAATATAAATACTGGAGTGGGTCTTATCAACTGTGCTCTAAGAAATCTACACTCAGAATTACATCAGAATTCTATCAGAAATATAATGTCCTTCCAAATTACAGCAAAATAATTTAAAATAAACATATTTTTTTCTGCTATTAGAATCAAGAATAATGACCCAGAAAACTACTGCAAAATACCAGGACACTTACTTACTTACTTTTACAGTAAGCTACTTTAAAAACAATTTACAGCATAGATTCTATAACAATACAGTAAAATACTGGCATCTGTAGCTGCCAGTATTTAACTGTAAATTTGCAGGGTTTTTTCTTAGAGTGTAGAGCTGCTTTTTTGTGAGGCTTGCATACAAGGGCAAATTATCTACCCTTAATTTCGCCAAATTTTATGACATTACTTCTCTCTTGCTCTCTCTCTTTCTCTTTAAACTTGCTGGCTCTTAATCTGCAATTTATATTCAACAGTGTTTCTAGTTTCATGTACTTAAACTGTGTAAATACAAGGGATGCAATATATTTGCAAATCATTGATATTTGCTCAAGTGGGAGCCTGAAATAAACTAAGTAGATGCTATACACAACGCATACGTTGTCCTTAAATATAATACACGTGAACCAACCTTTGTTCATCTTTATATGATTGTGTAATTTTGTTGTTCAGCAACACATACTGTAATGACAAGTGTTTTCTCATCTAAACCAGTTAA
This sequence comes from Atherinomorus stipes, assembly GCA_023101725.1. NCBI lineage: Eukaryota > Metazoa > Chordata > Actinopteri > Atheriniformes > Atherinidae > Atherinomorus > Atherinomorus stipes. Next base: position 1,774,014 of record JALJCO010013346.1, on the reverse strand, counting down.
ATGACTTAATAGTTAGCACTCGCTTTTCTCGCACTACATTCATCTTGTACTTGTTACCTCAGTGACTAGACTCTCTATATTCAGTCATGTTTATCAAAATGCTTGGCCAATATCATAGGTACTGGGTGTGGTGGGGAATAAATACAGAAAAATACCAGGAAATGGTTCCTATCTACAGGTTCACAGCATTTTATAGACTGCACCTGGTTGTCAAGGAAACAGGGGTTCACAGAGAAAGAGTGATAGCAGAAGATGACTCAGTGAGAAAGACAGATCTCAACACATCAAAGCATCATTTAATGATGGTGGTGACTTCCAGCTAACTGACAGCAGCTTGCTGCAGGCTCGGACGTTGCTGCTTTTAAGCAACCAAACACACCGGCCACTGCTGGGGTCCCTGGCTGGGTGGAGAAACAGAGACCCCTACTGGAGGAAGAGGGTAACGTAAATCAAGTTATGTATAGACTTTTGCACAGAAATAGGCCAAATAAGCATTTGGGGAGACCAGATAACCAGCTTTGGAGGTTCTCAAAATGAAAATGAAAATTGGTCCATAACTGAGATGAAGGAGAAGCAGGAAAACAGTACTGACAACAAAAGCAGGTAATAAGTCATGAGCGGTGACATCTTCTCCTTGACACATCAGTGGGAGCCAGACTTGGCAGAACCTGGGATTTACTGTCAGAGACGGAAGTTCAGAAACAAGCAACTCAACACACAAACACACACACACACTCAAGGCTGCACACCCATCAGCACTACTGACATAAACACAAGAAACCTGACACATTTGAAAGAGCATTTTCTGCAGCAGAATTCACAGAAGTGGGAGACCTCTGACTTATTTTTATCTGACAGCTTCTCACAGTCTTGTGTCTTTCTTTTCTCCTACATCAGCCTCTCTCTTCCTGCCGCTGCCTAACTGCACTTGATTGCTTCTTTCACACTCTATCCACTCCAGCTCCTCCCAGCTTGCCCTCACATCCATTTTTTTTTCCTTAGCTCTTCCTCTTCGGTCTTCCTCTGCTCCTTTCCTCTCTTCCTTATTCTTTTCAAGCGTAGCTAATCTCAACTGAAACTTCCCCTGACAGAGAGCAGCCATTTTACTCCGAAACATACTGTAACATGGAGCATAGGGCATCTGCACATCTCAACATGACTGCAAATTTACAAATGCACGTATAAAAATGCAGGATGCACGCTTATGTAAATAAATTCCATATCCAATAACTTCCTAAAACCAGAGAGAGAGAGTTCGCATATCATTCCATTGGTGCAAAAGTTGTGCATGTTACAGTTGTCACTACTCTTTTGTTGGTTTAAATGAGATATCAATGAGGATTTAATGAGGATGAAGTCTGTATAATACAGGTATATGAGAGACAGCCAAGGGTTACAAACAAAAAACAAAAAACACAGAAAAGTTGATGCAATCTGGTTAAACTAAACAACATAAAACAGTATTCAGTGAAACACCAGCACCATAAATACAACTGTAAACGTGTGACAGCAATGAGGAGATATCATTCCCATCCACCCAGAAATTAAGGCCTTGTATTCACACACTTGGCCTTTTCCCTGCGTTGTGCAGATATCCGACATGATCATCACTCTGTGGAGATTTATCTGCTCTTTCTCATCACCACCTTCCTCATCACCTCATTCTACTGCTCCTCCTGCTATCCTCATTAGTTTTTTTTCACTGTCTCCTGTCACCTCCTCCCTTCTGTCTCTGTGTGAAGCACCTGTGTCAGCTCTGTGTGTCTCTCCTGCTGTTCTCATCATTCAGTCGGAGTGCATGGCTTAGCTCTTTCCTTTGCTTCTTCACCTTTCCTCTGCCTTAAGCTCCTGGTCAGCCCAAAGAAAACCTTACTACAGCACACACACACACACACACACACACACAAACGCTGCAATACATCAGACATATTTCATGTACACATTCAAATTTAATGCCTGCAGCTCTAAGAGGTCTGTATATTAAAACTGAAATATTATCTTTCCAAGAATATTTCTCTCAAATCTTTGTGAAATTGAATATAAATTCTATTTTGTTTTGTGGGAATAAAGACTACATTGTAATGAAAGCAATTAGGGATGGACAAATACAGACTTTTTAGAGACGGTACCAATACCGATACTGACACCGATGCCAATACCAATATTTTCTCATCAGCCTCAGCCAATGGCCGATACAACCTGTCAATATTTGGGGCCGATACTGCATTTGACCCCCAAATCAATAAAATGAAAGATAATGAAAAGTAATTTTACAACTTTTTAAATACAAAATTAACAAATCACTTCAAATAAAAATATAAAAAAGAAACAAATACTAAATAGAAACACTAAACTTGTAATATATATATATACACATATTAGGAGTGCAAAGTTATGAAAAATCCACAGTTCGGTTTGATACTTAAGTGTCACGGTTCAATACTTTTTCGATACAAACAAAAAATGTTCTTTTTCAGAACAATGTGCTTTTGTCCACAACAGCTTGCCATCAGGGTCATACTTAACATGAAAACCAATGTAGTTCCAAACACCAGATCTGAATGTAATCGAATGCAGATCCACTGAGTTTTCAACACAGAGCTCAACATCAGAACCAAAGTTGACAAAAGAAATTTGAAACTTTGCATTGTTCTATATTCAATACATGGTGGTCACGGTTCAATACACACCTGTATTGAACGGTTCGATACGAATACATGTATTGTTGCACTCCTAATATTCATACACAACCATCTCTAGGGTTTACAGAGAACGGTCCGAAAAAGAGAAAATATCCAGTGCGCAGCAGTTCTGTGGGCACAAATGCCTTGTTGATGCCAGAGGTCAGAGGAGAATGGCCAGACTGGTTCGAGCTGATAGAAAGGCAACAGTAATTCAAATAACCACTTGTTACAACCGAAGTATGCAGAAGAACATCTCTGAATGCACAACACCTCCAACCTGGAAGCAGATGGGCTACAGCAGCAGAAGACCACACTGGGTGCCACTCCTGTCAGCTAAGAACAGGAAACTGAGGCTACAATTCGCACAAACTCACCAACATTGGACAATAGAAGATGGAAAAAATGTTGCCTTGTCTGATGAGTCTCCATTTCTGCTACAAAATTCAGATGGTAGGCTCAGAATTTGGTGTCAACAGCATGAAAGCATGGATCCATCCTGCCTTGTATCAATGGTTCAGGTTGTTGGTGGTGGTGTAATGGTGTGGGAGGAATCTTATTGGTACACTTTGGGCCCCTTAGTACCAATGTGGCATGGTTTAACCACCACAGCCTACCTGAGTATTGTTGCTTTATGACCACAGTGTAGCATCCTCTGATGGCTACTTCCAGCAAGATAACGCACCATGCCATAAAGCGTGAATCATCTCAGACTGGTTTTTTGAACACGAACATGCATAAAGTCTGAAAATTATGCTGAAAGGGGCTATCGGCCAATGCCGATACCAACAAAAACCGCAAATATCGGTCTCAAATATTGGCCGGCCGATGTATCGGTCTATCCTTAAAAGCAATTTTATTTGGGGGGCCCCCCCCCCCCCTCCCCCCCCAAGTCTGATGAATTATCATCCATCTATCTCTCTAGATATAAACATATACATATAAATAGAAATATATACACACAATAATCCTACATGCAAACACATTGAACCATTCACTTAAGAATACCCAAACTGACAAACATGTACTCCAGGGAGCACACAAACACACATTCAGCTCATCCCAGCTGCTCTGTTTTTGCAGATGAAAGTGCATCATGGTTCTAGAGGAAAGCCGGAGATGCATTAAACAGAACCGTATTAATATTAATCTTCATATTCAGAGTAAATAAACTGCTTCGAGGCTACATCCAGCATAATTTTTAATAAATTTGTCTCTTCTCAATCCTTGATGTAGCTAAAAATGGCTGTGAGTAATGAGCAGCTTAGGTGTGTTTGTGCATGTATGTGGAGGTCAGAAGCACTGCTCTTGCCCTTCACGATGCACAAACTGCAGTGGCAGGATGTAATTCTACACCCTTGACAACATGTGTGCAGGTGTGTGCGCATCTATACCATGTTAAAAAAAACCTACAACTTATGACAGAAGCATGACAAGCACCTCACAAGGTGACGGAGAGCGTAGTGTCCCGCTGCTGTTCCGTCCCTCTCCCAGTCTTTGTCCTTATAACCTTTGGGATGGAGATGCAAGTTTCTGGGACTAAACATAGAACCACAAAGTGTACAGCAGCTTTGTGAGCTAAGCTGTTGCAAATGTAGGTTTCTGATTAAAGTCTGAAATTGTGCGTTTTCTTTTGTCGTACTCATGACTCAGCTTGCCCAACAAAGACTATCCTTGGCATATAAGATGCATAATGCAATGAAATTACATGACTGAATCAACAGTATGTGTATGTAATTAAAAATGTGAATCTGTTGATCAAACTCAACTGCCATTAGTCCCTTCCCCCTCCCCCTCCTAGCGTGCCCCTCTTCATGCAACTCACACAACAAATCCACTTGCAGTATGGGCTTTTTACACCACAGGAGTTGGAGGTGAGCAAACTGAATACGTTAAGAAACATGATTTATTAGCTGTTTACTAGCTAGCGAACGAACTAGCCACTCGGCTGTTTTTGATCATTTTCACCGAGCTGCTGGTGGAGGTGTGGCTTCGTTTTGCAGTGTTTTTTGTTTGTTTTTTTTCCTGTTCTTCCAGGATCCCCTAAGTCACGTTTAAATGACTAAATCGGGGTGGCCAATTCCATTCCTCTGGAGCCACAGTCCTGCATGTTTTCAATGCATCCCTTCTCCAGCACACCTGAATTCCGTCATGTGGACGTCATTCAGCCCTGCAGAGGCCTGGTAACGAGCCATTCATTTGACTTAGGTGTGTTAGAGAAGGGATGCATCTAAAAGTTGCAGGGTTGTGGCTCTCGAGCACTGGACTTGGCAACCCCAGGACTAAATGATCATTTAACACTATTGAGCCATCAGTAATGTCCCAGTTTTACCACTCACAGTTACATTTACAAAGTGTTTAAATGCAAACACAAGTCCATTTGTGTCTGTGAAGGTGGGTGCTGAATTCTAGATAAACAGGGACCAGTGGCATTGGAGCGAACTAGACATGCGTCAAAACCTTAACCTGTGTCAGAATCAGATACGCCAGTTTTACCTGTCTTATCAATTTATTTATCTATCTATCATTTTGGTATCACTCCAACTCCAATTTTCAATACTGCCCCTTTCTAAAAAGTTTGTTTGCACATGCAGGTGGATATGGTTCATATGCAACCTCTAATAGCTGTTAGAGTAGCTGCATTTGAAGGGTAAAATAAGTTTTGTAAATATGGTTGTGTAGCAGAAAGCATGCATTTTAGTCCTACGATAAGTTTACTGCTAATAAAGTCAACTGAAGTGATGTTTTTTATCAGAGCCCAGCCAGAAAGTGAAAGTTTAGTTGTAACATGTACTTACAATAACAGCCAAACAGCATGGTGTCCATGCAAGCAACAGTTGTATTATAATAGAAAGTGCTGTAGCTCCCTCAGTGATGGTCTTATAACCCTAACCATGCCATTTCATTGCTTAAAGCCAGACAGGAAGTATGAAAATTGCTTGAAAAGTGTTGCTAATAGTTATCACAGGTTGATCTTGATTATGCATTCCAGGATGATGAACAGTTCAAACAACATGCAGAATTCAGCATGATCTTATCCTGCTGTGATCTGATATGAGCTCAAATTTTCAGATTCAATTTATGTGCTTTCCACACATATGATGCATGAAAACAGCAGCATTCATTCTATCTTTGTTTAATTATCAATGAAAAACAAAATGAAAAGAGGTAAATTGAGGGTTCATAAGCAGAATCATGCTGGAAGTGGTAGAGATTCTCTGTAGACATAATCCTGTAACACTCAAATGAAACAAATGCTACCCCCATGTGTGATTTTAGATCCTATGCCAGCAAATTTAATGAAAATTGGGTTTGTGAACATCCAGGATTTTTTTCCCCATTACAGACTCAGACTTGCCCTGTAGCAAATTTTGTCTGTACTTGGTTTTCTCATACAGTCGACTCATTCCAAACCAAACTCAGGCTCAGAGGTGTCAGTTCTGGCTCTCATACTGACTTTAGCTATCCAAAATGTTCCGTTGCCATGTTATGAACTGGTACCAACAGAAAATGAGATGCAGAAGTTAATAGTAATTAGAGGAGTGATAACTACAAGCAGGCAAGAAGAAAGAGAGAAAACTGTAAGAAGCTGCGTTACGTGATCCAGGTCTTTATCAGATTGGTGAAAACATATGCTTACTTAATGTGAAAAAGCTGTAGTGAAGCTAAATGGTGTGTTGTTTGCTCAGCTACCACAGAGCTCCGGACAGCAGAACATGTAAGTCGCTGCCACTGGCTTAAGAGCATGAAAACACACTCACATACACACAGACGACACAGCAGCAGAAGCAGCAACACACAGCTCTTTAAAAATGATTCGCCTCTAATCTGGTCCATGGTATGAAGCATAACAGTGTTGTGTGTGTGAGTGTGTGTGTGTGGTTGTATGTGCACTTCCATCACAAGGCCCTGGATGATTTATTTATGAAATGTGATTTTTCTTTCTGGAGCTTTTTAGCCTTGTAACTATGGGCACCGTCAGTAACTCAGTTGCTTGCTCACCCACACACACAACACACACACATATGCGGGTCACTCACTCTTTAATGCTACACAGTATTTGCTCTATAAAGAAATGATTTAGTTTATTTTGGGATATGAGGATTTCAACGCTGTGTGTGTGTGAGTCCATGTTTGTTGAGAAACCGGGTCCTAAGCTGTGTGTGTGCCTAAATTTTTGCCCAAATTGTGTTTTTGTGTGGACATATTCTAGCAGTTCCTTATTTTCCTACCAGTTTAATCCTTCAAGATGGACTGGCTTATTTCCTTATGACTCACACTGTAACGTTTTATTTTCATGAACAACACAGATGCTTTCATGTTCAGTTTGTATGATAGTAAAAATATTTTCAGACTCATTGTTATCCTCAACTGCATGAAGAATATTGTGTTTTTAGTTTAGAAAAATCATTTAGCGAAGGCATGTCACGAAGGCAGTGCCACACAGAGAGGAGAAAATATTCCTGCGAAGGGGTGTGGCACAGATTGCGTGAGTTACTTCTTTGCCACTTTTTTTGCTTTGTGTGTGTGTGTGTGGGTGTGTGTGCGAAGTTAAGGCAGTCACACTGAGTGACTGAGTGAGCTCATCTGTTCTGGGGGTCTATAAATATTGTAGATGCCATGTGCCTGCAGTAGACCTTCTCTGCAAGCTACTGTATGATGTCATCCTGGCACACCTCTAACAAACACACACACACACATATATACCAACACACAGCTGTGCTGCCAAGACCCAGCATCCATGGCAAAGCTGAGGTGTAGGAAGTAGGGATGCAGAGCACACAGCTGTTTAATGAAGCCAAATGCTTCAACTTGAAACCCTAATTTCCTTCCTTTTCCACCATTTGTTCATTGTCTTCCTCCTCTTCACCCTTTGTCTTACGCACATCATTTCGATTTGAAATTTATTTTCATTTCACTTCTGTCAACTTCCTTTGTTGAATTTCTGGCTGCTTTGTGTCACATCTTAACAATGAAGTCTATTTATACATCAGAAAGAGAAAATAATCTGAAATCCATATCATGATTATCTTCATAACTCAGTCAATAAAAGAACAAAGACTTTTTTTTTTAAAACTGAGCATTTTCCATCTTTCTGTAATTTAGATTTTCACACAACTTTTGTTCTGGCCTCTTAAATGTGATTGGGGTTTTTCTTAACCCTCGATTAAAGTAAATAAGAGTTCATTATATCAACAAGAACATTTATATGAACATAAATATATATATATATATACATAAATATAAATGGATATATACATGTCATTTATATTAATTTAACATGGGAATCAACTTAAATCGGACAAAAAATGGATTAGAGATTAAGAAAAGGGGGATCAACTAGTGACTAGAGGCAACATTAAGAAAAAACTGATGCGACTGGCGCGACTGGCACTAAAGGTAACTGCAGCCAAGAGCCAAGTCGTCACGGGAGCGTGCACAAACTGAAGCTATAATGTTGTTTACTAAGCTTTTTCTTCGTAGTTACAATTTTTAGTGTCTTTCAGTTGATCTGGATTGTTTGCTGACAGCAGAAGAATCCATAACAATGGCTTACAGTGTTTGAATTTACCGCGACCGTCTTCTTCCTGCATCAAAACTGCGGATGTAGCGTCATTTGATGTCACATCTGCAGGGCAGCGCGGGAAATTCTGACACCGAATTGCAGCGCATTTTTCAGCACACAACCCGTTCAAGGCAACGGAGAGAGAAGTGGGTGGAAACGTTATTTTTGGTATTTAGCGCTTCATCACCCATTAGTATTAAAAAAATGGATATGCATGTTTGTTTGTTTTTTTATTCCTGCCTCTAGTCCCTTTAATAAAATGATATGTGGAGAAATGGAAATTCCAAGCAAATAAATCAACACAAACAACAGCTGGACGCAGGAGAGAAAATAAGTATGAATGAATAATTAAGGAAATAACAGAAAAAAATGGTGTTAGTATTTGGTGTTTTATGCCTATTTGGTCTGTTTTTACAACACATTGGTGAATAAGAATCTTTTTTAAAATTTCAGGTATTTGAATGAATCGTTTTGTCTAGTTAAGGTAATAAAAGCAAACCAAAGATAAACAATTAACAGTAAAAGAAAATAATATATTCACAGTTAGGCTGCAGGAACAGGGAAACCTCTCATGCTTTATGAGTTTTCAGTTTTATTTCTGTTCTTTAGTTTCTGTTGTCGGTGAATCTTGTTTTCTGGTTTCATGTCCTGCTTTTTAAAGTCCATGTCCTTCTGTTGTCTTTACTTCCTGTTCAGTGCACACCTGGTCCTCCTTTGCTGATTTCTACACCTGTTCCCTGTTCAGTTTGTTCTCCTCGTCAGTGTATAAATACCCAATCAGTTTCTTTCAAAACATCGGCCAGTTTAAAAGAAGGCAATTAAATGCAGATATTAAGTAAATGGGCTTGAAGAATTGCAGTTTGATCTAGGACGGTAGTGACGGTGTTCTAAGCCAGAAATATTGTGGCATTTTGATTTTCTTTTTCTTTTTTTTTTTTTTGTATTGTGAATTTTTGTTTGTTGCCGCAAGGAGTGGCGGAGGTAATGCAATCGCCAGCGTTTGTCCATAGGCAAGTAAAGCAAGAACATTTTTATTATCATTAAGTGCTTCACAATACATGTAGAACACAGAACAACACACACAAACAGAAAAAGAAAAACTAAGTGTGACAGTGTGGGGTCCTGTCACGATGCCTCCGACTGATCATGCACCCTGGCACTTACCACAATATATCCCTTTGGCTGAATGGTCAGTGCACATACTTCCACCTGGAGCTGGGATCAAATCCCACCTGGGCCCTCTATTTCATACCTTGCCACATAAGCAAAAACAAGTTTTAAAAAGATGTGTTATTAGCTACTCTTTTTAAGGGCCCATTTTATGCATATTGACTTTTCTAAGTGCTTGAAATGGACTTCTGGGGTGATATAACTTACAGAAACTAAAAATGCCCATAAAAAAACAATTTTGTTGTTAATGAGAGTCTTTAAGACTTTTAAATGAAGCAATTTTATTTACGCTTGGCCTAATTTCTGCATCTTATTCATATGTCTGGAACACCGTCCACTTCCCTACCTGATTAACTAGCGGTGCTCCACTTCTGAAACTGAGACGCTCTGTCACTTCAGAAACAACTTTCCTAGCATGCTGTCCTCCACAACACCGGTAGAGACAAGAAACAATGAAGCTACGGCAGCTGCTTGTGCGACACGTTTAGAGGTGTGTTTGAGAGAGGAGGAAAAAAGAGGGTATGCAGCACAGCTGAAGCGCTGTAACTGAGGTAGGACCTGATCAAACCATGACTCATATATTACATTAAGGATTGTAGAAGAATTGTTTCGGGTGGGGGGAAAAACACATTATATGGGCCCTTTAAAAGACATCACAGAGGCAGTGGATCTCAGGCTGAGAGGCAGTTCTAGAGGATGGGAGCCTGTGCTGGGAATAACTCTGGAGCCGCTGGAGCTGATCGTTCAAAAAAGAATGCTGCACAAGCTGATGAAGATGATGGAGGATTCTTCCCACCCTCTCCACAACACGATGAAGAATCAACAGAGTGTGTTCAGTGGGAGGCTGTGTCAGCTTCGCTGTAGGACGGAGAGATACCGAAATTCAATCCTGCCAGCAGCCATCCCATAAAACAAGACTGACTGACTTTTGTTCATAAAAAAAAAAAAAACTTTACAACACTAATTTCCCTTCTGAAAAAAATTTCATTTCATTCATTCATTTAATTCATTTCATTTCTAGCTCTTCAACTATTCAACTTGCTCACTGCCACCAGACAAGGTTTCCGTCTGCCTGTTAGCAATATAACTCAAAAAGTGCGAAACTGATTTGGATTAAATTTTCAGGGAATGTTGTTAATATTACAAGGAAAAACTGATTAAATTTTGGAGTTTATCCAGATCACCATTTGGATCCAGGGATTTTTTAAATGATTCTGTATCATTGCAAGATATGGCAACACGAGGGAGCAGTTTGATGGAGATCTCCGTTCATCATTTAAAGGTTGAATATGTAACATTTTTATTAAAGGGACTTGAGGCAAGATTAAGAAACGAAACTCGCGACTGCCGCGATTGGCGCTTCAGGTAACTGCAGCCACGAGCCAAGCCGTCACGGGAGCGTGCACAAACTGAAGCTATGATGCTGTTTACTCACCTTTCTCTCCGTAGTTATACTTTGTAGTGGTCTTTCAGTTGATCTGGATCGTTTGCTGACGGCAGAATAATCCATAACAATCGCTTGCAGTGGATACCGCGACCGTCTTTTCCTCACAAAACACGGAGTAGCGTCATTTGACGTCCGTCCGCAGGCACGGAAATTCGGACCCAATTGCAGCGCATTCAACACACAGCCTGTCAAGCAACGGAGAGAAACATGGGTGGAAACGTATTTTTGTATACGCCATCACCCATAGAGAAAAAAGGGCACATGTCTGGTTTTTCAAATTCCTCCTCAAGTCCCTTTAAAAACTATATTTTTGAAAAAAAAAAAATCTCCACGAGGCGTTTGGAGGGGTGCAGAATGAAAGTAAAGCATTTCCTTACAAAATTATATTTAGTCTGAAAATAATCCTAAAATAAATTTTAACAGGTTTGACAATGGCATTGTATTTACATCTACAAGCCGCCATTGCGGGTTGCCAAATACAATGTCTGTGTTGCAACAGTATGTTCGGCACAGCTAGACTGGAATTGGGAAAAATGATGGAGTCTGCAAGTCAAGCAGCTGCTTTAGAGCCTAGGAGATATTGTTATCTGTCTCTGAAGAGGAGTAACCAGTGAAGAGCAAAAACTGGAGTAAATATAAGTTAAGACTACACTAAATGGACCCACATAAAGATTGCCCACAGCATCAAAACGTGGAAATGGCGATTTTTCTCCCAGATCGGTAAGCTACCTCCCTTGCTAATGTGGCTAATGTTAGCTGTCAGTTGTAAAACTCCTCTGCAATACTTGTTGGACATGCTGCAGGCTGCTGGTCATTGATGTATCGGCATCGAACAACCTAGACACAAGTGATGTCGCTGTTCTGTCCGTATTCCATATCCAACCTTTAAAACTAAAACAGTGGGGGAACAAGCTCCTTGGCAGAGGTCTGCACTGTCCAAGCACTTTTCTAGTTTATTTATTTTTATTTATTTTTTTGGGAGGGGGTATTGTAATACTTTTATTATGAAGAAGAGGCTTTGAGTTGTGTTATCGAAATGGGGTGCTGTAGTGTGTTGTAAAAATGGGGTAGGGCCATATAAGTCTATACTTCTGCCTACTCCTTTTTAGACACAGGAAGAAAAGGAAAAGTGAAGATGTAAATATTGTTAATGACAGAACATATTTGAAACTAGAAAATTGCTGTTATTGCATAACAGTGCTGTGAATGCGCCAATGCAAAAGCTATTAAACTGGGATGCGTTGTGGCAAAACCCTGTTAAAGAAATGAAGAATGATTGAAAATGGCACCACATGTTTTAAGCTGAAACAGCATTTCCAGTGTGTCCAGCACGTTTCCTGGGTTTTCATTGTTCAGGATACTGATTATCGCTCCCAGCTAAGAACAGTTAAGTTCAACCTGGTAGAACATTATCTCAATTGTGAAAGCATAAAGCTACTAGAAAGTTTCCCATAAGATTTGAACTCAGACCTTCATAAATGTTCTGATTACATAGCCCCTGAATTATCCGCTTGCACCACTGAAAGATAAAGTAAATGAAGGGTAGAACAATATTGTGTATGTGTGGGCTCTTTTATGGTGCCGCTTTGAACTGGCACTTTTCAAATGGTTGCAGTTTCCAGCCACTGGATAGCTAATTATGCAAAAATCTGGCCAATCGCTGGACTGAATTTTTCCAGCAGCCAATTATATGGCTAGATTTTATTTTACAAAAACGCAAATAACTCAAAAACTACAAAAGTCCCAAACACCATAAGATATAGCATTAATTTGCAAAATGAGCTGAACATTTTGATAGTTGAATGGTTAACGTGACACAAATGGTATAGGAGGGGAGACAAAAGAGCAACTGAAACACGCAGAGCTACAGGCAGGAGTAGAGGCAATACCTCTGTTGAAAAATAAAAGAATGTTGGGCAACATTCGCCGGCCCCCTCTGATTGCCGCTCCAGGGGCTGGGGGTGACATTTGCTGGCTACCCGCAACTGCTGCTCCAGGAGCTGGGGGCCGACTTAATGTCGCGTGATATTTGCCGGCCACCTGCGACTGCCACTCCAGGGGCTGGGGGCCGTTTAAATGTCGCGCGATATTTGCCGACCACCCGCGACTGCCGCTCCAGGGGCTGGGGGCCGTTTTAATGTCGCGTGATATTTGCCGGCCACCTGCGACTGCCGCTCCAGGGGCTGGGGGCCGTTTTAATGTCGCGCGATATTTGCCGCCACCTGCGACGCCGCTCCAGGGGCTGGGGGCCGTCCCTTGGTTTATTGCGTTTTCCCCCCAACTGCCGCTCCAGGGGCTGGGGGCCGACTTAATGTCGCGTGATATTTGCCGGCCACCCGCGACTGCCGCTCCAGGGGCTGGGGGCCGTTTTAATGTCGCACGAAATTTGCCGGCCACCCGCGACTGCCGCTCCAGGGGCTGGGGGCCGTTTTAATGTCGCGCGATATTTGCCGGCCACCTGCGACTGCCACTCGAGGGGCTGGGGGCCGTTTAAATGTCGCGCGATATTTGCCGGCCACCGCGACTGCCGCTCCAGGGGCTGGGGGCCGTTTTAATGTCGCGCGAAATTTGCCGGCCACCTGCGACTGCCGCTCCAGGGGCTGGGGGCCGTTTAAATGTCGCGCGATATTTGCCGGCCACCCCCGACTGCCGCTCCAGGGGCTGGGGGCCGTTTAAATGTCGCGCGATATTTGCCGGCCACCCGCGACTGCCGCTCAAGGGGCTGGGGGCTGTTTAAATGTGCGCGATTTCCCCCCCCCCCCCCTGGCTTTAATGTCGCGCGACATTTGCCGGCCACCCGCGACTGCCGCTCAAGGGGCTGGGGGCCGGCTTAATGTTGCGCGATATTTGCGGTCACCCGCGACTGCTGCTCAAGGGGCTGGGGGCCGGCTTAATGTCGCACGAAATTTGCCGGCCACCCGCGACTGCCACTCCAGGGGCTGGTGTAATTTATGCTCCTGTCAAGGCGGTTGACCAGTCATTCGTGGTGCCGCTAAAATTTCAGCCAGTCCTAGTTTCCTGATCCATAATCCCCTGCTCCTACTGCCCAGAAACACTGGAAGGGGACACGGCCCCCTTCCCAATCCCCACAGTAAGGTTGAACTTATGATCCAGGTTCCAGTAACGGTCTGGATTTGAACTTGACGGTTTTGTGCCACTGTCGACTCGCAGTGCTCCTCTAATGTACATTTCAGTGCATTACAGGTTTTTTCCTTCCATCCATCCATCCATCCATCCATCCATCCATCCATCCATCCATCCATCCATCCATCCATCCATCCATCCATCCATCCATCCATCCATCCATCCATCCATCCATCCATCCATCCATCCATCCATGTCTCCTAGGGCAACTTGCAGCCAGTGTGAGTGAGTTAGTTTACCTGCCACTGACTGATTTGAAAAGAAGGCCAGTTAGAGATTCATAACACATCCCCACTGCTAAAAGCTTCAGTGTGTTTCCTAGCCCTAGATGACAGAGAAAATCAGATAGAAAAAGGGAACACAGAGTACATACAATACAGTATTTTCACAAGCTTTCATTTCACCTTCTCACTAACTGATGCAAGTCATGCACCAACTATGTGGACTAATGCAGATCTATAACACAAATACTGTGATGTGGTAATAAATTTGAACAATTACTTCTGTCCTAAGACAGAAACTAAATTTGAAATATATAATGTTTGCGATCATGTTTGAATGATGGCATCTGTCCAGCCTGCAAAAGTACAATCATTATGTGTCTCTCAGGGAGGTAACTGTCCTCTATGTAAAAGTTTAATGAGACATTATCACATCATCAGGCTACCAGGTGGGATCGAATTCTTCATAGCTGGAGGAATTTAAAGAGGATGAATATTAGATAAATGTTAACAGAGCTGAGTCCTACTAAACTGTATCTATTTAAAAGGCTATGATCAGCCTTAGGTATAACAAATAGTGCTCAGGATCCAATTTCTCAAGTTTATAGCAAACTAATTTCCCCAAATTTGTTTATGATTATGCAAGCTAAAGTTGGTTTTGAAGACCAAATGCATGAGGATGATGTACATCATTGACCAAAGAAGTATTTTGGTTAACTTTATATAAGGGTTTAGTATACAGTATTTGGTTCGCTGTGTCTGACCATGTTCGCCTCACATTAAGCAGTAGGTCAGATAAGATGGTGACACACCCTCACGTCCCATTGAACAAGGGATTCCCCCACACTGTCCTCCAGCTAGACCCACTAACACACTGAACTATTCGACTTTGGCAGTCGATCATCAACAGCAATCAAGGTTAAGGATTCACAAGCCAAAGAACACACATTCTTCATCTTTCTCTCACACATACACAAAATTTAACTTCACCCTCATTAAAGACACATAAACCGCCATGTTTAACAATGTAAAGCTAATGCAGGTCAGATCTACATTATACATCTAATATATTATAAATTAAAAAATTTCAGGCACACACACACACACAATCAGAGTAGCTGATACTGTAGTTTGTATCCTATGGGACAGAAGGTGTCAGGAAGTAAACATCAACCTCTCCCTCCCCTCCCCCTGTTTCCATGGAGATTGAATTTGCAGGCTTGGAAAGGTGGAGGGTGAAAGGGAAAAATCCTGAGTCTGCATGTGAACACAAACACGTACAAAGCATATATGGAGTCAGACAGACAGGCAACCAGAGGTGCTAGGGGCAACAAGGACAGCCAGGAAGTGTGCAAGATCCATATCTGGAACTCTGATTTGTACGAGTAGATGTACGAGGTGGGACTCATTGGCGCTCTGCCGTCAGGGTGAGAGGGGAACACTGGAGGGATAGACACATATTCCGTTGGGTCAGCATTAAACAAGAGCCAGCTAGATGTGTGCTGTATCCCCACAGGGATGGTTGTGTGGTGTGTGGAGTCTATATGTATATGCATGGAAGTGTGCGTGTGTATGTGTGTGTGAGCTAACAACAATATCCTGCAGGAATAAAGTGTCATTTATATCGAGGAAGGATGGAGAAGTGAGTTTTGCCAAAAAAGCAGGAGTAAAAATAATCTGGCAGAGGTGATGGAATAGATGTGCTGACCTGACACACACGTTTACACAAGTGATTTGCTCACATTTAGATGATCTTGCAGTGATAACAAATGTCTGCTTTTTGACACTGTTCTAAAACTTTCTCCATTTCTATCAGCAACTAATAAAAATGTCCTAAGTTATTGAAACATATAAAGTCTTGCTTGTATAGCTGTGATGGAACCCCTCGGTGTTGGCTTGAAACAGAACGCTCTTCCACTGAATACACTGTAGGCTTGGTCATATGATAACATCAATACTGCAACTGTAATAAAATAAAAAAAAACCCACTTCATTTAATATTGTATTGCTTTTAGAGGCTACCTCAACTCCCCTGAATCTTCAAGATGTTGAGACTTTCATGAGCAAGGATGTCTAATGGAAACCATGTAAACAGTATAAAGTTACTGTACAGAGCAAAGCTTTTGTCTTTAAAACAGAAAAAGGAAAGAAAAATTAAATACAACCCTTTCAAAGTAAAAAGAACAGTTCTTGGTGTGTGCATGCATGTGTGTAGCACATGCTACAATGCATCCATCGCCCTGGCAGCAAGACCGCAGTCAATCTGGACCAATTAAAGCACAGATCTGTGGGTGCAAGAGAGTGTGTATGTGTTTGAGTTTATGCTCCCTCCAGGGTCTCCCCTTCCCCCATAACCCGGCTCACGCAAGATGGCAGAGGGAAGAGAGGACGATATGATGGAGGAGAAAACGAGAGACGACGCTGCCATGCGATTGCTGACATGGGATGCTGAAAGAGCTCAGAGAGGCCTGATGGAGAGAGCGGAAGAAAGGAAACAGTGGATCAGATAGAGGAAAAATGAACAGGTCACAATGACAAAAGGATGTACTTGAAACTGGAGAGGCAGAGCTGGAGAGGAATATTGGAGGATGGCAGCAGAAGTGGATGGGGGTGGCTCTGTCTGATGCAAGCTGCAGAGCTCGATATGACCTTTATGTAACTCAACCGAAGGCCCTTTCTCTCTGTCTCAGTCAACTTTTATTCACACTCTTCCTCTGTGCCTCACTCTATCTCTCTGCTTAATGGCATCAAAATTGAAACAACGGTCCATTCATTGATTAGTCGCCTTTAGTAAACGTGATCTGTGATGATGAGTGTGGGCTTCCATTCACTGCTTCTCCGCGGTATCCCAAACTAAAACTTTATGTCACCCCTGAGATTTCTAAAGGCTATTGACTCACAGCTGTCTCATCTGGAAATCATAAAGCCATTGTTTCACCAAGGTCATAGACTCACTGCAGCTTGCCAGTGTGATATTTGCCCAACTAATAAAATCAAGAAATAAGGCACCAGTTTGGTGTCATTTTTATTGTAGCAACAATCAAAGAAGCTGACATCCAGGTTTCCACCCCAGATTCAAATTAAAGGGAGAACTGGACTCGCTGTAAATGGGCACAAAGATAAAGATCAAATAAATAACAAACATGATAAATGAGGGAAACCTTTACAGGATGTTTTATGAATGCATTTTTCATTTAAAAAAAGTTAATGATGTAAAAATGATTCAGTGATTAATGGTGACAGTAAAAAAAGAACTTTAAACTCCTCTTATCTCACATAAATCAGACATTACAGACAATTATCTGACAACACGCTGACTGACTGCAAAGTAACATTTAACATGCATGAATTTGGTACTTTGCCTGTTTGTGCACCTGTATTTGATAAAGCACTAACTGAGAGCCCCATTAGCATCTGAAAGCTCTTCAAAGGCCATTTTATTTTGCAGAAAATAGCACTACCGTCAGTTAACGTCCAGAGTCTGAATTTTCCCAACAGGAGTCAAAGAAAACTCCCCCTTTTATTCATTAAAAAAACAAACGCTATTTCCTACATGAAGGGCAGACACCATCTTATACAAAGTAAATCTGAAACGCCTGAAAAAGACAGCCAGCCAGTCATCATCATGATGTGATTCCCACAGAACAGTGCACATGAATCTAATTCTGAACAGACTTTACAGATTTTTTTTTTTCAGTTACAGGAATTGAAGGCCGTTTCTGGTAAGAAACATTTCTCAGTCAGTCTCTCTCTGCACATGTGGGGTGTTTACAGTGAGAAATGTATGTTATCCTCAGACATCTGAGTAGCTTCTGGTCATTCTGAGTGTGTGCTTGATCAATTTTCATCTGGTTGTGCAAGAAAGACAGAATGAGTGAGAATAAGCGTGAGTAAATGAAAGGGCTGCTGAAGTGCAGAATTGAGGGCAATAAGAGACGTTTCGGGGCATACGGCGGTGGAGCGAGAGGAAGGCAGCTAAGTGTGAATGATGTTCAACTTGTGCTGGGGTGGACTACGTCACAGCCCCCATTATTCTAATGGGGCTACAACAATGCTTGCTGACCTTCATCATCAATGGACAGAGCATGGTCATGTGAACATGTGTGTTCATCCTTATAGATTATTACAAAATAGATGTGGGGCAGCTCAAGCTATTAGCATTATAATTAGATGTGCTTTACATGCTTTACAATGCATTTACTTAACAAATAGTGCCATTCTGTGTAGCTCTGACGTGGCTGTGCATGCATACCCACATAAAATAATGTTCTCAGGCTATTATGAATATGTATAGACTCATCGAAGTGATTAGGCCGACTCGCTGCACAGCGCATTTGCTAGCAGTCATACCCACGCATGCTCTGCACTTTCATAGCATGATAATAACTAACCCCCATAATGAAGTGAAACACTTATTCAGTTTGTTTCACAGAGAAATCAATCACTTGGTATCAATAAATGTGGTGCATGAAGGATGTGGAGATTTGTGCCCCAACCTTAGCAGCGGTGTTCCCATCTCATGCAGTGAGGGAACAGCTTTAAGTACAAGGAGCTAGCTGGGAGATATGAAGCATTATCTGAGAGAACGATGGCTAACTAATACACCTCTAAGCGCACACACTTAAAGCAATCACCGCTGATAAGACAGAGTGAGGAGCATGAAAGACAGAGAGACAGAGAATGAAAAAAACGAAGAGGAGCAATCCTTTGAAGAATGAGAACAGATGAGTTGCTACTGTACATTTTGATATTGGATCTTCTCTGAGTCAACTCGTGCTGCGATAGTTCTTGGGGACACACACTCACATAGAAATGTAACTACGGGCAATAAAACTTTGCTACAAAACTCAAAGAATCAAGGGCAAAGCATTTATTTGTGTGCGCCTGAGTGTGTGTGGGTAAAAGTCTGCACCCGCCTTTGAGTGTCTGCTCCAACCCACATATCTGTGAATGGAGCTGGAAGTAAATGAATAACAGACTGCAGCTGAGAACTCAGGCATGTCGTAGGTGGTGCTGAATAAATGGGTCTTGATTTAATACAGACAAGATGATCTGAGAGCTTCCCGTGGATGTACACGCACAGAAAATATCTTCTTAGCTCCTCCAGTAAGGACACTGAGCTTCCCGTGTTTGAATTAGCCTTACAATGAAGCTATCCTGTGGAATCAAGAGAATGCATGTCATCATCTGTACGTTACATCTGACCAGATATGACAGCACTCCGAGCTGCATGGCTAAACATCTCATTCACATTTGCACATACATCTCTGTGAGGCACATCCAAGTCTGCGTGTAGCTTATGAGTTTATGCACCCGAGCACGTTTGACTGTGCGTATGTGTGATCTATCAACCCTGTTGGACACCTAGCAGGAAGTGCTGACTCCGTGTGGGCAATTCATCACTGCGACCATTTTTGTTCATGGAAGATTTTAGTATGTAAAGCTTCTTCTCTCTACCTTTTATACTCCTTATCTAGCAATTTAAAACAAAGGCAGAGTCCACTTTTCCAAACCTCTGAAACCAGAAGCAAAAAAAAAGTGCAAGTTTTACTGCACTGTGCCTATGAAATGCACACTCACTGTTTACTGTGTAAACCATTAAGAACACAGAGGAGTTTCTGTTTTAGACGGTAGAGACAAAGAAACATCAGAAAATGCACCCTAAGAAAAAAAATCACATCACCGACAGCACATCTGACAGCATCAGGGATAATTGCTAAAACTAAATAATCCTTGATCAGTCTTTCCAATACCCAGCAGGGCCAGCTGGATAGCTCTGAGTTTAGCTTTTTGGTTCCAGTTGGAGACTCCTGTTGCTTGTTTGTTCAAAGCACAGGTTAGAAAGGAAAACCAGCACACAGTCAACATTGTGAGACCCTCCTGAAATCTAACATACAATATTCCAAGAGGGTTTTCTGTCTCATTAAGGAAAATAAGGCTCCTTTTCATACACATTGTGTCTTTGTGGTTGAAGGCTAGTCTGTTGTGCTGACTGTGTTTAAGCTTATCATTAGTGAAAAAATGACCAAACCTTACATACGACAATTAAAATCTGAACCCAAATTAATGAGAAAGACAGTTGTGTCATACTTTTTATGACACAGTAGGGTAAAATGTTGCCTTTGAACATTCTGGGTATTTTTCTATCTACTTTATGATCATTTATGGGCTCCTTACAAGCCATTTATGTCTAAGAAGAAATGCTGGAGCCTCTCAGCTGCTATCACACCCTGGGCAGGTCGCAGGTCCATCACAGAGACAAACAACCCCCACTCCATGAATGAATTCAGAATCCCTAATTAACATGCATAATTTTGGACTGAGAGAACTCACACATGCATCAGGAGAATGTGCACGCCACACACAGATAGGCCACAGCTGTGAGGCAATGGTGCTAACTACCATACCACCCTGCAGAGAAAACTTGCTTAACCTATATTAATCATGATTTTTTTCCTTTATGAAGAAGCAGCATTGCCGCCCACTCACCACCTTTGCATTTATACAGAATGTGGAGTTGATATAAAAATTTTTAGATACCATATTATTTTCTTACTTGCTCTGAGGCTCTTTCAGAGCCTCCAGAGGAAAATTTAACTGCTCAAAGCTTTTTCTTTTCCATCTCAAGAGACAAATATGAGATCTCATCCCAGCCTCATTTCAAATCGCTCTCATGAATGTCTCTCTTGTTTCTCCCAAAATTCACAAGGAGAAATAGTTGAGACTACAATAACAGGAATCTTATTTGAGACTTAATGCAGGCATCTTGTTAATGTTCAGTGTCATCAAAGGAGAAAATAATGAAACAAAGAGAGTCTATATCAATAATAACATTTTTTACTTCACCATAGGGAAATTCTCTCTGCTTTTAACCCATCTCTAGTTTAGACTGGAAAGCAGAGAGCTGCCAATTACAATGCTCAGGGAGCAGTTGAGGACCTTACTCAAGGGCTTTTTTTCACTAAAGAGGAGTTGGTGCTGGTGCCAGAGCTGATGCTTAACTGGTTCAACTCCAGTTCCAGTTGTTGAACCAGTTGTCTTTACACTGATGGAGCCTTCGAAGACTTCTTGTGATTTGTGCGTCATGATATCGTTGCTACGCAGCTGAATGTACCCGCCTCTAGGTGGCGTTAATGCTTCAACACATGGTTGCGATCCACTGGAAAACCCAATGAAGAAGAAGTTATAAACAGGCGACTTGCCCCACAGTCATTATATACAGAAGAAAATAATATATCATAATATATATCGTTACCGCACATAGTTCAGATTAAACAGCAATATAGGTTTGAGGCTATATTGTGGGCAGCCAAAAAAACTTAGACAGTTGGCTTTTTTTGCTCCAAGTGAGATCAACATGATTAGTTAAGAAGGGAATGGAGGTTATATTGAGTTAATTATGAGAGCTCAGAAAGATCTTGAAACTTGAGATAAATTCGAGAATTATTTCAGAAATGATTAAGATCTCCTTTGGAACTGGAAGCGAGACTAGGTTGAGAGTTTTTGCAACTTTTCTACCTGGAGACAAGGTTGAGAAACAGGAGAAATAAGCCATCGTCTCATTTGGCTCTCATGTGGATCTCACATTTGTCTAGAAGAATAAATGAGACCTTTATGAGATCTCCTTTCAAAAATCATCTTTCTCTGGGCTGAATTCCAACTTTAGGTTAGAATTTAGTAGACTGTCACTATTAAAACAGATACATGAGATCAATAATGACTCAATAATCCACAACACGTTACTCCATAAAATAAATATATTACTGAATAAGGAAGTAACTGTTATCCTTGATAAATTAATCAAAAAACAGTAGTTGGATTTTGCATAGGATTAGATTTCTGCATACTGCCAGCTTGATAATTAACAACCTTGCATTAGGAGATGCAATTTAATTACTCCCAGTTAAGTCCATCTTCTTTGCCCTTCCTCCATCTCTTACTGTTTCCACTAGATCTGTTTTAGCCACACAAAACTAAATCTAATCAGGCAACAAAGAAAGCAATGGGAGAGAGTTTCCTAACAGGATGGTGCTCTGGTCCCTGCACACCACATGGCACGACACACTTTTGCCTTTACTAATGCTAAAATGTGATTTTGTCGTTTTCCACAGTTTTCCCATTTAACTATTCAAGTTTAAGTTTACTGATGCAGAGAGACAAAATTAACGAGTTTCTATCAAGAGTAAAAGTGGGTCCTGGATGCAGATTTGTGGTTTGTATCTTCTGACTGATACATAGTAGAACAAATACAGACTGAGGTGAGACGTGTTCAGCATCTTGCTCCTAGAATGTGCAAATACACATTTGTCCTGCCACCTGTGTCCTGACAAATTCTGCATTTCAGTTGCAGCAGCATGCTCCCTCAGATCTCTGTGCATGCGTGCGTGTGAAAGGGTGTGTGTCTCTTATTGACAGTCAGCAGGGGGGGGTGTGCTATGTTGTGAGACACTGACAAGCTCTATTTCATGGAGCAGAGGAGGCATTTTGAAGTTCTTCAAATCCATTTAAGGGTCCAGCCGGGGACTTAGCTTCAGACGCCGCTGCCTCTGCTGGTGCTTAAGTCTTTTGCTGGGAAAAACTAGGGAGTGCAAATGCACCCCCAAACCACTGAGTCTATGGGAGAGGTGTTCAATTGTTCTCTCTTGTATCCCGTTGTTGCGTACAGACTATATCTGTTCAACCATGAAGTCCATGTCACTCTGTTTCTATGCCCTCCCAGATTTAAAAAAAAAAAAAAAAAGTTTATTTAAATAAGCATACTCCCCACCTCCTTTTGCTAACCCCACTCCAGCATTCAAACCCCACCCCACCCCACCCCACCCATGTATGCCTTATCTTCTATTCTGAGGGAGTTACAGGAGGGAAAGTGAACTGACAGAGTTCCAATAGTGTAGTTGTTAGACATGGCAGGGCTGCTGTGGGCTTAACTGCTGGCTGAAAAACTTCATCTCACATCCCTCTGCTCCTCCTCCTCCTCCACCTCTTTCTCATTCTGTTCATTCCTGCCTCCCTCCTTCATTACTCTCGCCTCTCCCTCTGGTAGTCCTGCAACTCCAATCATTCTGCTCTTATTACCAGATAGAAGGGGCTCACACACTCCGTCTCTCTCTCTCACACACACACTGTGACTTTCCACTCCTATTATCAGAGCATGTCCCTTGCTTCCAGGGGCCGTCAGGTAGGCTTGATTCAGCCTTTTTCCAGGCTTATTTTTTCTTCTGTATCTCTGTGCTAAATCTTCCTCTGTCATTGTAAGACTGTCTCTCTTTCCCACCTTTCCTCTTTCATCCTTTGCTTTCTTTCTCTCTACCAAGCAGCCAGGGGGACAAATTGGCACCCAGCTGGGCTAAATGTGCCTGGTGCTGAGAGCCAGATGGTAGTGGCAGAGGGATGGAGGGAGCAAAGGATGGATACTACTGAGAGAAGGAGCGTCTAAGCCATGGCATGGCAAGGCAACGTGGGGGAGCTAGCTTTACACACTAGTAATCTATTAGTGCTCAGGGGCCTAAAATCTGTACACAGGCAGTTGCCAGGACCAACCTGACCTGCTCACAGCTTTGGTGAAGAAGACCTTGAGTAAAAACTGGACAACAAAGAGGACCCAAGATGATAGAGTGACTACTGAAGGGTGATGGGAAAGAAACTGACAATGTCAAGATGCAGCAGGGGACGGGGGGACGGGGGGGGACGACGACAAGGAAAGAGACAGAGATAGAAAGGTATGTCAGCTGCTGTTTTGAGTCAGGTATAGTATGTTGACAGCTCATTTACTGTATGTCCTCTTGCCTTTCTCTCTCCCCAAATTAGAGTGCTGTAACAAGCAGAAGTTCTCTGACTGGTATATCAAAAGAATCTAATTCAAATCAGATGGATTATCCTATTTAATCCCACATTTCAGATTAGCTATGGAACTCAAGAACAAAGTTAAATGTAGGGTGGATGATGTTTTCCAGGAGCTTTTTTTTACTCTATTGCTTAAAATCTCCTTCACACCCCGACTGCAGCCAATCAATTGAATGCTCTGACACAAAAATTAAAAAATTAAGTCAGTTGTGGAAAGGGCAGGACTGAAACAAAAGCCCATCCAATCATCTTGAAAGGCCCGTTCTTATTGATTGAATGATGTGTCCATCAAACTGAACTGCCGTCTGCCCCCCTGCCTTGAATGTCTCACAAACATGGATGCTCGCTGCTGTCATCTGTGCAGCTGTTTGCGCTTAAAATCCACCGAAAAGAAAAAAAGGGATGTGGATCAAGTCATGGAGGTTTTGACGTTTGCAGTGGATGTTTTACTCCACAGAGGGAGATGGAGGTGAGCGAATTATCACTTTTAGAAACGTGGTTTCTTAGCTGTTTACTAGCTAGCTAGCAAGCTAGCCACTCGGCTGTTATCGGTTATGTTCACGCACACATTCCTGTGCTTTGGAGGCGTGGATTCGGGCAGGCGTATTTTTTTTTTTTTTAAAAAGTAGCTTGATCGAACCGTTTTTCCAGGATCACCTACCCTGCCTTTAATTGAAGATAATCACATTTAAAACAAATGTCCAAAAGAGTTAATTTGAAATGGGACAAAAGCAGAGGCAAAACATCACCCAAAGTTTTCAGTGCAAAGGAAGAAAGCAGATCTCATTATTTATGTGCCCATTTTCCATCTCCAAAATATTTTAGTGTCTATAAACAATTTTAAGAGTAAGGAAACGTTTTCTGTGCTTGGGAACAGGGCTGGCCTGAGCTTTTATGGGGTCCCGAGCAGAATTTGATAGGAGGGAGGGGGGCGCAGCAGTAAGAACAGTTCAATAAGAACTTTTCTCTATCTTTTTTGTTTTTAGTCATCTTTTACTTTTGTTCCGACTTCCTCTTTACAGGGCTTCCTGGAGACATTCAGCTGCTCACTTCATGCTCCACTTTACCCCAAATCAACCCAAGCTCCACTATTTGGAGTTTTTATAACACACAGCATAAGATTTGGACTTCAGCAGCAGACCAATGAGATGTGGTAATTTCTCATCTGGTGGGTCTGGGTCTGGGTCCCCCCCCCCCCCACACACACACACACAGACACCCACACACCCCTCCTTCCCCTTTCCTCAATATACTCCTATCATGGAGCACAAATGTGTTTCAGCCATCCGTGCATAAGCAGCACTAGCTGAAGGCATTTACGCTCACACACGTTACAAACGCACAGATTCAGGATGCGTGGATAGTGTAAGTTGACATTTCAAATCACACTGGAAGTCTTTGCATTGCTTTTTATTTGTGGGAGGGTACAAGTGTTTCTGGAGTAATAATTATTACATCACTGATGCAGTTTATGATCATGGACTCGTGAAAAGAGTCAAATACTACATATTTGATTCAAAGATAAGAAGAAAAGGAAGCAAATTTTCAAATTTAGTAACAGAAAACCATTTACATTTTGGTAACATTTTTCAGTAGTAAAACATCAAAAGTAATTAGTGGTTCATCTCCTTTCGGTTAACTTATCAATCATATATGGTTATAAATTGATTCATCCTCACAATACTTTACCAGATGACCTTGGAGCTAATTTTCTCTGCAGTTGAAAGTTTATTAGCTTTGACACCTATTCCCTCTCACACTGCACTTGTAAGCACAACACCTTTCTAGCTCAGTAACTATAAGTTTGAGTGCCAAGACTGCAAGGACCAGTTCTGCTGGCCTGCTGTCAAATGCCTTGCTATGCATTAATTGAACCATATATTATCATAGGGGGGTATAAAGTTAGTGGATTTGTGTATAAATGATATAAAGTCCATTTATTTTTTTAGTACAATTCTGACTCTGATCTGAGATCAGCTTTTTTGTCCTTTATTTGGCAAACAATTATAAATGTAAACCTTGGTAATGTTTTTTAAGACTTACCAGTCTCCATGATGTTGGTTAGTTGTGTGCCTCATGATGCAAAATCTTGAAATTAAAGTATGAGTAGCTTAGCAGGACTGAGGATTATTAGAAAAGTTTTAGCAGCCTTACAAATATTGAAAAAGCCCAACATAACACATAAAGAAGAACAGTCACGGCAGGCTAACCTTAACCTCTGGCAACAACCCCATCTGGCTTAGTGCAGTCAGTATTCACATTTTGAGGTATAATGTGCATCACTGCAGAAAAGGGACAAGTGAAGCCCGTGTACGTCAGCAAATGCAAGATGCCAGCTGGTGTTAAGCTGCTCTGTCACATTGCCTACAAAAACATGTGTTCATACAAAACTTTCTGCATTAAATATGCTCGTTGAAAGTCGTGCTGTATGTTAAAAGAATAACTAAATAAGTGATGGATTCAATTTTTCAATATTTATGACAAAAAATTTTCAAAGGAAGTTTTATATTTAACTCTTGTCCTTTACAGGATACTAATCAAAGTTCTTTGGTCTGCAACGTGCTGAGGGCAACACTCAGCGGCAGGAATATGAGTGGATGAGCACTGTCTGAGGAAACAATGAATGGACTGCCGGTTTATAAATGAGTTAAATAAGCAATGACAGTGTGAAGACACAGAGATCAATATACAGAAAGTAACAGAGATAAGAAAAGGAGGCGAAGTGAGCACAGAAAGAGTGCATGCAAGGATAAAGGGAAACAAACATTGAGATGAAGTATTGCTACAGAGAGCTTTTGGAAAAGATACACCCCCCCTGAAGGACTGAAACACTACTTGAGGCAGGACAAGGGTGGAAGTTTTTGCATGTGCTCTTTCCCGGAGAAACAAATCTATGCGTGTTTATGAGTGCACAAGGTTAAGCAGCAAACACTGCTATGAGGCACCGAGGTGCAAGTCAGAGATATGCGTGATGTCACAAAGCAACACATCGTATAATAGCTTGAGTACATGTGTGCATGAGAGTGAACATCAGCTGGAACAGAGAGGATGGAAATTTGAAGCAGAGGTGGCTGTTTTGGAAGGACAGTAAGTTATGTGTGTCTCTTTATCTGTGTGTATTTGTATGCTAGTAAAAATAGCCAGTGTTGTGTCTGACTGGAACAGGTGTCCAAACATCACAACACACACATATTATCAAACTCACATCCCATCATAGAAGCACACAGTTTTTTTATGTTAGTTTTAGGAACCATTTAATTGATATAATCTCACCTGGATACACTAATTTATTTGTCTAATCCAAACCAAATGGCAAATTATGGTTCTCTCATCAAACCATGCAACACATCCCAAAGAACATGTCTCGCTGTGGACAAATGTCTTTGTCTTCTGCTGCATCATATAACTGGAACTTGTTACAAAAACCTCTGAGACTACATGTTTTTAAATGACATCTAAAGGAGATTTTTCCACAGCTTAACTCCACTTTTAATGTTCATTTATTTCATTTATATAGCACAGATTTCTGCATCCAGCTGGATGCCCAAAGTGCTTTTAAATGTTTTATTGAAATTTGTGTGCATTGATTATTTATTTATTTATTTCCCCCTGCCCCACCTTGTCCTACAAGAGCTCTCTTGCGCTTGCCAGGCCAACACTGACCCTGAGCAAGGTCCTTTGGTGAGGGAAATCAGGTTCAACCTGAGATTGGGTAAATGCAGAGAATGAAATTCCTAATTGGCACTGGAATTAATGAAGTACATTATTATGATTATGATATTGTTATTATTATTATTGTTATTATTATTGTAAATGAGAATTCTTAATGTCTTTGCCTGGAGCAATGAGCCATATTACTGTATTTTCTGAACTATAACTCACACTTTTTTTCAGTTTGGCTGCTCCTGTGAGGCTGTGACTCATAATCAGGTGTGACATATATATATATATATATATATATGTGTGTGTGTGTATATATATATATATATATATATATATATATGTGTGTGTGTGTGTGTGTGTTATCTATCTATCTATCTATCTATCTATCTATCTATCTATCTATCTATCTATCTATCTATCTATCTATCTATCTATGCTATGTGTAGTTGAATAACTTATTTTTGCAGATTAAATGTTTGTTATTGGTCTTAGATTTTCTGAAATAAATTTCTAAATAAATGCAACTTATAGTCAAGTGCGACTTGTACATTTTTTATTCTTTTTGTGATGCATTTTATGACAGATGCGACTTATACGTCTCCGGCATACTTGTAGTCCAAATGATATAGTAAATATAACAAAATAAATAAAAATTCTTCACTCTGACTGTAATTTCTTTTTAATGAGCCTCTTAAACATCAAAACAAGTGCAATGTACCTTTCAAAGTGATGGTACAGGACTGCACAGTAATAACAGTGAAATACGCAGTCTAGAAACAGCGATGAGTGAAGTGCAATGACCTGCTTTGTTTGGACACATGCTGTACACCCAATATCTTGGGTGCAGCGCATACACATATGCAGACGCGTCAGCTTTACAACACATTTCCTTTGACAGTGTCAGAACAGTTTTCTTCACACGAAAATGGAACAATGTGTTTGTGTGTGTGCGTGCAAATGCAAACATCTGAGTGCATGCAGGCATGTGTGCATGTTTAAAACCTAATTTGTCTAAGGCAAACCAATCTCTGAGGGCTGTATTAGATGCATTATGCACTGTAATGGGCTGACATGTTAATCTGAGACTCTTATTCTCTGTAGTTAATGAACATATCCATTCTTGTCTGCGTATGTGTGTGCTGTGCATGTGACTTTGCATGGGGTTAAAATGGCAATATGTAGCTTTTTTTTTTTATTACACTGCCAAAGCAAACATTGATAGGGGTATTGTTGTCAGTTAAGCCGGAGGTTTATCTATTTTTTAACAGACAAAACTGAAAAACCGTGGATTTGGAATTGCTCCTGCTGTTTGTTTGTAGATGTGTGTACTGTAAGTTTGAGTGTGTGTCTTTGAAGGAGACACATGGATCTGACAGTTCTGGGTCAGAGTAGTCCCATGGAGTCAGGAAACCTACAGAGGACGAAACTTAAACTCAAACGCACACATGCACATATACAGTTATGCGTTGAAGAAAGTACAACCTCTTTCAGTTCCAAGATTGTACATATAAGTATAGAATTTGACAAAAGAAAAAAGGGAAATAAAAAAGAAAATCAATTTAGTAGCAATAGCTTTGAGTAATTGATTTCTATATGATGCGATCAGTCTATCAGATTGCTGTTGTACCACCTTGGTTCTTTTCTTTTTCAGCCATTCTGCTGTAGATTTGTTGCTGTGCTTGGGATCATTGTCCTGTTGCATAACCCAGTTTCAGCAAGCTTTAGCTGCTGGACATTTAGCCACACATTTGGCTCTGCAATACTTTAGCACATAGAGATTTTCAGAATTGACTTAGGTCGTTTTCACACAGGACCCATTTAGGTCGACCTAACTGGGTTTTGGTACCGAACACGGTGCGACTTGGTCTGTGTGAACACGCCACTCGCGCTCGTAGACGATCTAACTTGTCTGCTCTCGGACCGGCTGTACAGGGTGGTTTTGGAGTGGCTTGCGTTGACCTGAAATGCGGCGGGAGTGATGTGTGAACGCGCAGCAACTTTAGCCCCTAAATCCCAGATACTCCGCCTTTTTTAACTAAACAGGTATCCGTAGGCAGCTGTACTGTTGCGATATCCTTCTTATTGACAGAGTTATATTACAAATAACAGTGTTACACGGCCTAACTGTGACGTTTAGTAACATCTTATTAATGTATTTCAAATGTTAAGATCAATGGGGTGTTCACAAACACTGGACAAACTACCAACAAGTGTTTAGCAGGTTAAGCTTTAATGCTCATGTTTACAACTGGCTGTTCGATAATATCTGCGTATGGTCGGACTTCGCGGTTCAACAGAATGAATCTGCGCCTTGCTCTGGTTTGTCTGGAAATCTGCCGCCGCTAGTGCATGAATACATTGTTCTCCACATGCAACCGTGTCTCGTCTTCAACATGCTCCATCATTCATGTGTGTTTTGTTAACAACAAAAGCCACGCTTTACAGCTGGGATGCGTCTACTTCCGCCTGGTTGCCATGGATACACAATGCTCCAGTCTGTAGAACGACTGCTGGGTGTGGTGATAAAAGCATATGTGCCATATAAGTTGAAGATTGAAACATTGTAACCTTTTCACTGCTGGGGCAGTGCCTGGCTCAGCCCAAATATGAGAGAAAACAACCTTTAAGGCGATATCTATAAGTTTAATTTCTTCTCCGTCAATAGGTGGAGAACTAACACTTGCTCACTCAATTAGCATTAGCAAGGTTACAGAACTGGCTAACCATTAATAAGCATTAACAAATGTTCAGCTTACATATCCAGGAGGAAAGTGGGAACCTCCACGGGGCTTTTAGGCCGCTTTTCTACCTTCATCCTCATCCTGCTTCGTTTTTTGTCTGCTTGAATTTGAGAAATGTAAGGCGAGGAAGATGCTATTTTGACATAAAGCAATCAGGCTAGCAACCATATCTAATGCTTACTGCGAAGAATCCCAATGTTGGCATGGTAATAAGATGTAAATATTTACTTTTTAGACCTGTCCTGTCAAAATTGAATGACAAACTATTATATCCTATAAAAAAAAAATTGGAGGTAAAATTCATACTTTAATTCTCCGCCACTCTAGACGTTCGTTTTTTGAAAAATAAAAAAATATATAATTTTGATGAAAAAATTGTAGCTATCACCTTAATGGACTGTATGATGCCCATTTCCTGTGGCCCAAATTAGAGGGGTAGAGGGGTGCAGAATGAAAGTACAGTATTTCCTTAAGAAATAATTTTTAGTCTGAAAATATGAAATAAATTTTAACAGTTTTAAAAATGGTTTTGTTTACATCTACAAGCCAATACAGACCACCATTGCAGGTTGCCAAATGCGGTCTCTATGTTGTAACAGTGTAGCATATTTGGCACAGCTAGGCTGGCACAGGGAAAAATGGTGCAGTCAACAAGTCAAACAGCTGCTTCAGAGTCCCGGAGATAAAATCTGTCTCAGAAGACGAGTGACCTAAAAAGAACAAAAACTGGAGTAAATTTAGGTAAAGTCTACACTAAGGGCACATTCAGAAAACATAGTCCGCTAGTCTCAGTCCGTTTGGGGACTCGGCTCGGCTCGGGGCGGGGGTGGTCTTCCCAACCGAGATGGGGTTCACGTTCCACCATAGCCGAGCCAAACCTTTTGAATCTCTCCCAATCTCTCCAGAGGTGGCGCTGCATTCAGATTCACCGTAGGCGAGGACAAGAAAGTTCTCACAACTTCCATTTCCTCCACAAAACAACATTATTTTTGTGCGTACTTACGAGGAGCTGGACTGTGCTTTTAATCAGACCAAATATCAATTAAAGCTTTTTACTTCTTTGTCACTCCACGTCTGACCATGAGCCATCTTTAAAAGTACTGCAGTCTCACACATGTATTTGTTGTCGTAGTGTTTACCCACGATGCCCAACGTTTTGCCCACAATGGCAATGCAATTTGTAGTCCACTTCCTGTATTTGGTCCACTTGAAACAGACTGAGACACCTGTTTGTAGGACCGAGTCCGCTTGTTTGTTACGGATCAGAGGCTGTTTGCACATTCAAAACTCCCTCAAACTCCCTCCCTTTTTTCGCTTGACAGTATATTAGATGGAAAAGACAAAAATGATGAAAGGTTTCATAGCCAAAAAGAATAACATGTTCTTCAGAACTGGACATAGAAATGCTTTACTTGAGTCTATTCCTTTAGAGAATAGAAGATTTAATACATGCACAGAAAAAAAGAAATCACAACACATATGTAGACACTGCTAACTGCGGGGCGACACATCAGAGGTGACTAGAGCAAATAAAAAACTGTGATATTATATTAACTTGAGGGCATGAATACACCAGCAATGTTCATGCTAAGAGGAGCCAGCCTAATTATCAGTGACACATATAGAGTAGTGGGGGTCAGGAACATGGCCAACTGCTACAACATTACTCTAATATATTCATCACACCCAAACTGGAGGCATCCGCTATCGTCTGTTACACTTTTCACACTTCCCCCTTTATTATTGCTAAGTCCACTCTGCACTTTGCAATAACATGTCTATGACAGACAATCCTTATTCCTCAGCTGGACAGAGCAACTCTATTCCGATTAATATTTTCCTAATTTCTCTGCATTGTCTCCCCCATCTGCATGTGGAAATGACCAATGGTGTGTTTGCCACGAGTCTATGCATGAGTGCACGTAGTGTTTTGAGCACATGCGTGGCAGCCATAATGTCCCTGAGGTCTATAACTGCATAACTAATACTTGTAATATTGCAACAATAAAAAAAAAAAAAAAAAAAAACATTTAGCGGAACCAAGCAGGATTAGGAGACAAGCATGATAGCCTCTTCTTACAATCCCATCTCTCCCCTGCTGATACACACACACTCTCACACACACACAGACATGCCTGCATGTGGGGAAGCAAGCAGCCCAGGGCCATGTACACTAACAAGCAGCCATGTTTCCTTCACAAGAGGCTACAGCCAGCCAGTCATCGACAGCATGGTTTTTCTCCCACTGCTCAGTTTTTACTCTTACACACAGGCACACACTGCACACAGTGACATCATGCCACGCATTTAGACCAGCGGGTCAGAGGGTAACACAGCTTTATGTGCTGAGGCTTCATTGTCGTCATGCTCAGTGACTGCAACAGCCCTTATTCAGCTCCCTTCTGCTCAAATCCACACAAAAACGCCACAAATGTGAAAGATAGGCAGACTTACAACCTTTCACTTCCATTCCAACTGACATGCAGGTCAGCACATACAGAGGTGAGGCTGTTTCTACTCGGGTAATTACAGGTGGGCTTTGCCCTCCTCTGCAGGGCTCTCAGCATCCAGCTCAGACCTCTACAGAGACAACAATCTTTAAATGAGTATGACCCTCTTTTCCCCACCTACCTTTTCAACCTACTACATTACCTTTCTGCCTACTAGACATTTAGATCCTCCTTTCTGGCACACAGCCACTTATGAGCTTTTGAAGTGAAGGTTTATGTGTCTGCATCCATCATCTTCACACTTACACTGATGACGATATTCCAGGACATGAAAGCGTGGTAGGGGTTCCCTAGCAGACATGTAACACAAAGAAATCTTAGACTACACATATCGGTCTACATTTTTAAAAGATTTTAAGGGGATTATTTTGAGTAGGGTCTAAAAATCTGACTGAGCTTTCAGAGCCCTTGTGTCATTAATGTGTGCTTCAGGATATCATCTGAGGAGACTTTGCTTTTAAATCAACACAACACAAAGCAGCTTAATACATCAGCTTGGAACCTCTGTGGCAATGGAGCCATGAGGGCAGGTAGCACTTTGCTCTGCTGTTGGTGATCCATTTTCAGCAGCCGTAACCAAACTCTGCAGAAAAGACAATCGGCTTGCAGCACACCAAATGACAAACTGTACACAAACGATGTGCCTGTCACAATAAATAAAAACGCAATACAAACACACCGCCCCTACCCCCCACCCCCCAAAAGGCCGCCTGCTCCTCACCTGAGGCAGCGCGGCGTTGATCTGCCGCTGGAGCACGTCTCTCTCGTGCAGCGCCCCCTGCAGTTTAGTTTGAGACTGAATCAGGGTCTCCTGAGTCTCCCTGAGGGACTCCAGCAGCTTGTCTCTCTCGTCCAGCATGTTGACCATCAGCTGCTCGAAGTTGGCCTCCTGGTCCGAGCCGTTCGGGACGGTGCCGGTGCCTCTGGGAGGACCAGCCGAGTCTCCTTCGCTGATGGTCGGCATCACCTCGCACATCATCTTTCCTGCTCTGTGGTCTGGCCAACGCTATGGGACACTGTCGCTGTCGGGATTAAGGAGGGGGGGAATGTTCGGGTTACAAGCCTGATAAACAGACTTACAATAACTGATTAGAGGGCCTATTAACACCGCGAAGCGAGGGACCGCCGAGCCAGTCGCAGTTACGCACCTTATTCCCACTGAGATACATTGTATTATTTCTCATGCATCAGATTTGCGCTCTTAAGCTTTCTGTCGCCGTACCTTATCAGAGTGATTGAAATGATGAGATGATGTTTGACCTTTCATCCATATCAACCGGCGTTTTTTCACCCAGTGAGCAGATCCGCCCTGCCCGGCGCGCCATGCACTCACATGTAGAAATCCCGGCGTGATATGATTGACAGCTCGGAGATGGACGGGTACGTTTAAAGGGGTGGTGCCCGCGAGCACAACGGAGAGATCATAGTAGCCTGCATATAGAGGAAATTTAAAAGAAAAAAATGAGAGAAGAAAAAAAAGAAGAATATTATCCAAGAGGAGCTCGGCGTCCTTATTCCCGTGGATGGTGAGCGCGAGCCTCCACTGCATCCGCCTTCTCCGCTTCCATCCCTCCACACAGCCACCGGACCGACGTTCACTCCTCCTCCCACACACACAGTGGCTGTGCCACAGCACACACACTCGTGCGGGCGCACGCACCCACAACTCTGCAGTTGCCACTACCGGCTCTGTAAATAAGGGGCCAACTCCCCATTATTATAATAAGATACGCACCATGCACGTGCAAAGGTGAGGGCTGAAATGAGCGTTCATTCATGTGATCAACATCCAGCTGCACTTACGTCAGGTTAAACCCGGCGTAGCCTTAAACCTTAAATAGTGAAATCTAGATGAATAACCACACATCAGCCGCACTGAAACGTCCCTGACCTGACAGCATGGGACATGAAGTGGCCTCAGTCTCAAGTCATGGAGGTAGACAGTGTTCAGAAGTGCAGCGCCCCTGCAGGATCTCACATGACCCTGTCTTATAAGCAAGAGTAACATTAGAGATATCGCTGCGTGTGGGTCTGTGTTTGTGTGTATGTGTGAAGATAAATATAGGGCTATGAGACAGGCATCACCTTGTGCTCCGACACTTTAGCTGTGTATCACCCTGAATAACATTCCAGCTCCCCAAAGCCCCTTTGAGATAGGCTGCTTGGTGATTAAGAGCTATAGACAACATAATCTACACTTTAGCTCCATGTCTTGCTGTGGACTTTGTCTGTTATGATGATACATGATAAAATGTTGGATATGATACAGAAGCTATATTTAGTCTCTTATTGTTGCTACAGCTACACATTGTTACCAGTAATAACTGAAATGACTTTCTCCTATAATGAAAATATTTTCTCCCCTCTCCAATGACCTTTTATATTTGACAACCTTTCTGTGTCTACTTTTGGTAATTCTTCGACATATTTTGGCTTTAAAGCTGTTGATTTATAGGCGTATTCAGTTATCCTGATTTAACAAATCTATCCAAAAAAACTGAAGCCCAAGGAGCTTCATTAGATTAAGATGAAAAGTTGATCTGTACACACAAGTACCAAACTGACTATCTATCTATCTATCTATCTATCTATCTATCTATCTATCTATCTATCTATCTATCTATCTATCTATCTATCTATCTATCTATCTATCTATCTATCTATCTATCTATCTATATCTATCTATCTATCTATCTATCTATCTCTCTCTCTCTCTCTCTCTCTATCTATCTATCTATCTATCTATCTATCTATCTAGTCTACCTATCTATATATATATATATATAAATATATAGTATATATACGCCTATATATAGTTGTGCTTGAAAGTTTACATACCCTACCACTACATAAAAGGTTAAATTCACCACAGTAATTCAAATAACACTAAACTAAAAAAAGAGTAATACTAAATAAAAAAAATTACTAAATCATAATTTGTAAAATAAAATGTTGATTTCAAGTTTTTGTTTTAAAAAAAAATCTTTTAAAAAACAAACAAACAAAACTGTCCCAGGCAAATTAAAACACTTTGCTCTTAAACAGTGAACCCCTGTATATATATAGGCCTATATGTACGGCTGTGTGAAAAAGATTTTGCCCCCTTCCTGATTTCTTACTTTTTTGCATGTTTGTCACACTTAAATGTTTCAGATCATCAAACAAATGTGAATGTAAGTCAATGATAACACAAGTAAACAGAAAATGCAGTTTTTGAATGAAGATTTTCATTAGTGAGGGGGAAAAAAATCCAAACCTCCATGGCCTTCTATGAAAAAGTGATTGCCCCCCCTGTTAAAACATGAATTAATTGTGGTTTATCACATCTTTGGAAAGCTGAGCTCAATTTCTCATAGCCACAAGACCGGAGAACTGCCACACCTGTTCTCAATCAAGAAATCACTTAAATAGGACCTGCTTGGCGAAGTTTAGTAGACCCAAAAGATCCTCAAAAGCTAGACATCATGTTGCGATCCAAAAAAAAAAAAACCAATTCAGGAAAAAATGAGAAACAAAGTAACTGAGATCTATCAGTCTGGAAAAGGTTCCAAAGCCATTTCTAAAGTTTTGGGACTCCTGCGAACCACAGTGAGAGTCATTATCCACAAATGGTGAAAACATGGAGCAGTGGTGAACCTTCCCAGGAGTGGCCGGCTGACCAAAATTACCCCAAAAGCACAGTGACTACTCATCCAAGAGGTCACAAAAGACCCCAGAACAACATCCAAGAACTGCAGGCCTCACTTGCCTCAATTAAGGTCAGTGTTCATGACTCCACCATAAGAAAGAGACTGGGCAAAAATGACCTGCATAGCAGAGTTCCAAGACCAAAACCACTGTTAAGCAAAATGAACATAAAGGTTTGTTTCAGTTTAGCCAGAAAGCATCTTGATGATCCCCAAGACTTTTGGATAAATACTTTGTGGAGTGATGAGACAAAAGTTGAATTTTTAGGAAGGTGGAGGTCCGTTTATATTTGACATAAAAGTAACAAGGCATTTTAGAAAAGGAACATCACATCAAAAGTAAAATATGGTGGTTTTAGTGTGATGGTCTGGGGCTGTTTTGCTGCTTCAGGACCTGGAAGACTTGCTGTGGGAAATGGAACCATAAATTCTGCTGTCTACCAAAAAATCCTGAAGGAGAATGTTCAGCCATCTGTTCATGACCTCAAGGTGAAGCGCACTTGGGTTCTGCAGCAGGACAATGATCCAAAACACACCAGCAAGTCCACCTCTGAATGGCTTAAGAAAAACAAAATGAAGACTTTGGAGTGGCCTTTACAAAGTCCTGACCTGAATCCCATTAAGATGCTGTGGCATGATCTTAAAAAGGCAGTTCATGCTGGAAAAGCCTCCAATGTGGCTGAATTACAACAATTCTGCAAAGATGAGTGGGTGAAAATTCCTCCACAGCGCTGTAGAAGACTCATTGCCAGTTATCACAAATGTTTGATTGCAGTTGTTGCTGCTAAGGGTGGCCCAACCAGTTATTAGGTTTAGGGAGAAATCACTTTTTTCACGCAGGGCCATTTAAGTTTGGACCCCCCCCCTTAAAAATAAAAATCTTCATTTAAAAACTGCGTTTTGTGTTTACTTCTGTTATCTTTGTCTCACATTTAAATTTGTTTGATGATCTGAAACATTTTTGTGAGACTAACATGCAAAAAAAGTAAGAAATCAGGAAGGGAGCAAAAGCTTTTTCATACAACTGTATATATTATATATATATATATATAGTCGTCAAAACTACTCATACCCTCAAATTAAAGAAGAAAAAAATAAGCTATCAGTGAAATCAAATTAAATTGACAAAAGTAATAATAAATAAAAATTTTATGAAAATAATGACATTAATTTGAAATTGTGGTTTGAGAGAATTATTCAAAAAACACACACAAAAAAATCAAACAAATAAACAAGCATGATGGGGCTTCATTTCTCAGCTGGATATGTTTTCATTAAGTCATTTTATCCTTCATGTCATTGAAAGCTTCAATGATCAGGGATGTCGTGGTTACTTGTCGCCCCCTAAAGGTGGAGCTGATGCACTCAGTGTTCAAAACTCTAAACTTCTTAAATAAAACTTGTAGTACTGCAATTTTAGTTCAGCATGTCTCATTCTCTGATTAATATTCAAAGAAATAAGAAAGAAACAGCGCAGAGGTTTCAATTCTAACAATAAGTCATTGTCTGTTGAAATGTGATATTCATTCATTGGGTTGCCCCTTGAGATGGAACATCTAATTTCCGAGGGGATCATGTTGCACATACATAATTTTTTGTTTGTTTGTTTTAACTTCTGCAGTGATCTGAAGTTATTTTAATTAGGCAAGGCAAGTTTATTTGTATAGCACATTTCATGTACAGAACAATTCAAAGTGCTTTACATAAAACATAAGCAAAATTACTCTACCATGTCAAGATTTAAGGTTTTTTTTTTTAATCTATAATGAGCATTGGAATACAAAAATAACTTTAAGTGTTTGACAAACAAATCATTCCTGGTACACTGTAAATGGGTTGTTATACTCGCAGCATTGCAATCAGTTTGAAGTTGCTTTACAAATGAGCACATACAATATATACACAATAAATGGAGCACAACGTCCTTTACAAAATAATAATAAAAACAAGAGAGTAAAAGACTGTGCAGGTGCCCAGATGCATGCACACACATACACATTTAAGAGCAATAGGATATTAGGATTAGTGGGAAAGCTCCATCTCATTCTCAGCACTTTGCAGTGAAGAAACACTAAAGCAGGGGCGTCCAGCGCCGGCCCCCAAAGGCCACAATTAGTTTAATATAATCAAGTTTTAGGTAAAATTTCTGGAATCTGGGTCAAATTAAATTTTCATAAATATCAGCGGTGGTGTAGCCCTTGCTGTACAACCTCAAAAAACAACATCTTGTTTACTTTTGCTCCCAGTGCCCCTCTCTGATTATTTGGTGTTTTCATGGGCTCAGGTTCTCCGCCGACTCATCTATCTTCTATCAGCTACTGTGCTTATTATAGTATATTTACCCAGACAATCCAATCTTTTTTTTTTTTTCCTTTTGCTAGATTATAAAAAGTCGGTGCCAGTTAAGAAGCAAAAATTTCAAGTTATTAACCTGTTAATCCTTTTTTTTCTCTCTCTTGGATCACTGCCTGCCCATCAGCCTGCCTGATGATCTGCATTCATCTCAGGGCCTCTTGTTTACCTCAGTCAGCCTGCCTCTCACAGTGTTGAAATAAATATTGCAACTGTCCACGTTCTTCATTTGAGATTCACCAGTTTTCCACAACAGCTTAGCATAGTTGCTGATTGGAAGTCCAGAAGTTGATCATATTGATTGATAGAAAGGACAGAAGGTCTTGTTATCTTGAAGGTGAAATCAATACGCTGCATTGCCAGGAGGGGGATATCTGTAAATGGAGGTGAAGAACAGAGGTCATGAGATATTAGACACCAACAGAGCTCTATATGAAAGAGTATATAAATAGATATTTTGATTTTATATACCTGCCATTTGCTGGTTAACATTACATCATATCTAGGAAGAGATCCTTACTGTATTTTCAGTGATTTATATTCAAACACAGGCTGTGTGCTGTAGAAAAACAAGAAAACCATTGACATTTTATTCACTTGGATTCCAACAGCACTGTAATGAAAGGACCAATAAGTTAACAAAACTACTAAAATACTTATAAGCCAACTGCTTAAACAAACAAATGAATCCACAAATTAGAAAGTAAATAAGTAAGTAAAAACATAAATAAATACAAGTGGAAAAAATAGACATCCATACTGTAGGCCTACACTTAAAGGAGCCCTATCATGAAAAATGGACTTTTAAGAGCTTTTCAGCATGTCAGTGTGTTATTTCCTTATCAAGAAAGGATTTAAATCGTTATTTTTCTTCATTCATGCATATTTCAGTAATCTACATGAATATTTAAACCAAGCGCCACCTCCCTGCAAATGGCTGACTACCCACCGCGTTACGTATGAACGTGGCACCAATCACGAAAGTCCAAATGCGCATGCTCAGTATCGTAGCAAGACGCCCTCTGCTGAACAGAAACTCAGAGAATCATATACACACTCTCTGGGGAAGAAACTAACACCTGCAGGAAGATTTCCTCAGAGAAAAGCAGCCATCAGCTAACAGACGTTTGCTCCAGAGTTCAGGAGAATTTTCTTCCCTTTTTTTTTTTTTTTTTTTTTTAAGCTCTAGAGGACAGCAAGTTGGGAAAAATGCAGTTACGTTCAGCGTGGTTATGTTCAGCGTGGGAGTTTATTTGTTGTACTGGATGAATCGACTTGCCAGAAGTGGTTGGATTTTTACTTCAGGAGCAGGGAAAAAAACTCAACTTCGTGTGTGAACTTCACTCCTGACAACTTCATGAATCTCGGGCAGTAAAGTGTTTTTCCTCCGGGATTACTTCTGAAACCTGACGCAGTTCCTACTATAAAAACGCGCGTGGACAGACAACAACACTGGTGAGTCAACACATCTCTCAGCTCAATGCTAACTGTTAGGCTATGATTTGTTCGCTAATTTACTTACTTGTCAGGGGTCTCTGTGGTACTTCTTGGTACAGCGTGTACTTCAAACTCCATATCAGACTCTGGGTCGAGCGCATAAAGCTCCATAACAGGCTGCTCCGTTTGATCCCGTCGATCGGAGGAATTATCCATCAATGTTTACAAGATCCATGTGAGTGCTGCTTAGCTCAATGCTAACTGTTAGCCTATGATTTGTTCGCTAAATTACTTGCTTGTCGGGGGTCTCTGTGGTACTTCTGTGGTACTGCGTGTACTTCAAACTCCATATCAGACTCTGGGTCGAGCGCATACAGCTCCATAACAGGCTGGCTGTTTTATCCCGTCGATCGGAGTAATTATCCATCAATGTTTACTACTAACATCCACATGAGAGCTGCCGGTGCCGGTGCTACAGACAATTCTGTGACCCTTCAGAATAAGTGTCTCTTCCGGGGCGACGTCATGAAATGGGCGTAAAACATGCTGCAATTGGTCGAGAGCTCCGCGGTTCAGTACAGTCAGCCATCTCACTTCCGTGTTGGAAATTAGATGCACGAAAAACTAATATTTAACACCAAATTAGTTTCTATAGTAACGATGGGAACATATCTAGCTTATAAATGCCTATATTTGACTTTTGGAACATTTGAAAAGCATGATACAGCTCCTTTAATCAGAGGGCAAAGGAACTGAATGAAATGAAGGGAATCAAGAACGATACAATACTATAGTCAATGTTAAAGGCAAGTTTATTTATTCAAAATTAAAATGGGTATATCAAAATGTTAAGGATGACATAGAAGACAGAAAACAGCAATGTGGAGGCCCAGAATAGATCACAATAGAATAAACATTAGCCTATCAGCTTCACTGAAAAGCATCCAGATGTTTTATTATTATTATCTTTTTTTTAATGTCAGTAAGCAGAGTCAGAACATAGTTCGTCATGACATGCAATAAATATGTGACAGACATGATCAAAAAATAACATGACATAATATGCTACAAAAACCACTAAGACGATCAAGACTAAAAACAAACTGAACTGAGGTGAAAAGACACATGGACAAAACACTGTTTTGAGTTCTTTGCAAAAACTCGCCTGTTTACAAACGTCATATTTAAAATAAACTGTAACTAACAACTATATTCAGAAGGTAGCAGTGTAAGGCCTTTTCATGGATTCATATCTGCAGCTAGTAGAAGAAAAAGGAGAAGAGGAAGTAAGGAGTGGGCGGGGCAGGGAGGGTTTAGTGATAATCTCGTTATCGCGCGATTTATGATGTTACGTCATTCCATGATGGCTGAAGACCCTGGCGGAACATTTTTCAATTTCTGTGTTATTTTTCTCTCTTTCTCTTTACCTCCGCTTGCCATAGAGACATGGCAGAACTCACAGCCCCGTTAGACGTTTACATATCGTTGGTGTCGACATGCCCAAGAAAGGAAGCCGAAAACGGCTGAAATTTAAGGCCGGGGACGTTTGTTCAGAATCAGGTAGCAGCTTAGCTATTAAGTTAGCCTTCCCACTGTTAGTGCTCTCCAGTGCATTGAAGTTACAATGGTTTTCTTTTGTCAGTTTGAAGTTTGTAAGATAAGAAGTCATTAAATATTATTTATGTTTGCGCTTTCTTAATAAGTGGTGCTTTAAAGATATGCAAATTTGGGTGTATTCAGACTCGCTGACGAAAATTCCTTCAAGTTTCACTGAAAAGCATTCAGCTGGATGCTGAATGGACATGACAAGGTCTCCTTTTATTTATCTATTTATTTATTTTTATTTATTTATTTGAACTTTTTTCTAGTCACTGTTGCTGATTATGCTGATGCCGACCCAGCCGTTGTGAAGTCCGGAAGGGTTAAAAAGGCTGTTGTGAATGCGATTGAAAAAGAAGGTAAAGCTTTGGTGATATAATACAGTTGTTATATTCTACCTGACAATTATTTACACATAAAATTTTAATCTGTATGTTCCAGTAAAACTACTCTGCGGCCTGGAAGCATCTCAGGGTGCGGTGGAGGAGGTTCTCTCATCAGCTGTGGGCAGCAGTGATGACTTGGATCCCGAGGAAGAAGAAGAGGAAAGTGAAACCAAAGTGGCACGCAAAAAGAAAAACAAGAGAAGAAAGGGTATATTTACCACCATTTGTTCTCTTTATTTAAAGAAAGCATAGTCAAAATAAGTTTAATGTGCATAGCCTTGTGACTACAGTATTCCTAACTTGGTTTTAACTGGTTTATCTTCTCAGAAAGCAGCGAGAGCAGTGATGGGGATGATTATCCAGTGGACATTTGGTTGATGCTCTCCTCCTATATCCGACCAGAGGATGTATGCAGATTTGCTTTGATCTGCAGGAATGCATGGGTTGTCACTTGCACGGCAGCTTTTTGGACCAGACTATATAGGAGGTGAGCTGATTTTATTGTTGGGCTGCCACAGACGATTACTTTGATAGTCGACTGATCACCGATTACTTTTTTGATTAGTCGACAAATCGGATAATATGTAAATTGACAGTAAAACATACACCTCATCGCTCCAGCATGAAGCTGCTTTTATATAAATGCAATTACTTTTCATTTTGAAGTGATTAATGCATATGCTAACTAAAAATTAAGACAGGTAAGATGATAATTCATTAAACCTTTAATGAAATTTGCTGTCGCAAGTTGTAACAAAGAAGAACATACTTCTTATTTAGCACTGAAACTAGAAATATTAGCACTGTCATATTTCCTCTTCAAAGTCATCACTGTTGAATTACAACAGAAAACACATGAAATTTGTGCGCTCAGGGTGGCTAATGAATCGGTCATCTTCATCACTAATGTTAATGTTTACAGCTATATGAATTAAGGCTAGTTTAGACTTTTATACTTGCTGTGTGTGG
Organism: Atherinomorus stipes; assembly: GCA_023101725.1. Lineage (NCBI taxonomy): Eukaryota > Metazoa > Chordata > Actinopteri > Atheriniformes > Atherinidae > Atherinomorus > Atherinomorus stipes. Next base: position 1,730,599 of record JALJCO010013346.1, on the reverse strand, counting down.
ATGCACGTATCAGCGTTGGGAACGTTTGTGTACATAGTTGCTGCAGCACGTGAGGAGTGCGGGCGGCCGAAACGCTCCATATTGGAGCTTTGGGCAGCACGATTCTGGGAAAATTCTGGGAAATTGCATTGCACACTTCTCTCATTTGTTTTCTTAAAATACTCCCACACTTTTGAGCTTCATTGCTGTCGGGTTGCCATGACTACACACAAACCAGTCTAGTATAACTTCCGGTGACATCATGGCTGACCCCGATTACCACGACTGCACATGTGTCCGCATGTATTTTGAAAGAAAAAAGGATTAAGAATTTTTTTTTAAAATGATGCGTCAACTACTAAATTAGTCCTCGACGAGTTTAATAGTCGACATAATTGTGACTCTTCGACCAATCGTGGCAGCCCTATTTTGCTGTACAAATTTTAATGCAGATATTGATTTAGGTTCCTCTTACTGTTGAGTTTTTTTTTAGCCTATCTTCAACTTATTATTATTCTGAGAAAGGTACCTGAAAAAACTGTACATGCTTCTCTTTTAATGTTGCAAATTGTGAACTACTGTATGTAAACATATGTAATCATTGATTGTGTCTTTATTCCCCTCTCATCTACTTCCACTGTTTTTTTTTTTTCCTGTTAAAGACATTACAGGATTGATGTTGAACTGCCATTTCGTCTCCAGCCTGACTGCATAGATAGGATGCGCTGTCTCCGGGCCTGTGTGATTCGTTCCCTTTTCCATTTGTATGAACCATTCAGCTTGCGTGTGTCAAAAATGCCTGCACTGCCAGAATCTACACCCACCACCTTACTCAATTCCAAGGTACATTAACAGTATTATGTAACTATAAGTAGTTGGTATCTTATCTGCAGGAGATAGCGGTCAGCGTGCTCTTTGTTTGGAACATCACATGGTTCCTGACAGGTGAGCTAAAGCTAAAAGCTGCAACGAAGGGAGACCCCAGGAAGGGAATTTTTCACTAATTCAGAACAAATCACCTCTAAATAGAAGAGAAGCAAAAAAATCCTAAAGGGTTGCGCTCATGCTGCACTTTGGTTATTTACACCTCTTCTTCTATTGTATGTATTTGGGTTGCTTAATGGGCTATATGCATGACTCCACTACTTCCTGAACTTAGTCGAGCTCCTGTTTCCTGTCTTTCATTGTTGGGCAAACTGATTAATCCAGGTGTGTGTGACCTCAGTGCCTGGCCAGACACCTAGATTAATCAGTTTGTCCAGTAATAAAAGACAGGAAACATAGAAGCACTACTAAGTTCAGGAAGCAGTGGAGTCGTGCATATAGCCTATACTGTCTATTACCAGATGGTTTTGCAGACTGGAGCCCTTTTTTTTTTTCCCTTCAAATTTAACATCAACCATGTTGCTACAGGTGGTTCTGCAATTAAGAAAGTCTAAATTGCCTGATGCAGAAGTCTTGGGGTGTAAATATCCACAATTTTTAGGTTACACTTGTTTTAAATGATGAAGAATAAAGGTTTTTGCAGGCCCTGTTCTGAGTAGATTTTAACTTTAGCTTGCCTCTCAGGAAGCTTCTGATTTTTCAAATTAAGAGCTCTCTGATAGCTTTTATCTGCAGGTGAGACCCTAAATGGTCATACATACAACTACTACAATAATTAATGCATGTAATAACCAGTGCTGAGATGGGGCAGTTTCAGTCATTTGATTTTTCTGAAAAATATGCCATTAAGCACCATCGATTTATAAATAAGAAATTTATACAAAAAAGGAAAGTGTAATGGACATATGTATTTATGAATGCAAAGATAGACATATAGATATCGGTTATAAATGACTTATCTTTTTTGTAGTGTTTACTCTTCTGGGTCAAAAAGGTGTCGGAGGCATTGTGGGAGTTCAGCTTCAAATTTAAGAACCAGGTAATTGCCCCCTTCTCTTTTTTTTTTTTATTTTAACGAACTTCCACATTTACTTTTTATTAGTATATTAATTTCAAATCTTGATTAAGAGCTGATATCAGCCTCTGGTTGTAATCTTTACATGCGTCTTCGGTTATTTTCATTTCAGCAGGGACACGGTAAGAATGGCTGTGCCAAGTCCTTGCGCCTGCCCAAACAATATGAAGATGTTCACATGAATCTGGAGTCTGACTGCCGTGTGCTTCAGATCACCACACTTAACTACATCCTAATACCTGTGGTCATGGGCATGACACTGACCCTGGTAAGTAGCTCTTGGATTTTGGTGACTAGAATATAAAATCACATCTCACCTTAAAGTTAACACAACCTGTACTTGATCCCTAGAACAGAAATATCTTGATTATTGTTCAATATTTTTTTAAAATAAGATGTTTTATAGAGTTAAAGGTTTCAATGATAGATACAACCAAATTGTGGGTTTTTGTGCTTCTCCTTGATGCTATAAGCTAAGCTCTTGGATTAGGATGGAATTCAGTATGAGCAAACATAAGGTTCAGATATTGTTAAAGCTTTTTAAAGTTTCGATTGAGTACTATATCGAAGAATTTGACCATTACCAAAAACCTCTGAAACCCTTTTAAAAGATAGACTTGTTCCAATTGCCAAGGTTAAAGGGATGTAATCCAGATTTTCTGAGCCGGTGTTGAAATGTGACATCTTAGCCAGACACTGACGTGGCTTTGATCTGTGTGAGTCTGGGGATAAGTCCTTGTTGTTAGCTCCTTTGGAGGTCCAGCTGGTGGTACTCGAGAAAATTATTTTTTCCATGAGTTTTCATTAGTCCTAAAAGTTTACCGTCAGCCCCATAATGGCAAACTATGAAGAGAGAAGTGGATGTGCATGCCTCTTGAGTTAATCTTGTCAAAGTTTTAGAATCATCCTCTGCTGGTAAAGAAATGCTAATTATATATTTTCTGCTAATTGTTAGCTTTAGCTTCTTGTGCCAAATGTTGAAATAATTGCTTTTGTTCCCTGACTGAAAAAATTTAAACATTTAACCTCTCCACTAATCTTCCCGGCTCTCTGTCTCTCATAGTTCACAATCAATGTGAGCGCAGACATGCGCCATCACCGCGTTCGTCTAGTGCTCCAGGACTCACCGCTCCAGCGGGGGAAGAGAGGAGATCAAGGTGGGACCCAGGTGGTCTTGGATCCTGTTCACAGTGTGAGGCTCATAGACTGGTGGCACCCGCAGTATCCCTCCTTGCCTCACACATGAGATTGCTGCCCTCTCAGTCTACTGACTGTGTTTGCAAGATCAAGAACCACTGCTGTTGTTTCGTCAGTTCTGTGAAACAGAAAAATAATTGTGGATCACATTTAGTGACTCTTTGCACATACAAAGTTTGATTGTTGGATGTTTTAAGAAAAAAAAAAACAACCCAAAAACACAAGCACTGACTGCCCTAAAATGTAATGATCTCATCCAGACACTTAACAGAGAGGAACATGTTTGTTGTGATCAGCAGCTGTCTTACCAGTATTTACTAGATGGGAGCATATCCTGCTTAATATAAATGAAGGCCACTTTCTCCAGATGAGTTCTTAAAGCTGATGGAGGAATTGATTGTCAGAGTGGAAAACTTGTGCTGTCCCTCCCATGATTTAGTTCAGTCTCACTTTTAAAGTTGTGTTGTGCATCATTTGGCATTAGTTTGAATTTGGACATGTTGCATCAACAGATTTTATTCTCTCAATCATTTCTTATAGGTTAAATTTGAGGCACTTAAGCTTAAGTGACTATTAATGACTGCTCTACAAAGAAGGGGCCAAAGAGATGATTCACCTCATAGATCATACACTGATCTGGGCAGCGCTTAAGTCTTTCTTTACGAGAGGCTTCATCATCCTCCTGTTGATTATTTGAGCTGTTCTTTCCTGCCACATAGAGATGGTCAGTCTCAGTATGCATTGAATGAAATGAATATTACCAATCAAATTCTTGGTGTGCTTTGGTTTAATCAGTCATCTGACAGTTTCAGTCATGTAATTTGATTTGCAAAATTCACCCCATGGCAGAGGAGAGGTGGGTGTTTTGGTTAGCTGTAGATTGTATAAGGAGGGTTTTGTTTTATCATGGGAGATTTCCTTGGGGGAAAAAAAATGCACCACCTCTACTACTAAAATAAAATGACTGCCCATTTAAGTCTGTTCAGTCTTGTCTCTGAAATGTTTGTTAGCTGTACAGTTTACTTTTGCTTCCACCTTGTGGTTGAATTAAGTACCATCTTTGCTGAATTTGAAAAGCACTTCAGTTTCTCCTAACAGGTTATTTTCCAGACTAGACCTTGTACAATAAGTCAAATTATTTGTGAAAGTAACTTGGTTAAAATAAAGGTTCTAATTTGTGGAGTTTTAATATTGGCACCCTATCACAAACATGTTGCAGTGTTTCTCAATTCCCGTCGTCAGGATCCACTGCGCTGCATGTCTTCGATGTGTTTCTTCTCCAACACACCTGATTCAGATTAATAAACTTCCTCATCAAGTTCTTTACAGCGTGATAACGAGCCATTCATTTGATTCAGGTGTGTGAAAGCAGGGTGGCCTAGAAGTCATGAAGAGCAGTGGGTCCTGAGGACTGGAACTGAGAAACACTGGGTTAATTGAAACATGTTTAGGGTAACGTGAAATAAGAATGCGATTGTGCGCCACAAAGGCATATTGCAGCTATTGTTGGTGGTCTGTGCCACTCAAAACATACTTGAAGTTTATGCTCTGTTGAAATTCTGGCTTCAGCAGTCCAGTCTGTATTCCCATGCCACTATGCATATCACTGCCTATGTACACAACACACAAAAAGAATTATTTATAGACTAAAAACATACAATGTTAGATCTTAGAGTGGCTAAATTATCTATTTGCCATATTCTCAGAGCTTTGAGAGTTCTGGGACACCATTCCCTGGACTGAGGACACCACACCATGTAAAAGGGGAAGGAAAAAAGTAACCAGATGACTTGAAACTGCTTAATATCAAAACCTCTTAACACCTGCTTCCAATTGCACTGGTCACTTGTGCTTATTATGAATATAACAGAAACTAGAGTTTATTAGAGAGGACATGTCAGTTAGTCAAGCACAGAAAGTCTGCTTTTTAAAGAATATGGACGAACAACTCAATAAGCTTGCACTGTACTAAAAAATTACGATACTACAAATACTTCATGTAACCATGACAAAGGGAATTTAATGGAGATTATGTATATAGCTTACTTGGGCACGTTTTCAAATATTGTCTTTAAAAAAAAACCAAAAGAATTCGTGAAATTAGAAATATAGGCTATCATTGAATTTTTAGGTCTCAATAGTAGCTGTTTATTTTACTAAACGACGACTTCTTGTAACTCACTTTGCGGCATTATTAGTTATACGTCATCTTCTTAAAATACCGCTGGCGACTGGGCTTTTGATAAAACTACATTACCCACAATTCCTTTAGAGATTTGCCATTGGTGGTGGTACAGGTGACCGCAGACACTGAGTTGTGACAACATCTCGACCGTCAAAACGAAAACAAATTGGCAACCGAAGCACCAGCGGTAGTTCGCGCTGTCAGTGCCTGGAAAAGCAGTGAAACTTAATACGGTTAAACTTTAGATTTTCTTCCTTTTTTGCCAGGACTTTGTCTGAGGCTTCCTGTCTGCTCTGATATCGGAGCACAGACAACCAGGCGCGCACTTTTCCTCAACCTGACTCGTTCTGTCTGACCTTCAGAGCGGGTAAGTTATATTTCACCACCGCCACTATAACTGAGCCCCTGCTGAAACACCGCAAACCCAGAAACTCCGAAAAAGTTCATTTTAAGTGGGTCTTACAACCTTTGCAGGCAAAACTCTGAGGTTTATTGATTTAATATGAGGCCAGAAGTAAACAGTTTTATTTATCCTTAAAAGAAAAGAAAAGGGGAAAAAAAAGTCTCCTTTGTAATTTTGCAAAATTCTGTAAAAACTAATTATCCTATCTTAGTCAAGCCATGCATGCTTACTGTACCACCATGCTCATCCTTAGGTATATCACAGCCTAATAGGCTGCAAGCATCACAAGTCAAACAGCCCTGTTGATTGTATGTGAGGAGTTTCAGCCCATTGTCATTTAGTCATACTTATAAATTAAGTGCATTCATGGACACAGACAAAAAACAAATTATTTCACTTTTTTTTTTTTTTTTTTTTAGATTATTCTGTAAGTTTATTGTTCTTGGATTTTAAAAGCACAGAGGCAAAAAAAAAAGCTTTGAAAGTAAATTCACCAGCGCTATTTTGGTGAAGAACATGTTACCGCTGGTTAAATCGTATTGCACCGCGTTTCCCTTTTACTGTCATCTGTTAGTCTGCAGGGAGCTGCCCCTCTTGCCATTTATAAGCTGCAGCCAGGCCAGTATCAGTAACAACACCTCAGCCCTGGGGTATGCTGCTATGTATAAGCTGTGACTGTAAACTGTACAGACTGTAATACTCCGCTGCCTGTTCAGACTGTGCTTGAAAGTCCTGCATGATGAAAACACAGGAATAAATCAGGCACAGACTGATTTGTGGGCTTTATTTGCATGTGTTTATCAGTGCAGTGTGTTTTTGGGTGGGTGTGTAGAGTGGAAAGAACAATTTGTTATGCTTCTTTCTGTCCAGTAATTCAATATAAATATATGATCACAGTAATGACATGAAACACATACCTGGCATTAAACGCTCATTTAACAATGATGTGTTTTATCTTAGTTTACTTTGCAATATTCTGACCATTTTCCTTTTTTTTTTCTTTTCAACTAATTCATATACACTTTTATGTTTTGTCCTGATCACTTTTGTATGTACTGAGATGAGCAGATTAGTAGTTAAATTGAAGTATGTCAGCCGACACGTATGTCACCTTTGAGCATGTGGGCCACTTTACATGATCTCTGATCTCTGACCTCTCTGCTTGACCTCTGTCATATTGCATACTGTTCAGAGAACACAATGACGATCCTCATCAGGGTTTATATGTCTCACTAAGGTGCACCTTTGATTGTCTTAAGTGTTTGCATCCATCATGACATACCTACTTTCTCAATAAGATTTCAAAAAATTTCCCTTGAGACATCTCCATTAGCACTAACAGTGGTGTTTATACTGTGTTATGAAATACTATGATGACAGCTTATAATATGAGGCACCAGGAATAGAAAATCTAGTGCTCAGCTATCTTAGTAAATTAAGTATATGATTACATATGCTATGTTGTGAAGGGTGACTTTAACTGCAGCAAAGGAAACCCAGGTGTTGGTGCAGCAAGTTTTGCTTTATGATGAACAGCTGCTGATTTAAAATAGAGCAAAGTATCATAACTGATTTTCTGAGTCAATTCAGTTCTGATTTACAAAGTTGCAATTTAATTCAGTATTAAGTCTTCAATTATTTACTTAGTTCCAATCTTGCCTGACTATGAAAGAGGTTTTCACAAAAATAATTGCAAATAAACAACCAAACAAGAAGACAAATAAGAAAATCTCCTTTTTGGTCAGGTACATTCTGAGCATGAAGGTGTCTAAATTAAAAATTGACCATAAAAATAGTAAAATGATGGACTTTTTCATTATTAACTGTGCCAGTCTACAGTACAGTTAGAAGTGATGATGCTGCGCATTTCAGAGGTTAAAGGGCTTCGTAAAATCTTAACAGCAGCTGGAACCCCAATAAAACAGCTTAATATGAAAATAAATATAATATCAGCAAGGATGCCATACCATAACGTCGTTATACCTCAGAGAAACCTGTATCAAGAGAGCAGAAGAAAAGTTTCACATGATCAGTTTCACATGACAAGTGTTTTGAGATGGTGCAATGATATTCCTAACATAAAGGATGCTAGAAAGTAGAAAAAATTAATCCAAGGATTTATTGATCATTGTTTGATTCTTTTTAAGTGAAAATCTATTTGAATTGTAAAATCCTTATTTCAAAACATGAAATCAAGGAGAAATCTGTAAGAAACAGGGCGATTAAGTATTTTTTTTTAATTTTTATTTCTAGAGACTTCAAATCACTTCCAGTAAGATGAGTTTCTGCTGGGAAGTTGCACAAGATCAGTGAGGTCAGTCTACCACACTTGACTTGGTCACATGTGAATTTATTTTCAAGGATTTTGATATTAAAGAGAAATGCCATCCTGGAAGGTGTGAGGACTTTTAACCACAGGTCTGAGACACTCGGATGATAGGGACCAGCTCAGAGTTGGAGGTCTGAAGAACTTCTGAGTTTTTAGATGTATTAGAGTAATCCAGAACTACTCTCCCATTTACTGATCTGGCTCTCTTCTTCAGGGTCCGTATCTCCTTCTTCTTCTGTACTCGGAGTCCATGAATGAAAACATTTTTGTTATGTAAGCAGATAATAAAGACAGATCAACTCTGCAGCAGCACTGGCACACAGTTTATCTGTGACTAATGCAGCGCTACCAGATGTCAATAAACTACTTAAACTGAATTATTGTCTTTCAGTTTTATCATGTGCCTCTTGGTTTGTTTTCATAATGTTCATAAGAATACCTTTAAGATAAAAACCATGTTCAACCCTGTTATACCCCCCCCCCATAAAAAGTGGGGATGTTGAAGCAGAAAAATTCTTGTTCTTGTAAAAATTTGTTCTTATTTTGATACAGATGCTTGAAATTAGTAGAAAAGGTAAAAAGGTAGAGAACAAAAGAGTTGAAATGTTTTTAATAGCAACGGGTCAGTCACATGTTGGGTGTAAAATTTCTTTCTTTCTTTCTTTCTTCTTCGAGAGTTTGAGTGACTGGCGTCTGCTCCAATCATGAGCTTTTTCTCACACGGCGGTCATGTCCACCCAGAAACGTCCCGAACACAACAAAACAAAGCTAAGGAGCGAATTACAGGCAGGGGGAGAGAGAGTTGCATTCAAATGCGCCACGGCACGAGAGTACAGGCCCAAAGGCGCAGTTTGAGACTGATTTCCAATTGGACAAGTATAACGTTTATTTTCAGGGGGGAAACGTCGGACTCTACCTTTAAAAAGTGATGATAAGGAGGGGTCAGAAGTCCATGTGAGACTGAGTGGCCAAGTAATTATTTGATTGCCTCCAATATTTAGTTTCCATAAAAACTCCAGAGGAGTGATGATTTTCTAAACTCACTTATTCCAATTCAGGGTAAAGGGGGGTGCCTTCTCCCAGCTGCTGTCAGGAGAGAAGCAGGGTACACAGGAACATGCCATCACAGAGCAAACACTGACAGACCCAGAGGAGAAAGTTGCTGGAGAAATCTGTAAGACAAGGCTTTGAGCAGCAAGACAGCACTGCACCAAAAACAGCTGTTGTCAAAATGACTATGGATACAGAAACACAAAAGCAATTGAACAAATGCTCATTTTTAATTCTACCATGCTAAGAAATGAAAATATGCAAACAAGATCCAGCATTTTTAATCCCCAATATTGACCTTATATCTTTTCTGATGCAACGTAAAAAGCTGTCTTATGATCTGAGGGATCAAACTTTCAACTCTTGAGACCATCAGTTTTCTAAAAAGGGCACAGGGCCAGCTTAAAATCCTAAGGGGACACATATGTGCATGACTTTGACAGCTATGGAGGAACCATTAATGCAGGTTTACGCTGACTCCCAAGTTATGTCATTTTCAGGGAAGATCTTAGAAGTCACATCAAGGCATTTCCAGCCCATTCTGCTCGTTACAACAACATTGTTCTGTTGTAAAAGAATATTAACTGATCTGCCTGCAGGTCACTTCTGTCATTGAATGAAAATAATTTAGAAACAAACAAACAAATCCCTCCAACAAATGAGGGTTTGTGGCAACTGGGGGAAACGTTTCAGTGTCAGAATTGTTCCCAGAAACAGTGTCGTTTAGGGGAGAGTTGATGCGGCTAGGTGGTAAATTTACTCAATTTTTAAAGTTTTTTATTTTTTTAATTTTTTTATTGTTGGCATAAATATTGAAAAAATATATTTTTTCGAGAAAGTAATGTGTAAATGTGAGGTACGGTATGTGTAGCTGTTAAGACCTTTACCTCCTCTGCTTTTAAGATCAGCTGTGCAGGATGGTTGCATGTTTGTGGATGCGATAGATGCACATGCAGAAACCATCCATGAAGTGCAGACAGAATGATGAGGGACAGGCTTAGAAAACACATTTGGCAATGAGGTGACTGTCAGCAAGGTCGGAGGTCACTGGTCAGTATGTCACTGCTAATGGACTCATTGGACAGCTGCAATTTGCTCATATTGTTAGCTGACAAAAAAAGAGAGATGAATCCAAAAACCATCAAAGGATCAGTGACTATGCTGTCTATTTAATCATTTTCATTCTGGTCAGGGCTGAGGTGTGTGTTTCTGTTCGAAAAACATGGCCTGATCACCTTGACATAGAACTGCACAAATTAGCACAAACAAGGCCTCGTTTTTGTTGTGTTCATGGAAAAGCGTGTTGGTTATCATTTCAGCCTCATTGGGCTCATGTCTGATCGAAAGTGTCGGTGATGGGATTTATTTTCTCCAGGTAAACAGGCAGGCAGCCGTTTGCACAGAGACACAGGCATACGCTCACACACGCATTAAGACATGCAAGCCCATTGGCTTTGTTCAGTGGATGTACTCTAGTGTGAAAAAGCATCAGGTGTGTGCAAACACAGTTTCGACTGTTTGCCATCTGGACAGATTTCCATTGATCTAGACAGTTGTCTCGGTGCTTGGTAACTATACTAAAAGGGTCTGAAGAACTGTCTTAGTGATTTCCTGGATTTTCCTTAAAAAATACAGAAGACCAACAAAAACCCCAAACAAATAAAAGCGTGAGCTTGGAAGCCTGGACTTTTTCATAAAAACCAGAGTGAATGACAGTGCAGCATGTGTTGTATGACAACATGACCCATGATCTATCAGAGGTGAGTGTGGGTGGGATGTTTTAGGGCATGTGCCGAATGTGTGACTCCACTTCCTCATCTGAGCTGCACTCTTTCATATCCTCTTTTGGCTGACAGTAGCATCAGACTTGGTCCGCCATTTTTCCGTGTAAGAATGGTGCTTCAGTTGCATCTGTGAAGAAGGTGTCCGGCTGTATATGCCTGGACTATTTGTTTATTGGTATGAACGGGATCAGTTGTGGTTTGAGGATGTGGCCCTGCCTACGCACATTTTTAGCTATTTATTATCTTTTTATGAAGATATTTTAGTTGTCTTTGCAAAAATTTAGGAATTTGTAATACATGTTTATGCTTGTCTTTGTTCAAAGTTAATGTATAAGTCTCACTTTAGCTAGTGGGCATTGTGAAATACCAAAGTGATGTCAGTCAGTGAAGCGTACAGTCGTCCTCAAAATTATTCATACCCTCCAGTTAAAGAAGGAAAAAATCAGCTGTCAGTGAAATAAGTTGAAATTCTATCAATATCATGATGCTGATTTTGAATTGTGGTTCAAAGGAAATGCTAAAAACAAACACACAAAAAATAAAACAAGCATTATGGGGCTCCAAAGCTAAAATTTTAAGCAACACTTCAAAGGAATCACTGCAATAAGGTGTTTTTCTAATGTTCAAAAAGACTTCTACACCTGTTGACAGGTATTTTGGTCCACTGTTCATGGGAAAAATGCTCTAATGTGTCTGGGATTGTTTTGTTTGTTTGTTTTTTTAAAAATTATTATTTTCAATCATAATTCAAAAGCAATGTTTTGTTTCACTAAATCATATTTTTGTAATTTTTTTAAAATTATCATTAGTTTCTTTAGTTTCCTGTTATTTGAATTATAATTGTGAATTTGGCCTTTTCTTAAATTGGAGGGTATTAATGATTGTAAGGACGACTGTAGATATTTTGTCAATATCTGTGAAAGATATTTCCTAAAAAATGTGCACTGTTTTGAAAGTTGTGAAAAACAAGTGCAGTAAGCTTTGCAGACCACTCCCTAACCATAATGTTCTAGGCTTTTTAAACATGCTTCCTTTTTTCTCATCCTTTCTGCTGAGAGGTAATTTGAGTGAATGAAAAAAAAACTGTCCTTTTAGATTATCTCAAACATATTTTGACATTCACTTCAGCCTGATTTCTAGGCCTTTAGTGGTAATGTCAAAAATAACCTTGTGATGACTTTTGACATGATCATGCTCAATGTTTTTTTCTCTTTTGATTGGTTATTGGTTTAGATGACCTTGTCATCTAAGTTGGACATAGTTAAAATCCCCCCATCTAGTTGCATTTTTGGTGTTACACAAAACTCACTTTTTGGTCAAAGGGCTTGCAGGTTTCTATGTGATAACTACATTTTTCTCACTGTGTTGATTGGATTGTCTTTTAGCTCAGAATCACAAGGACTGTGTTTCAGCATGATTTTGTATTTAAAATTTGATATTTTTTTGTTTTCTGTTTAATTCTGTTTTCACATTAGAAGCTCATTATTTAAGGATAGAATAGAATGAAAAGCTTTGTTGTGATTGCACAAATACAGACATGCTGTAGGCACAACAAAATACAGAGTACAATGAGGTGCTGGTCCTCTAATATGGCTCTGAACTACGTTATTAGAAGAAAAATAACATAACAGATAAGAGAACCTATAGTATAGATATAAAAGAGTATGCTGAATAAATATTTAGAAATATACATGCATAATGCAAAAATACAATACTATATAATAAAAAGAATGCCGTACCTGATATGCTTTTTTTCCAGTGTTGGTAAAATATTGCACCTATAGTTATTTTATTTTGGGGTTCTGGTGCATGTGTGCATTTGGGGTGCTAATGGCAGTTGGAAAAAAAAAAAAACTATTCCAGAGTCTTTTCCCCCATTTCAAAATGGACCATATACTGTCGCCTCGTCATTCTCTTGTTTTTATCTTTTTTTGTGTCCTCTGTTTTTAATGATAACAACTAACTAGAAGGGTCCATAACAGCCCTGGAGCTCGTTCTAGTTAACACATGCAGCATTTCTTAAGTGAAATAACTGATCATTAAGGGCTTTACATACAGTATTCCAGCTAAAAAATATATTTCATATAATTTGGAAACCACCACAACATTGTTTGACACACATTGCCAAGAAGGAAAGACATCATCTTCAGCAGCGATCATGGCAATAGTTGCTGCTCATCAGACTGATGAGGCCATTTCCAAACAATTAAGAATCCATTGTACCACAGTGGCAAATGGTATTTACATGTGGACAGCACTAAAAATATAGTCACCAATCTTCCCAGGAGGGACATCTTGGCAAGATCACCCCAAGATCAGAGAAAAAAATTAAAAAGAGCTACATCTCAGGCTTGAGTTACCATGTTAGATGTGAAAGTTAAGCACTTGCAGGTGAATATACAGTAGACTATCAGTACTGCTTGTTTGGAAATGTTTCCAAAGTTGTCTCACTCATTAAAATAGATGGCAGCACAGTTTACAAAGTTTGATCTGAACAAAATTCTTTGCAGGGATGAGACCCAAGTGGAGATGTTTGGCCACAGCACTGTCTGATGAAAATCACAGCATATACTGTAGGCACAAACACCTCATAACAACTGTCAAGCATGAAGAAGAGGGGTGATGATTTGGATTTATTTTGTGGAACTGGGCACCTTGCAGTGATTGTGTCCACCATGAACTCCTCCATGCTCCAAAGTACTGTAGAGTCAAATGGGACTTCATTAGTCTGAAAACTGAAGCTTGGAAAACTGGATCATCAGAACAGTATTTCTACACACTAATGAAATCAACAATGGGATGACAGGAAAGAAACAAAGGAACAAAAGCAAACAAACCCCCAAAATATTAAGAATAAAAGTTTATCAATGTGACAGTAAAGGTCCAGAATTGAACCTGATTGGATATTGGTGGCAGAGCTATGCATCCAGTACTACCAGGGCACTTTAAAGGCAGGGTAGGAGATCTTGGAAAACAGTTTGAACAAGCTACATTTGAAAAAATATACACCTCCCAAAACCATGCCTCCAGGGCACAGGAATGCATTAACCTGTAAAAAGACGAATTGTCCCCCGTTAACTTTTCATATAATCAAATTTGGACTAAAAACCGAAACAAAATAACAGATTTTGGAAATAATAATCTAGTCATTCTGGCAAAATTTTTTATTCACAAATGTCGCTTTTTGAAAATATGCCCTTCTCTTAGGCCTTTAAAAACAAATTGACCTTAATTAAAAGTGCATTAAAACATTGCAAATCTCCTAAAGCCCATGCTTTATTTAATATCTGAAGAAGCTTTTTGATTGATGCAATATATGGTAAAGCTTATTTTTAATATATTGAATTCAGAGGTGAATAAATGTTCTCTTTCTTTTATGTACCTGTTATGTAAGGATATGTGATGTATGTATAATAATTGTTATACTGCTCAGTTATTTTCTTTTTTTGTTTCTTCTACAATTGTGACATGCTGTATTATATTTAATGTTATAAAAAGCCCCCCCCAAAAAACAAACAAAACATTGCTCGTCAGGCTAACCCTTTCTTCTGGGTAGGAAGCCGAAAAAATTTAACACAGGTCTCGGGGTGCATTGTGGTACAAAAGGTGACACAGCAGCTTTTCTTTGCCAAGCACACCTAGCTGGGGCCACTCACCATTAAACCACTCAAAATCGCTGAAATCAAGAGGATTCCAATCAGCGCCGAAAATATGTTTGTCTGCAGGCTTTCAGTCGTTTTTGGGTGGTGGTGTTTTGTCGAAATATTCCAGTTGGTCGTAGATAACGGTCTGTGAAAAACGCCGGTTTAACATGGGTTTCAATGGCAGAGTTGAGCTCCTTTCCCCCACATCCGGAATGGATGTGACGTATTTGAGGGCGTATCCAATTTTGCGGTGTGCATCTATGTTCTCTCGGTTCTTCTGCACTGAGATGCTCACGGCGAGTTGTGAACCCATGCGCAGGACGGTTGGTGCGCGACAGAGAGCAGTCGAGTTTGATGGACATAAAAATCAATCAATCAGCACGGGCCGTTCAAAACTCCATCCAATGAAATCCATTTCATTGAAATGGGTATTTCCAGTGCTGTATGTTCCACAGGTGATTATTTTTTTTTTAATTTTTGTGTCAGAACATTTAATTGATTGGCTACAGTCAGGGAGTGAAGAAGACTTTAAGCAATATATTAAAAAATGCTCCTGGAAAACACCATCCACCCTGCCTTTAAAGGAATAGTTCACCCTCAGAATGATTTAACTTTATTTTCCACTTACCCTCATGGTGAGCAAGACTCTGGACCCCTTTTTTAATATGTCAAATGCAGCCGGAGACAGGACGACTTCTCGTTTCCCCCCAATAGAGTTCGCCAGGGCCGTGCCAAAAGCCATAAAAGTTCACAAAAATTTGTCAATTTTCCTCCATACTGCTCGTCCCATAATCCAAGGTCCTAGGGGAGCGCCAGATTTTACTCGACAACGTCATTTACTATATTTTTAACCTAAAAAGAGTATTGTTTACTTCAGTGATCTGATCCGAAACTCGGAAGCCTCGGCGTTCAGAGCCTACTCTGCCGAAATGCAGGCGAGAAGAAGAAATTTGGTGTTTACATTGTGCTGGGCGCGAGAGCCTAGACAAACTGGACAAACACAGAGGGGGGATATTATCAAAAAAAAAGAAAGAAAAGAACGCGCGATCTCATCTGCCGGGCTCCGTAGTTTCATGAACGGCATCGGCGTGCTTCTAGGCATGCGTGTAGTGTTGTTAATTCTGACGCTCCCACTCAGGCACTTGGACTACATGGGATGAGCAGATGAATTCATTTTTGCTTTTATGCCATTTTCCAGCCCCCTCCATTACAAGCGCCTACCCCCATTCAGTGGCCAGAGCTCCCCACAAGGAAAAAAATCTAACATTCCTTTAATGAGCTGTAACAATGTAGAGTGGGACAGAATTACAAAAAAACAATGACTTAAACTACGAAGGATTAGGGCCACTAAAAAAAAAAATCTAGCAATTCTGCTTAATCCCAAGCAATTCTGCTTTAATCAACTCTTTTTCTCAATTCTCTTTAACCAACTCAATCTAACCAATCTAATTTACATTTTTTCCAAATCTATCAATTCTTTTCTCAATTCTTTTTCTCATTCTAAGCAATTCTTTTTCTCAAATAAAAGTCAAATTCTACTTTAATCTCAGAATTCTACTTTTTTCCAGAACAGAAAAAAATTTTTTTTTTTCAATTTCCAATCAAATTCTCTTTTTTCCCTAAACAACACTTTTTCTCAAATTCTAAAAACAATTCTCTTTTTTCTCAAATTCTAAATTCTTTCCAATTCTAAACAATCTAAAAATTCTGAGATTTAAGTCAGAATTCTGACTTTTTTCTCATAATTTTTCTTTTTTTTTCTCTAGTGGCCCTAATCCTCTTCCGTATAAACTATTACATTTTACAATCATATTTTTTACAAATGCTTGGATTAGTTTTTGTTAAATTGATGACACTGTTTCAAATTCATGTTGTTGATCTAATATTGCATTTACCTCATGTGAACACATGAGAAAGGTCATGTCCTCTTTTTTTACTTTTACTTTTATTTTGTCCTGATACGCATTTCCTTTTTCCCATAACTGTAAATCCTTTTTACTTTTGTAGTAATTTACGTATTTTCCATTTTAGTTAGATATCAAGGTGCATTGGTTTTGACTAGTTTCATTATTTTAATGGAAAATTTTGATTATACAGGATTTTAGTATTGGAGATTTTTCACTAGAAAATGAGTCTGTAATATCACTGTAGCTGAAGAGCTGCGTGGATGCTTCTTTAACCGACATCCTATTAAGTATCCTATTAATGACCTTCCTCCATAAAGTGTCCTCAGCTTTCATTTATTTTATCTCTTCCTCTTTACCTCTTCTTCATTAACTGTCTTTGTGATCCTTTTTACCGATCCTCTTTTTAAACTTTAAAAGGTCACAGGCTGCACATTGTCCTATTAAGGATGACAAAATGGACAAAGTGGGTGAGAAAAAGATTGAATAATCAGAATGTGTGAGATGTGGAGGAGGAAATATTTCAGAGGATCACTTTTTAGTTTTTGACCGCCAAAATGGAGCCGATTGCCTTATCTCTACTCATCTTTGAAATGCTTTCCATTCCACCAACCCGCACATGGGGACTCTCACACATACAAAAATTGTTGTAAGACTGGTTTTTGGTGGCTGTCATCTAACGCCACAAACACAGCTATTGATTGCTACTGTTGTTTACTTAGTGTTAGTAATGGATGATTTATGTGCTGTAATAAGTGTCTGTAGTAAACAACCAGTGACATAATCCATTGTTATTGGTGCAGACAAAAAATTGTTGGCCTTATTTGTTTTTCATTATGCAGATATAATATTCATTAGTAATGAATAGGCCTAATCAAATGCATTTTCTGATTATGGTGATAAAATATTTCATGTTTGATCACCACATAACTGAGTTTTCTTCATTTCTTAATGTCTGTTTCCAAATAAAAATTGGGATGGGGTGTAAAAAGTTGATGACAGCAATGCAGTGTTCTGAAATATGTTGGACCAAAACTTTCAGAGTAGTACAAATTTTTTACAGATTGGAAGATAGAAGATCCCTTTTTCTTTTAGCTCACAGTGTTTGTGGTTTACAAAAACTGAGTTCCTTGACCTTGTTTATATTTTTTCTCTCTTTTGTATTGCTTTAACTCACATTTTTAGGCCGCATCAATGGACTAAGTTAACTGATAATGCTTTGTTTTAGTGATTTCCACAACAAAACATTTGGTTTTAATGGAGTTTTAGTTGTGTATTTCTGGTTTTGTCCCACATATCGATCTTATATTATGCACTATAAATGACAAATCCCTGATTTTTACCCCTCCCTATTAATTTTTCAATTTAAAGGTAGAATCCGAAGTTTTTCCCCGTTTTTGTTTGTAAACACTATTCTAACTGTGTGCCTCTCACTCGGAAGAGGGGGAAAGCCAAACCAGTGTTGACCCTGGTTTTCCAGCGTGCACTATCTAAAGCTTTTTTCGGTGCAGAGTACTTCCTTTTCTTTGCTGCACCCGCCATTTTGATTTTTTTTTTTTTTTTTTTTTGAATTCAAGTGACTGGTCTCTTCTTAAGTCGATGACTTTATCCCCACAGAGCGCTACGCCTTTAGCTCTGTCATTGGCTGAAGACAAATACACAGATCTCTGCCCAGAAACATCCCGAATACTCAAAACAAAGAGATAAAACAAAAGCCAGGGGGAGAGAGAGTTGCAAACAAAGTCACTGCCACCTGAGAGTAGAGGCGTACTGGTGCGGATTAAGATGGATTTCACTTGCACAAATCTAGCGTTTATTTTCAGAGGGAAAACCCTGCATTCTACTTCTAAGGTTGAGAAATATTATTTTTTGGATTTTTTAAACTACTGTATAGCATTTAACCACAAACTCTTTTCCAGAAAGGAGGATCCTTCCCATCTTTACCTTTGAGTCTCGGCCTCGGCCACCTGTAAATCACCTGTGGATCTGAATGGCTAAATTGAGAATCCAGCGTACTTTCTCACCATAACTTGCCTGACATATCGACTGAGTTTCTTGTCGTACGTAACAGTGCATTGCCTTAGGTCGTGTCTCGGTTCAACTTAGACGCATCAACGCAGTTGTCCAGCGTTCTCAGTAGAGCTACAATGATGATCTATATATGGAGTATTTGTTTGCAGCCTCTCGGCAGCCATGGTGACTGAAGGGCTAAAGGATGGGAAACTTGCCTCCCTGACAATGCGAGGTGCTTCATTGGCATGTGTGTTCGTGTAAAGTGTTCGAGTGTGTGTTTATGTGCCAGGCTTCCTTGACAAGCCATTGTCACAGTGTACAAGGCAGTCTTGGGCAGTGATTTCCCCTCCTACTCACATGCCCTGTGATTGGCCAAACCTGACAGAATCACAGCTTACCCATCCAATAAGCTAACGTCCTCCAGGGGTCCAGCCCCCGGACCAAAATAACCCAGTAAATACACTGTGGGTACTATGAGAACTGGAGCTAGCCTACTGGTGAATTCTTTGTGTACAAACAAGGGATTCTTGTCAGTTCAGTGCTGCTGAACCATGTTGCTTTCTGTTGTCCTCTGTTGTGATAGGACCCTGGTGGTTTATTTGTGTGCGTTCCTTCATTCAGGGATACCATGTGGGGAGACTGTATATGGAGGGAAACAAATAGCAGTGATGTAAAAGACAGAGACCCTTCGACATAGACAACCCATCGAGGTGGCTCTGCCTCTGTGCTACATTCACATGGCAACCTAAAGCAAAAGCAGATTGATTTGCTGGCTGATTTAAAAATAAATTTAACTTTATTCTGGAGTAATAAGATGTAATGAGTCTAATAAGACAAGGATAAATCTTCAAACTGAACATGACATGTTCTGAGCACAAAAGTCTTGTAAAGTCAGAAATGTAGGAAGAGTTAAGACTATTTAACATCCACAACAAAGCTTTGTTTTTAGCTTTTTTTTTGTTTTCAACAACACAATGATGCACCTAATGAATGTTTTCCAGAGAAATTTATGGATATTCGTTTGGGATCTTCATCTGTTTGAATCTGTTTGGTTGTCAAGTCTACAATTCCTAAATTGCATCCTTTGTGAGTTGCTTTCACCCATAAAATAACCCAGGGCTTGATGAAGTTTTCACTGTGGATCACTGCTTTTATCAGGATACAGCTGTAAGTTGCTGGATAACTAACAATGAAAATGTTATCTCTCTTAAGCTGTTATTGCCTGCTATCTAAGCATACAGGTTTATGTGCACACTTCCAGTTGCAGAGCAAGATTATGGCGTGTGGGTGTAAAGTTAAAGAAGTAAATGTGCTGATTCATTGCCAAATGGTTGGGACAAACATGCATAATGACCAGATAACAGAAAGGGAATTGCTTCCACGTTTATGTGCCTTTTTGCACGATTATTTGTAGGTGTCACTGTATGCAAATATTTCACTCTGCTTAAAGAGAGAGGCTGGGCTAAGGGAGGAGTTTAACATTAGTGAACAAGAGAGGAAAGAAGAGAGAAATGAGTTTACTGGACACAGGGCTCTCCTTGTTGTTGCCCCAGACTACGGCATTCAGGCTAATTTAGGGGAAGAGGAGGAGAGTGGTAGAAAGAGGAGGACGGGTAGGAAGCTGAGCTGGCAGTTGGAGTGAGAAGAAGGAAAGTGACTAATAGTGACAGCACTCTGACTACTGTAAGCTGGCCCATGTCAGGAGGAGTGGCGTAACAGTCTGTATAAGCAAGCCGGCCGAGCCGGCAAACATCTCTGGCAGTTGGTGTGTTTTCCCACGTGGAAGAGCAGATTTCACCTGGATACACTATGTTCTCCTTTAGATAGCAGGAGAGTTACTGGTAAGAATCTTTAATTCATACATATTGCACTGTTGATATCAATGTCTGATTGTTGGGTATGAAACACTTTCAGTCTGTAATTTAAGTCAGAAATTTTTCAAGCACATGAACAAACTGAATGCAGAGCATTCGTATTGGCAAGCTGGTGTTTTTTAAACTTGAATACATGCAGTGGAAACACATAGACACAAAAGAAGATTTGGCTCAATTTCTGTCAAAGGTAAACCAATTGACATATTTCCTTTGCCCTTTAAAAAAACAAAACAAACAGAATCAGAGTGATAGCTGCATTGCTGTAATGTGATTGCAGATCAGTCCGGTGTGTTCGGTTTTTGCCTCTGTGAATACACACAAAAAGGAAAAGATGATTAACTTAGACCACTTTGTTGAGATGTCTTTTGTGGCTGAAATGGTCTTATCCTAACTAACTAATCATACAAGCAATGACACACGAACAATACCAGAGCTTCACTCAGCATATCTCATGATCAGAGAGTGAATACCTGTGTTCATGTCTGGCAGGTTACTGCATATTCTGTATATTACTTGCTTAAGTACCACACAGTGTTGGCTGTTTAACCAGTTGCTAGACAGAGTGTAGCCTTATGTTGCTATAAGCATTAAAACACTTTAAGTTTTAACATCATTTAGTCCTACAAAATAATTGTGGTGTGAAAAGTTTTTTTTTTTTTTTTTCCTGGGCTGCCTGCGCAGGAAGTTGCTTCACCACAGACAAAACTAGGATTCGTGAAAACTCAGAGAGGGAAAGGGGAAGTGATGCATTGTGGTTATTATTGATGATGCTGGTCTTTTTTTTTACATGTCATTTTGCTACTCTTTTATTAGATAGTGTTGTAAAAGTGTTTTGGTTGATGTCCTGGTGCTGTCTTATCCTCACTAGTTTCAAATGACTTCAACAGTCTGTGAAGCACAGAAAAGTCAGGAAAGCAGTTTCACTCTGGGAAAGGCTTCTCCTGATCAACCATAGTTAGATTGTTTAAAGGAAGACAGTCATAGTGATTCACCCATAGAGTTTGAGTTGGGTTGATTCATTTAAATGACCTTCTTAAAGTTGGTTACTAAGCTGAAATGTTGGATGACAGGAGTTCAGGACATGGAAGGCTTTTTTTGTTTGTAAATGACACAGCAGATTCTGTTCACCTCAATTTTTCCAACTCTAAGCCCATCTTTAAAGACTTGTCATGCATCAGTTTGTAACCTCCTAATACAAAAATAGAGTGCAGTGTTTAGAATATCTAACTTGTGTGAGCACAACTCTATTTTTGTGCTCCACAATCGTTCAAGGTGAACCTGCTCCAAGTCTCCGCTTATTTGAGAAAACATCTGGAAACCAGATGTAGGAGGTTGTGCTGCCAACTTTAGTGGCAAGTTTAACGCAATGATTGCAGTTGGTTATAAAGAGCAGCAGAAATTTACAGTTTGGAAAATATGCAGAATAACAGAATCAATTCAGCGTAACATCTTGTCACACATGTTCATACCCAGGTCTTTTGCCATGGTCTGTTGCTTCCTTTGCTTCCGCTGTGGAAATTCTTTGCATCTGAGTTCTTTTAAACGTATTTTGCACACCTGCAACTTCCTCTTCTTTGATACTTCACCACTTTTTCATGACCGCCAAAACCATTCAGTATTACAGCTTTTCATTTAGTCTGACCATTTTGTAACAAAACATTATTCTCTCTCTTTGTTTTTGTGTGTGTTTTTAATGTTTCTCGTCTTATGCCTTCATCGCCTGTCCTCATCCATCAATGACTTCCCCTGGCCGCCGGCTCCTCAGCAACCAGACATGTAGTGGACAGAATAAGCAGAGTGTAAATCGCTTTGTGAGCAATCTTTTCTTCTCAAACAGGTAATTGTACATGTGTATGTATGTTTGTGCGTGTGCCTACATGGCTGGTGTCTATGCTGATGTAAACATGTGCCGGATGTGATTGTGGAGAAATCGAACCAGCAACAATTTCTGACTTGAATGACATGGAAATAGAAATGAGAATCCTTATTCTGGCATCCTGAGGTGACTGGTCTATTGTGCATCCACAACCCTTGGATGCTATAATAAGTGCATACAGATGTTAGGTGGTTACAGGAAGTTTTTTATAACTAAAGTAGCAACTGACTTGAGAGTCAAAAAGTGAAAATGATCCCACGTTGTCCGTCTGCCAGTCTGTCTGTCTGCAAGTCCAAGCAGAGGAGTTCGGTGTCTTCTGTTGCTAAGGGATACAGCTGTTTGTGTGTAAGCATGTGCTAGTGTGAGACCATAGATCCATGACCAGGATTTCATACTTGTAATTCCAACTTTGTTACATAATCATACCTATTCCTGCCAGCTGAATATGTGATGGTGGTTAAAGAAATGTTGATCGCGTAGATCTACTACTTTAAATCCGACAAACTTTTTAAAGCAGAAAGACATAAGCATACTTAACCTTTATGTGCATGCCCTCACCCCCACTTGCAAACACATGCACAGATGTATGCAGATCCACACACACACACACACACACACACACACACACACACATAAACAAAACAAATGACAACAAAAAAAAGCGCACCCTGGCTCAGGGGAACAGGGTGTTCCTGAAAAGGAGAACAGAGAGCAGAGGGTTATTTTAGTCATTAGAGCCGGCAGACAGGCAGCTTGATGTAGAAAGTGTGTGTTTGCATGGTTTAGTCAGTAACTGCTGCTTTTTGTTCACCTTTTAATATTAACAGGTCAAAAAAATCTTAAAAATTAAGATATTTGATCATACTAATATCCCAAAATGTTGTTGCACAGTTGTGTTTTAGATCTTTATCATGTCATGACCTGTTCTAATGTTGACCTGTGCAAAAAATGTCATACTTATTGGCATTTTTCTTCTAATATTTGTTATTGTAATATAGGGCTGGACGATAATTCGATATTGATATATATCGATCGATAGAGGTTTTTTCAATAGAAAAAAAAGAGGGTCAATAAAAGTTCAATATAGAAACGCAGTTTTCCGCTGTAGCCTATCGGGTAGCATGATACTACAGTCACTACTTCCGCCAACCAATCACAAACACAGACCCAGGCAAAGGCTGAATTGGAATTCAGTGTTAGTGTGATCTTTATTATGAGTAGGTCATTCAGCAAAAGCTTAAAGGGGAACTTAGTTTTTTTCAATCTGGACCCATTTTCTAGCATGAAATACATTCATTTACTCACCCAGACAGCATTGGTGCAACTTGAATTCCTTCGGGAGATATTTAGATCCACTCCAAATCAGCGTATGTCAAGTATAAGGACAAATCACCACTAAAAAGCTGCTTCGGGCTCACAGGGGGTCTGACTAATGTTTCGCAACAAAACATTGGTGAAATTAAGGAGTTTGTGGCAGAAAATGCCTCATTTAGAGGCTGCGCAAGGTTGCCCCATCACTTCCATTATATTGGACATAACACTGATCTGGAGTGGATCTAAATGTCTCCTGAAGGAATTCAAGATACACCAAAACTGTCTGGGTGAGGAAATGAACGGATTTCATGCCATTGAAAAAAAAAAAACGAACTTCCCATTTAAATGACCAGGGCTGCACCTAAAATGTCTTTTATTTTGATAATGGCTTTTTTTTTTTTTTTTAAATAAATATCGATATCGATCGATACAGATTTTTTTTTTTCGATAATCTTTTTTTCTATATTGTCCAGCCCTATTGTAATATAGATGATAGTGTTACATAATTGTGTATTCACTTTTCTACTAGGGCTGCAGAATGTTAAGAAAACTTGCAATGTGCAAAAATACTGCTGAGACTTGTGATGACTATATAATTTGCAATAAATAAAATTCTTGGATATGCAGTGTCTTTCAGCTTTAGACTCTGTGCAAACATGGACACCAGGAAGTCAGTAGC
This sequence comes from Atherinomorus stipes, assembly GCA_023101725.1. Lineage (NCBI taxonomy): Eukaryota > Metazoa > Chordata > Actinopteri > Atheriniformes > Atherinidae > Atherinomorus > Atherinomorus stipes. The sequence continues at coordinate 1,706,408 of JALJCO010013346.1, read as the reverse complement.
CTAATGAGATAACAGGAAAAAAACAAATAGATTATATCCATCGCAACATTGTCTTATTTGAAAAGTCCAATTTATATGCTGTTGTCAATGTACAACTGTAACTGGAACATCACGTCACTTCCCAAAAATACGTGCAAACATAGACACCATTAGATTTTGCTGTTTAGGCCTATTGTGCGATACAAAGCTAGAAACTGAACTGCATCGTGTTAAGTTGAAAAGCAAGTCCTCTTTCTTGTGGGGGGGTTATTGGGGACCCTTTTTCCTGGGAAACAAGTTGTTTTTTCTTTTTCTAAAAGTATGTTGTTAAAAGTTATTAATAACAAGTTGTGAGCAGATCATGTGATTGCTCACAGACAGGATTAAATTTGAAAGTATGGCTGTGTGTGATGTCACAGCACTTGGCAAATAAAAAAAAGTTGGCTAACAGATTGAGATGTTGGATGTTATTGGCTTACCGTTATTATCATCTGATATTGGTATTAAAATGTAGTATTAGAAATTATCGGTTTTGGTTTTTACTTTTTTAATGACACAACTTTTAAACAGCATGCTCATATTACCGTATTTTCCAAAGTACAAGTCACATCAGTCAAAAAATGTGTCATAAAGAGAAAATCCAAGACCAAGAACAAGGACAGACATTTACTCTGGAAAGACAAGTTACTCAAATACACAATAGCACACAGAACAATAGGCTGAATAGGTGTCTGGCATCTTAACAGTTATTCAGCTACACAGTAGCATAAAAAACAAACCTGTAGGATGAAGAGGCTAAGTTAGCAGAACAAGCTAGCAAGTCCGATGAGCAAGTTACCAGTAAACAAGTTCACCAAGCTCCCAATTTCACGAGCCTCTCTGGTGACTGAGGGAGGAAAAAACGCCAAAAAACCAAAAACTCATGGCCACTTGTATTCATAAAGAGCCTACACAGTGTCAGCATATTATTATTGATACCTGTCTGATCCTAAACTTCATAGATAAGAAGAATAAGTTTGTTTTTGAGGATATTTTCCACAGACAGTAGATACAGCCAGATGTCCAATATGAACTTCTCTCACTGAGATAACACTATTTTAGGATTTTTGCTTCTGGAGCAGAATATAGTTGTCACAAGCCTAGAGTGCACTTTTGTTGTCTCTCATGTTTATTCCTTGGTTCATGTCAGTCAATAAGAATTAACATTTAACATTATGTTAAATTGTACATATTTTGATATAAAAGTTGCACTCGACTATAAGTTGACTCTAAGTGACTGTAAGTGTGACTTATATTCCAGAAAATATGGTATACATCTAACTTTTCAGCTTCCTCTCCTCTCACTGAAAAAGTCAATATATGAGAGATACAACCTCACAGTTGTCTGCAGATATAAATATTGGTTGATATTAGTATCAAAAATGAAATGCTGGACAATATCGGTATATCGAATATCTGTAAAAAAGCCAGTACTGAACATCCCTACTAACAGCATGGACTCTATCAATATATATGAGGTAAGGTCCAATAGTCAGTATGAACCACATTCAAAGAACCAATCCTGACTATTTGTAAGGGGAGGCTTACTGTACATGCCTGAACTTGTGAAAATCACCAACAAAAGAAGCCGACATGTTACCAGGAGACGTTAGCACAAGATAGGTGGAGAACACAGCAGAAATGAAGAAAACTTCAGTGGCCCTCATTTATCAACCGATCGTACGACAAAAATCTGTGCGTACGACCATTTCCACGCAAGACTCAGCATTTATCAATTTGGACGTGAGCATAGGATATGATCAAACCTCACCACAGCTCTGAGTTTGTGTATGCAAGTTTGAGTCAGTGAGGGTTTGCAGTGCAGCACAGCAGAACATAAAAATATTTATTAACCAAATCGCAAACTGTCATTTAACAAGTATTCACATATCCAGCACTATGAATGAACCCATTTGCAAAGAAAAAAAAAAAAGGAAAAAAAGGGAATGTAGAATGTTTTCCCAAAATTACAAAAATAGCTGTAACTGAATTTAATTCCTCCATTTTTCTCAAAAAATTATTAAAATCATTAACATATAGTTCTAGGAGACAAGTGCTTTTCACTCTTCGTGCATCTCCTCACCCCGCTGGTAAAACTGCCACATAGGAGCGGAGGTAGGCATACACACACACGTGCAGGTGCTCAGGTGGAGCGCTGCTTCGGGCTGTAGAAAGGCAGGTGGGTGTCGGACCAGCGGGATAAAACGCTGCTTTAGACTCGGAGAAAATCTACAATACAATCCTGTCCTGTGCAGGGCTGCACATCGCTCAGACAGCTGATGGAGAGTTTTTGATGTGCAGTCAGAGGAGCAGATGCGCCCGGAGCCGCTCTGCAGTCCCGACTGGGCTATATGGAGGAGACAGCAGCTGATCCGTCATTTAGAAAAAGTAATCTATACCTTAAAGTTGAATAAGTGCTCAATCAGTAGACTGTCCCTTAGCTTTGCTAAAGCAAGTTATCTTTTCTTCTGTCCCTGTCTGGGTCAGCCTCGGATCCGACCGGCATCCACCTGTTGGTGCGCAGCGGTTGGACTCATGACAGGTGGGGGCCGGTGAAACATCTTTTGGTGGCGAGTTTCATATTGGACCACTTTTTCTTGGCCCATTGGCTAAAGAATTGTGACGTTGCTATCGGATGTGAGCTATCATTAAATTTCATAACTAATAAAATGAATAAATCATATCAGCCAGGCCTAGATTGAGACTTTTATTAATATCTCAGCCGGTCGTTCAACACTGGTGAGGCTGACTGATCCTCTTCCGTGCAGCGTTTTTGTGCACGCCTTTGACTTAGTTTTTGAAGTCGTCAAACAGCACCTCTTTAATCTTTCCTACCTCATAACTGAGGAATTCTGATTTGATCCCCCCAAAAGTTTTTTTTTTGGCAGAATCTCTCCTCTCCATGGCTCAACCTTGCTGGGTGAAGCCTCATAATCATGCATGTTTTAGGGCGTAACCATGGGCGTGACATTTAAATGACAGTGGATTTCAGCCGTGGTATTCATCAAGACCCTTTTGTTTGTACAATGAGATTGGTCTGATACGAACGTTTTAATAAATCACATGTGGGTCCAATCGTACGACCATTTTTACGATCAGATGTGTGATCATTTCTACGCTCGTTTGATAAATGAGGGCCAGTGTGTTTTAGTCTCCTGCAGATGGCAAATTTGACCGTGTTAACTGGTATGACAGCACAAAATTTGATTCTGTAAGCCTTTGCGTCTTAATCAGAAATGTAAGAACTGTGTTCATGTTATTTGGAAACAGCATTCCATCAAAATGCTACCAGACACGAGTCTGTCCTCTTAACTTTTCAGACTGTTGCTGAGCAAATTTTAACCCCAGATGAGATGGGTTTTGCCACTAAACTAATTACACAGTCTGATGCTGTTCCAACTATTTATCTAAGGAAAACAGCAAGTATAAGAGGACATGACTGTCAACTAGTGTGTGTGTACATTTTCTCCCCGTCCCACTTCGGTTTGCAGTTTCTGGAAACATGTGGTGTGTTGCTCAGTACACAGGGCAACAGCTGCCCACCTCACTGCTACCCACCCACCCAACCTACATTCCAGGTAGTTACTGCCTGCATCTCACTGACGAGAAATTGAGCACAGGCCGGTAGTGCCTCTCACATGAAATGCCAGCGAGTGTCAAGCTTATCGCTCCAGTTAGTGTCTGGTCTTTAGAATATTGAGAAAAAAATAGGTTTAACTCCTACAGCATTATCAACTCATGATGTTGTCCAGCTGAAGGCTGATATTATTAATGATGCTTGTAATGTTGAAAGCAAAAAGAAAGCAAACGCATACCCAACTGGATTCTTCTGCTTGCATGTGATCTTTTATCTTTAGCTCTTTTTATGCTTGAGAATTGTTTGCTCTTTCATGTTTTTATCGTTAAACTACCCTAATACTATAAACTGCTTTTGCATAGTGTAGCAGAGTCAGTGTTGCAGGGTCGGAGGAGGCAAAGAAGGCCAATGTGGCCTTGTGAGTGGGGCCAGATTAGCATATTCATGTATCTACATTCACTGAATGAGGAAAAAAGTTTTAGAATTATACCACAAGTAGTTCTAAGGATATAAGAGGTCTTTGAAGAGACAACAATGTGGGAATATACCACTTTTGGGAGCATCGATGAACTTTTATTGGATAAATGGGTCTTTAATGTGTCTGTGTTCATAGTTGATCTGGCCAGGGTTTACAGTTCACACTTTTTTGTTGTTGAGAGGCTGAGACCTTTAGTGACCCTCTACTCATACTAAATGCATTACAGATTCACACATCTACTTGTCAAAATAAAATGTAGTGTGAATTGCCTTTGAAGTTATTCTGAAGCTTTGGCTGCATAGATCGCAAACCTCAATTCTGCACATACATTTTTATTAGAGGACACACTATGTGTGTATATCCCTCACATAAGTGCTGGCTGTCAAAGAGGCCTTCCTTGGCTTTGCACGGTCACATCTAAAAATACACACTCCACAAATTAACACCATGTCTCAGAGCACAGGTGCCATGGTCCCACACTTCCCCTCTGAGTGCGAGTGTGCTTTCGTGTTCGTCTATGAATGTGTATTGTGTTACACGAGAGGAAAGCTGTCATCACACAGTATGTTTGAAACATCACTCTGTGTTTCGTGTGCTTATTGTTCGCATGTGTGTTTGTGACTAATATGTGGCACGATCCAGAGCTAGCCTTTGACCTGGGCTTCCTCCGCTCTGCTTCCTCCTACTGGCTGTCAGTGTTTGAAGTGAAGGGGCCATGACATTACAGCGTTGGACTCACAATGGCCGCTGTGTGCTCTTATTGCGTCACAAATGTCCCCAGTGGATGTTAAGCAATGGGAGGGCCCCGTGTAGGAGATTAAGCTCTCTAGAAGCAGTGTGTCACCATATATCAGGAAGTGATATCTTGTCTCTTTATGTATAATGTATAAAAGAACATATATGTATTGTGGCTTACTCACAGTTGGAGGCTGCAAATCTTTTGAAAAATTAATCTAAAGCCTTTGCCTCAAAAAGAAATTAATTAACAAAATTTACTGATTTTAAAAAGTCTTAAAATCATGTGTAGGGGAAATTTTATTATTGATTGTAATATTAACTTTTATTATTGTTTAGCTGTTACAATGTTGGACTGTTGTTTATATTTCACACACAATTACTGCTTCATTGGTTCTGACTGCTCTCATAAGAGTTTTTAGCGTTGGCTTCACTTTCCTTTCTTGACAACATGCCCATTTCATTCAGCAAACACTAAAACATGAAGTTCTTACCATGACGGGATTTATTATGTCACAGGTGAAAGAAAAAATGCAGATGGAGATGGTTGAATCAGACCTGCTAACATGTACGCATTTTGCGTAGCAGATACGCAATTTGACATCTAAATACGCCGGTACGGCTTGCCTTTCATAACTACGCAAAAGGCTGCTGATTATGTGAATCCTGTAAGGAAATATGCGCACGTTTTATTCACAACTAATAGTAGGATGCAGCAGCGTGGCACAGTGTTTGTAACCAATCATTGTAGAGAGCCGGAGAAAAGAGTCTCTGACGAACCAATAGTGTTTCAAGAACATAAACAGAAAGCCTTTTAAATGGGTTTCCTTCACATTTGCTTTTAAATGATAGAAAGTGGATCTAATATCACTTGCTGAGAGAATACAGGGAACATGTCGCATTTATCCTAAGTGTATTTTACACCCATCATTGAGCTATCCTACACTAAATGTTAGCTGTATGTATTTGCTACTAGATGATAAATTCCCATGACTGGGTGAACCAATGAAGAACCGTCCCAATGCTGATCTTGAACTCTGGAAGAGGTGTTTATCTGACTTTGTGTCCTTTTTAAATTATACATCAGTATTTTGGAACATTTAGATTGGCTAATAATTTGACTCTGGACTTAGCATATAAAGTAACAAGAATTAATGGCTCAGGCCTGCAGAGCGACACATAATGACTGGCTATGCTGTGTTTTATGGACAGTATATATATTGGCCCAAATGACTTTACAATTTGTGCAACATATGGCTCTGTCCTTAGACGTTTGAATTTCTGAGCACAAATCTGTCTCTGCTGACATTCTTGCTTTACAGACGGAGATTCCAGATGTAATTGCCATATTTGTCAGATTCTATGACTTCACTTTATAGCACTCCACAACTGTTCACATTTACACATTTATTTCTCTCTGCAAGTGAGCACCTTGAATAAGACAGAAACTGTTACCACGTCAGGAAGTGTTTGCTGAGGTCCACATTATGTTACAAAGTTTGGTCTGGAATGCTTGTATGTGTTTCAATGCGTATCTCTGCATGGGTGTGTGTTTTTCATGTAGGCCATCTATTGGCACAAAGCGGGCAGTGTGTGCCCCCTCGGGCGCTGAAATGTACACTTCGGACAACAGGCGGCTTCAGTCCCTCTCAATAGGAGCTGCCCTTCTTATTGTACCTCATGCACAATGAGCTTTTCTCTCTCTGTCTGTCTTCCTCTCTGTGTCTTTCTCTCTTTATGACCATAACAAAAAGTGTTTCTGATGAGAAAGTGGAGGAATCAGACTGACTGATGCTCTGCCATCTATTATTCCACAACATATCAGCATTTTAATAGCGCAGAAATCTGGCTCTGGTTTCAGGACCACACACCTTTGAATACAAGCAAGCTTAGTCATGCAGAGATGAGCACAAGTCATTGCAGAAGGGGAACTGTCTGTCTTGGGACTCCCCTCAAAATCTTTTCAAGTGTGTATGCATTTAGAAAAAAAGAAAGGGGTGTTCCCCTGGTTTTTCTTCTCACATGATCTCGCAAGAACAACAAGATAACATGACTTCCACATGACCTCTCCAACATAACAAAGGAAATCCTCCTCGGTTCAACTTGATGTAATGTAGTGAATGGAAAGATATATGCAGTTGTCCTCAAAATTATCCATGTGCTCTGATTAAAGAAAAGGCTAAATTCACACTCATAATTCAAATCACAAGAAACTACAGAAACTAATAATACATAAAAATTTATGAAATTATAATTTAGTGATATAAAACATTGCCTTTGAATTGTGGTTGAAAATGATAATTAAAAACAAACATACAAACAAAACTGTGCCAGACACATTACAGCACCTTTCCTGTAAACAGCGGACCAAAATACCTGTCAAAAGGTGTAGAAGTCTTTTTGAACATTACAGAAAACACCTGATTGCAGTGATTACCTCGGTGTTGCTTAAAGGGATATTGTGTAAGTTCTCCTGTGTTTTATTCACAAAAACTGATTATTTGGATCAAAAGTGTTTTTTCATTAATCAGTAATCACTCCCATCAACAAACTGAAGTGCTCCTCTAAGTTCTAAATTTGCCGTTCGTATCATTCATTTTCACATCGAGCGGGGCGGCTTGGTGGAGGCTGCCATGTCGTATCGCCATGTTTTTGCGTTCAGGAGAAGCGCGACAGTAGGAAAACACAGAAACTCACCGGACACACCGGAGTTTTCAGCTCAGTTCGAGGTAATGCCTTTGAAAAGTCACCGCGCTGCAGTGGGGAGAAACCAGCGTCTCACTGATGCTGGGTTCACGTGCAGTCGGGCAAATGGCCGTTGGTAACAAACCAGATGTCATTTTAATCAATGAAGCCGAGCGAAAGACTGTAAAACATGGGTCAGGGAAAACAGTACGACATCGCCATGACAACATTTCAGATGTGGACTGGTGTCACTGTAACTGACGGACCACATCTTCACATAGAGGTCAGTGATAACTTTACATGCATCGGCTGTCGTCGGTCTGCCCGGTTTCACGCGAATGCAGCATGAAAAGTACGAGGGAGCTGCTCCCGATTACACAGTGTCCCTTTAACAAAATTTTAGCTTCGGAGCCCTATCATTTTTGTCAGTTTCAACTTATTTAACTGACAACTGAATTATTTTCTTCTTCAGTTGGAGGGTATGTATAATTTGAGGATGACTGTATATATACAGTTGTGTGAAAGTGTTTGGCCCCTTCTTGATTTCTTATTTTTCTTATTTTTGACACACTTACCCCAGCTTTACACCTGGTCCGTGACATGACGTGAGCGCAGCGGCGCACAGTGCAGCGGCGCGCCATGTGTACCGGATCGCGCCCATGTAATCAATGGTTTGAAACATATTGATCACGCCGCGGGGCGTGAGCGGTCTGTCGTCGCTCCGGCATGCCATGCCGCTGCGCTACAGATACGCACCAGCTCTATTTTTGACGCTCCACGCACCAACACCGCGTCAATATCAGTAGTTCAGATCAAACCAGACAGGAAGTCAGACACGGGTTCAGTGTAAAATATCCGGTAACTTCCTAAACAAAAGCCACTGTGCAGCTTTTAAACTGCTGAAACTACCTGAACATGACAGCATCTCCGTGTCCACAAGTTTACAGTGAAATAAGAAACCATGACGCATGAACATGTGGACAAAATGAACCATTTAGATGAGAGTCACAGGCGATCTAGCAGTCCTCTCGTGATTCTGGATGTAGCGAATCTAACAACAGCTGGTGCACTCGCGGCTGTGCTGCGTGGCCGCACAGTGAATGTTCTAAAGAAATTGAGCTCAGCTTTCCAGAGATGTGATAAACCACTGCTAATTTATGTTTTAACGGGGTGGGGCAATCACTTTTTCACACAGGGGTCATAGAGGTTTGGATTTTTTCCCCCCTTACTAATAAAAATCTTTATTCAAAAACTTCATTTTCTGTTGCGTTATCTTTGTCTCGCATTTAAATTTGTTTGATGATCTGAAACATTTAAGTGTGACAAACATGTCAAAAAAAATAAGAAATCAGGAAGGAGCAAACACTTTTTCACACAACTGTATCTTTATATCTATATATATCTATATATATCTAGATGTATCTACATCTATCTATCTATCTATCTATCTATCTATCTATCTATCTATCTATCTATCTATCTATCTATCTATCTATCTATCTATCTATCTATCTATCTATCTATCTATATACAGTCAGTCACAACAGTGAGTAGGCTACATCCTTTTCATTTTATAATTTCATTTTATTATATCATTTTTGGGAGTAAACTAAAGAAATCAAACTTTACTATAATGTAAAGTAATCATTGTAGAGCATTTATAACTGTATACATTTATTGTCAATTCAAAATAACTCAATACAGAACCAATAACATCTTAATGGCAGTCAACAAAAGCGAGTACACCCTGATGAAAATTACTAACTTGTGCACAAAAGTGTCAATATTTTGTGTGGCCACCATTATTTTCTATCACTGCTCTAACCCTGTTGGGCATGGGGTTCACCAGAGCTTCACATGTTCTCACTGGAATCTCCTTCCACTCCTTCAAGATGACATCATGGAACTGGTGGATGTTAGAGACCTTGCGCTCCTTCATCTTTCGTTTGAGGATACCCGACAGCTGTTCTATAGGGTTTAGGTCTGGAGACATGCTTGGCCATACCATCACATTCACCAACCCTGTCTTGGAGGTGTGTTTGGGGTCATCACTATGTTGGAATGCTGCCCTGCGGACCAGTTTCCGAAGGGAGGGGAGCATGCTGTGCTTCAAAATGTCACAGTACATGTTGACATTCATAGTTCCCTCAAAGAACTGTAGCTCCCCAATGCAAGCAGTATTCATGCAGCTCCACACCATGACACTCCCACCACCATGTTTGACCGTAGGCATGACACACTTGTCTTTGTACTCCTCACCTGGTCAAATAAGTCTACACTGGTCTGATCAGACCAAAACGGTGCCAGTTTCACTTCTTCAGTGTTCTCCCACAAAAAGATAAGAAAACATGAACAGAGTGTACTCACTTTTGTGACTGACTGTATATATACAACTTAATAGCAAAACAAGGAGTTGCATCAAATCCTAGCGGTCTTGGGTAGATCATATTTCTATCAGAACATTTAGCACACCCTGACATGTTTGCACATTTCTGCCAGCCAGAACCACTTATCATCTGACATGTTTTGTCAACCCACAATGCGTTTAATTAAATGCCTTTTGTGTTGAATTTGGTTTGTTTCTAGCGAACCAAGAGCTACATTTGCAGATGTACCAAAGTTCGCTTCTTCAGAATTCCTTTGTGCATTCACACCTTCCCAAACCAACCAGATTTTCTGAGCAAGCAAAGCCACCCGTAGCAGCTGAAGTACTTCCACACACTGGCTTGTAATGCAGAGGGTGATGGTCAGATTTCACACTTAACCATCATGTCTGTTATGTGGGCACCACAGACAGTCTGTGCACTGGATTCACAAATAGTTAGGGATATTTAACTTTCAGGTAAAATTGACAGAGCTCATGCTACACTGTTATCATGAATGTAGAGCATTTAAGTTTTAAGTGGTAATTCTTTCATTTCAAACAATTTGTTGAAACAAAGACTAACAACAGTGGTTGGTATACCACAACATCATATCATGTCTCAATAACGTGACGTGTTTGGTGTCTAAGGGCGCATTCACAAAGCTTTTTTTGATTCGAATCAGAGTCCGTTTGCTCAGAAACCCCGCTTCGTTTAGGGGAGTTGTGAGTACGCAAATGGACTCTGATCCAGAACAAACAACCGGACTCGGCCCGCCTGCAAATGCAGGTCTCGGCCCGATTCAATACAAATTGCATTGGCATTGTGGGTCAAACGTTGGACAAAGTGGGTAAACGCTACGACAACAAACACACGTGAGGGACTGCAGTACTTATAAAGATGGCTCGTGGTCAGACGTGGAGTTAAGAGGAAGTAAAAGCTTTAATCTATATTTGATCTGATGAAAGCATATCCAGCTCCTCGTACAAAAATAATGTCACTTAGTGGAGGGAACAGAAGTTGTGAGAACTTTCTTGTACGTGTGTCTTGTCCTCGCCTACGGTGAATCTGAAAGCAGCGCCACCTGAGATTCTTATTTTTGGCCCGTTTGGCTCGTTTGGCAATAGTGCAACGTAAACGCGATCTCAGTCCGGAAGACCATCCCCGCCCCCAACCAAACCGAGTCCCCAAACGGACTGAGACTCACGGACTATGCTTTCTGAATTCCCCTTAGTGGTTAGATGATGTCTAAATCTGAACAGTATGATAACGAGGATTTAATCACAACAGATATAACTTATGGGGCAGCATTTATTTGCCATATATGCATTGTGCCTGATGCTTAGGAAGCTCTTTTCTCCATCCATTCTGCACTGTGGCTGCAAATAGTATGTTGAGAAATGCATAAAACATGTCATGCCACACCAGCTGCACAGAGGAGGCTTATTTCAGTGAGGACTCATTCTCATTGTCTACCAATTAATTTGGGGTGTTTATTAACGGCCAAAATGAATATGTAAATGAATGATTTAATAAATGTGTCATACACTAATGCAGCCTGTTTGATTCTTGAGGCAGTTGATGTCAGGAGAGAGACAGGTGGTGTTTGTATAGCTTTTAGAAAAACTTACTGGATGCCGCTTCTTCAGTGGGCATTCAGAGTACATCTGCATTTTTAAATCGTATTAAAAGAAAAAGAAAAATCAGTGTGACTGTAGGAGCGTTGTGTGATTTGCTTCTCCATCAGCAGCAGTGGCAGCCAGTGACTTCTATAATCCATCAACACATTCACTCAGAAATCTTTGTGTTCCTGTTCCTCAAGAATTGAGTGACAAGCTAACAATATGATGACAAAACTTGGCGCGGTACCTTGTGATAGCTTTGGCTTTGTTGACATAACACTGTAATTAGCATTTAGTCAGGTTATCATCTTGGGCTTGGTACCTTGGAATAAGGTATGAAAGCCCACTAACCACTGTGAAGAATCAGTTATCCAGCAAAAAAGCTCACACATTAGGTATGACAAAAGTTCTTATACCCAACCAATAATCCTCAGCTATGTGAGTACATATTTACACAGCATTACAACTGTATTGGAATACTAACTTGTACATATTTCATAACTCTCAATACCAAACATTTTACCAGGCTCTTTCTTGGAAGAGATCAGGCAGTGCTGTTTATGCTCCATTTCCTTGTAGAAATTCAATTTTTACATGAAATCAATGATTGCTGAAAGTAGATGTTACTTTTTGTTTCAATAAGGTCATTTTTACCATCACTGTTTCTCTGTTTCATTTCCACTTTCTCTCGCTGCACTCAAACACTCACCCTCTTCATCTTCTCCACAGCTTCCCTCACCTCTCGGGCTGGACTGTGCTGCATTAACGTCGGCTCGCCCTCCCCTGCCCCCTCGCCCCCCAGCAATGGCCTCGCGGATCGGGCTGCGGATGCAGGTGCAACACAGCTAACATCCACCATTTAGTATAAAACACTGTTCTTTAGTAATGGGTATAATATTGTGCTTAATGGTTTATATGGAAAGATTTCATTGCTACATAAACTTGGATTAGGTTACTGGTTTGAACCGATTTATATTATGCTTATCTTATAGATTCCAGTTTGAACATGTAAATACTGCATTCTCTACACCTGCTAGTTAGTCATATGTATTTATTTTTCCTTGAAACCTGAGAAAATAACTGTTACTACAGTTACAAGCTTTGCTGGGAGAGAGAAAGGCATGGGTGGTTTATAATTATCTACTCTTGAATTCAAGCAGAAGAGAGCTTTTTATTTATTTATTTTTTTTGTTTAACTTTAAAAACCACAAAGACTAATTTTTATACAATCTTATAGCTGTGACATTAACTCAGATTGACGCTCTTTGTGAAAATTTATCCTTGAAAAGTGTTATATGAATGAATTTACTGACTTAACTCCTCCACTACTGCGAGGAATCTTGGAGTATTTTTCCCCAGAATTTTTCCTCTAATTCTCATATTAAACCAGCCTCTTGAGCACCATTAACTCTCTTGATGGGTACAGCTAAGAGAGATCACATTTTTCCAGTTTTACTATCTCTACATTTGTTCCCCATAAAATTTGAAATTTAATTTAAAATTCTGCTTTCCATTCACAAACCCCTCAATGGTCTATTAAAAGTCTTGACTTTAAGGATGCATACTTGTCACTAGAACATCCATGACTGGAATGGGAGGCAAAAATTTTTGTTTAATGCTCCTGCCCTCTGGAACCAGCTTCCAGTGAAGGTACAGAGTCCTGACACTCTCTGCATTTCAAAACCAAACAGAAAAACTCACATTTTGAAGGAAATGTACAACACTATTATATGGAAACTCGTTTCTTGAAATGAAAAATGGTCTCATAAAAAGTCATAATAAGACAATAAATCATAATTATGAGATCACAAAGTTATGTTTTTGAGATAAAAAGTCATAATTATGAATTAAAAGTCAAAATTATGAGACTAAAAAGTCATAATTTCAATATAAAAAGGCATAATTACGAGATAAAAAGCATAATTATGAGATAGAAAGTCATAATTACAAGATGGAAAGTCAAAATTATGAGATGGCAAGTCGTGCAAGATGCAGCAGCAGTTAGGCACCGTATGGGATGCCCATGCCCATTGTTCAGTAGGTCTTGTACAGTCTTAAATAGTTTTCAAATAGGTAAGGATAGGCAAAGTATAGTAGTATATCCTTGTACAAATTATGATGATTGAGTGATCCAGTTTGTCACAGGAATACCGTTGCTCCTTAACTCTGCTTCCGTTGATATGTGGATAACAATCCAGTTGTGCTACTGTTCATGTAGCACAACTAGCCAGCCACATACAGTAATGTTATTTATCCTGTGCCAAAGTGTCCTTTGTCTTGAAATTCTCTGCAAAGTCATCTTGTGGACAACAATCCCATGCACTTCAGCCAGTAAAGCAAGAATTTCATCTTTCATCATTTCATCAGAAATACTTTTCAATGTGTTGTCAATCCCTTAATAGTGAAAAAGGCACAATTTTGATGCACTGAATAAAACTAATCAAACGCAGACAGTTTCTGTTTCATCCACAACATTCGTCTCCCTCATAATTTTGACTTTCTATCTTATGATTATGAGTTTCTTTCTCAAAATGCTGTCCTTTTATCTCATAATTATGACTTCTTATCTCATAACTTTGACTTTCTATCTCATAATTAAAACTTTTTTCCTCAAAATTATGACATTTATCTCGTAACTATGACTTTTTATTTAATAACTATGACCTTTTCATCTCATAATTTTAACTTTTTATCTAATAATATTTTCTTGGTATCTCAGAATCTTGTCTTTTTGTCTCATTCCTTTGACTTTCCATGTCATAATTTTGACTCTATTTCACAATTTTGACTTTGCATCTCACATTTATTTTGTATCTCAAATCATGACTTTTTATGTTATTACTTGGACTTGCTATATCATAATTTTGACTTTGCATCTAATAACTATGAGTTTGAATCTAACAATTATGACTTTTTATCTAGTAATTATGACTTAATTTCATTATCATGAATTATTTGATTATCATGAATCTCATAATTATACCCTTCTATATGAGATGTTTTTATTTCAAGTGGCAGAAACACGCTTCCATAGTATTTAAACCTGTGCTATATGAACACATTTTGTGTGGCATCTTTGCTTGAATAGTGCTTTGAGAGTAGAGTAGTGTGATCATTTGTTAGATGTACATTGAAGCATTCGATTTTCCACTGCTTCTCTGTTTGACTCTTGAATGTATAAATATACTCATTGTACTTAATATGGTTTTCTCCCAGGGTGTTTTAAGATTTGCAAGTGACTTAGCCAGAAATAACAACGCACAGCACAACAACTCCCCTGGTTAGTATTTCATTAAGCAATTCTGGGATGTGTGTTTGTGTCCAGCTGATGCGAGACCAGCTGCAGCAGGAGGAGCAGCGTGAGCGGCAGCAGCAGCAGCAGAATGCAGCCCTGCAGTACATGCAGCACCGCATGGCTGGACCACCTGCACCCACGCCAGCCATTAGCACCCCACAGCATTACCAAAGCATGCAGGTTCCAGTGGAAGTTCTGAAGGTCAGTGCATCCACAAACAGTGATTCACATCACTGATTAACATGTTTTTAATTGGTTTCTTAAGTCTGGGATAAGTCTTGTGATAAATACCAGATTTACTTCTTTATACCACTTGCTTGTTTGAATTATTTCAGTTTATTTCGTTAAAAAGGAAACTAAACCAGTAAATTTTCAATTTTTAAAAGCTACAATCAGCAGTTTGTTTTGCATAAATGTTTTATTACATTATTGACCAGTAAATAAACCTTTGCTTAAGATTGGTGTGTAAATTTAAAAACACTGCTGTTAATCTCATATAGCTGATTAAACTAATAAAGATTTGTGGTTTGATCCTCTTACTGAAAACGTAACTCCCATCCCCCTTCCACATTGTTTCCACAAACTTTCTTTTTCGACTTGAACTGGCCAGCAGCGTCTGGGAGAATAAAGTGTGTTGTGAAATCTCTGACTGCAGTCACAACAGAGGGGGAAAAGCTCTAAACAAATCTCATTGATGGGATTGACTTTTTTTTTCTTTAAAAAGAGATGTTGGTTTAGTGGGGTTTCAAAAAGACCGGGGGCTGGTGCTCCTCTGCTAATCCAATCACATGTTGCTGGGAAGGAGACAGGACAGGAGGGTGCTGTGGAGGCGTCGTGGCCTCTCACACTGCAGCACTGCCACGCAGGGCAACATCAGGGACTGGTTTGAAAAAAGGCAAAGAAAAAAATGCAGTGGAGCAGCAAGCAGGTAGGGAGACAGAAGTGGAAGATAAGAAACGTTTGACATGTTTAGCGAAAGGGTAGACAGGAGCGATGTAGATATGGTCAGACAGGGGCAGATCAAGCTGAAGTGACATTCGGGCTGATTCCAGAGATGCCTGTGTTTGTCCTTATCTTTAATGGTGTGTGTTTGTCTGCATGGGTTTGTGCAATGCTCCTCTAGATGTGAGTGTGTTGCTTTGTGATTATTTTTAGCTGTAATTCTGTCCAGTGTGCATGCACTCCTTATAGTATTTAGCAACCTATTGACAGCTTACTCTGTGTGCGTGTGTGTGTGTGTGTGTATGTGGAGGGGGGGGGGTAAATGGAATGGGGTTTATGAAATCTCAGTGTCTTTCCTGTTGTAGATAAAGGAAGCTGTCTGTGTTTCAGGCCCACACCTAACCTGTCATACCTCCTGTGACGTGTTTTTTTGGACTTCACATGTTCTTCTGACATAATCTGAGAGCAGTCATGTCTGAATATTTGCTCCTCTGGATCATGAGACACATAAATATTTTAAATGTGTACATTTAAAGTGTCAAGAATTGTTCCACCGCCGAGGCGACAGCAGAGGTACAGGAATGTGATCATTGTCGATCGTTGTCTGTTTGTCAGCAAGATTATGCAATAGCCATGGAGACAAATTTCCTTAGAGGAGAAGTAAAGCTCGGCCGTTGGACGAACACAATACATTATGTGCTGGAATGTAAATTATTTTCTTTAAAACTGAGAATAAGGAGTCGGCCTTGGTGGAGGATGTGCTTTCTGAGCACTCTTGCAGTTGTAAAAGACATCTACGAAGGTGTACACAAAGCAGCAGAAAGAAATAGAAAGATCTGTTTACTAAAGATGTTTCTGGTTCATTTCATTTAATCCTGTTTTTTGCTTTTAAAGTTGGAGAGTTCTCTCCACTGAGCTTTGATCTTTCAAGTGAAGGAATGAGGCCAGCACTTTGCGCTATGTAGTGTCACCAGAGGATTTAGTACAGCTTTACTCCTGTAGACATTACTACTGACTTAAAGCTACTATGTCCTGGTGCTGCCACATCATTGAGATGGAGTCTGAACTCAGTGTTATGGCTTTAAATGTTAGTGGTAAACCACACTGAGCTAATGAGCTTATATAATACCAATAACATAAATCTTTCTTCCAAGAAATTGCTCCTCTTATGTTGCCCCAGTGTCCTGAAATGAAATAACTAGTATTTAAGTGCACTACTACCACTGCTTGGAGCAAACTGCAAGATCCCTGAATTTTAAGGAACTGGCTTCACTCTATGAATCTGAGCTCATTTTGAAAATTAAAAGAGGAAATGTCTGGTTCTCTCCTAGCTCGGTTAATGATGACGGTGGTGATTACATTTTTGGAGGTTTTAATATTTTAAGCTTTTCGTATCTTGAGTTATGGTGTTTTCATAGTTTCTTATACTGTAATTTCCACATGTATTGTATTTTTATGCATTAAGTGTATGTGGATTGTTGTGTTTAATACTGACCTGAACTTCTGTCTATATTATTTTCTTAAAAAATGATGTCAAGAATTTTTTTCCTCGTTATCTCCTTAAAACTGAATCAATTCTGATTCTCAGTTTTTGTTTTTCGGATGTTGTGATTGTAAAAGTCTCTTTTCTATTAAGATTTTGCTGGGATATCTGAAGAATAATATTCAGATTGTTTGCAAATTTTAATATTTTCTGCTAAATGAATGATTGTAAAAGAGTTGATGACATTTTTGTGTGTTTCTCCAATACAGGTGCAGACTCACCTTGAGAATCCTACAGACTATCACATCCGTCAGTCACGAAGACAGCAAGTAAAAGAATACCTTTCAACCACCTACGCCACCAAACAGGTATCGGTCTCATCTGTTTTTCTTTTCTTTTTGTTAAGCAGTCCACCCATTATTGATGCAGTCAGTATCTCAGCAAGTCGGTGCTCTATCATTCATTAACACCATCAACGTTCTCTTCGTGTCTGCAGACAGTCCAGGCAGTAGCAGGGCTAATGCCACCATCACCTCCCTCCAACATGGCACCTGCAGGGGGATCAGCGTCTGCGCCCCCACCTCTCCACTCCCCACACATACGAACGGAGCAGTTCATGTCCGGCAACAGTGCCCCCAACAGTCCCATGGCCATGCTCAACATTGGCTCCAGCCACGAGAAGGAGGTAGATGTGTGGGCAGAGAGTGGCATAAACATAAACCCATACACATTAAGTCCATAGTCGTCTTATAAAGCTAAATTTACAAGAATCAAACTCAACAAATATCCCCAAATGACTTAATTACACTTGTATATCAAATTATGAGGGTTGAATATTACCCCCAAAGAGACATTACCTCCACATTTTATGAAAGCATCGTAATGTTTTAACTGCAGGCAGAAGCAGCCTCTGTGAATCAACTGGTGTTAATGTGTTGTGCATACAGTATGTGTGTGTGAATGAAAGTGGTGACTAACTGGCAATAACCGGGGCTGGCAATCAGTGGAATTTAAATGCTCCATAATGGCCTTGCAGCAGTAATTACAGCTTAACAAGTGACAGAAAAACATCAGAATGTGAGGGCCTTTGAACCTAGAAGACTTTGACCAACTCTCTTCCTCCAACTAACAACCTCACTTCTCTGTAAGAGAAAATAATCCCAGTAGTCATTAAATGCCATCAGGTTTCTGGGGCCTTAATGAAACATGTACAGTGTGTCAGTGTGTTTAACATTGAACGCTGGAATGTGGTGTGTCCTTTCTTGCTGCGGTAGATAAAAGAAGTCTTTAGGTTTGTCACAGTCCTACAATAAGCTGCTGTTCTCTTCAGGTGACATGAGATAACTTATGTTGAATTGTGGTGCTAAAAGCGGCATTGTTTTTCATTTTCAGATGGACGAGGTCATTGATAACATCATCAGCATGCAGTCCAGCTATGATGATGTTCAAGCATACATTGATCCCGTCCAGATGCCAAACACAGTAAGTAGAGGCAGTTAGTTTTCATTGTATTTTATAGTATATGAACCATGTACTTTGCAGCTAGGAGCTAAAAGCTTTATGAGGCAAATTTGTCATGGTGTAGGTCTTTTTGGTGTGTTAAAAGTCAACTTGTTTGCTTTGACTGACAACACAGAACATACTTGAAAACTAAAAGTCAAATGAGGACTGAAATAGAGCAGATTATAATAATTTTCTTGCTTGTTTGAGTGTAAAATTATTTTTTTTTACACATTATGTCAATGTCAATGTCAGGTTTATTTATATAGCCTTCAGTGGCCACACATTAAATTTGTATCCTATTATTGAAGGTACTTTGGATAAGTTCAAGAAACCAGTCAAACATTAAAATTCTCCCTTGTATATTTTGCTTTTCTTTTTAAAAAAAACATTCTCATCTTGCATCACAGTCAAATTGAAAAGCAACATATTTTTGCATGTTAATTAGGGAAATGAGATTAAAGTCTGGTATTTTAATATAACCTTAAACCTCTTAAATTTTGGTTCTCTTCAGGGTTTATTTGAGTCCACTTCCCAAAATGAGTCATAGCGGTGGATATGCCAAGTCATCAGCAGTCAGTTTGGGTTTTCAGTTGTTCCTATACTGTAATCTCTGTTTCTGTATCTGTGTGTCAGTTCTTATTTATTGTCAATAGCCTTGTTTTTTCCTACTGTTATCAGGCATTGTGATGTTGTCTGTGCATCTATTAGCTCTGTTAATGAGTTAATGTTTCAAAGCAGCCATTGAATTTTGCTCTAAATCCACTTTCTGTTTCTGCACGTACCCATGTTAAGCAATTAGTTATGCCTTTATGTAGCCATATACACAATCACATAGACAAACCAACGCAAATGCACGAAGCAGTGTATAATTGACTTAAACACTAAACATTCCATCACTAAACCATGTTGGACATACTTAGAAACTGTAGGGAAGACATGTCGGTGGAGGACTGTGCAGGGCTTTGTGTCTGAGAGAACACACTGAGAAAATTAACAATTAAACAACCAGTTAGAGTTCAACTTGTTTACAAGACATTTGGCGAGAGGGAGGTGGAGAAGGAAAGGGGGAAGGAAAAGAAAGGAGGAGGGAAAGGGGGATGAGGACAATTTATGCAAGGGGAAAACAGGCTGAAAGTCCAGTTAGGGGAAAGTTCACTCCTGTTTGGAGGGGAGCGGAGGTAGAAGAAAGACGGGAGCGGTGCTGCTGGGGTCATTCTCCCAGGACAGGGGTGGCAGTGCCAGAGAGAGCTGCATGTGCTGCCTGGGTCAAAAAGAGAAGAAGAGACAACCCCCCCCCCTCCCCGGGCCTTGTAAGGGAAGGAGTGTAGGATGAAGGAGATGAGTAAGACATATGCCATTGTGGAAGTTATTGAAGGAGAACAGATTCAGCTGGTAAGAGACTGGAGCTCTTTTCTTACTTTACGATGACTTGCTTTGAACATGAGGGAGTTTTCTGGTGCTCTTTTTCCTTAGGCCGTTTGTTAGTTGTTCGAGCTGCAGCTTAGACAGATGCAGCAGAGGCACTAACTCCAAGCCTTGGGTCCCTGATTACAGGAGTAGCCATAGCGGAGGAGGTGGGGTCGGCGATGGCATTAAGTTTTCTGAGCTGTTTTCTCGTGTTAGCATGTAATGGTTGTTTGCTCAGGACTAGAATCAAGATTCTCATACATGTAAATCTATCTTATTGGGTTGCAACTGGAATCTTAAAAAAGTGTAGCTGGCTGAGACATTCTGTGGTCATCTCCCTGATTCACCGCTTCCATCTGTGTGTGTGTGTGTGTGTGTGTTAGAAGGGGAAACTCACAGGCCCTCCTGTAGCTTTATCTCATACTCTGTGTGGATGATTAGTTTAATCACTCGAAGCATGTCTTCATGCATGTGTCTGTCTCACACTGATTGATTAGATTGGGCAGCACGCTCTGATCAAACTTAGGAGGATCAGTGTGCGAGAAGCAAGTCCCATGCATCTGAGAGAAAGAAACTCAAAGCACAGATCAGTCTGTTAAGAGTGCTGCAAAAAATTCCTGCTTTATTCCCGACTGTCAGAACAGTGAGTGAAACTCACCTGCTAATCCTGATGGGGATTAAAGCAGCAAATTCCATGGAATTCTTGGAATCTTAAAGTTTAGTCAGAGCTGGGGACACCACTGAATGCCAGGCACAAGAAAACAGTTCAACTCTTAAGTGTATGTGTGTATGCATAGTTACACTGAGCCATTCTGAGGCCCAGTCAGTCTTGGCCTTTAATTGAATTCAAAGGATTCGTACTGGAGTGGAGCATGGAGGACGTGGTCAATGCAGGAGCAAGGGGGAGGCTGGGAATTAGAGTTTAATGAAGGATGTGTGTTTTTGAGTTTCCTGTAATCAGCACTGCCCTTACCATGACAGACTGAGAGCAAAAATTGGTTACAATAATGCACATTGATTTAAAAAAATCTACAAAGAACACTTTTTCCTGCAAATAGTAAATGCATTATTTAAGAGTTGATTAGAAGCCAATATTCCAATAAATCCATTTTTATTCACTTCTTATTTCAGGATTTTCCACATCTGCCTAGCTTAATATTTTATTGCCATGCAGCCTCATTTACAGCATTATGTCCCTATTAAAAGAAGAGCTGATTACAGCTCTAAACCGTGACTAAATGATTGCTACTTATAGATTTACGTTCCACACATTCTTTAGATCTTTATGTCTTTTGCAAGTGTTTAACTTTGATGCAGGAGTTTAACTTGCTGAGATCTGTGACTGAGTTTATGTCTGTGAATGTGTTTGATCTCACAGCTCACACAGTAGCTTTCAGATTAAGTTATCTTTTACTTTGAGCTCTTTATCTTTCAGGCCTCATTAGCAGCGTCGTATTTGCCCTTGCTTCAGGGACTGTGACACGAGTGCTTACGGGGCATAAAATAATCCATCATACTCATTAACCTATACAATTAAAAGGTACTCAAATCTTTTTAGGAGTCCCCACAAAACTAAACAACCGTTGTTACACAACGTCTAAAGTGCAAGAGTTTGGAGTTTGGAGCACTTCACAAGTGCAATTTCAGGAGCTGGAGAAGGCAAAAGAGGGAATTGAGCCATAAAGTGAGATAAGATCGATAGCACGATTGTCAATCATTGCTGTGTGTTTGACAGGCTGTTCTCAGGTGTGATATTATTGCGTTGTCTCCTGCTATCTGCTCTTTACAACACGCTTAACATGAACACTGACTTCATAAAATTCACAAGGTGAATGAAGCTGCGAATCAGCCGTCTACGAGCCGTCTTAGAAAAGTAATGCAGAGCTACACTTTTCTTAAACTTATTTGGGCAGGTTTTACTCCTCTGGTGTGATTGCTACAAGATAGGCAATCTGAGTGTTAGCGCATCATGCTGTATTTAGGATTGAAGAAGAGGTGATGTTATGCTATTATACCAAAGGTCATTTGAGTGCTTATGAAGAGTGATTTTCTTTCCCTAACATCTCATGTCTTCTCATGATTAAATGGTACACAAAGAAAACCATAAATGCTCTGCCAATCTGCCTTTTAGCTAATTAAATTGGCATCTGTACATCGACTGTACTTATGTGTGACTTTGTGTGTGATCCCTTCCCAGCTCCCATTGTCAAGCAGTCACCTGGACGTGTACACAGGTCCTGGAATGAAGGGGCCATCCATTACTATGACAAGTAACTCCTGTCCTGCCAACCTGACCATCAAAAGAGAACTTTCAGGTGCGAACAAACGTCTAAATTTTGAACTATTGTGGTCACACTTTGACCACCAGGAATTTGTGCAGAATGTCTTAACTTAATCAAACTATTAAAATGCTTCCAAGTGTTACAGACGGTGCTTACCACTGAGCAAAATATTTGCTTCTACTGTCTCTAGTTGTTTATGTGTGTCTTCAGGCTTTTTGTCAGCCATTAGTTAATCACTTTTTGTTATTGCAAAGACACAGAAGCCCGTGCGCTGGCTAAGGAGAGACAGAAAAAAGACAACCACAATCTGAGTAAGTTTTTGTTTCAGCATACACGATCCACATGTTCTCTACCTCCTTTTTAAAAGTTTCATTCATCCTATTCCTGTATGTCCCTTTGGAAAGATTTATGCCTATAGACTGACACACAGAGACACACACACGCACACACCTTATCAGTGTCTTGCACTTTTATTCAGCTTTGTGCTGATTTAGCTGACATAGTGCAACAGGTGGGTGGATAGTTAACCTGATCATTTTTGCTGTCCTGGCACTTGGGTGTAATTGCCTGTGACTGTGTGTGTGTGTGTGTGCTTGTGTTTAAATGTTTCTGCTCATTACTGTATATCTATAAAAAGCACAAATGTGCACTTCTTTAACTGTGATACCAAAATGTGTATTGAACATTTTTTACCCATCTTGGCTTATTTTTATTGATAATTATCTTTTTTTTTCTGGCTGCAGTTGAAAGAAGGAGGAGATTCAACATTAATGATCGTATCAAAGAACTGGGCACCATGATTCCCAAAACCAACGACCTGTGAGTTGCTTCGACAGCATAGTGTTATTGACATAAATTAAACTGTTACATACAACCAGTTACTTATGTATGGAAATGTCTTGTGTATCTTCTGTGCATAGTGATGTTCGCTGGAACAAAGGTACTATATTGCGGGCATCTGTGGAGTATATTAAGCGCATGCAGAAAGATGTACAGAGGTCCAGAGAGGTGGAGAACAACTTCAAACGGATGGAAATGGCCAACAAACAGCTGTTGCTACGAATTCAGGTACGGTTCTCCCACAATCACTTAGGGCTCATCGATCTACCGGCATGACGAGGGAGATATATTTACATGAGAGACTGATGATATTTACATATACCGTTATATTGCGGTATTAGTTGTGCAAATGTTTTTGTTTTTATTTTCTTGTAATGACCCGGCTGCACCTCGACTAACCCACTTTCCCAGACAACAAACGGAATTAGCTCTAGCTCCACCCATTTGCAAATGCAGTTACCGTTCATTACCAATATTTAAACAATCCTCCCCAAGACTTCTACAAAGAGAATATAAATGGCCAGCCAACTATCTTGAATTATTTCAATTTAACAAACATTTCTAACTAAAGTTTTGTCAACTCCATCACTGAAGTAGAGCTACAACGTACCTTTATGCTAAAAATGTTTCAATACTAAAAAACAGGTGTTGGATATGAAATTCAATTCAATTCAACTTTATTTGTATCGCGTCAATTCATGACAATGTCACCTCAGGGTGCTTAACAAACAGAAAAATTCAAGTCAGATTCATAATAGCCTAGCTAAGGCAGCCAACAGATTGGATCAAATCTTGACTTGACCCGGTCCAATCCCCCATCCTGAGCAAGCACAAAGTGGTGGCGACAGTGGGAAGGAAAACACCCTTTAAACAGGGAGGAAAAACCTCTGGCAGAACCTGGCTCAGGTAGGGCGGCCATCTGCCTCGACCGGCCGGGGTGGAAAAGAGAGAAAGAGAGGCCAACAGATACTGCAACTTTTATCCATCCAGACCTGCTGAGAGAGGAGAAAAACAGTTAATGATGCAATATTGTCTCAAGTTTCTACATGGTGAGGCAGAGATAAGTGGGAAAGAAAGCCCAGTGCATCATGAACGTCCCTCAGCAGTCTAAACCTATAGCAGCTTAACTAAGGGATGGCTAACCATCCCTAACTATAAGACTTATCAAAAAGGAAGGTTTTAAGCCTAATCTTAAAGGTAGAGAGAGTGTCTGCCTCCCGAACCTGAATTGGTAGCTGAAATAAACATTCAGACAAATTAAAGTAAAAATACTGGTATATATCGTATATTGTCACCTAAACAAATATATCATGATATGATATTTGGTCCATATCGCCCAGCCATACGATCACTCAAAGAGAATGAAATGAATGTGATGATGATGATGTCGTTTTCCAACTGTCATCAGGAGTTGGAGATGCAGGCTCGTCTGCATGGTCTGCCCAGCACCTCTCCCTCTGGCCTCAACCCGACCGATATGATGCCTCCTTATATAAAACAAGAGACCAGCCCAGAGGAGAACCTTCCTCACCCCCAACAACAAGCCCACCAACACCCCCAGCATCTACACCATAATCAGGCTCAGGCCCAGCAGCACCACTTCCTCCCCCAGACCCACCTCCATCCTCAGGGCCAGCCTCAGCCTCAGCCGAGGCACCTGCCACCTCTGCCACACCACCTTCAACCCCAGCAGCCCATCCAGTTCCCAGCTGTGGGCAGCTCCCAGCCTTTTGACTTTGCCCAATCGCTGGACTTGTGCGATGGGATACCCGGATTCTCAGATGGCATGTCGGGGCTGGATGACCTGGGCGGACTGGATGTCCAGGGGAGGAGAGGCGAGCTGGGCTTCTTGATGATGGATGAGCCTTTGTCCCCTATGGGTGGAGACCCGCTGCTCTCTGCAATGTCCCCTGAGGCTTCTGTCGACTCCAGCCGCAGATCCAGCTTTAGCATAGAGGATGGGGACATAATGTAGACAGGTGCACACACATACACTCACTTAAACATACAAGGCTTCAGGGTGTTTGCAGTTAAAACGTGAACAACAGAAAAGTAACAGCCCAAAAAGGAAAGAAGGAATCATTTACGCATCACACAATTCTTCCACACACAAGTGACACTCAGTTGTAGTACAATTATCTCTTCTTAATGGTACAGGCAGACGAAGGTACACAGCACTCACACAGATGGAAACACGCTGCATGAAATAAACATTTGCACTCGTACAGATGAGCCGGTGAGTTAATCTGAGCAGCTTGAAACTTTGCCCAGCAGTCTGAGCATTTACAAGCACAGCCAGCACATCCCAGGTTGGTTATATAGCACATTGGCCTCGATTCCATAAAGGTGGCTCTGAATCATAATTGAAGAGCTGACAAAACCAGCAGTTAATTAGACTGACGCTATCAGATACAAGGACAACCGAGTGCATTGTCTCATGTGATAGAGGACAAGTTTTGCACCGCACACAACCTCCTTAAGTAACCGTAAATGATTGAATAAATGATAGTTAATAAAATAGAAATAGCTTTATGGTCTTGCATGCATAATTTATCTTTTGGGGGGGGGGGGATAGTGTGAATAAATTGTTGCGCTCCTCACTCTGCTATTCCACTGTTTCCTTTTGGCTCAGACGTTAGCTATTTAGCATTCATCAAAGATCCGTGTTGGTCTTCAAAGCTGGAGTGTATTTCTTTAAATATCTACGTTTAAAAACTCAGACGAAGGACAAGTAACTGTTGAAGGCGACAAATGTAACTCTAAATAAAGCCTGTTGTTACATTTGCACCACTTTTAGTCAAAATTCATGTCTTATCACTAACATACACTCACTGCCAACCCCAATTTTTACACTCTTTTCACCCCCTTTTCTGCAACGTATGGAGACCAGGAAGTAGTCTTGACATGAAGACACTGTTAAAGGTGTTGGAGAAAAGGTTTAGGGAAATCTAACAATGAGCAAAAATCAGCATTAACATCCAATTCCTAGAGGTGTGGAATACTCAGGTACTGTAACAGCAGACGTTAGCAAAGTCAGAGATGTTCTCCGTAAGGGTGCCAGGGCCGTACCCCTATCTGTGTATGCCTTCTGATTTACGCAGCTGGTCCTTTTTCTGTTTTTAAGTTTGGGGGTTGTTCACAGCCTAAGATTCAGTATCACATTCAGTTATACCTGTAAATGCATTTAGCTTCTGTTTACTTCAACCATCCTTTGTTGGTAAAAAAAAAAAAAAACCATGAACTGTTCACTTGTGACTTTGCTGGGTTTGTGCAAGAGGCCCATGTGAAGAAAGGAGTGATAAGGTTTCACAGGAAAAAAGAATGAGAAAGTTTGTCAGTTCATTCAGTCAACACACAGCTCACAAACATGTGGACACTCAACCTATCGCATGCATTCTTGTGCACGGATACGTGTAAATACATTGCAGTGTGCCCCGAGGCTGTTTTCAGATCAGCCTGTTCACAGCTGCCTTCTTCCATGTGATTAAAGTAAAAGTGCCAGCTGCAGAGGTAAAGCTAAGGTCGCCATTCAAGCTGTCATCTAAAGGTAATTCATTACTCCAGTTGTCACTGATGGTTGGAACAGGTTGTGATGACACTGTGCTGCATCTCCGCACAGTCAGACCTGGGGCTTGACTTTGATTTGTTATGGCTTTTGATCAGAAATGATAACATTAGCAAAAAGAAAAAGATTTAAAGCGATTTTTTTTCTTTTTTTTGATTAAAAGAAGTGTTTGTTTTCTTTGTTTTAGAGTTTGTTGTTTATTGTACCTCCCAAAGCACTGGAAAGTATATTATTGTTTTTCTTTGTACAGTGAATATGATTTGTTTCAGATGTTGTATGCCACTAAGCCACTTAACTGTATTTTATTTGTATTTGTTGTTTTAGTTTTGTTTTAATTTTTATTCCAAAACGACCCTTTCTCAAAGCCATTTTTTTTCGAAATACCCTGCAAATGCATTTTAAGCCAATGTTTGATAGAACGAGTGGGATAACATTTATAAACTTCTGAATATCAAATGAGAGATGAAGAGATAATGTACATTGAAGACACCATTTTTATATGATTGGGATTTTATTTTTCTCTGCTTTAATGTTTTAATTTGGAGCCAAATATACATAAAAGATGATTCTGTAATTTTAGTGAAATGAAATTGCTCCTTTGATGAATGTAAGGTTTCCGGTCAGACTGAGCTACATCAAAATTTTTGCCCCACTTCCCTCCCTCTTCCCTGACTTTTGCGTACATGGAGGCTGGAGATGACCAACTTTAGAAAAAGTCTGAACCAGTGTTTTGTGATTGTCTGGTGTTGAACCACTGACTCTGCATTTGCTGTTGTCCAGATCTGTGCCTTTCTGCTACAGTTTGACTGTTTCCCAGTCGCTCAGCCTACACTCCAAAGAGCTCATCAGGCCTCCTCTGTTCTTCCACTTGAGGGCGTTCTGCAGGGCAACCACACAGGGAAAAGTGGTTCTGATTTTACTGAAGATATAAAATGTTTTACCAGAATCCATTCACTGTCTTGTTGGTGTTTTTCATTTTTTGTTTTTTAAATGATATGACTTTGTGTGTGCATGCATGTCCTTTTTCCTGTGTGTTTGTGCTTGTGAATATGTGTGTGATATGGTTTTTTTTAAAAATCCCGTTGCCACATTATTGGCAATCAGTTTCGATTGTTCCTTATAATTTAAAAAGCTTTTCAAAAAAATTTTTTGTATTAATTATTCATTGAAAAACAAAGTTTGGTGCCTTAGCAACTTGTATCATCACAAATATATTCAATCAGTTCTTCAGATGCAACGTGCAACTTACATAAATGTGACTCAGCAACTTGAAGCATTCAATGTGCAAACACTGAAAATGGACTTTGAGATGAAACAAGTCAATTTGTGTATTGAAATCTGCTTTTTAAAGTTTGCATATCCATTGAATTATTAAGTAAATTCCAAGTTGATAGAAGTAAAAGGTTTTACAAAAAAAAAAAAACTTGTAACAAAATTATTAATAAAATCATAAAATACAAAAAAGTATTTAAACATCAAAGGTGCATTCCGCCAGTTTAAATACTAGATACTGTTCTTTTCTTAGGATTAGCTGAACTCTTTTACTGCACTTGCCCCTATAGCACCGTTTGTGCATGCTCAGTGGAGGGATTCTGGTCAAATCCTCATGTGGGTGCTGCACGTGCTCGTTTACCCGGCAGCTGCCCGGTTGTGTTGTGTATCCCGCATCATTGAGACAACTTTGACGAGTACTGCTAAAAGATGGATAACAAGAGACCGGCCTAAAGAGCCTGTCACACCAAACGGCAACCTTTGGCAAGAAAAATGAAGCTACTTCCTGGTTGCCAAAAAGTGTAGTTTCAGTCCTCATCTGCTAGGGGCTGCAAAACCGAGCAAATCCCCTCCCATTTTAAAAAAGCCAACTTCAAAGCAGAAATAAACATGTTTACAGCCTGTTTCAAAAATTAATTTTAGGTTCAATAGGTCAAGTTTACCTTCATATCAACTGTGAGGGGGTGATTTTTTTTTTTTTTTTTTTATAACTCATCCATTTAGATGTTACATAATTTTGAAATTACACTAATGAAGGGTGCATCCTTTTGATTGACAGGCAGCAGACTGGACGCTGGCCTGCTGGCTTGCTCCTAATTGGCTCCTTCTTGTTTGCTGTCAGGAAGGCCTCATACCTGTAGCAGAGCAGCACAATGGTGTTTTTAGCCAGCTAACAGCAAGTCCAAGCATCTCTTACCTTTAGCCCACTAATTAGGATAATCTCCGTTAGCTCCTGTTAGTTAGAGTTAGCTCAGGTAGCATTTAGCCCAGAGTATGATGTCTGTTAATTGTTTGCTCCAAGGCAGCTCTTTGCCCATTTTTGTGTTTTCTGGGTGAGTCTGACCGACGCCGGAGTAAAGACGAGGGTCGATGGAACAGCTTTCGATAACTGCAGGGAGCTCCATTTTGCTCTGGGAAGAAATGTGACTCGTAGTTGGCTTTCTTCTTGCTAAAAAGGTAAATGTGATATGTATGACGAAATAAGGATAGATAATATTGCAGTGCTAAGTTTTTTAGCATGTAAATGTAGCAATGTGATAGCCATATGACTTTTCCTCTGGAAGAGATACACTCTGGCCACTTGTTACATTTGATTTGGTCTTTTTAAAAAGGTAATCATCATCTCAGCCTAAGAATTTGCATATTTGAACTACAGGCCAGCGTTCACCTAGTGTTACCCGTAGCTGTTACCATTAGCACACAGGCTAACACCTTAGCCTTTGGTTGCCACTCGCAACCACTAGCACACGGCTAGAATTCCTTTAGCACACTATTACTGTAAGATGTTGGTCACTCATTGCATTTACTAAAATCTGATCCACTCAAGCAATTCACACAAGAGAGAGTGATGCTGTACTCTCACATCGTCTTGAGTCGTGCATGCTCTGCAACTTCCATGTGTCTTGGAAGGTGCACAATTCTGGAAAAAACCTAGAACTTGCACTGTACTCATTTAAAATATTACATATATTTTTAGTGATGTATGGTATGAATTTATACAACTATGAAATATACAAAATATGAATAATTAAAATTAAGAATTTAAAATCCCCCTGGCATTAAGAAAGTATCTTTTCATTTCAATGCATCTCAATTTAGTTTCATTATGTAATCTAAATGTGTTACTCTGTAAGAAATGGTTGTTCCAATGAAAAGAGCAGAGCAGCCTTTACCATCCAGCCACTAAAAGAAAATCAAACGAAAATAAAGTTACTGTAAATATATAATTTAGTCATTTTCTGTCAATAAATAAATTTGTAGTTAGTACCTCAGAAAATCTGCAGACTCAGTAAGAAATTTTAAAAGCAGTTCATCTGAGACAGTTAAATACTGACCGATTTGCATTTACTGCAACAAAAAATAAATATTTTTCTGTCTACTAATGTCAGTGTATCATTTTTTGCCAGTTAAACAGAAGTGCTTGCATTGTTCACCCACCAGGGGGCACCAGAGATCTACATTATCACCTTTTCCTCAGCGCTGCAGTTGTGTCCATTAACCTGAGCTGATGTAAAATTAAGTTTTTTTTTTCTAATGCTGATTAAGCGACAACTCACATATTTACTTGTTCTTAAATATAGAGCAGAGAAAAATCTTGCATCTTTTAAAAAGTCTTTAATTATTATGAAAATACTTCAAAACAAACGCTGCAAGACAGTTGTTCTGTTACATTTCCCCCAAGAAAAGGACAAATGCTTTGACAGAATGAAATTCATTGATGTCAATTTGTAAATCCATCCTATTTTCTTTCAGTGCTGATGGTGGTCATATGTCACCTGCCTTCCTTTTGTTGGCCTCTTTTCTCCACTTTCCCAGCTCTCCCCAACGTCTCCTGATGTATTAGTCCACCGCTGCTTTGGGATGATCCATAAACCGTTTAACAGCTTTCCTTAAGTTAAATCGGGGTAATCTTTTTCCTTATCCACACACATGCACACAAGCACACACACTCACTGATACCGCAGAGCATGTTTAAGTGTGGTGATGGTGTCTGCGGCCCATCCACAGGCCCATTCTCCTGGGTCTTTATGATGCTAATGTACTTCCCGGTTTAATAAATCCCTGTAGAGCTGCAAGGAGTAGATCTTATGGCTCACTCCGATCACCACCTTTTCGCCCATCTTCCCTCCTCCCAACACACACGCACACACACTGGCTCTGCTATTACTGCTGCAGAAATGCCTGCCTTGCACTTCCACAGATACTTGGGTGGCTGTTTAGTGAGAGAAAAAGGAGGGGAAGGGTCGAGACAAATCAAACATGAAGGTGCAATTTAAGCAATGTTGGCACGGAAATGCAGAGTTTGGCCCTGGTGTAGCCTGCTGGAGGCCGAGTTGGAGGCAACGCACTGAGAAGTGCTCTGTGCTTTTTCTTTTTTTAATGGACAGGCGTTTTTGAAGTGGGTTTGGCGTTGCACCTTGAGCGCCTCTTTGCCCTTCAGAGAGATGAGAAAGTGGGAGAAGTGAAATAATGAAATAAAGTTCAGAAAGTGAACAAGGAGCTCCATTCAGAGCTGAAACCTCTATAGCACCGAGGCAAAATGAAGTTTCATTCTCTCCTTCAACCGATCCTTCTTTTCATCCTTCTTCTTCTTCACCTATACTTCTTTCTACGAGCCGCCCCCTCCCTCCGTAGCTGCTGGGCTTGGTGTGTGTATGTGAGTCTTCCTTACATCTCAGGGGAGCAGTGTGTCACTCAGCTTGAAGCCCGCGGAAGAGAGGTGAAAGGGGGCTGATTGAGCTAATTTAGCCCCTGGATGGGAGAGCAGGAAAGGCCTCACCCTCTGCTAATAGACAGACATCAAAATGGAGATGAGGAGGAGAAGGGGGGGGGGGCTATAAAACCCGAGAAGACTTTTTGATGGATTTATCTCTTTTTGTCCAAGACGATATGAGAGAAAACTTTTATGAACACTGAGTGACATTGTGAAGTTGGTAAAGGTTTATGCGTGTTGCCTAGAATTAAAACGTGCTGATATTACTTATTGATCCATCCTCTTCCATTAAGACGCCCTCAATCACAGTCGGCTTTATGATCTCTCCTCATTAGGCCACTCAACTTACACTTTCTTTCTGACAGGCAGACTGCAACTCACCACAAAATACCAGCTTTTACCACAAAAATGGCGATAGTAGGCACTTTTTTAAATAGCTTTTGTAGACATAGAAACTCTTGTAAGACTTGATGGCTCACGATAAAAAAAAAATCAAATAAATATGGAGCTACAGTCATTGATTTAAATCAATTAGACTAGTTTCTGACACCTGTCTACTTATTTCTCACTTTCTACCAAAAGTTCCTTCATTTTTTTTTGTTTTAAAAGGTTATATAAAAGAATATCATGTTAGAATTGAGAGCTTATGAAATGGTCAAAAAGACAAACCCGCCACTTCAGTCTCTTCCACACATCTTCCTGCTAACTAACTTGATCTCGAGACTGTCATCACACACCTCCAGTCCTTCTTCATTCCCACTTCTTCTGCCCCTCTTTATTCCGCTGCTCTTTTGTCCATCTTCCTCTACATATTTAATACTCTTCGCTGACTCCTCTCAACCCTTCGTGCCTCTATTCCTGAAAGAAAAGGAGCTCAAATTGGCTGGAGAGATGAATAATGTCCACGCCATTAGCAGTGGCAGGGACAGATCAGCCTTTTCATGTGTGTGGAGGTGAAGAGATGAGCTGCAGGAGAGGTGAGGATTGGGTGATGGTTGGGTGGGCTTCGGGCTTTATCATTCTGTCTAACTTTTATTCAGACTATAGTGGAAAAACCTATAAGAGACGAGTAACCTGGATTGAATTTTTCTCTATAATTTATGATAGAAACAACCTAGTCTTTGCTTTTTAAGCTTCTGAAAAAGGTGCGAAAAAAGAAAGGATGAGGAAAAAAAATAGTGAAAGCCACTGTTAATATTATACTTACTAATATCAGATATAAATTCCTCTTCTACATGGCCAGTAGGGGGAGGTAGTGATCCACAACACAGCTCAACATTGCTTAGCGAAAAGACAAACAAGGCCCGACTGACACTTCTCAGGGCTGAAAATGAATATGTTGTTTGGAAATGCAGTGAATGTCATCCACTGGCAGAAAGAACATCTGGTGCAACCTTTGTGAAATTAAGACATGGTGTCATCCCCTAAATTCCACCAGACGGCTGCCTGGGAGCATAATTGGCAAACTGTTGTTCATCCGTGTGAATGATCAAAGATGGAACACACATATTTTCATTTAACATCTTTCACTTTTGTGTCTTGATTGAAAAGGTGCTAAATTAAGCTTATCATTATTAAGATAAATAATACGCCTCGCATTGTATTTGACACATTTTGAAGGTTAACCTTTTCTTCAGTAGTTGATGGAGTGACCATGAAAGTGATGACTCCTGTTTTATATATTCACCGCAGGTTTTTTTTTTTTTTTTTTTTTTCAGGCTTTATCTTGAGCAGTATCTCACACGATGGACCATATTACCGTCCTTGAACACTAAAACACCATGAAGATTGCTAACAAGCCCGCGGTCCACTGCACAGGATTCATTTTAACTTAGATATATTTGTTCTTTTGCTGTGTTTGTTTCTCTATCTGCCAACCCATCCAGCCATCCACTCATCCATTCATCCATCCATCTTGCAAATCCTCTTCAATTTCATTTGGTCTTGTTGTGAGTGGGAGGCTGTTTCCGGGAACTTACAAACTGAAGGTTGCACAGATTTGACTCTTTTCTCCATTCCTCCCTGAAAAGCAGCACAGATTATACAGCCTACAGCTTTTATCACATGTATGCCCCTCTTCAAGCTTCTTTTTATTCTCATCCTCCCGTCTCCCGACTTTTAGAGACCTGAAGATAACGGCACGCCACATGACGCCATTGTCCTCTCTCTCTCTCTTGCTCTCTCTCTCTCGTAGGTGTAGATTTAAAGTTCTGTTTTAAAACTGCCACTGTTCCAATCCTACTTAACCCTCCCCCCTCCTTCCCCTCCTCTCGTCTCCCCTCTTCCTCTTGAGTATACCACCTAACCCCTCTGAACTTCAGTCAGAGTTACTGAAGACCCGAAGTACACTGGGGAGTCAGCGGCACCGCTGAGAGAGACACAGAGATAGACAGAGACTTAGCTGCCTGCGATTCTACCACTCTGGTAATAAGAAAAGTTTCTGTTCTTCTCTGTGCTACAGCAGGGAGATATAACTAGGGATCACTCACACTCACACATGCACTTTTAAGTACACATTCGCACACAGCAAAGATCTGGGAAGACACAAAATGGAGGAACAATATGGACAAAGTTGCACTCACACACACACACACACAGGCTTCACCCTGTCAATATTGAGCTTTTTGCACAAACTCCTGCAGACAAAGAACCAAAAGACGAGATAAAAGAAAAAGAAACAAGTTTAGTCTGTAAACGTCTCAACAACCTGATTCGAATTAGAGGGCGATTTCCACAAAGGTCAATGTATTCAGCTGATACCCTGAGAGGGAGGAAATTTAATACCCCTTTTTGGTTGAATTAATTAATTATAATATTAGGCTAGCTCTAGGGGCCCATTTCTTCAGTGATTAAGTGAGCACATATCTTTAAAAGACTGTGTTGGTCTCTGGGGCCCTGGGCTTCTGAACCTTGGGGTGAAACAGAGAGAGATGTATTATACATGAGAGGACGGAAAAACACAGACCAGTCTGCTCACCTCCACAGCAGGACACACCGTGTTCCTTATTTAGACCTTCAGTAGCATTTGTCTTTCTTTGCAGAGCTGCTTTTCTATCACTCCTCTGCGCTCCTCTGGTCTCCTCGGTGTTCGGCTCAGCGTGACTTAAGTTTAAATGTCGCAGACGCAAGTGCCCGTCTGTGATTCTTTAAGAAAAAGCACTGTGGCAAAAATATAAGAAAAAAAACAACAAACAAACATAATAATCACAATATGCATATTGTGTACAACTTTCTGACTGAAGATTATATTCAGCATGACTTTTACGGAGAATTATGCAGAACATATGCTTAAGAGAGTGTAAGCAGCATTTTGGAGTTACAGTTTATCCAGGTGGGGATAAATGTAATATATTAATCAGGTCTAAAGGTTTATTTTCCATAATCTTCCACATCTGCAAATTGCTATTTATTTACTCAATCTTTTTTTTATTTTATTGACAATGTTCCTCTTTATTTTTTTAATGATTAACAGAATAAAAAGATGATGTGCAAATACATTTTTTAACTGATTATAATCAACCACATTTACTGTAATAGGGCTAATAAATACATAATTTTGTATGTTTAGCTATTAACTTATGATCTTATAATAAATTAACTGCTAAGTAGCTAAACCTTTAAAAAAAAAATCAGAATGTTTATGAAATAATACAAATTATTCTCCTCATACAAAACACCGGTCTCATGTGGAGTACTTGAGTAAATCATACTTTTCAGATCTATAGCTGTCTTTATCTGCACAGGTGCAGTGTGTGTCTCCGTGTGCATGTGCTAACCTCTGTGCTGAGCCGGCGAGGAGCCTCCCAGCTGTTAATCATGTCAAGCTTGTGTGTGCGTCTGTCAGTGTGAGTGACACATCTCTGACATCAAGTCTAAATCATGGTTACTTAATGGTTGTTCTCACAGGCCGATGATGGAGACAAAAAGGAAGGGCAGTAACGACAGGAAGGTGATGACAGGTGGCAGAGAAAATTATGGGATACTGCTAGAAAAATGTGTGCATTTATGAGTGCGTGTGCATGTAGGAGTGCGTTTGTCTGTGTGTTATAAACGCAACTAATGTTGAAATTAAATGGTTCTGTATGTATCCACCTCATTGCAAAGGTGTTGTGATCCAAAGCCAGCGAGTATGAATGCATAACAGCTCCCCCTCCTCAGCACACGTGCACAGTATAAACACGTATACACCAAGGGGCAAACTCCGCCTCAGAACAGTGAAGCTCTCTTCCGCATTGTATTTAGTGTAATCCTCCCTTCATCCGCTAGGGGCTGGCTCCAAGAGCGAGCAAATCCCCATAGACTCCCATGTTAAAAACGCCGACTTCACAGCAGAAATAAACAGGTTTACAGCCTGGTTCAAAAAATCATTTTAGGTTTATTAGGTCACGTTTACCTTCATGTCAACTGTGAGGGGGGTGAATTTTTTTATAACTCATTCGTTTAGATGTTATTTATTCTTCAAATTACACATAATTAAGGGCGTATCCTTATGATTGACATGCGGCAGACCGGAAGCTCCGCCTGCCGACCGAAGGCTCCTAGTTAGCTCCTTCTTTGCTCTTAATAAGGTCTCAGTTTGTTACAGAGTCGCACAACGGGGGTGTTTAGTCAGCGAATTGCAAGTCTAAGCATGTCTTACCTTAACCATGCCGCTTAGGGGGCTTATCTTTGTTAGCTCCTCTTAGTTTCGTGTTAGCTCAGTTAGCGTTTAGCCCACAGTACGTCAGCTGTCAATCATTTGTCCCGCGGCCGCGCTGTGCCCATTTTAGGATTTTCCTGGAGTGACGACGTACGTGACACGGCAAGATGGCGACGGTAAGACACGCCCAACTGGCTTCACATTTCTCTATTCAGAAGAGACCGGAAGCTACGTCCAGTAATTATATACAGTCTATGGTATACACACACTCACACACACACAAA
The DNA here is from genome assembly GCA_023101725.1 of Atherinomorus stipes. Taxonomy (NCBI): domain Eukaryota; kingdom Metazoa; phylum Chordata; class Actinopteri; order Atheriniformes; family Atherinidae; genus Atherinomorus; species Atherinomorus stipes. Next base: position 1,669,985 of record JALJCO010013346.1, on the reverse strand, counting down.
ACCGTAGGCATCCTGCCCCCACTGCCTGACCCTGCTAAACATTCAGGTACAATTAATTATTCCTTCCTGATCTAACGAACGCAGTTCACTGATTGGACACCCTCAGGGTGTAAGGGCACTATTTTAAAAACACTTTCTGGTCATGAATTTTAATCACTTCAAATGTATTGATAAATTATTAATTAAGTGACTTTAAGTGATGCCAGGTGGGCATAATTTCAGAAGGAGTAATAAAATGCTTTTGGGGGTGAAGTGCTGTGATGTGGAAGCAGAGCAGAGGAGCTTGTTATTTTCTTTTAAAGCAGCTGTTTTATTTAAAAGAGATTCCTCACAAAGTGTTCAACAGTCTACAGGGCTTGTTTGGTCAGGCAGGAAGGATGTGCCATTTTCTAAAAATTAACGCCATTTTTCATTCTTTGTTTTACTGCAGCTTTAGGGCCCCAATTTTGACTGAATAGATTTTTTTTTTTTGTAAAGATACACCAAAAAGATCTGTTTATTTTGTGTGGCCTTGATCTTACTGAGATCATGTTTTAGTACAAATTTAATTATCTTATCCCCTGTGACATTTTTTTCTCTCATTTGAGTGTCATTGAGCATAAATTTCTCTTAAAATTGCCAATATCGGACTGATATTTTAAAAACGGAGGCTGAATATCTACACGACTCCTTCTGGCGTGTTTAAGTGTGGGTTCTGGTGTGTCAGTGCAGCTGCTGTCTGTTCTACGCGTTCTATAGGTTAACCTGCCGAACAAGACCCGAGTGGGAAAAGCACAAATTACAAATTACCTCCCTTATTAGGCCTGACCCCAAATTTCCTTTCATGAATATTCATTAGAGTGGCCGCTCGGCACGCCAAGAAATGAATTTGCCCTCTTCTCGGAGTGGACTGTGAATAAGGAATGATTAATGGAATTCTGCGTGGTATGAATCCATCATTCCAGGGATAGAGACTGGCTTGGTAATAAGGATCCAATTAGAGCCACAGTGGGTGGGACACAGCAGGAGCCAAGGCAAAGACAGGCCCTGTAACACCTACACACACTCGCACAAGCACACACACTCACTCAAAACCCACTAACACCCTTTCTTTTTTTAAAAATCTTTATATCTGCAATTTCCATTACCAGAAATTTGAATGTGTAAATTCAGTGTGAGCAAGGCTAACTTATCCAAAATCTTCTCGTCTTTCTTGGGCTGCAGCTGAGTTTACGGAGGTGCCGAACGGCCGCCTCCCCACCTCATCTTCCCCACGTGTCTCTCCTCTCAGCAGGGTGGTTTTTTAGCTCTGCTGGCACCTTCACCTTTCCTGGTTAATTTCATGTGCCGGTGCGTCCTGAGACAGCTCATCCTGCTGCCAAATATTTGTGCTGGGAGACTGGCTTAATCTGGAGCTGGGTCCGTGATCCTGTACACATCTCTCCAAAAACACACGCACACACAGTTTTCATCACATGACTGCATTTTTGTGGGGGCCTATGCATATTTGTATGTGTGGTGCTGCTGATAGCGCCGTGTGTCTTCCAGCTCCTTGACCAGTGTATGGATGATTTGGCCAAGTTCCAGAAGATTAACAATATTTACCGCTGAAGTGTAACTGCTGTGTTTACAGGTGAAGAAGTGGCTGAAAAGTTTCTTGGTTTCTTCTATCTTTCACAAAATGCCTGCGATAGCTTCCACTTACTCTGGGATTATGCAAGAGCACTGTGTAAATGAAATATATTATTCTGCTCAGTCCACATTAATTGAAAATAGCCCATGTTTCACCTGTGGCTAATGTAAATCCCACTTCCTCTACATCTTTATTGTCCATTCATCTATTTTCCTGTGTCTTCTCTCCTCCCTGACTTTAATGAGGCGTTCTATCCCTCAGCTTCATCAACTAAAACCTTTTAGATGAATTACATCTCCTTAAGATTCATCTCTTTTCCCCCTTTTATGATTGTATTTAATCCACATCACATCTTTATTCAGAACAAATACCCCCATGTGACATGCTGCAGAGAAGAGGAATGTTTCAGTGAAGGTAGGCAGACATGGAGCTGTGCCAGCACAGCCGCCTCGGCTTGTTCTCTGATGATATCCTTGATAAGACTTTTAGCTAATTACTGACTGATGCCTCTGAATGCAGCTTGAGTGAAGAAAAGGCAATGAACCTGCCTGGTAGCTCAATAGAGAGGCAGTAAGAAGAAAGAGAGGGGACGCGGCTGTTGAAAGAGAGACAGATTAACATTTGTTCTTTTACATGCCTCCCTCTGCCACACACACAATAACTTTGCTTATACTAATTAACAATTAGCAAAGACTGGTTGGCTAATTGTGTTATTGCTCCTAATCAAGAGGCTAATTACCAGAATGTCAATTTAGATTTAATTACTAAGTGCTTTGTTAATTCCCACTGAGCATAAGTTACCCTTTCCCTCTCTCTCCCTTTTTTCTCCATTTCTCCTCCTCCTCCTCCTACCTTCCTTTTTCCCTTGTTCCAAGTTGAACTTTGGGTATGTTCTTTACTGCTGGGCCTCCAATTAGCCAGCTCTCTCCTGCCAACATCATAGAGAGGAGGGATCTGGTAAGCCACCCCCCCCCCCCCCCCCCCCCTACTGCCTCCATGCCAGCCTCTCACAGCTGTCCAACAGACACAACAGGCTGCTATGAGCCCTCGGTGACAATAAAGTCTGAATGTGAATCATCAGGTGCACTTTGACAATTCATTTTTTAATTTTCTTTCTTTTTTTTTTTAAACTATCTGGGATGAGGCAACAGTCTGAGCAGAGACCCCCCCACCCCCCAGACCTTCTTCTGTCCAGCCACCTCCTTCAGCTCTTTTTGTGGTACACTGATGCTTTCCTAAACCAGCTGACAGACAGATATAATCTTTCTAACCATCCAAGGTTTGCCTCCAGGGCTTCTCCCTGTGGGACATGTCCAAAACACCTCCGCTGGGAGGTGTCCAGATCTTGATCAGATGTCTGAATCACCTCAACTGGTTTCCTTAAGGAACAGCAACATAACTCTGAGGTAATTTTGCCTTCTTTGGCCCTTAGCTCTCTTTCTTTTCAGTCAGATTTCTACACTGCTTCAACCACAGCTCCATTGTTTGTGTAATCAAGATGACAGTGATTGATGTTTGATGTCATTTGGCTCGTAATAGGTTGGGTTTTTAATGGTTTTTAATGAAATAGTGTGAAATTAAGTTTAAAGTTTATGATCACACAGTTACATTTATTGAAATCCTTATTAGGTACATTTTATTGAAGGATATTTTTTTCATTTATAAAATGAAAAATTGATATTAAACAAATTTGACATCCCCCATGGATTGCCTTGAAGTATCCCTGGGGATATGTGCACCCCCATTTGAGAAACTGTATTCTAGAGCATACTTGTTAAACACACCAGAATGGCTCAATTCTTTCATGTACACATCATTCTGCTAACGAGCCATTTATTTGATGCAGGTGTGTTGGAGAAGGGATGCATCTAGAAGTTGCAGGATAGTAGCTCTGGAGGACTGGACTAGGACACCCCTGGTCCACATCATGGTGGGTGCTGTCCCATTCTGTCTGCCAATTTCTGACCCTGCTCTACAGCAATTATAAGTATCAGTAATAGTTATTGATTAGTAAAAGAAGCTGACAATTTCCTTATTATCATTATATTAAATACTTTAGTGTATTTTATTCATTTTTACTCTGTGATCCTTCCATTTTAAGGTATTCATTTATTTTCTCAGCTAACTTTCTCTTCTGATCTATGAGGCTTCTCTGTAAAGGTTGGGGCTTTAAATGGTCATTAGTTGTTTCCTTGCCTTAGATAAGACAAGCAAACGGCTATAAATCACACACACACATACATAATCACATTCCCAATGTGAGCTATGTTTGTTCTATCAAAGACAGCCATTTATCTCTCTGGTTTTTTCTACCTACATCGTTCTAAACTCTCAAGCACACTGTGTTAGTGACTAAACATCGCACTGTTGATGGGAACGAGATGCTTAAGCCTTAATCTTGTGTTATTGTGCAGCTGTCTTCTTCAGCCACTGTTTGGTGCTATTGTCTTATACTTATTCATCCCCCTGGACCATGGCTGAAGATGTAGCTGAACACATATGCGTGTGCACACACACACAAACACACGTGCACACCTCTGTCTCAAAAAGAGCAAGTGCTTTCACTCTCCTCTCTAACTGCCTGGCTCCTCATACTCCTGCCAAAATACCATAAGACAGGGTATAATATATATAATTATCCCCACTTACATTAGCCATTATGCCAGTGGAGCATTGCCTGCAGAATGACACACGACCTGTCAAGACTTCATTCACGCCATTAATAAGCGTCATTAGTGTCTGCTTTGAATACCCCTCTTGCACACTGCAGTCATTTCAACATGTCATAGATTTTAATTTGAGGGTAAAAATAGCTGTGAGGATATTATGCACTCTCTCAGCCAGTCTTTGTGGTCTTCTGATGGGGAGGAAGTTCACAGTGTGACCTTGGATTTTCTCTTTATTGGAATTAGAACCATTACTGTTCTTTAGTGCTGTGGGCCAGCTTCTAGCACCAAGGCTGCTATGCTTAGTGTGCTCCTTCCTTTGTGGTGCCCATCAACAGCATTCAAAAATCAGAACTATTATTGTGTCACAAATGACGCTGAGGCAATTGACCATCAGGCTTATGCAGGCTTGCACCAAGCCAGTCAACTGCCCTAAATTATTTCTATAACAGAATAAAAAGCTGATAAATGTTAGCGGCTTATCAAATGTTCACACAACCACGACAATGAACGCTTCATAAAAGAAGATATGAACCGATGGTTTGCTTCTTTATTCCCAACATGAAATTTTCCAAGACTGATTAAGACTTTTAGTTTTTATATAAATATAAACTTAAATTTGTGAGTTTGTTGTCCTGGTAATTCACCATCTGAAGCCATACTTAAATGTTTCACTTTTTCTGCAACTTAGCTAATTATTTTCTGATTTACATTTTTGTTGTGTTTGTCTGTGGGACATTTGTGAAATATACCAATAAATGTGCTAAATATGCGACATTGTTTGATTGATAGCAGCAGAGAACCTTTCGAATAATTGCAATCTTTTCCAACTTTGGCATAAAATATTAGGGAAAACAGCCAACTAAACATCTTAAAATGAGAAGAACATAATTTGCATGTACACAAGGCTAAGCTGGCTAAGATTTCATCTGTTGATGGACTCAGTATGGTTATAACTTAAGTTTTAATTTAAACAAAATAACATAATGACACAATGTCTGCTGTATATAATAATTTTGCAATGCTGTATTTGCAAATAAATGTTATTTTCTGAATAATAATATGTACTTTTATCTATAATTTCAGTATTTTCTTTTTTAATAGAGATCAGCCATTGCTTCAAGCTGCTTTGATTCACACAAAATAGAACATGATAATCAAACAGTAACTCAAGCACATGCAATAGGCTGCATTATGTCTAAGTAATGCAATATATAGGTAGGGGAGAAGGGGGTTCAAAGCAAAGAAACCCCCTAAGAAATCTTTGATTCCCCATATAGTGAAGACAGTGTAATCTTTTATAGTTGAGCTACAAACCCACCTGGTTACTGCTGTGGTGATGGAACCAAGCAAAGCAATGGGATCACAAAAGGAATAAAAATGCTCATTGTGCTATTTGGTTGTTTTTTAGGGATGCGCCAATACCTCTCTTTTTTTTCAAACTGAGAACAAGTACAAGTACTTATATTTGAGTACTTTAGGATCTCTGGTTTGTTTTGAACCAACCAGATCCCTCAGACGTTGTTCCCAGAGTCCGGACTAAACCTGGAGGGGCAGTTTTCAGTTTTTATGCTCCTCTCATGTGGAACAAACTCCCAGAAAACTGCACATCTTCTGAGACTCTCAGCTGTTTTAAATCAAGTTACACTTTTTTTAATTTGCTGCTCCCTTTTATCAAAATAATTGTTAATTATTCTGTTAATGCATTTTATCTTATTTTGTATTTTTCTGTTAACTGAATTTCTTTTATATATTTTTAAATGAAGTTTTCTTCTGCACCCCACTGTAATGCTTTTAATGTTTTAAAGCACTTTGAATTGTCTTGTACATGAAATGTGCTACACAAATAAACTTGTCTTGCATTGCTTAACTTGCAAGCATATCGAGCACTATTATTAGTGCTAATAATCCCAATTACAGTTCACTAGTAAGGAGTGTGGGCCAGAATGTCAGATGCAAAGACTAAGTGTTTTTGTGTGATATATCAAATGGGCCATCCTCCAGATGTAAGACAGGAAAATTGTACGAGTCTTCATAAATAAGACCGACAGAGACGTATTAGGTGCATTATTTTCTCAGCATTAACATTGCACCTGTCTGATGAAAATCAGCTTCTCTCATTGAGATAATGACAAATTCGGATTTTAAAAACAGCACCTCTAATAATTTTGCTTCTAGACACTTGATGATAAAAAAATTTAAATAAAAAAACATTAAAATGTCAGAAACTTTATAAATGTGGAGGTGTGGTTTTTGGTGGGTTTGGTTAACTGCGAAGAGGCACTCCCCAAATCATCTTCTCTCACCGAGATAATGTCTAATTCCGATAAGTACACGGACATAGTATCAGCCGATACCCCATACTGGTATTGCTATATCCCTAGTTGTTACCAACAGCTATGAGATAATTAAATACAAGTTAATGGAGTTGCATACTTTGACAGTTCTCACAGGCCAAATACTGGACGACAGCCAAACGTTGTCTCAGCTTCAAAGTCTTCAAGGATGATTTCAGGCTCAAAAACGTTCCTAATGATTTTTAGTCTACTTTAAAATAAATCAAACACACAAACTTCATCCGTTCATTAACATAATGCATGTGTGAAAACACAATGTACTGTTTGTTGTTTAAAGGTAAACCAAAGACTTTGGTGCCACCACAATAATCAGTACTGTATTGTGCTGATGTTGTTATATGTTTTTTGTTTGAAGTTCTATTTATGTGTGCAACAACTGATTAAACAACTGTGCCCATCATCATTTCCATTTTCTTTCACATGTTACAGTAATTCTCTAAAACTGACAACTTGCTCACCCCCAACATTTATATCCTGCTCACAAAAGTTATTTCCATTTTTATAGACACAACTGCATTTAAAACACTTGAAGAAACTGAATGCAGCGGTATGAAATCCTGTAGTCAGTTAAGACTTTGGGGAATCTGTAGATAGAAGCTGACACATTACGTGCAAAATGAATTTCCCCAACTGCAATCACTTATGTTGGTTTGTCAATAGGCAGGGTCTCTGCTAACCTATCACAGAGATGTTAATCAAGATTAACCATGTCATGTGGCTCAGTTTTCTCCTTAGCATAAACGAATAAACCTAATTTAATTTAAACCTAATTTTATAAACCAATTTCCTTTACAGAATTTGTACAGAAATCTTTACAAAATGAACCTGAAAGCATTCATTTTTCCTTTCTTCCTTTTCTTTTTTTAACACTGCACATCACTTTCCCCACTTTTCCCTGTTTTTAGCCATTTGCCTGCCAACATTCTATATATATTTTAAGAAATGCTTCTTTTTGTCCTCCATAAAGTTGTATTCATTGTTGATTCATTGTGATTATCATATATTCTTATTTCATTTATAGTTAGTATTTATTGAAATATATATTTCAATATTCTAGTCGAGTCCGGTCCTCGAGAGCTACTACAATTTTTAAAACATACCCTCCCCAGCACACCTGAATCAAATGGCTTATTCCCTCATGCACATGTCATTCAGCTCTGCAGAGGCCTGGTAACGAGTTATTCATTTGATTTGGGTGTGTTGGAGAAAGGATGCAACCAAAATGTGCAGGATAGTGGTACCGGACTTGAGCACCCCTGTTCAAGGCCATTGATTGATTGCCAGCAAACAAATATTTATTTTACCAACATATTCATTGCAAAATGTTCTGTGCTCTTAAAACAATAAGAAGAGGTAAAATCTCAACTTGGTAAGCCACATCAACATTTCTGCTTCTGCGCTGGGTTCCAAAGGGCAGTCTCTTTAAATAGACTATCATATGTTTTAAAGGAGGGCTAATAGTTTTGGTTTAGTCATGAAACAAATGTCTGTTTAGTAATTTATCTGGCTCAGCAAATGCTGTCAGCAAAGTTTATTCTTTTGCTTCCTGTCCGCTTGTTTTCATTTATCCTAGAAACCACCAACATCTTTATCAGGGGACTAAAAAAAAATTCTTCTTGAGTGGTTGTACTTGATGCAATATTAGAAACTTTGGAGATATGGCCTGCAGTGCTGAACATTTGGATGAGTGCCTGCAGAATTTTAATCCACAAAGTCTGATCTTCTTGAGCATAGCTTGTAAAAGAATCCACCTTGCATTTGGCAACAAATATTTTTGTAATTATTCTATCATATAGGTGTTATAAGTGACTACCATATTACAATAGATGATTTTTCTTTTTTTCTAAACCTTTATATTACAGTATTAACTAAAACATCAAGAACAGATTCTTACTGTACTTACATGTTGGCCTGGCAGTTTTTGGAAAACACTTGTGGAGCAGGGGAAGAGGGGGAAAACCAGGGAAACCCATTAAACAATGATACATAAATTTCAGTAAACGTGGTCTGTACCTATGTTGTTGTAAAACTGTCATGTTACCTTAGTTTCCAGTAAAATGGCACGCAGCGATATTGTGAACGTTAACAATGATCTTTTCCTAACCTGACCAAGAAGTTCTATATCTTAATTCTAAGTAACACAAAATACTCTATATTCTGTAAGCATGGAGTGATTCTGAAAACAAAAGTAACTAAATAGGTCAAGGAAGTGAATTAACTTGTTGAACTCAAACTGGAGTCTAATGAAGCCTATTCCTCACTTTTTATTAAATCACTTAATGTGTAAATAGAAGATAGATATAGCTACGCTGAAGTCTCTTTGTGTTTTGGAGTACTGTTTCAAAGCCTTCAGTCAAGCATTTTAGTTGCTGCATGTCATGTGTGGAGGACGCGAGCAGGAACCATGGAGACTACAAATCCCCATCCATTAGCGACCTTGTCTAGAAAACTTTTAGCTGGTATTAATTTTATGCTAAATGAAAGCATCTTTAACAAAAATAACATTGAAGAAGATGTAAAACTAGCAATTAAGATGGTCAACTAAACTGCAAAATGCCAATTTAAGTGACTTTAAAGACGGGTCAGTGGAAATGACCTGCAGAACTTTTGAACATGTGGGAATTTTTGTTGTTTGGCTGCATCTGCTGTAATCTTGACATCCCATTTGAAGTAGATAGAGCAGCTTTTCTTTTATCTGTCATATATCTGCCTTTTTCTAAAATCACCGTTTCAGACATCTCACCCATTTCTGTGTCGCATTTCTTTAAAAATCTCTATTCCCTTGAGGAGATAATGCCAGATAACAGAATGCTCACTTGGTTCACCGTGGCCTCTTTTCTGTGCTGATCAAGTGTTTAAAGGGTGCCTGTTTGTACGTGTGGGTGCGTGTGTGTGTGTGGGTGTGCACTTACATATTTATATGTATATATGTGATCGTATGTGTGAGAATCTTTGAGTGTGTGTTCTTTTGAAATGTGTCCTCGTGTGAATGTGCGGCACTTCAACTCAGGAATAAGAGCCACCGGGGAATCTCCCACAGGTACTACACTTGACGAGCGTGCTTGTGCCTGTGTGTGCGTGAGACAGAGACAGAGAGACCGTCCCACAGGTACAGCCGTGTGCATGTGTGTATCTGTGTGACTGTCCCACAGGTGCGGAGTGTTTGAGCCTCCTGACAGGCTGCGTCTTTGATCGTTTGGTGAGTCAGTCCTTGTTTGCCTCGCCTGCGTGCAACTGCTGTAGGGGCTAATTAACCAATGAAAAGACTTAATCACTAGAGCCTGCTGTCAACTGTACACCTTAGCTTGCTTTCAGAAATCTTCAAACAAGGAAGCTGGGATGGGGGTGGGGGGTGGGATGGAAATTAAGAGAACTTAAAAGATGTATTTGTTTCACTATTTTTTTGTACAAGTATGCGTTCAAACAAAATGATTAAAATGATCAGCTCTGTGATCAGCCACACGGTTTCTTTGATTTCATTTCACTTAAGAGTGAGGGAAGAAAAATCTTCTAAAAGAAAGAGAGAGTGAATCAGGAAGACATGGTCATTAATCCTGATCAGTGACCCATCGCAGCTTTCTGCTGAAAAAGAGAGAATGAGGATAAGGAACTGAAGAGGGGAAGTGAGGAGAGGAGAGAAAGGGTATGGGCGATTGACATGCCATGAACCTCTCCTCCATGTAAAGAGCCAATTAAAGCCAGGAGAAGCCTCTTCTGTTGTCTCCGTCGGCTCCAACATGAGGCTCTAACTCTCTCACTCCTTCTATACTCACCTCGCATCAGGAAACTGCCAGCCAGGCCTTTATTCTGTCACGACTGCTTACCTTTAGCCCCCAATAAACAAGCATTACATAACAACCACAAGCGGATGTATGTGGTGTGTATTGTTAGTGGTAGCAGTAATGACCTGCAAGTAGCCACTGGAGTTCACTTTTTCATTCAAAGATCCTGTAATTAGAGAAACAATGTCAGCCGCAGCATGGAGTATTTTCACCATGGATTAACCTGCTGATCAGCTCCAAGAAGATGTGGTGATTCTGTTGTGTTGGTGTCTTTTAATTGCTTTTTGTTATCAGCTACACCACCAGATGATCCTGTTACTCCTTACAGAGATTTCTCCATCCTTTGTCAAGTTCCTTTACTTGTGAGAATGCTTTTTTTTTCTGTTAGTTATGATGCAACGAATTGTGATTCATTCCCTTCATTTATTGAAAAATCAAATGTTGTTTAGTGAGTCATTTCTTTTATATTCCACTGGTAGTTCATAAAATGTAATGAAAATCAGTAAAAGTTTTAATCACAGGTGCTACATTTAATGCAAATAAAACCAAAAAGGTCATCTTCCCATAAAAGCCTTAAATCCAGAGAGACATCAGCGAATCTATGAATGGAACCAGAATGACCGAACAAGCAACTCACACACACACACGCACACACACACACACACACACACACACACACACACACATCCTTGTACTTCTATCTTTGTGGGGACATTCAGTGATATAGTGCATTCACTGGCCCATACCCTAACCAAAACTTCATTGTAACCTAAACTCTAAAACCAAATCTTCACCCTTGAAAATGTTTTTTTCTTAGGCTTTTTTAATGAGGCCAAAATGTCCTCACTTTGCAAAAATCTCCGAATTTTGTTGATTAAAAGCATTAAAAGATAGTTCTCACAATGTACCGTAGCAAGTGGAACACGCACACACACGAGAATGAAAATAATCTCAACAGGGAGTTGTGAACTGGCCATGAAAAATATCTGAAAAAAAACCTTTCAAAGCAAAGTCTGTTTTAATGCACCTTTCGATTTTTTTTTTTTATAAAATTTTCTTAACATTTACATTTTTAAAAATTTAACCTTTATTTTACCAGGAAAAGTCCCATTGAGATTAAAAACCTCTTTTTCAAGGGAGTCCTGGCCAAGAGGCAGCAATCATAAGTTACATGACATATAAGACACGATTTACATTACAAAATATACAATAAAAATAATTAAAAACAGTGACAGCTTAAGGAGGCAATTTCAAGTGCTCTTATTCTGGACTTAAAAGCATTCAGAGAAACAAGTTCAGGTAATTTCCAGTCCTTTTGCAAGTTGTTCCACGTCAAAGCAGCAGCATAAGCATAAGCCCATTTTCCAAGATCTGTATAGGCAAATAGAACATCGTCTGTTAAAAACATCAAGGACAATGAGAGCAAATTACATGCAGAAGAAAACCAAATAAACCAAACCAAAACAAAAAACCTCTACATATATTGGAAGAAAATGGCTGTAATTTGAATATTTATTATTCTCAAACACAATACAATACTACCTTACTCATAATAAATCTGTAAAAATAATGCCTTAACGGCAGTAATAACTTTTATAATTAGATGTAGTGAATTGTATTGTGTTTTTGTAACTCAAGCTAGGATTTTTAAGCCTTTGCAATTTCCTTTATATGTAAATAATGTCTGTTTAGTTGCTGCAACGAGGCACCTGCTTCTGCAGAGCGGTAGAGCAAGGCTCATGTTTCTTGTAAAGGGATCGTCACCAAATTCTGTAACTTATGATTCTGTTCATTGCATTTTAGAAAACCCCGTTGGGCCTTTCAGTTCAACAAGTGGCTTGCTCTTTCTGATGATACACCACAGTAAAAAAGGGGATATTTCAGGCACAGTTGCCAATGGTGATTAATCACGATTAATTAATTTGTAATCTGTGATTAATCTGATAACAATTTTAATCTTTTGACCACCCTACTCATAAGTAGATAACAATCTTACAAAAACCTACACACTTCACAAGCTGAACACATTGTTCCACAGAAACTGGTCGACAAAAGTTAAAGCTAGAAACTACAGTAACACAAGCTCTGAATATAACCTTTATTTTATGGATACAGATTTCAGGTGCTTGCATTAGAATGTCTGTACCAATTAAGGAATTCTGTCAAACCAATGTTTGTGTCTTGGTCTCAAAGAGATGCATGTTTGGTAAACTGGTGATTGTAAATTAACATCAAGGCCCTGATTTACGAAAGGTTTGCACATGCTAAAAAGAGCACTATCTTCATTATACATGCAACAATCCACCAGAGCTGATTTACAGAGCAGGACAAAAGGAGGTTTGCGCCCGTTAATGGGCAAAATAGCTTCGCTATCCATTTTGCGTGTCTGCTGATGAATATGCAATCTGGGCGTTTCAGCCAGAACGAGCAAAATATTCAGAGGGGACTATGCAAACAACTTAGTTTAACACACGCAATGTGATTTATCATTTGTGCATCGGAAAGCGGGCGCAAAAAAATGCGTGTAATTTAGCACATCTGAAAAGCAGGTATTAAGGCAGCTTTATGCACTGATGGCTGAAAGAGTGCTGCACACAGGACTGCAGACATGCAGCATCGGGTCAAAAACATTTCTCATGAGGTGTGCAGGCGACACGTCAAGTTTTCATTATTTAATTAAACAACAATCAACATCACTGTTTCACATGAGTTATTCCAGACAGATGAATCAGAACATCTGCAGCTCTAGGATAATGGTAGGCTAGTTAAAGCCGACTTTAAAGCAACCTTTACCGATGTTGCATTCTTACACTATTTTTTTAACAGGGTAAAATGCTATGAATGAGGTAATGGAACTCTGAAATACAAGACAGACCCAACATTAATCAAAATAAAATATTATTCCAATCTCTAAATATTCAATGAAAACTCCAACCAATCCTTGAAGTGGGGTGCACCCCTAGGATTGGCCAAGGGACCAGTCTGTCAAACTTTTGCTTCTGCATTGGGAGGCAGAAGGAATGAGGGGGTGTGTCTTAGGAGTGAGGCGGGACTGTTTATATTCAAATAATCTTGCTGTGCTTTCTGAAATGCAAGATGGGTAAGGGTTGCTTTAATAATGTCTTTTTATGTTCTTTTATTTTTCGCAAATGGCATGTTTTTAAATTTAGATCAGCTCCTGCGTGCTCGTCCTCTCCAGACCTGGTTCCTACTCTCCAAACCGTTGCTCCTGCTGCTGCTCTGAGGTTGCTGTTCTGCTTGAAATTGGCCCCCACCCCACAAAAACCTCAGTGAAAATAACCAGTAACGTAGCACAAACTATTGATTCTATTTTTTACTGAGTTTTGCTTGGGGTGGGGGGCAATTACGCAGGTCCAGCACCTGGCATTGTACCAAAGAGTGCGGACTGCGTGCATAATATTAGACCATCTTCAACAGCGTCTGCTCATCCATGTCCTTATGGCCTCTTCTTAAGACCCACAGGGAAACCTGCAGCATTGTTTTTATTTTACAGTTATTACATTTATCTTATATTCTGTTTTTTACTTGCCTCATATTATATCTCTGGAGCTGATATCTATCAGGTTGAATTTCATTTTGCATTTACCACATGCTCTTCTGACCTTTCCATGGCACATCAGTAACGCACGCTAAATCTTCATTTAAATCCTGCTGTTTGCGCCTGTTACAGATTGCATGTGTAATCTTTGTAGATCACCCGCAAACGCTGAAGAGACAGTGCACGTGATTCATCTGCGCGGCAAAGAAATTAGTAGTCTTTATTTGGATTTTTTTTCAGGGCCGAAGTGTGAGGGTGCATGTTTGTCTGTCCTTGCATTTGTGCTGTGACTGACCTGCAGCTCTGTCAAACAAATGTTGAGGTAAAACTGGTACTAAAATGCTTTGCACTGATTGTTGCAAAAGGTCAAAACACACAATTAGTTTCATATAACCATTACGAATTAGATTCAGATTCAGTTGTATCACCAGAATACTGTTGAATTTCATTCTGTTTTAGGCCTGTACCGCTGTTTTGATGATTTTGTCCCAGCTGTAAGACTGTGAACAGAAACAAGAGCATTGGAGATAATCTGTACATGCTGGGCTGCTCAATTATGGAAATAATCATCACAATTTTTTTGGTCGATGTTGAAATCATGATTAGTCAAATGATGATTATTTTTTAGTTACATGATGCATTTATTCAGCATTTCTCTCTCTGTCAAAAACACTGTTTTTGATTATGCAGAACAACACATCTCCGCTCTTCAGCTGCATGAGAGGGTTGTAGCAGGGCTGCATGGATGGGAATTTACTGCACATGGGTGTCTCTTTCAGAAATTGTGTAAAGATAAAATGGAAATAAATTGTTTCAACTTGATTATATGAGTTTGGAGATCGTTTGACATGCTAATTGAAATCACAATCAAATTTTGACTTAATTGCGCAGCCTTAGTACACACAAGAACATGCTAACTCCACCCAGAAGGGGCCCTGCTAAGATTTGAAGCAAATGCTAGCTGCAAAAACACAGCAATGTAAACATTCTGCATCGCATGTGGAGTCCTACATGAAAATTTATAAGGTTGAATTCTACAAATATTATTATTAAAATGTAATTAACCTTATAAGATAAGCACATGTTGGTGCTGCTGACTGGTATATTGCTATATATGAAATCATTAGACGATCATCACAGAGGCATTATAAGTACCATCTTGATGGTGGAGCTACTTTCAACTACTTTATTCAGCCATGGCTTTGTTTGTCACTTCTTTCATGTTCCCATACACACCATCATCATTCAATCTTTACACTTCTACTGACATAAAACCAGATGAGAAGTTCAGAAGGGGAAGAAAAAAATCCCTTTTTGTGGAGCTGAAGGGATTTGAAATGCAACCGCACACTGAACACTGATGACTTACTTATAGTAAGTGGCTAAAACAATCTCTTTAATCTTTAGTTTCTACTTATTTAATGCCCTTTGACCTTATCTAGGCTGTACAAAGTGCTTTTACAGTGTGTTGCTCTGTCAGCCATTCAAACAAAGAGCACTTCTTATATATTTGCACTCCAAATGCAGCACTTTTTCTCTACAATCACTGATCAGTATATTGGGGGCAATGCAGAAGGTCATTGTCTTTCCAAGGACCTTTTCAACTCTGGGGAAAAGGTGCTGGGGATCAAATCCCCTATGTTCTGATTAGAGGACCACTGAGCCGGAGAGTTGAAACTGGCATTTGCAGACATACATTGTGATATATTTCAACAACTTGTGATATCATCCACTGGGTGAAATCTTCCTCAGGTAATTACTAACTACATCATCAATACTGAACTTAAGTGAGCTGTAGTATTTAGGTAAATCTAGTCACCTGCGTGTAACAGCCAATGGGGCAAACTGCTGGAAAAGTGTGAAGCCCGGAAGTTAGGTTTATTAGTTGTAATTCTTTCTTTATCCACTAGGGGCTCCAAAACAGAGCAAATCCCCATGGACTCTCATGTTAAAAAGACCAACTTCACAGCAGAAATAAACATATTTTACAGCCTGGTTCAAAAATTCTTTGAGGTTTAATTGGTCAAGTTTACCTTCATGTCAACTGTGAGGGGGGTGTTTTTCTTTTTTTTTTTTTTTTAAATAACTCATCTGTTCAGATGTTATTAATCCTGAAATTACACATACAGGAATTTGGAGAATATCCTTTTCTGTCACACAACATAGGCTACCACCTGGGCGCCGTGGCTACTTGGCCATAGGGATGTTCCTTTGGCTGAATGGTCAGCATGCATGAACTTTCACACAGGAGCCTGGGGATCAAATCCCACCCAGGCCCTCTGTAGTGTATCTTGTTGCATGTCAATTGATTGACCTGCAGGCTGGTGGCTAGCAGTTAGCTACTTTTTGCTCTCGGTAAGGTTTTAGTCTGTAGCAGAGTAGCACAACGGTGGTTCTTAGCAGCTAACAGCAAGTCCAAACATACCTTATCTTTATCCAGCCACTTAGAGGCTACCTTCGTTAGCTCCTGTTAGTTTCGAGTTAGCTCCGTTAGCGTTTAGCCCAGAGTTTGTTGTCTGTCAATCATTTGCCCCGAGGCTGTGCTTTGCCCATTTTAGTATTTTCTGGGAGTGATGACACATGTAACACAGCAAGATGGCGACGGTGGGACACACCCAGCTGGCTTCACTTTCCCCCATTCAGATGTGACCGGATACTTTTTCTTAGTCTTTTAACAGCCAAATATTA
Organism: Atherinomorus stipes; assembly: GCA_023101725.1. Taxonomy (NCBI): domain Eukaryota; kingdom Metazoa; phylum Chordata; class Actinopteri; order Atheriniformes; family Atherinidae; genus Atherinomorus; species Atherinomorus stipes. The sequence goes on along the minus strand of JALJCO010013346.1, from coordinate 1,653,321 downwards.
ATTACCTGTGTAAAACCTTTTTCTGTGAGCATATAAACTTTGTTTATGTGACAAAATATAGTCACAACTTTGGCACCAGTTTATCACATGCCTAATTTTTAAACACTGGCTCTCTCACCTTGAACTGTGTCCCGGCAGAACTGCATCCAGTTCATTGTGAAACTTAGAAGAGAAGAAAGGAAGGAACGGGCAGATGGGATTGTGGGAAACCCATTTCGGAAGGCAGACAGATAAGAACAGATGGTATAGAAGAGAGGACTAAGTGGAGAACTAATAGACGGTGTGGGAAAGTGATGAGAAATGAGTTGTAGGCTAAATACCACCCCCCACCCCTTACCCCACCCCTCCCTGCCCCATTTCCATTCCCTCATTCTCTCCTTCAGCTCTCCTCTGAAGAGTGACAGACAGGGATGTTAAATGCCGTTTGACACCAAAGACAGAGGTGACTATGTGAAGGTAGCTATCAGACTGGGAGGTTTTGGAGTGTGTATGAGCGCGCATGTGTCAGAATGGGGTTGTGTAATGAATTAGAGACATGGGTCCGATTAAAACGACTGGTAATTTCTCCGGGGAGATGAGAGCCTGGAGCTGCATGAATCAAACGACTGGCAGGATGACTCACCAACACCATTTCCCTTGATCTCAGAAAGAGATGAGAGAGCAAGAGAGACCGGACAGTGGGCTGAATGAGATGGAGGGGTGGCACAGATTATGGGGAGGAGGATGCAGAAAGACAGCATGCAGGGACACCGGATTAGGAAGACATGAGGGATGCAGCTCTGTCCTGGGAGGAAAGAGAGATTGAAAGAGTGCTATTAGTGCTCATGAAGAAATATGGTAAGATGGAGGTGACAAGATGATGGGGACGGGAGGGGTGAGGAGAGTAAAAGGAAAGGTCTCAAGCATCACTAGTTTCAATCTGTTCTCACCATTCCCACTCATATCTCTGGCCTCATTGCAGGTGACAGCAGCGTGCCTAAATTACCTCCCGCTGGCACTTAAATTAAACAGGGCATATAGTGAGAGTGAGCGACAGCCAGAAAGAAAGGGGCAAGAAGAGAGGGAGCGAGGGTGTGTGCGTGCGTGCACGTGTGTGGGGATGCTTATGAAAAGAGTGTCCATGGTCACATTAATGCAATTTCTCTCTCGATCCCTCCATTCCCTCAGCCCAGGCCTGGATAATGAGCTAGCGAACACTCTCCCTTCCCCCCCACTGGGTCTACCTGCTATGCACAAAAGGCTCTGAACGCTATTTTTGGAGCCCCTCTTCTCATTTATTTCCTTGATTTGGTGATGATAATAATCATTGTGGCTTGAGGTGCCATATTCAAATTAACTGCCATTCCTCCGGTGCTATCGGCCCAGCATCACCCTGCCTGCAAAAGTGTCCCTGCACCTCCTCTGCCTGCTCCCACTGTTCTCCCTCCCTCCCTCACCTCTCCTGGAAGCATACAAAGACCATTGAAGCAGCACCGGCTGATATGTTTCCTTGTTGAGCTTATTCAAATCAGGTGTTTGAAAACTAACCTTGTTTGCATTGTAATGTCGCGTGGCAGAGCATCCACAATTGACAATTTACTGATACGGGCCTGTAAGAGGGCTGGGTGCTGCAGTGCTGTGAATATGAAATGAATTAGATTCGCGCCTGTAGTTATTCAGATCAGAGTGTAACATGATAGCTTACATGAGTGGGTTTGAATGGAGGTCTAACTAAATAAATTTGATTTGGAAATGGTGTGTTTGGCAGATTGTGCCACTCACCAGGTGCTGCAACGGATAAAGCAAGCAGTTTATTGTACATAATAGGATGCAAGAGTCTTTACATATACATGAATTCTATTAGGCAACGCCGGCACAGGAGGGAGGCACAAAAGGCTGCAGCGCACGCAGAGAGCAGGTGAGGGTGCAGCTCACATCCATCAGTCTGATAAGAAAGATTTGTGCGCACGATTCTTTTTTGTGTGTTTGTGTGTAAGGGGGGGGGGGACTATTGTGCTGTCACTGTCACTTTGCACTTTTTTTTAGGAACAAAGAAAATAAAGTGCTTCTGTGAAACAAAACACCTCAGGGATACCTGTCACTGTTGGAGTTCTTCTCAGCAAAGATATGTGTGTATGTGTGTGAAAGCTGGCAAATCAGTGTGTAACCCAGGGCTGGTTAAAACCTTGACTGATACGAAAAACTTTTTTTTTTTTTGTCAAAATATTTGCGCAGGCTCCAGTGAAGTCTTGAATTTTTTCAAACAGCTGAAGTTCTCAAGAAGTAGAACAGGAGCGACATCTCAGTAGTCGGTGACACTTCCCTATGCCGGCATCTGTGTGTTTTATCTACTTGAGCTTTGCAGCTGCTGTGGATGATCTGGGCTGGTCGAGGCTAATGGCTGACTTGTTTTCTGGTCTAACTGAGCTCCTAATTACATGATTGAGCTTGTTATAGCCTAATTAAAATGGTAAAACACAGCAGAGAGAGAGAGAAAGAGAGAGAGAGAGCAGAGAGAGACAGGCTGGAGGAGTTGGACTTGAACCGCTCAATCCCGTGTCCCTCCCTCTTTCCCCCTTTATTAAACTGTTAGCCCATACAGCCCCCTATCTCTCCCCCCTGCCTGCCCCTGGCTATGTGATCAGGCCACGAACTGCAGCTATAATCAGCAGGCCTGCATTTCAGTAACTCATTTTATCATTTAACCTCAAGTTATACATGTCAAGGTGGCAGAGCATGCTACATCTGGGGAATTGAGGTGGGGAACATGCGCTGATAAGAAAGTTAAACACAAAAACAAAATCACCAGCGAGTTATTGCAAGAGCCCGAGGATAGGGAAAAAAAAGTTTATATCAGAAACTAAGACACAAGAGGGAGGAGAACCGGGGGGGCACCGAGAGAATAAGGACGAACAATGTTTTTGTTGTTCAGATTTTAAGAGTATACTTTTGGGTCAATTAACAATAAAGATCAATTGATATCTCTTTATCCTTTCTTCTGTGATTCTTTAGCCTGCAGTAATGAGATAAATATTTATGAAGGCAGAAAGTCCCCTGATTCTCCTCCTTGTGTCAAATGCTTGGCATGATCAAAGGCTCAGCCCAAAAACACAGACACACTGAGAGCATCAAGGCTTTCTAACTGTAGCATTGTTTTTCTACTGTCCCACAGCTCAAACACACAACCCCCCCCCCCCCCCATGCTGTCCATGACAGAAAAAAAATGCAGATAGGTTTGGGACCAGCACACTGTCGCTTTAAGATAAAATATTCTATCTTCTACATCATAATTATCTCCTTAAGGTAGAAATATTAGCATATCCACCAATCTTATTATCTGAGAAATTGGCTCATTAAGTCGGCTGGCTCCCCTTGCGCCCACCTTGTTCTCCACTGTCCATACTTCATCAGCGAGGGAGGCTGCTGAGGGGCATTCTGACTGACAGGAGACACACAGCACTTGGAGCAGGCCTCTGTGGGGACTGGCCCGGGCAGGCACAAGCTGATGGGACAGCACTCTGATGTCCTGCGAGAGGGGGGAGGAGAAGAAAGCAGCATTGCTGCTGCTGAAGTCAGACCTCAGAGCGAGCTCTCCTCTGGGACAGAGAAAGACTGAGATGTGCTGTGTGACCTCGAGCAGCTTCAAAAAATGGCTTTTGATTACTGCGTTTTTACGGAGCATTTAAGCAGTAATTTAGTGACAATTGATCAACTTTGCTTTCGGCAACATAAAAGTTGCTGAACATGCTTTGACCTTCCGGAGTTGTGCTTCACAGAGCTGGCTGTGAGAGAGGCTGCAGACCCCGGACAGAGACGGTGTTCAAAGCCCAGTTTATGGTCTTAAAGAGCAAAGCATACATTTGCTTAGTAATCAGAAAGACAGGCTTTCCAAATTACATTTCCTGTGCTATTAGATATTAATGACATGCTGGAGAATAGCCCTGGCCTCTAATCTGCAGGATTTAATCCGCAGAATGAAACCTGACACCCGTGGAGGCTAATGAAATCATCCTTTTAATCCAGGGAAATGTCCCCCATAAGCCTGAAGCTTTAGGGAACCACAGGAAGCAGAGCGGACGGAGCAATGGACAACACAGTGCAGGATAAGTTCCTGCAGAGGGGGAGGACTTAGAGGAGAGACACCAAGCTTGTCTAAATGCAGAAGATGTTTGAATATATTAAAAAAAAAAAAAAAAAAATCAGAGACAAACAGATTGGACAGGCATTGGGTTTCTGAAAAGGAGTAAAAGAGCTGGAGATGGCAAAAATATAGACTGTGATTAAAGATGAAACAATCTTTCTGAGGCTTCTTCAGAACACAGGAGATGCTTCCACACAATACAGGAGCTCTTTCTCCCTCCCTCCCTCCCTCTTGTCTGCCTCTCTCTCCGTGTGGCTGTGTGGGATTGAGTTGTTAATTAGAATCGTGGCCAGGCCAAATGAATTCAGACCCTCTTCCTTCTGTAATGGCGCTGCAGACCCCAAGCTGCGGGCTTTAATTCTCCTCTCATCAGCCTGATGGAAAAATCACCTCACTGCCATTCAGCTCAGCCACTCATTAACCAAGCCAAGAAAAGGTGATCGGCACAATGGGCAATTTTATTGTATTTTTCTTCTTTTTTTCTTTTTTTTCTCACCTTGGCTTTTTCGATGGCTCACATATGCATATAAATCATTCTGTTAAAACATATAAAGATATGCATACTGTGTGTGATTGAAAAAAGGGAAAAAAACTCAAATGCACTATTTAATACTCTAATTTTTTAGATAACAAGAGACAAAATAATTAATGTAATCAATGATTACAAATCGCACTATTGCGTCAATAGGAATCTATTGCTACTAAAAACATGTGTAAGTGCCCCTTTACTATATGTGTGAATCTTAAGCGTCTAAATACTTTTGAGGGTGCAGCTGCTCTGCTTGTGTGTATTAACAGGCCATGTGTGAGGCAAGAGGGTCGAGTTGTGATATGCTTAACAGCCAATTTACAAAGGTCAGGTGAGTGGGATCAAACGGGTGGGAAGATCACACCTCACACTCCTAAATGAGAAACAATCATCCCTCCAAAGGTCATCCAGACACAACCAAGGATTAGAATAATAGAGCAGGCCTTCTGCTCCTCCTTCTCCCTCACCTTTGCCTGCTCACCCTCCTTCTCGCCGCAGGGAGCTTTTTGGTGGAAAGCAAGAAAAAATGTCCCCCCCATGTATTTCGGTGCATATTCTGATTCTTCACCCTTGATTCACCTTATGGTCTCACTGATCTGTGTCTATTTGAAACTGACTGGTGACATCACTAGATGATTTTACCAAACCAAGCAGAGCACAAATTAGAGTTTCTCTTAATATTGTGTTAACTGATTTAATAAGGAATTATGTTTTAAATTTGCATCAAATAACAACTGAGTTGTTGTTCTAAAAAAATTTATGACTGAATCAAACATCATGGATAAGCTGTGCATGTGTATACGTTTTCTATTTTACACATCATCAAAAGTCAGTTCAGTTCAAAGGCCCACACAGCATGCATGTATCAAAAGTGCACAGATATCATGAAAAATGCAGCAAGTTCTGAATATTTCCACATTATTCATTTGGTCATTTTGGTGATTGGTATACATTTTACCAATAACCACCATACATTTGTGTGTTTTCTGTGATTTTTTAAAATAGAAAAATAAAACTTTGTAATTTTTGTCCCACAAATTAGATTTATAAAAGAAAATATGTTTATTTTGTCTAATTTGATAGCTTAGAATTAAAAACTCTCGAATGAAAAAAAAAGTGATTTAAGGATGACAAGTGACAAGATGTGGATGGGAAGCAACTGCAGCTGCAGTCCAGACTGCACAGTGAAGCACCAACAGGGGGCAGTGTTGAGTCATACTTAACACCCATCTCTCTGTCCACCTTTTCTCTCTCTCTCTTCTCTCTCTCTCTCTCTCTCTCTGGCCAGAGTCCAGTCTCGCCACCTTTCAGGATTAATTACACTTTTTCAATTAATGTTCTAATGAGAGCTGCTGGTGCGGAAGTCTGATAAGGCAGTTAGGGAGTGAATGAGACACTCACACACACACATACACACAGCAGAGACAGACACAGCAAGATACACTAACTAAAATGATTGATTGGACAAAACAGAAGCTGATAGAGTTGATACCGTGGAGTTAGTGGGAGGAATCAGTTTGAATAAAAATATCTGACTGAGGTGAGACAATGAACATGCACACACTCTTTCCCCCCCACACACACATGCATCAAAAGTATGTTGGAGAAAAATAAAACTGAGTAAAAAACACACAAGCAGCGTGTTTTGATGAGGATGCTCATTTTGGTGGCACAAAACCCTTACATCTGCAAACTGGGTTTCCATGGTAATGAGCTCAACTGGTGCACACACACATGAACTTTGCCGGCACGCACCAGGGGACCTGTCAAGTATAAATTAGCGCCGTTGATGTGTCACAAGATGCCCCCGAAGGTCATTAATTGGTCAGTGATTGGAGGTTGGCATGTCATTTATATGGGGGTAATTTGCATGAGGCAGTCGACTATTTTACCCTCAAAAAGCATTTTACAGATTACATATATGGTGAGGCTTACGAACTGGGGGGGGGTTCTTCTTCCTCTTTGTTTTCCTCTGCCAGATACAAAGTCCGACTTCTAAAACTGTGCAGCTTTATATTTTAGTGAAGCATCCTGTGAGAATGTACAACCCTTCTTTTATCTGCTGTTCAAAGTGTGATAGATTCATTCATTTTATCTGCATATAATGCTTCAAGGCCATATGCCCAACAGTTGATGCAAATAATTAACGCTGAAAATATTTTCATCCAGATGAAAATAGCTGCAAGTTTAGGAGGCTTTATTTCTCTTCTACAGTATGAGCGATGTAATTTTTGAATATGCATGAATATTTTGTGCTAAAACATTCGCATTATCTCTTTAAATGAAGTCACAGAGAGAATAAGTGCAATTTGAATGGACAGACATAAAAATCAAGGGGATCTAATGAATCTTAAAGGGGGCTATTGTTCAAGAGCCTGGACCAGATTGAAGGTTAAAGGGGAGGAGGGAAAAAAGGAAAATCTCTGACTTTTTTGACGACATTCTTTTGAAAGAGTGGAAGCTGACAGTTATGGGAGGACAAAGGAAAAAGATAGTGCGTGTGAATGTGGGTGAGTCTCTGAGAGAGAAAGAGAGTAAATGAGGGAGGGGAGTGTGGAAATACTGTTTAAATGTATAAAAACACTGAAGCTATTCTCACTTTTGCTAATCAGAGCAAGCCATTCCGTTACATTTTACACTTTCAAAGATAATACGAATTAATAGTGTCTTGTCTGTATATGCATTAGTCCGTATATGCATTAGTTAAGAGTTTGCTAAATTAGAATACCATTCTCTCTCATGTACTTACACAGTCTCCACCAAAGGAGAATATGAAAGTACGAGTGTGAAAGATTACTGTTCTCTCCACTGCTGCTGCTTCTCTCTCAAACACACACACGCAAACACACACTCATCCACACACTTCCTTTCTCCCTGTTTCATTTTCTTTCTCTCTTTCGTGCTCTCCCCCTCTTCGTCTCATTGCCCCATAACCACAGAGAGATGAGTTCAAGCCACCATTAAAGCGTTAAAAATTTAAATATATATATAAAAAAATCTTAACGCTCTTTTTAATTAAAAAGGATCCTAATAATCCACATCATATTATACGTCGCAGATTCATCGGTCAATTTAATAACAGTGAGGCTTTTGGATCTTAATATCTCTGCTACCAGGTTTCCTTCATAACTGAGAGCCCGTGTTAATTACAGCAGAGCCTAATGGTGGGGAATATTCAGGGCCTCTCCATGTTTTGATAAATGGCTTTCCACTAAGATTTATTCCTAATTATCTCATTTGTCTTTCTCCATTACTTTTTATAGCTTAAATTTATGAAGTCATTAAGACGTTAGTGGGCCTGATAATGATTAGGAGAAGGAATTGTATGAAAGTGAATTATATGAAAATGATTATGGCTAAAGGAGTGTTTAAAATGAGAGCTGCGGAAGCCTGGACGTGTGTGTGTGTGTGTGTGTGTGTCTATTTATGTGAATGTGAGGTACATGACTTCTGCTGTGTGTGCCAACCCCCCTCCCCACCAACCCAATTCTCCACCAAACTCCCCCATCCTGCCCCGGTGATGCTACCACCTTCCACCAGAGGAAATAAGCATGATAAAAGCTCTTTGTCACTCTCTTCATACTTGTGTGTCTCTACTTCCTGCTGGCCCGCTTCAGCTCATATCCTCGCTCCATCTATCTGTCTGGTGTGACTGTGTTAACGCGGGGCAATGTTCTCTCCGAGTCATGAGAGATGATCTCTCTTTCAAACCCCCCCCCCCCCCCCCCCACACACACACACACACACACACACATACACACACATATACAAAAGAAGTTGTTCTTCCACTGTGGTTGACTCGTGTTTAATTTCTTTTGCCTCGGAAGATAATGAAAGGCATAAATATAGCAGTCCAGGAACTCCTTGGCACCCCCTTCTCTCTCTCTCTCCTACCAATTGCACATGTGTATATGGATATTGCCATTCTAAAATAAAATTTTAACAAAGCACCTTTTTTGGCAGGCATGCAGGGCTCCCCTCTTGTCATTTCTGGCCTTTCCTTGTTTCTCAGCGGTCTGCTCGCCACCCGCCACAGCCTTTTTTCTTCCCACCCTGGCAGGCTGTGTGCCAGAGATCATAAGAGGCAGAGCAAGCCCCTGCTTAATGAATTAATTATTTGATTATTTAATCATCCAGATGAAGAGCGTCTTTAACACTGGTGTTAATTAGCCAACATCTGGGCCAGTCAGCGGGCCAGTCACACCGAACCAGAGAGGCATACCAGCACACACTCCCCTTGATTAGGAGTCCGGCATCTTTTCTTTAATACTCATGTCAATATTCATTTATGAATGAAGTGGACAAACATATTTTTTGTGATATTTGTGCAGAAGTGAACACTGATAGAAAAAAAAATCTATATAATGTTTGCTTGTTATTTCACATCATTTGCTATGCTTGCTTGCTAATGTCATGGTATGTTTAACTTCAGACAAAAGTCAATCTACCTCCTCTCTCCATTCCTTTTTCTCTCTCATCTCACCATCATGCAATTCTGCCTCTTACCATCAGGAGGAGCAGTGACTTTTCTTTTGACCCCACGAGACAGATGCCTTGATTTCACTTGTTAACAGGGTTGCCACACACCTGCCCACTATATAATTACTGATAATGCACATGGATAATGTGCTAGCTGTCAATAAAAGGCACCAAGGGACACAAACTGCCACTTATTGCACCTTATATATACTGGATATATGCATTTCTTTCATTTGAATTCAAATATACAGCAAACCTAAAAATCAGGCGCTCTTCTCCGTCAGCAGCAATAAAGCTGTGCTGAGTAAGACAGACACTGGCCACTGAAAGACAAACAATGGAGGAGACTGAGGAGGAGAAATATATTTGTGACTCTCTAGCCTGATTAAGACCACTTCAGGCTGGATGAAGCCACTTTACGCCATCCAGCAACAGCCTTCTGCGGAAGGAGGGAGGGTTGGAGAGGTGAGGGTGCGTATAGGGAGAGTGGTGGAGGGGAATGGATGAGGGAGTCCCTTTAATTGCAATCATTCTGGCAGCACTGCAGGGATCTACATGCCATGCATACAATTAGAGAGGAGACGAGACAGAATACTGCTCCTCATAGATTATTTTTTGCAGCCTTGCCATGATAAAACTTCCAAATCCATCCTAAATGCATAAAACACATTTAATAAAGCACTTCTAAACAACTTGTTTCTTTAAAAATGTTTGTGCTCCTGTCTGCAAAAGTGATCTCAGTAGCTCAGCTGCTTCGCTGTGTTGGTAGCAGCATCCTGATTCCTGTGTGTACATGTTTGTATGCGTGCTTTCTGTGTGCTGCCGAGGTTAATTGAGACACACAGCTCATCTCTGCCCTGATGGGGGTCAGAGCACAGAGGCAGATCTGCATCCCATTAATCTAACCCCAATTTATGCTGCCACACACTGTCAGTCGCAACCCTGCACCCCTTACCAGCCCCCCAGTCACACACATATACTTGAAACCATTAATTTAGCCCCAATTTGTGTTCTGCTCAACTGCTGTGATGCACGGCACACACTCTTGGATACATTCTCACAAGTATGGTTGCAACTCACAAGCTCAGAAAAGCAGCAAGAGCTCGAGCAGGGTGGTTTAGTTAAATATCAGCACGTTGTGATCTGCAAGGTAAAGTGTAAAATCAAATTTGGTGTTAAAGAAAGCAAATCTCTTGCCAGCAACACACATATTCACACACAATTTCTCACATCCATGTGGCCTCCGCTAGTCCTGCATAAGTTTCTCACAGAGCGCTGGCCTGACAGGAGCTAAACCCTGCAGCATGCGCAGAAGGAAAGGCAAATTAAGCAGCTTCACTCCAACACTGAGGGACCATTAAAGTCGAAACGCCTGATCTCCCTGGCTGGTTTTTCCTCTCCATCCTCTCCCTCGTTCCTCTCTCGTTTTCTCACTCTCCAGTAGGAAAGGTTAACCGTGAGAGGCTCTCAGAGACACTCCAGCAGACACACAAGTGATCTTTCCTTTAATTGGCTTTTCCACTCCCCTTCTCCTCCTCTGTTCTCCCTTTCAGGTCAGCACCGTCCACCGTAGGGCCCGACAGGGGAAACGCACACACACTCGCATATCCACGCGCAGAACCACACACAGGCAGTCAGGCTGAACTGAGGACTTGATGCGCTGAGCAAGGTGTGTGTGCGAGTGTGTACCCGTACACCTTTAAATATCTCCATCCGACCAGTCAATCTGTCGTTAGTAGAACAGAAGTAGCAGAGCTGCGTAATTGAGCTATCTGGCTTCTCGGGCCTCCATGATGTCCTCATCCATGAAGCAGCTGACACCGTTGCTCTGCTCCTCTTTGTCACAAAGAGAGGAAATTCATAAGAATGCTGACAGCTGTGGAGCTATTACCAGCCATAGTGGAGTCTAGTTTATTATCAGCAATGAGTTCTACAACCATCCATCTCTTCCCAAAAGAGAATTTCCTAAAATGAAAATGTTTAAGTGGGAAATGGAGGTATATAATTTGGAAATCTGTTCTCAGGCTTTCTGCTCTGTCAGAATGATAGAATACTTGCATGTGTTCTGGCTCAATCAATGCTATTGTTTCAGAGCTGCTTTTTAAAGCAAAGCTGGACTCCTGCCACTTAAAACAGCAAAGAGAAAAGCTATCCAATTCTACAACTTCTCATCACATCTGGAAAAAATACTTAATTGTGTTCTCCTAAACGCAATCTGGCAGCCGGCAGATACTGTAGATAGAAGAAAGAGAATCACAGTGTGAAATGAGCTACATGCTACACTGAGTTACCCGAAGCAGTCTAGAATCAGAGCAAGATGACTAGACAAGGCAATTCAGACGGGTGCACCCTGGACCCCGTTATGCCGACTATTCTGCTTCATCTCGCACTATGCACCGAGCCTCGACACAGCCATTATCCACAGGGCGCGGTGTGTGAGAGGACATCATTACCAGCTGTCTGCAGAGCTGCCTCTCTCCCATATCTCTGCAGACACCATCCTATCTGACGACCTGGTCCGAGGAGAACCAGGGCAAGGCCGGCAACTGAGAACAGCCTCATTCCCACCTGACATAGAAACAGATAGGACATCAAGATAGCTGCAGCCTGCTGGTGACTTACTAGCCCCTGTTAGGCTGATAATGGAGTGAGGCTCATGAGTCTTCAAGTCAGAAGTTCAGATGTTCAGTCCCCGTCTCAGTTGCAAGACTTTCTGAGATACAGTAGATGTAATCATAGCAGTCGAGAGAATGTGTTGCTATGGTATGGGGTGATAGAATTAGACTGAAGTCTTTCAGCTTTAAGTGTTTAGGAGTCATTTCAAAGAGCTTGTTTATCCCTCCAAAAAGCAAAAAAAAGCAAAAAGTAAATCAAGTATCCATTGCAAAAACATCATCACTATTAAATACTTGTTAATTGGGAATTTTGGTATAATCCAGACAATTGCACATGTGGGTGTGTGTCTATGGAATTTCATTGAAATCAATTCTAGTTATTAAACTCTTTGCCCCAAAACACATACAAGTTATCCCAGAAAATCTTTAAAATTGAACAAAATCCTGAAGACGTATTAACTTACTTCCTTCATACAGGATTTAGGAATGGGCGATACCAAAATTTGTCCTGTTGATACAAGTAGTTTATGATACTTTTCATCAGTATTGATACTGATACCAATGCTTTTTGTCCCTTAAAAGAAAATCACATGATTGTACATGATTATATTAATATCTTGAATGCAAAGGAAAGATTAGATATAAGTAAAACTTGAGAGCAGAACTAGGTGGAAATATTCTTTCTAAACAATTATAAATTATACTGATGAGTAAATTAAACAAATATAAGATTAAAAATGTCTTTCAATTGTCAAGTAACTTAAGTATAGGTTAAGATTATTTAAATTTATTCAGTGGACAATGTTCAAATTGAAAATATAAATTTATTAAAACATAATCTGTAATGACCTGCATTAAACTACCGAAAAATAACAAAATATTATCAGCATCATCATCATCACTACCAGTAGCAGCATCATCATGACATCTGACATGGCTACCACGGTCATGTGACACAGAAGCTAGAATCTGGCTGGATTCACATATAATTTAATTGCCTAATCGTCTCAGAAGTGAAAACAAATTGCATGTTTTTTTATAGCGGTATCTCTATACTTAAAAAAAGTTATAAATCCGATATTTTGTCTGGCTGGTATCAAAGTATTGACTCCAGGGTATTGATATGTCCATCCCTAAAAGGATGTGTAACATATTAAGCCAACTTTTGGGGATAGAAGATAAGTAAAAGCTTTGACCGGAGAGGATTCCAAGTTCCTGAAAGTTTACCCTTTAAGGACTTGAATGTCTGAATTTTTATTTTTTTACATTTGAGTAGCTGTATTAGTCTCAATAAAGATGATCCATTAACATTTTTAAAACCTATTCAGCATAAACATTGACATCCATCCAAAAGCCTTGTCCATCTATCCATGAATGTTTTCTAACAAACAAATAACCCCCAAACATCTTTCTTTCTTTCAATATCCAACCCAATCTCCATGGTTTCCCCGAAAAGTGCCAAAGCAAAGTTTTTGTCCTCAAAAGATACTTCAAGAGGTAGGTGAAAAAAAAAACAAATCCTAGCTGTTTTTGGGGGGAATTGGTCCTTTAAAGACCAGTGACCTGTAAGTTATAGAGGTCCATTACATAAGCTGGCTGCCTGTAAGAAACCTTTTCAGTAAAATAAAATATGAGTGTTATTCCATGTTTTTTTTTTTTTAAACGCAAATGAAGCAACATGCGATCTTGCCTTGAGAAAACAGAGGTGGTGATGTGGTGTTTTTGATGGATGCCTGTGATGTGCCGCAGTTTGACTGAGTTTGAAAGCTGTCTTTTCCCCGAGGTGGACGTGTGACAGCAGGTGGGCAACTACACAAGACCAACAGGCAGTGAAAGGAAATGGGCTCTGAGGTTGTCATGGCGATGAGAGCGTTGTGACCCAAACAGTCTCCGGGATATTACCCCAGCCTGCGCTGCTGGCCGTGTCTTGACCCCCCCACCTCCCTTCACACTTGCTGAGGTGCAGGTCTTGCGTTGAAGTTAACTGGACCAGATCCTTTTGAATTCCAGCCATCTTACCCACCCACGCTGCCGTTACCGCTTCCTCTTTTCTGTAAGTCACACGCGCTTACATTCACAGACAATGGTCCGAGGAGCTCTGTCTGAAGAAGGACAGGAAGTAAGTGTTTATCTGACAAGGCGCTCTTTCCTGCAAGCTCCCAGAAGGCAACCAACCCCCTAATCATCTTGTGTGTTTCTGGAATTCACTTTCCCGTAAAAACATTGGATATAATTCTTTCTGAAAGCTTTTTCTCTCACCCGTGGTTTTCCTTATTCTCTCTCCTTTTAATTGTCAGCGTGTCACTCCCTCCTTCATGCTCTCAGCTTTTACTGGCTCTGGAAAACAATGAAGTCTTGTTAGTGGATTTTACCTTAATGGGCACATTATTATAACTTCTTTTTTCTTTCTCAGGATGACCGGGTAAATGTGATCACATTGAGTTTTTCACCTGGCAGGCCATGGCTCCAGTTCTGCTGCGGGTTACTGGTAAAGCAGACAGTACTGTGTGTACTAAAGCCAGAGTAGAAGCAGAAACCAGAGAGACTGTTTAGACCTGTGAGATGTTGACTTGTTACCACCGCATTTCGAGCGTGTGCGCATGTGTATGTGTGCGTTAGGACAAGGCTGTGGTCTGTACTCTGTTTGCTTAAGGTGGCATGAGTCAGCTCAACTCAAAAACAGGAGCCTGTTTTCGTGTGGCCTGCCAACTGCCTTCCTGACATTTAGCTAGGTTTCTGTCAAACACTTTAACACACGCACACATGCACACACACATTAAAATACACACCCACTTACTAGCAAGTCAGTTGTGGAGCCAGACCAGACTGAACCTTCTGGCTTTCTACCCAACCAACGTTCACTTTTCAACTCAAGACTGTTTTAGAGCTCAGATTTCCACCAAACATAATAACAAGTAAATAAATTCTGTTTATATTCCCATTTTTCACAGAGTCAGGATTTTCAAGTTGTAAAAGTTTTGGTTTGAACGAGACAGAAAGTATGGAACTCAATAATGGGCGGTTTGATACAGCCTGTGGGTTTGGGCACATTTGGTGGCTCAGGCAAGATGGGAAAGAACAGAGACTTTAGGCTTATTTAGGGGTTTGGGATTAGGAATGAGAGCACATGGATGTGTTAGAAGGGTGGCTCTGTGTCTTCTCCCTTAACATTCTCCTCAAAGTAATGCTACTGTGGTTATGAGGAGCTAAAGGGGTTTGGCTAAAGGCCAGAAGTTGCATAATCAAAGCCTTAAATCAGCGGGGTGCCACGCCAATCCACCTCTCCTTCTCTCTTCAGTTTTGTCACATCAGTTTAAAATCTCAATTTTGTTTATATTTCTTTTTTATGCTACATTAATAATCATGTAATAAGACACAGTCTGCTTATACAGTCAATAATATTAATTCTGAAATGTAGACTGTTCCATTACGGTCTGAATAAAAACTAATTCATTGCTGAGTTCAAGAAAAAAACAATCCAAAACAGCTTTTAAACCTTTGCTTCAACACAGGAATTGTCAAATTTAATCAACAATTAAACAATAATTCAGTTACACTGACTACTCCCTGTATAACCAACAGCAGACACATGTTTGTGTCAACCCCACATGTATGGTTCTGCTTAGATACACAACTGTAGGGCTGGGTCATGGATTGATGGATGATTAAATTTCTGTCGTTTCCAGTGATCAGCAAGAGATGATTTTAGTCTATTCATCTATGGAACCAGCTGTGTATAACTTTGCACACTAGTCCACCAGTTGGCAGGTCCTTAATTGGTTCAGGTCATAAACAGTTAAAAATGATGACAAAACCTCCGCCTACATAGCCTATTGGTTTATGAAGAGCTAAAGTGAAACTTGTTGGGCGCTTGCCACTGTTGCCATTTTAGCTGCATCGTGTGTGTCATCACTCCCAGAAAATACAAAAATGGGCAAAGAGAAGGGGCCTGTGAGCGGGGTGGGGGGGGATGATTGGGAGTAAACAAGCTCTGGGCTAAGAGCCAACCTAGCTAACCTAGAGCAATCAGAAGCTAACGGAGATAAGTGGGCTAAAGCTAAGGCACGCTGTTAGTTGGCTAAAAACCGCAGTTATGCTACTCTGTTACTGGCTGAGCACAGGGAACAAGCTACTAGCGACCGGCGCTAATGCTGCCCATCTGCCACCTGTCAATCAACAGGACACACCCCTACTTATGTGTAATTTCAAGATTAGATAACATCTAACTGGAGTTCTAAAAAAGTCACCCCTTCACAGTTGACATGAAGGTAAACTTGATCTTAAACCTGAAAGGATTTTTTTTTAACAAGACAGTAAACATGTTTATTTACTGTGTAGTTGGCCTTTCAAAGACACACAACAGAAGTTTTAGCAGTTTTCTCAGTGATGCTTCCTATCTGTGGCTAAACTAGCATCCATCTTGCATCGTAACTGTACTGTGATTCACTCCAGCCAGTGAAAGACAGTCTCTTTCTTTTCCTTTCTTCCTCCGGTATTGTTTCCTTGCGTTTCTTTACCAAATCTGACATGATGCGCTTTAAAAATACCTGCTGTTTTCATATCTGGTTCATATCCATTTGCTAGTAAGTGACTCGGTGCGCAACCAATAGTCTGCTGCAACATCACGGCCACGTTCCTGAATGGGAAACTTACATACTGCTGTCTCTGAGCCCTGGGACGCCTCTGGGCAGTGACAGCTCGAAAATGCGCATAATGAATGTTGCTGTCATCATATTTTTAAGGTCTAAAAGTTCCATTGTGTGTCTTAAACATGTAAGTATGGGGATTGACTACCTTTAGAAGCCAGCCCCCAGTGGATGAGGCATGAACAACAATTTTACTCTAATTTGCTCTTTTAGGTTGGTTTTGTCCGCTGGAGTTTGCCACTTGATTTAGGTCCTATTTAGAGTTGTTTTGTTACGATAGGCAGCTAGAATTCAGAGCAAATGGCCATGAATTGTGGAGTTGCCTTGGTCAGTTTTATTTGGGTCAAATACAGCAGAACTTTAACATCAATTATCAGACTTATGCAGACGATACACAACTTTGTGTCTCTGTCTCTGACAACTGCAGCCCCACAGACTTACTCTGTTAGTGTCTGGAGCAAATAAACAACTGGATTTTTTTATGACTGAATTAGGACAAAACTGAGATGATTCTGTTTGGTAGCAAAGAGAAGAGGTTCAGCAGTAGGAAACACTTTGAGACTTGGGCTTTAAAAATAATTAAAGGAATAGTTCACCCTCAGAATGATTTTACTTTATTTTCCACTTACCCTGATGGTGAGCAAGACTCTGGACCACTTTTTTAATATGTCAAATGCAGCCGGAGATCAGGGCGACTTCTCGTTTCCCCCCAATGGAGTTCGCCAGGATCCGTCCCAAAAAGGTCCATAAAAGTCCACGAAAAATTGTCAATATTCCTCCATACTGCTCGTCCCATGTAATCCAAGTGTCCTGAGTGGGTAGCGTCCAGAATTTACTTGAAACTACGCCATTTAGTATATTTTCAGAGTCTAAAAGGGAGTATTGTTTACGTCCATGAAGCGCGCACATGCGCGGTCACAAAACTACGGAAGCCTCGGCGTTCAGAGCCTACTCTGCCAATAATGCAAGCGTAGAAGAAGAAATTCCCTGTTTACATTGTGGTAAGAGCGCAAGAGCTCTAAACAAACCGGGACAAACACAGAAGGGGTTGGATATTGATCTAAAAGAAAGAAAGAAAGAAAAAGAGCGCGCGATCTCGTCTCCCGTGGCTTCCGCAGTTACGTGAATGCGCATCGGCATGCTTGCTAGGCATGCGATGTAGTCTTGTTTAGACTAAAAATATACTAAATGGCGTAGTTTCAGGTAAATTCTGGACACTACCCACTCAGGGCACTTGGATTACATGGGACGAGCAGTATGGAGGAATATTGACAATATTTTGTGGACTTTTATGGACCTTTTTGGCTCGGACCCTGGCGAACTCCACTGGGGGGAAACGAGAAGTCATTCTGATCTCCAGCTGCATATGACATATTAAAAAAGTGGTCCAGAATCTTGTTCACCATCAGGGTAAGTGGAAAATAAAGTTAAACCATTCTGAGGGTGAACTATTCCTTTAAGTTCTTAACTTTGGGCTGCTAATGATAGACCAGATCTAATTTTCAACAGCCACCTCAAAGCTTTCAGGCAGCTTTTTAACAACTCAAAAACATAAACAGAATCAAAAGTTTTGTCTCTCAAAAAGACCAGGAGAAACTCATGTATGCTTTCATCTCCAGCATACTGGATTACTGTAACTGTCTTTTCACTGGACTTCCCAAAGAGAGCAATAAAGTTCATCCAGAACGGTGCTGCTCAAGTTTTTACCAACACTAGAGGATCCAAATGCATCACACTAGTACTTGTTCAACATCTTTACACTGGTTTCCAGTCAGTCACAGAGTACATTTTAAAATTGAAGAGTTCATTTGCAAAAACAGTTCACCATCATTTAGAAAAAACAGTTAACTGCTTCTGCAAATAAACTCTTCATTTACTTTTTGAATATTTTCACCAAATCACACTCACATGAAGTAGAGGGGTTTAATGTTGTTTTTCTTTTTTTTTTCTTTTTTTTTTTTTTTTCTCCTTTTTTTTTTATTTTTTTTTTCATCTTTTCTTTTTTAATTTCTTCTTTTTTTTTTTTTTTTTTTATTTTTTTTTTTTTTATAGAAGCTTTTTTCCCACCCCACCCTTTCCTTTCCTTTTTCTTTTTTCTTCTTTTTCTCTCCTCCCCTCATCTTATATCATCTCCCTCTCCTCTCTTTTTTTTTTATAATAAAAAAAAACTAAAAAAAATTTTTTTTCCCCATTCTAAACATTTTTATTTATTTATTTTTTTCCCTCCAACTTCTCCTTTCTTCTTTTTTTTTTTTTTTTTGGATTTTCCCCCCCCCCCAAAAAAAAAAAAACCCCCAAGATTTATTTTTTTTTTTATTTTTAAAATTAAAAGGGATTTCTTTTTTCTCTCTTTTTTTTTTTTTTTTTTTTTTTTTTACAACAAGAAGGAAAACACTTATGCAAGCAAGTATTTTTTTTAAAAAAAGAAAACCCCCCTTTTTTTAGAAGGAGCAAGTTAAACGGGTTTTCAGTGGAAGGAGGCCTTTATGATGTTAAATGGAGATAGGAGGTTTGTACCCAACAGCAATGAAAAGCAGTTAACTCCATTTTTTCTAAATGGTGATTAAGTGTTTTTGCAAATGAACTCTCAGATTCTGCTTCTAGCTTAAAAATCACAACGGTTTAGGCCCAGAACACATCTGTGATGTGTTCAGAGAATATAAACCTGGCTCAGGCCAGCTAGTCTAGACCAGAGTCTGCACCACATCTTTCAACTTATCTAGGCCATACCATACCATTTTTATTTGTAAAGCATGTTTAAAAGAGCATCAAAGCTGACCAAAATGCTGAACAGAAAAATAAAATACAAAACACATTAAATAGAATATAAATATAAAACACATGAAGAACAATGAAAATAAAAACAAAATTAGAGACAGCAAAGGTAAGCCAAGAATCTGAATGCCAATTAATAAAAGTGAGTTTTTAGACTGTTCCTTGCTTTTAATTGTTTTGATTTCATTTAGATATTTTACATTATGATTTTTACACAGCCTTTATTATGCCTTAAATAATTATCTTAATATGGTTTTGTTTATCCTTTCATGTACTTTTCAATGCTTCTTCTTCACCTCCCCGTAATGCTTTTAATGTTACATGTAAAGCACTGAATTGTCCTGTATATGGAATTTGCTATACAAATAAACTTGCCTTGCCTGCACATCTAAGCTGGTTGCTATCTGCCAAGAAAACCCAAAAGGGAGAAAAGAAATGTGATGTGCTGACCTTACTGGCCTACTAGTAAGAAAAACAAGCAGGCAAAAAGGAGAGTAGTAAAAAAGACCCATGAAAGCAGGGGTGTGACTCAACTGAACTATCATTATATTCCCAAACTGCTGAAGTAGTTGGTCAATAGTCCCCAATGTGTCAGTAGAATGGAAGCAGATCGCATTTAGTAAAAATTATTATAATTCAATGTGCAAACCTTGCCATCAGTCAGTTGAAGGTGGATCTTTTCATCAGATTTGTTGAGTACAGGAATGTTAAAGGAAGAATATTTTTATGTAATGAAATAGAGGATTTTTTGGGTCTGATTGGTGTTAGTAAAGGTAATATTGCAGCTCAATTCTGATTTTTTTGCCCATATGTGTGACTTAGATTTTTTAATGCCAGTCTGAATGGAGCAAATCTGATTTTTTCAAATTCGACCCAGCCCACATTTGTATGTGGTTCTAAATCAGATACATAACCGATCTGCCTGACAGTGGCTGCAGTTTGAGCTGTCATGTTGCATTTTATCCAACTTTGATGTCACAAAAGTGAGACAGATGACTTTCTGTGATGGAAGAGATGGGATATGTAAGCTTGAATGTAAACAATGTAACAATGTTATATTTTTTTCTGGCTCTGTTTGCACACCAACTTCTAAACTGATACATACTGTACATGCTAACAGGTGTAGCATCCATATTTTGCCTCTGCAAACACAGCGTGTCATGAGTCACCTCAGAGCCGTGTGCAGTAAAGTGGAGGTGGAATGTAAATGACAGTATGAACGACCATGCAAACAAATCAAATTTCAGATTTGGGCATCAAGACCTGCAGTGTGAACGTAGTCTTGCTTCACATGTCAACAGGTCACACTGTTCCACTGCACAAAAGATTTAATAAAGTCTGTAAAACAGGTGTTTATTTTAAGGGGAACTCACTGAAAGGAACCCAAACTAGCATCTATCCACAAAGCAGCAAATGTAGTTTCCTTTTTTGCATTCCAGCCTCACACTTTCCCAAAAGGGCACTACATAAAAACAATGATGCTACACATGAGCTGGAAAATCAAGTTGAATAAAAAGGCATAGCTAGGTCTAAAATACTAAGAAAAACATAGGCAATCCTTAGTCTAATGGCTGAGGGAGCAGTAATGGAGTCACAGCAAGGATAACACATTAAAAACTGTCCTCTAAAGACCCTATGATCTATGGGACATTTTTTTTATGCAGGCCAAAATGACCTATCATTATGTACAAAGAATAAACAGTCTCTAGTGGTTGTTAGAGAAAGTGCAAGTGAATTGTGAAAAACTGATATCTACGAACATAGTTTGCTGGACATTGTACAGCATTGTAAAAAGAATGTATTTTATCCCAACCGTGTGTGTTTTCTAACCCTTACCAAGTGATGCTGCTGCCAAAACCCAAATGTTAAAAGGGTTTTAATTAAATGCCTTTCTCAGAAATGAAACTACGGTTGTCATGTGTCAGTTTGGAACTCATGTCATGAACTGATAAATGATTGAAAGTGCTGCACAAAACTGCATTAATCTGGAGACTGCATGCATCTGGTTGACTGTTGACGGACTTTTTGACACATTTTCATCAGAGCAGCACTGTCTATCTGCAGAGAGAAAGAAACTTGTTAATCATATGATGTGAACATATATCAATAAAAAAAACAACTTTCAATCTATATTGTGGCGATTCAGACACAATTTTGTCAACACAGCAAACTTTAGATGAACTGTACCCCTCCCCTCAGCTTTTAGACTGTGGGTTATCTTTAACTAATTAGAACATGAAAATACACTGAGAAATTATGTTGATTCATCATGTTTTTTTTATTTATTCTATTTTATTTTAAGGAAAACAACAACATTACAAGGTCAGCTGCATGAGTTTGACTGTTTTCATAAGGCAATTAGTGAGTCATCAGGCAAAATACACAAAACTCACAGCAGCAGCCAAACAGGAGGAATACTCATAGCTGAGAGCCAACATTTAGGTAGTGTTTTATTGTATTAGTGCCAGCACTGGGTATCTGGCATCTCCCACCCACACAGATGAAAGCCAAGTCTTAAGTGGCAACGTCTGCTCTGAATGCACCTCCCCTGTCTGACACAGGAGCTCTGCACTCAGAGAGAAAGAGGCATGCCAAAGCTAAGACGGATCTAATGCATGTGTGAGTATGTGTTTGCTAACACGACACTCATTATGCATTCGGTTCAGAGTAGCTATATATCTCCCTATCTTTCAATTTCTCCCTTTTCATTGTTCGTTTTCTCTCCGTTCATGCTGAATTCACAAGCAGCTGGGATGGATAAAGCATTTTAATCATCCCCACCTGATTTCTGCATTTGCTCTTAACTCGCCTTCAAGTTGTGGCATGGGTAAAGTTACAGATGTATTTGAAATTAGCATGAGCAGTGGCGGCCACTGGACTGGGAAGGGAGTTTTGCCCTAAATCCTGCAGTTCAGTCATGTGCATTGTTTCCTTCTTTCAATCTGTTAAAGGTACAGTATGTGAAAAAAAAAGCAAAGGTCAATAGTGGAAAATTTAATATACAATTCAAAACTGTGTTTCTACTGATGTGTAATAACTGCACTAGAACAGCTGTTTCATGTACATCTTCTTAGAATGAGCTTGCTGTGGGTGCACATACATGGAGGCTGCCATATTCGTTCCACCATTTTTACTATGGTATCCCTAAATGGACAAAACAATGAGAGTGAAGTGAGAACCCTCTGAACTAAAACACTGCCGTACCAGCTTTGTTTAATGGGAGTTAGAGCAGTGTTTGGGATAAGTAATGCCTTAAAAGATGTAAAAAGTAGTTATTCATAGTACAGTCATAGCTACACCTGAGACCACTGAATCCACTCACAGATGAAAACAATCTTTTTGTCTGTGGGAATTTTGGCCACTAACGGTCACCGTACATTCACAACAGTGCTATATGAAATCATTTGAAAGAAAATGCCTTTTCTTTCTAACACACATCTTTACCACTGGATGTAATTCTTACATACTGTACCTTTAAGGCCTACTTTTCCTAAATTAATCAGCACTGGTGTCAGAAAAGACAGATGAATATAAACTTTGTTTACCAAGGGTAAAATGCAGATTTTTTTTTAATTGAAAAAAAAAGAAGTTTTTTTTCCTAATTTTTTTCTACCAATATCATAAAAATGAATGTAAATAGCATGCCCTCATTTTACAAAGGACTCACAAAATGGTAACCGTGTAATTAAAGTACAGACCAGGGTGTCATTGCTCAAGAACACGTACAATGTCAGAGAATAAACAAGAAATGTGGATTAATATGAGGTGACTTGACTTGTCATGCTGCTTTCGCATGTTACTCGGTTTCATAAACCCAGGCTGGTTTGGTCATATTGATTAAAGGCACTGATAAGGGAGCAAATAAGCCACAGACAGCCTTGGGTTAAATTTCTGCGAGGAACTCACCCCAGATCAGCATATCAGATTGATCGAAAATTTCCAGCTGCGCTACAGGTATAGGTAGCTATTAAGCCAAATGACTTTACTCCGTCTTAGAGCAAAATCTTTCAGGTGATTCATCAGTGATTCATTATCTAAGGGATGCTCTCACATCAGAGAGGTCCAGCTCACTAGATTAATCAATCTGTCATCGTCTCATAAGGAAGATCTATGGTCATTGTTCAACAAAGCAGAGATGAAGTAAGGGGGTGGGTTTGTTGCAGCCCTGGACGTAGATATTTGTAATGAGAGCATCGCTCCAACCATGTATTGGGAGTTAGGGCCTACTTTTGTTAACTCACATAAGAACACATTTAGCACTAGTTCTTGATTTGATAATGCTCCTTTTACTTTTCTTTGCCGTGGAATGCTTTCGTCTTTCTGACTCTGACGTCAAGTCTCGTATCAGATTGTCTGAGAAGCTTCTTAAGTTGCACGCATTGCTAACGATCATCTATCCCCATCCCGGTGTTCCTCCCACTCTTGTGGCTCAGGCCTCCTGCTCTGCGGCTGCTGCTTCCGTGAGACTGAAACAGAAACAAATGTCTCCATCCTGCCAGCTCTGTGTGCTCGTGTTTGTGCGAATGTGTGAGTGTGTACTCCATGGAGGCCAACTGAGCTGTGGTTCCCTCAGTAGTCCTGCAGCGGTAGTAACTCGATACAGTACACACACATTTTTGTTGCTGATCCAAGCTTGAGCGCTTGCCATGATTTCGCTTCAGTTAAACTTGTAAAACACTACTGAGCACCGTTAAAGAGGAGAACATGTAATCAGCTCTAATGAACACAGTCCGCCATATTATTGAAGATGGTTATGCATCCTTTAATGACACTGATTTGTTGTTGTGGACATGTCTTTGATTTAGCATTTTAAAGGCCTCAAATCTTATTCCAGTATGGCCATTTTTGTTCTCTCAAGGAAAATCAAAGTTGGGAATCTGATCTGAACCCCAGCTGATCTTTACAATCCCATTCCAAATGCTGCATTATGTAGCCTCTTCTCTCTAATAGCCTACTGTTTCTGTCTGTCTCTGCCCCATGACTTTTATGTAGAAAAAAAAAAAAAAGATGTTGCTTCGTAGGAACTTGTTGGCAAACGTTCCACTGACTCACACAGCTGCTGCTGAGGCGGTACCCTCCCCTCCGATTTACGGCCAGTAACAGTACTTGTTATTTACTGGTACTTTCTATCCACTGTCCACATGTTTTACTGCCAAATGTGTAGCTATACTTTGAACTCTTTAAAGTTCCAGTGTGTAGCATTTAGAGGGAAATCTATTGGCACAAACGTAACATACCGTATTTATAACTGTGTTTTCATTAGTGTAGAACAGTGTGAAAATATAAATCATTGTGTTTTCATTACACTAAATTAAGACATTTATATCAACAGACGGTGTGGGTCCTACAATTCACTGTCTGCCATGGTGTACACTATGTCTAATGGTTTTACCAGCCATCATAGTTTCTCCTACACACTTGGAAGGGGAGGGTGATGCAGAGTTTTCAGTTGGTTGTAGCGCCTCTGGATGCCGCTAAATGCTGCAGACTCAGTATTCTATTCTGATCTTTATAGACACGCTCCTTATCTTTTCCATTTGTACATCCTCAGTCCTCCCTCAAGTCTGAGTCTCTCCCACCTGACATGAGAGAAGGAGGTAAACGGACAACATGGAGAGAGAGAAGGTCAGGTGAAAGGTCAAAATGAGACACCACTGCTTCATCATGAGACATGCAGTCATAAGACACACAGTAAAGCAACTGTTGACTCCAATAAATGAAATGAGAGAATGAAAAAAAGAGGAGGGTCGGGAAAAATTTCAACTGACTGATAAACAGTAATGGCACGAATAAATCCTGAATACTTGAGGAATTACTTTAAAAATCAGCTGAATATGACTTTTACCACATTATCATCACAATGACTGTATTGTACCATTTCTGACAAGTGAGCATTAAAAGTATTTTCATTGCAGTTTACAATGAATTAAGGTCCTGCCTCATTGGGACATCATGAATGCTAAATATGCTTTTGCAAAGGTCACTGTTCTGCCTTCGATGCTTCTCCAGGCACCTATAGGCACTGATAACGTTTTTTTTTAGACACAAGGAAACAAGTGGTTGTCCTTTTGTGGCCTTTTATAAGCATGCCACTCGTGATCTAGACAGAGTAAAACTGAAATAAACAGACTAATCCATAAAAGCATGCAAGTAGAATTCACATATAAATCACATAGATCAAACATCACATCAAACTGATTTCCTCAAACAAACAGGCTAGTTTACATGCTAGCATCCTAACAGAGTACCTGCTAATAGTGACATGCTAATGCTAATAGGTTACATGCTAATAGCTAGCAGGGTACATGCCAATGGTGAGATGCCAACACCAACTATTTGACCAGTATAAAAAATGGCAGACTTTTTATATAATCAGGACCACAAACAAAATTCCTCAACCCAACTGTTCAGACAAGGATTTCTTGAAACAAACTTACAGCCTGTAAGTTACAGGCTGTGCTCGGCATGGAACAACAGAAGTCTTGACAGCAGATACTGCAGAGACAACTAAAACAAACAGGATCCATGCCAACTCAACTTATTACTCCCCACTTCCTGTTTCCTGTGATGTCATTGCCTAGCACAGGCTGAAACAGCTGAATATACAAAAAACTCTTCTTTCTTTCAGGTACTTTTCAGAAATTAAGATGTCCTTTAACATATAAGATCCATGTCCAGGTCAGAGGAAATGATGAAGACTGAAGGAGAGGAGAAAAAGAGGCTTAAATGGGACAAATGAGATTAACCTGTTGTCTACATCAGTGGCTCTCAACCTATTTCCCTTGAGGACCCCTTTCATGCAAGAACCCCAGGTTGAGAACCACTAGTCTATAATATCTTAAAAGGTACTTTGTTATGCTGCAATAACTTGTGCTCATGTTAAAATATATCAATAAATCTGTTAGAACTGTTGAAGGCATCTTATTAAGCAGATACCTAATATAACAGATATATAATTTTTAATTTTAATCCAGCCCTTTCCCTTCCTCTTTTTTTTTTTTATTTTTAAATTATTATTTAATTTTGTTAGTTTATATTTTTATTTATTTTTTTTTAATTTAAAAAAATATTTTTTTTTTTTTTTTTTTTTTATAAATATATAAAAAAATATTTAAAAAATAATTATTCCTGTTTTTCTTAATTAATTAACCCCAACAACAATATTTGGACACCCCTGCCCCCTTTTCGCCCTTTTTACTTCCGTTTGGTACTTTTGGACCTTTCCTAACTGGGGATTCATAATATTTCAGAGGATTGCCAGACCATGGTAATTGTGTAAACTAAATAAATTCAGAATTTTTATTAGGACTCTCAAAATAAATCTGCTAATGCAGGGAGATTAATCTGTAATATAAATGTAATTTTCTGAGAAATAAATTATAGCCCAACTCATAATAAAAATCCCAATTTGGCAATATCTTGGTCAGCTAAGTTGTTTTTCATCATGCTTTCTTATAGCTGTGCACATAATCCAACAACAACCACATTATGTTCCTAATTCATGAAGATTCTGACAGTTTTACAGCCTCACATGTATAGATGCTGCAGGATGATCTGATATATCGCACAATAAAGTGCTCAGCCGTTGCGGGGGTCACAAACAGAGTTGCCACTGATTACTTGGAAAAGTAATCTGATTACTGATTACTGGTTACTTCTTTAAAAAGTAATTTAGTTACTTTACTGATTACTTAAGTTTCAAAGTAACGAAGTTAGATTACTAGTTACTTTATTAGTTAAATAAAAATGCCAAAAATGCCAATCATTCTTTCCTCTCAGTATTAAAGCAGAGATAGTTTTATAAAACATAAAACAGTGTTCATGTTCAGAGGGAAACGGGAAGACAGGCGGGTAAAGGTGACTGAGACGTCCACCGTCCCAGAGGCCAGAATACAGTTAGAAAATATATTTTACTATCAAAAATGACCCAAAATAAACAAATACATATGAGAAAATAAAAATAACAGAGCCACTGGAACAAATCTTTAATCTGAATGAGATTTCAGAACCAATTTTTTTTACAGTCATGTACAGTGAATGATTCATGTTTATATTAACTTTTCTTTAGCAAAGTCGGGTTTCAGTGAATAAAAGCTGCTACATCTGATTCTAGAAAGTCTCTTCCGCACCATGAGTGAGAAGGTGAGTTCAGTCCAGTAATACCATGTCCTGCAGAAACATGCTCATAATAAAACATGCAGTGAGGTACAATAAAGTCCTAACTTCCCTCTCACTTTGGGGGGAAGCAATGTTATACCGCACTGGTAGTAACTTGAAAGTAACAGGTTATTATAAAAAGTAACTGCAATCTGATTACTTGAAAAAACATAGTAATTAATTAAATTACTTTTTACTTGAAAGAGTAATCAGATAACTGAAATCAGATTACTGAATGTTTAGTTACTGGCATTACTGGTCACGAACACCAACATCTGGTATCTTGGGGGTCGTAGCTCAAAAAGTTTGGAAACTCTTAGATTTATGTGTTGAACTGGACCCGACTGACCCGCTGGAACCGTTTAATCCCCGTGCGCAGCTGTTGACCAGTGTGCTCTGATGTGGAGCTAGCCATCGGTGTTTGGATGAATGAAGTACTGCATATCTGATGTCATTCACGCTGCAGCAACGTGCTGTCACTTCTGTTTTCCTGTGATTCCACTGTGAAGTCCAAATAAAATGTTTTTATGAGCCTCCATCTCACCAACAAGCAACTCGACTTGAATCTCCGTGAAGTTGCATTTTCTTGTTTTTTCAGTCGCCACAATGAAGCTTTAAATGCCACAGATCACCTGGCTTATTTATATGCAGAAATATCCATAAGGTGCTTTGCATTCACCGTTTATGGTAGAAAGTGGGTGTGTAGGGGGCGGGATGTGAGCCAAATTCACCTGCGCAAAATTCAAGGGAGAGTATGATTTATAAAGGGGAAATCGCTTGGATCTTTGCGAACGCCCGGTTTTATAAATCTGAATATTTTTTGGTAAACGCAAACTGGGTTTTTGGCGTGCGTACACTTTTAGGCAAGATCTTACACACAGTTTTATAAATGAAGTCCCTGGTCATTTGCCAATGTTCCTGAAACTAAAAGCACATGGGGACCTGCTTCTTCTAAGACTCTACACTGAAGCCGTCATTAACAATAAGTTAATAACACTTGGCTGCTAATTTCCTGAACACCAGTAACCTGAAAAATTAACAATTTCAAATAATTTGCTCAGGGATAACCATGTAAAAAGTCAAGTTTAATATATTTTAATTAATTCTCTGAGTGGACATTTTCATTTCAAAGCTGACAAAACATTAATATTTTATGTTTGAAGGTTCCTATTTCATATATCACATAATGCTCAAAACTTCAGAAAAAAAGACTACATTCCAAAAATAGACCGAAATGTTCTATTTACCATTTAGTGATAGTGTGAAATGTCCACATTATCACTAAACGGTAAATGGACTGCATGCAGCACTTTCCTGGTCTTAATTACCTCTCAAAGTGCTTCATGCCAAGTCACATTCAGCCACATAATTTTAGTACCTTTTGCTTTTTTAAACCACACACACGCTCATACACACACAATGGCACATTGGGGGCAATTTAGGAAATTTAGACAGCTTGGTGTGTAGAGTGGAGGAGCCAGGGATCAAACTACCAACCCTCCAATTAGTGGACAATCTGCTCCTTCGAGTCACAGATGTCCCCACCGCATGTATATTCATAGTATGTACATTATGCAATTGTCTTTTTTTTTCATACCATTTATAGTTGATTCTTGCTTCATATCATTAATTATCTACAGTATGTTTCTTATAATGCATTTTATCATTTTTTTGTGTGCTGCCTTTTTTCTTGAATAAGAATACAACACCAAATTTCATCATAGACATCAGTTGCAGTAGCCTTCATCATGTTCTGATGTTATAGGACCCAAATAAACAGAAGCATAGACAGAACACACAAATCAATTACATATGACATCCCAGATTCCCACACCGTTTTACTTTATTACAGACCCCACTGATCCACCCACTGATGGAGCCAGAACAGTGACAGCCTCTTGAAATGTCATGTAATCATCCAGCATTAAGCCAAGATACATAAACTGTTAAGCATGTGACAGCACTTAATTAGAAGCAACTGATCATCTCTCCAGTGATTTCTGCAGGTACTATTTGGGTTTTGATTAACTTATCATCAAGGTCTCTCCCAGCAACAGTCTGCAACAATGTCCAAAATAATTAACAGATTTTTTTTTTTTTCAGTCAATAAAGTCAAAGTATGATGAGAAAAAAACAGGTGATGCATGCTTTTCCAATTTAAACTCATCTCAGTAAGTTCACTCTTGAGCACAAACAAGTTCACTCAAATGCGACTGTCTGGGAACTGCTGGGTGAAATTTTGGGGGTAGAATCATGCTGACTGTAACTCTTTGTTAAATTCACATCATCCACAGCCAAAAGGTTCAGTTGTTCCTCCAGCAGTACTGGTCTGGATCATCACAAAATGTGTTGCCAATATGAAGCACACATGAAAGGCGTAGAACTGAAAGGATTATAGAGGATGCACAATAGCTGACTGTGTAATAGAGGTCCCCATAAAACATCGAACAGTAACCCCTACAGATGTAGCCACACATGAAGGTTACATGGTTGTCGTTGCATACAATAATTCACATCAGAAAAGAATCAGGCGTAGTGTATGAGTTCCATGTCTGTTGTGGAAATCCTTTGACCCACTATTAATAATAAATCGAGCATTTCCTTTTTTAGGTGTCTTCCTGACTTCAGTGGAGTAAGGTTTGGTGGGAGCCAAGGGCGAGTGGCTTGTCATGTCAGGGGTATTAATTTATGATTTCCATCCCAGCTTCTGACCTAATCACCTCCATTAGAATGCAGCCTTTGTAATTTCATGGTTAATATTCAATAGCCACTTGTCCCCTGTGTCTGCTTTGTGCATGTGAAATGTCTGAAGGGGGGTTATGAATCATTTTTGATTTGTTCATGCTGTGTATGTGTTTGTGCATGTGTGCGTTTGTGGAAAAGGAAATGAGGGTCGACTGCAGATTGGGTGTCTGAAAAACAGTTGCAGATGTCCAGAGATGTCCTCTGTGTCACTACTCCCACTCAGAAGCTTGAATCGCCTCTCTGTCTGACCCGAGTCATTTCAATTCCCTCCCTTATGCAGACTCTTTTTTTTTCTATTTCCCACACACACATTCGAAACAGAAGCTGTCCCCTTTATAGGCACTTGCCCTGAGGCCAAACTCTGAGACTCTTATAAGTAAACTCTACCCACAGTCCATAAGAGACAGGGGCTGGCCACCATTGCACGCACTTACTGTAAGTATGCACATGCACAAGAACTGAGGCGGAGTTGTTGTCATGAGACATATGGTAACAAGAGATGAAAAGAAGAGATTTAAAAAGGGAGGAGAGTCTGAGGAAAATTTCATCTTACTGATGTAATGGCTTGAACACACGTTGCTTCTGAATACTTTGTGTGTATTTTAAAGATTTTCCAAACACTGAATGGCTCTGTTCTGCTTTGTTTTCTCCTTTATCCCTGTTTCTCTCCGCTGGGAGCTCATACATCTCTAATCTGTTAATGCTATGCTGATGTTAAATATACGAAGATAAAGCTGATACAGATAATGGAGAGAAGATAAGCTACTGTACTGCACGGAAATTAACTACGTTAAAGGTCCCATTTGAATGTACATTGCTTCATTTAACTAGACTGTTGGAATAGCTCTACCTGCATGAATGTTGAGAAAATTTTTTTCTCAGAATTGACAATGCTGTACTGATTTTTTTTTCTCCTTCCCTTTGAAATGTTCCCTTTAAAGTCCTGTCTCATTAAGGGCTTACTCCAGAAGGAAATAACTTGCTTTGAGTTTACAAAAAAGTTGGATTATAAAGCATCTTTTTGTTCTTTTGTTTTATATAAAGCACTTTGAATGGTCTTGAACATGCAATGTGCTATAAAAATAAACTCGCCTTGCCGAGTGTGCCCACCACACAAATATTACACCAGTATTTTAAATGATAATGCTGTTTTGTAATGTAAATGTTCCAGACATTTTAGAGTTGCAAATATACATTAGTCGTCCACTAGGGGGCAGTCTCATAGGTATGAGACAGTCTGAGCAGTTGGATGCTCTTGATTATGTTAGTGTGCTATCTTTGGCCTTTGATGAATTTTTAGTTATGTTTTTAAATAATCTTTAAATGACTTTAATGCACTATAGCGAGCAGTTTGCAACTATGATGATACAGCGCAAGTGTGTGACAGACTTGGTATCGTCAGATACTCTTACAGGAATACTTGAGGAATTACCCCTCCCTCTGCTCCACACCCCACTCACTTCTGCTAACAAACAGAGATGCACCGATCTAGTGTTTTTCGAATCCAATCCAATACCTGGGCTGAGTATATCGGCCAATACACGATACAATCCGATACGACTGTTGAATGAATAATGCATATACCTTGTCATGTAAGTGAAGGCATCAAGCCTGACAAACATTCAGACTTGTTAAAAAAGGTAATTTAACACAAATATAGATGTATTTAATATTATTTACTAACAAATAAAGTGTACATTAGCAGTAAAAAGAAATGAATGAGACTTCTGTGCTCTGCGTGATGACATAACTGGTGTTTGCAACAGGCTTTGTAGACATGATGCTGGAGATCAACATGACGGTGTGCAACATCATGATATTCTTCAGATGCACGAAGAATAGCATCTAGTTCTTCACATAGCAATCTTTTAGCACTTTCAATTTAAAAAAGATTATTTTCCCTTACAGTATTGCTCCTTTAAAGGGACACTGTGTAATCGGGAGCAGCTCCCTCGTACTTTTCATGCTGCATTCGCGTGAAACCGGGCAGACCGACGACATCCGCTGCATGTAAAGTTATCACCGGCCTCTATGTGAAGACGTGGTCCGTCAGTTGCAGAAACATCAGTCCACATCTGTTCGGTTGTCATGGCGATTTGTCGTATTGTTTTCCCTGACCCATGTTTTACCGCCTGTCGCTCAGCTTCATTGATTAAAATGACATCTGGTTTGTTACCAACGGCCGTCTGCCCGACTGCACGTGAACCCAGCGTCAGTGAGACGCTAGTCTCTCCCCTCTGCAGCGTGGTGACTTTTCAAAGGCATTACCTCGAACTGAGCTGAAAACTCCGGTGTGTCCGGTGAGTTTCTGTGTTTTCCTACTGTCACGCTTCTCCCGAACGCAAAAACATGGCGATACGACATGGCAGCCTTCATCGAGCCGCCCCGCTCGATGTGTAAATGAATGATACGAACGGCAAATTTAGAACTTAGAGGAGCACTTCAGTTTGTTGATGGGAGTGATTACTGATTAATGAAAAAACACTTTTGAACCAAATAATCAGTTTTTGTGGATAAAACACAGGAGAACTTACACAATATCCCTTTAAATGATAGCATCAGGGCATAAATTTTCTTGATCAGAATCCTTTGTAAATATCTACATACCTGCTGAGGCAGTTGTGCCTGTGCATAGTACAAGTGTAACACTTGAATGTTTTAACACAGTCTGACCTGTATCTCTAATTTTTTTTTCCTTACACCATTTAATAATCACATCTTCATGCTGTGATGACACTGATTTGATAAGGAGTTTTGTTTTTGTTATATTAGTATTCATGCAACCATAATGTCACAGTTTCTCAATGTGAAATGGAAATAAAGAACAAACTATACAAGAAGAGTGGAGTTCACATTGTTTATTCAGTATTAAACAAAGAGACGTTAATGTGACTTCCAGGACAGCAAACCAAACTGACATTTAATTGGGGTAATGTAAACAAAATGACATAGTGGACTACAGTCTAGTAACAACTCAGCTGGGCTACAATAACTTTCAGAGTACTAGCAGAGGCAGCCAGCGCTTTAATTCAATATCCAAAATGCATCTCCTAACAACATAAGTCCATGATATCTCTATAGTCAATGCAAGTTTTAATAAAAAAAAAAGAAAAAAAGGAATGATAATACTGAATATTTAAATCACTGAAACTCAACATGTTTTTCTTCCAGTATTGCTGTCATAGCTTAAAGGAGCACAAGGGATAAATATGAGGATGACGTGAATAACTTTATCTAGGAGGTTTATTTTTTATTTTCAGGCAGTGCTCATCACCAGACCAAGCAAACAGCATCTTCTATGCGTCCGCACTCTGCCTCTTCTCTACATACTGTATTGGGAAGCACTTTTCAGGAGACACATACATCGATACATATTTAAAGATATTCAGACACCAAAGATCTCCATAAATGCATGAATTCTCTCCGGTACTCCAGCTTCCTCCAACCATCCAATGACATGCATGTTAGTTTAATTGGCCACTCTAGTCTCCCTTGGAGTGAATGTGAGCGGTTGGTTGTCTCTCTGTGTTGGCCTGTCCAGGCTGTACCCCGCCTTTGGCCTGGTATCTGCTGGGATAGACTTCAGATGGATGTACAAGATAACTTCTAGCTCGCTGACTAACTGTAAACCAGAGGTACAAAACTGTTTTTATCTTTTGTTTTCTGCTGCAAGTAACCAGTGTTATTCAGGAAACAGTTTATTTCGTGGTTTCGGATGAACATGAGATAACGTTGCACACTCTAGAGATATTTATCACAATGTCCTCCTGGTCTGGTGACTGAAAACAGCTCCCTAAATAAAGCACTGGAATTTCAATTTGCACTTGGAATGTTTGGTAAATACAAAAAAAATAAAAAAAATAAAAAATGGATACCACTTCTGTACATATTACATGGTATGATCAGTTCTCCCTTCATAAATCTCTAAAAAGTTGCATTGCTTCCAGGACTGTCCAGGATTTGATTCAGTCGAGTTTAAAAATGTCCCAAAATTTAAGCATTCAGTCCGACTTGCATCTTCTCCAGCTGCATCAGTTGGATGCTTTGATTACATGAAAATACAAGTTGCAAAACAAGTTTTGTATTTTCTGCTTTGGTGCCATCAAGTTGAGTACTTCTGCTGTGTATTTGTATCCTCAGTGTAAGGTTGAATCCCTATAAAATAAGATCTCATCAAACACAGCTAAGTTAGAGGATTGGACTTTTATGTAAATGTATGGAAAGGTCTAGAAACTTAGGGTCCAGAAAGAGTAAACTCTTAATATTTCTAATAAAATAAGGATTTTTCCAACAGTATTTCATCAGAGGAAAGAGATTTGCATCAAGTCACTGTAAAATGCACGACTGATCTACGTGACATCTCAAGAGGTATTGGGTTGGAGAAGGTATGCACCGCTGAATATGGCGAGTGCAGGCCTATTATCATACTGTACCATTGATAATACGGGCATGTGGATCTAGCTTAGCATAATTTTATGAGATTTTCTCTCATGGAACTGATTTAGATTTGAAGCAATCTCTGCTTTACAAAAAAGCCCAGCAAAACCCGATAACACAGAAATGTGATTTTTTTTTTCACATTAGAGGAAAAATGCAAATATCTTAACTAAAATCTACAAAACAAGGATTAATAGAGATTTGGTAAAGTGAAGGAACGTACTTGAAAATTCAAGCCTTAAGCTAAACCGAGGCCATCTGTTCACGTGACAGGAACGACGGAAAAATGAAATGTATTTAAAGAGATGATGCCTTCCAGTCCTTTACCAGATGAGCAAAAATTCACCAAAAAACAGTCAAAGCCTCTCAAATGAAATATGATAGTAAACAAAAATGTGAAATATTAGATGAGGAGAGATCTTTGAGTAAGAAAACTCCCTTCACATGTTAGAGTAGAGAATTTGTCCATTACTTACAGTACTCATATAGCAGGTTGCATGTCCTGGCAGATGAATGAGGCTTTCCTGATCCCTCCCTCATCAGTCCAGTAGGAAAAGATGCGTTTTAGCAAATAAGATCTGTCTGAAATATTGCCACAAGCCACCGTTGATGTTTTCTCCATTTTCGACATTGCAACAAGAGCAAATGCAGCGGAGGATTCAGCACTTTGCTGTTGGAATGTGTATTTTTAAAAAAGCACTCACACTGGAAGAGTTTAACCTTGACAAGGACGGGAGGGCAGACTGCGTTTTTACGGAGATCTGAGCGTCCATTTTCCCATTATGTTACTGCTCTTATCTACAGAAACACTAAAATCCAGTTAAATGGAGCCATTTTCTCATTTGCCTTTGGAGGTCATTTTTCATGCTTGAAGAACTCCAGTAATTCAGATGGCAATAGGGGCACCATTGTATTAATAGCCAGTTCAGTGAGGGTCCGGAGGCTCGGTCTGCACAGCCCGGCAGACTCTCACAGATCAGTGCTGGAATTTTCTCTAAGCCACACACCCGGCCGTGCAGCAATGAACCACAGCTAAGACAAAGCAGAGAAGGCAACTGTCCCGTGATATGATCAACAAAGGAAGTGAGATTTCATCTACGACTGCTCTCAGCATTATGTCACATCTCTTACTGGACAAACCTTGGACATAAATCAGAGCCAGCTCCAGTTGACATAACGTGGTTCACATTGCTTGGGCAGAAAAGACTGGGTATAGCTCATCTTAGCTCTGCAGAGGCGCTGGCCATAGTTCTTCCTGTGCCTTCGGGAATGCATTGCAGGCTTTGCAACGCTTAGTGGTGGTTACAGGCCTCAGGAGGAGAAGCAAAGGCTGCAGCACTCCATACAGATCTCCAAGCAGTCTGCAGATTCGCAGCAAGCGTCAATGATGCCGCAGTCCATGTCACAGGGCAGGTCACAGTCGCCACATTCCTCCGATGCACAGCAGCAGCAGAGACACGAGTCGTCGCCCGCGCAGGAGCCGCAGGTGGCGCAGTCCAGCACAATGTTGCACAGAGTCAGGAACTCACAGAAAAGGCAGGCCAGAATACAGTGAACACAGCAGTCTGGGTAAAAAGAGACAAGCAGAGCGAGCATTTTACATCAACTCACAAGTCTTACAGAATACTTTCCAAGAAACAATAGACAATGCAGAGATCCTGGCGGCATTACTGCACCAAATAATGACAGTTATTTATACAGGTAATAATTATTTCTTGCCTCACCAAATTCCCCCTTTCTTAGGCTGTTATCTTAAACCTCTCTGCTTAGACAAGCCTTGTGTGTTAGATCTCAGAGTTGGTGTTGAGAAGACAAGTCTAAGACGAGACTTTATACTTCATTTCAGGTTAGTGAAAAGAATAAGGTCATCTCTTTCACCATCACCTTGAGTTATAAATGACTAAACACAATTTTCACTTTGTCATTTTTTGGGCTAACATCTAAAAACAAACAAACAAAAAAAGAGAAAAACCATTCCTTCCATCAGATGGGGTTGAATAAACCATTTTAGTTCATATTTACAGACATGAAATTTGCTAAGTAAGATTGACGTTACAAATTTAGAGGGGAAAATGGACTGAGCTTAAAGGAAGTCAGTCTCCTTTTTGTTGACTTAAGTTTGTTTGATTAGTGAAAATATTCAAGGAGAAACTAGATACTAGTAGACTTCAACCTTGCTGTCTGTCCCTTCCTGTGTCTGTCTGTCCCTGTAACCCCCCCACACACACACCCACACACACACACACACACAAGTCTTTCCATCAGTACGGTCCATGTATCTCACCGTCCTGCGCCTCGGTGGGAATCTGGGAACTGTTGCTCTTGGAGCTGCTCTTGCTCCTTTTGCTGCTCTGGGAGGTGATGGAGGGGTTGGACTGCAGCTTCTTGGTGTGTTTGGGGCCTGCTGAGGACGAGGAGGAGGTGGAGGAGCCACCTCTCGGGAGAGAGCCCAGCTTGGGATGTTTATGAGAGCCACCGTTCCTTACAACGCTGGACTGTAGTGCATGCAGATGAGGCGTGTGCGTGTGATGCGGACAGTGCGTATGAGGAGAGTGCGTGTGTTCGTGGCTCTTGGCTCCGTTGCGGAGCTGGCTGCTGGGCTGCGATGCACATGGCTGTGTGTGGTGGATGGGCGTAGATCTGGCTGCTGGTTGAGCTGCAGAACAAGAATATCACAAACATCTACAATTAACACATTATAATAAACATTTAAAAATAAATTCAAAATAATTAGTTCAGTTCAGGTCACTTTTCCCATACTCGTTATTTATCAGAGTTCATCTTTTGCTGGACAAACCATCTACAGACCAAAAATGATCCTTGTTGAGTGAAATATAAACACATAAGCACATAATCCTCACCTTTGAGAGGCTAGAACAGAAACCGTTAGCTTGATAGAAATCATTACTGAATTGTTGGTTATAAATTGACAGCTGAATGATTTCAGCATATATTGCCTAATGGACATTTTTGTTTTACTGGTAAAGAAGGATGAAGATGAGTTACAACCAAATACAGAACATTTCAAACAGATTTTGGGAGATTAATAGGAAGTTAAAATTAGGACTGTCCGATATAATTGGTCAATATTGGCATCAGAAAATATCAGTATCGTTTTTTTGGACCGATATTTTTTTAAAAGAAAATATCACGAGATTTCATTAGTAAAATCTTGTGAGATTTTGTTGTTCTGTAACAAAATCTCGCAAGATTGTGTTCCATTAGCAGGGGTCCAGCATGCATATATCGGTATCTGTTGATATCAGATATCGGAAGAGTGAGAAAATATCGGATATCAGTAAAAAAGCCAATATCGAACATCCCTCGTTATAATATTGGAAATATCCATATTGTGCTTGAGTATTTGCACACGAGCACTCCTGCCAACATGCTGTTATCATGCACTGATGCAGTACAATGTTGAAGTAGTCCCTGGGAAACTGAGTCCAATTACAGAAAGGGAACAGATGAAGATGAACTACAGCATGTACTTAGTGAGCTGACCCCTGATCCTACTTGTCTAGACAACCAGAGAAACAGCCGGGGGAGAAAAAGAACTTTTCTCCACAGTACCTGATATTTTCTGAGAATGCAGTTTTGATACAACATGCACAGAATCTACAAACAAACACTTTATTGAGCCAAGATCAACACACCAAACTAAAAATTTGACCTCCAAGGGCTGCTGAGTACAAACCACTCCACTTATATCAAGGGGGCAGAAAATCTCACCTTCCATGCCAAGCCAAACACACACCCTGAAAATAATAAAATGAGAAGCTTGGCTTTTATATATTATGGTTGTATTTAATACCATCCTATTGAGGCCCTAAATCTTTTTGAAGCTGACAGGATATGGCGAGGAAAGGCTTGGTGAGACTTAACAGGACAGGGTAGAGTGCAGAAGACCCACAAAAATCTTAGCAGAAACAGATATACAGAAAGTTAGACAGAGAACCAATCTAAGATTCAGCCTGATCTCAACCTCTGAAGCAATGAGAATCTGTTTGATAACCACTCCGAGACAGATAACCCACGTAGGGCTGCTTTGATTGGCTGGTGGTCGTGGTCACGCAACCAAGCCAGTGTTATTTAAGATTCTTTCATTCAGCGCTTTCTAACTTTGCTCCAGATGTTTGGCAGGCTGCAGGGCCAGCGTGTGTGTTCTGCAGTGTGGATGTGCATGCATGTGCATAGCGAGAAGAAGAAGCCATGCTTTTTTCTCTAAAGTATGTCAAAAGTCAATACCTGCTGCTCTCCTGTGTTATGTCTCTTTCCCCTGTTTCCCCCTAAGGTGCATCTCCTCCCTCTCTGTCTCTTTCTCCTTCTCATTTTCTTTCGTTTTGCACTGTTTTTGGCATAATTCTTTATATTAATATTTTCAGCTCCCCAGCTCAGTAAGAGAATATGGGGATTAGAAAAGGGGAGGGATGGTGTGCATAATTTTTTACTATCCCCTTTAGTTTTGAATTGTCCTCAGGGGTGTTTTGAGTTGAGAAACTCACATTTCTTGTGAGTTTGTGTGTGTGCAAGAACGCAGTACATAGGCGGATCTGGCAGGCAGATACAAAGAGAGACGGCAAGTCAGGATTGTCTCCAGAGTCTGAGGTTAGGCCCACTAATGCGCACACACATTCGCAAATATATGCATGCAAGGACACGTGGATACACACTGCATATGCACACAGACAAAAACAAAAAAACTAAACAAAAACAAAAAAAAAAACAAGGTCCTTTTGTCTGCCATCAAAAAAGTAAAAGGAGAAAGGAAGAGTGAGGAAAAAACTGAGGACTTTTGCTACTGGTGCATTTTTGGACTTGGAAGATGCATGGGTGTGACTCATAAACACAATGATTCAGCAGTGGGAGCCAGTTAAAAATAACAGCAAATAAAGAGCCAAATGACTGTGGCATTAAGATGATGAGTCTGGGAAACTGCAGTGTGTATGCAGGGCACGGACTTGGTAGTCGTGCTGCAACTTCTTCTAGGATCCATTTATATACATGTTTGCAGATACGTTGAGCCAATGAATGAGTCACAATCATTTGTATGCTTCAGCACACTGACATTCACACACCCTCCATCACTAGCTCCTTTCCTGTTCTCAGCTACCCTGTACTTACACACCTCCCTCCCCGACCAGAGAATAGCTCCTCTTTTCTCTACTTATCCTTGCTGGAATGAGTCATGACTGTTTCTGTCTGTCTCTGCTCCAGCTGCTTTATCCAACTGTCTCCTCTGTAGTTTGTCCATGTTGGCTGAATGCTGAACAACTGATATGAGTGTAAAACCAGGAAATTCAAGAAACACTTTTTTTTTTCTTTTTTTTTTGTCATCAACATAAATTTTGATCTTAAATTTCACTTGATAAAGATGAACGTCTTCACCCACAATTCTGCTTCTACACCAACTACACATTTTTAAGCATCAAACAAATCAGAATAGAACAGAGGTACATGTGTGTCACAGTGTTGTACTGTATAGTAACAAAGTAAAAATACTTTGTTACTTTACTTAAGTAGCGTTTTTTTATATTTGTAATTTACTACCTCTATTCCTGAATACTTTACTTTTACTTCACTACATTTGCCCCCCAAAATCTATACTTTTACTCCATTACATTTGCCTGAGCATCTTAGTTACTCGTTACAAAATAACAAGGAACCTAACAGCCAATAGACAATCTTTGTTTTGTTGTAGTGGGACTAGTAGCCACTAGTAGCAGCCTTGTACAAGTTGTCTCTGAAGCTAAACACACCTTTACCTGCCTCAGCAGCAGGTGAAAAGCTGTTTAGCATCGCTGGTCTGGTCTTCAGTCCAAGAACGAGACTGAGCTCTTGTCATTTCTGAAACAACTTTTGTTGAGGTTGAACAAAAATTTTTTCAGAGTTCAGTAATGACTGGATGGACAGTTCATGTGCTGTCGCACTGCTGTCACGTTAAAGTTCAATCAATCAAGTTTTTTGTTTGTTGCATCACCTCCAAGAGTTTATTAGGAGTGATTTTAAATTGAATGCATGTGGGTATGAATGTTGGTAGGCATGCATGCAGGTCTATAAGGATGTGTTTGTGTGTATTTTTCTATACAGTTGGGTTTATGTAAGGAGTTATTGAAGCTCCTTTATACTTTGCATATTAAACAAAACTTAAAAACTAAATTAAATTGAAATAAAGAAAATGTAAAACTCGAATTTCTGATTGCGTTTTATTGACAGTACTTTTTACTTTTGATACTCAAGTAAAGTAAATACTAGCTACTTTTTTACTTTTACTCAAGTAATATTTCAGCAGGCAACTTTCACATTTACTTGAGTAATTTTTCAGTAAGGTACTTTTACTTTTACTCAAGTATGGCCTTTGGGTCATTTATACAGCACTGGTGTGTCACAAGTATTCATAGCTGGCAAAAAAATACTTAACCTGAAATTTGGATTACTAAGGGTGCAAATCATTGACTAGTAAGGCTATTTGTTGCTATGATTGTTTAAAAAGTGTCTTGTCTTGGGAAAGTTTCTGGCTTTGGTTCAACTTTAGATTATGTTCTGTATTTCTGTGAACTTTAAATCCTGTTTTGTTTCGATGTTTTCTGTTCAATTTTGCTAGCTTTGCTTGCTGCATCTCTGGTATACTCTTGTTGCCATCCCCTACTCTTTATCACCTTTCTCAGAATATAAACTTCCAAGTCTTTTTTTGATCATTTCTTAGATCTTTGTTTTTGATTTTAGGTCTAATCCCATTTTCCGCCTTGCTTAGGAGTATTTCTTGCTTTAAAGCAAGCCCTGGTTTTCGTCTACATCTCCCCTGCTGGCTGCCTTAGTTTGTATTCTGCTTTTACAAAAAGAGCTTGACTGAACATTGCTGAAAAAAAAAAAGACCAAAACAAAAGAAAAAAAAAAAAACCTGTTCAGTTTCCCAATCTTTATGCAACATTTTTAAATATCTGAAACTATTCTGGATTGCCTATAACTTGCTCCAGATCCCATATTATCAACTTACTCTTTTCTGGGCTTCCATTTTTGCAGAGTTGCACGGTATTACCAGGCACTGACAAGTACTTTAACTCTGAGAACTGAAAAATGATAAACTAAGGTTGTAAAAATGTTTTTCAAAATTGTTTTCTGTGAGTCTCTCCCACATATTTGGCTGCTGTACAGAGCTCCAACCAACATTACAGTGTTAATGAATCTCGTTTTCTTGCACCCACTCTCTACACTGAAAACAGCTCAGTGAGATAAACAGCTAAATTAAAAGGATGCATGAGTAAGAAAAAAATGTGACTAAGATTTAAACAGAGTTCTCAGTCCAAAG
Organism: Atherinomorus stipes; assembly: GCA_023101725.1. Classification (NCBI taxonomy): domain Eukaryota; kingdom Metazoa; phylum Chordata; class Actinopteri; order Atheriniformes; family Atherinidae; genus Atherinomorus; species Atherinomorus stipes. The sequence continues at coordinate 1,611,509 of JALJCO010013346.1, read as the reverse complement.
GAATAAAAAATAATGGTTTTACTCTCTAAAAAGAGCTGCATGCTGTCAGACCTGCTTGTTTTATGCATGTGTATTGGAAAAGATTTTACAGTCAAATTCAAAGCTCCGACTTACACAGTTGAATTGTAATTAGCTTATTCACCTTTCGAAATTATTTGTAAGTTAATATAGAAAGTCATATTTGCATCCAAAACTTGAAAAAAAATGCATCTCTGTTTTTAACTTACTACTGTAAGCACATTTTAAAAAATCCTGGGACAGAGAGAAGGCTTGCAACTAAGCTGCATTACCTCTGTAAGCATTTGGAGACCAATTATGAAAGCAAACGCTCTCCCTTTCTTGCTTAATGTAGATTTTGTCAGTTCAGTAGTTTGGAGAAACTTCAGCCATAGTTTTAATTTTACAGTGCATCAGATGTTTTTAGTGGGCAACAGGTCTGGACTGCAGACAGACCAGACACACAGTGTTGTAATATGTGCAAAATATAGTTGTGCAACAGCTTGCTGAAATAGGCCTAAAGCCTGGTTCAAACTACACGAATTTAGCCCGATTTTGGCCCGACGGAGGCGTCGCAGACAGTCGCTCACTGTCGTGCACGATTCTGCGTCGTCGGGTCGCAGAACGTCGTGTCTTCGCTCCGTGTAATGTGACACAATCAGCGATTGGCGATTTGGCGTCTGCGACGCTCCACGACCACGACGCAGAAAGACTGGCGTGTCAGAATTTTTTGGTTTTGTCCGTGTAGTGTGACACGTCCCACGACATGTCCCCTCATATTGACCAATAGGAGGACAGTGCGCCTTTCGCTTCTACCAGAGAGACGCTCAGGTGCGCCGGTACACAAATAACAATGGAGGAAAGGAGGAGAGACGCAGTCCCGCTCCGGTGGAGCGCTGGAGAGATTTATGGAGCTGTGGCATCAGTTTACTCCAGAAAAAAAAGAAAAGAAAAGAAAGACTGGGTGTGCCAAATTTATTTTCAACAGTGTTAAACCTCCACGAACATTAAAAAGGGTGTATCTCTCTTGAATAAAACATTACTTTATTAACTCGAAACATAACCACACGATATATGTGTTATATCAGTAATAGTAAAAGTCAACAGGAGTTCACAGCAGGTAAACGTGCACGAATGTGACGCTCTCAAATAAATCAATGACAAAATCACAGAAAAATCACTTTGTTTAAATAAAAACACCGCAAAATAACAGACATTGCGCTCAATGAGATGAGCAAATATGACACCCATGCGCACTCGTGCACTCAGCCGTAACTATCCACTTTACGCGTGATCATCAAAGCTAATTAACCCTCTGAACACACCTACTGGATGCAGAATAGACACAGCGATGCTGCTGTGCACTGCGCAGCTCTCAGTTTATCATGCGTGTGTGGTTTCATGTGGTTGCCATGGTTTCCAGCGTGCGCTCTGAACTGATGGAGTTTAGTGAATGACGTGAGGACTCACCTGTATGCGTTCGTATAGAACAACACACTTTATTTCACTTTATGCCAGTTTTTTTAAAGTAGCGTCACTGGGTCTGCTGGACTTAGCTCTCGTGGCAGCAGACTGTGGTCAGACTGATGGTTTTGGCTTCGCTTGGCACCGGGCGTCCTGCGCGCGGTGCGTGATGCACCTGGTGGAAGCAACGGCGCCGATCAGAGCCCAGTTTCTCTCTTTCAAAGCTGTTTTTCAAAGATGAGCAGCGAGTCTTTCTGTGCGCATCATGGATTTAATCCTGTTTAGTTACAACTGAAAACCCGCTCCACAGAACAACTGGAACAGGCAGAATACGCACAAACAGGTCATGTTGGTCACAATAATGGAGGGAACTGATGTCTCCGTCCACTTTCCATTTCATAAGTGACCCAAACAGTCAATTCAGAGACTCCAAACCAAGTGACTGATTGACAGCTGCTTGTCCCGCCTCCCGTTTCGTGTTGTCTTTTGCGACACCCCGCGACGATCAGACGGTTGTCTGTCTGGTGCAATCCTTGTAGTGTGACCACTCGCGAGTAACACGACACCGTACGATTTTATGACACAATTTCTGTTAATGTGACATATGACCATCGTGAACGACGGAAAAAGTCGTGTAGTTTGATCCTGGCTTAAGCAAAGCCTTTTATACTGGATTTAGAGCTTGTGTCCAGATAGCAATTTTGAAAGTCAATCAAATCTTTATCCAATAGGATGTGGTGACCAAAAACAAAGCCACAAATTGATTTACGAGAACACAGCACAGTTTTGTCACTTTGCTTCTGTCCATCGAACCTAAACAGGTCTGAAACTTGTTTTGGACTTCCTTGAAGTGCATATACAGTTGTGTGAAAAAGTGTTTGTCCCCTTCCTGATTTCTTGTTTTTTTGCATGATTGTCACACTTACTGTACATGTTTCAGATAATCAAACAAATTTAAATGTGAGACAAAGATAACACAAGTAAACACAAATTCAGTTTTTAAATGAAGATTTTATTAGCAAGGGGGGGAAAAAAAAAATCCAAACCTTTATAGTCCTGTGTGAAAAAGTGACCCCCCCCCCATTAAAACACAAGTTAACTGTGGTTTATTACATCTTTGGAAAGCTGAGTTCAATTTCTCTAGCCACACCCAGGCCTGATTACTGCCACACCTGTTCTCAATCACTTAAGAAATCACTTAAACAAGACCTGCCTGACGAATTTAAGTAGACCAAAAAGATCCTCAAAAGCTAGACATCATGCTGTGATCCAAAGATATTTAGGAAAAAAATTAGAAACACAGTAATTGAGATTTATCAGTCTGGAAAAGGTTCCAAAGCCATTTCTAAAGCTTTGGGACTCCAGCGAACCACAGTGAGAGCCATTATCCACAAATGGTGAAAACATGGAACAGTGGTGAACCTTCCCAGGAGTGGCCGGCCGACCCAAAATTACCCCAAGAGCACAGCGACAACTCATCCAAGAGGTCACAAAAGGCCCCAGAACAACATCCAAGAACTGCAGGCCTCACTTGCCTCAATTAAGGTCAGTGTTCATGACTCCACCATCAGAAAGAGACTGGGCAAAAATGGCCTGCATGGCAGAGCTCCAAGACCAAAACCACTGCTGAGCAAAAAGAACATAAAAGCTCGGCTCAGTTTAGCCAGAAAGCATCTTGATGATCCCCAAGACTTTTGGGAAAATACTCTGTGGACTGACGAGAAAAAAGTTAAACTTTTTGGAAGGTGTAGGTCCCATTACATCTGGCGTAAAAGTAACATGGCATTTAAGAAAAGGAACATCTTTCCAACAGTAAAATATGGTGGTGGTAGTGTGATGGTCTGGGGCTGTTTTTTGCTTCAAGACCTGAAACACTTGCTGTGGTAAATGGAACCATGAATTCTGCTGTCTACCAAAAAATCCTGAAGGAGAATGTCCGGCCATCTGTTTGTGACCTCAAGCTAAAGCGCACTTGGGTTCTGCACCAGGACAAAGATCCAAAACACACCAGCAAGTCCACCTCTGAAAGGCTTAAGAAAAAAAAAAAAAGAAGACTTTGGAGTGGCCTAGTCAAAGTCCCCACCTGAATCCCATTGAGATGCTGTGGCATGACCTTAAAAAGGCAGTTCATGCTGGAAAACCCTCCAATATGACTGAATTACAACAATTTTGCAAAGATGAGCAGGCCAAAATTCCTCCACAGCGCTGTAGAAAACTCATTGCCAGTTATCACAAATGCCTGATTGCAGTTGTTCCTGCTCAACCAGTTATTAGGTTTAGGGGGCAATCACTTTTTCACACAGGGCCATGTGGGTTTAGATTTTTTTCCCCCCTTAAAAATAAAAATCTTCATTTAAAAACTGCATTTTCTGTTTACTTGTGTAATCTTTGTCTCACATTTAAATTTGTTTGATGATCTGAAACATAAGTGTGACAAACATGCAAAAAAACAAGAAATCAGGAAGGGGGCAAACACTGTTTCACACAACTGTACATCAGTTAGTCATAACATTAACACTAGTAGGAGTTAAACAGTACATTGATCTACACAAATGCAACGGTGAACAAGGTTATAGCATTGATGCAATTTACAAAGATTGATTCAGTAATCATTTGTACTGCATGATGTGCTCAAGAAAAAAAGTGGGTTTGTTTACATTTGCTTTGTCCTAACACTCAAACCTCCTATTTGAATTTTATGAAGAAACATGTAGCCTATATCAAAAGGCAGTATGATGTTTAACTATGACAAATTCAAACTGAACTACCTACACAACTACAGGGGATGTTGCCAAATGGAGGGTTATGACCAGAATGCAAAAAATGTTCAGGTAAGGGCAAGTGTCAAAGTGACATCTATATGATGCAGGAAAGCAGATTTTCCCAGAAGCAAATCTCACTATATATATTTCAGTGGTTTTAATGTTGTAGCTGATCAGGACATGCTTTACAGTGGCATACATTTTTGGGCAAAGTCAGTAAAAACACATGAATAGACAGCAGTTTTCAATTTCAATTAAAAAATACCTGGTCAGTTTTCAATCAAATGCAGGATGTTAAAGGAAAACTTTTTTTTTTCCCAACCAGGACCTTTTTCTAGGAGTTTATACGTGCATTTCCACACCGGTAAAAATTTCTGTATCACTTTGACTCCTTCAGAAGATTATATGGATGCAAGCTGAAAGGCGACTCAACAAAATATCTTCCGAAGGAGTCAGAGTGATACAGATATTTTACCGGTGAGTAAATGGACGTATAAACTCCTAGAAATAAGGTCCAGGTCAAAAAAAAAATCCCCAAAGTTATCCTTTAATAATTTCTAGATCTTGGTATTCCAGCTTCACTCACATTTCATAAAGTATTCCAACATTTTTAAGAAATTTATCCGCACTTGGGGAATGCTGAGGATTGCAAGTGCACTGCAAATCTGTTATTTCTTGCTTAACAAAGAAACAGGCAGGATTTACCATTATTTTTAAACATTTCTCTTGTCAATGTATTTATGTGGTTTGTTGCTTCACTGTCAAAATGTTTGAAGAAAACTATCAAAAACATTCAGAACAGAAGTTAAAGAAAACTTTTTGTCATAAGTTCTAATCCCTGAAATATTGGATCCAACAATCTCGGCACACCAAAAACTGACAGCTGTGTTTTCCCCTGCAAGTGTTTGCAGCACAGCCTTAAACCCAGCTGCTCACGGGTTATTGGGAAGTGTTGGTCTTGTATTGGAATTTGCTAAATGCACTTCTTTGCTTCAATGAAAGCATGATATACTGTATGACATTAGCTGATGCATAAGATCAAAAACTAATTATCCAACCCCTAAAACTTTTGGAAAAACTTAGTCATTTCTTTTTGTGGGTTTGACATGCAGGAACTTTATTCAATCACATCAAGACAAATAATAATATAAAAAAAAAAAAAAAAAAAAAAAAAAACCTCCATTCACTTTATTTTATTTGACTCATTTGTTTGACGTTCACTTGAAAAATGAATGGAGGCACTGTATAAATATTTGAAGAGGAGGGCAAGGCCTATATTTTGAAGAGAAGCCATGCAAGAACAACATAATGTGCAGCAACTAATAAAAGACCTGATTCAGCCACACAGCCACTCTAAAGGCTGGACTTTCCAACACAGCTTTGATGTAATGCTCATCAATGAAGGTAAATAGTTTTCAATACCAGAGAGTCCAAATCCAGAGTAAGACAGCCAGAGACAAAGATAAGAAGAGATGGTAACAGAGGAGTTTCAGTTCAGGATTTGTCTCTAATTAAAAGCAAAATCGCAGTCATGTTAGACTTCCTGACAACAGCTCCTGGTACATGATTGAAAACAAACAGCTTCACACAACATTCCCATTAATCACACTTTCATGATCTTATTTGCACACGAACGTCATTGTTCAAATAAAGCAGTAAAAACTACTAAAAATACACAAACTGAAATCACTTCTTGGAAATTCTCCCATGATCCTTTTGGTAAATAACGCCATGCGTATCAGTATTTCCAGGCAAGAGTGTAAGCAGTTAAACATCTGCGAACATGTGTGTCCTGCTGAGACTGTGACGTCAAACACAACACTGAGCTCATGACATCACTTTCCCAAGTGTGTTACTTGTGTGTCTGTGTTGGGATCAAGTCATAACGCACGCTCACATATGCTAGTGCTCTCTGCTCATTGTTCTCAGACAGCTTGTCACAGGCTGGGAGCCAGACGCATTCTGCAGCTGTGATGTCATCACTGCGAGACTGAACATACGGGCTGTGGAATCTGCTGTTTGTGCTTCTGTTTCCTCACACTCTCACTTACAAACACCCTCATCCACACATATGTGCTCACAGATGTCCCACGTCTATGATCTCACCACAAGTCTGAGTCATAGCTATTTTATAGTGTCTCTGTGCTCATTACGAAGCCAGATACTGGACACAGATGATTGATTTACTGCTTGCAAATGACACACATCGCATTTAAAGTGCTGATAGTGGCTTATGAGGTTCACACAAAACATACAAACCAGCTCACACAGACGGAGCAAAATAGATACAAAAGGCACAAGACAGACGCATGATTATGCAGACAAACACAAAAGCTTCCAGTATCTGAACAGCTGTAAAGTTTAGAAACAGTTGCTCAATGCATGTGCCTCAAGTCCAGTGATCACATTGTGTAAGTTGTAAAAGAGATGAAGCCACTGATTATGAGAGGAAAAGCAAAGCCAATGAAGACTGGTGTGCATGGTGGTACATTTTGTTCAAGACCATGGTAGTTGCATAAACCTCCCTGTGCAGCATATGGAGCTGCTGGGTTTCATGAGTTTTACTGGGATGTAAAATAAAACAGAGAAAAGGGAAGAGAGGCAAAAACCCAGCTTCTCAGTGTTCCTAAAAATAGACATACAGTAAACAGGGCAGGTACAGGCAGCATAATCAGACAGCAGACATTTAACACGCCTACTCAGTTCAGAATACACTACATTCACCTACTTATCCATTTATCCATTTCCTTCCTGAAATGTAGGTTATTCAGCTACCACAAACTAGCTATTACAGTGTCACCTATGGCTGGCCTTCGATTCCAGGAAAAAAAAAATCTCAGAGTTGTCCAACACATACTCTAACGACAGCTCAAACAACCCCTTTCTCACCCCTTAATTCCACCTTTCGTTCATCACCCATTCACTTACACCATTCCTCAGTTTCTGCAAATGACAGGAAGGACAGATTTAGGGCGCTGTGGAGCGTTCACCTTTTTCTCTTTTTAACTGTGCTGTCAGGTTAGTGGCTTAACATTGAGACAACTTATCAAGCATTTTGTGGGGTCATCTAGGAGAAGACTACTCTTTTGAAGCAATAAATGGTATAACAGAAAAGAACTGCAGATTAAGCTGACTTTTTTATTTCATGGGTAAGGTAAAGGCAAGAAAAATAAATGATGTTCGGTAATGGAATCACATATTTGCGAAGCCTCTGGCTATGCTGCAGACTGTTGACTGTGACTGCACATCAAAGAAAGTGAAAGAGAGTCTCTCTGGCTGAGACAAAACCACAGGTCTTGTAATATGAGGGAGGGGAATGAGAGATTGTGGTTGATGATATGGCGCTGCAAAGAAAACTTCTTGTGTTTTGATGCTCCCTGTCAGTGAAATGAGACGGAGTAGGGCTGAGTGGGGAGAGAAAGAGCAGGAAAGCTGGAGACTTTGCGAAGCAGTTTAGACTTGAAGAAGTGAGTAAATAACACCGTATCTAAATAACTTAATCCACTCCCCTCTTGCAGTTTCTGACTCTTTTGTCACTGCTAATAGGCTTCTAATAAATAGGGCTGCCATAAACGATTATTTTTAAAACTGACTAGTCACCGATTATTTTGGCGATTAGTTGACTAATCAGATCATATATAAATTGTGGCATATTTATAGTACCATTCAAAAATTTGGTCACTTTCTCATTGAATCCAAGAGAAAAACACGTCCAAACTTTTGACTGGTAGTGTGCGTGTGTGTTTATTTATATCAATATACAAAACCCTGGTAGCTACGACTATGTATGTGCGTCAAGGACAGAAAGTCAGACAAGGCAACGCAAGGTAAATCAGCAATTTTAAGAGGAAAAACAAAGCTTAAAAACAACTAACGATTAGTTGATTATGAAATTAGTTGCCGACTATTTTGATAGTCGACATCACAATTAATCAACTAATAATGGCAGCCCCAATTCTAAAATAGTTGAAAATGTTACTCAGGTCAGCAGAACCAGCTTCACAGTTTAGAAATTCTCTGTTTTCATCATTAAAGTAATTAAAAAGTAATTCAAATATAAATTGACACTTGTAACAATAAATGGCTAAACTCCACCTGTAGATCATCAGTAATTCTTCAAAAACTAAAAAGAAACGGGTTACTAGAGTGCTGCTACTTACAATACTTGTTTAAATTGTCTTACACAAGCGCAAACTTCAGGTTAAGGTGAAGCATGTGACAGAGAGAGAGAGAGACTGGTCCAATGAAAAGCCATTGACAATGGCATCCTGGCTAAGTGCCTGAGGTCAATTTGACTTTAATTGCAACTCTCCATACACTCTGCATGCAACTTTACACTCTTTAAATGAGATTTAGTTGGACTGGTTAAAGTGGCTCACATTCCACGACTTCAGTGTGTTTTTCATTAAGAAGTGCACACGACGTAATGATAGCATGAGATGTGTGTTATAAAAAGACACTGGTGATGTTTCATTGACAGGGAACAAGAGGGGCACGCTGTCATGGAAGACTTTAGCAAAGTGATGCTAATGGAAATCTAGCTAAGTGCCCATGACAACAGCCACTTTTGTCCTTTAGCACCAATTTAGCAAAGCGGTATGCTGACATAAACATGAACCAGAAAAAAAAAAAAAAAAAACAATGACCTCTTAGGCTCATCCATGACACATGTGCCAGTGTAAACAGGAAGTAGAAGTTTGGTTGGTTATGAATCAGGAAGTGAATATCTTTGTGTGTTAACACTTCCAAATCTCTTCACACTTCCTGTCTAGACATCAAATCTGCAAACTAAGTGTCTAAATATCTTTAACCTTAAACAGGTTTTCTGACTTAAAATGATGCTTTCATGTAAATGGAACGAAAAAACACTGAAAAGCCTAACCTTTGAAAAAAAAACCCTGTGTGCTATGCACATGGACCACTGAGCCTTAAATGATGAGTGGCGACTGGCAAATGGAAGCCAAATTCACACTTCCAGCCCAACTCAGCTATTGTTGTCATGACGACAATGCCCTAATAATCCCAGTCTCAACAAAGAGGGGTAGGAAGAAAGAAAACCACAGAAGTGGAGGAAGGTGGACGAAAGAAGGATGCTTGATTTAAAAGTTGCACATCTGGATGCAAACGTTACTGTTTTCAGAGATTAGAAACTTAACCCACACAGTTATACATCTGTAAATGTAGATGTTTCTGTCTGGGAGTACAGTTACCTGACCTATTTCTTCAGGGTGTGCAGATGCATAAAGGTCAGGACAATGTGACTCATCTGACCAGAGATCAGTAATGGAAATAAAACTCTCATCACTCTGAGTGTTTCTCAATGTGTGAATGTGTGTGTGGATACGGCTGCTTTACTCACATGTGATACTCTTGTTGGGTGTTGTAAGCGTTGAATGTGAGAGGTTGGTGTTGTAATTACAATTGTCTCCATCATCACCTAGCAACCTTTCTGGGGTGCCATTTACCCTCAATATGAGGGGCTCAGTGTAGGTGTATGCCACATCTGCAAAAAAAGCACAAAAACAGGTACACACAGACAGTTAGAAACATTAAAACAGACCCTAATGTTTTATATCTAGATTATGAGCCGAGTAGGTGGGTGTGCTCGTTTAGATTCCAGATTTTATTTCCTAGTATAAGAAATCAGGAGCAAAGCTATTTCCACACTTGTTGTAAACTCCACTGTCATTTCCCATCCACTAACACTTAATTAATTTGAAGAGAGAAGTTCTGCTGACTTCAACAAAGCTAGATTTTGTCTGTGTGTTGGTGTGTGCTCTGTCCTAAACGTCCATCTGGAAGCAGTTAAATCCAACCCCTTGTGACTGTTTAGGGGTCTATGTGAACGCTTGTGAAACCTGAAATCTGTGCGGGTCTATGTGCGTGTGCACGAGTGTCTGCGTTTGAGAGTTGATGTCAGTGAAAACTGAACACATAAGAGGACACATGACATACATGCAGTAAATATACATTTGGGTGTTTTATGTGTTCAAAGATACTATACAGTCTGCTAATGAAGCAGTTATTGCATTAACACACTCATATACACACACATATATATATATATATATATATATATATATATATATATATATATATATATATATATATATATATATATATGTGCACACACACAACACAGAGGCCTTCAAAGCTAGGCAGGACCGGGCCTCTGAGAGGTGCAGACTCATTCCTGGGCAAATGGGAGCCAGCTGGGCTTGATAAACACACACACATACACGCACAAACCAAACCACGTCCTGTGCGTGGACTCAACACTTCCCGGCTATGTTTATTTACTCTATCCACTCTGCCTCACTTCTCTATCTGTCCTCTCTTTCCTGTCCCCTGGCTCTCATACTATTCGTCTCTGCTTCACATTCCTTTGCACATTTGGTTAAATTTCATAGATTAATCTGCACTTTTATGGCCAATTGTAGTTCTTTATAAAGTTTATTTCAAGACTTGTAATAATACGTAAGCACTGCGTTTGAAGCTAAATGGAAGCAGGGTGATGGAACAGCAGATGTTCCTGTCAGTAGAGAAGTAAAAACATAAAATGAACTCATCGTCAAGGATTGGCTGAATGGATTATAGAATGTAGATTCTTTTACTGTGACTTTAATCCCCCCCTCCCCCCGCCAATTAAGTCTATTTTCAGCATATTTTTTTTTATTTCTAGTATAAATATAAACAAAACAAACACTGACATATCAATACAGTACATCTGACAGCATACTTTATGATAGAAAAACACTTAATCCACATTAACTTCACTGAAATTATTAAGGATTGTTATATTATATACTCTGTAATTTTGTGTTGGAGTGAGGATGACCAACAGCTATAATCTATCTTTACAAAACAAATGACTGAATTCTCATGTTAGATCATCATGAATCAAACCAGTTTAAAGAAATTCTATAACTGCAATTAAGCTAATTGCACGAGGGCTGAGTTTAGTCTCATAAAAATGTTTCTCTCTTCTAGAAGAGCTTCTTCTCGGTCAAAGTAGAGAAACTTTCGCTTCAACAGCAGAGTAGGACTGACCTACGCAGAGCATACAGCAGCGACAGCGTAGCCGACCTGATGCAGACGCCGTGAGAATAAATCCAGCTGACATCACCATTCCCCCACCTACAACTACATCCTCTCAGCTATCCCACGGAGATATATGACGCCACGTCACACTTAGTTCTCAAGTAAACTATGAACAATGGTCATTCTGATGAGATCTCAGACCTGAAGAAGCTTTTCTGGAAAAGAATAAAACATTTTCAAGAAACTAAAAGCAGTCCAGTTGACTTGACACAATGCTGGATTGGTAAATATTATTCTGTGCATTCATTCTTCAAGCTAAAAATAGATAAGCTTATAACATGTTTCGAGTCTCTTTTCCTGTATGAACAGTTTTAATAGTTAAATAAGGGAAGATTATGTACCATCAGAGGAAATTATGTCGTAAAAGTTGCAGTTTCCTGTTTATATTTCCCACCCTATTGTAGACTGCCAAAACTACAGACATCCTCAAGTGAGAGAGTTTTATGAATTAATGACAACTTAAATGAAAAGTTTGATTTCTCTGTACATTGTATTGTCAAGTCTTTCTAAAACAAAGCTGAAGATGATAATAAACGGAACCCGAGGCATCATACCAACTTTCCAGCGCAAATAGAAATATCTGTATGAAGAAGAACAACAGCGGAGGATTTGTGTTTGCCTTCTCTTTCATGCAAATGTTTGTGTATATGAACAAAATGTGTGCAAGTGTGTCTGGAAGAAGTTTTGGGTCTATGAAGTTGGAAAAGATGTAAACAAGGCTTGAAGTAATGGGAAGTACTTCCTGCTCTTCTGTTCTATAACACATGTAATGCATACTTGTACATTTCTCCATCTACTTCCAGTTGTTGCCATTGTCTCCTGCATGTGGAAGTCATTTCTGAGGCTCAAGATGTGTCCATTAAACCTCCATCAGACTGCAGATACATTATGAATGTGACTAATGAGAATTGTTGCCCTCAAAACTGCCAAATCTTTAAAATAGAGATGTATGTGTGTATTGCAGCCGATGTGCGTCACTGGCTCTGTCTCTAACTAATTGAATTAATTCACTAAACCATCATCATCATTCTAAACGCCTCCAATAAAACCATTTGAAATCTAACTGGGTAATCCATGAAAGCTGTAACAACACCATGTCTTTGATCATATTATTTAAATGATTACAATGTTAAAAAGTCCTTTATTGTTCTCCGATACATTCCTGGTGAATGGCATGAAAAGAAAAGCAAATAATATATTAACAGCACATAAACTAGTTTTATTGAGCATGAAAATGCATAAACATTAACTACAGAAAGTGTGGCATACCATGCTGATGAAGCTAAAACCCAGTGTCATTAGCACACTCTGCAGGGTACTTAAAACGAATGAGCAGAAATGACCTCCTTGGCAGAAATCAGTCTATACAGGCTATCAAACAGAAAACAACAATGGAAAAAAAAATCCAGATTCTTTGACATTCACTTATATATATTTTCCTTTACTTTCCGGACTGATGAATATAGAGGTATAAAAGTACAGCTCAGTATCTGTATTAACATATTCAGGGGAATGTTGAAGTTGGAGTATTCCTACCAGTATTATTCCTCAAACACACTAAGATATTAGATGATACTTTAAAATGACACCATCTGTTTCCCCTGGTAAGACATGTCTTTCCCTGTTTTATTTTAAACATCCTGTCTATTTCTACTGTGCTGTAACAGTCCATCAAACCCTAAATTCTTCTTAATAATCTTTAAAAGAAAAATAAAATGACAGACGATTAAAATTTAAACCAGTTATTCATATATTGGCACACTAGCACAGTAAGCAGACGTTAAATTACCAGATATCATGAGGCTCTCTGTGCATCAGTGCACTCCGTTATGCATTTAGACCTCTGTTACCAGCAGGATTTAAAGAGTTAAGTGTGTGGATCTTCTGACTTAACTAGCTTTCTTTCTGTAAACGTTCAAAACCACAATTGTTGGATGTAAGCACATTCCCACCAAAGACAGAGTGCCATCCAAGAAGCCCTTCAACCAATTGCGTGTTGGCATTAGCATCAAACCACCAAACCACTCGACCTCAGAGACATTTCTAAGATCTGAGAAAGATGAGCCTCTAATCAAAATCAGACCAGAGCAATCAAGAGCCGCTAAGAAAAGATGCTTGCGTGTCTACTAATTGGGGTGAGCATGCGTGTTTGTTTGCGAGTTCTTTACTGTCTACCTCTGTGTGTTCACGTGTATTTGCAGTTCGGTCTATGTACACGTGTCAGCGGCCCTGAAGGGGCGACTCGGAAGAAGTTCAGCCTCCCTAGTAAACAAACAGTTAACCGTAAAAGCAAAAACACATGGATCACATAGGGTAATGATTAGCATAAACACGACACATGCACAAAAACACACACAAACACTATTTATATGAGCAGGAAAATGACGTGACATATCCTGTATCACCTGCAGGCGAGCACATCCTGCTGTTCCTCTGGGTATGATCTCAGATGGGAAGTACTAGTTGGTAGAGAACCATTGACAAAACTCATGGCTTTCCTGTTTTCTTTAAGAACATTTCAAACCTTTTTCTGCAGCCTCAAAATGACTTCTAATCATTATGCAAAGTGAGGTCTAAATGGTGTTTGTGCACTCGCTAAATGTGCACAACACAGTGGAGCCTTTTTCATGTATTCAGACATTAAGCTGAAACTCTGAAGGAACAGACAGATTTACAAGCACTAATACTCAGTAATGGGCCTCTATAGTCTATCCCAGTGCTGCATTTGATCTTATATTGTAATAGCCGAATTTTCAGTTGAAAGAAACTTCTTAAATGCAAGCATTTCACTCAAGTTACTTGTTTAATATGTTTGTAATTTGGTTACATAAGGCTTTTGGATACTTGATAATGAGATTAGGTGATGAGCACCAAAGCGGAGTTGGAAAGATGACACCAGAGTAGCTTTCTGACCAGCATTAATGACAAACTGAAAACAGACAACTACTGAAGCTCTTACTAAGACAAACCATTAGAAAAAAAGGCACAGCCAACTACAAATAAATAAAACAGACATAAAAAGACATAAAATACAGAAGAAAGAGGAGGCAAATGTTAATCTGAAATCCTGCCAAGAGCAAGACTCATACATGCACACACATACACACACTCAGAGTGCTGCATTGGAATATGTCCAAAATCAGAGATTATAGTTGCTGTGAGGAGAATGAAGTCGTGTAAGCTCATTAAAGACAAAAACTGTCGGCTGTTGAACAGGCTTAAGGGTAATTTAATTGTGTTACTTTGTATCTGAGATTCTACGGGGTCATGGGAAAATATAACCACATTCCTAAACTCAGCAAACACACTATACAGTAGGTTAGAGTCGTATCAAGCTCCAGTGTCTCCTTGTTTATTGGCTTGAAGACACATCTCCAACATGGGCAAACAGAAAACAGTTGGAAGAAGAAAGATGGTGTTATTTGATCTATTTACCCCCATTTTATTTAGCCCAGTGTCAGAATCTTCAGCATTTGTTGCTGTCTGTGTGTTATGCTGCTCTTTCCATCCATTGATTTTGCTTTAGGTATTACAAGTAATTTCCTGAACTGATTCAATTCACAACAGCCTGATTCAATTAATTCCAATATCAGTTCTTTACAGATATTTATGTAATGCAATTTTTCTTAATTCTGGTCCTCAGGACCCACTGCTCTACTTTCACACACCTGAATCAAATGAATGGTTTGTTAACAGGCTGCAAAGAACTTGATGAGGAAGTTCATAAATTCCTCATCAAGTGTGTTGGAGTAGGAACACATCAAAGAAATGCAGGGCAGTAGGTCCTGAGGACTGGAATGTACTTTATACATGACTCCACTACTTCATTAACTTAAGGCAGCTTCTTTGCTTCCTGCCATTCGTTACTGGACAAATACAATTCTTCAACATTTCTTTGATTAAAATTTGGATTATTTACATATTTAAAACCTTTTTTGGGAAAAAATGATGGCCCTACATATTAGGTTAATTCAGTGTTTCTCAATTCCTGTCCTCAAGACTCACTGCCCTGTATGTCTTCAGTGTGTTTCTACTCCAACACAGTTCATTCAGATGAATGAACTACGCCATCAAGTTCTTTGCAGCCTGTTAACGAGCCATTCATTTGATTCAGGTGTGTGAAAGTAGGGTTGCCTAGAAAACACGCAGAGCAGTGGGTCCTGAGGACTGGAATTGAGAAACAACGATGTAATGGCACCAATTTTTCCTGAATATCAAAAGATATTCCTCAGATGACTGCTTTCATAAAAAACAAATAAACAAACAAAAAACCTAACCCTTACGGAAGTCGATTAGGGCCACTGATGAAAAAAAAGAAAATCTGCAAAAAAATTCAGAATTCTGACTTTTTTCCCAGGACATTGGTTTAAAAACAAACAAACAAACAAACAAAAACAAAAAAGAATCTGGATTTTTTTTTTTTTTTTTGAAAAAGTAAGAATCCTGAGAAAAAAGTTGAGAAAAAAAAAATCAGAATTCTGGCATTTTTCCAGAACAATATACCGTATATACATACATACCCTAGAATTCTGAGAAAAACTTTTCATTATTGTCCAACTTTCACAAAATGGTGGTGGTGGCTCAAAACAAAAAGGTCCATAAAAGTCCACAAAAACTTGGCAATATTCCTCCATTCTGCTCGTTCAATGTAATCCAAGTGTCCTGAGTGGGTAGCGTCCATAATTTACTTGAAACAACATCGTTTAGCATATTTTTATAGCCTAAACAGTAGAACATTGCATTTTCCGGATGTGCGTTTATGCAAGTTCACGACACTACGGAAGCTGCGGCAGACCAAACCAGACAAGATTGTGTGTTCTCTCTTTCTCTTTGTTTCTTTCTTTGTTTTAAATCAATAGCCAACCCCTATTGTGTTTGTCTGCAGCTCAGTTGCTCTTCACACAATATAAACATCAAATTTCTTCTTCATTATTAGCAGAGTAGGCGCTGAATGCAGCAGCTTCCGTAGTGTCGTGAACTCACATTAATGCACATCCAGGAAGTACGATGTTCTACTGTTTAGGCTATAAAATGCACTAAATGATGTTGTTTCAAGTAAATTCTGGACGCTACCCACTCAGGACACTTGGTTTACATTGGACGAGCAGTATGGAGGAAAATTGCCAAGTTTCTGTGGACTTTTATGGACCTTTTTGTTCAGAGCGCTGGTCACCTCCATTATGTGAAAGCCGTCGGATAACGAAAACCTCCCTGATCTCCGGCTGCATTTGAGATATTAAAAAAAAACCTCCAGAGTTTTGCTGAGCATGAGGGTGAGTAGAAAATGAAGGCACATCATTCTGTGGGTGCTTAGAATCTGTTGCTCAAAATTTACAGGTAGTTTATTTGACCAAATATACAGTTTGGACCAAGTGAGTTGACCTTAGTCTGTTTACTGAGAAACAGAAGTAGAAGAAGTGGCAGAGCAGCTGACATGAATGTAAAAGGGGAAAATGGATGATATTCCGTTGCATCTTATGTAGTGATGATGTAGTATGTAATGACATACAGTACTTCTAAAATTAACAATACTTATACATCAGTGAAAACAGTTCCAACAAAAATGAAAAAACAGACAAACAACAACAACAACAAAAAAGTACCATCACATTTTTCCTAAGACAGCAAATTGGTGGAAAGTCTATACTATCAAAACAGTTACAAGACGTGAGGGGGTGGTGGCGGTGGGGGTGTATTTGTGTAAGTCCTTTGAGAAAAAAAAGGGGACAAAATGCAGTCCACCAGATCAGCAAGGGCAACCAATTCCCAAATGTTTGCGAAGTGGTGAAGGAAAATAAAACATGCTCATTTTCGTCGTTCAAATATCCTGTGAAAATGCCTCAAACTGCTCTGAGGTTATTTCGATTTTGTGAGAAACCAAATTAGACCCAAGCCTCAACAAACCTCAAGCACTAAAAAGGGACAAGTGAGAAAATAGCTGCATTCGTATGTTAAAGCAAAAACGGATTAAATGGAAATGAAAGCAGAGAAAGGAAGGTGTAGTCTTCCTAGAATATTCTTTTTCAGAAAAGTGGGGAGAAACAGAACATATGAGCTGCTTGATCAACAAATCCAAATCCAAAGGCAACATTGCATAATTAATTTAAGTAGAAAACTGAAAATGATTCAGTTTTTTGGTAAAATAACCCGTGCTTAACATATGAGGTGTAAAGATGCTGTTTGAACCAGCTGGGATAGTGCTATTACTGTACAATTACTTGCTGCTTACTTTAGAAAAATATCTGTTGCAAGAACATGCAAATAAATCATGCATCATCAATGTGATAAAGTGTAAAAAAAATCAACTGATTTGGTCAAAAAAGGTCAAGCAAATGGACCTTAAAGCAGCTGAATTATTTTGTACAGAAGCTGGCTCCACACAGAGGAAAACTCCTTGATGTTGCGAATCAGCAACAAGTTACACTGCATTTATATATCTAACACTCCTGCTTCATGTATGCTGTATTAAAATTTTAAACAACTGCACCAATTTCTACTGATAAACCAGTTGTGTCTTAAAAGGTCTTCATCTATTTTCTTTCATTTATTTCCAGTACAGAATTGGATTTGTCAAGTGATAATTTTAGCACAAATCATATTTCACTGCTGATAAAAAAGGAAATCTGTGAAAACAGAAGTGTAGAAAGACAGACAGAGTGAGCAGGTTAAATGCTGGTGGTGAGAGGGCGTGTTGCATTCAG
Organism: Atherinomorus stipes; assembly: GCA_023101725.1. Classification (NCBI taxonomy): domain Eukaryota; kingdom Metazoa; phylum Chordata; class Actinopteri; order Atheriniformes; family Atherinidae; genus Atherinomorus; species Atherinomorus stipes. The sequence continues at coordinate 1,593,484 of JALJCO010013346.1, read as the reverse complement.
TGGTGAAAGGCAGCTACTCTATAAACAGACAGCCTCATTGCATCTTCATGCGCAAGTGCAAGCAACACTCAAAACAAAAGGCAATCATCTATCAGCACCCACACCACCGTTGCATGCCCCTATAATGACTGAGGAGAGCTTTATTTACTTAGAACGCACCGCTTTCTAGGTTTCAGGCGAAAGGAAGGGATAAGTTTCTCTAAATGCATTTAATTCATTCAGACTTCTTGGCTTCCATACTAATGATTCCAGCTTAATGTCATAATTAAACAGCTTCAGAAACAGCCACAGGAAAGTTCTCAAGCAATCCAGACGGGCAAAAAAATATTACTACAATTAAATGACTAAATTTAATAGTGCTTAAATATACAGGTCTTCATCATTTCATGTCCAAGTCCCGTGTAGCACAATTCCACCTACTTTACTGCTTGTTGCTGCATAACTTAGTGCAGAAAAAGCACCAGTTATAGATGCAGGTCATGGATCTTGCACATTTGAAAGTCATCAATGCTAAAAAATAGCTATGCAATAAATTTAATGAGGTCTAGAAAGAATTTTGTCTGTGCACAGTTATTAAAGGACATGCCTGTGAAATATTGGACTTAACACCTTAAAAAAAACCATTTAAATGTTATGCATTATATGTATATTTTCCAAATATAAGAGGTTTAACATCATAAGACCCCTGTGGTACAAGCTGTCAGCAGGAAAAAAGAACTGCTACCACCTGAATGGGAGAAATGGTTAAACAGAGCAGACTAAGTACTTACTGCGTAGTATGTATTAGTATGCAGAATGAGAATGGAGGTGTCAAATTCTTTCAAAGGTAGCTTTCTGTCTGGTAGCAGTTGCCAAAGGTTAGTTTATACTTCTCTTAAATTTGAAAATGTCATTTAATACGTGATCTTTGCAAGCTTTACCACCGCTCCTTTATTCATTGCCAATTATGCTGGTGGCATGGATGGATATGTTATTAGCTACACGTTGATTAGTGTAAATCAAAACAAGAAGGAATTAGGCAAGACAACGTGAATCTGACTTTGTGAAATGAAAAAAATGGAAATCCAATAGATTTATCACGCTTGTTAGGAAATTAAAACAAGACATTTGCGTTTCATGTTTTTCTATCAGCCGTGCTGACAAAGTCATTTTCACGTGAATAATGGAGACTATTACAGCCTTCATCATGCAAAGTGGCCATAAGTTTGACTGAAGTGTCAGTGAGATCTGTACATGCGTGCTGGTGTCCGAAGGCTCTGCAGCATTCATGCAGAGGGATGTGAGGCAGAACTGAAAGCAGAGCCTTGTTGCCCTCAGAGGAAGCCTGACCAGTCGTCTCCTCCACACCCTGACTCACCCTGCAGACTCAGACACACACTAATGCACAAGTATAACTTCAGTAGAAGAAGCCACAGTTATACTTTGTGTTGGCTTCCTGTTGCGCACGCACAGGTAAAACCAACAGTCAGGGCAACATGTTTGGGCAAAACTCCTGTTTAATAACCTTAAAACTACTCAGGAATTATCATTAACTATGATAGTATATATACTTATACCCTAGTGGTTAACCACAATACCTGACAGGGAACAGTGATGTCTGTGTGTGAACTGAAACTTTAACACAACAATCATAGTAGCCTCTGCTGAGCATTGCCTTAAAAAGACAACAAAAGAAAGTAAAAATACAACATAATAAAAGAAGTGCATCAACCAATGAACATTTTTGTGGCAGGTCCCCATGGCAACAAGCCACTTAAATCCCTGCACACTACCCCAACTGTTAACCACACCTACACTAATTACCGTATAAGACCTGCACTCTGATCTTCAGTCACTGCGGCAGTTTTCTCCGTGAAACTTGAGGGAACTTGAATCATAATTGGCTGATCCTGAATGAGTCATTCAGGCACATAACTGCCCCGAGTCGAGTCTGCAACCTCCTGTTCCCGCCCCTCTGTCAGTCAGCTCTTGCCATGACCAATCTGGCAAAGTGAAAGGGTCATGGGTTCATTTCCAAATTCCCCAGAGCCCCATTGTGGCATTTCAGTGTTCCGCTGGGCTGAATTGGTCCTGACCCCTCAGATCATCTCAAGGCAACACGTCACCTGAACACACAACTGTTGCGCCTGTCACCGTGAATGGCTCTGACCTATGAATCACAATTATGTCCAGAATAACACAAAAAGGTTTTTCAAGGAAGTTACAAGAGCACAGCTTTTGTCTGCTGTTAGCGGATGCTAGCTGACATCCGAAAACTAACATCAACCTATTTTATACTGCTGTGTAAAGAAAAAAAAAGCTTTTCCCCCCCAGTCTCATGGCTTGTAAAGGAAGCAAAATGTATAATGTATAGCTGCTTTTTGTATTCAACCAAGAGTTTGATAAACATCTTGTTGCAATGAGGCTCACAGACAACAGAGGCATTATGAGTCACCCCCAGGCCCCCGTGTTGGTCAAAGCAGGTCCGGCCCACCAAAATGCATCTTATTCCACAACATGTTCTGTTTTGGTCTGTGAGGATTTTACTTTATGCAGTCCTGAGTGGAGATCGACCCATACAGACTTTTAAGGGCAGATACCGGTATTTTCTTATCAGCCTCAGTCGATGGCCGATACAACCTGCTGATATTTGGGACCGATACTGCATTTGACCCCAATATTAATATAATGAAGGACACAATGAAAACTAATTTTGAAAACTCGCAAGATGAAAAAGAAACAAAGCACTTTAGATAAATATATAAAGGAGAAACTGGACTTATAACAATATCAAAAAACAAAACTACTGCTTGCATAGATGGCTGCCTGTAATTTATGCCGAAGGGAGGGTATTGGCCAACACACCCGACGTATCGGCCGATGCCGATACCAGCAAAGAGCACAAATATCGGCCTAAAATATCAGCCAGTCGATGTATCATCTATCCTTAGTCCTGAGTATTTCCAAAATCATCTCCTACCATTTCACAGTAGTATACACTACTCACAAAAAGTTAAGGATATTTGGCTTTTTGTACGATGTCAGAATGAATCTAAAATCCATCACGACCCTTCCAGGTGAACTGAATTAAACTTTCTCTAAACTTTTCAATGCACATGTACACTGTTCAATGATTAAATATTTATTCTGCATCATTCTGTTCTCCAAAAACCGAAAGTTGAATATCCCTAACTTTGTGAGTAGTGTAATATGAACATTCTTAATTATCTCAGTTGAATTTAGAAATGAAATGTATGACTTAAAAAACTGTGTAAAGAAAATATATTACCTTATTTTTACTTATTAAGAGAAGCAGCCTCATTCTTTGGATTTATGGCAGATCCACCATATATGCATGTAATGCAACAAAGCAAAGAACGGAGAAGTATTCGCTGTCAGTACTAATCCAAAAGCTCTTTTAAAATCAGGACTTCCTCTTGTACTATTTTAAGGTGGTCGCATTAGTGCAGATACTAAAGAAACAAATAAAATAAACCATAAATGTTCAATTCTTTTTTTTTTCATTTTCCTAAAAAATATACTAAAACACAAGAACGGGAACGACAAAACTGACTTGGGTGTGTGCATTTGCAACGTGTTCCTTACCTTCACCAGGAAAGGGGTTTGGGTTGGGGCAGCTGTTTTCTCTCTCTGTGTCTGAGGTTGTTTGGGAACTGGGTTGTGGAGCTGGTAGACCAGGGTCTCCATCATCAGGTGGCTCTGGGGAGATGGCTGTGGCACTCCTCTCCTCATCCATGGGCCTAAGCCTGGCTTTTCTGGGGAGGAGGTGACTGAGCCTGAAGCAGCCGGAAGAGATGCATGCACATTAAAGATTTACTGTGGAGTACTGAAATTAGACACTGCACATTTGAGAAAATGTAGCTTCACTAAAGGGAAGTAAATACTAGAAGAAACTTGCAACAGGGAAGTGCATTTAACCTTCTGCTCTTATCAGACCTTTACGATCACCAACAACAGCTCAAAGCAAATCAGATCTGTGAACATTTCTCATTTGGCATGCTTACAAAATATCTTTTATTCTCTTTGTATTGTACAAGTACATCGAAGGAACTACAAATGCCATTTTACTAAAAAAACAGGTTATTTATTCTAATTAATTCAGTATCAGAAATGGTAAAGGTACACTGATTTTATCAACAAAGTGAAATAAATTAAGCAAAACAGCAGACAGTGAGTCATAAGGAGAGGAGAGGTCAGAACCAACATAAATGCCTTTCAGCTATTCTAAAATCCTTAAAGGAATTGGCAGACTGCTCTCATGAAACAACCTTCACACAACAGAAACATCTCATCCCCTATGACAGCAGTCTTTAAAAAAATATTTGGCAAATAGGGCTAATATATGGCGGCATTTATTCACCTCAAACAAACAAGCAAAAAAAAAAGAAAGAAAAGAAAAGAAAAGAAAAAGAAAAAACTCACAATACATAATCAGGTATAAAACTACATCCAATTTTTTGGAAATCAAACGATGCAAAAAAAAAATGTAGAAAAACATGCAGAACAAAGAAATATGCAGAATTTAGGCCAATCACAAGACGCCAAATTACATAAAACTTTGCTGCAAAACTTTGTTGTAGTATTGTCTAATAATGTTAAAGTTGTAAGAGATAATGATGTAAAAATACTGTCTAAATTTGGAGTACATTATGGGCGCAAAACTACAGCTTTTAATATGTAATTCTAAGTAAATGGTTGTATTAACGACTTCCAGATACTCCATTCTTACCTCTATTCTTGCTTAAATTACCTGCAATGTAGTTACAGGTGTGTTTCATCTGGCATTTTTGAGGGGCCTCATACAGCCAATGAACCGCGAGCACGTTCCATAACTTTTTAAGATGAGACAAGTTCGGTGAAGCTGCCTCACGTGCTAGCTTGCATTGGGCGCGCGCCTCGCCTGCAGAGCAAGCTCAGCTGGGCAGCTGCCTGCGCGCTCCCGTGGCTGCTCGCTCCGCACCCGCTGCTTCTCAAAAGTTTTGACAACCCGCAGCGAACTTTATTGGGAAAAAAACTGACAGGAACTTTTCTAAAGTGACGTTTGCTTGATAAAAAAAAATTAAGCGTCCTTGAACAGCAACAAAATAGCAGGCCTGCTCGGTTATCTATTTTTTGAAGTGGCGCAAAGTTTAAAGAAGTTTCGGGAATAGGGAAAAGTCACCGCACCGCTCACACATTAGTACGTGCAGAAACGTTGACTAAAATACGTTCCTGTAAATCAGCTTTGAAGACGATTAGGTGTGTTTTTCTGAAGACACGTGCGCTGTGATTCAGTGCATGAACAAGGGGACTGATATGTCGTTATGGGTGTATTCTGTTTACCTTCACTGCAGGTCTGAGTTCTTATTTATAACGAGTCTCTGCATGTTCAAGTCGAACAGCTTCAGTTCAGCTCTTTCCCCCCCTCTCCCTTTTCTAAGATAATAACCGACTTTCATCTGAAAATCTACATGCAACAAGTCTTACCTTCGTTCTGGCAGCCAAGATTTTGACTAGATCATCTCCTATCGATTCAGGTGGACGTCAGCCCTCTTTTGGACCCCCTAGTCCTCTTTCCTCCTCGTTTTTTCACTGCACACGACCACAAAATAGCCTTTTCGGCTCATGCAGGTGACATAAACTCCAGTTTCAGTGCATTTTCTCCAGCAGAGATAGGACTCTCTCCGCCTCCAAAGCGTCTCACTCCGGCTCGCCCCGTCCTCCAGCAGACCAGATGTTGGGAAGTTTGACTCTGCAGGCAACTTGCTGAAATCTCTTTGTTTGCGCTGCTCGTTTCTTCACATTTTACTAAGTTTCTTCAAGCTAAATCTTATGACAACACCTCTTCACTCCTCCTTAAATTCTCAAAATAAGTTGTTTATCCTTTCTGTGTGTTTGTCTGCCTCTCCCCTCACACCCACTGAACTTGCCTCAGACTTGTGTGTTGCTGCTGCTGCCATTGGACAGGAAACTACAGTCAGCAGTGATTGTGCTTCCTCCAGGCTATAAAGTAGTTGGGCAGAGCTGTACTGTCATATAATTATCCCCGTAACCCGAACCAGACAAAGCTCTAACACAGACAAGCTTTCATCAGGAATTATGAGTCCAGGAACCATATGTTTTAACATTAATGATAGACAAACAGTTTTATTTTTAAAAAGCAGCAATGCTGTTAACATGCTACTGACTTTATTGTCCGTTTCAGCTGTACTTGTGTCTTTTCTTTTACTTTTTGATCCACTTAAAGACTTTCCCTAATGTAAAGCTATATGTGCAGAAATAAAACATAATATACTGCATGAGTTTAGTTTCATTCTTCAGTAATGGAGAGAAACTGAAAACATAAATATTTCCTGCTGTAATTCTTACAATTTAGTAAAATGAAAGAAGAAAAAAAAAAATCCTGTCCTTTCATTGCATAACAAAGGACATTTACGTGACAAGAGCTGACTGAATCTTTGTTCTGTGTGTCACTGTTTTTAGTTTACTGGCTGTTATGACTCACTGTGGGAATTATCTTTATTCATCTGGTGAACACAAGTCCAAATAAGGCATTTTTCCCGTTTTTCCCTCCAGTTATTAATTCTCACCATGGTAATTGTGTGCCAAGGAGTAATTATAAGAAATCATTTAGACCACATTCTGTCCTTATGTCACTGACATCAACTGGTTCCAACATGTAAAAAGTCTGCTGCACAGACAACAGATGTCTTAAGAAAAATTACTCCATGCAAGTCCAACTCTTTGAAACCTCTCAATCAACCTAATTATAACAAAAATAGCCAATATTAGCATGTAATTATAGTTTTTTACTGTTATGCTCTATTTTAAAATTGTGTAAACACACTAATGGAGGGTTTTCATGGGTGAATATGTCATAGATATATCGGCACATCTGTGGTGAATAATCTACTCTGGGAACAATATGTTCAGTTAAAATACAAATGAAAAAAGGGCTGGTATCAGGAAGTATTTCATCTACCACACTAAAACTATCTAAGGTGGAAAATGCTTTAAAATACTATCATTTTCTCTTTATTTAGTTATTAGTTATTTGCCATGTCCCTCCATTTACTTTAAAGACACTTGCAATTGACAGTCCTAACTACAGTTGCAGTAAATTTTCATCTTAGTGTTCAAAATACATAAAAATGACAATAAGCAATTTGCACACGTACAGTAGTAGCACTTGCCAAAGTAGGAGTGAATGTGTAAAAGCCTGATAAGTAAGTAGGGGGAAATGACAGAAATGTAAGAACTTATTAGCCATAAAGCCAATAATACAAGCAACAACAGAGGTTGAATGTTGCTGCAGGTATCTACCTTTTTTTTATTATTTGTCAGCCATTCTGTCACAATAAACTACATAAAACAAATGAGTGCAACAGATCTGCTTTTTTTGGGTTGTAGTTGATGCAGAACCTGCATCACTATGTTTTTTGTGGTGAAAGGTATGACCAAAGCATGAACTGCAAGCCTTTAAACAGCTTTGACATTGGATCACATTTTGAATTTGATGTCATCACCATCAATTTAATTTGCATGTATAAACATTAAATATAAAAAACCAGACTTTGACCCTGAAATGTTTGAAGGATTTGTGATCAGGTGGCATGTGGTGGAATGTGAGAGTCAGATTTTCTGTGAACAACAAACAATTGCTCTTGTCCAAACAGAATTCTGCTTTTGTTCTATTGTCTCATTTTTTTATTCAGTTGAATTTTATGGGTTTGGGAAAGAAATCCATAACAGAGGAATAGTTCTACACTTTAGACTTTGCAAGTATTAGTATTTGATGTCACTTGATTATCGGAAACTGAGAAAGCATTAACCTCCCCCCCCCCCCCCACCCCAACAAAACAAACACAGCAGTATGTCACTTGAATCTGATTTGATTAATCTCATTGTAGTTGCCCGTTCTGCTGCTTCACATGCATAACTTAGCAATTAGTCATGACCTGCAGGGGATTTTTAAAAGGGTGCGACAAGAACCTCCCAAAAGAATTCTCATATCAAACATTGGGAGGTGTCATGATTCATCATCTTTGCACATCAAGGTTCATTTTAGCTGATTCACAGGTTTTTTTGCATGCTATTAAAGCAGGCCTATAATCAAACTATAATAAGACGTCAGATATTATCGGTCTGCTGATGTCATCGAGTTATCGGCATTAAAATGTGATATCTGAAAATATCAGTATCTATATATCGGTTGATCCTTTAGTACTCGTCCAGCATAATAATAATAACAATGATAATAATAATAATCATAATAATAATACATTTTATTTCTGGGCATCTTTTTATGACATTCAAGATCGCCTTTGATTAAAGACAACATAAAGTCACAATACATTAACATGTAGAAAAGTCCCTATTATTCTGAAACAACTTCATATCCCAGCATTCCTTAGTCCAGTGTTCCTCAGTCCTGGTCCTTGAGGACCCCTGCCCTGCAGGTTTTCAAGACATTCATACTTTAACACACCTGAGCCAGATGAATAGCTCATTAGCAGGCTTGCAAAGAACTTGACGAGCAGTTCAGTTGATCTCAGTCAGGTGTGGTGGAGTTGGAAACCTGGAATACATGCAGGGCAGGGGTCCCTGAGGACCAGGGTTTAAAGAACCCTGCCTTAGTCATGTGACTACGGTGCAGCAGCTGCTGCTACAAACTGACTTGCTCTGAAGCTGCTTTTAATATGTCTGGTTTTAAGTTGTTGGTTAAGTTACCAAGTTGTCAGAAACATTATAATTAGCCACATGTTGGCTAATACCTGCTAGTATCTGATATGGCAGCCAGATGTTCAAAATGAACTCCTCTGGCTGAGTTAAGGCTATTTTGGGATCCTTGCTGTCAGAGCAGAATATAGTTTTATGTCTCAAAATATGAGAGATACAACCTCACAGTTGTCTGCATCGATCAGTATTGTTTGATATCGGATATCAGAAATTAAGAGTTGGACAATATCAGTATATCAAATATAGATAAAAAAAAAAAAAAGCCAATATCAAACATCCCCAACAATAAGAGTTCTCTGTACAGGTTTTATTGTTAGACTTATCAATTTAGTTGATAATTAATGAAACTTCCAAAATGTGAAATCCATCTAAAGAAATGATACAGTATTCTGTCTCTCACTGTGCTGATGTGATGACTGAATCTGGTGGTATTGTACAGTAACCTGACCTCACCCTTTAGTTTTAACTGAGAGAGTGCAGCTACCCATGTATGAATTTAGTCTGAAGCTGAACCGAGTGCAAATTGTCCAAAGGCAATCTCCCTGTCAGACCTGGTTCTTGTTTGGTTAAGACCGCCGAGGTTTCAGATGCTCTGCAGTTGGAGGAGAAAGAACAGGTTGCTGGAGGCTTGAGCTGAGCCCTGCTCCGCTTCTTTAAGATCGTCTGACCAGACGTGATGAGATCTCATGCTGTGAGAGGACAGAAGCAGGAAATGTTGAGCTTGAGAGAGAGAATACAGCCACGCACACGCACACAGATGTTTGTGTGTGCAGAGGTGAGCTCCCAGAGAGTCGAAACCGGAGCCTCTCAGAGTACGAGTGTCCATCTCTGAGTGTTGTTCTAAACTTTTGATTCTCTTAGTGTTTCTGAAAGGTAAGATTACTGGTAGAAAGCGAGAGCTTGAGGAAGAGTGAGTGTGAGGGAGAGAGAGACGGGAGGGTGAAATGTGGTTCCAATCACTCACAAAGATGCTTTTGTTCCGTGGCTGGGGCCCTCCCTCTCTCTCTCTCTCTCTCTCTCTCTGGCTCTTTCTGCCACACATGTAGTCACATAGCTTCATCCACTCTCTCATCAGACACAGTCTCTCAGGGGAGGCTCGCAAGGAAGGGAAAACACAAGCTTACCTGTGAGATACTAACAGCTGGAAGCAGGGTGACAGATATCTGTGCAACCTGTGTAGTTCTGACATGCTGTAATTACACTGCAAAATCATTGTAAGATTTATTGTAAAAGCTTCTTGCTTTCTTTGTGGCGATTATGTGCTCTTCCTGTGCTTTTTTCTTCCAGGTGCACCCATTTCCCTCACAGTCCAAAGCTTGCATGTGATCAGTGTTCCTATCCCAGAGTGTATGTGCATGGTTGTTTGCCTCTGATGTGCTCTGTGATGGTCATCCAACCATCACCTACTGTCAGCTGAGATGAGCTCCAGTCCCTCCAGGACAAAGAGTGCTTAGATGTATGGAGAGGAAGGTGAAGTGCACGTTGGATGTTCACCGTCCAGTAAGAACAGCAGTGATGGCCGTTCTCCTCGCTCAGCTGGAAGTGTTCATTCACAAAGGATTATCAGAGAGAAAAATCAACTTTACCGCAGACAAATATGCAAGATTTATACATGCAATTAGAATTAAAAAAACATGTAATCAATCATGAACTTATGAGCAATTATTGTAATAAAAAGCAACTTCATCCATTTTTCAAGCAAATATGTAAAAGATTTCCTTTCTGTAAAAAAAAAAAATCACATTTGCAATGACTGTCTTCTTTTCTCTGGTTTACATTTTATAAAATGAATCCAGACAAGTCGCCTGTGTGTTTTGCTTGAAGTCGTAGACATCTCAGCTCTTCTTGGAAAGCTGAAAAAGTATATCTAACCACTTCCACCTTGTTGGCCTCTGTGCTTGGTCTGCCTTTATTAGTTGATTTAAATTGGCACATTCACCAAAGAGGCCTTGAACAACTACAGATTTACAGCGGATCTAACTTTTGTGGAGCTTCATAGCTACAAATTTCCTAAAAATGAAGACTTTTGAATGTTTTTCAAATTTCCTTGTGGCTTGGTGATAAGAATAAAGAGACTTACTAGATTTTAAAATCTCTCAAGTGTCTCTATCAGAGTCCAGTTATTTTCGGTTTGTCCTTGAAGCTGCGGAAATGATTTTCAGGTAGCTGTTTCACAAAATAGCTGCAGGTTAAACAAACAAAAAACAAAAAAAATATGTAATTTATATATTACGTTTTCCTAATTTTACAAGGATTACTCTAATTTCAAGCCCATGTTTAACTTCTGGGGTTAAACACAGGGTTATGCTACCCTCCAAAAACACCATATTACACTTTTATAGAATAACATGGTTTATGTGTCCTTTTGCTGATTTTTTAACTTCCCAAACTAAATTTAAACATTTGTCTTCATAATTCATGCATTAAAGAAATGTAAAGTAATAAATTCATGTTTAAGAGAGGCAATGCTGGTTTTTTTTTTTTTTTCTTTTCTAAGAATTATTCAAATGGGATGCAAAGCTAATGGTGAAAATGTTCTTTTCTCACAAACAGGCTGTGGAATACCAGGCTCTAATTATATTGAGCCAATCTACACAACCCACAAGATCACTTCATTGCATCTACGTTGCATTTTTTTGTCTGCAGAATAGTCATGACTGATCCATCTACTCTGAATATGAATATTTAATACAAAAATGGACAAATACATAATTTTTTAAGAAGTTGTGACCACTAGATATCATGTCTATCTGAATGAAAGAATATTAAAAGCATCTTTCATTTCACTATTACTCATAATATTATTATTATTGGTGATATAAGCATAAAATGGCATAGACTTGGTGGGTTGTGTATTTGAGGCCAAGCTGAGATTTAAAACATATCAAAGCTTGGGAAAATGAGAAGATCGCTGGCTAAGATTTAAATGCAGACCAAAAAAAGAAGAAAAGAATAAGCAGATCCATGTGGATGCATGCAGTGGCAGATACACGATATGTTGTGTTGTTTTGAGTGAGTCAATATACTATTTGGAGGCCGGCCCACTGCTTTAGCCACAGCCATGGAAGGGAAGAAGTGAGTGGGATGGCGGGGTGAGCGAACAGGGGAGCGATGTAAGCGTGGCTCTCAGTGAATTTATTTTGTGACTCATAGGGTCTGCCTGGACCTCAGTGCTCTGCATGCTGTTGGGACACCAACCCTTCACACCCACCCATCATACAAACATGCACACTGATTTACCATCTCAAGTCCACACACAGGGATGGACGAGCAGATGCGAGGGCAAAAATCTACCTCCAGATGAACAAATGTACAATTCACAGTCATATGCACGCACCTTGTGCTTACTCTGTCCAGATGAGCATTAAGAAAAAATGTTCAGCCTCAAGTTTGGGCCAAACACTACAGTACCACGCCAAGAATAACCCTTTTCTCCGTTACTCTGCACCCTGGCTCACCTTGTACAAGTATATTGTACTTAGTTTCTGCTCTGTATTCATGATGTGTGTATGTCAGTGAGTGTGTATTTGTGTGTGCATGTGTGCTTGTGGCTCTATAATGGGCTTAAAGAAAGGGGCTCTCCCAAAACCAAATGTCACAGGGATTTAAGCGCCAAGAGTGAGTTTCCTCTCAGCAGACTAAGAGAGAACTTCACTAAAAGCACAAGATTAAACAAAGTTTCAACTTTCCAAAAAGCATTCGGCCACTTTCCATTTTTTTTCTCCCTGTGGCAACACATCCATGATGCAGAGCTGAGGTTTAAAGATGAGCTGTAGGGGATGTAGCAAACCTGCAAGATAGACACTCAGGTAAAGTGGAAGGGAGAAAACAGTGAATGTGAGTCATTTCACTCATCTGCTGCCCAAAAGTTTCTTATTGTAACTGCAAACGATCATATTGACCCTAAAAGGTGTTCATCCACCTGTATTCATGCAGCCCACCTCATCACATGTGCAAACGGCCCTTTTGGTGTTAGTTCTGCACTCTCTGGCCCACCCTGTTGGTCACACCATGTCAGTGGAGTCCAGCAATGTTTTTGTTGCTGGGTTTGTGTTTGTGTGAGATGCAGCTTGTGTTGTCTGGTTTGTTTACCCCTCCTGGTGGCCACTCGCTGTATCACAGCACAGGCTGACCTCTCAGATGGCCTGCAGGGCCCACGCTAGCTGAGCTCCCTCATTAATAAAGGAGGAGCAGCAGATGAGCTCAACTAATCTTTAGACCATTTTAGATCAGGTCGTTTTTTTTTGGCAAAATCACATCAATTATTGGTTTGACTTTCATAAATTGAAAGTTATTAAATATATACATCGCTATTTTTAACATCAGTTTATTTTCTTTAAACTGTGAGTTTACATGGACAATCTTTGTCATGGCTGGTCAAAATACTTTTGTTATTTAGTTTATAATGAGCTTGATGAAAAGCTTTATATAACAAGTCATGTATATTTGCTTTTTTATGTTCTAAAACATTTTTATAATTCATAATAATAGAAGTTTATACAATTTTCTTGCTTAAAATTGCAAATTAAATTTAATTCTAATAACTTATTTCAGCTCTCTAAATGTTTGTGTAAGACTTAATACAACTTGAGAATAAAAAAAAGCTGCAGCGGAGGACAGTGTAATAAGTATTTTATTGCATTTTATAATGCCATTGTCAATAATTAGTACAGATTACATGCAACTAGACCTACTGTACAGTTTTTTATTGTCTGCATGGACAGACACAAGAAGATTCAGGTTACAAATACACAGATAAATGTGTGTGTTTTTATACAGCATGAAGGAAAGGGCAGTGACTGGCATTACATGGCTACCCCGGGGTGGAGGGTCATAGGGCTGGGCTCCACTGTCCGTCTAAAGCCACCACCCAGTCCCTGTTCCCACCTCGTCCTCGGGTCACACTTTCAAATAACAAGAAAAATAACAAAAACCAAAGGATAAAGAGAGGTAAACAGGTAAACTGAACTAAGAATCAATAAAGAGAGTCACTGCTGAAAATGTACACACGTTCCTAAGGTTTAACCAGAGGAGAGCTGAAGTGGTAGTTCCATCAAATTCTGGCTGTTTCATAATACCATCAGGCAATGCTCCACTTTGAGAGTCCCTTCCCCCTCAAATGACACCTCAGAACTGACCAATCACACATCAGGATTCGATCTCCCTGCGTCCTCTAAGTTGGACACCAGCCAAAGGGATGCAGGCTGCTCTAACAGCACTGTTATGTCGATGTAAGAGGGATAACGGCTGTCGGTAAAGGTGATCAGTGAAGTCGATGGAGAGTTTTGGAAGTAGCTTGCTTTTTGGTTGGTTAAGGTTGTGGCATTGGTTTGGTTACAGTTTGGTTACAGTTCATGAGTTTGGACTAAGCAATGTTGGCTCGCAATGCCTTTGGTAGTCAGAGGATGAGCTGCATCTCTGAGAGCCATTCCACATTTTGGTATTGAGACTACACAAGAGGAGGAGTATCAAAAATGCAACGACAGTGTCAGTCTTTGATCTGCCTCTGCGACTGGGACTGGGAGATGAGCTTTGTGGCTGGTCATCACCTGCCAGGTGTTTGACTCAGCAACAGCCCCACGGCACCTGCAGATGATTGACAGCTCTGCGGGTCGGAGTTCAGCACAGGAATGACAGGGGTCAGGGGTCACAGGGAGGGGTCACAGGGAGCAGGGACACATATTGGCCCCTGGAAGGACCAACAGCAATACTTTTCTAGAGCTCTGCATTATTTTTCTTTAAAGCAAGAGAGGGGCTACATATTCTTACACTTTTTCCTCTTTCTCTTTTTCTTTTCAGAGGTTTTGGTCCTGTCTTTGAGAAAAAGTCCTTCTGAGGTATCAATACATAATGAAGAAACTTTTTAGTTTGTTTTCCATTTGTTGTTTTTTTTTTCTTACCTTAAAAATGCATAAATGCAGTACAGAGACAAAAAAGTATCAAAATAGACCTAGCTAAGATAAATATACAAACAGGTGTTACCTAAACCACTGATCTAACTTTATTTCTTTTCTTGTTTTTCTTTTTTGATAATACACTTAAAAAAATCAGCGTCCCAGACGTTTTATGATGAAGTGAAAAATGGAAACAAACCAAAAAAAAAAAAAAAAAAAAAAAAGAAAAGGAAAAAAAAAAAGCCAAACAAAACTATTAAACCAAGTTAACTGCAGCACATAAAATGATAAATACATATATTCAGCATTAGCAGTACAGTATAGAAATCCGAGCCGGAAGCTTTACAATAGCTTAACAGGTGCAGAAAATAAAAAGGAACCCCAAAAGAGAGGAGAAACTCAAAGGACAAAATGGGAAAGAAAGCCTTGGAGAGATTAGCCAAACATTAATATACAACAATACGTCATGTTATGCCAGGCTGGAGAAAGAACAGAAGTGTTATGCGGTGACCTGTGAACAATCTACATCTTTATAAAACAGTTTTGTTTACAGGTGTACCTTAAAGCACAAGTCAGATATCATCAATGTACTGGATGCAGCAGTTCCTCTTGGTTTGGATCTTATTGGTAGTAGTGATGAGTTTAATTACATGTGTGAATCCTCTCAACGTCTCTGTGAGTGTTTCAGTGAAGGGGGGGGGGGGGGGGGGGGGGGGGGGGGGGTTGCTGTGTTTTGGGTCTTTGGAAATCTGGATGGTCAGGGTCTCTGTTTGCACTAACCCACCACCCTGCTTGTAAGCTCCTGTTGTACCGCTGTGTGCGTGTGCATGTGATGTGTTAGTGAGTGTCATTGCACCATCATACTCAACCCATCACTACTTCTGACAACCAGTTCCTTGCAACAACACGTAGCCATTAACAATCATGCATATGCACACGCACGGCAGAGGCAGACAGAGCTCAGTGCTAACCAGGTGGTCAGTTTTACACAGCTGATAGAAAACTGCTCATATCAATATATAATATGTGTACGGTGAAAACTTCACAACACATTTTGAGACGTAGAGAGTGCTTTAGATGTGGTTTAAGGAGAGGTAGTCATTCTTAATCATGTGGAAAGTGAAACGACTCTATGTTTTTGGGCTCAAGCAGATGTGTAAGGGAGTCCGGATAACCAAATAGCTTTTTTTTTTTCTTTTATCTTTTTTTTTTTTTATAGGTTTTGTCAGTCATACAGTAAGTGTAACAAGAAGTTTGGCATTCATTGTAATCATTGAGGAAGAGTGGAGGAAAAAAAAACATCTAAGAGAGTTCAGTCTCACACTGGCTAGGTGTTGAACAGTTTGGAAAGGAGGTAGTGTTATTTTTGGTTTTTATCTCATTTCAAGATGTCTGTCTACCACTTTTGTACTCTGTAAGACAATCAGTCTCGAATGTGACAGGAAACAGTCCTGTTTGAACGCAAAGTCATCGGAAAGGTTCTTTTATTAAATAAGAAAAATAATGTCTGAAGTGCAAGAGATAGTTTGACAAAAAAACATGAACCCAACTTTAAATTACATGATGTCCCTTGGTTGTTTTCCTTTTACATTGGTATATTTTCATTGCTCTTTTGTTCCCTCTTTGTTAGATATTTAGAATATTTTCTCCCTATCTTAAAATGAGACTTTCCTAAACCCATTACAGTACACTTCCTCGTCACATGAACGACACATACAGATCATTTAGGTATTTATTTAGTTTTTTTTTCCTTAGATTTCAGAACTCTGGATGTTCATTGCAAAAAAAGTACCTTGTATCACTAAGTGTTTAATGAGAGCCAAAAATCTGATTTTGCTTCTCAATGTTGTTTCTAAACGCTGTAATTGCAGGGGCCATTCCTGGGGGTGTGTTTGAAACACAGTTGAGCCTGAGTTTAGGAGAGACAGGGTTTCATCTTTTAAGTGCTATTTACTTTCCTAGAACTTCTTTTCAGAGGAACTGTGCGAGGTTTGTTATAACAAGTTTTTGGCCCCATATTAAATTTGAGCTACTTAAAACCATCTCCAAATTTCACTTTTGCTTTACACACTTTGGTTTCTGGAATGATCAGCACTGTAGGTCATGTAATCCCAACACAATAGTTATATGGATACAATAATATGAATTTAAACTCCTGGTTTGTTGTCTTTTGGCCAGTTCTTTAGGATATTAAAACAAAAAATAAAAATAGAAAGACAAAGGGCAAAATAAACAACAGGGTTTTTGGTTTTCTACATATTTCTTTGGTTACCTGTAACAAAAATAAATGGGAATAAGCAGATAATAGATTAAAATAAAGGTTAAATTTGGTATGGCACTGTAGAGAAAAGTAATGCTTTGATGCTCACAGAAAACAAAGAAATAAATCTCACGTGCTATTCCTTTAACACAAACTCACACAGTGAATGCAGATAGCTTCTACACAGTAACCATAACAACCATAGAGCTTTGAATCGAAGCTGAGCAGAGTTGCCACATTTGGTGTCCCACAGAAAGAATTCCCCCGTACTTCTTTAGCAATTTGGACACAGTTCTGGGCAGAACCTTTGTGGGATGAGGTATTCTCTGACCGCAGTAATAATATATATTTATATATATTTTTTAAAGCATTACAGATATTTCTCAACTAAATACACAACCAAAAAAACAAGCGAGAGTGAGAGAATTAAAAGAAAAAAAAAAGATTCAGGTGTTAAATAATCTGTCTGGATAGTGGCAACTTTTAAGTGCTTTTTTTTTTTCCAATTTTCTTGCCTGCTACACTTGGGAAAGGGACAGGTAAGGTTGGGACAATACTGCGCTTTTTGTTGAAGTTGTTTTTTGTTTGTTTGTTTTTTTCCCGCCAATACTTATTTGGAATGGTGTGAACAACCACAGTAAATCAAACAACTTACAATACAAGAACAAAAACAGCATCTGTAGAAAAGGTATGTCAAAACAGAACTCCACCTTGGAAATATTGATCCTCAAAAATAAACAATGATAATAACATAAAAAAAAGAAAAAAAAAGGAAAAAAAAGGAAATGACAAAAGCTACCACACATTTTTCTTGTTATAATCCATAATCAACAGTTTTCTTTTTTCTTTTTTTTTTTGTCACAAAGTTTCTGTAGACGCCTCCTCCCTCATTTGCCACTGCTTCCCCTCTTTTCTTCTTTTTCTCCAAAGTGTTTAATGCTCACCGCTCCACTTGCTGATGGAGCAGAGAAGAAGGACAGCACCAAATGGTCCTATTCCTGCAGTCTTCCGGGGGGATGGGGGTGGGTGAGGTGGGATGGGATGTAGGTACGGTAGGAAAATGTCTTCTTTCTGTTTTTTCTACTTAGAAGCAAAGAGTTTTAAACAATGTCCCCCGCTTAGTTTGGGCAGAGACCAGGGTCACACCGCTTCTGTCCGGTCAGCCTTGTCGTGCGCTCACACACAGGTGCACAAGTGTTGGAGGTAATCTTTGAAACTCTCGTCCCTCCTCTCCATCTCAAAGCCAATCGGTTTCATTTCAATCACATCGAAGAAAATGAAAAAAAAAAAGCAAGTGACTGACTCAAAGAGGAGAAGAAGGAGGGGTATGCCGCCCCTGGTGACAGCTCCAAATCTATATACACATGACCTTATGTGTGTGTGTCTTCTTTCAGACACACATCTGTGTGTCTTCTCCCCTCAGACGAAACGGCCAGCCTGGCAGTCGAGACCACATAGAGGAGGGTGTATGCAAGCTGGAGAGTGTGTGTCCACACCTCTTGGGGTCTCTACATATCGGGTGATTTTTCCAGGGAGGGCGACGAAACATGGTTTGACAAGTAAACGAGTGTGTGTGTGCACGTGTTTCATGTGAGTGTGTATTAAGTGGTGTTACACCTCTGTGCCAAGTGTTGTGAAAGCAACACATGGAGGTAAAGCAGTGCTCCACAGTCTTCTTTTTGCGTCTGAAAGTAACAAAATTCATCTAACCCTGTTTTTTTTTTTCAATGTCATCCTTGGTTGCTTGAATTTTCTTAAAAACAAACAAAAAAACATTCTCTTTTTTTCTCTCTTCTCTCTTTTCTCTTGAGTGTACTGTTGCTATCTTCTCCTCACACTGGCGAGAGGGCTTGGGGATTGATCTGTGAAAGTCCCATCCCTCTGCTCTGCTGTGGATCTGTCCTACTCCAGCTCCTCGGTGGGAAGATCCTCCTCCAGGTCGCGCTCGTCGCTCGGCAGTGGCAGACTGTGTGTGACCCCAGCAAGGAGGGATACTGGCCGACTGTCCTCTTCCACCTCGGTGGGCTCCTCCTTCACATGAACCGGGTGGCTGCAGAGAGAGAGCAGAGAGCTGCCACTGAGGTGATGGGTGGAGTTTTCAAGGCAGAATTTTCACATGCGCAATATAGATGTATCAATCACACCAATGCCAGCTATGCATTTAAATATTAAAGTTTAATATTAGCAAAAAATTCAGTTATCATTAGTAAGGATAGACCGATACATCGGCTGGCCATGATTTTAGGCCGATACTTGCCTTTTTTGCGAGGATTGGCTTCAACCAATACATCGGGTATGTTGGCCAATACCCCCACTGGGTATTATTTGCAGACTTTTATATATATGTATATATATATATATATATATATATATATATATATATACATATATATGTTTATATACCGTTTATATACAGTCTTCCTCAAAATTATTCATAACCTCCAGTTAAAGAAGAAAAAAAAAAAATCAGCTGTCAGTAAAATAAGTTGAAATTGCCAAAAATAATAATCGATCAAAATTCTATGAAAATCATGACATTGATTTTGAACTGTGGTTTGAAAGAAATATTTAAAAAAAACTCACAAAAAATGAAGCAAGTAAACAAAGATGATGGGATTCTGAAGCTAAAATTTTGGTTGAGCAACATTTTGAGGCAATCACTGCAACCAGGTGTTTTCTCTCATGTTCTCATGTTCAAAAAGACTTCTACACCTTTCAACAGGTATTTTGGTCCACTGTTGACAGGAAAGGCACACTTAAGTGTCTGGGACCCTTTTGTTTGTTTATTTTTTTATTATTATTTCCAACCATAATTCAAAAGCAATATTTTCTTTCACTTAATTGTAATGTTAATTTTTATTTATTATTAGTTTCTTTAGTTTCCTATTATTTGAGTTACTATTGTGAATTTAGCCTTTTCTTTAACTGGAGGGTATGAATAATTTTGAGGACGACTGTATAAATTGTTATTACAAGTTCAACTTTTCTATTTAATACTTACTTACAAGTGCACTGTTTCTTTTTGTTTTACAAATTTATTTGAAGTGCTTTGTTCTTTTTGAATATTAAAAGAGTTGTGAAAGTACTTTTAATTGTATCCTTCATTATATCAATTTGTGAGTCAAATGCAGTATCGGCCCCAAATATCAGCAGGTTTTATCAGACATCAGCTGATGAGAAAATATTGATATCGGCACTAAAAAATCTGTATCGGTCGATCCCTAATCATTAGTTTGTATGCTGCTTTTTGTCTCTCAGCAAAGTGAATGTAAATGTGCTTCCTGTGTGTTTGTGTGTGCACGTTCATGCGAGTGTCCATGCATACCTGTACTGCTGAGGGCTGAGCGTAGGGCTGCAGCTACCATTGCTGTTGACCTGCTCCACCGTGGAGCTGACATCGTCATGGCCCACATGTAGCATGTTCAGGCTGGCTGCAGATGGAGGGGTCACCAAGGGGGGGCTGTTCAGCAAGGACAGACTGCTTTCTGCCAAGGCCGCCTATATGTTCACAGAGTCAAACAGTCATTTAAAAAAGAAAAAAAGGCACTCATATAGCATTCATATGGAGGGCTTCTGTATCCTCTGATAGAAGTGCAAGTGAACATCATGATAATCCACTAGGGGGCACTTATATACAGTACTTTACATCTCAAGAGCTGTTCTTCCACATTCAAGTTTCTTTTAAAAGTGTGTTTGATCACACCATAGTCTCAGAAGGAATGCTGAATGAGACTGAGCCACAACCTCAACTTCAACATGGAAACATAAGCGCAACATCTGTGTCTGCAGAAGAGAAAAACAACAGAGCCGACAAGAGCGGCTCCTGCCGTTATTCTCACATCCAAATGCTGGATGAGACAGGTTGAGTGCCAGCTGGCAGACTCACCCCACCTCCCCTCTTACACCGGAAAAAAGAAAAGACAAAAGGAATTCTCCCTGGCTCAGAGGTGGATTTTCTGGGACAGGCGATAATTTTAAGCAGTAACCTTAATTGACAACTACTTGATGCTATAAATCATCTCAGTCGCAAAAGTGCATTTAATGTGTCTGCACTATAGTGAAGCGATGAGGCGAGTGTGTGTGTACATGTATGTCATGGCGGTGGCGCATGTGTGAGAAAGTGAGGTGGGAGGTGAGAGGGTGCGTTAATGTGGGGGCGGAGGGAGGTGTTGTGAACGCCGTTAGGGAATCGGCTAATTATAAGAGGGAATTGATATTAGTGTCCTTGATTACGACTGGTTGCTATATGTGTGTGTGTGTGAGGGAGAGAAAGACAGATAGAGAGAGAGAGAGAAATTAAAAGACATGGGAAAAGAAGAGGACAAGCCTTACCTGATAGCTGGCGTTTAGGGAACCAAAGCCCAGGCCTGAAATCATGTTTTTCACCAGAGTGGGACTTCTACATGTGTGCATGTGCACAGACAGGGAGAGAAAGAGAGGCGGGAGTGAGACTCACAGATTGCACACACATGTGAAAGATGTCACCTCAATCAAAGCACTATGACAAATCCTGCAAATACTTTACAGACAGAAACATCCACAGACTGTAAACAGCTGCTAAAACACACATACGAAAGCGTCTGATATCTGGCGTGCAGGTGCGTGCACGTAATTATCCCTGATGGTTGGAGAGAACATCTGTTTACACAAGCTAACAAGGTTTTTTCCTGTCTTGCATCTCACACAGCTGCTTACTAATGGTGTCGACAAACAGGGAAACACACGCACGTATACAGCACTTCGTAAGCCAGCAGCCCCCTCCCCACCTTTGTTTTCTGTAATTTGCGGGACTGCCTCTCAGTAATAGTAGCAGATCCATTTAAGCAATCATAGTGCCAGCATCCATAAGCTCACACTCTCGTCAGACTCACCAGAGAAAGCTAACTTGCACTTGGCTGCTGTGCGCACACTTACCCGGTCATCTTTGGTGGTCTCCTCTTTTGGTATTCAACTTCATCCACGGTCCACACAGCGCCCTTCACGTTCTCAACACGGACAAAGCACTTGTGCAGACTCAGGTTGTGGCGCACAGCATTCTGGGAAAGAGAAAAGAGCACCTCTTAAGTTTGTTATGAGCAATACTTTCCATTACAAGTTTACAAGTAATAAGACCTGTGGATAGGAGTGTTTTTTCACCTGAAGTTTACTTTTTCACCCATCACTTCAGTCTCCACTGTAGCTCCCAGCACAGTGCTAATATAAAGCAACAGTTCTCTAGAAGCGTTATTTTATCTCAGAATGTTTCTAATCAGTCATCATCAGCACACACACAGAAACACACACACATCCACAGGCACTCAGACAGCCAAGCAGGCAGGCACACCGCTATCTTCGTCTCAACCCCCCAGGGACAGGCCTCCCTTTTCATCTGCTATTTGTAGTTTGTTCATGCCCAATTTCATTACCAATTTTAATTCGTCTATAATTAAATCCTGCATATTCTCTCTGACACGCTGTTCTAAGCCGAGAGGGAGGGACAGGCCAGGCATGCATCACTCTTTGCCGTAATTACACACACAGATACACACACACACACGTACACAAACACATACGCGTAATTACACGAGCCATAATCAGCGGAGGAACCCTTTCTCCCCCGCATCCCCTCAACCCCCCGAGCCGTGATGCTAAGTTTTGTAAATGAGTCTGACCCCAATCTCCGCCCGCCACCCTGACAGTGCAAACACACACACACACACAAACACACATGCAAAGACACCGGTGCTTTTGCAGTGCTATTTGCATTCGTCTCCGTGATGAAAGCCTAATTCTCCCAGTTAAAACATTAGCAGTCATTTACAGTGGGTCACAGCACATGTGCCACTCATCTCCACTCCCCTCCAGCTGAGGGGAGGAAAGGAGGTGGGGAAGGAAAGAGAGAGAGTGGAGGAGGGGGCAGCAACTGAAGGCAGAAATTTAGGAAAATCTAAGTGCATGCAGTAAAAAGGGAAAGAAAGAATAACAAAGCACGGCATACATTTGTTTTAGGGCTGCAAACACTGATCAGTCTGTTTCTCTTCATATGTTTAAGCAGGTGAAATTACACTATAAGAACCCAAGTGAGTGAACAGTCACGTTTGTGGCAACTTTCAATAAGATTTATGCTAATTAGAAAAGGAAAGAGCATTCAGATATTTTATTTAGGTAAAAGTAATTAAACTCAGATCAATGTTTGAGTAAAAGCAAAGGTATTAGAAATGTGTATTATAAAAACTTGGCCCATTCAATGCTTGACTCTCAGATTTCATGCATATTCAATTATAATTCAATTACAATTTCATAACTAAATATAGGTTTACTTCTGTAGTTGGTTCAGGTGGAAGTTATTCTTAGAATGTACCATAATATATGCTGTAACATCGTAACTGTAGTGGAGCAAGACAAATAGAATATTTTCCTTGCAGTTGCAGCAGAGTATGTTATAAAAGTTTGCACCTCAGCAGAAACTTTCACACCTCAAATTTGTAAAAATAGAAGAAAGTGTATTCCGCTGGAAGAAAAGTGAAGCATCTTAAAAAGTCTCAGTTGTTTAATTCAAATGAATTCAGTTAATATGTTTAAACATAAGGTCAACTATAAAAAGAAGGAAAAGTGTATACAGTAAAAATAAACCTCAACCACTCCTGTTGCACCTTGAATTCACATATGGCCCTCCCCCTCTCTCAGACATCCCTTTTTTCCTCTCCACTGTCTCTTCATCATTTTCTGCTCCTCTGTATCTCTGATCAATGACTTCCACTCCCTGACACTGCTGCTCTCCTCATGAAATATAACGGCTTATTAAAGGACATACATCTCCACGGCCCTATTTGACTCACTGAGCTGCAATATAAATACATAAGGCCATGCTGAGCTATATTTAAAGGTCCTTCAGGTGAATGGCACAGAAAGCAGACACCAGGCATTAATAGTTAAAATTCATAAAAGTAAGATGAGGAAGTAAAGATATTCCTGCAACCCTGTCTCCTAACCTTCGTAGCAGCTCCTTCATCCTCCTCATCCCTCCCTCTTTTGTTAGGGCTATTAGAAGAAGGCTTCTCACTCTTTTCCTCATTCCCTCACTTCATCTCATTCCAGCTCCCACATTAGTGTGAGGATTCTGTTAAAAGCGGCTAGCAGCTGTAAGGGACGGATCAGCCTGAGTGTGTGCATTAGATTTAAGAATAAAGAGGGAGAAAGATCACATCAGGGTGCGATCATGAACATTGCATGTTAGCTTCGCTTTCTGTATTGAGGCTGGGTAGCTGCTAGATGTGGCTTTATTGGGCCTGATGCTCTTTCCTAGGCCTTAGTGAGATGTGTATCATCAGAGTAAAGCGAAGCATGAGGAAGAAAACCAGAATGATAGAAAGAATGTCTCACATAAAGGACAAAACGGACAATAAATGTCAGATCAGAGCAAAGTTAGCTTTGAAATATGTGTCTGTAAGCTCCGTGGCACACATATCATTGTAAAAGTGTTAAACTTGAGCCCTCAGAGTGACTACATATTCTGCAACGTGAGGTCATTTTGGCAAATGTTCCAAATAACACAGTAAACCTGCCTCTAAATGCTGTTTCTTTCATTGCACCCTAACAAGTCTCAGCTGGGATCAGCTCGAGTAGGGGGCTTAATCATAGAGCAGAGACCACAATGACTTTCCGGGAACCAGCTTTTTCAACTAGTCAGAGCTGAATTCCAAAATTTAGTTTTGGGGTGAAACAGAGATGCCCTTGAAACTTTCACTTTCTTAGTATGGCCCTGCTTCGTCATCACAGTAACTCCTGGATCACTTGTTGTTATCCTGATTGACATTTTCCATCAATTAAATGTTCATTCCACCCAATATCCTGCATCAACACCTGAATTCAAACAATGAAAACGTGCACCTTTTTCAGCTCCTCAGAGAAGATTAAGAATTCAAAACTAAGTTAAATTCAACATTTTGCATATGGGATTATTTTACCTTCCATGTGGCTGTATTTCTCCTGAAATAGGCAAACTTTCTTGTAAACCAGTTGTAGATCTCGTTGAGAGTCAACTGTCTGTCTGGAGACTCCAGAATGGCCTGAGAGGGAGAGGAACAGGATATATGTTAGATGAGGACATGCTGTCAATGTAGAGGCAGTGAGAAGGATTACCGGCGAGACTTACATGACGTATAAGAGAGGCGTAGGTAAAGGGAGGCCTGACATCAGCGTTCTTGTAGAACTCACAGTTCTGAGCGAGCTCTGGTGGGCGAAAAACGTCACATTTTAACTCACATTTCAATCACTAAATGAGTAAAAACTCAGTAAGCAGCTCATAAGAACGGCAGAAAGTGGAAAGTAACTGAGGTGAAGATTTGTACCCACCTGAGGCGATAGGGGTGCAGTATTTGTCGGAGTTGCGTCTACGTATGGGTCCGACTGCGTGCGTGTGGGAGTGGGAGTGTGTGTGCAGGCTGGAAGAGCTGATGACGGAGGGGCCCTGGCGCAGAGGGGTGATTGGGGTGGCAGCTGAGGTGGGGGGGTGAGGAAGACCCTCTGGGTAGGCCTCGCTGTCCCGCTTTAAAAGGGAGCCACTGGAAGCCAGGTTCAGCTAGCAACACAAACAAAGACAAAAAAAGATTTCATAAATCTCTCTGGTGTACCAAAAAAGGATTCTGTTGTCTTTAAAACACCCAAACTGACTCCCGTCTACACAGATAAGTTACACGAAGAAGCCCGATGTAACACTGGAATGTTGTTACGAGTTATTTTCAGACAAACACAGAGGTGAATTAAAGAGTTCATTATACATTTCAGTCATTTTTGTAGCACAGAAACAATACAAATGCACTAACCAGCTCACCTACTTCACCCCTGGACTGGAAGTTTTTCCTGCCATTAAACATGAAATTATTTACCTTGCTAGTGTGGGGTGTTTTATTAAGGAAGCGCTGCTAATGGTAACTCAGGTAGAAAGTGAGGCCTTCAGCGCCTCTTATGAATATATAGCCCTGTCATTTGCCCCGAACTGCACGTGCTCACACGGTCTGAATATGCACATATATTTATACACACGGCACTGGCTGCAATTAACCCTGAGCTTACAAAAACAAAACCACACGACAGCATGTTTGTAAGAAGGGAACACACACATGCACTCTGCGGTGGCAAAGTCTTCACGGACCAATTCGGCCCAATTAGGCAGAGCTTTGCGCACACACCCACCCACAGACACACACACATAGAACCAGTATTCCCAGTCGCTCTGGGAGAGCCATTTTAGGGCTGCTAGTTTAGAACTAATTAAAACCAGTGTGTGTGTATTTGTGTGTGTGTTTGTCTAGATGTATGTAAAAAAAAAAAAAGTGTGAATCCCTTTCTCTTTACTCTGACCCTTCTCTGTACCATTTAAGCTGACTGGAGGGGGCGGGGCTGTTTAACAGGTACTTCATTAAAGCTGCAACCCTGCCCCATCACCACGGCAACAGTCGAACACTGTTAATTGAGGCCAAGCTTTGTTTCCATTCCTGATGCTCCTCCTCTGCCCCCTCCTTCTCCAATCCCTGACCCCGAGGCTCGTCTCCAGTGGTGACAGAACACGCCTCTTCCTGATTTCCCATTAGATGATAATGGCAGCTGATCCCCCTGCGATCAACACATCATCTATACACACTAGTACACACTGAAACGCGCGCACACACATTGCCACTCGGCTGCACCCATTTATATCCTCAAATTAAGACACTCTTCACCTAATTGACAATTAATTTCAACATCTTCATATTTTAATAAGACTCCTCGTCAATCTGAATAATGAAATATTCATTAGATTTCTAATAACTTCACCGGCTGGTGTGGACACATAGAGATATACAAACCACATAAATGTCTATTTGTCAGTGATTTCTGAAAAAAAGAGAAAAAAAACTGTGGCAGACTCTTTTGGTTGTCCTGTCTCATGAACAAGCTCAGAGAATGACTTGAATGGGTATGTGAATGTTTGAAAAAGCTCCAATTTATGATTCCATGTGAGGAATTAGAAGATTATAAAAGTAAGCTTTTCTCAAAAATACAATGCATTTACTCTGCTGAAAAATTCAAGACAGAGGAAAAGAGAGGAAGAGACCAAAAAAAAGGCTAGGTTCGAGTGTAAAACAAAAAGTAAGAGAGACAGAAAACAGGCTTTATGATTGAGAAATAACACATTAACCCTCATTGGTCAATAGGGGGCATAGACACCAAGCTAGAGAGCAGAGGATGAACATGAACTCCCAAGAAGGGCAGAAGTAAAGAAACTGATAAATGAAGAGGAGCTAGTGGGTAAAAGCATGGTAAAGCATGGTAAACGGTAAGGTTTGGGTTCAGCAGTGAAGCGAGTGCCAGTGAGAACTCACAGGTTGGTTAAAAGGCTTTGGCTCTGAGGGGCGCATGTGCAGGTGGGTCATCATGGCCTGAAGTCGTTCGCTCTCTTTTGCCAGCTGAAAAACACACAAAAGTGGATATCTATGAAATATGCGTCTCATTAGATTGATCTAATGTGGTATTGACACAGCATTATACATTTACACCTCAGGCAGAGACATGAACATGAGTAAGCCACTTCAGCACCCGCAGCTCTTTCACACACTTCCACTCGCCTGAAGACACACTCGTCTCCATCTGACTTTGTTAACTGCTGTTTAATGGGCGCTGTTACAGCCTTTGGAAACACTGAGTACTTTGTGTGTGTGTTTGTGCACCAGTACACGCATACACACGTGTGGCCCCCAGAAATAAGGCATCTACGGTGAGGCCATGAACATACTTCAATACCATCCATACTATGTGCGTGGGTCTGCTAATGCGAGAAGTTTAAACACAGTGCCTGCGTCTGTCGGCGTGTTTGCGCTGCGATGCAGGGTGGTGCTGCGTGTGCGAGGGCAAAGCGGTGGGCTTCCTGCGGACTGCTGAGGGATGAAGTGACATATCAAGGAGGGAGAGACGGCTGTCCTGATGTGATGTGACACCAGCTGCCTCTCTGTCACTTTGTGTTGCCTGGTGGTGGCTTCAGGGGCTCAGCTAAACGATGTTTACCACCACGGGCAAACACAAAAGTTAACCCTAATACTGGACACACACACACACACACACACAAACAGCTAAGTGATGCTGTATTCAGGGAACCAAGACAGTGTTCTCACTTTGTTTGGAACTTTCTTAAATAAGTAAAGTACTGCTGGAAGTTTCCATTTCATGTCTCATTATTATCATATTATGGTGTTTTTCTTTTGCTGCAGATGTTTCAGAGCATTTCATACATGAGCCACTTTGAGAACAAGAGACTTCCCACAGCCTGGTCTTCTCTTGCTTGTGTCTTTCTCTTTCTCTTTCTCTCCCTCCTCCACTCTCTCCTGCTGGTGACCAGAGACGCTTTATAATTGGAGCAGCGATGGCAGCTTCCCTGCTGACTGCTCCTTTTAAATTACAAGCTCCACTGCTCTCCATAAACTCTGCCCCGCCTCAGACAAGTTACTGCCATTGACAGGCTGAAACAGCCTTCATGACTTTGTTTGTGAGCAAATGAAAATGAAGTGTGTGCTGTGCTGTGCATGACCCACCTGTATCTCCAGTTGCTGAACCACCTGCATCTGGACTCGGCACTGAGCAGTGCTGCGGTCATCCAGGGCGTGCTCATTGTTCAAGTGCCTAAAGAGAAGGCGGGAAAAGATCAGCACTCAGTCATTTCTTGGAAAGTAAGTTCACGGATGCCTGTGAGGTTGCTTGCTGCTATTCACCAAGAGTTTAAAGGATTATTACACCAATTAACTGATTGTGAATGAAGAGGTGGCAGATAGGCTCGTTCCCTTTTTATTTAGTCTGAGTTATGAGCCGTTTCAGTGCTACAAAAATAAATCCTAATCTTGGAGCTTCATTTTGTCTAGTGAAGGACGCAGCAGCTGTGTTTTGTGTGTTTATACTCCACTGGTGCTCAGTGAGCCATGATCCAAGACAACCACCTGGATATGAGCTCATGTGTTATCACACAAAGCCTTATCTTAAGACTCTTAGCTAAACTTCACTCCACTTATTAACGCTGGTGCGACATTCATTTGTATGTGTGTGTGTGTGTGTGTGCTTGAAAGTGTGTGCATGTGGGAATGGTGGCGCTGTTTGCTTCCTCAAATGTGGGAGGACCTGAGACCTTCTGATCTTTCCCAGCGCGCCCCTCCCTGTCTCCCCTCTGTCATCGCCAAGGTTATTCACAGGTTGCTGCTGCCTGAGCCGTGTGTATGAGAATGTGGGCTCATCTATAGTGAGTGTACTTGTGTGTCGGCTCATTTTCCTCACAAGCCACTTCTCTGACTTGTTTCATGTTAATATGTAAGTGTGTGTACAGTATGTGTGTGTGAGTGTTCGAGAAAGAAGTTAGGCAACATGAGGCGCAGACTAGAAATGAAACAAAAACAATGATGTCATGGCATGGCTAATCTAGGCAGATAGATGGCTCAACACAAGTGCATGATAATAATAACAAAAACATGATCTCACTCACTCCCCCCCCCCCCCCTCTCTCTCTCTCTCTTTTCTCTCTCCGTCACTTCTGTCCACTCTCCCCTTCCCACTCTTCTTCCCCCGCAACTCTGTAAATGCCTATGATTCACACTTATTCCAACCAAATCTGCCCCCAGCCCCCCCCTCTCTCTCTATAGCTGGGCCATAAACAGTAGCAGGGATTTTTCTTTTTTCAATGTGTCCCGACAATGAGGCTCTGTTTACTCCTCTGAGTGCTGGCAGACAAGGCTTTAACCCACATTACACCCAGCTTCGGCGACCACAGCCAGAGTATTATACCAGAGGACAGGGAGGAGGAGGAGGAGGGGAGGGGGGTGGGCAGAGGAAAGAGAAGAGAAGAAAGACCTGAAATAGTGGAGTGTCTCCCTCCTCTGTTCTTCTGCTTTACCCTTTTCCTCTCCCGGGGCGATGACTAAGGCTCGCTGGGAGGGAGCGCGCCGTTGGACTGACGGCATTATCTGTCGCAGCCTCTATTTTTTTTTCATCTCTCTCTTTCTTACACACACACACACACACACACACACACACGCGCTCTTTCACTCTAGCTCTCGTTCCATCTGCCCTGGGGCTACGTGAAATGAGACACCAAACAACAGCTTTCCTCTCCAAACTTTCCCAGCCTGCCTGCGAGCTTTGATCTGACTGTCCGATGCCATCACAATCACGACGCACACTTCTGTGATTATGTGTGCGCGCGCGTGTGAATACAGATTTCATCACCCTGGCTTATTAATATCTCCCCTGTTCAAATAGCTAAGAGCCCCACATTAGTAATGAGTGTGAGTTTGTTTAGGGCTTCATTATGGGCTCGTGAAACCTTCCTTAGAAGCCTCGGTCCCACGGGGAAGTCCACTGTACTGAGAGTGACAGAAGAAGAGGTAAGACTACTTTAACATCACAAAAATGACTGGAAATTGTCAAATAAGACAGGGGAGTGGAAGTGAGGCAGAGAGGGAATGAGAGAATGAGAAGTAAGTTGTCTGAGACAACAAATAGAAAAGGAAAAGTGGAAAAAAATAACAAACAGACAAAAAAAAAAAAATGAAAGAAAGCAATGACACACATCAACTCAAAGTAGTAAAACTGCCTAAAGATCTTTTGAATTCACACACATAACGAGTGAATGTTTGTGCCGGTGTGCTTGCAGTTGTGTGTGCAAACATATATGTGCCTCTGAGCAAATGTGATGCAAGAGATGGCAACAGATGAATTAGGAAATCAGGAAACGCAGAACTCCAGTGATGTTTGACTGAAGTACTGTATACATTACTAACAAAGCGTGACTTTTCCTCTTCATTGCTTTATGCAGACAATATGAAGGAAGTAATGTGATTTTGTGTCCTTTTTTTTTTCATTGTTAACATCATTTAGTTTTGTTGAGCTTCGTGAAAAACAGGCATCATGTTTATTACCTACAGGTGATAAAACTAAAGGTTGATTGGTAACTTTGATATGATTTATATGGAAAGTCAAAGAGAAAGCAAGCCAGAAAATGACTCTGATACTAATAACAACAAGGGATGTTCGATTTTGGCTTTTTTACTGATATCCGATATCTGATATTGTCCAACTCTTAAATTCCGATATCCGATATCAACAGATATGATATATGCAGACAACTGTGAGTTTGTATCTCTCATATTTTGAGAAATACAACTATATTCTGCTGTGAGCGCAAAGATCTTAAAATAGCATTAACTCAGCCAGAGGAGTTCATTTTTTACATCTGGCTGTCATATATCAGATACTAGCAGGTATTAGCCAACATGTGGCTAATTATAATGTTTCTGACAACATGGTAACTTAACCAACAACTTATAACCAGACATATCATCAGCAGCTTCAAAGGAAGTCAGTCTGTAGCAGCAGCTGCTGCTGAATGTTCTCACATGACTCTAAAAGGAATGCTGGGATATGAAGTTCTTCCACAGTGACAGGGACTTTTCTACATGCTGGACCACTGCTAATGGAACAAGATTTCATGAAATCTCATTGTTCCATTACAAATTCTTCCTTTATTTTGTAAGTAAAATATTTGTTGGTAAAAATATCGGTACCGATATTTTCTGATATCACATTTTAATGCCAATATCAGCCGATATCAGTAAGCCAATAATGTCAGACATCCCTAATAATAATATAAAGAAAAGTATTTTAAGGAAACAGTAGTAATCATTATATTATATGCATGCACCTGGAAATATTGAGTCTACAGTATGACCTCCTCAACGAAGCTATAAACACATCCTAAGAGTAAACAATTGCAAAGCCACTGAGAAGTGTGTCGAAGACAAGTCCCAGTTAAAACAGAACCTTTGCCACAGCATCTTTTTCTAGTTGTGGTATCAAATGCATATTTTGTAGGCAGTCCCATTACAGCATTTAAACAGTTTATTTTATGTGTTTATTTTCAGGGTGTGGTTGACTCACTTGATAAACTGCCCCATGTCCTCACACAGTGCTTCACAGCCGGGCCATTTACACTCTCCGTGGCCGTAGAGCGGATGGGAGCCAGCATGCTCCTCATGACTGCAGATGCACACAAAAAAACAGTGAGTTTGTACAACAGATGTTATATAATACATACAAAAAATAAATGCATTCTTAGAACAGGACAAAGCGTTAATGTGCCACACTTCTAAACACATGCATGCAAAAAGCCTAAAAGTAACTACAGCAGCATCAGTGCAACCATCTGAGTGTGGTTAGCTGTGATTAGTTTGTGCAGGTCTTGAAGCCAAGTGCAGGGAAAGGAGGATAGAGCAGAGTGGGGTCAGTTACAGAAGCCAGGCAAACAAGGGAATTGCTCCAGCAACCTCAGAGTCACATTCTGAAGTCCATGACCCGTCTTTCTGTCTTTGGTGTGTGTTTTGTGTGTGTGTGCATTAGTGTTAGTGTGTGTTCTACTGTTTCAGGAGTTGACACAGTGCCGGCACAGGACCAACCAGCCATGACTGATTGGTGGCGGTTGCCGTCATGTGCTGGTTGTTCTTTTGTGGTAAACCTATGTGTGTGTTTTTGTGTGTATCTGTTCATATTTATGAGTGTGTGCGTGTGTATTTCTACGTGAGTGTGATGATGAAAGACTAGGCCAGGTTTGGTTTGGACCCAGGATACAATAAATGTATCCGTGCGTGTGTGTGTGTGTGTGTGTACGGCAGGTCCGGTAGCAGATGTGGTTCAGACCTGGACCTCTGCCGGCGACTGCTGTCTCCACATATATTTACATGACTATGTATGTGTGTGTGTATGTGAGCATGTGCGTGAGTGTGCAGTGTGTGTGCCGGCTGGGATTCTCCCAAATCAACATCAGAACTTTGTCTAACAAAAACCATTTGTCTTGCAGATGGAAACATGTCCTTGTGTCTCACTCTTCGCCTCTTCCTGATCAGATGTGCAGGCTGGAGTGTGTGCTTTGTGTGTGTGTCTGTGTGTGTGCTGGCTGTGGTTTAGTCAACTCAGAAGCAGCTCAGACAGCAGACATGACAAACTGCTGGCAACCACATTCTTCTCCACATCAGCCATGCATTAGCTTAGCAGGCTAACACAGTAATGCTACCGTCTTTGCCAACTCTGTTGGAATACCAGCAGCAGGCTGTAGCTGTGGTATGACAGTGTGTGACATCTTCATTCAGTTAGTAGAACCTCTTTTAATTAACACTTGTCCACCCACTCCGACCCCCTCCAAAATGAGGTCAGAAGTCAGGGTCAACAATGCACTTGGTGCAAGCAGTGAATCAGTGCTAAAGGACACCACTTTCTATCTCTGTCTTGTCCTCTCGTGTGTGCGTGTGTACATGTGTATGCTACTCACTGGCTGCTGGGAGGTTGGCTGCCTTTGGGGTAAAGAGGGACATGGTCGTCTCCGCTGTCTGCCTTGGTGAAGGATGATATCCACTCAAACAGTCTGGCTCTTAAAGACGGAGACAAGCCCATGAGCAGCCAACACGGCCATGGGACAACACAGCCACAAAGTATGCACTTAACAAATACACTTGGCACATGCATCCCTGAATACGGCGTCGCATTTTGAAATTACAGCACCAACATCTTTTTCGACTTCTCCACAATCCACCATCATCTCCACTCTTCACATCTCCTCCACACCATCCTGACATGTCAAAATGTGGTTGACAGCATACTGGCAGAGCATACTCAGCCCAACACACCTCCTATCAAATGAGCTGAGAGACGTTTACACCCGGGTGATGTGTGATACACCGTATGTGTAAGTTTTTTTTTAACTGTGTTTGTATGGGTGTGTATGTACGGATAAGCACAGCTAGAAGCTGAAAGGTTACCTCCAACAAGACAGAGTAAGATTGAATGAGAGCGAGTGAAAGTCACACAGAGAACAGACACGCAATCACATGATTGGAAGAATGTGGCATTTTCAACTCTTTCTTTTTACCTGTCTCTCTTTGGGGTGTGGCTCTGTCCATTGGGCAGGCTGTGCAGAGGGATGTGAGCACTGGCAGCTTTGGGGAAGGTTGAGGTAGAATTGGAGCTGTTGGTGCTCAAGTCCAGGCCCTCGGCCTGTTTGAGGGCCTCCTCGCTGCTCGGCACCCCCGACACTTCCTTCCACAGCTGTTGGAGGTCTGACGGACACATCGCTGCAGAAGAAGGCAGAGTTGACTTAGCAGCAGATATCATGTAACTTATTGATAATTTTCACATGTTCCATGTAAATGTGATGACAGGATGTTTGAATTAAGCGCATTCAAATAGAGCTTGGAGGAAGTAATGTTATCGATAAATCAGATGCATGCAGACAGACTATAAATAAACTGATGACACAAACGCTGTGGCTGCAACCAATTATTCTCATCCACATAAACAGTCATGCTACTATTACAGCTGCTGGGATGAAGAGTGGAAAACAAAACTTAAACAGTGAAGAGGTTGATTTATATATTATCTTGCATACAGACATAGCGCCTTAATTTCCCATCTTTCCCATCAAAAATTGTGTCTAATTTCTATATTTATCACTGAGAATAGACAGATGCATTGGCTGGCTGGTATTTTTGGCTAATATTTGCATTTTTTTGCTGGTACCAACATCAGACTATATGGCGAGTGTGTTGGCCGATGCCCCCACTCGGCATAATTTTCAGACTTTTTACATATATATAGTCATCCACAAAATTATTCATACCCTCCAGTTAAAGACAAGACTAAATTCACAATAGTAATTCAAATAACAAGAATCTAAAAAAGCTAATAATAAATAAAAAATTTCAAAATTAGAATTCAGTGAATTAAAATATTGCTTTTGAATTGTGGTAGGAAATAATTCTAAAAAAAAAACCAACCAAACAAAGCTGTCTCAGACACATTAGCACACCTTTCCCATAAACGGTGGACCAAAATACCTGTCAGTAGGGGTAGAGGTCTTTTTGAACATAAAAGAAAACATCTGACTGTCGTAATTGCTTCAGTGTTGCTAACAAAATTTTATCTTTGGAACCCCATTATGCTTTACTTTTTTTTTTTTTCTTTGTGTGTTTGTGTTTAATATTTCTTTTGAACCACAAGTCAAAATCCATATGATGATTTCCATAGAATTTTTATTTATTATTATTTTTGTCAATTTCACTGACAGCTGATTTTTTTCCTTCTTAAATTGGAGCGTATTAATAATTTTGATGATGATTTTGGAATAATATATTACAAGTTAAACATTTCTATTTAATATTTGTTTACAAGTGCACTGTTTTTTTTTAAATATTTGAAGTCCTTTGTTCTTTTTTACAGTATATCAAAAGAGTTGTAAGATTACTTTTCATTGTCTCCTTCATTATATTAATTTGGAAGTCAAATGCAGTATCCGCCCCAAATATCAGGCCAATATCAGGCAGGTTGAATCGGCCATTGGCTGAGGCTGATGAGAAAATATGGATATCGGCCCTAAATAAATTTGTATCGGTCAATCATTTCTAATCATTCTCTCCTCACTCACATCACGATAGGTCTTCTCAGCCCAAAATAAGTGCCTGGGAATGATGTCAAAATGGCCACAGAGTGGTGAGACTTGCATATACAGTAAGAACTTTATCAGCAACATCATTTGTGTGAAAAGTGGGTGCCCAGTTTAAGCTCCTTCTCGTAGCAGTTTTGTTATTTCAGGTCCAATGAGGGAAAGGAGTGAGGGGAAAGAAGCCTTAAACGCCACAGCCTACTCTGATGGATCTTTGCATGCACGCACATGTGCACACACATTTGCACATACACCCATACACACACACAGACCTCGCAGCAATCCAAATATTATGTCTGCTTTGTCTGCATTCTTCTGCAGGCCCGCCAAAACAAAAATTCTCACCCTGAAAGAATGAAGTGGTGTGCGCATAGATTTCTGTAATCGTGTGTGTGTGAGTGTGTGTGAGCATTATCCAAGAAACCAAACCAATATGTACACATGCTCAGAAAGTGAAAGCGTTAAGTACATCAAGATTGTTATGTCAAGTAGCTCATACCATAAGTCCATTCAATTTCAAATAAATATGTAACTTTAGAGGAACCAGATGAAAGCAGTTTACTGATGAATGCAGGGAAAAGCATATGAGAACAGATTTGTAATAATAATAAAAAAAGAGTATGCCTTGAAAACTGCTCTTATGATTTTCAGATACAAAGTGTTTGAGAAGATGAGAGTGCGTCTGCTAACCCATATTAGGCTTTCATAGCTTTTACTTTCAGGGAAGTCTGTAAACAATAAAAATGTTGGGAGGTGTTGGGAGTTTTTTTTAAAAAGGGAGGTTCTAACTGGATGGGGACAAATCAAGCAAGATAATTTGTGTAAAAGTTTTGCTTGAGAGAGAGAAAAAAAAAAGTTTTGCCCTATTTAACTTACTTTGATCAAGGAACTTGCTGGATTTTACAATATAGGGAAGTTGCAAGAGGTCTACAAAGTGCCTCCATCTTAACCACCATCATAGAAATAAACAAAACCCAAGCAGGACCCCTCATGTCCCCCCTTACCTATACACCGAACACAACAGGCCTTTGAGGCGGGGCAACAGTGTGTGGATTTGTGTGTGTAGGTGCAAGTGTTTATGCATGGGTGTTTGTGTGTTTGTGTGGCATGGTCGGTCAGAGGAATGCTCTGGCTCACGCCTGGCTGAGCCGTCACAATGGACCAGCTCTTTCACACTGCAGGGAAATTCCAGTCTGATACAGAGCGAGAGAAAGAAAGAGAAGGAGACGCCAAAGCCAAATGTTTGCAACTGTCTGAAAAATTAGACTCTCCTGGCACAACTGTATCCTCTTATCCAGACTTTTTTCATTCTCTCTGTAGACTGGGAAATCAGCTTGTCCTCTGATGGACCTTGTGTGTTTACTAAATTTATCTGAAATGAACTTTTCCAAACTTTCATTAATTTGACTGAGGTTATTAAAGTGATGTGGGTGCAAATGTGTTTGTGTGACTGCATGTGAGTCTGCATCAAGGGAAAAAAAAGGCAGAGATCAGAGATCAGAGACAGAGGGAAGGAAACGGCTCTGTTTGGTCAACTCAGTCAGCGCTTTAGCAATGTTACGGGCACTTTAGAGCCCTTAAGGCATTCTCTGTGAGTGAGATAGTGTGCATGAGTCTGCGTTCGTGTGTGTGCGTTCATGTGCACGTCCACAGACAATAGAGGGCATTTACAAACACATGCATGGTCACTAAGGGCGGGCTTGCAACAGTCAACATTTATCATTCTAAAACTCTCCTGACAAATTTAAGGGACTGTGGGTGAAGTTACACATGGGAAAATACAAAAATCCAGTGGGCACAGCAATAACAAAATGACGATATTCTGGTGTCTGGCTAATCTCAAGAGCAAACACACATGCTTGCATCTCTAAGCAGGAGGCTTAGTAGCATATTTTACCTATTATCCAAATGAGTACTTTCCACAAACCCACCAATCAGATTTCCTTTTATCTTTTATAGGCTGATTAACTTAACAGGCTTCACAGGCAGCACTGGGTACAGGTCTGTGTCTGCATGTGTGTATGCAGTTAGGACCAGGATGTGTGTCACAAAGAGTTGCATGTTTAAGGCTCTGTTCATGCATGTGTGTGAACACGTACCTTGCTGCAGAGATTGCATGGCGGCGGTGGGCTGCAACGGAACCAGGCCTTGTCTCTGGAGGTTGAGGATGTGCTGCTGCTGAAGCTGCTGCATTTGGATCAGCTGCTGCTGGAAGGCCAGCTGCTTACTGCCTAACTGCTGCCAGCCAGAGGACAAGCATACACACAGACAGAAAAATTAGGTTACACAAGTAATAGTTCCATATTTTCTGTTGTTCTTTAGTGCAGACATACGCTCCTCCTACTCGCTTTTAAGCAGAAAGTTCATTTCAGTAAAAGTTTTGACTTCACATAATAAAGAAAAGAAGCCCATTCTTTTAATTTAACATCATTTGGACTGTTTAACCTGCGATATTAACTTATTTAAGCACAAAATCAATAAATTTGCCCCCCCTGAAAAAAGACAGAAAGAAAAAAGAAAAAGAAAAGAGAAAGAAAACAAGATAAAGTTATGGGAGGGAAAAAAAAACACCCATATTAAAACAACAAAAAGGGAAAAGAATCCCAATACCAAACTGTAAGGACCCTGAGGATGTTAAGAAGGGGTGAAGGGATTGAAAGAGGTTAAAGGGAGAGTGGAGAGGCCTCCAGAGCATGTGGTGATAATGTCTGTGTGTGTTACTGTGATAAATGTCCCCCTTTCCTGCTGTCCCAGTCTGGGTCAGACCTGGACTGTGCAGTGCTATTTGAAAAGCCCCTCCCGAACCTGACCCTGCACAGCCAACCCCTGAGAGCGATGTACTTTATCTTTCGCAGATAACTGGTGGGGAGGAAAAATAAACAAATACAACATCTCATTGTGTGTGAAAGAGAGTGGCGGCTTGGACCTCTTTGAACAGAGAAAACTCACAGGAAGGGCAAATGGGTCATTTCCTTTCCGACTTGGTCTCTGGGGAAGAAAAGTGTGGTGGCAGTGTTTGCTGAGGGGTGGAACTGGCTATTATCACCACAGCTTTTCTTTACCTGGATAATTTAATGGTTTGGCTAAACTGCGTGATATGATTTACTGGTATTTTTGGGCTGCTTCCACAGAAGCAATCTACAAACACTGCTTGCACAGAGTCGGCCTCGCAAGTCACAAATGACTGTTGTTCTCCAGTCCTCAGACATGTCAGTTATTAACTGCAGAAGGAAATGATCTCATCTTGAAAACAGTCTACATGTTCAGTGAAACACCCTCAACCCTGGTTTATTAATAAGATAGATAAGGACACTCTGAGGTAAAGAAAATAACTCGACAGTAGAGACAAAAGACCAAAGAGATGTCATTCATGACGCTCGGACAGTTCGACTTTTTCCACAATGTCCGGCAGCAGTAACAGGTTATCTCAGCACCAATCACATAAACTTTTCCACCACAGGAAGTAATGGGCCATTTGTGAATGTTCTGATAGCTGGTGTTGCCACTGGTACATTTTTCAAGGCTGTAATTGGAGGGAAGGGTTAAACTGGAATAAGCAATAGTTTTTAAAAGCATAAAGCTTAAAGGAAGCAGGAAAACCAGCTAGAACTGTTAATGGCAATGTTGCTCACTGTAGCTTTTGCTTAGGGGCTTAAAAATGTGTAGAATGATAAATAAAAGCTTACAGTGTTAAACTGTTTAGCCACTGAAGCCAGTAAATCCGATATAATTGCTGAGAGGCGAACGTTGATGTTATTTGTTAAAGGTGTATCATAAGCATAAAATAACCAGGGAAATCAGCCTCTTAAGCTGAAGTGAGATGTGTTATGGGCACAAAGTCTGTGTCATGCTTACATAGTTGAGCTCTTTGAAGTGAATTGCCAAATCCTCATTAGTTGCAATAAATGGTTTATCAAGATCAGAATGTCCTGACTGAACTGCTTTATCCCTCTCCTCTCTTTCAAGGCTCCCTACCCCCTTTTTCAAACTTGTCTGTCCATTTTATTTCTTCCCCTCCTTCCTCTGTCTTTCATTCCCTCCTGAGATACGGCTACTATTCTTTAAAACACACATTACATGTGTGTGTATGTGTGCCTGTGTTCTGTTTACATTAGCTGTGGCTGAGTGGCCAAAGCTAGCGCAGTAACAGGCTGTCAATGTGATTTATGAGCACATCACACACTGTCTGAGCCTGCCAGTCACACAGATGCACACACACACACACACACACACACACACACACACACTGAGGATGCTCAGACCCACTCTAGATGGACACCCAAAGACACGCACACATACACAGCCTAGCATCTCCAGTGATGGTCAGAGTCACTTCATTAAGCTGACTCCTGACCAGTCCCAAATGCTCCGCCGACACACAAAACACTGCCTCAGCACACACATTCAGAGTTTTTCTTTCAATGCATCACTTCCACGCAGACGTGGAAGTGAAAAAGAATTGTGGCGGAGAGGGAAAAGGCCAAGAAAGTCAGAGGCACTCATGCACAGAGATTTTATTTTATCATTCTTCCCTTCTACAGTTTTGTCCATCTACTCTTTTTTTCTTCCTCTTTGCTGGTTGGAACTTCCAACTTGGCTCGGCTGCAGAGTAAATATAAACTACAGCATCGCAGCTTGTTTACAAATACACAAACCTTTCAATGCGGAACATTGTCTGACTGGGAGAAATGTCAGAAATGACTACAAAGGTGGTGATTGACACTTCACAGTAACTGAGAACCATTGACTGCTGGAGAGGACCTTAGTCACATCACTTGTATGCAGCTCTGTAGGGAGGCATATTCCCTCAGGTGTATGTGTTTGTGCAGTCATCCATCACACATCAAGCCTCTCCCTCTCTGTCTGCATGTATGTGCAGCTGTATCACCAGCGTTTTCACTTGTCTCCTTGTTACAGGACGAGCAACCTGAAAACTGGGACAGTCGCACAGCGCAGGGAGGAGGAGAAAGCCAACATGCGACTCAACCACAACTGGTTTGCTTTGGTCACGGTCGAGTTGGCTGACCGCTGTCAGTGAGGGGTGGTGGGGCGGGGGCTCTGCCCACTGGGAGAAGACGATGGAGGAGATCGGGGGAAGAGAAAGACAAATCTAGAATGTGTTTTCTCATGCGTTTATCGGAAAAGTCTCACAAGGTCTTCCTCTCCAAGTCTTTCTCCTGCACAGTCATCAATGTGTTTGGCTTAGAAGCACAGTAACATTTTTGCAAAAGCACACATACTGTACACACCCACAACTTCTTGAACACACAGGTTATGACGGTAATCATGTCTGATTGATTCAGATCCTCTTTGTTGAGCCACGATGCAATCCTAGTTGATCCTTTGATATCCTGCTGTACCACATAGGTGGTTGAATCTGGCACAATGTGTGTGTTCATGTGTATTTGTGTAAAAGAGAAAGAGTGAAAGTAGGAAGGTTTGTAATTTTGGTAGGATTAGTAGACAATTAGTGTGGCAGACCCCTCCTACAACCAGTTTCTCCATCCATCTACAGTAAGAGGAATCGGCTTAAACATGCGTTGGCAGAGCATTTGCTGCGAAACCATTTTGTTTTTAGTTGATTTTGTACACGATAAACTTGGAAATTGTACTATATGCATCCAATGTTCTATAGATTTGATCATATTTTCTTCAGCTTTCTCTCATTTTAACCACTTTAACTGCATTTAAGGGTACTTCTGTACTTCAGTGTGCTTGATCTGAGTGAGAGTGTACTTTGTGAAGTTCACCTCTTTCGCCGCTTGCTTCCCAGCCTGCTGCTGCTGTTGCTGCTGTTGCTGCTGCTGCTGCTGTTGTTGCTGCTGCTGCTGCTGAGTCAGAAGCTGGAGATGTAACTGCTCCTGCTGCTTTTTGTAGTACTCTTGTAACTAAAGACAGACACAAAAAGGGGGAGTCAGGGTAAAGAGAGGGGGGAGAGGGGTGGAAAAGTATGAGGTGAGTGAGTTAAACACACTTTCTATGGGCCTCAGATTTCTGACGCTGCAACGAATTAGTTTTCAGACATTTTATTACTCGAATAGAAGTCTGAAGTAACGCAGTTTCTGTCGAGGCCTCTGTTCTCAGTGAGGGCTGCAGTGTATTGTTGTGGCGGTGTGTAGTTTATTGACAAACCACACGCAATAACCAAACGCACACCTGACAAAGGCTGCTGAGGTACATTATGCAGCTGTTGTGGTGTGTCAAGCTGTATGACAAGGCAATTGTGTCATGTCAAAGCTAAAACCCCTTGGATTATTCACAGAGTTCAAGCTCTGCAAAGCAGGAACTGATTGTGGCACAATGCAGACAGACACACGAGCAACGGACCAGAAATGCACCTGCAGGTGAATGTATTGTAAAGAGGAAGACAGCATGGGCAAAAAATATCAAACATATACATCTGAAGATCTGATGATGAGTAAACACACCCACACAGACATACACTCAGCCTACAAGACTGAACAAGACTGCTCTAAAACTACAGGCAAAAAAATGCATATGTGGATATTCGTCACTGAGATACTTTTAGCTGGCTTTTCCTGTTTTTTTTAGTATTCTGCTGTCATGGAACACCTGCTGGGTACGAGTGTTCCTATATTTTACCGCTAAGGGTTTCAGACAGTAAATCTTAAATAGGCTGTTTTCATACCATGTGCAGATAAGAGAAGTGGCCCCAGGTTATGTATGGTTATTTATAGGCTGTCCATCTTCTGCTATAGTTATAGGTTGATGGAGTGAGTGACGATTTCTACTGAAGATTCTATGGTTTCTTAACATGAATGCAACACAAAGTGCAACAACCTAGAACAACCTAGAATTACTGGATTTAACATTGCAGTGTTTGTGGGAACGCGCACACACACACCTACAGTCAAATAAACACACACAGTGTCCCCTGACTGGCCACAGCTTGTCTGTTTGTTTGAGTTAGTAATCATTAATTTACCCAGGAAGCTCCATTAAGATTACAATCTTGCTGAGAGGAGAGTAATGCGGAGAGGAAAACTCTCACTGACCACAGTGTGTGTTAGTCTGTGAGTGAGTGTGCGTGCGTGCAGGGGGGTATCCTCTTGAGAACAGCTTGTACATGTGTCTGTCTGCAGTTTGTCTTTGTTTCATGGTGCATCAAATGTTCAAAGAGGCTTTTCGGGAGAGAATGACTTCACAGCGCTGCAGTTGCTTCGGTCTCTCATCCGTCTGACCCTACACTGAGCAGACTGCACACCGCTGCCCATCCTCGCCACACACCCATTGCAATGTAATGCTCTTTTTCAGCAAAGCTGTTTCACATTATCCAGTAATCTTATCCCAGTCATAGTTTCATTTTTTGCGTAATTTACAGCTTTTCTCCTATGATGTTCCTTCTTGTCCTTAATTTAGTTTAAATGCAGGACTCATTCCTTCTTGCAGATCCTTCTGTCTTTTCCATCTGTCTTTCCTCTGTTTTATCGCTCCTTAGGCGGAGTTAATCTCTCTTTTCTGCGTCACTAGCCCCAATCGCCTCCTAATCACACAGACAAATGCATATGCAAGCACACACACGCACCGGCACGCATGCATATATATACACACACATATACATACTTGGCTGGAGAGTGGTGAGTTGAGGGAATAATTAAGTGATAATTAAGGTCTTTTTAATGATTTGATTCAGTGGCTCTGTGCATTAAGAGCATGTGTAAGTGAGGCACTCACCTCTCTAGCCTATTACCATGACCTTGACTTTAGTGAACACACCGAGATAGAAAAGCAGAGCAGCCGTAGCATAAGTAAAGGTTAGAAGAAACTTAAAGGTTAACACACAAACACATATGCAGATCCACAAACCACAAACACACAACTGCTTTGTAGCAATGGGCTGTAAAACTTACTTACACACTCTTACACAATGCACTATTGCCATGGGGATGTGAAATTTAATGCTCCAGTGAGTGATATGTTGGTTGATCATTCTCTGTGTGTGTGTGTCTGTGTGTAAAAGTGCCTGATTTGCAGATATACACTAAGTTTGCAGTCCATACTGTGGTTAATTAAGTGGGAGAGCAATGTTAAACTCAGTGGTTTTTATTAGCGGTGCAGTGAGTGAGAGTGCATTATCAAACCCTTTCCCTCCGTCTCCTTTATCCTCATTACAGGAAAAAAAAGAGCTGGTGAAGAGGTTCTAAGCCATCTGCATGTCTGTTTCCAGAAAGCCAGCACATTTCACATTTCCATTATGATACATGTTGTCAGATCTTCCCACTGCAATTTATACTAGCCTAAAGCTACTGCTTCTTATTAAATCTACAGTATTCTCTGCTTTGCCTGAGTGTGTATGTACATGTTTTCTAGACATCCTCTACTATGCAATTACTTCTCTATCACCACACTGTTAACAGGCATATTCGCAACCTTTACAAGGCGGCATGTGTGCTTTGCTTGTGTAGGTAGGAGGTGACGAGTTTGTGCAGTTAAATATTTGACAAATCTATTACAGATGAAGAGTGTTTATTGGTTTATGTCGACATGGCAACCCCTCTATCAAGGGCCAGGCATCAGCACGTACAGTACGACTGATTCACTGTGATTCACTGGTTGATGTTAAAAAGCCTCTGTGTTTGTAGGTGTGCATACGAGTACCTGCATCTTCTTAACAACAATGCTACAGATGGTGCAGCAAAATGGCAATGCACGCAAATGTGGAACTGTGGATGGGTGGTAATCTTCAAAGATCTTTGAGCACTGAATGAGATATAATCATGCCCAGTATGTGTCATCACTTGCTAAAACAGTCACACATTCAAACATGTCAGTCTTGAACTTAGTGCACATAGAAGGTGTGCGTGTTTGTGTGTATTACCTGCTGCAGCATGAGAGCTTGCTGTTGCTGCAGCAAGGCCTGGAGCTGAGGGGGTGACAGAATCTGCTGCATCTGCTGAGGAGTGATCATCTGTGGACTCATCATAGCCATGGACACAGGCACCTGGAGACAGAACAGACACATGCACATTTTAAATTCCTCATGCAGCTTTAGCCTGCAGAACTACGACAGCTCAGTCAGTCAGTGGGTGAAGCTTGTGTGAAAAGGCCCAGCACCACAAGCCTTTAGCATGACTGTGCCTGCAACTAAATGCTTGACTCAAAACAAACAATCCACACAGGTAACACAGTATGCTGGTATGGACAGCTAAGTTAGAGAGGTGTGTCATCTCTTATTCTCTGTTGTCAGTCACTTGAAAAAAGCTGGCAACACTCGCCTCTATTTAATGATAAATAGACACTAAAACACACCCATATTGTTGACTCTTCCCTGCACAAAGCTGGCAGTGTTAAAAACTGTCAATTTCTTTGGCAGCAGTCAGAGATAAAGGGACAGATATGTAATCTCCCAATGAAATATAAAATCTTATCTGCTTTTATAAACACCATGATTACGCCGGCCTCCGATTCTCTCTCTCCACACAGTCAGGCCTGGCTAAGAGGAAAGGAACAACAAAGTGGATATCTGATGAGATGAATATCTCATGAGATAAAGCTGCAGGCAGCAAAAGAAACAAGAGTGAGAGAGCGGACCGAGTTGTGATTTTTGCAGATGTGTTGTGCAAGCAGTCTTAATGT
Source organism: Atherinomorus stipes (assembly GCA_023101725.1). Taxonomy (NCBI): domain Eukaryota; kingdom Metazoa; phylum Chordata; class Actinopteri; order Atheriniformes; family Atherinidae; genus Atherinomorus; species Atherinomorus stipes. The sequence goes on along the minus strand of JALJCO010013346.1, from coordinate 1,548,534 downwards.
TGGCGCATTGTACACAGAGATGTGCAGAGACGCTAATCTGATAACAAACACTGCAACACTGAGGACAAACTTATCGCATAAATTTGAAACTGAGAGTGCAAATGCAGACACAATATGTGAAAAACCATACCAAGAAATCCTGCTGACAAAGCACTTTAGTACTTATTAACTGCTGGGGTAACAGCAGTTAATAAATACAGTTAATAAGAGGGAAAAAGAGCATAGAGATATTCAGGGAGGGGGTTGAAGTTGATTTTCTAAAGGTGGTATTTTTCTTATTCTATTTATGCATTTAAGGATAACTAGCGGTTCCTTCACTCACTCTATAAACTGTGGTGCTGTTTTTCGCTGTCTTAGCATGATCAGCTACTTCACAGAGAAAAGTGCAACACCCTTGAAGAAGGCCATCTATCTATTTTCATTTCTTGAAATAGGAAACATTTATTTACTCATGGTGAAACCATCTGTACGTGTGTGTTTATCTCGTTGCAGTAAATCCAGTCCCTACCTGAGGGGATGGCAGCGGGTGAGGGGGGGTGAGCTCTGTCGCTTGTAAATTAAATCCATAAAGAGCTGATTTGACTTTGTAAACAAGATTGACTGTAAATATTAACACCATCTTCCATCTCAGGATGAAAGGATGGAGAAAAGTTAGGGAGAGCTGGATGCAGGTGGATCTGGGACGGGACGGAAGAAGAAGAGTGCAATAGGTGAATGTGCTGTAGTGCAACAGTGGGTTTGAGGTGCACAAGCGGGAGGACGAAGATGAAAAAAGGAGTGTGGAGGGGGGGAGTGAGTGACGGGAAGGGTGGTGCTGTGGCAGTTGGTAAAGGAAAAGGCAAGGGATGTGAGAGGGAAGTGGAATACAGAGTAAGATGGGGGTGGTGATGGGTGCCGCTTGGCGTCATGCCAGCTTGCCCCCGCCGCCAGGCCTTGTCAGTCTAAGCTGCCAAATGAAAAGCTGTAATTAATTGCTCTTGTGCATCCCATTCTTCCTCCCTGACAACTCATACATTCTATTTTATACACACCGCCATCAACATTTTCAAGTCACAGGCGTAATAATTACTGGAGTTATAGCACCTTTCTGTGTGTCGGCTGACGCTTCTGATGCCAGAACCACATGAGCGTGCCTGTGTGTGCAGTTGCAGATATACTCTACTGTATCTGTGTGTGCGCACGTGTGTGTGTGGCAGGCTGAATGTTGAGTAGTTAAGGTTTGACGCCATTAATTGCCCCTATAATCTAATATCACAAAGCGTGGTGATTATGGGGCATGCGTTGCCACCGCCATACGACACCGCCAGCCTCAGAGCCCCGCCACAAAACAAAAGCCTCGCCATTAGCGATTTGACGGGCCAGGACAAAAGCGCTTCACAATGCAGAATTATATTTTCATTCGGCTTTGTCTCTCCTGGTGAATGATTTCTCCCCTTTCATTGGACTGTGAATAGGGAGACTCTGAAAAGCCGGGCGATTTGAAGTCAGCCATTTATTAAATGCATTTAATTTTTTCTCGCTGTCGTCCGTGTTTTTTTTATTTTTTTTATTTCATGTAGCATGTTAATTTAAAAGAGAGAGATGCATGATAGATTAGTGGGGGAAAGGTGAAGCTGGGAGGGGGGGAGCAGTGTAGGTGCAAACAGGGAGAGGATAGAAGGAGCGAGGAGGGAAGTAGAAATGGGAAATAATGGTAAGAAATTAAATAGAAGTTTGTGAAGTCTCAGAAACAAAAAGAAGCCCTAAAAGCCTGTTTTGAGAGGAGAAAAGTGTGGCCTACAGGCTGAAGCAATAGATACATCAGTGCAGACACACTTGCATGCATACACTCAAGCACAACCACTAACGATAGCAAGATTTTAAAAAAAGAAAAGAAAAAAACAACCCAAAGATGTCGCTCATATCATTAACATGCAAGAATCATTCACAAGTAGACTCACAATACACGAACGCACTGGCAGACGCACACTTCTGAGGGGTCAGTGGCTGACAGGGGTCAACCCCTGCCATGGATGGAGGGAGCTGGGGGAGGAAGGGATGGAGAGAGAGAGAGGAGAAGCAGGAGACAGCCCTGTCGTTTACAGAGAACGGAGGGGTAATTAGAGGGGTTGTTTGAAGAGGGAGTTTAACTGATTAACAAAGGAAGAGAGGGAGCAAGGGAGTGCCCAAAAGATGGGAAGGAGGAGAAAGGCATGAGGTCCCCGAGGAGAGAAGAGAGAGAAATAGGGGGATGTAACCTGCATTTCAATGAGGCTCCATCCTTCTCTCCTCTCCTCCCTTGATGACTTTTCATTCTAACAAGGAGGAAAGCCTTTCACCACTTTCCATTTCAGATGGAACCTCGAGAAGAGCAGAGGGATTGCTATGTGATATTAAAGCAGCTGGGAGTCAGGGTGAACAGGCCCAGCGCAGCGCCAGAACAGTCTTTCAAATGTCTGCATCTTCTCCAACTGAGCTTAGCACGTCACACTTTTCTTTTATTCTTAGTTTAGAAAAAAAACAAAAAACAGCACCCTTCTACCAGTACATTTACTCTTAAATATCATTATGCACTTAAATCATCATACTGGCAACAAAACAAGGTGGTCTCAGACCCTTGAAACACACATTTAAACAGTGTGAGACAAGTTTCACGCACGCCATGTGGCACTTTACCAGTAAGTAACAGTAAGCGTACCCTCAACATCTCCTGAGCTTCACCGGCAGAGAAATTCACCCCAGCAGTTATTCACCTCATGCTTGCTTAGAAGTGTGCAGGCAGCAAGTGTGTGTGTGAGATTGTAGAGAGTGGTGAGAAGAAAGGGAGCTATAATCAGAATCTAAACAGGCTCTCAGTCTAAATGATGCAGGCTCTGCCTCTGGGTCTATAGGGACACACAGGAGAGAGGGATAATTGAAAAAATGACAAGTAGAGAGCAGGAGGAAGAGAGAGGCTGACACAGTCCTCCTCCTCCTCCTCGCCCCCTCTCTTGGTAGGAGCAAACCCCAGCGCTGTTTATCCTTGTCACTGAGCATTACCACCTCACCCTGGAACTGACTGACTCCCCGTCTACCTCCCTGTCACACACACACCCAGACACACAAACACCTAGAGGTACATAAGTATCGCCCTATGTCCTTGCACCGTTTTGTTTACCGCGCGGTTGTTTTACTGACATATTTATCAAACGCTGTAAAGCATATCACAGATCTCTTGCTTGTTTTGATCGGGTTGCGGTGAAAGTTTGACACCTCGCATCGCTGGGAGGAAAACAGAAATCTGTGCTCTTTTTGGCACATCACAGGGCAACTGTGTGTCAGTCTGTGTCAGCACTGTGCAGCTTGTTGATGTGTAAATGATTCTTGTTGGTTCAGGATTTGTTTATTCACCAGCTATCATCACTATCACTCTTCCCATCTCGCAGTCCCTCCAGGTAAACAGCCTGTCTGAGCTCATCATGCTAAGAAATGAGAGGAGATCACGGGGTGGGGCTGGGGGGAGTGGAGGGTGGGGGAGAAGAGAGAGGCAGAAGAGAAAAGCACTGGAGTGAAAAAAAAAAAGAAATGTAAGGAGTGCCCACTGTGCTGAGTGTGTTGTTTGGAGCTCAGGTCTAGGCCTCCACTGGAAGTAAAAGGGCCCCATTGTGTGTGGTGAGTACCCCTCCTCCAGCCGATCTGAAGCAGGGCCAGGGGGCACATTGCTCTGGGGGAAACTGATGAGCGAAGCCAGGTGGGGTTGGAGATGATAGAGGCGACATACAGCTTCAGACTTAAAATTTTTTTGCTGAGTAATGTTTCTGTCTGTGACTGTGAAAGTGTGCCAGAGAATGTTTCTGTTGTTTTCTGTATTTATATCACTTTATACCAAGTTTACATAGATGTGAAAAACTTTAATTCTCCAGTTTCAATATGAACTTACTGATTCTTTTATTCTCTAGGTTTTCTTTTCAGTTCTTAATCAGAACATTCTTAATCATGACATCAAGAAGAAAAGATCATGAAAAGGAAAACAATGACATGCAATATACTTTTTTTTACTTAATGCCAAGGCATTTAGCCATGCTGACCCAAGTAATAAAGTTTTTATTCTATTTTCTGCACAAATATTATCCGTTTCAGTTTGAAAAATAACAAAATAATTATAGATATTAAAGATATTTCTTTATCTTTTATTTGTAGTAGTTGAACTTCCATCACAAAGGCCTCTGCATCCTTAAACAAATGCAGCAGATGCCACTTTTCAAAGGTTTCTTAGCACATCCAACTCACCCAAATAGCTGCATATATATTTTTTTCTTTAAAAAACAGAAAAAGAAAGAAACATTTATGAATCTTTATGTTCTTTATAGCCAAAGAGGGAGATTTGCAGTTGTGATTTTTCTTAACTGATTTAATAAAATTATTATCACTAACTTTGTCCTCTTAAATCCAATTTGATTAAGCTGAAAGAGAAATATTAATTTTTGGAGTTTTTCCATTTTAAACCCCAGTGCAGTGTGGACACTTTAACAAGTAGACTGTATTTCCGTTTCCTAAGGGTCATAAATCAGTTAAGTTTCTTTAGCTTCATAACTTTTCAACTGAATTTAAGGGATTTTTCAGACGAAACTAAGAAATAGCCCTACGGTTAAAGGGTTTACTCATTTTTATTCCTTGTTATATCATACAATAGATTCCTTTAACTCTTATTTTAACCATCAGCTACTCTGCACTTTAGTTTTGGTAACTCACAAGCTCATAAAAAGTGATGAGGTAGTTTTAAAAAACAGATGATGGATCTATAAACCATTAAATGTAAAAATGAGCATATTCTGTAATAGTTTTTTTTTTAAGAGTAAACAGGATGAACAGAGAGAATAAGAACAGAGTGTTTGGGTTGGTTCTACCCCCAGCTCTACAGACGAGGGCCCAGATGAATGAAAAAAGAAGAAAAAAAACTTAAAAAGAGGACAGTGAGAGGCCAGCAAGTTCAAGTGGATAATCCCCCCCCCCCCACTCCTTCTCCTTGTCCTCCTCCTCCACTGCCTCCCTCTATCTAACGCCCCAGTGCTTCAGAATAAAAATGACAACACATTTCCAGAAACACACAGACGTACACACAGGCAGGGCACTTCATTGGGAAGTGTGAGAGGCCGTTATCGACCATATTTCATTACTGATTTCACTCATGTTTCAAATCACAAAATAAGAGTTTCACACTTGAGTGGCCAGACCCAAACCTTTCCTCTCCATCCTCCTCGTCTGTCTGTCCAGCCCTCAGTCCAGAGCCGAACCCAATTCACTGGCTGCCCAGCCTGCCCCCATACGCCCTTCACAAACTGTCAGGATCCCATACTACTACCCTCACACACACACACCAACCTGCAAACACAGCCACAATTCCCTCCACATCAAATGAGAGAAACTGCCAACTAAGCACTTTCATTGAGTGGACAAAAGGAGCGCTTTGGGGAAAACACTTTAAAGGAAAATAAAAGAGAATGAGAGAAGGAGCCGCTTCAGTTCTGTGGCCTCTGGAGGCTGAAATGCTCATCTTTCCACATACTTTTACTGATTACTGAAAGGACTTTGAACCACGCCAAAATGTCTATATTTAATTTTCCACAGGAAGAAAAAAAAAAAAAAAAAAACATCTGGCAGTTTACAGAAGACATACGGTGAATAAAGACTGCAAAACGGACAAAAGTAAAACAAAATCTCTGTGTAAGTGACATGACTCAGTTTCTTCCTCTCACCTCTCTTCTGTGGCTCCCTCTCCACCTCCGTCCCACTGCGCTGGTGTCAGCCCTCTCCAGAGAGTGGGAAGCCAAGCTAATTAACATATCTCTAATGAGTCTTTTCATTTTTTTCCTAATTAAACGAGCTCCTCAATAATACATGAAAACAGGACACTGCACTATTCAATTACATACATATGGGCCTCAGCCAAAGCACGTGCCTTAATCTGTATGTGTGCATGCCAAGTGCCAGTGTGTTAAGTGTGCCAGGCGTGCGTCTGCCAAGTGGTGCATATGCGCCTGCTTGTGCCCACACAGCGTGAGTGTGTGCCAAGCGAGTTGATTGTAAAGAACGTGTGGCAGGTCATGGAGACATGCTACCTATCATGCTGGGTAATCCGCCAATTGCTACTCTGTCTGCCAGCTGTGTGCCCACCAATTCTCTCAGTTGCACTCATGCCACAAGCAATTAAGGTAACTGTGGCCAATTATGTCTTACACCTATGACAAACACACATCTTACGTGTGAAATTATCCAAATTCCAGAGAGGGTTAGTTAGCTTTCAAGCCTATTTTCATACAAAAGATGAAAGCCGGACTGTTTGTATGTTCGGTCTGTATCTGTTCCAAGAAAGATTAAAGGTGATAGCCAAACTTTTTCATCGAAACAATACATTTTTCAAAAATAATACATCCACAGAACATCTAGAGGGATGCAGAATAAAAGTATTGATTTTACTGACTTTGCATTACACAAAAATAATTGTTTTATTAATTTTGACAGGTCCAATAAATATTAACATCTGAATACCATGCCAACATCTACACTGAAGAATTTCTCAAATTCATGTGGACAAAAACGAAGCAGGATGAGGGTGAAGGTAACAAAGGGGTTCAAAAGTCACGGGGAGGTTGCCACGTTCCTCCTGGACATGCTAGTTAAACATTTGCTAATGCTAATCAACGGCTAGCCAGTTCTGTAATGTTGCTAATGCTGATTGAGTAAGTGAGTGTGAGTGCGCCCCCATCTGGTGGGGAGGAATTAAACTTGCAGATATCACCTTTAAATTATTAAGGGAACTTTAGCAATAAATCCAAATAAAAGGACCACAGGACTCTACAGAACTTTTGTAATCTATCTTTTCAATTTTCAGACGTTTTGTTTTCGCTTCTGCTGGAAACTAAACAAACCTGTGATAATATTTTTCTCCTCTGCAGCCGCTGTGGCTGCAGTTTTGCTCCAGACATTCTTTGTCCTTTTCCCCCTACCATTGCTCATCGACAGACTCGAGCTATTGTGGAGTTTCTCCTGAGCTTGACATACGACAGTGTGACACACATGCACACAAAGTAGATTGATACCATCTCACACAGCCAGCCAAACAGAGAGACTATCTCTGAGCAACCAATCAAAATGCAGATACAATCTCAGAGTTTCTTTTGCTTTCTGCTCAGATCCTCCCCTCTATTATGAATAAAGAAAAGAAATATGACGGAAGGGCGGCAGCGCGTGGGGTGTATGAAGAAGTAGGCGGGAGCTTGTCAGCACAGACCGAGGTTTCTCCAGAGAAGTAAAGGCAAGAAAAAAAGTCTTCCCGCTCGCCCTGTCTGCCTCTGCCGTTCGCCCTCAGAGAGAGGGGAAAAATCTAATTATCAAGCTCCTAAAGATCTCATTATTGGCTGAAGCTCATTTGCATGTGTGAGAGCAGCCCAGCAGGAGCCAACCTGAGGACGGCCATTTTGTGCCTGATGTGAGCCACTGTACTGTGGCTTATTGTCACCTTTAGAAATGACCACATTAAATGTCTAGCTTCCCTCGCTCCAGCATTCAGTCACTCTCTCTCTGTGGCAAATGGAGCCATGATCAAAGGTGATCATAGAGCGGGAAATCACAGTAATTAAGAGATGTCCACCCACCACTTAGTGGTCAGGTTTACATTTTGAAGTCTTAAGAGCTACACACAGGTACACAAACAACCGGCTTCAAATGTGCACTTTGGTGTTTGCGGCCAACTTTCCCCTTTCGATCTGTGAGGATCTGAACACAAACATACACACACACAAATGTAAATTTAGCTGTGTCTTGTACGTTTGCATTGGTAGGATGCGTGGGGCCATGTGAGCTGACAGCTCAGACAACAGAGATGTAGCACGGGTGCCCTGGAGAGTAGAGAGAGGCTCGCCAGGTCAGGCAGCAACAAACAGGACAAACAAGACAGAGATGGAGAGAGTAGAGGAGGGGCAGAGTGCTATTTCTACGTGTGTATGAGAGAAGATAAAGAGGGGGGTGGTTATGTGCGTTTCATATAAGAGATGTGACGATGAAGCAGGTCAGCTGAATGCATGTTTGACCTGCATTTTGCCCCGTTCATGTGTAAATGCTTGTTCACAGACTCACCACTGCTCTTTGAAATGGTGTAAACACTCACCAAAGCAGTGCTGAGTTTACTGCACATGTCTAGCATTTCCCAGCATTTTGGGTGGATTTACAGCTTATATGTAATACCAATCACCAAAATATTTTGCTCAATAAAGATATACAGAACAGTTTTTATTTTATTCCCTTATCATTTAAAGTTACAGTTTAGATTCAGAAAGTACGAGTGTCTGTTTAAATGACAGCAAACCTGATTCCAATTCAAGTTTTGATTAAAGTGCGATCTGTAAATCCTTCTTCTCAGACGTATTTCATTTTTTGACATCATGAGTAATAAGATGGCTTTTGTTCTGTGGCATTTCTGCACTTCCCAGAGGTCAGCTGCCAATTAAACTGCATAACCGGTAGTTCAAAATCGTTGTGGTTCGTCTTCTTGTGGGTGATGTTCGAGTTTCATGTGATATTACTCTTTTTCTTTTGCTGTTGTCACGAAGCGCACAGCAGTCCAGAATGATTGCATCGCTTTTACTTTTCATTCTCAACAACTTCATGTTGCCGCAGCCAAAGATGAAGGTTGCATTTTTCTTTGTTTTGAGGAAAAACACGATCCATCACTAAACACTTGTAAGAACAAATAACAGTACTTGTATAAATGTTACTTTTACTTGACTTGTATGATGTGCTGAAGCATATCACTCTGAGTCAGTTTTCTACACAATGATATAAAATCTTATTACTTTTCCACATAAGAAAATCTGAAAAGTTTTTCTCTTTCAGCTCCTCACTGGCGTCAGACACGGCAAATTAAAACCTCAGTTCTGTCTTACATCTGCATTTTACACTCCTCTATCTGTCTCTCTGTCCTTCACTGTGATGATCCAGCTGTCCGTTCATCATGTGACATGCTAATGAGAGGAGTAATGCAATAACCAGAAAGCTTACTGCTCTAATAGACCTCCGGCCCAACTCCATTGTTGCAAAACGCAGCTTAACATTATTATTTTTCATGTACTCAGCATATCATATAATTGCAAAAAAACCTGCCAAATATACTTTGTGATCTGTATCAACATACACTGTTAGTAATGATGCATATGTCCTGCCTGCCTCTGTGTGTGTGTGTGCGCATGTAGCCTCCTCAAGTGTCTTTCACCAGGGATCCTGCACTCCCGCTAACCCCACTCTTTCTGCCTACTGTGGAATTCAACTCAGAAAACAGCTCGCACCCAGAAACTACAAAGGCCTCATTCACTCACACACTACCAATCAGGCACACAGACATGCATGTACACACACACAGGGAGGGGGAGACATATTTAAACAAAGATAGTAAAGCACATGCGTACATCATACAGACAGATTGGTTTAAAAAAATAAAAAAAACCTCCAAAGTAAAATGTTGCAACGAGAAGCTTAAAGACCCTGATAAAGCAGTACTTGGGCTGTGCATCTGTGAGTGTGTGTGCGTTCTGACCTGCACGGGGCTCTGCTTGACCTCGTTGCTGCCTGGGGAGTTGAGGCCAGAGGCCTGCTGGAGGAGGAACTGTCTGGCTGCTTGGAGTGCCTATGAAAGAGGAAAAAAGCGGATGATCAGATGCATAAAAGGAACCAACTTTCAGAGACGTACCTGACTTTCAAACTGAAAGGAAAAAGTGCAGGTGTGCATATTTATATGACGATGTAAAGGGGAAGTAAAACAACCAAAACAAAACAGAAGCTACGCTGACTACTTTCAGAGTCCCTTTGCTTTTGCTTTGCTGGTGAGCATGATTGAGGGAGTATATCAGTGTCTGTATTCATCCAATTCACAATCTCTGATTCCAAACTCTTCTTTCCATTCTTTCCTTCTCTGTCTCTCTCTCTCTTCTCTTTGCAGAGGTTGTTTCAAAGTGGGTTTTCCACATCCTCTGAAGCAGAAGTATGTCAGCGTATCTTCATGTATGAATGCTGGACTGTGTTTGTGTGTCACAGTGATGCAAGACATTGTATGCCCTGATGTGCCCTGAAGAGCTAAGCCTCACCGCCGCCCACCTTCTCATTCCTCCTCCTTTTCCCGTTTCTTCCTTGTCTGCCCTCCAGCGCTTTCCATCTAAACCAGTGACACCATCGCTCACCAGCTCTGTTTCCATCCTTTCACTCTGCCCTTGAGTGTTGCCGATTCATCCCTCCAATACTGCAAAGTAAGCCATCCCTCTTGCTCTCTAAGCACATCCTTCTTTTTCCCGCTACCTTCCTTCCCTTCCTTTGTTTTTTTTTTCTTCATTGTGCTGATTGTCTCGGTGTTAAAAAGTGAATCGCCCATCATCAGGAAAAATCCGTCCCTGAGGAACAGGCATTTTGGTTGGAATGTTTGCACGGCCCCAAAAACAAAACAAGAAAACACCCATCTCACAACACAAGAGCCGCCTTGCCCTTACGGTAAGCACACAGTCACGCACACACATATTCACACAAATACAAGCACAACCTCATGACAGAGGGTTAGAGAGCGGAGACAGCAGGATGCACATTTGCTTCCTCTGACTCAAAAGGGAAAGGTTCCTTAGTAAATATTGATTTATGAAAGTCCCTGTGAGCGTGTGTGTGTGTGTGTACGTGAGTGTGTGCGTGTATGTGTGTGTGTGGCAAATTAACGGCCAGAATGAGGGATGTTCTTTACCATGGAAGCTCTTACTCAACCACCCAGCAGTAGAAATCAGCACGACTCCACCATTTCACAACAGCAGAAAACTGTAACGCTGTGAAACAAAGCTGTCACTCATTCAACGAATTGTCAAATTAGAAAGGCGGCTGCATTAAGTAAAGTTTAATTACAAACACCGAGAGGAGAGATTAGAGTGAAGCAGAAAGAGCGAGAAGTCCTGTGTGCAGTCGCAGTGATGAAAACCATCTGTATCGAGCACACTTGCTACTTTTGCTGAGACCGCAATTAAAACACACACACACACCCGTACACGCATGGACGCGCGCAGGCACACACGTGAATTTTAACACTTTGACAAAAATCTCGGGAACCCCCTCCCTTGGCTGGTTTGACCTCAGCATTAAAGCAAGCGCAGACACACACGCACACATATGCACACGCAGACAAACACAACCGCCCAGTTTGTTGGCATGTGGTGTGAATTACTCCTTGAACACCCCGTCTGCCCAAGAGTGAGCGTGTGTGCATTTGCCTGTGTGTGTGAGCATGAGTGTATGTTGGCAGGAGTTGAGGAGGCATGTCTGGCAACAATAAGGGACAATTCCACCCAAATTACCACCCTGATTACCACTATATTAAAGAGCCATTTATGGCTTTCATAAACGCTACAACCAAGCAGAGGTGATGCCTGTCTCCTCTCCTATGCCTCTATCCATGGATGTGTGCGTGTGCATTTGAAAGACAAGAAGAAATAAGAAAACTATACAGAACTGATATCCTACCTGTGTGGAACTTCTAAAAAAAATTGCATTGCAAATGTGAAAACAGACTTATGTAAACATGTCACAGCTAAAAGGCAAATTGTTTAAATGAACTATCATAAAGATTACCTTTTAATGTGTTCTTTTGCACTATAAAAGTAAATAGAACATCTATTATTGGCTGAAAGAGCCATCCCTTAAGACAGTAACTTGATTTGCTTTTAATGACAGTATTCTTAACAATACAATTGTTTAAATAACTAGTGGAGTACAATCATAATGTCATTCTGTGCTTTTCATTGTAATTAAATGACAGTGATATTATAAATGCTCCACTATAACAAAACTGCTTTAAAACTATGCCTGTGCCTCACTAAGCTGCTGATAATCACAAAACAGGTGCTCTATATAACTTTATGTAAATCCACAAATAAGGATAAAGTTACTACAAGCTTAGAGAGTTTCTCTGACTTTGGGAAAAACCATAGGTCATAGCAGACAAGTCTCCTGTTTTGGCCGGTTTACTATCGTATTTGAACCCTTTTTCCTGCCAACCTCCCGTATTAGCATTTTCCCAAATATTTCCCGTATTTTGATAAGTTTAAAAAAATCCTCTGCCTCTCCAAACTGAGCTCTGTTATAGTTGGCGAGAACTGTCACCAGCAGCAGTCTGGGTGGCAGTTGGCACGAAGCTTGTGCCGACAGCGATAGCAAACAAACCCAGACCTTCTGTCTCATGCCATATTAAAAATATGAATTTGGCATTATCTGACTGAGAGAAGCTGATTTTGGGATTGTAGGTAGTTTGATTCAAAGGTGACCCGAATACCTTCTAAAACCAGTTTATCCTCCTTAATTGTGAAATTTCTGATATCTGTAAAGCCTTACAGATATCAGATATGGCAGATTCACACCAGCTGTGTGCAGTTTCTTTCCCTCAGCTCACACTGGGAGCGTGTTTTAGGCCCCGCCACCCTGCCTGCTCACATGCAGAGCAAATGTCTGACAGCAGAGTATCCTACTGCTGCTGCGCTGCAGAATTTTAACATTGTCCATGCTGAACAACTTCATTCTGGCATTTTGAAGGCGTGACGCTAATAATAAAGCCGCAGTGGCCACGACTTAGTCAGTGTAAAGGAGACACTGTTATAAGTGAATGCCAGAGAGCTACAGTACATAAGTGAACATAAGAAATTAGAAGAAATGTAATAAAAAATAAACTGTAAATGTTTATCTTACAGACAAGAAGCCTAATTTGAAATAAACAGTAAATATGTAAATAAACTGAAAATATATTGAATAAATAAATGTGCTTGCTTTTGTGTTTTTATTAAGGTTAAGGTCAGAATCTGATCGGCCAAACTGAAGTTATTAGGTGGTTATTTTAGATTTCTTGAACTCTTGTAAGGGAAAGTGAAGTTTGGTTGAGGTCAGTGGAATGGCTGGCAGCAGGTGCCGGAAAATGTCCCTTATTTTCAAAGACAAACCTGACAGATATGCCTTAGGCTGTTGATAAAAAAATGCATATAAATACGGTGATGTTATGTATTTATCATTTTTGAAACCTGGGGTTTTATTATCTTGAGCTTTTTGTGCATGGTGCAGCTTGTAAGAGACAAATTTGCTTGCAAATACAGTTGTGCTCAAATGTTTACATACCCTCCCATTAAAAAAGGAAAACAATCAGCTGCCAGTAAGATAAGTTGAAATTGACAAAACTAATAATAGATAATATTTTTTATGAAAATCATGGCATTGATTTTTAAATTGTTGTTCAAAAGAAATATTATGAACAAACAAACAAACAAACAAAAAATAAAACAAGCATGATGGGGCTCCTGAACAAAATTTTTTGATCAAAACCTTGAAGCAGTCACTGCAATCAGGTGTTTCTATAATGTTCAATAAGACTTCTGCACATGTTTACTGGTATTCTGACCCATTCTTCATGAGCAAGATGCTCTAATTTGTCTGGGACAGTTTGGTTTGTTTTAAAATGACTTTTTCAACCACATTTTAAACTCAATATTTCATTTTACTAAATTAGAATGACTTTTTTCCATTCATTATCACTTTGTTCATTTTCTTGGTATTTGAATGAATATTGTGAATTTAGCCTTTTCTTTAATGGGAGGGTATGTAAACATTTATGACATATTCACACCACTTCATTTCTATAACCGAAATAATCAACTGTGGAAAGTAAAACAGTTATTTAAAGGGATGATGGGTAACTTTTGGCCACTGGGGGCATTTAACCTGTAACTTCCCACAGGCCACACAGCTGTGGCACAAATTAATCAGTCTCTATCTGAGTTTTGGAATTGTGTTTGCAGACGACTTTGATCAGCTGATAGCAAAGTCATTGAGTTATAAAACAAAGCGCTCCAGGTCACATGATCTAATGAGAGACGGATCCACTCCTGAAAAGTTACAATGTCTAGTTTGTGAGGAGGGCAGCTCCCTCGGAGCAACGGCATGAGTCAAAGCTGTGTATTGACCCAAGAAATAGGCCATTTTTACTAACATTGAGCTAATGTTTGGGTCAAAAGTTACATATATCCTTATAAACAGTTCTTTAAACTTTTTGATCATAAAAGTGTTAGAAAATCTGTAGATGTATGATAAGTCCGGCATTTTAAGATGGAAATGTGAAAGCAACAATTTAACAACCACATTTGGCAATTTTGAGGAACTACAGATTTTAGCATGTCCATCTTAAGCTTGGTTTATTTTTAATATTCAGGACCTCACACCAACACTGATGTCTCACTAAATGCACGCAGATTGATTTGGTACGAGTTCAACTGACACATTGTGTATGAAAAGATTTGGGACATGCTATGCACAGTACGTGCAATGTGATTGAAAAACTGAGGAAGCAGGAGGGAAACCTGCTCTACAGGATACCTGTGTGACCCTTCAAATCTAAAGAAATTAAAAAACATGGCAAGTGTTATAAAAGCATCAAGTGCTACTTAAAAGTTAAACTTAGTACAGAACAACTATTCCTGAAGTAGAGCAGTGTCATTTTCTCTGCAGACAATCACTGTTTGGGTTAAAAACTACAGTGACTGGAGTGTACTTCAGTCACTGATGGTTACGGCGCCATGCTAACATCGCAATTTGCTCACCCAGTGACTGATTTGTTAGCCATAACCAATGCCAGCATTTCTGCTCAGAAAAAAAATATAGCGTCAGAGGAAGAGAAGACCCAAACGCGAGACAGACTTGTGCTCATTTATTTTTCACCATCATTTGTAGTTCATTCGACTTTTATGTAGCTAAAATCAGATATCTTTCACAAGTATGGAGGAAAATGTTACCCCTGCTGCTTCAAAACAGAAACTTATTTCTGCTTTGGTTGGTCTTTGATAAGCTTTTGTGAAGATGGGGCACTGTCATCTCACTTATCTTAGAAATGAATAAATCAAACCTTGTGTTTGAATCCATGAACAACATGCAAAAAAGAATTGGAGGTTTGTTGCACACACACATACTGTGTGGAAACACACTAGCATACGCAAATGCCACCAACAACCAGAGCCTAAACCTCTCAAGTCTACTTTGTCAAGAAGCACTTCTCTTTTTGACCCTTCTCTTTCATTTCTACTCCTCATATTCACTCCTTGCCTTTTTCTCTGAGACCTCCACCCCTCCACCCATCCCTTAACCAACCCACTCGCACACACACGCTCACACCAGCTCCTTCAAACCCCCCCCCCCCCCCAACTCTCCATTCCCCCTGTGGCATTCTTGGGGGCGCACTGCACCTTTAAAGAAAATATGAGGGAGGCCTAAGAGGGAGGCCCAACAACTGAGTCTTTGTGCTGCCGCGGAGCACACACGCATACACAAACATGCGCACACACACACACATATGCACACATCAGTGGTGTCAGACAGGTTTTATTAGAGTGAGAGAGGGAGGGAGGAGGAGGAAGGGGAAGGAGGGGTGAGGAGGTCACCGCTCAGCTTGGAGGCCTGAGAGCGCAGTGTGAGTGCACAAGTGTGTATGTCAGTTCAGTGTGTGAGTTCTTCTGACTTGTCATCGCTCCTCTCTGTAAATCATCGCCTCTGACACAGCCTTTAATAACAGTGCATTTTTTAATTCAGCAGGGTCACACATGCACGTACACCCCCACACACACACATAAACACACACACACAAGTAACGACGACTTTCTCTCCTTAACTGGACTCTGAAAAATGGCTGACAACTGTATCGCTGAGAGAAGACAGGGTTGGTGGGCTAGTTTGAAAAACAAACAAAAAATCTATGTAATGATGCCAGAAATGCTTGAAAATTCATCTCACTAAATAAACATGTATCATCACCTTGCAGTAAATGTGTGAGTCTGCTCTGCATGACATGAATGAGATGTGTGATTATAAGTTCAATCTCAAATAAGAACAAAAAGGTACAACTGAACGGGCCTCTTAAGTTCAATTTGTGTCTGTGCATGTGGGTGTGTGTGTGCCTGGCTCAGGTTGCTAAAGCAAACAGGTCTGTGTGTGATGAATCTGGCCTCTAATCCGCCCAGTGTGTTTGGGTGACATGGGGAGAGAGAACGCAGGAATAAGCGAAGAAATCTAAACAGAAAGGCATAGCAAAGGAAAAGGAGGGGGAGGGGGGGGGACAGAGGGAGAGAGAAAGAGACAGGTGGGTACCATATGTTGGAGTAATCCGTCAGCACTGACTGGGGTCCATTGTTGACGGCCGAAACGAAACAAACCCGTCCCCCCTTCTACCCTCTCCTCCTCATCTCCCCCCCATAGATAAACAGCCTCCGGGGCAGACAGTGGGCTGTCTTTGGGGGGGGGGGGCAAGAGCAGGGGAGCGAGTTAGGAAGGGCAAAGGGGGGAGGCAGGTGGTATCAGATTTCTTCGCTCTTAGGCCGACAAGAAGAAAAAAAGACCACAAGTGAGGATGAGAGAGAAGCTCATTGTTTCATCTGTCCACTGAGGAGCAAAACTGGGCTCGACTGGCTGTTTCAGCAGCATCTGAGAGCACTGATCTCTTCAGCACCAAACAAATATCCCCTGCCTACCTCACAGGCTCAACAGCCAGCGAAGAGAGGCTCGTAATGCACCTCCTCCTTTCCTCTCTCTGCACTCTTCCCCAGGAGACAGCGACAGATAGAAAGACTGCTTAACAGACTCAGGGTGAAGATGCAGGAAAGTGCTCGTCACACCCAGCTGATTCTCTACAGGTCTGCATGCTTTCTGATTTTGGATCAGTGGGAGAGACTGGGTTCAGAAAGAAGCAGTGGATCTTTCTTTTTTTTTTTTTTTCCACCACGTCCTTTTTTCTATATCTCCTTCCTGAAGGGCTGTCATTGAAGCTGAACACCAAGCTAAAGCTGTGGCAATGCTGCCATCCTCTTGGGTCATCCCTGTGATCTCTTGTATCCATGTGCACTACTTCTTCTTTCTTTGGCACCCGAAAAAAAAAAAAAAAAAAAAGAAACAACACACTTTCAAACTCTATAAAATCCTGTGCTACTTTTATTTGCTCTCTCCTTCTCTCTTGTTCTTTACTGCTCTACAGGTTTTCCTGTCTCTTAAGCTCCTTTATCTTTGATTCCTTTTCTTTCTCTGGATACTCAGAGGAAAGCACGATCAGAGAGAAGATGAAACAAGACTGAGATGTAAAACAATCTGCGAGGCATGTTAATTTACTAAAAGGATGATGATACACAATATGCATTGGTGCCAGCTCACTTGCTAGAGGTATTCACACACCCACACACACACACACACTGTACACAAAGTAAGATCACTAAGGAGGTGACAGTTAGTAAGATTGTTATATGACTTTGAGGCATATGTGTGTGACGGCTCGGTTACAGCCACAGTTGAATCTCATATATCAAATGCATCACTGTCATTCACCACAAAAACCAGATTGCTTTCCCAGATCACTCCTCCTTTATTTCTCTCTATCCACATCACCCAATCTGTCTCTTGCCTTCTCCTCGCCTCTCTTTATAATGCGTAACTCTCCCAAAAAGTTTGTGCAGCATTTCTTTCCAAGCACTCTGATTTTCTTCAGCCCTAACCCCTCCCCTCTCATCTCTGCAAATCTGTTGCCCATACACTCATTCGCCACAGTAAATTTTGACAGCAGATATGGCTTCAAGAGAGTCCTAAAATAGATTGCCCAGACTTACTAATGGAAGTCTTGTGAATGCAGCTGTTGGCCTTATGAGGCGACCCTTGCCTTCCACTGACTCCCAGGTTAACACCACGACAGCGACGGCTAACTACAGGCTAAAGGTAAAGCCGTGTTCACTCCATCTGCTTGTAAAAGTGATAACGCGTGGTTATAACATATTTGCAGCATTTCGCGCCGATGCTGTTAACTGCTGGAAAGATTTGTAGTCTCTAAGTTTTCATAATACTGTTGTTGTCAACCACAAAGTGGAGTGGAAGTTTTCATTCCAGCCCAACATTATAGCAGCTGATTTCACTTTTGTTCATAATTTCCACCAGACATTAAATTTAGTGAGAAATTTGCAGGGTTTTATTAGGACAGAAGCGTAAGTCGCTCTGTAGCAACAGAGAGGGGAAAGTCTGCTGAGCAGATAGCAGCAGCTGCAGGAAGAAAAAGCGATTATGCTCTCATACTAACTGGAAAAAAAAAACAAAGAACTAATAATATTTTTGAAGTTCTGGCCATTAAGATGGTCATAACCTGATTTCTTTCTATTAATTGTTTGTTTCTATTAATAAAACAATGTGGAAAAAGGTTAAGAGGGAGTACGTATATTTAGGCAAGATAAAGAGTTTCTTGGGGTAAACATATACGAAGAGGGAAGAGGCAGCTTGAACCAAATCCTTTCTAAAGCCTGTCAATTTCACGGTGGGTTACGAATAAACTACGCTTTTCCAGAACTTCACTCCTTTCCTCTGACTCTTCCTCACATATGCCATCTCTTTTTCTGGTATTAATCAGGTTTTTCCGCTTCCACCCCCCCTTACACCAGTTTTCCTCTGATTTGTTTTCACCATCAGGAACGTGGACTTCAAACCAATTGTCCACCAAAACTACTAAGCTTAAGCGGCACTGAATGCCTCAATCTGTTTAGGACGCCACCAAGTGGGAACAATCTGGGACACCTTGGAAACCACCAGCCAGCGGCAATCCCTTTTAGCTATTTAATGTAATGTTTCCGCAATATAAAGGCACCGTTTGAGAGCTGAGGTTTTAAAACGGCTGAAGCAAGCTTCTCTGGGCCCAGACTGACCATTAAAGAGAGGAAAGACCGCATGCAAGAGCCAGTGCAATAAAAAACTCACAAACTCCAAAAGAACTTCAAAATATGCTGTAATGTTTGAAAACCCTGGCTGATTTTAGATTTTTTTTTTTTCATATACTATTTTTCACAAAAGGGACCTGTTCGAAACTCCAGGGACCCTGCCGTTTTCCAGATGGTTCTCTTCAGTTCAAAACTGTTTTGTGAAGCTTGAAAACCTCTCTCCTTCAACTTTGTCCCAACACTCATCTAATGTTTCTATTGATTCACGGGGGTATACGCACGGTCATAAAAAGGAGCAGACTGAATACCCAGGACTGCTTTATATCATGACACAATTCATCATCATCCACACACATCTTAAATTCACACATGGAAAAAAATCTGCAGCTTCCTAAGGAGATGTTTGTGGCCCTCTTTTTTTTTCTGTCAAGTCAAGTAAGAGGGCATCAAGAAATAGACACTTAAAGATAATGATGAGGTGAGCAGGGACAGAAAAAGAGAGGAACTCCCTTAGTGGGAATATAAAAACAGCTCCCTCTGTACTGCAGGCCTCATCTCAGTCCAGGCGGCTAATTGATGGCAAATAGCTCTACAGCAGTTTCCTTACACACACACACACACACACACACACATACACGTCATACGTTATATACACATATGCAGTTTCCCTGCGGTTTTCAACACAGCTCGTTTGGCAGGAGAGGAAGGTCTCACTCCAGACAGACCCAGCCCATAGAGGAAAACACACACACACACACACACACATGCATGGACAGTGTGCCTTGTAATACTTAGCCCTCTTCTTGTATAAGTTAGGACAGTTAAGTAGTTTGGGAAGACAAGGCCACTTAGGTGTTAGGTCTTAGTTGGGCGACCTCCAGAGTTTAACTTTTTTTCTTCTGCTCAACACCAGGAACTTGTGAGAGGGGAGACTGTGCGAGGCCTGTCTGTGATGAGGATAGCACTAGCCTGGCAACCAGGCCTCACATATGGAAACTGTTTAACTCTTATTATTAATAACCCCTAAAAAAAGAAAAAAAAAGAGAAAAAAAAGCAAACTAATAACACATGCAAGACACTGCCAAGACTCGACTCAGAGGCAGAAGGAAAACACATACATACACAAACAGAGACTGTCTGCCGTGTGCGCATGCAGACACAAACACATACACACATGAAGACCAACGTACACACTCAGACACCTATTGGTTAAACAGAAAAACACACTGAAAGCGATTGGTCTTTGAATAGGTTTAGTCTGCCTGCCTGCTTAGATGGAAATAAAAAGTCTTTCATGTTTCTTGGTTCAGAGGGTTTTTACACCTGGTTGTGGCTGTGGGGATTGACATAGACACACCCTCACACCCACCCTTACCACACACACACACAAACACCGGAAGTGGGCAGGCACAACAAAGCCTGGTTGGTGTACAAGAAGTTAAACTTCTAAAAAAAACACAAAATCTTTCAACTTCCCTAAATGAGACACAGGGGTGGAGTGTGCTCTAAAAAAGGGGAAATGGGAAATGTGTGCTGGACTGTATGATTTACTGTGAGGGTCAATCCATCCAGATGTAAAGAGAGACTTCTGTTTAAACAATAGAAAGCCTAGCGTGATTATCTTTTCTATTCTTAGCCTTTGAAAACTATATTTGACAAAAAGTCATTTTTGTTCACTGGAATTTCTTTTCTTAAGATGAAGTAACATTTTCCTCAACAAAGAAGTTTATAAGATTTTTTATGTTGTCTTATTGGCAACATGAGCACTCAGTTGCTCAGGAACTGACTTAATTCATTAGGAAGTTCAGAAACAAAACACAAGTAACCACAATGTTAACACAATTTCTGTGGCAAGTGCTCAGTTCAATATTCTCTCATTGCTGCGGTTCCATTGCTTTGCTTTGTCTGATAACCTTTGTAAAGCCATAAAAATGGTGAAGTGTGAATGGAATTTATACTCCTCTGTGGAAACCTGGAGTTTTTAAAAAACAAGAAAGGGTTACAAGAAAGGGAAAACTAGTAATTTCTTTTGATAACTACATTATATAAAAAAATAAATGTTAGAAGAAAGCCAAGCAAAAAGGCAAAAAATTGGTCATATAAGTTTTTATCATTTAAGGGTGACAGCTACAAGTTTAATTCCTCCTCACCAGTAGGTAGCGCACTAACACTAGCTTAAGCAATTAGCATTAGCAACATTACAGAACTCGCTAACCGTTAATTAACATTATTAAATGTTCAACTTGCATGTCCGGGAGGAAAGTAGCAACCTCCATGGGACTTTTGAGCCTCTTTGCTACCTTCACCCTCATCCTGCTTTGTTTTTTGTTTGCTTGAATTTGAGAAATGTAATGCAAGGCCCTATTTCTACACATAGCAATTGAGCTAGCAACTCCAAAGCTAATGCTAATGGCAAATAATCCTGACTTTGGCAAGGTAATCAGATGTACACATTTACTTTTAGACCCATCAAAATTGATCAAACAGTAATTTATATGCTATAAAGAATTGTGAGTAAAATTAATGCTTTTACTCTGCACCCCTCTTTATCATTTTTAAGAAATTATTGTTTTGATGAAAAAGTTGTGGCTATCACCTTTAAGTCTTCACAACTTGAAAGGGTATTATACTTATCCTCAAATGAGGTTTCACCGTACTTCCACTATTATTTAACACTTTTTGATGTGTTTTTTGTTTTTGTTATGGAAATTCTAAGTAACAAGACAACAAACGCACTCTGTCTATCAGGTGAGAAAAGGCCGCCATGCTCCCTTCCTGAGCTCAAGAAGAAGGCAAACAAGAGAAAAAGAAGAGCTACATTCCTCTCCTCCTCCCTGTTGACTCTAATCTCTTCTTTAAAATGGCTCACACAAAGAGCCAGCGCAGACTAGCTAATTAGCAACACTTTAGGCCTCTGCAGCTTTTGAATGTGCGGTGTGTATACGTGCATGTTCATTGTGTGCATCCTGGGCTCTCAACTGTTTCCAGGGTAACTGCTTGCCTAGCAGCCTTGCAAGCGTTGCACATTTTGTCTTTATTCTTTGCTCTCTCTTGTTCCCCTTGCTGCGTCCATCTCTTTCTGTGAGTTTGGAGTGGAGGAATGAAGGAGAAGGGGCTAAAAGAAGAGAGGACCCTAGTCTTGGGCTGACCTGTGTAGATGGGAGGGTTGGGGGTTGCAAACTATTGCATTTTTGTATCAGAGCCACACCATGAATGAACTCCAAAGCATTTTATCTGAGCACATGTCAATTAAAACCAATTATGGTTGCTGCTTTTTGATAGAGAAACCAGTAGACCGGTATGAATTGGCACCGGCACACACACATAGTTCCAGCCCGCTGTCACTGACCAATAATAGCAATGAGGTCACTCAGCTTTGCAGGGTGACCTGTGGCCTCTAAAACAGCCTCAGTAACCATGGTGATAACTAACCTTTGAGAACTTACAGCCAACAACTACTTTTTTTTTTACAGCAAATTCTTCATGAGGAGTGTCTGTCTCAGATCATGCATGAGCGTGTATATGTGTGTTATTTACCAGACAGCAAAGTCAGGCCTACACAGTTTAAGTGCTTCTAAACACTTCCATAGCAACCAAACCAAACCTAACCCCTTCAGGTACCCAGGTATGTGTGTAACTCAGTTTCCACAACAGTAACAGGACAAAACACACACTGTTGCACATACAATAATTCTTTCTTCTGCCAGGATATGTCTATTCTTGTCTCCAAGTCTCAACTGGCTGTGCCAACCATCCGTGACTGTGTCCACGCTGGCTGATCTGGCCTAGTGGACCATGTCTTCTGTCCATCTGCTCTTTCATAATAAGAGATGTAGCTTCTGCAGAGCACTTTTTAGACAGCAAACCTCATTGTTAAGTAGGTTTTACTGTTTTGGTCAAGGCAATGAAAAATGACGACATGAAATCAGCTGTGAGTCCAGAAATGCATCAAATTATAGTGGGCCATTCAATTGCAATTAGAGGTTCTTGATTGGAGAAACACAAAAGCAACAGAACTGAAAAGACATCAGTAGCGTGAACAAAAATCCCCCTCTCAACTCTCAATTGGTGGATTCTCCAGCGTTCAATGGCCTGGCTGGAGAATGCAGTAAAAAAGTTTTATGGGCGCTCATAAATGCAACATCTCAGCATCTCAAAATTAGGTCTCAATGTGTGAAAAAAATAACTGAATGAGAGTGATGGAAAGGGAGTCATGTGAAAGTCATTAAACATCAGTGAGCTTTTTTGTGGAAGTGTGCTTGATGCATCGTTGTGCTTGTGACTGAGATCAAAAAGGAATAAAACTGGTAATGTCCTGCACAAAGCGTCACGCAACAGTCTTCAATAAATAAGACAAGTTGTATTAAAAATAATGCGAAAGACAGAGAAGATGGATAAAGAGGGCTGCTGTGATTTTGAGACCCCTACAGGAAGTTGCTGCTCTATAGGTCTTTTTGTATCGCTACGGTAACAGCAGTGGGTGTTCTGTGATGCTAGGCAACCCCACTTCCCCCTCCTCTGTCTCTGAATGACCTCTTGTGACCTGTGCACTGTGCTGACCTTACACATAAAGAGGAAAGCCTGGTCCAGACCAAGGGAGGGCTTTTAGGAGGTGACAGCACTCAGAGCCAGGCCCGAGACTGATTTACTAGCCGGGACACACGGTGGACGGACAGACAGATATGCAAAATATACACACAGATTTCCGCATGTAGGCAGTTGTGCAGATGCAAAGAGGCAGATAAGAGATACAACCTGTCACACAGCCACAAAAAATACAAGCCTAATTTAATAACCTGAATCCTAATACATCAGGAAAATCTCTTTTCAACTCCGTTCCTTCTCAAGTCACCCCTTCACCTTTATCTCCTTTTCAGTGCTGACCTGAAAATGAACTCAGTGGAGAGCTGGAGGTCAAACAAGACATAACTGTCCCAGTGACCAACATTCACCTCCCATAATTTAGCAAAGCTGGAGAATCGCATACCCCTCCAAACCTCCCCACCTCCATCCATACAGGCCAATTACTGAGTCTAGCCAATCTAACAGGAAGCCATACGTTATCTTAAGCATCCAGCATTTCTCGCCGTCTGTTAGCACACACACCACACACTCATACATCTGTCACAAAGTACTGCAGACAAATGCACACTCGTGCACACAAAGCAGCTATCTTTCATCAGTGTTTGTGTATATCTGAGATCTGTATCGGTTCCCCCTGATCTCCAGTCATCATTGTGGCTTCTTAATTACACCCTTCATTAACTCACATCAGCTCTGTGCGAGTGTGTAAGTATCAGTGTGTGTGCATATGAGAGGGGAAGAGAAACAAAGATTACTGGTATGTGTGTGGACACATGAGAGAACGAAACAAGGGAAGCACTGAGGAAAACTAGAACATGACAAATGGGAGTGGGGATCGAAGCTCCAAACCAATTTCTAAAACTGCCTTTTTCAAAAGCAATGTTCCTTTTAAACCCCCAGGGAAGGGAGACCACTGCTACATTCAGCCTCTCACTTTCTATTTGCTTGGAAGAGTGCAAGGGAGAGAGAAAAAGACAGAGGAAAGAGGGGGGAGAGCCTCTCAGGCTGGTTTAGCCGACCGATGAGTGGCACTCCCAAGAGGAAATGGCACCTTTCCGCCACCGTCTCTTTCCTTTTCCCTTCTACATTTTCCTCTTTACCTCATCACTACTACTGTAGCTGCTGGATTATGAGAGGCCATTAATTGATGGTGAAGAAAAAGGAGGAGACAGCAGTGGGTAAGAACTGAGGAAAGGGGGGTGGCAGTGCTTACAGTGTGGACTCACATCTGCAAAGCAAAAAAAGGTAGGAGAGACTTAAAGACACACAGAGAATTGAAGACACCTGGTTCTCGTCAGAGCACCCTCCACCCAACCACACACCCTCACACACACAAACACTTTGAGGTTTGTTAGGATTTATCCTGCTTACATTTCTCCTCTGCTATGCATCATTTCACGTCCACACCCGGCACCTCAACAAAGTGCCATACGCGCTCCCCTCCACTCTCACTTTTCCACTTCTTCTTCTTCCTCTTCACTCTGCAACTCTCCACCGTGTTTCTCCTCCCTCATCTCTCGCCCCTTCCAAGATGGGGCAAAACTGGTCTTTGCCTCCCTCTTCACTTTCTTCCCTCTTTCTGTCTTCCCCCTTTCCCGCTCTGTTCTTTCTGGGGAGGCAGACAGGCCACATTCCACAGGGAGGCCCAGGCGCCCTTTTCTGACACGTCTCAGCTTTACACCCCTCCCTCATCCCTCTGTTTCTTCTTTCCAGCCCACTAATGCCCCCATCTCCCCCACTTCACCATGCTGCCTCTTTGCCTGTCCTTTTACCTTCGTTTCCTCCAACTGGTTGTCCCATCTCTCCCAGCAACCATCTTTCTCCTCTCCCAGTCCCTCATCTCTCTCTCTCTCTCTCTCTATCTATCTATCTATCTATCTATCTATCTATCTATCTATCTATCTATCTATCTATCTATCTATCTATCTATCTATCTATCTATCTATCTATCTATCTATCTATCTATCTATCTATCTATCTATCTATCTATCTATCTATCTATCTATCTATCTATCGGCCAGTTTAAAAGGTTTGATGACTGGCGATGGCTGTGATTTCTCTCAGGTTCCCAAGGGCCCTGAGGAAAAGACGTCTTTGTGTTCTGACACCACCGCACTGTCAGGAGTTGTGTGTGTCAGTGTGCATGAGAGTGTCTGTGTGTCTTTTCTGCTCCAGCGCCCACCGGCATGGTGTTTAAGCACAAACAGTGGCCTGCACTACACCTTCAGGTGAGAGACTGAAGCGTGGAGGAGGAAAAAGCAAGAGGAGGAGGAAGTATATCCAAGACATTCAGGTGGGGGGCTCTGGCTAAAAATAAAGCCTATAAGGCCACCCAGCTCTGCCACAGCAAAACTAATTAAGCTAGAGGTGTGATGGAATTATGAATGAAAGGCATATGTCCCTTAGAGGAAGCGGAAATTATCCGCACATTTCAGTTGGGAGATTTTTGTGGGTTTCTTGAAAAAGCTTGGATGAAAGTGTGAGGTAGAAATGTAGGATTTGAGTATACAAACGGGAAAAACATAACGTCTGACTGCAGATATTATAAATCTCAATTCAGCGTTGAGTCAGTAGAACGGCGTACCTGTATGCAAGTCTCGTCTAGGTGACTTCATGATAACATCCAACATTTACAGAGAGGTGGAATGCCTTCTGCTGGACTAAAACAGTCATTTAGTTTGTGAATTCATCATTTCCTGCAGTTCGGTGTGATTTAATTGGCAAGGCAGCTGGATTTTGTAAGATATGCAAGATCACGAAAGTTTATGGGAAAAGCCATCTGTTGCTTTCCATGACACCTGGGTGGAACTGGACCTTGAGAGATTTTATCACAACTATATTGAATAATCAGAGCCAGGCAAGTTTCAAAACTCCTAATCCTCCATTTGAAAACACAGAATTTCAAGCAAAGACAAAACCCAGAGCTAGAAACATTTCTTCACTCACTTTTCTGTTTTCCAGAAGCTCATGAATGATAGTAAGCAGGCAGATTATTATATCTTTAATATATATTAGGGTGCAGCGATACAAAACATTCACAGTTAGGTTCAATACTTTGCTGTCGTGATTTGATTTTTTTTTCAATACAAAAAATAAATAAATTTTCATGCCTTTTTAAAAAAACCTATCCTTTTGTCCACAACAGCTTACCATTAGGGTCATACTTAACATGAAAACTAAAGGAGTTCCAAATGTCAGGTCTGAATGTCGTCGAACGCAGATTCACTGAGTTTCAACACAGAGCTCATTGTCAGAACACAAGTTGATCAAAAAATTTTAAAAAATCTGTATTTTTCAGTGTTCAATGCACAGTTGGTTCATTACGAATACATGCATTGTTGCCCCTCTACTGTATATCGTGTATGTATATATTTACATGTTTCCACCAAATCTCAAGATTCAGTCAGATATGTTGAAAAGTCTTGCAGAAAAAAAATCGCACTACTCCGTAAAACTTCATGAGAATTCGTAATTGTGAACTGAAACGAATGTGACTGTACAGACACATACTGCATGTGCAGCGATGCAATATTTCTTGCGAAGCGAGTTTTGGGATCTGGAGGAAAGGTTGTGCTTGTCTTTCATGGTCCACAGCGGAGAGAAGGAAAAAGAAGTACAGTGAGTGAGAGGAAGAGAAAAAGATGGAAAGAGAGAGGGAGCTATGTTTGTGGTTGGTAACCCGCTCAAGAGAGGAAATACCAGGGTGCACACACACGCACACACAGGTGCAAAAACATAGAGAGCATAGGCACGTCCAGGAGAATAAAGACCTGCTTTGTATGAGCAACAAGTTTGGTGTTAATACGTGTGCATTTGTGCGTGTGTGTGTGTGTGTGTGTGTGTCCTCGGCTGAAGGTTGCTGAGGAAGCAGGGTGAGGATGCAGTCAGAGGAAGGAGGAGGGAGAGTGAAGGGCTCTGAGTGTTCTTCATTCACCTAAGGCCCCGTCATTATAATTAGAGGGAATAATTTTAGCAGCAGGGAGGAAACCCTGATTTTCCCCCCTGGATTTCCTCAACTACAGACTCAGGTGGTGTTGGAGAGCCCAGAACTCAGACTGACCCTGTGAAGGGTGGACACGCAAAAACATGGATTACCTATTAGCTTGAATATGCTTATAAATAGGAGAATTAAATCAGTAAATGTGTGTCATCTCTCGGCAAATGCCACACAAGTGACTGAAAAAGATGAATCAGCAGGTTTCCATCATTAGCTGACCAGCAGACATTTTTGTTCGGTTATGGAAAAATGACTAACGTGGAGACTTCTGGGTGAAAAAATATTTTGAAGTGCTCTGTGTGTGTGTGTGTGTGTGTATGTGTGGTCTCCGTGAAGGCCAAGGTCCTTCAGAGAGCAATCAACAGAGTTATGTGTATTTTAAAGGGAATGAGAAATACAATGAAGAATTTGATCCAAGATGTTCCGGGAAAAGTTTGGAAATTCCATTTGACACAGTGGCCAGCAAGAGTGCGTGTGTGTGGGTGTGTGTGTGTGTGTGAGAGAGAGAGCATGACTTGGAGTGAGACAGAGGCAAAGGAGATAAACAGCATTACTCCTACCACTACAAGCAATACGTTCATGGATCAGCAAGAATTTAAAAAAAAAAAGCTGACTCCCACAGCTATGACACACACATTCACACTCCTTGAGCATCCAAGTCCTGTATGGATTGTGCGTGGGCAATTTCAACAATGCAAACCTGTTTTTTCCCCCCATCTAGGCAGGTGCTGCTTCCTATTTTCATGCACTGTAATAATATATCAGTGGGAACGTCATGTGTATGAATTCTTATGGTGAACTGTATCCCAGTGGAATTAGCTGGCAGATTATAAAGTGGATAATTAAAGCACTGATGAGCCAACCTGTCAGAGCTTTTTACTGCACATATAAGAAAATGTGACAATTACCAGAGTCTAGCCAAATAAGTGTTGACACATCTGTATGTTGTGTAACAGCCTGGTGTGTACATGCTGTTCCACACAATGTAAAGTACATTTGGTCATGAGTTGCACAAGTGGGAGGTGTTACAAAACATGTCCACCTGGTAAGCATAATGTCAAATGCATGCATGACATGCGCACAAGAGCACAAGGATGCCTCGAAACACGCACAATCAGCAAGCACCAGAGACACAAACACACACACACACCTGTTGCTGTTGCAGGTGCAGTAAGTCGACCGGGCTGATCTCTCCATTGGCGTCTCCGTTGGACCCGCCCTCTCTACCTCCCCCTCCATCTGACTGGCTGCTGAGGCTGCTGACTCCGTTCTGATTGGACGGTGTTGTTCGAATGGTCTCAGAAGCTGATTCCACCATCATCACTGGCACCTGAGAGGAAAGTGGAGGAGGACACAGCAAAGATTGAACAAAACTGGCCTGGGCAGCTTAAGCAGAATGTCTGCTTCCGGCAGCAAACTACAGGAAAAGATCAAGAGTCGTGTTCAAGTGTGCATGTTTACTTTGTTTAAATGGCTTTTTGTCATAAAACACATATGTACAAACATGCCCAAGAGGCCACAAAGCATCACCTATAGCTGCCACTTCTCTACATTCATGTGAATGTGTATATAGGAGCGCACTCGCGGATTAGGATCAGATAAGCAGCAAATCTAAACTGACAAGGCTGTTAATACTCTGCTATATAGTTAAATAACACACACATTTCTCCAATAATCAGAGGTGGCATGTGTGCGCTGTGTGTGAGCCAGGAGCTGGTTGGTCTTTGAGACAGATCTGTTTGATGCTCCTTCAGAGCGCCTCTCTAATTAGAGCATGTTCCCTCCACAAAACCTGACAAAACGAGCCGTTCCTGGATGTGTTGTTGTTTTTGAGAAACAACGCCTCGCAAACACACAGGAGCATTTGCCATCGTTAGCCGTTTGAGCGTGGGAGAGTCGAGACACAGAGACACACACATCTGTGTGCAGAGCTCACACATGAGGCAGCTAATACAAAACAAAACAAACCTTCATACAAGCATGCGGGCTGTGAACTGCTAATGACGAACTCAATCTCGTCTTTCTGCCTCATCCAGTTTTAGAAATTAACACACACACAAGTGCATACTTTGAAAGGGGGAAAGTTCTGCGGCTTTTATTTCGGCAACCCTGAGTGGGTACACAAAACGCCATCGAGGCATTCTACACGCCGCCTGTGTGCGACTGCGTGTTTCAGAGGCATACAAGCCATGCCTTCTGGGGAAACAATAAAAGCTATTTCATGAGAGAATCTAACTTTTCTTTTCCTCTGAGGCAAGAGCAGGTGAACCTGCGTGTGTGTGTGTGTTACTGTGCAAGCTTTTTTTTTTTTTCAAATCTGTGAAACTGACAGCAGGTGAGGGTGTGAGAGATCGCTGGTGGCTTTGTTAATGGAATGCTGCCAGATGCTTGCAGACGGCCAGAAACCTGAGCATGTTTGTGTACGTGTGTGTCATACAGGTGTGCGCAGATAGTTTGGTGGGTTCACTTGTTAAAAGATGCGCTTACTCAAATTACAGAAATATCTTGTCTTACTCAAGTGGCACTCTGCTAAGCTAATGGTTTGGTTATATTTTACGAGGTTTTTTTTTGCATCCGTCTCATTTTCCAGACAGCTTCATCTCAGAGAAACATGTAAAATTACCACAAATTTGTAACTCTTCTGTGTAAAGTAATATGCTATATCAACATGAGCCTGCACCTCACAAACAACAAGCCTTGCCTCCCTTTGCATGTTCATCAGGATGACAAGTCAAGCCTAAAGCGGTAATGACTTCACCTCCGCTTCCGTGAAAAAGGTCTAAGATTTTACATGCTCCTCATTCAGATAACCGCAAAAGTTGTTAAACAGTGAAACCCTTAAAGTGCAAACAACTATGTGGTGAAAATGTCTGCAAACAGCTCTATACATATGAGCTTTTGAATGTCTTGTGCTAAAGATAATAAGCTGTTTGATTTGCTAACAGATTTCAGGAGTTCAAGGCTTCTCCCCAACAAGCCGCACCACTTGAGAGCCACAAATCTTCCAGCAATATTTTTTCTCCCCATTGACTCTCCCTCCTGGCACCCAGCCGCCTGTGAAGTTAGGAGTGAGAAGTAGAGCGTTATTGTGACATTTAAAGCTAGTCACTTAATCTCCAACCTCACTCCTTTTCTCTTCCTCCTTCATTTTCCCTCCTCCCATCCTCTTCCTTGGTCCAGACCCCTGATAGTTCAAACTACTCCCTGAGGTAATATTATGAAGCAGTGCATAGTGCTGAGTGATCAACAGATCTTGCCGCGCAGTCCACTGACTTTGCGCTGCAATAGAAACTCCTCACATCATCACACATTTCACAAAGCATGAATCATCAGCCGCTATCAGGCCCAAGCTATACTGAGCGGTGCTGTAATGTACTGTAAACCCATCTGCTTCTTACTCTTTCTCATTGACCTTATTAGCAATGAGGGGAAGAGAGATAAAGACAAGCCGAGAGACAGAGCTTGCAGGTGGACAAGGACCTAATGGGAAAATGGGGAGTGCCCTCTTTCACACACACAGGCAGTGTGGTGGTATGCTCGTCTAAAGGGTGTGTACTCTGTCATATCCTGTAATGGGTGTATATAAGCTAGTGTAATGGAGGTCGAGAAAAAGGCAGGGGCATAAATCTACCCTGAAGTCTCTGATTAGGGTTATGATACGCACATGCGCGCGCACGCACAGCGCTATAAGTTTAAGTGTTTCTGGCAGCGAAGAGGAGCTGCCCGTGCACAGGCCTGCCTCAACCCGCTGCTCACTCTCTCTCTCTCTGTCTTTTTCTTGCACTCCCAATCTCCGTACATGCTCAAACCCTCTCTAGCTGAACCCCTGACCTGAGAGTGTGTGGGGAGAGACATTCCCACTACCCCGAGGGGACTGAGCGAGGGAGGGAGGGAGGGAGGAGGCGCAGATCAGAGAGATAAAGAATGTGTTTGGAAGAGAGGAAAATAAAAGGCCTCCTTTGCCTTTTAATTGGGATGGAGAAGAGAAGAAGGGAAATGGGACTGAACATGTTTCTGATGACTCTGGTGTATGTATACGTGTGTGTGTTTGTCTAAGAGGCTGACACCTACCTTTGTACTTTAATGGATTAGCTCACTGCAAATGCTGGGTGCATGTGTTTATGTGTGCGCCTGGTGTGATTGATGAGCGGAGAGGAGTTAAGATGAGTCCTGTTAAGACACGTTGCTAGTTCAGATGTTCCCGAAAATGCTGCCCTAATAATGATCAGAACTCAACTCGCCCTGTTCCTTCCCACCGCTCTGGGTGTGTGGAGTTCAAACGGGCCGAGCCAAATGCCCAGTGAGCAGGCTCACCACGACTGCCTCTCAGGCTTTGTCCGAGGGATTGGCTCTGTCAGATTCCTCCTGGTCACTGCTCGTCAGAAACATTAAGCCAGGCCAGTTTCACTTTCTGCGTGTTTGTGTGTGAGGGGGAGGGAGTTGTGTACAGTATTTATGTGTGCATCTGTGTTTACAGCAGCTTAGTGAGATAATAAGTCTTTATCATGTTATGCCTCATGTGGGAATATTTCCAGCAGTCCCAGAACGCCTGTTCTGTTTCCTCCGCCTTGCATCAGCTCACAGGAACGCTGCTTATTAGGCAAAGAACTGAGGGAATAAGGGTGGGAGGCAGAGGGAGCAGAGGAGGGAGGGGGGTTAGGGGAAAAAAATGTCTGTACCAGTATCTACACTCCATCATCCATCTACTTTCATCTGACTATTGAATTATCTCTCCTGCACTCTGCTTGCTGTCTTTCTCCCTCTGGTTATAGTGGCAGGTTCAATCCTGGAAAACATTAAAGTCATCACCCTGAAATAGAATCCACATAGGTTATTCCTATGATCTCTGATAGTTCAATCAATATTTGTGAGCAAGAGAAACACTCTTCTAGAGACAACGTATCAGAGAAGCAGGAGCTCTAACCTGTTTTGTAATCAGGAAACAGAATTTTGAGAAGCCTCTGTTGACAGTGAGTGACTGGATTCATAAAATATTGTCCAACTATTACTCCCAAAGGGGCTTAAATTCATTATAACTCATAATCATGTATTTTAAAAAGAAAGAAATAATTGTGGTTGCCATCACTGTGTCCACAAAAATCTCCTGTTTACTGCCAGAGCAGCTCATGGGAAGAGGCATCACAACGATTCTCAGCTTCTCTTCTGTATATATATGCTTTGACAGAGACATGAATGCTGACTTATGGAGACACATCACAATTTAATAAACACAAGTCACCCACCCACATTCTCCCAATCTTGCTCTGCAATCTGGTAAAGAATCCTCTGCTAAGTAAATGGTTACACTGGCCCTGAGGGAATCTAACTTAACCCCAAACCCCAGAACAAACCCAACTACCAGATAGTGATTTAATTTAAAGGAAAGTCTAGTACAATGCATACGTTGTGGTGGTGTATGTATAAAACAAAAAAATACGTAAATATGTCTTGCACTACTGGTTTTCCTGTAAATGCAGTAGCAACCAGAGAGAACGTCTTGTATAATCAGTCTTAGAGTTTTGACTTCAGCCCTGAAGCTCTTAAACAGCATATCCTGCTGCACAACCACCTTCCTCTTTACCTTCCCATGCAAGTGGATAATTGACTATTTAACTAATAGGGATATTTTGTGCATGCCGAAACATGAGAGGAGTCGTTCACAACAATTTAATGCAATTAAACGAATGACTGTCAGACACTTCTTGCATTTTTTAAAAACATATTCCCAGGGCTCCCAATGCTGTGATTCAGCTGACTTTCAGTCTTTTTGTTTTTCCATTTGATTAAGACAAATGTTTCTTTTTATCTTGAGCCAGCAAAGAGATACATCATACTAAATGTAAATTCAACACATTTTGTAATTTGGATGCATTTGGGAAATTAAAAACAAAAATATAGGTGTTCAGCATTTGTCTCGATTCATTGACCTTAAAAGGACGGCAAAGGAAGAAAAAGAGAAATATGATGGAGGGATAGGAGGGAAAACTATGTGGTATATCTGAGCTGACATGTATTAGCGGCAATAAAAGAGTGAGGTCAGAGAAAAGTAAAACAAATAAATGAATAAAAAAGACACATAATGCCAAAGTTTGCACACACATGCCAGCAGACACAAAAAAATAGCAAAACATTAATTTCCCGTCCGGCTGTTTCTTTCTGTGGATATAAAGTAGGCAAATTTGGAACAGCATAGAAGACCAGATCAGCCAGACAGACTTCTACACGGGGCTACAACTAGCAGCTAACTGTACTGCTCCAGGCTACTTTGGCTGCCAGCCATCGCTAACAGGTTGGCTAACAGCAAAGGGCTAATTCAAGATGTCTGTGGCTGCCCTGGCCCTGCTCCAGAGCTAACAGGTGAACTCCATTATCCCACAGACAGATAGTCAGTCAGATGTGGGCCAATATGTGCAACTGGCTGGCTGGCTTCAAAGAGCATCATCTACCTCGAAAGAGAAGTAAGCAGCACTGACCTACAGGTATGACTTCCAGTGTGTTGTGCAGCTGGCTTAGATACCACTGCCTTTGTTGGAAAGTGAAGGGAAGAAAGGAGGCGACTGTGATAAGAAAATCCCCCATGAAGTTATGATGGGGAGTTCTTCTTTACTTTTGCAAGACTGTTCCCCTCATGGCATTTCTTTTGACTGAGTGCTGTAAATCATGCAGGCAAACTCATTGCAAGTGTCTTTGTGGTTTCTGTCTGTATTGTTGTACAGTAAGTCTATGCCTCACACCCAGCCCCACTCTGGTGCATATGTCTATATGCATACACATGTGTGAATTGGGAGTCTGCTTGGCTGCCTGCAGTTCTCTGAAGACAAAGTCCCTGTTTACAGAGCCCATAAAGATTAGCCTCCCTCGGTCAGGTGGGTTCTGGAGCCATAGGTAAACACACAGCACATTCCGCACCGATGAGATCGTTCCGTATGTGTGTATGACCGGGGCAAACATTCACTCCTGCCTTCACCTCAGCCCTTCTTTTAGAGTGCAGTAAGTGATTTACCAGCTTGCAGACTGCTGTCTGTTCAAAATAATGGAGACAGACACAAAGATACACACAAATATTTGTAGAAGGAGCGGACTTCATGCACACCTCATTTATCTGAGCTTGAAATCACGGGTTGTACATTCCTAAAGAGGCAAAGCTCAGGCGTGCGCATGTGTGCGCTCTCGTTTGCAAGCTGGAGACCATGCTGTGATCAGGAAGGTGAAAAATCCCAGCTTCCACCTTCATCTCTCTCCTCTGTCCTGAGAAGCGGAGGAGGTTAAGGTCAGGGTGTGACGGTCCACACAGATATTACTTAGATTGTGTTGAGTACGGTGGAACAGGGGTGAGAAGCGATGCAGGGCGAAAGGAAAAAGAGCTTTGGAAAAAAGGCAATGTGCCTTTATTTAGATCTGAAACCAGCTAGAGTGCCGCGGAGCAATTAGCAGCTCTGTCCTATGAGAGCTCTTTATTAGAATGACCTTCACTGTGAAGGGGGTTGTGGGGCAGAGAGGGTGGGGGTGAGGAAGGGAAAAGAAGAGAAATTCTCCAGAAAACACAGGCAAAGGCGTCAGTGGGGAAACGGACACGTGACATGAACGCAAAATAGATGAATAAACCCAAACTTAAGTGGATTGAGATTTAATTTTGCGTTTGAGCGACAGATGTGACATGTAAACTGTGTGTAGGGAATGTGAACTATTTGATTCTCAGAGCTCCAATTCATAAATGCCCAGACGCAAACACAATTACAGGCTGAAGTCTCTACGTCTTTTTTTATTTTTACATCTGATAGAAAGAAATGCGTGTGCATGTCTGTGCAGGTGCGTGTGAAAAGTGGAATTTCCTTCAGTTAATATTTTAACAAGAAAGTGATCCACTCCTGACACTGATTTCCTCTACCGTCACTGAATACATTACCAAGTCCCTAAATTTAATTACATGGGACAAATTATATTTTATTGAAAGGCAAAATTGTGAAAGAAACAGAAAAAGGAGACGTTTTCTATGAAGACGTAAATGTGCCGCAGTTGCCTTTAGGAGAGAAATAATTTCATTTATGATCAGAATTTGCATTACAAGGCCGATAAAATGAACAGATTCAATATTACCTGAAAATGGGCAACAGCGACGTCTAATAATAAAGGGTTACAACGGATTTAAAAATAGTGGCGTAAAAAAAATTATAAATAAATAAATATCAAAGTGGACATGATATAATTTTATACATCGGCTTTCAAGTTGGGCACTTTGCATTTCCTAGTTAATTAATAGATTGGATCAGAGCGAGTTTAATCAAATATAATTGAATAAGTCCACAGTAAAAACAGGCCAGACTTTAAAGGAGACATGCAGAGAGAATGATAGCATGTCCAGTTCTCAAATTAATTGAATTTTAGTACTTTTGAACTTGGTCCAAGCTGTTACAGAGGTAATTAACTCACATCCTATCCAAAAGTGCTAAAACAAGATGATATCCCTGAGCATTCAATATGGCTGAGCACACACATGGGAGCACCCCCTCCCCAATTCTTTTAAAAAGCAAAATAAAAGTCAACACAGTTGCATACCAATGACAGCCTATAATATATTCCATGTTATTGTTAGTTTTCTGTTCTTTCTGCTCTTTTCTCCTTACTTTTGTCTTACAGGCCGCAACTAAAATATTAATAATTTCTCAGGCAGTTCTCATTGTATTAAAAAATGTCTCCTTTATAATTTATCAGAGAAAGAAAAATCTTTGTTATAGTGACAAGCATGCTAATTAATAGAAGTAGAAGGAACATTGAGAGAGTTCATACTAATTTGGAACATGCTAATATTAATAGAATAATTTATGGCGTAGTATAAATAAATTAATAGAGTAATGCGTTTGAAAAAGGGATGCCTTCAATTCAATTTAGGAGAAGAGAGCAAAAAAAAAAAAATGTCTGCCTCTTGGACAAGGACATTAATAACAGTGCTCTTTCACCAGAGCAGAAAAGGAAGAGACAAACTAAACATGCACTGCTCACTTTTAAAGCACATCAATATTTCAGTCACTTAATGAAAATTGGATGAGCAACACTTGTATTTCTCGCCTTGTTATTTTCATTTGCTGTTAAAGGAGTTTTGGAGTGGTAAATTTGTGCCGAATGTGCAAAATGCTGCTACATATAGCTTTTAGTTTTTGAATGATCTCGTCTCATTGGCTTTATGTAAACTAACAGCTGTGTGTCAGGCTGTGGGCAAGAGATGCAGAGAAACAGAGGGAGAGAGAAGTGGACTGGGTCATTACCATCCTTATTACTCCTCATTAAAATACACCCATCACAAAGACATTTCCTCATGTGTGTGTGTACGTGAGCGTATGTGCCTGCACGTGACCGAGCATGTGCATGTGCTCGTTCCCGCCGCTCCTGATGTGCTCATGTGCGTCCCCATGCAAAAGTGACAAAAAAAGAACAATATAATTGGAGAAATGTACGCAGTAATAATAGGTATTCACAAAATGATAATTCATATTAAACAGGGTGCACAAAGTCA
This sequence comes from Atherinomorus stipes, assembly GCA_023101725.1. NCBI lineage: Eukaryota > Metazoa > Chordata > Actinopteri > Atheriniformes > Atherinidae > Atherinomorus > Atherinomorus stipes. The sequence continues at coordinate 1,511,702 of JALJCO010013346.1, read as the reverse complement.
GCCTCATTTGCATGTTTTAGATTATATGCATTTCAAAAGTAATTTCCGCAGGGCATATGAATGACATTAATTCCCGGGCGGGTTCTGCTATAGACCTCAAACTATCAAACACTCAAACATTTAACAGATGAAAAAAAGAGGGAGCTGGTGCCTTGGCAAGGGGAGATTTCAAGGTTAAAGTATTTGAATGTGAATTTTTAAACTTCTGTCTTGGTTTGTTTAAAGTTGCACTGCAGCCAGACTACGAATTTCATTAATTCCAAGATTTAGTGCACCACTTTTTCTTTTTTTCTTTTTTTTTTTTTAACTCTTACTTAGCTGTATGAGTGCATATGTGTGTGTTTTCTTGTACCAGTCTGAGAAAGACACCTTTTCCCCTAATCCACCACCACTTCCTCAGGAACAGAGGCTGAAATGGTCTGACTCACTTTGTGAGTCATGTGCTTGTGTCACTCCAGAAGCCGGCTAACTCAATCCAACAGAGAGAAAGAGAAGACGGAGCTCAAATAGCCCACATTAAATAACCCTCACTGATGGACGTGGGTGAGAAAAAGTGATGAAATGGATGAGAAAAAAAGGATGTAGCCAGGCCAGGGAGGGGGGAGGGACAGAGGGAGGAGTGGGGAGCAGGAGAAGGAGACAGAGGGTTCCCTCTCCTCATCTCCTCATGCCGAGAGGAAGACCTCGGGGCAGGAAACAGGCTGGATGAATGTGTGATTCCAGTGGAAAACTCTGGATGCCACGGACAACATTTTTCTCTTATTAGGGAATCTGGTCTGCAGCCACATTACAGCGCCTGTCTCATTACTGTGTATGTGCTCGCCTATCAGATAGACACACCGTGCACACGCGCACACACGCAAACGCACACTATCAAGATGTTCTCCACCTGTTATCCTCGCAAGGTTTTTGGCCAGTGCACAAAGTCGTAGCAGGAGAGAGGAGGGGAGGGGGAAAGAAGGAAAGTTTAGAAGAAAGCAAGCTTAAGGGGCTCAGTGTGTCTGTGTCTTGTTTGTGGTTTGTCTTCATCTGTAAACAGAGCTGCTGCTGTGAGGATGTTAGCATGTCATTATCTCATTAAGAATTGATGGCTTCTGCGCAGAGGATTCAAGCTGTTTTGTTTGTGAGCGCCCAGCGACTCATGTTGTACAAACACAACAACCACAAAACATACATATTCGACAGTGGAGAGCCACATGGGTGCATTGAGATGAGAGAACCGTTACATGCACGCACACAAGCTGTTTAACAGCATCCTCCTGATGTGTTTTAATCTAAAACACACAGATTTAAGAGAGGACGCTGATGGGTATTTCTCTTCCTTCATCCTCACCCACCTGTACTCTATAAAAAGAGTATTTGAGCTGTAGTTGATATGAAAGACTTCTTTACATTGATCTAACTTAATTATTTTGGTTTGGCGATGACAATCTTGTTTTTGGATCAAATCAACTTAAAAACCACACTCTCTAATCTGAACTAATTTTTTACTTCACTCAAAGTAAATTCTTAAGTTGTTGCAGCTTTAGCATGCATGAACAACAAAGGGAATGAACCTTTTATGATTGTTATTCTATAAATTTGTGTTATGTGTTTACGGCCTTTGTTATGTTCACATTCAGAGAAAGTTGTAGAGAGATTCTGTTAAGTTTGGATGTTAAAGTTGGTACCATGAGCGTGAAAGACAGTACAGGGAGATAAAGTCACCACCATATATGGTGATTCTATGATGTTTGAGATGAAACCAACCTGACTTTTTATTGTCATTGCAGGTTTGTCGCAGACTCTGGATCTGTTCTGTTGCACACTCTGAGTAAATATGCAGTGTGAATCAATAAGTGATTCACACTTAACCATTTAATTAGTTTACCAGAAAAAGGCAGTATTCAACTTTTGGATTAAACTGTTACTGAGTTGCAAAAATTGAAAGTTTTAAGTTGATTCACCTTAATTTTAAGTTGGATTAATGGAAAATGTTGATTTGAGAATAAGTAATTTATTCAGTATGTGTGACTTCTATCAACTGTTTTAATCTAACTTATTAGTTGTTTCAGCTATTTTCTTTTTTCAGTGTACATTACCCTGATGTCACCCTTTTTGTTTAAGCTGTCTCAGAGATGTGATGGATTTTTTGAAAGCAGTTAGAAAGTGTTTGCATGTGTGGGGGGGGCATCTTGGGTAGAGATGCACCAATCCGATACCCGGATCAGATATCAGCTCCGATTCTGACAAACTAGCTGGATCGGATATCGGATGAATGTGGCCGATCCATCATTCTGATCCAAACATTTCTACCTTAATAATATTAATGTATGTTTTGTTTTTCAATAGATAATAAGTGCATTTTTATTTGTTACCTTTTATTAACAAGGCTAAATGTTTATGTCAAACTTGATGCCTTCACTCACATGGCAAGGTGTACGCGTCAGTCATTTAACAGAGGTATCGGGTAGGTATCAGCCGACATGCTCAGCCCAGGTATTGGTATCGGATTGGATCAGAAAAAAACTGGATCGGTGCATCTCTAATCTTGGGACAATAAAAGTGGGCTAGTTGGGAAACATGTTTATTTTCTCTCTTAATTGTTCTCCTCCTTTTTTTTATGTCTTTTTCAGCTTGTTACAAAAAGGAAAGAGGACAACAGTAACTCTCACAGACACATGGACCACTTTAACGTGCCATAGGGCAGCTGCGGGGAGTATGTATTGAACAAGATCTGTCTGTCTTAACTAAATGACCATCAGGGTGCAGGGATCTCCACTGGTCCACTCTGCCTTATCGATACCGCGCTGCTCGGCCTATTCAGCAGCAAAAAGCCTTCCTACGGCTGCAGCTCAACACTGGATCAATGTCATGAGCAATGCAGACGAACTGCTGCTAAACAGACTGGCCCCTGCCTCGAAGGCCTGCCACAGTACCAGCTCCCCCAGGCTCAGATCGTTCAACTAATGGAGGTCCCCCCAAGGGCCCCTAAACACCAAACAGGCCCCCAAGGATTCACTCCCCCTTCTCTCTGCCATCTCCTCATCCCTGAGTTGTTTCTTTATTCGCATGGTTGTATCGACCTTGTCCTCTTAATCAGAAGTGCTGACCGATGCTCATGTGCGTTGACTGATGAAATCTCCACTGACACAGATTTGTGCATTTCAAGAAACAGCTGCAAATGCCAGCTTGACCATTCCAGGTAGTGAAAAGGAGAAGAAAATCCCTCCCCCTCACTCTCCCACTCAATGCTGCTGTGATCCCTCATCACATGACTCGTCATTCTCCTGCATTTGTCTTCTGTAATAACATTGAAAATAGAAAGAGATGAAAAAAGCGAGGTGGAAAGAACCTGCATATTTGTCATTTCCGATTGTTTACCTTTTTCACGGCAAATTGATTTTTACATCTCCTGTTACTGGAAGCTCTCCGGGCTCGACTGCCAGGCCTGTCTGGCTCTGAGCTCAGCTGCCAAACCCGTCTATGGGCTTTATGACCTGGCTCTGGGGAGGACTTTTAAGGCTTTCAACTCACAAGTCATTTCAGTGATACAATTCTGCTTTTGTCTGCACCACCTTTGTTGTTGTCTCTTTCTCTTCCTCTCTACAAACTCTCACTCTTTCTTTCCTTCCTTCACTTTTCATGTCTCTTTTCCAGATCTTTTCCCATTTAGTCACAGCTTTATTTCTTGTCCATCCCTGTTTGTTTGCTAAATAGGTGGACCTGTTGCCTCATGACCGGTTAACCATCAAACAGAAAACACACGCATTGAAGCCCTCCAGCTGACATTTAAGGCTTGCTGTGGGGCGGCCCTGGTTGAAGCTGCTAGAGTTTCACTGTGGTGTCTGGGCGGTTCACTGTGGTTCGGATCTTCCTGGATTCTAGTAGGACTGAGGTTTGCCTGCAGGGACCTCCAGTGAGCCAGGCAGCAGGCCTGGGCTAAACTCAGACCAAAGCCCGGAATAGTCCTCAACGTGGAGGGCAGGCCTAATGGTGTGTTTGCAAGGGCAAACCCAAACAAACAACCTGAAGTTTGAATTGAAGGACCAACTTAGGCTCTGGCCAGATGCTGCAGAGCAGGAGAAACACACACAAACACGTGCAAACACACAGTGCAAGTGTATACAATGAAGCAATGGCTGAAATAGACTTGTGGCGAAAGAAGTGCACCATGTACCTCCAGACTAAAGTCATGCCATTAGCTTCAGTAGTGTGCACATGTGCCTAACACACATCTTGGCTGTGTGTTTTGTGTGAGTGCTGCACATGCTAAGCGAGGCTCTACGACTCCCTTCCATATTCACATTAATGAGAGAAAACGGCCAGAAAAGCTCTTCTGTAATTACTCCCAAAGGAGCAAGGTTTCAGCATGACCATGGTGCATGAATAAATACACACTTGCGTGCACATGCACGTACAAAAACATACAGTATGATGAAACATGTGAAGCAGCATGAGGCTGACATTTAAGTGTGTTCACCTGTTGTGTATAGGAGAAAGAAAATAATACCGGGAATAATATATCATTATAGAAGCTATAAGGGCATCTGCTAATTAGGGCCATGCCACACAAATGCGTGTGTGTGTGTGTATTTGTGTGTAGGTAAACTCACATTCTCACCTTTCATCTCACAACAAGACCCTCCTCAGTGTCGCCAACACTGAGTCAAACATCTTATAATGACAAAACTATGAGAAGACATAAAAGTGCTTGTCTTGGTTTCATTAGAGTTTGAGTGTTGAGGCACGTGTGTGTGTGTGTGACTCAGTACAGGATAGGAAGAGACTGAGAGATGCATTATGGGAAGTGTGTGAGGTCAATGGTCGTATGAAATCACTGCCTTTGTAACAATGCGTCACTTCTGACTTTTCTGCCTTTCATGAAGCTACGCATCAGCTCATAACAACCACCGTAATCATCCCCAACAAACACACACTGTTTTACACGCACACACACCCACGCACACATGTAAAAACCTGCTTACAGTCAAGCAAAGCGGCAGCAAACCACGACAAAACCAGGCAATCACTTTGACTGTCTGAGAATGAAAAGCTTTGAGCTGCACACGCGCGCGCACACCGCCTGCCCAGTGTTTGTGGTGGCGGAGCACAGCTGGTAACATCTGGATGTATTTTAGAAGTGTTTACATTTCCAAAATGCTGAAAAACTGAAGAAGAGAAGCGGAATTCTGAAAAACACTGCAGGTGCCAGAAGAGTAATAAAAAAAGGAGCGAGTCCAGAAAAGAAGATTGTTTGAAATCTATCACACTGGAGTTAGTTCACTTACACACACACACACACACACACACACACACACACCGGCTCATAAGCGTCAGCCAGTTACAGTTATTGCCATAATCCTAGTCCAACAATAACTGACATCTGGTGTACTAACTGGCAGGCTGCAGCCTCTATATCTGAGTTTTGTCCCTTCAAGCTTCCCGTACTGCGGCCGCTCAAATGAAAATCAAGAGTTGTGCATCAGCTTCTATATCCAACGTCTCTAGCGCTCACCGGCTGACAACCAGTCTTACGCGCTCGCCGACACACACCGCAAAGCAATTTCCTCCAACACACACACACACACACTAAACAGCTGCGTTTCCATTTTACTTCCCCTAAATGACGAAAACACAAAAACAGTTGGACTTCGTTGGGCCTAATCAAAGCTGACATGGAGAGCAGCTCTGCGAGGTGACGTCAACAATCAAGACGTGCACGTATACACACACAGAACCGGGAGGGTCCATAGGATGTAATTTCAGTGATTGGGTGTAATTTACCAGTGTAAGTTGAAACCAGAGAGGGCAAGCAGAGTGATTCCTGCTAGATCAGAAGTGAACTAAACACACCGGGGTGGGGCACAATACAAGCACAACACACACACACACACATACGGCTTACCATCAACGCTCACTCATCTTACATCGACTTAGGTTGTTTTGAATGGAAAGAGGCCCCGGGTGTGTGAGATGTTAAGAAATGACAATCTGCTTGAATTTACAAGAAATCTTAGCATGTCCCACGGAAAGTGTCCATGGGATCATTTTAATCCGCGTAGGTATGCCACTTTCCCATGGCCCACCATAACCTCAACACACACACTCACACACACTGGGTAGATTATTAAGGCAACCTCGTGGCACATGGAAGTTTCTGATGGATTTAACATCAAGAATGATTGTTAACTTTTAGGACTAGAAAGACTTGGAGTGACTCCTGAGAAAAACAGAGCTCTTAGCCAGACACACAGATCACATGACAGCCAGGCTGCAGCAGCACGGACCCCTGGGAAAACGGCACAGTGCCATCGCTTAGATCACACAGACTCAGCAGCCAAGAAGAAATGACACAGTGTAGATATATCATATTTAGGTATGAATATACCATTCATGTGCAGAGCATTGAAGTGGATTTTGCTGTGAATATGCACATCACAGTCAAGTGTTAAAAAAAAAGATAATCACCGTGAAATAAATTAAACCTATTAAGAGGAACGTATGCTCAAGGTGACAGAAGAAATTAATTTGGCTCAACTATTGAGACCCATACCTCCACCCCACTATAGGATTTCTACCAAACTAATTACCACGCTCCACTTTCAGAAATAATAAGGAAAGTACTTAATAGGTTAGGATTCACCCCTGCATTCATATGTCCATTTAACATCCCTGCTTTTATGCCCACACACTCCTGCTTTAATGCAATTTCACATCCGCGATTTAAAATAGAGGAAAGAATTATATTTCAAGAGGTGTCAGGATTAGAATATACAAGCAACGATATTAAAATACTGTACGGTTGTCTGTGCGCATGCCAAGCCGTTCTGAGTGGCTGAAGCTGAGGTAAAGATGTTAAATAATGTTTTTGTTACAGTTAAGCACAACAGAGGAACTACAATGGAACCACAGATGTCTGATTAGTCTTCTCTCGCTGTATATTAATTTTTTCCTTCCCTGTTTTATGCTGGTTAGGAGTTTAATTTTTAAACAGAGCACAGATATGAAAAAGACCCCCGAGTGTGCACCCCTACACCACCATCAGAAGTCTGTTTATCTAGTCAGCCATTCGCTCCAATTATAACAACATCCAAATGCAACTATTGTTTCATCTCAAACATTTTTTAAAATTAAAATCACTTTTTTTGGTGTTTTTATGCTCCAGCTTCCCACACAATTAGCATTTTACCCTTCCTCCCCAGGCTATGGAGAAAGTCAAAATGCAGGTTTTGTTCATTAGATTTGCAGCAAAAGTTAAGCAAGAAGGAAATAAATAAATAAATTGAATGTCCTTTCAAAAGCTTTTTTATTAAGATTATGCTTTTACATGAATTTGAATGCAATTAACATTAATTGTGAATTTCATAAGGATCTTAATCAAATCCTTTTTCTTAAAAAATATACACCCCCATCCATCACCTGTTTCCATGTAACTTGAATATTTATTTCACAAGGTACAGCATGCATAGATCCATCATGATCATGACAGGTCTAAAGATGCAACAGCTGAGATTCAGTCAGATAAATCCAAGAATATGTTTTAATAAAAGGTAAAGAGGCTGAGCAGGAGAGTCTACGAAGGTTTTCTATTAAACTCTAGTGGAGGAGGGGGAGAAAAGGGGAAGAGGAGTTCACATTATCTAAGAGAATTCCAATTAACACTCTCCCCCTCAGTAATTAGCTGCTAAAATAGCTGGCGAACAAACCCAAACTCCCAACCCTGATGCCTCTGGACTGCCTAATTAATTCTCAATCAGGTGCATCTGATTCAGGAAATAATCTGATAGTGTAAATGACAGACAAGTCTGATCAGCACAAAATACAAAGAACATCATTCAAGAGTAAATCAAAAGAAACTGTCTGACTAAGGCTCATAATTTACATCAGGAAAAAAAAATCATAAAAATGTTCAGATAAAATATGAGAAAAAAAGCTTATAACAGTCCTTATTGATCAGTCTAAACCAAACAGAGGGGAGGAAAAGCCACAGCGAAAGAAAATCAGATATCTTTCAGCCGTTTGCCGTTCATTTGCTGCCTCACTGGTCAGTTCTTCCACTGTTTAATGCAAACAGATGAGGCCTTTCCTCACTGTTTTTCCAAACCCTGTCTTTTTAACGGTGGCTTCTTGGCCTCTCCAGCAACGTCAGCACGGCAACTATTAAAACAGCATGTGTCCCACACCGCCACACACATTTCACATGCACGAGTGCACACACAAGAGACCTCTGCACTGGTTTGGTGAACATTCAACCTCTCTGTGAAATAAAATGTAAAATGCCTTAAAGGTTTCACACACAAAACAGTTGTGCAGATAAAACTTATCAGAGCTATCTGCACAAGTTGCATTAAGATGCTATCTATCGAGCAAGGCTATCAGAGACCAACGCAACAACCTGCGTGGCCACAGGGTGGGCTGTAAGGTCCTGTTCTAATAATTCTTTTCTAATTTATCTGTTTTCATGCACGAGGTAGCTTGTTTCAATTAGGCACACACTCAGACACAGCTTGCGGCTAATACACTTACCTTAGCATAACTTTTAATATGCTGAGATACCAATCATTTAGATTTGACTCTGATTTTGCAGACACAGACACACACATTTAAACTAAGACACACACAGGCATAGTGGCACATTATAAAAACATGCTGTCACTTGCTGATCTGTATCTGGACAAGTCAAATTGTGATAAAGTCACTCTACAACTACAGCAATCGATGGAAGTAATTTATTTACCTCACCAGGCAATTTCTGCTCTGTCTTCAGAGAGAAAGAGAGAGGGAGAAAGAAAGGAAGATTTGGCAAGCATGTGTGAGTGGTGTGTAAATTAATCTAGCAGCAGTGAGATCCAGAGCCATGTATAAGTCCATAAAACAAGAGGAGGTTAAAGCAGCTCACATCATACACACACGCATCAGGCAAAGGTCCAACACCCAAACCACTTCTTCCAGAGAGAGACAAGATGTGAAACGTCATCTCTGTTCCATTAATGTGATGTGCTATCCCTGGATGCCACTAAAAAAGAGGGGGAAAAGAACAGTTAAAGGGTTCTTTTTTTCCTCTTTTTTCTTTATTTCTTGCTTTCTCTCCATTCAAAAGCAACACACACACACACTGGAGAGAGGCCTGTCCATGGTCCTTGACTTTAACTCAGTGAAATAAAAGGCACTTAACTAAGCCTCAATGATCGATACAAATGCTGCTGCTGGCTGGTTTTCACACACACATCCGCACATGCAGACACACACTTATCCCACCTCCTCAGATGCTCATGCATATGCATGTCCAGCGTGATTTATGCATCCTGGCGGGGGTGTGAGCCTATCTGAGAGCAAGGCCAACACACAGGTCAGCTCATTTGTAAATCAGTTGCCTATTTATGGATGTGTATATGTGAGTGTTTGTGTGTATATGCGCATCTCTGTGGATGTTTGTGCCTATAAATCTGTGAGGATGTACGTTCGGGTAGAGGTCAGCGTTGGAAATAGGCTCATAATCACCACAGCGCCTTCATTCATTATATTTATTGAAGTCTTTCCAGCTTCTACTCATGGATCGTGTAAATCATGAGTTCTTCACAAAGGTTTGATGTCCCTTCACTGTGTGTGTGTGTGTGTTTTTTGTCAGCATTCCTGGTCATGTCCACGGAGTGCTGACAACCTCTGCCAGCCTGCGCTCTCACCCCGCTCTTTGCAGCAGGAAGTCACCCAGCTTGGTGACCTCTCTTATTATAAACCCAGGGAAGGCTGAGGAAAAGTCCTCAGAAAAACACCTTCCATCAGGGCAGCTGTCAGTTAATGGGGTCCCCATGGTCTTCTCTGTCCCATATGCACTGGATTATGGGTAAAAATAAGACAAGATCTACACCCAAAGAGGTGTTCGGGGTTAAACGTGCTTTAATTTGCGGCATAATCTGAGAACATAGCCTTCTGTGCACACAAAGTGAAAAAAAAAAGTGTGTGCAATCCTTTGTGGAAACTCAGCGGTTTTGCTCCACCCTCCTCCCACCTCCTCTGAACAACAGATTTGGACTAATAGGGCAGCTGCTTGCTTGCCCCCCCCCCCCCCCCCAAGCCCACTATGCTGCTCCCCTTTAAACCCTTCCACCCTGTCTCCCTTCCCAAAAAAAGGAGCTCAGGAAGTCTGTTGTTTTCAGCTTGTTTTTGAACAACTCTGAATGGAAAAGTTTAAACTCTTAAGACAATCAATCTAGAAACAGTTACACTTTTGTGTACAGTATTTTCCTTGAGTGTTGCTCAGGATGTGGACATTTAGAATATATTAATAACTGAGAAGAAATATTGTTGTAAGAGTTTGTTTATCCATTCCCTCGTGAATTTTGCCTTTTTGCCCTTCTGTTTTTTTGTGTTTTGCTGTTGTCAACACAAGCAGGCCATATCCCTGAAATAAACCCTATATTTAATCACCCAGCAGTCATGGAGTGTAAAATCATCACAGCAGTTTATACACTCCACAACTTTGAAAAATATATATAAGCTTGGACAGAGTGCATCAAATGCCTGGATACACAAAAGAGAAATAAACAAAAACATTGCAAGCTATTGCAACATGAAAGATGACATCAGGGGAAACACTATCAAGATAAACCCCCTCAAACACACACAGTCAATCCCCTGTGGCATGTGTAAGCGAGCTCACAGACATGTTTCAATGGTTTGTAAACTACTGAGTGTAGGCGTCCAATCACAGAAGGCAGCAGGGGCTGACCCTTGTGTGCGTTCATGTCTCTGGAAGTGTTAGTTTGTGTGGATGTGTGTAACTGGAGCCAAACTGTAAGCCATATGTCACTTTGGAACTGGTGCCATCCATCCCCCCCACCCCGATCAACACCCCCCATTACCATTCATGCACAAAACACACGCGCAGATGCCCTCTCATAAACACACTCGCATGTACCCATGCAGGCTTCCCTGTATGAAAAAGCAAGCCCCTCCACTTCATTAGGAAAGTAAACACAAGTGCTGTCTGAAGTGGCTAATTAGAGACTAATTACTCCCTGCTCGTTACTAATGCAAATTAGATTATGCTGCTTAACTTCCTCGTGTCCACAACGCTGCTGTTAATTGAGGCCTTTTGAAATTAAATTACCCGCTAATTAGCATATCAAAACCATTAATTCTGAGCAAGGAGGGGGAAAAAAAACAACAACAAATGCCAAGTTTTGCTAATGAGTTTTGCTAATTGAATATGTGTGCTCAGTTCAGGGGCTTGTGCCAGGAATACCTATTGAGTTGATCAGCTTGCTTGAGTGTGCACACGCACACACGCACGCGTGTGTGTAAGCAGCCAGACAGAAACAGTACGTATCATAAGAGCAGCATATAATTAAAGGAGCTATTCCATCTCTCCAAATGCTTTGTCAATATTTCCCTCTGAATGCACGACTCCACTGATGTTCGGCTCACAGGGAGCAGAAGCGATACAGCGGAGACCAAGAGAGGAGTGTGAGAGGGGATGGATCTTCATCTCATGACAAGCAAAAGAGCCACTGGATGTGGAGTGTGTGTGTTGTGGTAGCATGTGAGCACGGTTAGCGTTTGTCCGGGCTGTAAGCCTTCTTTGAAGTAAAGAACCTTGTCTCTCTGATGCTCTCCTAAAGCCTCAGACCCCCTGCCAGTTCTGTCTCTGTGCCCCGCTCTTCAACTGCCCCCTCTTCACCTCTGCTACAATACCTGTCCAATTAGGGAAACACACACAAACTCACAATCCTCAACATGTTATAGTCACTTGCAGGTGAACAGACAAATCTTTCCTTCGTTCAAGGATTAATCTGTTTTTCTCTCTCAGGCCTGATTTGATGATTTTAAACTTTCTGGATTTGAAACGGTGAGCATATATGATCTGCCCGACCTGCTTGTGAGTATAGGATACACACAGGGAATCCAGGAACTGTTAGCTACTTAAATCTGCTGATGAAATACAACAATCATCTAAAGATCTCATCTCAGCTTTGCATGTAAAACGCCATTCTGAACAGCCCTCTTTCCCTTTTCCTAAATATCTTTCTAATCCAAAAAAAGCCCTATTCAGGGGAGTCCTCATAAAAGTTTCATCTTATTACACTTTCTGACTCTCATTTGATTATCCCTACAATGGTAGATGAAAAAAAATGGTAAAATTGAGAGGTAGCCATACAAAAAAATTAAATCACCACGATAATTAGATGTAAAGATATTATAATTCCTTTAACAGGATGCATAGAAAACTGCTGCTTGACAATATTTGCCCTAATTGCTGGAATTATCATATTAACCAGTTACCATTTGGGTAAGTTGATTAAAAAATTGATTATTCGTCTATTTCTTTTAGGAGTTTCTTAATCAAAATCTAACATCCTTGAAAAATTAATTTGAAGCCGTTTCTTATCAGTTAATTAAATCGGGTTGGAAGTCATTTTTTCTGTGCGGCATGATTAGAACGGTTCTGTTCTCTTCTGTTCAGACACCATGACGTTAGAGGGGGAACTTTTCACTGTCTCATCAAACATTCACAACCACAAGAATAGGACTTCTTTGAAGGGCCCGCCGCCTTTTTTTTTTCTACCAAACCTCTGCCTTTCTGATAAATTGTGCTATACCCAATAGATCTTTCTTTCTTGTTAACACATTCTCATTAACGGACAGAGAAAGCGAAAGAAGAGGGGAGGGGAAGAGCTGAAGAGAAAAGGAGAGCGTTGGGGAGAAGCAGAGGGGAAGGGGGTGCTGAAGGAGGATTTGGGGGGGGGGGGGGGGGGGGGTTAGGTGGGAGAAACAGGGCAGAGAAAACTGAATCACTGGTTAAAAATAAATATATATATATATATATATCTAAAGAAGAAATGAATACGCTGACAAATTTCAGGACGCAATGATGAAAATTAAATAATAGGATGGAAACACAAGTGCGCACACAATGTTGCCTGGGTGATAGCCTTGGGGTGGCCTGAGCAGAGACTAAACAACCAAGCCAGGAGCTAAAACAAGACCCACAGTAACAACAAGAGCAAAATTCTCTGCGTAACAACGTTTTCTCTGTGTCATTTCACATGTGGAAAAACAAAAAGGGAAAAAAATCAATCTATTTGTCAAAATTAAGCAAAAAAATTCCATAAGTGAAATGGTTAAAAATGAAAAGTGTCCAGAATGGATTTCCCTTCATTCTGTATCAATTTAAATGTGCAGCCTTAAAAATCACGCATCAGAGGTTGACTTCACCTCAGAAAACTAGTTTTCTATTTCTGGAAGAAGACTAATTATGAAGCTCTGCCCCTGGGAAAGAAAAGCCCCTCTTGAAGGAGAGAAAGAAAGAGGCATGGAGTCCATTCAGCTTTGGCATCAGTGGAATATAACTTTGTCTCTCTGCTTCAGCAAGCAGCAGAGCAGAACCGAACAGATACAGTGCACTCCGCTCATCTGTCCATCCCGGACTCCTCGGGGAGGTATGGGAGGATTGGAGAGGGAGGGGGGGCGGGGGTCAAAAGGAGAATCAGTATGGATACAAAGCAGCGTGGCGAGTTGCTCTGATTGGATAATGAATTGAATGATTATTAGAGCCTGGCAAGTAAAGTTACGCAAAATTCTCAGTTCATCAACCAATCAGCCAATCAACCTGCTCCCTCATCAACCAATCAAACCCCCACCCAGGGGGGGTGCTTGGGTAAAGGAATGGGGGCTTTTTTTCTCTTCCATCTGCTTCTCTTGCTTTATTTTTTTTCTCCCGTTTTTCTCTTACAGCGCATTTCTCTGTCTTTGCTACAGCTGCCCTCATCTCTCTCTGTGGGAGACAGAGAATTCTCAAAGCCACAATTACCGCACAGAACTATCAATTTCCCCTTCAATTAACCCTGTGGGAAGAGAGGGGACAAGGGAGAGGATGGAGAGAGCAGAGAAAGGGATAAAAAAAAAATTCAAATTTGGCATGAAGAGGGCCACCTCGCTCCGGCGCGCCTCCCTCTTTGCATCCTCCCTCCAGGACACAGTCATGCGGCTGGGAAGAGAGAGAACTACAACCCCTCAGGACAAACTTGACCCCACCGTCTGAGGTCAAATAAGTTACTATACAGCACAGGCCCCCGATGCTCATTACCAGCAAATAGGCCCAGCCTGAGTTCCACTAGTGCAAGGCTGTATGTTAATAGGTAGCGCTGGAACCACAGCGCAGATCTGTGGAAAGCTGGAGTTAAGACTGAGAGGCAGGTCGGCATGAAGGAGAACAGAGGGAAAGAGAGGGGAGGAGTGAAAGGACACAGAAAAGGAGGAGGGATGAGAAGTAGACCAGAGCCAGGAGTTGTGTTTCTTAGATCAGCGACTGAGGGCCGGCGCCCCGTTACAAGGGACAACTGTGATGGCATGCCTGCTTTTTGTGCTCAGCTCCCCTCTCCTCCTCTTCTTTGCATTCTCACTTCCCTTACCACCTCCTCTTCCCCCGCCAACCACTCCCTGAGCAAACCCACAGGGGAGTTGCTGAAAACCAAACCCAGCCCTCAGCAAAGTTTCGCAGGCAAACTTTGCACAAAGCCCCCAGAAGCCGTGCGCCTGCCTGACACCACAAAGCACGCCGGGGTTTCACTGCTACGCACCCTCCCTCCTGTCCTCGTTTTTGTACTTTAGTCCTTGGTTCCTCCCCCTGTCCCCTCCCTCGTTTATGCTAACTACTTTCCGAGGGTAACGCACAGTTCCTGGCTGACCTTTAGACAATGGAAACCTGCTGCAGCAGAAGTTGCAGATTAGGGCTACAGGTTGCATACGGCAGCGCTGACCTTCACTGGGCAAATGGGCATTCTGGCATCTGCTAATCTAACAACCCAGAGGCCACCTTTCAAGCTGGTAATAAACGTCTTCACTTTTAGAAGAAAATCTCCAGCGTTGTCGCCACCACTTAAAATAAACAACCAACTGTTGCTTACACAAAGTAAAATCTCTTTTCTATCTTAAGGATTTCTTTTTTTTCTTCTTTTTTAAGAGCCTCTGGGCTAAAATCTGTGAAAAACAATCCTTTTATCTAAACAAATGGACCAAGAAGACACAGTTTACCACATATGCAAAATGGACTGAGTAGCATGGTTAAAAAACTTTATAAATCAAAATCAGTGAAATCTACCTGGCCTTTTAAATACATTCAATTCTATTGTCAAGCAAATATATTATATTTAACAGTTTTACACATTAAAAAAAAACTTCATAATGTCATCACTTGAATCATTCAATAATTCTTAAAAGCTTTTTAACCACCATGACACACTTACACATCATTTCATTGACAAAAAATAAATGATTCCTATTGAAATATGGCCTGAGAGGAGGAGGCAAGTGTTGGAGGTAAACTGTGATGACATCTGGGATGTAATGAAGAGCGCAGAGGGAACGCAGAGCATCGATAATTATACACCAGGCATGGCAAGGAGAGGAGGACAGGGAAGAGGGGGAGATGGGGAGGGAGGGGGTGGTAGACGGACAGGAGAGAGCGCACCAGAGGCAAAAGGAAGAAAAAAATAGAAACAAGTGTTGAGTCCTTCATACTGAGTGACGTCGGCGTACCAACAGGGAAAAAAATGCTTCCCAGCAAACTATGAATGCAGCTCGGCGTCTGCAGACACACACACTGTGTCTGTGTGTGTGTCGCCTTATGAGTGACAAACATTTATCCTAACATGTTTCAGAGAAGACCCAAGCAGAGCAAAAAGCAACAGTTTATTGAAATCTAAATAAAAAGATGTGATTAATGCTTTCTTTCAATATGTCTTATTAAAAGTTGACAGCGAAATGACGGAAATATGTTTAAACATTGTGCCTTTGTAGATACTGTGACACTAGTATGTTTGAATTGTGTTTTACTTCCCTTTCAACCCAAGAAAAACTGTTTTAATTAATTCTTAGAAGACTTTTTTTTTTATTTCAAAGCAAGACCTGACTCATAAGTTTAAAAAGAAAACCCAGGTATATAGAAACAATCAGAAAATTTGAATTTACCATAAAAAGGTCTTATAGCGTCATAATTTAAAAATGATCTTGATTTCAGTTGTTTTTAAATCAAATAAGCACCTTTTTTGGATCAAACTCTTCAACCCTTTTGCTTTCTGCCTTGCTTTCCATCTCCGCCTGCCCAAGACTCTACCAGCAAACAGAGCTGCTTCACAGGCCAACAGCCCACAATGCAAACACACCCACCTACGTGCGCTCCCTCCTCTGTCCTCAGGAACATGAGAGCTGGCTCTAATTCACAGGCTGGTAGAGCTGTGGTGGACAGCAGTCTTGATCTGGCAGGATTAGGCTACTTTTATTTCCCCGAGAGCCACAGGGGAGGAAAGCAGGAGATGTGGAGGGAGGCGAGCATGTTGGGGCGGGAGGGGCGCTGGATGCTCAAATCCTTCTACAAATGTCAGACAACGACCGGTGACCGGGGGCCGCAGAGATACACACTCACACACACGCACGGAGAAAACTCACACACTCATAAACACTCTTGAAAACAACCCGGTGTGCCATCCAGAGAGAGACTCATCACTCTCCGTCTCATCAGTTGGAGGAAGAAGCGACGTGGGGGCAAGAAGGGAGGGAAGGAGGAGGAGGGAGTAAAGGAGGGAGGGAGGGAGTGTAGAAGGGGTGGGGGGGGGGGGATTACACAATTATTCAGATAACAGCTGGGAATAATCTAGTGGCAGATGTCTCTCGGTCAACAATGCCCACCACACACAGGCGTGCATGTGTGTGTGCATACACACTAACAGAGTTTCAATGCTCAGAGAGCGGCCACGCACATGGGGGAGAAAAAAAAAAAAAAAACGGCTGCCGATGACCCAGCACGAGCTGCTCTACCACACAGCTCCCTCGGCCTGTCTGGAAAACTTTTCTCTTTCTTTCATTGCCATCTGAAGAGGTAGAATCAATCCGTACATAAAAAAGACAGACAGCCCGTTTTCTGCTCATCAACGTGTAAAAAAACACTCGAGTCGCAGCAGCCGAGGCCTGTTTGCTTTTATTTCCCTCCGGCAGCCGTGTGGAAAACAAAACCTAAAACTTGTGGAATTCTGTGTGAGGAGGCGAGAGGTTGGAGGGTCACCGGTTGATTGACATTTAATTGCAGTTGGACGTACACACACACTCACACACGCAGTCAAGGCAAGCACAGCTCGATCACATTAACATCCTTTGAATCCATGAGCAAAATCCCAAAAGTAATAGCAACAGCAGTGGCTCTGGTGGTCTCTGTCTTTCTTTTATGTTCCCTTTTTTGAAAGCAGGCCGACTGAGTCCCAGACCCACTGGGCAAAGCCAGCACCTTCCTCCCTCCTCCAGGGCAAAGCAGAACGAAGAGGAGGAAAACGGGAAGAAAATAAGAAAGGCGCTGCATTTAGTCTGTTGCTGTTGGCCTGACCACCGTGCATCACATCTACTCGAAAAGAATATCTCAGAGTATTTTCTCCAGAAGTTTAGAGAAAGTAAATTCCCCAGTTCTTCTCCCTTTTAACGCGAATAAATCTTTCTGATGTTATGTAGCTGAGGAGGAAGGAAGGGGCAGGCCAGGCAAGTGGTGTGCTGGAGCTCTGTCAATCCGTCAACCCAGGCAGCCTATTGTGATTTGGTTTAACACTGGCTAACAGCTCGTCCTGTCAGGGGATGGATCATCCCGCGGCGCCTCACATGCTAATAGCTTAAGTAGGCATCCCATGTCCCCTGGAACTAATACCACAAATACTAATACCATAAAAGAGCAGAGCACGCCGGTGCTCCAGCCTCACTTTCGCCTGTGTTAGCCAACATCTCGATACTTTACGGATTAGAAAACATAATGAGATGCATTTAAATGGTTATTACCTCTTTGGCACAGGATGGTAAGGAACTGGGATGAAGGGAAATGCAGCATGGCTAATTTCCTATCATCATATGTTAATCTGCAGTCTTCCAAGATGAATTAATTCAAATATTCTGATGCAAATCAAAATCTCCAAAAATGCTAAAATACATTAGATTGAATTTATTTGATAACTCTATTCCCAAGTAGAGGAATGAAGCTAACTGATGAGCACAGAAATCCACATTCAGAGTGATTGTACTTTCACTCGTCCGCTCAGAGGATTTCTTTTTTGCCACAGCATGACAGGCAAACAAGAATTCAAGGGCAATATGATGCCCATCCAGAAGGTTTATGAAATTTGTTAAATTTCTGTCTCTTTCTGTGTGTGTATCCACAATATTCAGAGTCTAGCGCCTTACAGCTGTCACCAGCCCGTCTCTGCCATCCTTTCAATACACATTAAAGCAGCGCTGCAGAAAGTTTAGTCACATTGTTTGGAGGGAAGCTTTCCACTGCTCCGCTCCCTCGGTTACCCGCTCGATTGACGGCTGCCCTGTCAGTTTGTCGCGGAGCTTTAGAAAACACCAACGGCTCTCTGATGAAGTGCTTACAAAAGGTCATAGGGTGGAGGCGACGGAGAGGAGGGGAGCCGACTACTGAGAGAGGGAGGCAGGGGGAAAGGAAAGAGAGACGGGATAGAGTGAAGGAAAATCCATAACACAAATACAGCTGTCAGAAGCAATGCAGAGTTAGCAGGGGACACAACGACCGATGAGAGCTTTTTCATGAAGATGCTCGGCTTGAACACAACAGGCGTCCTCTCAGTGCCTGCGCACACTCTCTTGTATTCCTCTGCTTACAATGACCATCTCAAGTGCCCCAACCGAACTTCCAGACCCTATGCAACTCCAAGTCCTCTCTGTTTCCCTGGAATCAAACCAAGCGCTGACTGCCTTGCTTCATGATCTCGTCTAAACCACCAGACTTCTCACCAGAGCCCCTTCCTTTAAGCTCGAACTCTGCTGCAGCCTCAGGTGCCAAACGCACTCTGGAGAGGCTGATCTAATGCTTCCTCAACTATAACAGCCCACGTCTGTAACCCTCAGTTTCCCTAACATCATACAGCCTTTCTATCTGTCCCCCCTCCACCCAGAGGAAACCATCTCTTCCGCTCTGAGCTGTTGGGTCACTTGTTCCCACATCCATCAGCTGTTAATGGGCCAATGCTCTGGTAGAGCTGGTGAGATATCTCTGAGCCAGCCTGCATCACAGCCACCCCACACACAAATCTACCAAAAAAAAAGAAAAGGGAAAACTTTGGAAATGTCTCATCCCACATGAGCAGACACGTTAACGACCACAGACTAAACCAATGTGTCAGACAAAATGACTATCTTATCAATCAGAAAGGGGAGGGTGTGTAAATTTGAGAAAAAATTAAGCTTAAGTTGTTGTCACCATATACGCAATGACAGCTCTTTCAAAAGCCACAAAAGGCAAAAAGAAAGTAACTAGGCGACATCGTCTTCCTCTCACAGGTGGTCATCCTCCCAAAGACCTCCAAAAGCATCTCCCTACTCTCCTCCTCACCTACTGTCCAGCAACTTTTTTTTTTTTTTTTTTACTTCTACCACATCGTCCTGCAATCCATTGCAAAAAAACACATCTAATCTTTAAAAAATGTGTGGGATTCATTATAAGCACATGCAGACAGACACACACACACACACTTTCACACAAGTGTTCAGCCCTCAGCTTCTCCTAAATAACAGGTTCAATTAGAACCACATGTATAATCAGGCCTCAGTCTAAAGCAATGTGGCAGCAGTTTCACTGTGCAGTCAATCACCTCCGTACACAAGCAGAGCATTCCCCGCTCGCTGGCTGCCCATATGCAACAACACTCATTAATTTTTTCCAATTACATTTCATTAACAGTTTTTAAAGCAGTAACAGGCCTTAATTGCTATTTTATTTCAATTAATAACTTCTGATATTACCAGAAAAATGAAAAAAGAACAGCTTTTTTCATAGAAAATCAATGATACATTGGATTTGTTTCGTTATGATTAAAATTCAAATTCAAATTTATCATAAAATACCATAAACACTCAGCTTCAAGACCAACACTTCAAATGCCTGCACAGGATTTATTTTCTTTTATTTTTTGCTTTTCTCAAAGCCCACCTGGATATTGAAAATTTAACCATTTCAGCTTTTAATGTACTAAATGACAGAGAGTAAGTAAATCTGAGTATCTATCGCAGGTCAAACCCTACACGTATAGCAGTGTCGTATACGAGGTGCTCTTCAACATCACTTTGGAGCCAGAAGCCCACTCAGACTTGTGGGTTTGGGATAGCTGGAGGGTTTTAATGAAGAGATGTAGAAACGGACAGGCAAGCTATCAATGCTACCGACGCACAGGACATTTAAAACTTCAAATACTGTCCATTTTCACTCAAGCAGGACAGGTGAATTGAGAAAAAAGCACTCTCATGCACACACACACTCTCTTCCTCACTCAGATATATACACTCTTCGACACGTACGTTCACGTGTAGGTAAGGACTCTCAGAGTGAGTTTATGGACTAATACAATCATGTTGGTGGCTTTTAATCCCGCTGAAGGGGTTTGAAAGCACACAAGATTCACAGCCATTATTGCCAGTCTCTAGACAGTCTCATACATGCAGTCACACCCTGGCACACACTAAAACACACACACACACACACACCCAAGCTGAAAATCATCATTTAAATAATGTGACAGTAAGCATAACAGAAACAATCGTCTGGTGAAGAAAAAAAAAAAGTTGAAAGTGATAAAAATCTGCAGAACATGAGTGAGTCCTACAAACAATGAAGCAAAACAGGACATGGAAAAGACACAGCTGGTGAGAGGGGAGACAAAAAAAAGCTAAGACGGAAAAGTGTTGAAGCAAGTCAGATGAAAAAAGGTGGCAAAGCTGAGGCAAACACAGACTCAGGCAACACAATAGCCGACAGAGAGCAGAGTCAATCTGTCTCTGACACCTCTGGCTTCCACATGTATACTCTCCCTTTTCCCCAAATAACCACTTCTGCCTCTCACATATTCTTTAAAATCACTGCCTCTTTTTATGTTTTCATGAAAAACTCTCACCGAAAAGATAACATATCCATGAGCAAATTACACACACACACATAATGACATAATGAATTACATAATGACAACTTCACAGTGATTTCATACTGTTGGTAAATGCTGAGTTTGACTGGAAGTGGAAACCTCTAGTTCAGTATGTCTCAGCTCTTCTCCAAGTCTGAGCTTTTGTTTGAAGTTTGCAAGTGTTAATCAGTATTGTAAATATAAATCTCACAAGAACTCAATTATATAGACTAGAATTTTCTTTCAGTAATGCACGCGAGTCCAAAAAATCAAAACCATTCTTGAACTCTGCTGCTGAGGCTTCAAAGAGAAATAAATCACCTGAAAGAGCAGTCAGCAGTGGAAACGATCATTTGAAAAAGCAAAATCAACTTTGCAAATATTCTACAGATTTTAGGAAATGGTTAATCTCACATAAATGAACTTAATCTCATTTACAAATGACAATGTAGCATAGATATTTATTTAAGTATAAGAGCTTCTTTAAGCTGCTAAATATATTAAAATATACACTTGTAAAAGTTTGCTGATGAGCATTTAAAAGATTTAAAAAATTACCAGATCAACTTTTTTTTTCAAAGGAAAGCTCCAATTCTGACAATTTAAATAAACCACATCATAGAGGTGTGAGGGGCCACTGTACCTTAAAAAAATGATGTGTAGATTTTTATGAAGCCACCAGCCTGCTGTGTAACGCTGTGGTGTGAAATAAACTATCTTTAATTGTTTTTTTATTGTGTTTTTTTCTCCCCCATTCGGCATCCAGTGCACACCTGGGGCTACGTGCCACCACAAAATACCTGCTTTCCTGTTTGACACCAACTGTGACAAGGTCGTAAAACGTGATTAAGAGCTTTTTCATTCCCGCTGGATCTTCTATTAAAGTGCAATTAAAAGTGTGTCATCACGTCGCGGAAATGCCGCCACAGAGGACAGGGAGGGGGTGTGGAGTGGAGGGGGTGTGGGGTGTGTGGAGTGGGGGGGACACAACAGCAGAGAGAGGACACAGTAAATAAAATTAATTATGCCAAATGCCCCCGCGCCCATCAATCACAGGGCAATAATGCCCGTGTCAGGGTGTGCACCCACACGGCCTGTATGCTTTTCTCTGAATGACGGACAACTAACAGCAATTAATTGTCATTTCATTTCTCCTTCTTTTTGGGCTTTGCAGCTTTCAATCATGAGGGGACTGAGTCAGTTTAACACGAGGGAATCTTCTGGCTGATGTTTGGTATTTGATGATGAGAATTTTATTATAAGGGGGGAAAAGTTGCAGAACTTTTTATTCCCCCACAAAAACTTATTCTTGATGTGCTGCATACTGTTTATTGCGGCGTTTCTTTATATAAAAAGCTAAATTTACCTGTTAATCGATTTTTTAAAAATAGATACAAACTCAGAAATAAATTTCCTTTTTTTATCGGAGAAAAAAAAATAATTTCCTTAGTGATGCAGGCCTACTTTGACTCGGTTTTGAGTGCTAACAGATGGAAGAAAAAACGTCTCAATAAGAGGTTTGCCTTGAATTCATCCTTTTCAATTTTATATTTTAAAATACCGTCTAAGACAGCTCCAAATATGTGTGGATAGATTGTCCATTTTGCTTTAAAAAGTAGCCTCGTATGCGTGTGTGTTTTCTTTTTTCTTTTATCCGATCAGTCTCAGTAGGGATTATTTTAAAAAAAGACTAAGACGCATCGACGCTGTAATGCACTTATAATCACTGTTTACACCTCTACAGATTTCACAATTACAAATTCACGGTAAAAACCCAAGTTTTACAACTTTTCTCCACGTTCAGTTTAAAAAACAATCGGCTGCAAATGACTGATATTATTTAATCCGCTGAAGTCTGAGCAGAAATACCACAGAAACATCAAACCTCAGTGAGGTCTCACAGAGCGGTTCCAGTTTCAAAAGTCAAAATCGTTTGAAAAGAAAGTATTGTCCTCCAGACCTATTGACCATGTCAACTCAAGAAAGCTTTTTTTCCTCTCTTCTTGAGACAAGGGCTCTATTATCTTCGGTGAGCGGGTGCACTGCCTTTTTACATTCAAAAGTTTTGTTGAATTATTACAGAAAAAATGACGAAAAATAAAAAGAAAATAAAAAAGACCGCGCAGGCAAAAAGAGCTATCAAACAAATCTCAGAGCGCTATGTGTGGACGTTTGTGTAAAATTATCAGCACGTAATCCGCCGCTGCTCACATATCTCATTAACAAGGAGGCGAGTTAAAGTTGGTTTCCTCTTTTAAAATCATTTCCCGAAGTCTTAGTTTCTCCTCACCGGGACGAAAAAAGAAAAGAGAGAAAGAAAAAAAATAGTTTGCATTAAGGCTTCGGAAACCGACGACTTATTAACATTTTAATAAATAAACTAAAGATGTTGAATTGCAATATTCAGTTGTAACAACGCATGTTTTTAAATTGGATTCTGACTTTTTAAAAAAGTAGCTATGAGGTTGAGCCAGCATTCGTATTTTAAAGGAAATAAGAAAAAAGCGGTTTTGAAAAGCGTAAAAAGTTTCACTTCAGAAAAGAATCAAAGTTAGAATGAAACACTGACGGAGGAAAGTCTCGAAGAGGAAAACCTGAATGTGACCGCTCAGTAATACCAACTCCAATAGTCTATTATCTTATTAGACAGACTTGCAGGACTTTCACAAACAACGTGCGATGAAAAGTTGAAGTTCGGCCGTTTTTTTATTTCCTGGAAAAATGCGTGTATCAAGAGTTTCAATGGAAGCACTAAGAGGAGGAAGAGTGAGACAGATAAAAGGGGGAAAAGGAAAGTGTAGATAATGCATCAACCTGTTCTCTTGGTTTCTGAAGAAGTCAACTTTCACGCCAGTGGTTGGACCATGTGGACAGCCCGCTTCTGCTCCTCAGACCCCGGCGCGTCCACTCTCTCACGGCGACAAAGGGGACACAAACCGACGGGACGAAAAAAAAAAATGGAAAAGAACAGAGAGGAAAGAGAGGGAGAGACAGAGAAATCTAGGAACTAAGACCGCAGGACCATTACTTTAAGCGAGAAAGCGTGGTCGTTAGTCCTTTCCTTTTCCCTTTTGTGTGCGTCTCTCTCCTCGGAGTGGCCCCTCTGGAGTGAAGTCAGAACAATACTGCCGCTAAAACTCTGGCACTGTGCGCAAGTTGCCGCGGAGAAACAACGCGGCTTCTTCTTGTTTAGTTGCTTCTGCTTCCCTGGCTATCTCTTCGCGAGGCTCATTCAGCGCGGATAACCTCTCCACCGGTCTTCACTTTTTGGCATCCCGTCTGTTGCTTGCTCGTTCGCTGGAAATCAGGGTTGAATCACTAAAGCTGCGTGTGTGTGTGTATACGAGTGTGTGTGTGTGTTACGGGGGGACAGTTTTGCTGCGCTACCGTAATGCCTCTAAAACAGGTGCGCGTTTTCGACGCTGGCCTATCCTCTCAAAGTTCTGGCGCACAATAAAACAGCAGCCAGTGAGAGGCATCTCTCTGTCGCTCTCCCAGTGTGTGTTCGTGCGTGTGCATATGTGTGTGTGGATGAGGGGAAGGCACTGATCTTTTGACCTCGCTTTGCATCCTTGCTGAGTTGTGCTATTGTGGAGGCAGAGAGGAACAGATGTTAGTCTGCACAAAGTTTGAGCCCTAAAACCGCCAGAAACAAAGCATAATCACCCAAACACAACTCTACAGTTAAATACTTGGCTTCTCCACGCTTTTGCAGCAGCAAAAAGCAAGAACTAGTCCCAATTTTAGCACCAGACAAAAATATATATATATATAGACCTAAAGTAATAGCTTGTGATATAATTATTCCTCTTGACAGAATTTAGTGTTGAATAACTTTCATTGCAAACAATAAAAGATGGCCTTTATTGATTTATGCTACAAAGATTAATGTCAATGTAAGAAATGCTTCATTTCACAAATAAAAAATAAGTATGAAATCTCTTTAAGTGGGCTCCCTTTTGTGGTACACCCACCTCACAATTAGACAGTTATTGTGATTAGATGAATTTTACTGTCTGCCTTCCTCACTATGTCCTTTATGTATTTTGGAGGCTTGACAACTCCCTTGCTGAGTTATTACCACCTTTTTTCTTGCCACCACATTCATTTACTAATTGACAGCATAATCAGTGTTGAGATTACTGATGAATTTTGGAAATTACATCATACCTGTCGCTGCAAAAAAAGAAAAGGAGAACAGGAGAAAAAAAAATGTCATAACTCAAAAGAAGATCCTGGAATCATTTTTGCTTTGGCTGTTAAATGGGATTCTGCCCTCCTGCCTTTCCTCTATCTAAGCTTTTACCTTTAGAAAATGATGGCAGTCCATCACAGCACCACCCAACAATGAGCCACGGCTGCAGTAAATCACAACACATTCATTAGGACGATCAATACTACTAAAAAAATATGCCTGTGCATGATGTGCGCAAATGTTTGGGTGTGTGAGCGCTTTTACTCACTCATTTTCCCCTCTCAGTATGACAGGGAGACTGCTGTATGTCTTCAGTAACTGGAGAATTGATGGGAGCTAATGTGAGCAACTGGAAGGTGATGAGCGATGCTTTTGCTTGAAAGGTGCACTTTCAAGTTTGAGCTGAAAACAGTCAGAGCGAAATTAAGAGAAAGTTTCCAACTACATCCCAGCAGCTGGGATTAGATTAAACGTGATGGACAAAGAGAGCGAAGAGAGTGAATCACTCTAGTGCTTGTTGTTGTGTAACGGTTGACATTTTGACTAACAGTATCAATCACCGCCCGCTTGCAGAATCATGATTTGCTTGTTGTTGTTTGTTTTGGCTTCTGGTTGCATAAAATTGCAGGTTTTCTGTGCCATCCAGTCCAGAACAATGCAGGCCAGATATGAAACCAGATCATAAGCAGCTGGCCTGAACATCTAAATTCAACACCCTCATTCTTGTTCATTCATGGTGAAAGGAGGAAAATGCAGTTTGGCCTTCTAACCCATCTCCCATCCCATTTAGGAACCTTTCCCTCCCTGTTAATCAGAGGGAATAATTATCAAAGTGGACAGGTAATTAAATTAAAACATAAGTGGCTACATGAGCTGGGTTGGCTGTACTACAAGGTTTTTCCTGGCTTAATTAAAGAGAAATATGGGAGTGCTCACCCACAGTGTCACAGTGCTGGTATAAACGAGAAAAAAAAACCCTCCTGCCACCAACTTGAATAACTCACTCTGATCAGTTCAACGTGGGATAAAACAGAGGTGGAGGTTCTCCGCACCGCTCAGTCCAGATCTGAGTCATGTTATTTTGTTTGCATACAAAAAGCAAAAAGCAAGCGAGAGGCGGTGAGCGGGAGTAGAAGGAGTGCAGGATGTGTGGCAGACACTCGGAAAACACGGCGAGCTTAAGCAGCCATCTGGGAATAATGTCGTAAAATAAAGCTGCAATAAAATAAAACTTACAGCTGTTGATGTTTACAAACAACTCCCACAAAATCCCCACAATGCCTTGAGAGTCGAGCCCAAAGTGAAATCCCAAACACACACACACACACACACACACAAACACATACACATAGACAAATAAACAGAGCCAGAGCGGGAATGCAGTGCACAGAGCAAATTATCCAAACATTCACAAACACACTTAGATGTGCCCACACCCACTCTGGTTCACATATGAGCGTGCATGTTTACAAATAAAGACAAAGTGGGAAGGCAGCATATGCACACATAAACACACACACACACACACACATCCAAACATACCACTGCCGCCTCTGTGGTTTTGCAAAGACAACAGCAGACTGTGGCTCTGAAGCACCCGGCTGCAGCATCTCAAGGCAGTAAATGACTGAGGGGAAGCCTCTCCACATCTCCTGAGGTACAGTACCTGTGGACAAAGTGTGTTTGTGTTCATGTAGCCTTGGTGCAGACAAGGGCATCTGCATAAATTTCCCAATATCCATTCACCAATTGTTGGGATCATCGCCATTCATCACCTGCTTCCTATTAGCCACTCACAAACATGTTTACTGTCACAGCTGCTCCGCATCCCACAACCGCTCATGCAGACACTGGAGTGAAATAAAGGGGAAGACATGCTCGGAAAATGTGTTTATCAATGCTCTCTCTCCATCTTGGCCTTTTGTTAGAAGGCAATAATTAGGAAGTCCCAGCCAAAGCGGTCGTGTGCGTGTTAACAAGCTGTTTTAACACACACTTCTTCCACAGAGCAAGCCAAGGAGAAGATCTCATTCCAAAAGGACTCACTCTCACTCACCCAACAGTTCAGCCTCCAACAGGTTGGTGTGCAAATCTAATAAAGGACTTCGGAGACTGAGAAAAAAAAAAGCAGATCTGAAGACATAAGTGAGAGAAACTTCATTCTCTTTGAAGCTGAATTGTCAGCGTAAAAAGATTCTGAATCTTTATTTAAGCAAAAAGAAGAAACGTTTGCAGGGATGGAGGATTAACCGTCCAAGTGGCTGTTGACTCAAAGATGAGGGAGGATTCCAACTGTAATTTTCTTTTAACTTTCTTACGCAAAGTCAATTTTCAGTGTTGCCATTTTGAGCTTTAAGCACCGAGGTTCATAATTATTCTTTGAATCGGGGTGGTTTTATAATAGTTCGTTAACTTTCCTTTGTTTAGAATTAATTTTGACATTATACAGCCTACTTAAGGGAAGAAGAATCGATGAACAATAGAAACTCAGATCTGGATTTTTTTTTACGATTTAGCGGAAAAGTCATTTTAATATCTTAATTGTTTTGACTAGTTTGGTTTCTACTCTGGTTGTGTGTAATAGACTGAAGTATTTCCTACACGTGCTTTCTCATATAACCTAATATGGCTGGGTCCAGTTAACTGTGACTTAATTTGACATATTTCCAGAGAAATGCTGCAGGTGCATTTCTCAGGTGTGTTTATTATCCAAAATAAAATTCCCAGAAATTTCTCCAAACCATCACAAAGTAAAGTAAATAATCAAATTAAATCAAACATCAAACTTGATAAAAACTCAGTACATGTACCTTACTGGAGCATTTAAAATTCATTATACTTTTGTACTTTAATTTTACTATACTCAGGTGAATGCTGCACTTTTGACTCTACTAAACTTATCTGAACACTGAGTCCACCTTAAACAGTGAGCAAATAAAACACGCACTTTGCATATTAACTGTAGCTAACGCTGATGTCTGATTGCATGTCATGACCGCATTTTACTTTTATTCATTCTGACTGCAGAAGTTTCAGGAAAAAGGGCAAGTTTCCTCCTGCACGCCTGAATATTTTGCTTCTTCTGCCACTGCTTACATTTTTTTCTTGCAGGCTCCAGGCTTTAATATTGCACACTCATTGGTTTTTAAAGCCATCTGTTTAGTTGTGATAGTTTTAAGGTAAAACTTGAGCTTTTTGTGCCCACAACAACATCAAAATATTTATATAAAGATTGAGTGGACTGCTGAAATATACGATTGTGGGATTTAAAAATGGACTATCTTAGGTTTCAGACTAAAGAAACATTGGCTCAAATTTTCAGTGCAAAAAGTCGAGGAGAGGGAAGTCTGTGACACTGAAATGTGTCTCCTTTTTAACTTATGTGTTACTGAAAACTACCACTTTGTTTTAAGCAGTTCTCACTCTTAAAATGAGTTTACCAACCCCCCCAAAAAATCCAAAATGATGAAAGAACCACAGATGGACGTATTTCTTACATCTCACATGAGTCACAAGTGTGATCTGAGCAGAGAACATGTCACCCAGGGAATGAGTGTCAATTATTGCTTTTGTGTGTTTGCATCAGCAGTAAAAGGCTCCTCGAACTGCTGCCACGTGTCACCGTAGCTCGTCCGGAGCAACAGCTTTGCCTTGACCACCAGAGAAACTGAGTCAGTGCAACGCATCACTTACAGAGACGTCACAACTAATGTGAGGAAGAGCGGACGCACAGCTTATTATTTACAAATGTACCCAGTGTTGATTTGTGTGTTTAAATGGAAATAAGAACATTCACTGTTAGAAAGTTGATTAACTTTTAGGCCAAATAGTTTGATTTTGGGTCAGTGAATTCTGAAAATAAATAAAATTGGTGCATTTTGAATTTTTATAACAATAATACTAGATTTAGAAAAAAAACATGTAACACTTGCTCTGTGTGTGACGGGGCCTCCGTGATGCTACATGCAGGTTGCGGAGCTCCCAAGCCAGTCATGACATAACTGCTCCAGTCATCATGTGTGTCAGTTTAAATGTAATTTAATACAAGAAATTTAGGAAATATTCCCCAAATCTTTTCCCTTCATCTACTCACATGCAGGACATAAAAACACACTGTCAAAAAGTCACACACACATGCATTTGCAGAGCTTTCCAGCCCCTCCCTCTTGCGATCTTGTATCAAAGCAAACAAATGACATGCTGTCTTCTCCTCTCTCTCCCCCCACTGTCTTTTTTGATGTGTGGTTGTGTAAAATGACACGCCGTATCTCTCCAGCTGACATTATCACTCGCCAGCGCGCTCACATCTTCCGGCCGCACGCCTTTCCCACAGGACTCCCTACAGCAGGGGTCTTTGTCTCTGAAAGCATCACACACTCGCACGCACACAGACACACACAGAGGAAGATGTGGAAAAGCCTCTGCGATGTTACCTCTGCATTGTGTGCTGTCAGTAACCAGTTTAAGAAATGAAAGAGAGAGAGAGGGCATGGAGAGATGCAGAGGAGGGATAGTGAAGAATTGGCTTCCTCTTTTTTTTTTTTTTTTTTTTTTGGTGTGCATGTGTTTCTGATGATGTGATGTGCAGCCGGGCTTTGCTGTGAAGCTTTTTAATGCAACAGAAAGAGATGTAACCCAGAGAACTCTGTCACATTAGTGTGGCTGTCAGTTTTAAGCTGACTTGTCCAGGAACTCTGAGACAATCACCACCTCGTGGGTTGATGGATGATGACTGTTTGTTTTACAGAAAAAAAAAAAATTCTTATCTACGTATCCATAAATGCACGAAGAGAAAGTAAAAATCAGATCATATTTTTGTGACTGGAAACTGAACACGGCCATATACACGGCAAAAGCTCAAATCTTAGCAAGTACCCGAATATTTTTCTAATTTCTGGTCAAAAATGTCTCATCAGACTCAAAATAAGACAAAATAACCTAGAAACAAAAGAACAAGAGAAACATTTCAGTGAGATATGGCTACTTGTTTTAAGGCAATGCATCTTAT
Organism: Atherinomorus stipes; assembly: GCA_023101725.1. NCBI lineage: Eukaryota > Metazoa > Chordata > Actinopteri > Atheriniformes > Atherinidae > Atherinomorus > Atherinomorus stipes. The sequence continues at coordinate 1,481,572 of JALJCO010013346.1, read as the reverse complement.
TTCAGGAAATCTTGTTACTTGTTCTATTGGCAGAATTGTTTTGCTTATTACAAGCAGAATTTTTTTTTTTTTTTTTGCTTGTAATAAGCAAAAAAAATATTCCAACAAAAAAAGATTGTCAAATCTTGATAAGATTTATTGAATCAAGACCCACTGCCTTAAAACAAGTCCCTATATCTCACTGAAATGTTTCTTTGTAGGTTTTTGTCTTATTTTGAGTGTGATGAGATATTTTGATTAGAAATTAGAAAAATATACTTGCTAAGATTTGAGTCTTTGCAGTGACTTTGCACATTAAAAAGTGCAGTTAGTGTGTATGGAGAAGAAATTAATCATTAAAGATAACTCAAATTTAAAACACTCAGAGCAAGGAATTAAGTGATAAAAACACTGATAATAATAAGAATACCTGCCTCCAGGGTGATGAAACATCGCAGCACAAAAACTTAGCTCTGTCTGTACAACTCCTTGCCCTTTGACACTGCACACAGACACACACACACACACACACAAGCAAAAAAAAAAAAAAAACACTTTTGATGAAAGCATGTTGTTGACATTGAAGATACATAGATTTCCTTTCATTTATTTCAAACAAGTCACCTCGCTCCCTCCTCCACCCCTCCACCCTTTCAGGAGGACATCACAGTTTTCTCTGTTTTTATTTTTCCTTGCATTGTCAAAAGCTCTCTTCAGTTCACAACAAGCTCGCTCATTTGAGCTAAATCAAACAAGAAAAGAAAAAACATTTAATGTCCCGTAGTTTTCACAACCTTGAAGGCTTCGCACCACTGAAAGCAACATGTTTTTCATTCAAGTTTTGATGTAGAATCGACTGGTTATTGACATTTATGTTATCTGTTTGTGTATATGGACTATACTTGTGAAAGGCTCAATGATTTCTTTTAATCTACACGTCAGCTTCCAAGACTATTCACCAGCTTCTTTTTAACTTCTCACTCCTACTTAATGTCAGTTTGACTAAACTCTTAATGAATATTAGTTTTCTTTTTTTTATGTTTTGAGGAAAAATAAAAACTCTAGACTGTCCTTGTAATTTGTTGCAAACATTCCCAGAATAATAAAAATGAACTCACATCATGAATCTATTCAGCTCTTCAGTGCGATACCGCCTCCCTAAAAATACCAAAATGATCATTTCAAGAACAGTTTAAGAGAAACATTTGTTCAGCTGCATCAGATAAAGAGTTCAAAATGAGATTAAGAAAAAATAAGATTAAAAAAATGATAAATCTGAGATGATCAAAAGAGGAAAACAATTTGACGCTAAAGAAAATGCAAAATCTCTATTTTGGTTTATTATAGTTAAGAAGACTTTAGCACCATAGTAGCATGCCAAAGTTCCAAGATTTGTAGCATATTAATAACAACCTTTACACATCTTTGAAAGTCTTTAAGGAACAGCCAAGGATTAGCATGCAAAAAAAAGAAAGAAAAAAAAAACACATTAGATTCGGTCTTGCAAAATCACAGGTCATTGTGTGTGTGTGTGTGTGGTGTGTCACTACAGAAATGAGACAGCCACCGAAGGCCATCAGAGGTCGTCAAATTGCTACAGTTCGTTTTGTCCTGTCAAATGCTCGTGTGAGTCAGTCTTGAGTGAATTTCAATAATCATCCTGAAGGACTTTTCGTCTTGGGCCACATTCTCCTAAATGTATCTCTCTCTTTCTAATTCCCCTTCACAATACATCTGGCTCAGGCTACTCATCATGTCATTGGTCCCTTTCTATTCCCTTGTGTTTGATTCTGACAAATACATGGATTATCGGCCAGGGGGATTTTTAAATATATGGCTAATGTGAGCTTTCATGCCCGTGCTTTAATCTGCTGAGTATTTAAAACCAATCTTAAGGACGGGAGAAAACGCAGAGGTCAGGCTTTTTCTGTGCCCGGCACCAGAGAAAAGGAGAGGGAGTGAGGTCGAGAGAGGGAGAAGGAATGAAGAAGAGAACAAGAGAAAGACAATGATTTCCCTGCCATTTGAATTCTAACTAGGATTAACTGTGGAATCGCAGGTATCAAATCTCATCTGGCTGTACGGTTTAAGAGGAGTCCCTCAAAGTAAGAAAAAGTTGGTCTCATCTCTGCGGTCATATCACCGCGTGAGAGAAAGATTCTAAGAGATCCTGAGGTACGGGTGTTTCTCTGCTTTTTCACTTATCATCGGCTGGCCTTTCTAGGACCTAAAATTGGGCCTAAAATAAAAAAAAAGAAGAAGTCTGTCTCTCACTTTCCTTTTAACAGGGTTATACCACGAGATGGATGAAAGTTCCATCATGTGTCCATCCAGTCGCTCTGCTGTCGAGCGTCGTCTCCTCATTTACTATTCACACTGACACTTTCAACTCCTTATTACTGTCTTTCTTCCACCTTTCCTTTCATCTTCCTCCTTGTTTCTGCTCCCCTCTTGTCCACAAGCACTTGTCTCCCATCCTCTCATATCTTTCTTTCCCTCTTGTCATTTTGTGTGCATGTTACCGGCAGACATGGCCTTTGGCAGTTAACGGGGCCACGTGTGTGTCTGGTGAATCAAGCTAAGGAGAGCGGCATTACCTCTGCAGCTTTAAAGTGCATCAAACAACTTACAGACCTCTCCTTTTATGGCTGTAATATGAGGTACTTAACATATAGCTGCTATAAAGTGCAACAGATGCGGGGTCAGGGAGCTTGAATGCACGAGCAGGCATGCGCATACTTCCTTCTGCAGAAAGCTATTGGTGGAGTTGGAGAAAGATCTATGTAAAGTATAAGCCCAGTGAAGTTTTTATGGTACAGACTCATGTCTTACCCAGGATAGTTAAGTAGGCCAAGGCTGATATCATCTGATACACTTGTTTGCTCGCCAACCATACAATCACAGTCTTTCCCTGCTGAGGAAGCATTCAAACTGCTATTTGAACATCAATGCAGCATGCAAATAACATTCACCACCCCTTTTAACATCAGATAAGATAAACCGCTATGCCTCGTCTGGTACAGAGATGTGTTTTGCATCCTAAGGCTAAGCTTTTGTTGCAAAACAGCACAAATGAGCCCTCTCAGCAACTTTCCTTGGAAAAGAAAAATCAGTACAGCATACAGTACATGCATGTATGCACCAAAGTCTGTTAGCCTGGTCTGTGTGTGTTAAAGCAAAATGAGACATACTGGTTAGAGAGGGAAAGATGGAGACAGGATTAGAGAGGGGAGTGGAGGAGTGAGGTGGCCCTTTAATTTGGAAAGTTTGATGTGAATGACGCACATCTGGCTCCCCAGGATGATGGATTCTGCTCCACATGCAATATGGGAAAGTGATCCATCCTTCTCTCTCTCTATCGCCTCCCCCTCCCTCCTTTTGCATCCCCAATTCCTTACCTCAGCCTCCCATATCATCAGCATGCAACTACTTTTTCCCCTCTAACAGTCGCTCACATCGCTTCCTCTTTCCTGCTTTTCTGACTGCTTCTACAAGTTTGACCAAACTGAGCTGCAGCACAGCCAAGAGGAAATCAAAAATCTGTTGAGCTGACTCAATAAACAGAACATTTGAATCCTTAAGCTATATTCAATAATATTTTAATTTGTTGAACAACATATTACTGCCTGCATCTGTATCAGTGTGGACATCTCACGTGTTCCGGCTCTGCATATTTTTAAGATAACTGCCAAAGTATAAAGTGACATATACTATACGCAGTGACACCATTTGTGTCCTCTTAGTATCACTTTGCCAACTGAGCACATCAGTGCTGATCCCGAGCTTGATGTTATTGTCGTGAATAATCCCAGATGTTTTTTTAAATATATTTTTTCAGCAGTTAACCAGAGATACAGCTGTTGGAATGCAAATTGGCTGATATTTTCTTGAAATCAGGAAGATGATCACTTGTGAACTGAGGAGATTTTAGATCTCTTGATGCAACGTCACTCATTCTGTTGTAAGCCATGCATTTGTCTCAGATTATGCTTGGATTATCTCATGACTATATGTCTCAGTGTCTTTTAAAGGGGACACAGTGGAATGGTTTTTCCAATAAGAGGATGGTTTGATCCTCTGCCTTTTCAGTCCACATGTTGAAGTGTCTTTGTGGTACGCTGAAATATTACAGTTGCTTTCAGCAAACTCATATATAGAATTGAAGCAATTCAAGCAAGATCTAGTTTATCTTTTACTTGGGAAGAAGAGCCATAGAAGTGCAAGACATTTTGCTTTTTTAGAAATGAAAAAGGGTGAGATACAAATAAGGTCCCTAACTCATGAATCAAAGGTGGCCACCAGTGGCATTAAACATTATTCTTTATTAAATGAAGGCCGTGAAGCCAGTGGAATAGAATTCGGTGTAAAGGCAAAATCTAATGACAATGAGAATTTGATACAGAATGCTTAAAAGCATCATGGCATTTAAATTTGAGACATCAAAACCTGAAAATATGGTCTCTGTGTAGAGTATCAAATGTTAACCAGAGCCTGTCATCTGCTAAACATCATGGTGCAGCTTCCACTCAGCATTCAATTCATGATCACATGCTGAAATTTTATTGGGACTAAGTTACAGAATCAAATAACCAAAAGTCCATTTAGTCAGCTATGACTCCAGTGTTAGTCCAAAACTAGTTATGTCACCCTATCGGTTTCAATATCAAGCTGATTTTCACTGAAACTAAAAGTCAACACTTGTGCAGCATTTAAGTTCAGTGTTGTGCGGAACTGAAGTTAAGCACTAGCAGGACATTAGCATCAATATATAGGCCTACAGCAATTAAAGCAGGATGGTGCATTTAAAGAGACACTGTGTAGCAGCTGTATATCGCAAGCAACTCACTCGTTCTTTTCATGCTGCATTCAGGTGAAACCGGGCAGACAGCAGACAGACGACAGCCGCTGTATGTAAAGGCATAAAAAAGCCTTTATGTGAAGAAGTGGTCTGTCAGTTACAGTAATTTCAGTCCCCATTTACATAATGCAATGTTGTTGTCGTATTTTTTTCCTTGACCCATGTTTTACAGTCTTTCTCTCAGCTTCTTTGATTAAAATGACATCTAGTTTGTTACCGACGGCCATCTGCCCGACTGCAAATGAACGCAGCATCAGTGTAACGCTCGATTCCTCCTCACTGCACCGCAGTGACTTTTCAAAGCCGTTACCTTGACCTGAGCTGATAACTCCGGTGTCTCCAGTGAGTTTCCCTGGTTTCCTGCTGTCACACTTCTACTGAACGTAGAAACATGGCAAAACAACATGGCAGCCACCACCGAGCCTGCCAGTTCTATGTATAAATGGATGGTATGAACTGCAAATTCAGAGCCTAGAGGAGCACTTCAGTTTGTTGATGGGAGTGATTATTGATTAATAGAAAAACACTTTAATGAAATAATCGATTTTTGTGAATAGATAACAGAAGTTGTTACACAATGTTCCTTTCAAGGCAGGGCGGATGATGTTTTCCAAGAGCATTTTTTACTATTTTGCTTAAAGTCTTCTTCACACCCCGATTGCAGCCAATTAATTAAAGCCTGAGTTGGTAATCCTGCTTAGAAACACTTTTTTGTTATGGGTGAAATAGTCCTTCCATCCTGACAGTATCAATACATCATGTTTTCATAAAAAGGAAGAAAAAAGTCAGACCTCTGTGAGAGCTGCAGTTCTGTAAAAACTCTGACCAATTCCTGCCATTCGCACCGAAAGGCAGGAATTGGTCATTTGCAATGTATATAGACTAGTCCAACTAGACCGTCTGCCATTGCCGGGGGAGCATTTCTGTACATGTGTATTATTAGAACAGATGAAAATTGGACTTTTTTCTTAACAACATGGAGGAAATCTGGAAGGACTGTCGCATTCCTGGTTGTTGGAACAGCAGAGGAAAACTTTAAATGTGGTAATAAGTGAATAAGAAGATCACGGACATTTATTACATGAGGATTTCTGCTGTCTGTGGCAAAACTGGACAGTGCTGCTGCTCAGTCCACTGATGTCAGTGTGTTCGTATCAGGAGGAATATCGGACACACAGAGCAGTGGAGGAATAACTTGCTGCCACAGTGAGAAAACACTGGATTTAATCCCCACCAACAAAAAGACGGTAAATTATGGTGAACACTCATTAATCTGACACTTTATTTCACATATCTATGCTCCCGAAAATGACGTACCACACAATGTTATCATGCTAGCTAACGCTAAAAGAGACAGCTGTGGTTTTGCTGAGAGTTCATGATTAATCTGAGATAAATTGTCAAATATAACATTATTTGCTCTGATCAGGGCAACGTTGGTACCAGAAAAAAAAAAAAACAGTTCAGTCGCAAACACAAACGGATCACGGAAGACGGTGTCCTGCAGCCTTTAGTTTTATCTGCAGGACATGTGAAGGCTACGTGGTTTGTGCAGTCCTCAAACAATACCAAAAAACAAATATGTGATAAAATAGAAAAGTAACCATCTTTGAAAGAGTTTAGTTTTTTAAACTTTAATAAGTAATAATGAGATGTGCGTGTTATTCCAGTGTGGCTTGTCATTAAAGCCAGTTTCCGGAGATGAATAATAATTAATGCTCTGATGTAAAAAAATAAATAAATAAATAAAAAATGTCAGAATACTTTAGAGATCTCCGGATAACATACCTATAGGTTATCATTACCTTAGACAACTGTCCAATGTTGTAAATCCAGATATTCATGCTGCTTTCCATGTTGGCAGATACGACGTAATTGGACTCATTCCCCTTGCAATGGCAGTGCCGCAAGATGGCGTAACACACAAAACGCTCAACGGATTAGTCTATAGAAAGAACGAATAAATGCCTTTATGTCTCGTCTCTGTCCCTCCTCTCTCACCGTCCCCCACCTGGTATCCATGTGACTCCCCTGTGTGCCGCTCACTGTAAACAAGTATAGCTAACAGACTGCTAACTGCTGCTGCGCCAAAAAAACAAAACAAAATAAAACAAAACAACAGATAAGGATTACCGGTAAGTCTTGAAGGGTTGACATTTGCAGTGTGGACTTTTTACACCACAGAACGAGTTGGAGGTGAGTGGACTCGCCATGAGCGTCTCACACTGCACATGAACGTGGCTGCTCGCTGCTCTTATCTGCGCAGCTGTTTGCTCTTAAAATCCACCGAAAAGAAAAAAAAAAGAAGAATGTGGATCAAGTCATGGGGGTGTTGGTGTTTGCAGTGAGGATGTTTCACACCGCTGAAGGAGTTGGAGGTGAGGGAATTATAATTTTTTAAAGAAACTTTTTCCTCTGCTGTTTATTGGCAAGCTAACAAGCTTTCCACTTTGCTGTTCTCGGTCACCCTTACCATCGGCATACATGTTCCTGTGTTCTGGAGGCATGGTTTGGGGTGGGTGTATTTTTCAAAATGTAGCTTGCGCAAACCGTTTTTACAGGATCCCCTACCCTGCCTTTAACTGTTTAATAATAGTGCATCTGAGACATTATTGCTTCCAGGCTGAAGTTGGCCAATTTCTTGAATGAACTTACCAACTAAGACCAATACATTCTGGTTTGCCTTTAGCAGTAAATTTTCAACAGCGATAAATTTATTTGTTTATAATTTGATTATATAATATATCAGTACAATATCAAATTAATAAATGACTAAGTAGCTGAATATTAAAGTAAACTTAAATAAACCTGAGCTATTTTATGGTAAAAGTAAAGGTTGTGACCGAAAACAATCAATTGAGTGACTTACAGTACTTAACTCAGTTACAAAAACCAACAAATAAAAGATGTTTGTTTTAAAGGCCTGAATAATCCACACAACTTCACATCCTGCTCAGTGGTTACTGAGTTTCACACAGAAAAATCTTACTGACAATGTGCTTTTGCTCGCACACAGTTGATTACATGGGAAACTAAAGCAAGAAGCAAACAGTGAAAAAAGTTTTTTTTTTTTTTTTTAACAAACGTCTGAGGTTTGGGACTACTGTGTATAAAAAAGAAGGAAAGATACAGTTTGTTGTGAATCTAAATGACCTTGACTAAGTGACACAGTCAGTGAGTTTAGCAACTCAGCAGACATAAGCCAGTCTGCACATCCAGGCCACAAAGACTGATGAAGAAATGGTCAAATTTTATGTTTGTGTTTCAGTGCAAAACTGTGAATTCTGGTTGAGATGGAAGCTGAGAGATGAGATGTTAACTGTGGCTAAATATAAGTGGTATCTCTTCAGACTTAACATCAGACGATTGTATGTGTATTAACATAAACAGATGATTTTCCGTTTCCATCTTGGATTCACAAAGTATGTTTTTATTTTAGTGATATTTTCTGATGCTGCCTGGTTTTCCTGTAAAGTGAGAGTAAGGAGGGAATATACAGTATATAACTGTTTAATGTGGATGCACTTCTGATTGGCAAAACATTCAATGTGGCAAAACATTCAACATGGCCACCACCAGTACTTGTTAGACTGGAACTATAAATTAACAGTTGCTTGAATCCCATTACTAAACAATCAGCAGAACATGGACACCTTAACCACACACTGTTTTTTCTAATATTTATACACATCTACATGTAAAACATGAAAACTGGCAGTCAAATAAAAATGGGTCGCCAGATCGACATCCTGGTATTTGATATTTGAGCAAAAAGATCAAAATTAACCAAGGCAGGTAAGGAGAGCGACTGAATCCATCAAATGTCTGTAATAAACTCAGTTTGTATATATTTTGAACAAACTTTAAATGGATACCGTGTAATCATTTCTGGGGTCAATATACAGCACTTGACATATGTCAGTGCTCCGGGGGCGGCTGCCCTCCTCAAAAACCAGACATTGTAAGTTTGCAGGAGGGAATCCATCTCTCATTGGATCATGTGACCTGGAGCACTTTGTTTCATGGGTCGTCTCTAATATCATCATTCCTCCATCCCAATCACAGCCGCAAATGTTTGAATCAAAGCACTGATGTTAAAGGAGATTTTATTAGATGAGGTTAAATTGATAAAATCAGAGACCATTTGTTATTATTTCATTCACTATTTCTGACTCATTGTGTTCTGTGTTGTTTGGTAAAATAAATAAGAATATATTATCATTTATTCATTATTGTTATTATTCTATTATTCATCATTAAGCTACAAGGAATTCAGTTGCATTAAAATGCAATGTATGAGAGTAGAGGAGGAAAGGAGGAAACATAAACTGCTAACATTGCTTCATATACTGTAGTACAACCCAGATATGGATTACAAATACTGCCCTTATGTCTTAAAAAACCTTTAACTTGAAGCTTTACTATTCCTACAAGAATAACTCAAGTAATCTTGTCTCATGTTTATCAACTTTACCATTGAGTTTTACTTTGTCATGATTAGTAAGTTCTACTTACACTCAATTTGTATCAAACTGAAAATTTCACATGGAAACAAATTATGTATGGGTGTTCTTTAAAATCACACTGTGACAGACTAACAGACTAGTCATTATAGATAGGTATAATATCAAATACAGTTGAACATCAATAAGCCCACCTACTTAGACAGCAATGTACATAGAAACATCCTCGTCTTCTTCTTCTTCTTCTTCTGGTGCAAATATCCTTACTCAATATGAGGCGGTGGAGGATTTACTTATCTGTACTGTCCTTCTCACTCATGGTAGGACCTGTACAATTCAAACACAACAGAATTCTTCAATATCGTCTAAATGTAAACCACAACACAGCAAATAATTCAAATTTATAGCAAAGCATTCACAAAAGGTTAATTTCCTGTTGAATATGCATCTCCCATGAGCCTTTGTGGTCTGGGTATGTTGAGTTTTGAAAATAGTCCCACCCCCTCTGACAGGACTATGTAGGCAAAGTAAAGTTTAATTGCTTTTTACAAGTTGATCACATGATGAATAGATTGAATTTATATTACTTGATAATTGTCAGTTATACTTACAATTTAAAATTTAGTTAAAAAACATACAAACAGATGTCAGGTACCATTTCATAAAATCATGCCTTAAAAAAAAAAAAAAGCAAAAACAGAGAAATACAAAACTCTTGAAGCATTTAGTTTTCACATCAAAGTGAATTTTACAAGGCCAAAAAAAATCCCTTTTTACAGTGTAATTTTGATGTTTCAAAAGTAGTTCACTGTAAAATTCAAGAGTAAAGGACAAATTCTTTCCTGTGCGGTGCATAAATACTTTTGTATGCTGTATTTTTCTCTGCCACAGTGGCTTGCACTGCAGTTAAATTCAACATGTTGATACTAGCTTGTGTAAAAGTAATTGCCATGCATTGTAATTTTCTCTATAATTGCTATAGTTGTTATCAGGTAACCAAAGCAAACTCACAGAGATATTATGGGGGCGAAAAGTAAATGTGATTACATATGTTTGGATGCATATTTAAATAGTGTGTGAAAAGACTGCAGAGCAAGCTTAGCCCGTCACTGGTGTGATGTCATTACACCATCAACTTAAGTCATCTATTGTTCTGCAAATTGAGTCAGATTTACTCAAGTGTCAATAAAAAAGGTCATTATTGTCTAATGATCATTTTTTGTCTGCTGATCATTCTAACTCATTGAAGAGGGCACCCATTCACCAGCTGTTTCCTGGTATATTCATGGATAAGGTTGGTGTACTTCCACATTATTCATTTCAGCAGAGCTGTGTGAATCATCCCATAGACTGCCTCACACTGACCAATAAATAAAGACAAATAGAAAATTACAGCATATTATCACTTTATACATCTTTGCAAGTTAAATATTGCAAAAGATTTTGCACCCCTTTTAAAAGGAATGTATTCAAAAAACAGTTTGTTTTTTTTTTTTAAGCAAAACTGTAATGTTACAACTGCGGAAGCATTGATTTATAGTTAAGTTTCATTCGGCCCGTTTTGATTAACTCACTTATAAAGGTGAGAAAGAAATTATGCTCTAAATAAATTTCTTTATTGGACTTGTTAAAGGTTGGATATGGAATACGGATCGAACAGCGACATCACATGTGTTTAGGTTGTAGTTGCAACAGCAGAGAAACAACTCCAGCTGCTGGGTTACCAGGCTTGCTGGCAATATATCTGTGACCAGCAGCCTGCAACATGTCCAACACGTACTGCAGAGGAGGTTTATAACTGTTGAAGTTATAAAAGTTATGAGTTTTGTAACTAACAGCTAATGTTAGCCATGTTAGCAAGTGAGTTAGTTTACCAATCCAGGAGAAAAGTTGCCATTTCTGCATTTTGATGCTGTGGAAAATGTTTATGTGGGTCCATTTAGGCTTCACCTAAATTTACTACAATTTTTGCTCTTCTTAGGTCACTCCTCTTCTGAGACAGATAATATTTCCAGGGCTCTGAAGCAGCTGCTTGACTTGCCAACTCCACCATTTTCCCCAGTGCCAGCATAACTGTGTTGAACATACTATTGCCACTCAGAGATGTATGTGGCAACCCACAATAGCAGCCTATTGGCATGTAGATGTAAACATAACGCCATTGTCAAACCTGTTAAAATTTATTTAATATATTTTCATGCTAAATATAATTTTCTAAGGAAACGCTACTTTCATTCTGCACCCCTCCAAACACCTCGTGGAGGTATTATTATTATTTTTTAAAATATAGCTTTTAATAAAAATGTTCCATATTCAGCCTTTAATAAGTGCTTAAGATGAACAAGCAGATTTTTCTGTTGCGTTCATCTGTTTATCATTCCACTGAAATGGTTTCGACAGTAAAACATCACATTCTCAACCTTTTAACATTAATCTATTGTAGTAGACACGCACATTCATCAGTGATACAGGATAAAAGAAAGAGTAAACTAACTGAAATCCACTTGAATTATGGCAGATGTGCCCATTCTTACATTTTTGGATGAATATTACACACATTTTTGTTGGCATTGATGCCCATCTTCAGATGTGCCTTGATCTTTGACTCTTGCATTGGTTTTCCAGCATGTATTAAAGCAACCTTTACCGATCTTGCATTTCAGAAAGCACAGCAAGATTATTTGAATATAAACAGTCCCGCCTCACTCCTAAGACACCCCCCTTCATTCCCTCCACCTCCCAATGCAGAATCAAAGGTCTGACAGGCAGGTCCGTTGGACAATCCTAGAGGTGCACCCCACTTCAAGGATTGGTTGGAGTTTTCATTGAATATTTAGAGATTGGAATACTATTTTATTTTGATTAATGGTGGGTCTATCTTGTATTTTAGAGTTCCATTACCTCATTCATAGCATTTTACCCTGTTAGAAAAATAGTGTAAGAATGCAACATCGGTAAGGGTTGCTTTAATCTTTAGTCATGAGCAAAGACGCAGAAGCCTTGCAGACAGAAATAAGGCAATCCACACATAAGAATAAAGCCAGAAATAAACATGTCAGCCCCACAGGCCTGTCAGGTTGTCACTTGGGAATATATCAAGTGTCTGCCGCTGTCTTTGGCTCAGAGTGGCAGAACATGCTGAGCTTCTTTAACATTTGCATGATGTATATTAGTGTATTATACCTTAATTTGTGCACATTACAGACTGTCTGTACTTCTGACTTGACTTGTCACAGAAGGAACTTTGTACAAAGAAATTTCTTTAAAAGTTTGGTCAAGGAAAATACAATTTTTAAAAAATCTGTTGTGTCAAGATCAGTGTACTGTCATATTTGTATAGAATACACAACGGGTATGGAAAGACACTCATCCTTCACAAAGTTCCAATTGATAGAGATCGCGTGACCTTCCAGCCCATGGAGATTTTTTCAGTCTTTGCCACAGTGATATGCACAAATATGCACAGAGAAACACTTGCACTTCTTTCCACACCCATGTATAATAATACAAACAACTTACCTTTAGCCCTGATGCATTGTTTCACAGTATTTTAAGCCTTCATTAAATAAACTTCCAGACCATGTGCGCAGAGTCAGCTTTTTTCTTTCGCATAAACCAAAGGTGTTCTATTAAATTCAAGTCAGCAATATATCTGCTCAGGTCATAGTTTATCATCGGTATTTAAATACAATCTCCGCATACTTCTGTATCCCATCTTAAAAGCTGCTAAGTCATTTACCGCATAGTCTGTTTCCACAAAGTGGGCATTGCAGATTGCTGAGTTTCTGGGGTGAACAGACTTTGCAGTGAAGCCCAAGTGCTTAGCCTGGACAAATCTCACCCAGCAGTGAAAGCAAGGCTCGTCTTGTTTGGAAAAATGTGGACAAGATGTCAAAAGAGAATTGAATTTATACATCCTGCACAAACAAACGTATTCACCATGCTGAAACCTCAGATAAAACCAGCTGGCGTCAGGGATAAACTGGGCCGATAGCCGTTGATACACAGGCCAGCTTACCTGATGTGACATCACGCATCACAAAGAGTTTTGTTTTTTGAAGCAGTGGATCACAGGTGAACTAAATTTAGTTTAATTATACATAAGCACATTTTCAAAAACTTTGACTTTTATTGTCACACACAGTTTTAAAAGCAGTTTATTGAGAAATATTCAACCTGACAGATGCTCTTTAATATCCTTTGGATCATGATGGAACTTTTTTATTTTTTAACTGCATGTTTGGAAAAGGATTCCTCCAGTCAGTCTGACATACTTACAGTAAGGTTGTCACAATATCAGACTTTCACTAAACAGGATAAAGTTGACGAGTTGATGTTCATCCTTCCTTCCGAATCTCCGCTTTGATGACGTTAGTGCCTAGTCTGAAACACTTTGTTCATTTACTTCTCAGAGATGGATTGTCTAAGTAGCTCACTGTCTGTGCTGGGTTGCCTATGCTTCCTGAACATTGCTGCAACGACGCTTCACTGATTTTCTGTCCCTTATCTTCCAGTGTCCTTTTTTTCTAAATTATGCAGCGGTTCTTTCCAATGATGCAGAAACACAGATGGATTCAGCTCAAAAGGTCTGAAACTAAAAATATTCTGTTTTTCACAGCTCATTTTATTACCAAGTACATGTGGTTGGGTTTACTGGGAAACGATTGTCTTCTAACTCATGTGATACTGGTCACAGATGTGTTCTTTATTTGTTGCATTCAGTTTCTAATTTTGGCCTGTTTTATTTATTTATTTATTTATTTACTCCTATTTACTTGAGTTCACTGTTCAAGAGAAGAATATCCTTTATTTGTTAACTTACAACCCTAATTCCAAAACAGATGATACACTGTGCAAAACTGTAACTAAAACCAGATTTTTGGAAATCTCATAAAAGCCATATTTTGTTCTCAACAGAATATAAACAACATATCAGATTTTAAAAACTGAGACATTCTAACATTTCATGGAAAATATCAGCTCACTTTGAATTTGATGGCAACAACACATCTCAAAAAGGATGGAAGAGAGTGGTGTTCACCTTTGTGTCACATCCCTTCTTTTAAGAACTATCTAATGGAAATAAAATATTGATCAATGAGATTTACAAATAATTGTATTCTGTTTCTATTTACATTTTACACAGTGTCTCAACAGGAAGTGAGGAGACCAGTTGCTGGAGTCTTTTTGCCCATTCTGGTCAAATGCAGGATTCTACCTGCTAAACTACTGGAACTTTACTGCTGGATCATTTTGTTTGATGACGCTCCAAATGTTTTCTGGACAGCAGACAGGCCACTACTGTGATGGATGCAGTATGTGGTTTAGCATTGTCTTGCTAAAATACAGTTGGATTCCATTCCCAGACTTCTGAGGGAGAGTCATGCACCCTTACCAGTCAGCCAGAGGGGTTTTCTTGTGGCCAAGTAGCCAGGGGGCATGATCAGTCGGAGGCATAGTGACAGGACACCGCACTGTCACAAAATTTAAGACGTTCCCTGAAAGAGATGTGGTCTGGATGGGAGCAGATGTCCCTCTAAAATCTTCATGTACTTTTCAGCATTGATGAGTCTTTCACAGATGAAGCTGCCAAATAGACTCAACCCCATACCATCAGAGATGCAGACCTTCAAACTGTCTGCTAAAAACAAGCTGGATGCTTTCTCTCCTCTTTAGTCTGCAGGACACTGTGTCAGTGGTTCTCAAAAAGAATTTTAAATTTTGACTTATATGACCACAGAACAGTTTTCCTTCCACCTCAGACCATTTAAAATTAGCTTTGGTCCTGAGAAGACCACAGCGTATCATGTTCACCACTTCTTTGCATGATAGAGCTTTAACCTGCTTTTGTGGATTTAACAGTAAACTGTGTTCACAAACGGTGATTTCTGGAAGTCTAGCTGAGACCATGGAGTGATTTCCAGGAGAGAATTATGTCTGCACTGCTTAAGGGTCTTTAGTATCTATTTTTAACCTTTGGCTTTGTCTCTGTGTACACAAAGAATCCTCCTAAATCTCCTAACCTTTTAAAGATATTATTCACTGTAGTTGGTGAGATCTTTAAGGTCTTCACAATTTTATGTTGAAGAACATTTTTCTGAAATTGTTCCACAACTTTTAGACTTAGTTTATTGCCAATCTGTGAACATCTGTCCCTCTTTACACCTCAGAAGCTCTGCCCCTCTGAAATGCTCCTTTTGCTCTCTGTCATGTTATTGACCGGTTATGGATTAATCTAACAGGTGGTCCAACGAATGCTATTACCACTGCTACTGTTCATGATTTGTGCCAATTACTTTTCCAGCTTATTGTTGTTCCTGTTCCAAATTTTTCTAACATGTGTTGTTGATCACATTCACAACAAACTGTATTTCCACATAATGGTAAAATGTCTGACATGTTGTTTTTGTTCCGTTAGGAACAAAATATTGGTTATTGAGATTTGCTAATCATAGCATTCTGCTTTTATTTACAGTTTACCCAACTTTTGGGGAGTTGCAGCTGTAGAAATCCAATGACAAAGATAATTGTTTTGCATTTACTTCTGTTGTTCTGTGAAGTTCTGTAAAAAGTACAACAGAGGTAGATTTTTTTTCTACTGCATGCTAAAATTTATAAAAAAATTGCACCTGAACATGTATTCAATTGCACTATATATTTTCTCCCAAAACCTTATTTATATCTGCTAATGATGAAAACCAGGGTCCAACTGAAGTCTTTGAGAGTAAATCAGAGTTGCGAATGATTTTTATTCTTTCATAAACGGTTTTTCATCATTCCTACTGTAACCTCTCGCATCTCTGCTCATCTCGGACCGGAGAACTTGCCACAAAAGTAAATTGTGTGACGCTCATAAGCTTCTCTGTCAATCTACAGATGCGTGGCCTTGAAGTCAGTGTCCATTTGGCACTGTGGCCACATTGATGGATTTGTAAACATTAGGACCAATATGTCTACGCACAAAGCCACACACGCACACACACACAAATACAATTTCTCTCTTTCACTCTCTCTCATTCCCACACCTGTGTCCAGATGATTACAGGGCCATAAAGTGCCCTCTGACTCCATCAGCACAAAGGTAATCCTGTCGCTCCAGAGAAGAATCGCCAGGCCTTTTTCTGCTTTCTTACTCAAACATAATTCTCCCCATTTGGCATTTTGACATCATATCTTCAGTCGCCCCGCCACAGTTTTCTCTACCTGGCCAAAACACGGCCACAATAACTTTATTTTATTTTTCTCCCTCGCTCCAATGGACAACATTCAACCCTTAGATCTCTATTCTCTTTTTAATGTGTTTTTTGTCCTCCACTGCCTTTCTTCTCTCTTTTTTCTGACTTCCAAGGTCAGACAGGACAAACAATGCCACTGGTGTCTGTCTGAGAGTGCCTTGCTACCCACCACCACTGCCGCTGTTGCCTTGGCAACGCACTAACCATTAATTTTCAATTAAAGCAGACAAAGAGATGACAGCTCAGGGTCCATGGAAGATGTCAAGAAGCAGTATTAATATACGACAAGTGAGCATAATTGTGTGTCCATTTTCCTCAGCTCTCATCTATGCTATCAGTGAAATATGAAAGCAGCAGATAATTTGAGGGTGTGGGAGACGCTGGACACTGTTTTCTTTTAACCAAGACGCTTCTGATGTATCTCTCTGAGAAATATGGCATTCATCATTACCTTTATGAATATTTTGTCAGGAATGTTATTATTTTCATTATCACTTTATCAAAAAGATGCTATTTCAGATGTGATTCAAATGCTGACATGTACACACACACACACACACACACACCTAAGCTGTATAGTATGCAATGCAAGGACATGCTGCTGACTGTTCCGTAGGTTGTTATTTGATTTCCATTAGCCAGCTATTACAATGAGACCTCCAGCTCATGCAAATGTACAAGCAGTTTATCCCTTTGTCTGGTTCTACAGAACACATAGTATAGACATTAAAGACGAGCGATCACAGGCAAACATGTACCAGAATAAGCACACACACATGCAAGGTCAATGCCAAACACTGACTTTACACAAAGTGGGACCTTGGACAATACAAAAACATGCAGAGCAATGTTACATTCATCCTTACAAAATCTGAGAAAATATTTTATCAGTAATAAAATGAGTTGGGTGGTGGCAAAGTGCCCTCCCTGCTCTGCCCATTTCCGTGTGTCAGATCCCACCAGTGCAATTTAATTTTTTTCCATTGTCAAGGTAAAGAAAAATGACGTTGAGGCTCCACTATAACCTGCCTACAGTGATGGTGCTTCGGGCTTCGCCTCAGTAAAGGCCTGCAGGTTTTACCTGGTTCTCACACACAGCAACAAAAACATGCTTGTAAAACAAGTTGAACAATATCTGAGCAGACCAATGTCCCTGGCACGAGTCCATGCAATGTGTGTGTGAATGCGTATACTGTATGTGTTTGTGTTTATGTGTGTGTCATTCTATGCAAAAAAAAGAGGCTGTTTAGCAAGTGTGCCGCAGAAAGCCCAAGTCATGTGACCAGATACGACCCATCAAATGTGCTTTGTATCATCATCTTAGAGTTTTGAATCCATGTTTGTGTGTGTCTGCATAGTAAAGGTGGAGGAAAGGGCATTTTGTTTAAATATTACTTGCTTTTACACCCTGATTACAGCCAATTAATTAAATGCTCTATCATAAAAACAAAAAAAAAAAGGTCACCAGTGGAACGGACAGGACTGAAAAACCATCTTGACCAGCCCGTTCAGGATGACTGAATGATGGCATGTCAATCAAACTCAACTGCCAATTGTCCCACCCCAATCCCCCCTCTGCGTGCGTGCACGTCTTCATGGAACTCAAAGTGTAAACAAACATGGCCGGTTGACTGTTCCCTGCTGCTGTTATTTGTGCAACTATTTGCTCTGATAAATCTACCGAAAAGAAAACACGGATGTGGATCAAGTTATGGAGGCGTTGACATTTACAGTGTGGACTTTTTATGTTGCAAAAGCAGTTGGAAGTGAGCGAGTGAAATACTTTTAGAAAGAGCTGTTGATGAGCAAGCTAACAAGCTAGCATTTGGCTTTTTCCAGCATTTTTCCAGGATCTCCCATCCTACCTTAAGATGCCAATATAGTTCGGAGAAGCATGGAAAAAACAAAAGGTTCCCAACAGGACTTCAGAAAAAATTAAGGAGTCTTATAAGCCAAAGGCAAGGCAAGTTTATTTCTATAGCACATTTCATGTACAAGACAGTTCAAAGTGCTCTACATAAAACTTTAAAAGCATTGCAGTAAGTGCACAAGAGGCATTAAAAAGTACATAAAAGAATATAAGGAGAAACAAAATCATAACAAGACATTGAAAAAAATCATAATACAATAATGTAAAATAGCTATTAAAACTAGCTGACCTGAGTCTTTGGACCTAAGAGCCCTGCTTGGTTTATATTCTCTGAACAGATGTATTCTGGGCCATAACTGCTCTGTGATTTGTAGACGATCTGTAGAGTTTTAAAAACTATGCTCTGACTGACTGGAAGCCAGTGTAAAGATATTAAACTGATGTGATGTGTTCAAATCTCTTAGTCCTGGTTAAAACTCTAGCAGCAGCAGAGCTGCAGCTGTTTAATGCTCTCTTCGGGAAGCCCAGTTAAAAGACCATTACAGTAATCCAGTCTACTGGAGATGAAAGCATGGATGAGTTTCTCCTGGTCTTTCCAGGAGATAAATTTTTAATTCTGTTGATGTTTTTGAGTTGAAGCTGCCTTGGTGACAGCTTCGATATATATAGCAGCTGAAAGTCAAATTTTATTCCAAGGTTTCGAACTTGCTCAGTGATTTTAAAAGCTCAAGTATCAAGTTGTTTACTCTTTGCTACCAAAGGGAATCACCTCAGATTTGCCCTTATGCAGTTGAAGAAAATTTTCTCTTATCCACTTGTTTGTTTGGAGTCACTGACGCAGTGCCAAATCTTTTTCTCCCACGTCTCAGTCTTCTATCATCCCCTTGTCCATCATCAGTTTTCCTTTCTCCCATAACAAAATAACAAAGCCCCACTTTCCTTCTCTCTTCTCTCAGCCTGACTTCTCTTTCAGCTGTCTCTCCGTACCTTCCTCCCCCTCTGTTGAGTGTGCCCCTTAAATCACAGAGTCCCTAAACTGCCCCATAAAAGATGGCAGGTTCTCCCCTGCCTCCCCCTCCTCTCCTCCCCTCTGTCTCCACACATTACTGCTTTAATTAAGGTAATTACTTTCAGAGTAGTACTAATCGGATCCTCTTCTCTCCTGGTGTACATCCATGCACACATTCCAAGCACACAATTTATTCATACACACTTTCCACTCTTATATGACATATTTGCACTGCACATCCAGCTTTACCTGCGTAAAATTAACCCCTTACCTTGTTTATACATTATTAAGCTGGACCGCAGCTAATGACAAAATCTAAGACGATGATTGCATTAAAACCTTTTTAAATGTTCCACTGGAGATGAAAACCTAGCAGATATTCAAGGTCTGCTGATCATTTACTCTCCCGCTTAAATACTATGAATTATTAAACGCTTTTAGCTCTTTCATACCACATACCTTGCTAGACCTGTCCAAAACAAATCATTCCTGTAATATAAAGTAATTTGGCTTGCATCGGTAAAGACTTCTTTCTTTTTTTAATTTAATTTGAGTCATCACAGACTCTTATAGCTTCAGCATTCTTGTAGCATTCATGCGTTCCAGGTGTTGAAGAAGGGTTTTGTTTGAACAGAAACTGAGTAATGTAATCATGCTGAAGAAAAAAAAAAAAAAAAAAAAAACATTGGTCCAATTCTGACAAACATTCACGGGGAAATTTTACACAAAGTGATTGTGTCGCTTGCCAGAAGACCTTGGTTGACAACTGGTGTTTTGACAGTCTCACAAGAGGCAGGGGGAAAAAAAAAAGGAAAGATATCACATTCAACAAATTGTGCCTTTGCAGTTTGGAATGTTTTTGATAATTACTATGTCAACAACAGATGTGAAATGTTATTTTTAGCATTCAGAGGTTTAATCTGTGATCTCACAATTGCAAAATGAGCAGTGTAATGTTAGTGAAAGTGTGACAAGGAAGAAGATGATGATTTTCAAATAATTCCTCAGTTCAGGAGGCTTTCTTGCATCTGATCTCACATGTAGGAAGGAATGAGAGACTAATGCAAGTTTGAGGCCACAACTAACAACTCCAGCACATGCCGTGCATTTACAGATTTATAAATTAGCATATTTTGCTCAGGGTGTAATTTCTTTCCTGACTAAAAGAGGAAACAAGCATCT
Organism: Atherinomorus stipes; assembly: GCA_023101725.1. Lineage (NCBI taxonomy): Eukaryota > Metazoa > Chordata > Actinopteri > Atheriniformes > Atherinidae > Atherinomorus > Atherinomorus stipes. Next base: position 1,460,976 of record JALJCO010013346.1, on the reverse strand, counting down.
CTTAAGTTTAATTCAGCTAGATCTGCAGAAGTGCAACTGCCCAGTCACAAGAGACTAGGGAATCCTCTCCTCCCACACCATCCCCCTCTTTGCATCCCCCAAAGGCACCTTCACTGATAATGAGAGAAGCAATGCAGGTAAAGCTCCGACTCAGGGGGGGTTTCAATTAACGCCCTGCAGATTAATAAAGAGTAATAAGGTGCACCGCGTTTATGTGTGCGTGTGTGCATGTTTTTTGAATGTGTTCCTACGTATGTGAGTTGTGAAAAGACCCCTGTCGCTCAGCGTGATGGAAAGGACAGAAAAAGGAGAGGGGCTGTGAAAAAGCTGTGGCAGACCTTCAGAGCTCAACTTTGATTGGGGTGTTTGCCCAAAGATTTTTAATTGGTCATCTGCTTCCTGACACCACAATGAGATAAACAGCAGGAGATCGGTTTAACTATACGTGCTGAGAGACAGAAACGGAACCAAGTAAAACAAGAAACAGGAAATCTTTAGAGTAAACAAAATAAAGTCTTTTAGCAAATCAGTAAAGCGATAATCTTAAGGTTTTTCATGAAACCTCGAACGTTTTTGCTTTTTTTACTTTTTTTTTTCTTTTCTTTTTCCCACACTTTCCCACATCTGTGCAAATGTCACTTTACTGCAGAGCAAAACTAATTTCATCCAAAGACTACCTCAGGTTGGGCAGTAGTCCACTCACAGCCTTTTCTTTTTCGCAGCAATGTGTATCTATTATTTTAATGTTTAAAAATCTGTTTACATCCACATGAATATTGTCAGTTGTGGATGGATCGTGTAGGCCAAGCACACCTCTGACACTGAATGAGCAGTTTCCACCGCACATCACCCTTTTTCTGACATAATCAGCTGACAATTAAAAGAAGAAAAAGAGGAGCTTGAATGAAGGGTTTTAGAGGGAAGATAAGATGTTCTACAGCTATGTATAGTATAAAACATCCATCCATCCATTTTCTTGCTGCTTATCTGAGGTCGGGTCGTGGGGGCAGCTGCCTAAGCAGGGAAGCCCAGACTTCTCTTTCCCTGGCCACATCCACCAGCTCATCCAGGGGGACTCCAAGGCATTCCCAGGCCAGTCGGGAGATGTAGTCTCTCCAGCGTGTCCTGGGTTTTCCCTGGGGGTCTTGTCCTGGTGCGACACGCCTCACCAGGGAGGCTTCCAGGGGGCATCCTGACTAGATGCCCGAGCCACCTTATCTGGTTCTTCTTGATACAGAGGAGCAGTGGCTCTATGTTGAATACCTCTCACCCTATCTCAAAGGGAGAGCCCGGCCACCCTGCGGAGGAAACTCTTTGTGGCCGCTTGTACATGCAATCTCTTTCTTTTGGTCACTACCTCGGTGAAGGTAGGAACGTAGATTGATCAGTAAATCGAGAGCTTCGCCTTCCATCTCATCTCTTTCTTGACCATGACAGACCGATGCAGAGTCTGCATCACTGTGGGTGGGGCACCAATCCACCTGTCAGTCTCCAGCACCATTCTTCCCTCACTCGTGAACAAGACCTTGAGATACTTGAACTCCTCCACCTGGGACAGGACCTCATCCCCAATGCATGAAACAGTTTTTTTAAAAACATTAAGCATGACAAAGTAAGTAAGTAAAATGCAAGGCAAAGTAAAAGTGTCTTTAATGTGTCAGTAAAATGAGTAAATATTGTCTCTTTAAAGGCGTCATCACCCAGTAATCCCACTTTTTCAAGTTAAAGCTTGTGTATTGGAAAAGGACCTCAGTTGAAACGTGGCGGAAACTCCGGAGTGTGAAAGTGGCTTCGTTTTTGAGTGTATGCTCTCTTTTCACACCAGAATCGGCCACAGTACGTGACTTTGTTTTTCCTCTGGGGTTGACGTGCTCAGTGGTAGCTGCTAGCTGGTAACATAAACTTACGTCTTTAGCACCACCTGAAATCAGCCGTTAACCTGATGTGGAGCGGTGATTGCAAAGGATCAAGGACCCCCCCGCCCCCTCGATCCTTTGTTTTGTCAATCCTGAGTAGTTTGCTTTTGTTTAGCTTGCCTCGTGAACACGCTAACAGACAAGCCTAATTCTTATGGTTCTTCTCATGAGAAAGCATGAAAAGAGGTAAATTGAGATTAATAAATTTTCCTCCCACCCCACTATGATTAAAAATTCATTTGAAGATAATTTAAGAAGAATTGTGTGTGTAAAATACCAGGTTATGACATCTTTTAAAACTACATGAAACAAAAATCTGATGTTTTATGAATAAACAGATACTGCGTTCTAGGAAGTTGCTTAGATTCATCCTAAAAAACATTTACCTGTCTCACATAATATCAACAAAGTTTGCTTATCTCCTTTAGATGCTGGATGTTTTCTCAAAAACTTGACAAATAATACCAATTGTGGCTCAATACAATTAGGAAACTATTTTATGATCTGGAGAACTGACCCTTTTTAAAGAAAAGGCCTTTGTGAGATGGAAGTTAAGGGTTTGTTTGTCTTGTGACACTCCCTGTTGCATTTCCCATGGTGCTGTATGGAGTCTAAATAAACACCCACACAAACAGGCCCATACACACCCTGGTGCCTGTCACTAAACAATGTTTGTTTTATTGAGCTGATTCAAATGAGCCTAACCAGTTTTACTCTGTGCCCATTTGCTGATTACCTTTTTTTCCCTCTATTTTTTTAACCATCTGTGCTTCTTTCTTCAGTATGCCTACAACTTTACAACAGGAATAGAACGTTTTTCCAACTATTTCCGCATTTTCTTGTTTTCCCCATGAAAAAGGGAAATCACGCCACTACACTATAAGCTAACTAATTCCATGTGTAAATTACACATGGAAACATACAAAACATATAGTCCTGTGCAAAACCTTTAGGCCCTTTATCATCATAAATCACTTGCTCAAGACAACGAGCAGAACAGGTCTAAAGTGCATCTAAAGTGCAGATGATTTACTATGTGCCATAAACGTTTTCTGTCACTTTGACTCTGAGGATAACTTCATTGTTGCTGGAAAAACTTTTAAGCATCTCTGATTTTATGTGGCTCATTCCCATGTGAGATGGATATTTGTAAAAGCTGCAATTAAAATTGAAGCTTCCATAAATTTTCAAAAATGTGGACATACTAAAATGTATACACAGAGGTATATCTAAAACAAAATACAAATAATTTCTGTACATTGATTTGGTTTCCAGAGATTCTGCCATGCATTTGTAACTTTCCAGAACTGGAGAAGTTGATCCATCTCTTGCAGAGGCTGGTTATTTTCAGAATTTTCATAATCCTAGATTCAACTTGTTGTGTTTGCAACACAAAGTTTATTCAGGGTTCATTCATTCATTGTTTGCCTAGATTGACACTGTTCTGTAAGACTTGGAACCTTTTGTCTCAACCACGTAGCATTCACTGACTATCTCAAGCATGCAGGGTAAATATTTATATTATCAAGAACTGGATGTCAGGTATGTTGTTATTGGTAGACAAGAAGGTATTTGTTGTGTTTACCGTATGTGCCTGGGCGTGAGCATTTTTATGTGAATACTTGTGTATGTGTGTGTGTAGTTCAGAGAAATGATACACAGTGTACATGCCTGCAGATTTAAAAGACAGATAACATCTGACATGTGTGGTGAGTGCGTGAGAAGGGCTTGTCTGCGTATGACTTTGGCGTGTTCTGACCTTGATTTATGGTGTAGCATGTTTTTTTGCTCTGCTATAAGGTGCTATGAGTGAATGTTTAGGGGTGAAAAGGACGCTTTCAGGTACCCTGCGGCTTTTACGTGGATCTGAAAACAAAGTCCCGGGCCCCTGGGACAAGCAGCTGCAAGAATGATTGAATGACACATGGACCCGCCCTGATGCATTTCACACTGGCATATATAGAAATAAGGAATGCATCAAAGGGCCATTTAAATGTCAACAAATATCATGTAGCATATGAGCAAGAAAAGCTGCAGGGAAGATGAAAAATAATGAAGCAGGATGCAGCACGGTACAGAGGTTCCTTTGAGTAAAGAGAAAGCACTGCAGATGGATGGATAGACAGAAAAGTGTATTTGGGAAGCCTACAAAAATGGTCCTTTAGATTAAAGGAGCTGTATCATGCTTTTCAAACGATCCGAAAGTCAAATACAGGCATTTATAAGCTAAATATGTTCCCATTGCCACTATAGAAACTAATCTGGTGTTATATATGTTATTTTATACGTCTAATTTCCAACACGGAAGGAAGATGGCTGACTGCACTGAACCACAAAGCTCTTGACCAATTGAAACAGGTTTTACGCCCATTTCACGACGTCGCCCCTGGAAGAGACACAGACTCTGAAGTGTCACAGAATTGTTTTTAACACCGGCTTCGGCACTCACATGGATGTTATTTGTAAACATTGATGGATAATTGGACTCTGATCGACGGAATAAAATGGAGCAGCCTGTTATGGAGCTGTATGCGCTCAACAAGGAGTTTGAAGTACACACGGTACCACAGAGACCCCTGACGAGTAAGTAAATTAGCAAACAAATCATAGCTTAAAAGTTAGCATTGAGCTGGGAGATGTTTTCACTCACCGGTGTTGTTGTCTGTCCGTGAGGCGTTTTTATAGTGGGAACTGCGTCAGGTTTCAGAAGTAATCCCTGAGAAAAAAACACTTTACTGAAGATTCATGAAGTTGTCAGGAGTGAAGTTCACACATAGTAGAGGGTTTTTTTCTGCTCCTGAAGATATAATCCAACCACTTCTGGCAAGTCGATTCATCTAGTACAACAAATAAACTCCCACGCTGAACACAACCACATTTTTCCCAACTTACCGTCCTCTAGAGCTAAAAAAAAAAAAAAAAAAGCTTTTCTTCTGAACTCTGGAGCAAACGTCTGTTAGCTGATGGCTGCTTGTCTGTTTGTTTCTTCCTCAGAGTGTGGATAGCTTAGGATTCGCTTCAAGTTTCTGTTGAACTTGCTGCGCATGCGTATTTGTTGCTTCATGATTGGTGCCACCTCGTAGCGTATACCGGTGTCAGTCAGTTATGTTAAGGAAGCTACAGCTTGGCCTGAATATTCATATACATTACTCAAATATGCACAAATGAAGAAAAAAACGACTTAAATGAAGTTTTTTTTTTAATAAGGAAATAACACAGTCATGCTTAAATGCTCTTAAAAGTCCATTTTTCTTGATACGGCTCCTTTAAAGGAGTACATACTTTTTTTCAACATGTTCATAAAAAATAGATTAATAATATTAATAATAATATTAATAATTTTCCTAATAAACCCAAATAAACAGCAAACTTTTACAAACAAAGTTTGGGTTAAAGTTTCCTCTTTATCTTGGATATTTGTCATGATGGTCATAGTAACTGTCACTTGGTATGAAGAGTTACATAGAAACACAGTATAATCGAAAGTTTCTGAGTTTTGAGTTTTGGTTAAAGGCAGGGTAGGGGATCTTGGAAAAACGGTTCGAACAAGCGACATTTGAAAAAATATACCCCCCCCCCTCTCTCTGAAACCATGCCTCCAGGGCACAGGAACACATGTGTGGATGATTGTCTGCAAGCATAACCAAGCTGAGTGGCTAGCTTGTTAGCTTCCCAGTAAACAACAGAGGAACCACGTTTCTAAAAGTGATAATTATCTCACCTCCAACTTCTTCTGCGGCGTAAAACATCCTCACTGCAAACACCAACACCTCCATGACTTGATCCACATCCATTTTTTCTTTTTAAGAGCAAACAGCAGCATAGACAAGAGCAGCAAGCAGCCATGTTGGTCTCGGTCCGTCTGCACTGTGAGACGATCTAGGCGAGTCACGAGCGAGGACGGTAGGTGTATGACAAACGGCAGTCGAGTTTGATGGACATAAGAATCATTCAATCAATCAGCACTGGCCATTCGCAACCCCATCCAATGAAATTAATTTCATTGGATGGGGTTGCTGGGGTTTTTCCAGTCCTGTCCGTTCCACAGATGATTAATTTTTTTAAATTTTTGTGTCAGAACATTTAATTAATTGGCTGCAATCAGGGTGTGAAGAAGATTTTAAGCAATATAGTAAAAAATGCTCCTGGAAAACATCATCCACCCTGCCTGTAAAGGGCCCATTTTATGCATTATTGACTTTTCTAAGTGTTTGAAATAGTCCTCTGGGGTGTTTCCACTTGCAAAGAGACTAAAAATGCCCATAAAAAAACAACTTCATAGTTATTGAAAGTCTTTAAGACTTTTAAATAAAGCATTTTTTTTTTAAATCGGCCTTACTTCAGCATTTCATTTGCGGCTGGTCACTCCAGTCTGGAACACCTTCCACTTTCATACCGGATTAACTAGTGCCACTCTGCTTCTGAGACTTAGATGGTCTCTTGCTTCAGACAGGACTCTGCTAACATGCTGTCCTGCACAACACCGGTAGAGACAAGACAGCTGCTCATGCAATGCACTCAGAGGAACGTTTGAGAGAGGAGGAAAAAAGAGGGTACGCGGCGCAGCTGAAGCACTATAATTGCGGACGGATTTCATCAAACCATGACTCCTAGTGTATATTGCATTAAGAATCAAAGAATTGTTTCAGATGGGGGGGAAAGCGCACAATATGGGCCCTTTAAACTGTTCATTCAGCCTTACCACCTACTTATGTGGATTTTGTTGATCTTTTTATGAGTCATCACACACTGTCTCACAGAATCAAGCAAAATAACTGCAAACTCTAAATGACACCCATTAGATGATGGTGTCATGCTTTGTGTTGATGTTATGTGCTGGCATCACAAAAGCAATACTGATCGCAAGTCAATAGCTTTTTAAGTGGATACTGTATACAAATACCATTGTTCTGTTGCAACAGCATAATGACATACTGAAGCCTGCGTTATCACAAAGGAGTGAGGAATGGTGGTAAAATGCAAACATTAAGTCCATCCAGGAAACTTGAGTTTGTTCTGTCGTGAACTTTAACCCCCAACCTGTTGTCAATACTGCCATTTTGTTCGGACTGTGGCATCTTTCTTTTCTTTGTCTTTGATAAGTGATGCCTCATCAATTTATGAAGCTGTGAGTAAAGATCAAGGACAAGATCTTCATATTCTAACTGCAGGGGTGATGGAAGAGTGGGCAAGGCAAGTTAATTTGTATAGCTCATTTAATGTAAAGGGAAAGTTCTTTACATCAAAAGAAAATAAAGCATTACAAAGTAAAAGAATGAAAGCATTATTTAAAAATTAAAAAAAGAGAGAACATTGAAAAGAGTGTTAAAAGAGTGTTAAAAGATGCTGTGCAGATTTGGACCCCTGAATGAAATCTATGTAAATGCAGCTGAGAACAGGTTGGGTGTTTAACTTTGATTTAAATAAACCAAGTGTTTCAGCTGATCTGAGGATTTCTGGGAGTTTGTTCCAGACATGTGGAGCATAGATGCTGAATGCAGCTTCTCCATTTCTGGTTCTGACTTTGGGAATTGATAAAAGACCGGATCCAGATGACTTGGGGGGTCTGGTTCATACTGGGTAAGGAGGTGAATGATATATTTTGGTCCTAGACCATTCAGTGCTTTATAGACCAGTAGCAGAACTTTAAAGTCCATCTTTTGATGGACAGGCAGCCAGTGCAAGGACCTCAGACCTGGACTGATGTGGTCCACTTTTCTGGTCTTAGTGAAAATTCAGGCAGCAGAGTTCTGAATGAACTGCAGTTGTCTAACTGATTTTTAGGTAGACCAGTAAAAATGATGTTACAATAATAAAGCTGACTAAACTAGACTAATTCCAGGTTCTGCTGAGACGTCAGCTCTTTTATCCTTGAGATGGTCTTCAGGAGATTGTAGGCTGATTTAGTGATTGCCTTCATGTGTTTTTTAAAGTCTAGGTCTGAGTGCATCACCACACCCAGATTTCTGGCCTGCTTGGTGGTTTTTAGGTGTATAGATTGGAGTTTGGAGTTCTTTGGTGAACTGCAGTCATTTCTTTTTGGCTCAACAAACAATCCGTTTTGTTTTTGTTCAACTGGAGAATAATGAGGCACATCTAGTCATTAATTTTCTCAATGCATTAACCAGTAGCCTATACAGGGCCTCACTCTTCTGCTGACATTATAACACACACATATATATATATATATATATATGGATCCACCAAATAAAATTTCTTAACCCAAACAAAAAAAAAAAAATAAACAAACCAAAACCAAAAACCCAACACCCAAAAAAATGTCAATTATTAGAACTGTAGCACTTTTAGCTACAATGTGTACTAACTTCACTAAAATCAATCATTGCAACAAATCAAGTACAAAAGTATCAAAATATTTATTTACCCCTGACATTACAGAATGTACCCTATAGATTAAAATTCAAAATAAAATATTTAGTTTGACTTCACTCGTGTACATTCCATAATGCCTTTTACATTTTTTTTCTGTAGGACTATTACAACAAATAATAATATACAGGCTTATAACTGACTGGCTCTAAAGACAGTGAAATTAAATATATTTTCACATAAAAACACAAAGTTCATAAGTTGCGAGCTGATGAGCTGTTTGTTGCATCATCACAAGTTTCGGCTTGTTGTTTCGGTGATTTATGTCTTTCGGCCAAAACCAATGCACTTTTCATTTTTGCCGAAAACTTTTGTGGACGAATTTTCGGTCATCCCTAATATATATATATATGTGTGTGTGTGTGCGTGTGTGTGTGTGTGTGGGGTGTGCGTGTGTGTATCATCTGCATATGGTAACTAATATTGTTGTTCTGTATAACCTGGGTCAGATGTTAAACAGAGGAGGCCCCAGGATGGAACCCTGGGGAACTCCACAGGTAATTCTTGTCTGCTCAGATGAAAATTTACCTACTGACACAAAGTACTTCCTGTTTTCCAAGTACGTCTCTGAACCAGTTCAGTACAGGACCAGAGAGACCCACCCAGGTCTTTAGTTTTTGGACTAATATAATGTGGTCAACTGTATCAAATACAGCAGAATCACACCCTGTTTACATTCAGCTTTATTCTGTTTTCCTTGCTATTTGTTTAGGGTTTACATCTCACCTAGCCAGTTAGGTTTAGGAACTACAAGTACATATTCAAATATAGTAAAAGATTTTGGTAAGTCTCATCAAGTTTTTTGGCACATTGGTTAAGGATGTGGATATACTCAATTTGTTTACCCAACACGACTCGGCCTATACCAATGGTCTCCCTCTGTACTGATTTGACACATCAAGGAGTCCACAAGGCAGCTCTGCATAACTTCATCAGAGAAAGAGCAGGCTGATTATTCATTTGACTTACTATGTGGTATTTTTATAACACTCCTTTTCCACAGTTTGGGTAATATTAAGCACTAAAGTAAGGGTTCAGGAACCTATCATAGTTTGGCCAGCCCAATTTAGACAGAAAAAAAGGGAAAATGACAATAGATTATTTTTTTGGAGGTGTGAATAAGGTGAATGTAAAATCTTTGACCTTTTAATAGAAACTTATGGTTTTTGGAGGCAAACATTTTGACTCATGATGTAGTTCTTTGATATTATGCTGTTCAAATCAACTATTCTTGTGACATCTGACTGGACAGTTATTTAGTGCACTGAAAGCCTCCTCTCACTGATCACACAGGATGTTTAAGTTTCCAATTCTATGCTGTTATCTTTCTTTTAATCTCTCTTTTGAAAATGTTGAACTGAAAAAAGAATGTCAAAGACATTTTTCACCATGAATGAAAAAGATTTAATTCTCACAATGG